>CM066737.1:107666108-109007358 GCA_033961575.1 Aselliscus stoliczkanus
CAGCTAAGATTGTGAACAACAGCTTGACCTGGATCTGGGCTGTCATGTGCAGCCAGTGATGGCGTAGGGTGCAGTGGGCTGCAGGGCACTGCCTTGAGTTACCATGAGTGGCCAGCAGCCATCGTGAGCAGCCGGCAGCCAGTGAGAGCTGCTCTGAGCCACCGTGAGCTGCCGAGATCGGCCGTCCAATGGCCAGTGACTGGCTGCCTCAGCCAGGAAGAGTGCAATGATCGTAATGCCAGCATAGGCCAGTGAAGCAGCATCCTCCAACACTAGACTGAAGAACAAAAGGACAACCACTTGGCTGTTTCCCTTCCTCGATTCCCCAACACTCTTTGCCTCCCACAATTCCTCAATAAAAAAAGAAAATAGGTTAAAAAAGTAAAAAAAAAGTAAAAAATAAAAAAAGTAGTACAAATTGGCAGTTACAAAAGAGTCACAGGGATGTAAAGTATAGCATAGAAAAATGTTGTAATAACTGTATAGCCTCATGGGGGGAACTACATGTGACAGAGAGATCACCTCATCAGTTATATCAATGTCTAACCACTATGTTGTACAGCTGAATTTGATTTAATATTGCGCATCAAGTGTAATTGAAAAGAAATTTAAAAAATAATTTTTTTATGGTGAAACATAAAAGAATAAATTCTTTTTTGTTTTTGAGGGCAGTGTCACTGGCCCTCACATGTGGGACCCGAACCGGGGTCGCTGGCTTCCCAAGCCAGTGCTTAATCGCCATGCCACTCGGCCAGCCTGAATGAATTCTTTTTGAATCGAATTAAGCAGCCTAAGCATAGACAAATGTAAGTTGTGGTTAATAAGAGAGGTCATACACAAAGAATATTTTAGTTGAGAAGCTTACATTATTTACCTGTTGTTTTCTAGCATTTTACATTTAGGACATAAAATCCTAGTGTAAAGAACAGTGAAAAATTAAAGAAAAAATCATGCCAAATCAATTATATATATATATATATATATATATATATATATATATATATATATATATATATATATATATATATATAAAATATATGGTGAGAGCCAAGGAAATGTTTACATGTTTTAAGAGATGTTATCAGGCCAGCCGAGTGGCGCTTTGGGGATGCCAGCTGCCCCGGTTCGGATCCCACATATGAGGGCCAGTGACACTGCCCTCTACAGCTAACAACAGCTCCACATGGAGCTGGGCTGTGTGAGCCCCGGTGATGGTGTAGGCTGCAGCCCCTGCTGCAGTGGGCTGCCATAGGCTACAGTGAGTGGCCGGCAGCCAGCGTGAGCTGCCAATAGCCGTGGTGAGTGACATTCAGAGGCCGAAGACTGATCTGCCTCATCCGGGAAGAGCGCAATGACAATACCAACATGGGTCAGTGAAGCAAAGTCCTCTGCAACTCGACTGAGGAACAGAAAGACAGCAACTTGTCTGTTCCCCTTCCCCGATTCCCCAACGTTGTTTCCCTCCCCCAATTCCCCAATAAAATCTTAAAAAAAAGAGAGATGTTATCTATGTATTACTTTTTGAAGTTGAATTTAATTACAGTAGCAATGGGTAGTTGGGTAGTATGACACTTGCTCAAAAGATGGCATTAATGAAATGAATGCTAGCATCACCATGAGACAGGCAGGACAGTCAAAGAAAATGCCAGAATTCGGTTGTGGTTTGAGGAGCGCAAGACCATTTTGAAGTGCTATTTGAAATTCGAGAACTTTGTGGAAGTACAATGATAATGGAGGCTTGAGTATGCAACAGAACCTCCATCATGCCTAACAATTGTATGTAGTCAGGATAAGTTTGAGACGCATGGTACTGTGTGAAGTAATTGCAACAGCACGCACAGCAATACAAATGGACACTTTGGTCAACGTTTCTCAAGCAGTAGTTCCCCGTAATCATAACTGTCTGGATGCTGACGGTAACCAGTTTGAGCACCTCTTGTAATTGCAGATGTCAAATGTAACTTGTATTCATTTTTATAAGTATATATTATTATATTTTTGGCATCCTCTATATATACAGATGGCACCATTTTGCCAAAACAATGCATACACATGTTAAGAAAGGAAAACTGTATTAAAATTGTAATAGTCAATATATATCAATAACAAGAGATGAATCCAAGTCACATTTGACTTTTGCAATTAATTAAGGTGCTCAAAGTGGTTACTATCAGTGTCCAGACACTTCTGATTATGGCAAACTACTGCTTGAGCAACATTGACCAAAGAGTCCACTTGTATACATTTTTTGGAACCCACCATATGTTATATTTTAGAGACAGAGATCCATTTGTCACTGACTATCTGCTAATATTTTGTGGCATTGGCTGACATTGACCACAGTCTTGGAAAGGCTGGTCTAAGGAATGAAAAACCAGCAAACAAAGAGGAAAACACTTTCAGGTGAGAAGCGATGCCTACAGTAGCAGCCTTCACTAGTCTGTGTTTCCATCTAGGGAATTGTTTTTTTTTAAAGATTTTATTGGGGAAGTGGGGGAGGGGAACAGCGTTGGGGAATTGGGGAAGAGGAACAGACAAGTTGCTGTCCTTTTGTTCTTCAGTCTAGTTGTGGAGGACGACGTCGCTTCACTGGCCCATGTTGGTATTATCATTGCACTCTTCCCAGGTGAGGCAGTCACTCACCAGCCATTAGATGACCTCTTATAGCAGCTCACGGCTGCTCACACTGGCTGCTGCCCGCTCATGGTGTCTTACGGCAGCCCACTGCAGCAGGGGCTGTAGCCTACGCTGTCGCCGGCAACTCACAGCAGTCCAGCTTCAGGTTGAGCTGTTGTTCACCACCTTATCTGTAGAGGGCAGTGTCACTAGCCCTCACGTGGGATCCGAACCAGGGCCCTGCTGCTTAGAGCTGGCATCCCAAGCCAGCTCTTAACCAATGAGCCACTCGGCCGGCCCGGGAATTGTTTTTATTTTATGTTTTTATTTATTTTTATTTATTTTTTATTTTTTTTGAGGGCAGTGTCACTGGCCCTCATATGTGGGACCGAACTGGGGCCGCTGGCTTCCCAAGCCAGCACTTAACCACTGCACCACTCGGCCGGCCTGTTTATTTTATGTTTTTCACCCTTTCATCTTTTTTTCTTCTCAGTAAAATCTGTACTAAAGATAGAGATATCATTTACTGCCCTACAGGTACTATTGAATCTACCGTAAATATTGGGTTGTCGGGAAATTCATGATGCAAGTTGGCAACAGATGGCACTAGTTCATTTTTGGAAGTGTGAGAGTCATTCGCATCTATGTTATTGCTATGTCATTTGACAGCTGACAGTTCTAGTTTCATTCTAAAAAAAATGAGCGATTTCATTGAGTTTTGGAAATTTTTCAAGTTGAAGATGGAAGACCAAACTGCATCTTTGCCATATTTTATTGTTTTACTTCCATAAAGGGAAGAACACACATCGAGCTTGTGAAAAGATGCATAAAGTGTACGGTGACAATGCTCTACAAGAACATCAGTGCCAATGATGGTTCACAAAATTCCGTGCTGGTGATTTTGATCTCAATGATGCTCCTCGGTCAGGGAGGTCCACCGAGGTTGATGACGACAAAATAAATGCATTGATCGAGTCAAACCCACATTGCATGACACGTACAAACCCACATTTCAAACCCACATTGCAGTAACATTGAACATCCATCATTCAAGCATTCATGGCCACCTGAAGAAGCTGGGATATGGAAGCAAGCTCGATATTTGGGTTCTGCATGAACTCAAAGAAATTCATTTGACAGCACATATAAACATCTGCAATATGCTCATTAAATGTGAGGAAAACGATCTTACGTTTTTATATTACATATATATTTTTTACTGATTTTATTGGGGAATTGGGGAAGAGGAACAGACAAGTTGCTGTCATTTTGTTCTTCAGTCTAGTTGTGAAGTACGTCATTTCATTGGCCCATGTTAGTATTATCACTGCACTCTTCTTGGGTGAGGCAGTAGCTCAACAGCTATTGGGCGGCCGCTCACAGCAGCTCACAGTAGCTACCGGCTGCTCACTATGGTTACCAGCCTCTCATGGTAGCTCATGGCAGCCCACTGCAGCAGAGGCTGCAGCCTACGCTGATGACTCACAGCAGCCCAGCTCCAGGTGGAGCTGTTGTTCACCATCTTAGCTGTAGAGGGCACAGCATCACTGGTATGCATGTGGGATCCAAACAGGGGCCCTGCTACTCAGAGCTTGTGTCCCAAGCCAGCTCATAACCAATGTGCCACTTAGCTGGCTCAAAATGATCCTTTTTTGAAGCGACTGATAACTGGTGATGAGAAGTGGATTGTTTACAACAATGTGGTGTACAAATGGTCTTGGTCCCAATGTGATGATTCGCCTCAAATGACATTGAAAGCAGACATACATCAGAGGAAGGTTATGCTCTTAGTGTGGTGGGATTTTAAAGGTGTTATGTCTTTCAAGCTTCTACCAAGGAACCAAACAATCAATTCAAATGTATAATGTCAGCAATTGGACAGTTTGAATGAATCCATCATCCAGAAATGTCTAGAGCTTGTGTATTGTAAAGCAGTTGTGTTCCATTGTGACAATGCAAGACCACACACAAGTTTGATCACCCCTGAAAAATTATTGGAGCTTGGATGGGATGTGTTGCCACACCATACTTGCCTGACCTTGTGCAGTGAAACTTCCACTTGTCTTGCTCTCTTCATGTGGTATAATGTTCAGTGTAGATGAGGCTCTAAATCAGCACCTTGTTCAGTTTTTCACAAATAAAGACAGGTCCTTCTATGAACGAGGAATTATGAAGCTCACTGAAAGATGGCAAAAGTTATCAAACAAAATGGGCAATATATCATTGATTGATCTTTGTCTTTATATAAATAAATGACCTTTGAAAAACATAGACAAAATACCTCATGACTTTTCCTACAACCCAGGAGTTCAAGTGGAGCCTGGTTAAAGTGTGGTGATATTAAGAACACAAATTAACTTAGGTCCTCTTGGTAGCAAATAACAAAACCTCAATCAAAGTTGGATACATGAAACCCAAAGACAGAAATAAAAACAGGCTCAGGAAAGGTCTAGAAACCAGCCATGTCATTTCCCATAATGCAGTCATTTAACTGGTTTTCAACAAAGGCTGTCTTCCTAAGCACACTTTCAGAATCTAGTCTGCAGATTCAAACTGAACTCTGCATACACGCCCCCTCATAGACATACACACAGGATGCAGATGAAAGAAAACATACATAAGTGGATGTTTTGTACCTGCAACATGCATGGCAGACATTGGTGACTTTGGTAAGTCAGTCACTGTTCACAAGAAAATCCAGCCTAAGGCTCATTTCCTATTATCAGTGTTGCCCAGTGTGAGCTTATCAAAGAGGTAGTCTACTATTCAGACTTCCAAAACCCCATCTTGCAACCCAGGCTTAACTACTAAATTAGTATCTGCATAATGTCATGGACATAAACATTTCAGGTGAAGCTGAAGTCCCCCCCTGTGTTTTAATCCCTACCCAATCCCACTCCCTTCACTTCTTCCCCAGAGGCAACTGCAATCCTGATTTTCAGGCCATGTTTCTATACTTTTACTACTTTACCTGCACCCACATTCATCAGGACCCCACCTCACTCCACCCCCACACACCACAGTGTTAATAAGGCAAATAATTATTCTGTGTTTTCTAGGGTCCCACGGTGTACCTTCTCCCTCCATCCACAGAGATCCAGAGATGCATGTCGCTGTGGCATGGGTCGATGTACAGACTCCTGGACACCTGTTTTAAAACTTAAAAGGTGAGGGTTTGCGCGTGAGCTACACATGAATCAATGCAAGACCTTCATATATTTAGGAACCGACAACTTTATTGGGAAAAAATGGTAAACTTGGAAGGAAAAAATTTAAGTGAACATTTTGCAAAGACAATACTGTCCTGTGCATGGTGAACACGGTGGCCAGGGGAAGTCACCCCATGGCTATGGAGAAAGAAGTCCAGGATCAGTTCTTTTTGTCGCTGTTGCCCAGGGTGAGCTTGTCAAAGAGGTAGTCTGCCAGTCCGGATTCCGGGGCTCCCATCTGGCACAGGTTGTTGATATTATTCCCCAACTCTTTGAGGGACTTCACCTGCATGGGCAGGTAATGGTGCTCCAGGTAGTCGCACAGGTGGACGTCCCTCTTCTCGGTGGACAGCTGGTGCAGATTGAGCAGGCTCTGGTTCAGGGTCCTGTCCAGGTGCAAAGCGCTTTTCAAGGCCTTCAGGCCGTTCTCCCAGCGGTTGCAGTCTGGCTTCCTGATGTCACACAGGCGGATGCGCCCCCCACGCAGGTTCTGCAGCCACATCAGCATCTCCGCATGCTCCCCGGCCTCCCTGGACTGCAGCAGGAAGGAGGGGGCAAAGTGCTTCAAGGCCAGGTTCTGGCGGTCCATGTAGAATGCCAAGGACAGGTACACGTAGGAGGCGTAGAGCTCCAGGTTGATCATGCGGTTGACTGCGACCTTGCAGTTGGGATGGTAGTTCTGGCGCACTTGCGAGGAAGGCCTGGTGGGCGCAGGTGCCATGGGTGACAGCACAGGCTCCATGGGTGGCAGCATAGTCACCACGGGAGGAAGCACAGATGCCACGGGCGGCATCACAGGCACCAAGCCGGGCGGTATCACAGGCACCAAGCCTGGCGACACAAGAATCATGCCCCCTTGTGGCATGCCCCCTCCGGGATTGAAGTCCGAGGAGTCACGGAGCTCAGGGATGGGGAGCGGCCAGCGGCGCAGGCAATGGCGGCGGCTTCTGCGGCCTCGGAGATTCCCCATGGTGGTAGACGAGGGCAGCCAGAGGTTGGGTCAGCAGCGGCGGTGGCGGGTACCTCAGGGGACTCCCGGATGGAGTAGGATGGCGGCCAGAGGTTGTCGGGCTCCGCGGCAGGGCAGCGACCCTTGGGCGTGACCTTTACCCCCGGAAGTAGTGGTGGCAGGGGGCAGGGAGAGGGGCCCCAGCGGGTGGCAGACGATGAACATGTTGCAGGTTCCACCGCAGCCTGGGTGAGGGGCGCGACTCAGTGCTGAGTGTCTGGCATATGTAATATTTTAAGGTGTTATTCATGGATATAAGTACACCTGGCTTGAGTTAATCACCTGCATGATTTCTTTGAGCAACTTATTTGAATATTGTCCTAATGTGATTGTTTCATTAAATTGGCTTCTTTGTGGTATCATTGGTTGTGGGTAATGTCACGAAGCTTTATTTGAATGACTTCAACCTCCATAGTACTTTGAATTCTGATAGCCTCTCACTCAGTTCCTAATCCTTATTAACTCCAGTGATCTCTACTTTTCTCCTTCTATTCAGTTCTCCTTCTAATCAGTTTCACACTTGCAGATGCCAGAGCACGGCCTCCAAAGTCTCAGTGATCTTTCCACTTCTCCATCTTTCCCAGACTAAAACAAAAATAAACACACAACTGCCATCTTCCCACCTTATTGTCCCAAGTAAATACATGCAAGATATTGCATTGTGTATGGAAACTACAAAAAAGAAAATATATTCTTAGGATTCAAGGATGTTATAGTGGGAAACATAAGACCAACCTTGATATTTATAATTAATTTATTTGTGTATTAATTCAACAACCATTTATATACTCCAAATGTGTGTCAGATAGGGTGATTGCAGATACACAGAAGACTCAAATGTGGTCTCTGTTCTCAGGTTACAAAATGGAGTGACAGATTATAAATTCTCTCAGGTGGTTTTAAAAATATGGATAAAATGCCTATTTTCACTTAATGTTTATTCCCATGGCTTTGATTAATGCACCTCTGGCGTCTGTTACTCTTTGGAAGCTTCTGCTATCTTATAATCAGTGTTTATGAAGAAAACAAAGGGTCAGATTTCATATGTCACAATTTAAATTTATGTAATCAGCTTTAGAGGCATTTAATTGTTGATTATCTAAAAAATAGAATGGTAACGTCTATTTTATAAATTGGTTGTAATCATAGAATCATATGTTAGAGATGGGAAAGAACTATATGATCAGTTTCTCAGCAATATAAAATCGTATTCTGTATTTGCTTAACACCAGTGTTTAGTCTTAATATATTTGTAGACTTCCAGAATTTCCTTGGGAGATTCTACTGTAGACTTCACTGTACGAATCTGTTTAAATAGAGAAATCTTGATTTTGTAGAATGTTATCTCATTATGTCCCAAGATTATTTAATAATTAATCCCTGTAATTTTACTCTACAAATATTTAAAATAATAATACTCTTGAATGGTTATAGGTATACTAAGAGGTGATAATAGTGTTTCTCAGATAATTCATCCCTCATTACTACTTGTTAAGGAAAAATGTAATGACAAAATATATAGCTAAGAGAAACCTAAGGTTTAAAAACTGACTTTTGCAAGGGAAATCAATAAACAAGCATGGAGCAAGACTTCAAAATTCCATGAAGGAAATATACATATGTATAAACAAAATCATTCCATCCAGGTTTTCTTTAACGAGAAATATAAAACTAAATACAAACATAGAATGAGAAAACTTAAGAGCAGATCATGTTTTCTAAAAAATATGAATATAGGGCTATAAGATAAAGGTTTCTTTGAAATGTCTGTGGTCAGTGTTTATACTGTATTAGTATTAGTCTGTTTCTCCAGAGAAACAGAACCTATTGGTTCTGTCTGTCTGTCTTTCTGTCTACTTGTAAAATAAGGAATTGGCTCATGTAATTATGGAGGCTGACAAGTCCCAAAATCTGCAGTCAGCCAACTTGAGACCCAGGAGAGCCGATGGTATAGGTCAAGTCCAAAGGCCAGCAGGCTCAAGACTGAGGAAGTTCAAGTTGAAGGCAGGGAATAAACCAGTGTCCCAGCTCCAAGGCAGTTAGGAAGGAGGAGTTCCTTCTTATTCAGAAGAGGGTCAGCATTTTTTTCTATTCAAGCCTCTAACTAATTATATGAGGCTCAATCACAGTAGGAAGGACAATCTGCTTTATTCAGTGTAGTGTTTTAAATGTTAATCCCATGGGAAAATATCCTTGCAAGCACACACAGACTAACATTTGACTAAATATCTGGGAACCCCAGCCGAGTCAAGTTGACATATAAAATTATCCATCACAGTATTATTCATAATAAATGCAGAGTAAACAAAAATTCTAGTGCCTTAATCTGTGAAAACTCTGTTTTACTTTGTTTCCTTCATCATTGAAAAAGTTACGGAAATTATAGTTACACAACTTATATTAGACAATAAATTATGACTCAGTGTAGTGATTAGCTTTCATTCATTCATTTAATATATTCCTATTGAGCACCTATGCCAGGTGTTTATATAGGTACTGACATAAAAACCCATTCTGTAAGCTCCTCATGTTTGCATTTTTTGCAGCTAAGTGCTATTCGTTGTTCTATGTAATCCCTTCTTTAAAAACTAATACATGCAGTAGGCTTGGTGATATATTCATAAGGAAGCACATCATAAGTAGTAGCAGTTGGTGACTTACCTATGTGTGTATGCATATGTATAAAAATCATTTAATAGGGCCAGCCAAGTGGCTCAGTTGGTTACAACCTCACTCAAGAGTGCGAGCTGAGCTCTGAGCAACAGCAGTTCGATGCCCAGCCTGAGCTGAGCTGCCGTTAAGCTGCCAACAGGTGGCAGGATGGCTCAGCTGGAAAAAAAATCATTTAATAAAGCAACAGTGAAAAGTGATATAGCAATCCAAAATGAGTATTATCCATCAATCCTAAATCAATATTATCTGTCTCTGGGCTGGCTATTCACACTATATTATCCCATTATTACAGATACTCTCTGAGTTAATTTTTATTATTTTCACCCACATTTTACAGATAAATAAATTGACAATTAGAGAGTATGTAACACGCTCAAGCAAACACACATCTTGTAAATAGCAGAGAGTGACAGTCTAATCTGAATTCCTCTCTAGGTTGTTTGGAAAGTTTGGCTGGACCATGAGCTCCTATAAGACAAAGCTTGTTTAACTTGTCTGATGGTAAATTTCATGTAGTAGGGACTCAAAAACATTAACTAAAGTGTTGCATGCCTGATTAAAAGCTTTAGTCTCATTTCTCCAAATTAAAACAATGAGTAGGAATGGATTTTGAATTTGTATTTAAACTGTTTCCTTTAGAAGGAAAGAAAATCAAAGAAACCCAAGGGTGACAAATTATGCTTATAATTTTACTTGAATATGCACAAGCATAAAACTAGGTATTAAAATCTCCATGTTCAAATGTATCCTTTTATAACTGTACAACTAACAATTTATATATATGCAAATAAAACTATAAAAATAAAATTAAAATTAAGGAATTTCAATTATGCTTCAGATTATGCTTTTTCTCTTAAACATAATCACTTTTCAGTGAGGTTAGATCTATGACCTATTCTCTATATGCTGAGATTCAAGTTCTCGTTCGAATGCCATGCCTTTATCCCCTGATATATGTGGACCATCTCAGGTCTCAGCCACTCTTCTTTATGAAACAACTGACACATATTAGCTCATAGGATGATTGATAAAGTAATTTGCTTTCAGTTAGTGGAAACCATCATTAAATATTATCTACCTATGTTGTTCCTTTTTATTAACTTGTGAAAAGTAAAGTGATACTTTTTTCTGATGCAGTTATTCTTTCATGAAGTCCCATTAACAATCTCACTAACTTCAATAACTGAAAGTGTTGAAGTTTCACTCTATTAAAATATTTTTAATTTCCCAGTCATCAATTAAAAGGAAATTTTAGTCTTTGAAGCTGGTAATATTAGTTAATGTGACTATGGGTGGACATGGAACAGTTGTCTTTTTTATATTAGGACATGCCAATCTAGCAACAGTCACACTAAACATGATTCAAAACATATATGGAAATGTGAACACTGTATCTGTGTGGCTGTATTGGGCTATAAAGGGATTGAGATAATCCTGAAAATACTTCCAGTAATTTTTCATGTAGACATAAACACAAGAACAGATACATATAGTTCACAAATACCGATAGAGAACACTGAGTTAGCATGGCTTAAACAGTTAGAGCTTCCAGTCAACATGGCAGAGTAGGTAAATGCTGTGCTCACTTCCCACAATGACAACTAAACTACAGAACAACTATCATTGAGAATTGCCTGAAATCTAGGTGAACAGAGGTCCTATAACTAAAGCTATACAGAAGAAGTAACAATGAGACTGGTAGAAATGGAGGAGACATGGAATGGGCTAGTCCCATGCCCACATGTGGTAGTTAAAAATCAGGAGGGATATCGGCTATGGAGGTCCCCTGTGAGGAGTGAGGAGTTCCAGCTCCACACCAGGCTCCCCAGCCCTAGGCTCCAGTGCCAGGAAGAGAAGTCCCCATAACTACTGGCTGTGATAACCAGAGGACCTAAGTGTCCACTGATAGATGAATGGATAAAGATGTGGCACATATATGCAATGGAATAGTACTCGGCCATAAAAAAGAATGAAATGTTCCCACTTGTGACAATGTGGATGGACCTAGAGTATATTTTATGATAAGTGAAATAAGTCAGACAAAGAAAGACAAATGCCATATAATTTCACATATATGTGGAATCTAAAAAACAAAACAGAAACAAACTCATAGATACAGAGAACATTTTGATGTTTGCCAGATGGGAGGGGGATTTGGGTAGATGGGTGACAAAGGGGAAGGGATTTAGAAGTAAAAATTGGTTGTTACAAAATAGTCATGGGGATGTAAAGTACAGTAAGTCCCCGACTTATAAACATTCAAGTTGCAAACCTTTACAGATACGAACGGACCTTGCGTTATGAACATTCATAGAAGTGAACAAATTGCAGAAGTAGCTCACGTGTCTGCTGGGCATTGTCACAGATGTGCTGCTGTGTGCTTACTGTACAGTGCGATAGTGTAAAGTAGGGCAGTGCTCAATCAGGGCCCAGGATGTTGGGAAGCAAGAGGAAAAGCAGTAGAGATGTGGAGGGTACTGCTAGGAAGTGCAAAGCAATAGCCATGGAAAGAAAAGTGAAAATTGAGAGATTGGACTAAGGCAAAAATATGATAGATGTCGCTCATTCTTATGACATGAATTGTTCAACCATTGGCTTTACATTGTATATTTGTGTGAAAGGTGTATAAGACTCACTTTGTTGGGCTTACGAATGAATCTGACTTACGAACGTTCTCCAGGAACGGAACTCGTTCTTTAAGTAGGGGACTTACTGTATAGCATAGTCAATAATATTGTGATAACTATGTGTGGTGTTAGGTGGGTACTAGATTTATCTGGGTGATCACTTCATAGGTTATATAAAAGTCTAATCTAACCACTATGTTGTACACCTGAAACTAATAGAATATTGTATATCAACTGTATTTGAAAAATTAAAAATTATTTAAAAAATGGAACAAACATAATGCAGCTAATCAGTAACTATTTAGGACCCAATATATGTCCAGCTTTGTGCTAAATGGTTGCAACAGACATTGACTTTAATGTCATGGCCCCGAGAATCTCTTTCAGTTCACTTTGTTAACCAACAGAATGTATACAAAGTCTGACAACTAAGATCTTGAACTCATCCTAGAAAATGTGCTACATATCACATTGCTGCATATCATTAAGGTTACCTTTGAAGTACTCCCCATGGGAAGCTATGCACCCACGCCAGCGCCTAGTCCACTCTTCAAAGCAATTTTGGAACTCTTTTTCTTGAATGGCCAACAGAGCTGTCTTCATATTATCCTTGATGTACTCAATGTCATCAAAATGTTTTCCTTTTAATATTTCCTTTATCTTTGGGTAAAGATAGAAGTCATTGGGGCCCAGATCAGATGAGTAGGAAGGGTGTTCCAATACAGTTATTTGTTCACTGGCTAAAAACTCCCTCACAGACCATGCTGTGTGAGCTGGTGTATTGTCTTGATGCAAGAGCCATGAATTGTTGGAAAAAAAATGTTCAGATCGTCTAACTTTTCCACATAGCCTTTTCAGTGTACTTCCAAATAGTAAAGTTGGTTAACTGTTTGTCCAGTTGGTGCAAATTCATAATGAATAATCTCTCTGATATCATAAAAATGTTAGCAATATTGTTGCAACAAGTTCAAGAGCTTAATTGTCAGACCTCATATATGACCAATATAAAATTAATTGCTAATGAGTTGATAATAGAATATGTATTAATACATTTAGTTTGAAATAGTCATATGTATTCAATAATATTTTATTTAAAATCTTTACTTCTATTGTCACCGATACAGCAGTTGCTACAGATGTTCTAATAGCTTTTCCTTGATAGCAATTATATTTAGGAAAAATATATTTGCGTCAATTATGCTAATTAACCTAAAGATCCAGAATGTCTTGGTTGAAGCTGTAGATATTTTGTTTCACTAAAATCAAGTGTAAGTTTTCCCAAAGAAGTTATGCAAAAAGCATAATCCTTATAAAGTTTTTCTGTGATTACATACCTTACCCAGAGTATTAATAGTTTATATTTTATGTAATCATTATTTTTCATGATTTGACATTAGTAATTAATTTTCTCTCATTTTATTTTTCTAAACTTTTCTTTGACATTCAGTGGCTTATTTGCTGATTTCCTTGTTTATAAAAATATAATTAGCTCAACTAGCCAATGTTAAAACTCTGTGAAAAACACAACTTATAAAAGTAAAAGTTTTGTATAGTGTTTCCTGAGTGTTATTCATATTTATTACCTTTCCCCTGAGCTTTTCATTCTTCACTTCTTGCTCATATATGAAAAGTAAATAATGTCCTTTTGACTTATTTCCTTGAAGGCTTTTGCCATTTTCCAAAAAAATCTCTGAATATTTAAGGTCAGTTAAACATATTTAGGGAATTTCAAATTTCTAGGAAATATGTCACATTTAGTAGCTTTCTGAAAAAATGATTTTAAACCTACTTTATTTCAAGGTGAATCATTGGGTTGGGATATATTCTTTAGGTAGAATATGAACATTTTGCTTATGTGGATGGCACTCTTGGGTTCTGATTTCTTACATGACAAGCAACCCATAAGGAAAGGCTTGTTAGTAATCTGCCAAATGCTCTCAGCTGTATGACTCAATTCTCCATTAGTAATGTTATCCTTTGATTTTCTGCAGTCAGAAAACTGCTGATTTTTTTGAAACCATTGGCAGTGATAGGAATTTGTACAGTATACACACACAACAAGAGGGATTGAATGCAAAGACAAAACCTAGCATTCATTGAGAGACATGAAATTGAAGATGTGTTGTGTAGAAGTAATTGGTGGATTTGGCGAGGCCAAAGGCAGCCCATTTGAAGGGAAGAGGCTACTGAAACTGGAAATTGAGGGGAAGAGAACTAGTGATGAGAATTGTTGAAAGACAACACACTTCCCTTTGACCTTCAGTGTGGTAAAGCCCTTGGCCTGGAGTAGAACCGAAAACCTGTGCCTAGTACAGCTTCTGGTGGCAGCAAATATTATTTTCTTGTACATGCAACTATTGAAACATAACCAGCTATTGAAACATATTCCTCATCTTAACTGTCATGGACTAAAACCAGTAATGATAACTGGAAATGTCAATGTCACTTCTATGCCCAAAATAATCTATTTACAGTTGCTTCCTATTTCACCAGGTCTCTATCAATTATCAGTGCTTTTATTCCACCCTAACTCATCATGCTGGTCTTTAATCAAATGTATTCCTCAGTTATACTGCAGAGAAATGCAATTTTCCCTATGTGGCCCGTCCCCTTCATTGTTTTTTTTTCCATATCCACAATCCCTGATTTTTAGAAAAATGACAATAGCATATAAATGAATCAAGGTACAGAATTCCTCAAATTATAAAAATCAATTCCTGGGTCATTATTAACTGATAAATATATAGATCATCACACCAGTGTATATCAGTTAGTGATTATGTCTACAGTGATTACAGCTACAAGATGAAAAAAAAAATCTCAGTTTATTCAATTGTTACAAATGTAGGAGGGGAAATGGAAATAGGAATAAGATTCTATACAGAAGCAAGTGTCCCCTTCCTTTTCTCCCACAGACACTGTTTTATAGACCATGGTGGTGATTTTCCTAGCCACACTATTAAATATGTTTGGTTAGATTACATTATGAATTAAATCCCTTCATTTGAGTAAATGTCTATGTGGTACACAAGGTTTTATAAAACTGTTTCACACCCCTCAGACTATTTTTGCAAAGGAGTGCTTTTGGGCCAAACGAACAAGAGAAAACAGGTAATAATGTAATATTAGAACTATTTTGATAAAATAACAATTCAATTCCTATTTTGTGATAGGTTTAATAACATCTTAGAAAATCATGGTGTGTATATATGTGTAATGAATGCATACATTTGTATGTTTATGTAAGGCTTTGATAGCTAATGGTACTGTTAACTAAAATTTGGATTTTTATGTGGAATGTGAAATGAATGTATATATTATAAATTATTCTAAAGAGATATGGTTATTAACATAGATTAATAGCTTATATTTCATAATTCAGACAGAATTTCATGTTGTAGTCCAGAATCCAAAGGCAGGAAACTCAAACAGAATTTCTATATTGCAGTCTGGAGGCATAGTTCTTTCTTTTGGGGAGGATTTCAGTCTTTGCTCCCAAGACCTTCAACTGACTGGATGATGCCCATGCACACAATGGAGGGATAATCTGCTTTATTCAAGGCCTACTGACTAAAATGTTAATGACATCTGAAAAAAACTCCTTCACAGCAACTTCTGGACCAAACAACCTGGCACCATAGCTTAGCTGAGTTTACAGATAAAGTTAATCATCACAGAAAGTAAGCTTTAGTGAGGGCTGAAGTAGGCAGAAGAATAACCAAGTGGGTTCAGACAGAGTGAATGTGACTGGGGATCTGAGAAGGGCTAGCTGATGCTGTGTACAGGTGGGGAGGCAGCAAGGATGCACACCTCCTGTGTCTGTTAGGGCATCAAAATGGTGTCCTGAGCCAGTGTTTAAGTATCCAGTAAATGTGGTAGGCAACGGAGGGTAGGCAGAGACACACAGGTATCAGAATTGGGGCTTGATTTAACCAATGAGTTTCATCACATTAATTTTCATAATTTATCCTCATTCCCTTGTTCACTTGTTCATTTTATGTTGCCCTAGTCAGTCTTTGAACTGGTCTATTAGCTTGTTGGGTGTTACTTTCAGTTGTCAGTACTGTACTATTCATACTGAGGCAGTTGTTGCCTCCTGATTGAACAGGCTAGTTGTAATTTCTCGGCATTCTATAGTGATGTCAGTTTTCTTTCACCTGGGAAGTGTTGTTTGCATAAGCAAGTTAGTTCCTTTCAAGTCTTTTGACTCTACTTGGATACTTGCAAAACATTGTATCTTTTTAGCTCTTCTATCATGACTCCATTAGCCTGTGGGCCCACCAGTTATATACACATTATCTAAGTGAATTATTTTGTTTACAGGCTCCTATATCTGATATGTCCATTCCCATTTTGCATATGCTACATTTTGATTTTCTCCAAATTTGGTTACCTTGGAGAATACCACCAATACTGTGGTTTTTTAAAAGACTTTGAAAGTCTTTTGGGCCTATAAAAGGCACAGTGCTCTTGAAAAGCAATTCTCAGATTCTGGTGCACATAAGAACCATCTAAAGAACATGCAAAATGCAGATTCTTGGCTCCATTTCTAGAAAATTCTAAAGTGTATATGGGTAGGATTCCACAAGCTTGCAGTTTCTCTCTAGTGTGCTTAATAGATATTCTATGTTGATCCATCACAATGCAATATACACTTTAAAAAACTAAACATTTCGGGTCGGCCGAGTGGTGCGTTGGTTAGGAGTTGGCTTGGGACATCAGCTCTGAGCAGCAGGGCTGCAGTTCGGATCCCACATGAGGGCCAGTGACGCTGCGCCCTCAACAGCTAGGGTGGTGAACAACAGCTCGATCTGGAACTGGGCTGCTGGGAGTCACCAGCGATGGTGTAGGCTGCAGTGGGGCTGGCCAGCAGCTGGCGTGCGATTTCCTGAGCTGCCATGAGCAGCCATCCAATGACTGGTGAGTGACTGCCTCACCCAGGAAGAGCGCATTGATAAAACCAGCATGGGCCAGTAAAGTGACGACCTCCACAACTAGACTGAAGAACAAAAGGACAGCAACTTCTCTGTTCCCCTTCCCCGATTCCCCAATAGAAAATCTGAAAAACAAAAACCAAAAACAACTAAACGTTTCATTTTGGAATAAGTTTAGATTTATAGAACAGTTAACAGTTGTAAAGATAGTACAGAGAATTCCCATGTACTCTCCACCCATCTTCCGCTAATATTAGTATCTTACATAGACATATTTTAAGACTAAAAAAATAGGGCCGGCCAAATGGCGCGGTGGTTAAGCGCTGGCTTGGGACGCCAGTGGCCGCGGTTCGGTCCCACATATGAGTGCCAGTGACACTGCCCTCAAAAAAAAAAGACTAAAAAAATAATATTGATATATTACTTTTAAGTAAACTCCAGGCTTTATTCAGATTTGTAGATTTTTTTTATATCTTTTTTCTGTTCCAGGATCCAATCCAGTATATGACATTAAACTTAGTTGTCATATCTCTTTAGTCTTCTATGGTCTTTCACAGGTTTTCAGCCTTTCCTTATTTCCCATGACAGTTCCGAGTAGTAATGCTCAGGTATTGTACAGAATGTCCCAAAATTTGGGTTTGTAAGTTTTTTTTTCATGATTAGATCTGCATTCTGGGTTTGGGGCGAGAATACCATGGAGGTGAAATGTATTTCTCATCACATTTTATCAGGGGGTACATGATACCAACATGACGTATAACTGGCAATGTTAACCTCGCTCACTTTGTTAAGGTTAAAGTCTGCCGAATTTCTTCACTGTAAAGCTATTGCTGCTCCTTTCCCTATAATCTACCTTTTGGAATCCAATCCACACTCAGAGGAGGGCGTTTAGTCCCACCTCCTGGAGGAAGGAGTATCTACATATATTATTTGAAATTCTTTTTTGTTTCTTTGTTTTTTGTTTTTTTGTTTTTTAACTTTTTATTTTGAGCAATAAGAATTTCAAGAATGATACAAAGAATTCCCATATGCCTTTCACCAAAATTTACCAATTAATATTTTGCCTCCTCTTGCCTTATTAATTCCCCTCCCCAACCATTTGAGATTAAATTGCAGACATCTTAACCCTTTACCTGTATTTCCTAAGAATGAGGACATTCTCTTTCATAACCATAGTACAATGATCAAATTCAGGAACTTTTATATTATTATATTTTATATTATAATATTACACAATATTATTATATAGGCAATATTCAATTTTAGCCCATTATCCCAATAATGTCCTTTATGGCAGTGCCCCCACCTCACTCCCCAAATACTGCATTGCATTTGTCATGCCTCTTTAGTCTCCTTTAATCTGGAACTGAAAGGGGAATCCTGATTTGAGTTTTGTAGTCTCAGGCTTCAGTGGAGTTTATTCACTTCTCAAAACATTGCCCCGCAATTTTGACTTGACCACCTCAAACACCCAATCCAGACTTGAAAACATGGAGGATGCTTTGCCTGAAGCTGAGCTTTCTGCTTAATGATTATAAATTTCTATTCTTTATTTCCTTTTTCTTTTAAAGTTTACTGTCTTCCTCTTAAATCAAGTAACTATTGAACTAAATAACTTGTTAAAACTTCCTTTTTTTGCAGTAATAAAATGGTTTGCATACACTGAAAAACCATTAGCAGATTTTTTAAATTAAAACAGCTATCTTCAAATAGCACATTTTAAATAATTTTTAGAATAGATACCAGTAATAACTTTTAAAAAGAAGCCCTCCTCAGGGCCCGCCGAGTGGCTCAGTTGGTTAAGAGCTCTCTCAAGAGTGCAAGCTAA
Organism: Aselliscus stoliczkanus; assembly: GCA_033961575.1. Lineage (NCBI taxonomy): Eukaryota > Metazoa > Chordata > Mammalia > Chiroptera > Hipposideridae > Aselliscus > Aselliscus stoliczkanus. The sequence continues at coordinate 107,685,005 of CM066737.1, forward strand.
GCTCCAAGCAACAGCAGTTAGATGCCCAGCTGGAGCTGAGCTGCCAACAGGTGGCAGGATGGCTCAGCTTAAGAAAAAGAAGCCCTCCAAAATGTAGATAAGGATCTTTGTTTACTGTTTACCTGTTACCTTTTCCAGCCCATTGTCCCCTTTGTCCCTCCCTTCTGCATTAAAGGTGAATTTGTGCTCTTTTGTGTGTCTCAGAAAACCCTCTGGCATCAGTTCTGGGCCATACTAAGTAGAACTAGTTTCTTGTGATGCTCTTTCCCCACTTTCCTCTCATGATTCCCCCACCATCCTTCCTGCTAGAGGAAAATAAGACAAAGAGAGCAAGATTCAGTGTTTTCTTTGCCATTGGAAAACCAGAAGACTCTGATTCTTGTTTCTTGCTTTAGCTTACACTGCAGTGTTTTCTTCCCTATACCTTTGGGAAGAATCCTTCCCGACAGACAGCGTGGTTGACTTCAATCTGCATAGAATTCCTCTCCAAACTGCATTTGCGGGTTTATGTTAGCAGCACTTCTAGCTGGATCCCAATAGGACTGTGTTTCCTAAACATTTTCTTTTAAATATATGATGGTGATTTACTGATTTATGTATTTATATTTTTTTGAGGTTTATTTTATTTTATTTTATTTATATATACTTTTAATTAGCTTCAGGTGTACAACAAAGTGCAATAGTTATACTTTTTACCTCTCAAAGTGACAACCCCGCTCCCCCAATTCTCCCCCCTATTCCTCCCCCCATATCATACTATCTATTACAATTCCTTTGACTCCCTTCCACCATATAATCCACATCCCGTGACTATCTATATATTCAATTACAGTTCCCATACAATATTATACAACATCAATTTCAGGTATGCAGTGCAGTGATCAAGCCTCTACTCCATCCATGAAGTGGTCTCCCTAACAAGACATGTGACCATCTGACACCCCACAAAATATTTACAACATTATTATATTCACCGAACTGTCTTTCATATCCCTGTGACAATGCTGTAGTTACCGATTTATGCTGTCTAATCCCTTCCCTTTCTCCCTCATCCCCACCCCCCTCCCAACTAGCAACCCTGTTTTTCCTCTATATCTATGAGACTGTTTCTGTTTCCTTTGCTCATTCATTCAGTTTTTCAAATTCCACATATAAGTGAGATCACAAGGTATTTGTCTTTCTCCGACTGACTTATTTCACTTAACATAATAGTCTCTAGGACTATCCATATCGTTGCAAATGGTACAATTTCATACTTTTTTTATAGCGGAGTAATACTCTATTGTATAAATGTACCACAGTTTCTTAATCCAGTCATCTACCTATGGGCATTTCGGTTGTTTCCAAGTCTTGGCTATTGTAAATAGCGCTGCAATTAACATAGGGGTGCATATATTTTTCGAATTAGTGTCTTGGATTCCTCTGGGTAGATACCCTAGAATGGAATTGCTGAGTCTTACGGCAGTTCCATTTCCAGTTTTTTGAGATAACTCCATACTGATTTCCATAATGGCTGCACCAATTTGCAGTCCCACCAACAGTGCACCAGGGTTCCTTTTTCTTCACACCCTCGCCAGCACTTGTTGTTTGTTGATTTGTTGATGATAGCCTTTCTGACTGGATTGAGGTGGTATCTCATTGTAGTTTTTATTTGCATTTCTCTGATGATTAGTGAGGTTGAACATTTTTTCATATGCCTGTTGGCCATCTGTATGTCTTCTTTAGAGAAATGCCTCTTCATATCTCTGCTGATTTTTTAATTGGGTTGTTATTTTTGTTGTTGTTGTTGTTGTTTGGTGTTGAGGTGCATGAGTGTTTTATAAATTTTGTATATTAACCCCTTATCAGATATATCATTGGCAAATATCTTCTCCCATTCAGTAGGCTGCCTGTTTGTTTTATTGATGATTTCCTTTGCTGTGAAAAAACTTTTAAGTTTGATGTAATGCCATATGTTCATTTTTTCTTTTATTTCCGTAGCCTGAGGGGATGATGTATCAGTAAAAATATTACTCAAGGTAATGTCTGCAAACTTGCACCCTATGTTTTCTTCTAGGAGTTTTATGCTTTCAGGTCTTACATTTAAGTCTTTAATCCATTTTGAGTTTGTTCTCGTATATGGTGTAAGCACGTGGTCCATTTTCATTTTTTTGCATGTGTCAGTCCACTTTTCCCAGCACCATTTATTAAATAGACTATCTGTACTCCAATGTAAATTCTTGCTTCCATTGTCATAGATTAAATGACCGTATATGAATGGGTTTATTTCTGAGTTCTCTATTCTGTTCCATTGGTCTATGTGTCTGTTTTTATGCCAGTACCATACTGTTTTGATTACTGTAGCCTTGTAGTATGTTTTGATGTCAGGTAGTGTGATGCCTCCCACTTTGTTCTTATTTCTCAGGATTGCCATGACTATTCGGGTTCTTTTGTGGTTCCATATAAATTTTAGGAGTATATGTTCTATTTCTGAGAAAAATGTCCTTGGTAGCTTGATTGGAATTGCATTGAATCTATATATTGCCTTAGCTAGTATTGACATTTTACCTACAGTAATTCTTCCTATCCATGAGCATGGTATGTATTTCCATTTATTTGTATCTTATTTGATTTCTCTCTTCAGTGTCTCATCATTTTCTGAGTACAGGTCTTGTACTTCTTTAGTTAAATTGATTCCTAAATATTTTATTGTTTTTGAAGCAATTGTAAAAGGAATTGATTTCCTGATTTGTTATTCTGATAGTTTATTATTGGTGTATACAAATGCAATTGATTTCTGAATATTAATTTTGTATCCTGCTACCTTATGAAATTCGTTTGTCAGTTCTAGCAGTTTTTTGGTGGAGTCTTTGGGATTCTCTATGTATAGTATCATGTCATCTGCATATAATGACAACTTTACTTCCTCTTTTCCAGTTTGGATGCCTTTTATTTCATTTTCTTGTCTGATTGCTGTGGCCAGAACTTCCAGACTTATGTTAAATAGAAGTGGTGAAAGTGGGCAGCCTTGTCTTGTTCCTGATCTTAAGAGGAAAGCTTTCAGCCTTTCCCCATTGAATATAATGTTTGCTGTGGGCTTATCATATATAGCCTTTATTATGTTGAGATATGATCCCACTATTCCCACACCAAAGAAAATTTTAACAGAGAATTTTGTACAGCCTACTGTAGCATATTTCCAAACTTAAGCAAATCTTTGTTTTAAACAATTTTGGGCCAGCCACGTGGCGCGGTAGTTAAGCGCTGGTTTGGGAAGTCAGCGGCCCCAGTTCAGGTCCCACATATGAAGGCCAGTAACACTGCCCTCAAAAAAAAACAATTTTAATATGAACATAATTAACCTGGTTAGCAATGTTTAATAATTTCGTAGTGCTTGTTTTTGCTAGGGTTGCTACAAATAGAAAAATTATTTTCCAAAAAATACATAGGATGAGGCATAATATTTATTTTTAGGAGGATACAACTTCAAAAAGTTAAGTGCTCTGCACTTCAGCAAAAAAGAATCAGTGAAAGGAGGGTAAGTAAGAAATCACAGGTTCCCCATTTTGTAAAATATATAAACAACAGGAATCGCTATTTCATTATCTTTCAACTCTTCCATGTGCTTTCAATTTCTTCCTAATGATGTAAATATTTGTTGAGTAAACAATATTCTAAATATTTTTCTTAAAGGCATAGTTTTTATTATGCACACTAAAAATTCCTTAGTCGCTCTAGTGATGGATTGAAAAGAGGACAATATCTTTATCCTCTGTTAAATGATAAGAGATCAGGAGAGTATGCTATAGGTATCACTGGCCATGCAATCCAGTTCCATTTGGTTTTTTGGCTTTTATATCCTTCCAAAGCTAAATTGAATTTATCCCTGTTCCTGCCTCATAGCTGACAAAGCTATGGTTGTGATACCAGGCAACATGGAAGAGCAGGGTACGACTGGTTGCAGAAACCTAAAGTATATCCTTATGTTTCCTTTATTAGAGGCCCTAGTGCATATGTTCGTACCTGAGCTTGGGTCCTAGTTGGGTGTCCAAGGTTCCAAGGCCAATATTTCATTGTGATTGAGCCTTTTGAAGACTTAAGAAGCTACACGAATACGATTATTTTTAAAGTTCTCCTGAATTCCTCCTTCCAAAAACTGGATTTGAGGTCATTTTGTTTTTTGAAGTCTCACGGGTGTTAAGAAATCCAAATTTTGTTTGTTTCTATTCATGTCTGTATGAAAACTAATACCAATGTGGGTAATTGCTGCAGTAGATAAACTTATATAATTTCTTCAAGGACAATTCATCTCACTGGAAGTAGTCATCACCAATAAACAATAGGAGGCCATACTAGTGACTCTCAGTTTGCAAATACATGTTTTAATCTTAAGCAGAAGCTCAGATAGAGGTTTTGTTGAAGGCTATCACACTGTGTAAACACCATCAAAAAGTTTTCTTGGCTTCTTTCCTTTGTACCTTTGTAGTATCCCTTTTCCTTACCCCCTCCCTCCTCCACTTTCACAAATATATACTGAGTATCACTTCTGTGATGTTGGTGGCATTAGGCACTTATATAAAGTAACCCTTTAATTCTCACCAAAATTTGAGTTTGATAACATGGTCTCCATTTTACACATGAGGAGACATGCTCCTTGAAGTGCAAGGTCATATAACCACAATGTAGAAAAGAAGGTATTCAAGGGCCAGCCAAGTGGCACAATGGTTAAGCGCTGGCTTGAGAAGCCAGCGGCCCCAGTTCAGGTCCCACATATGAGGGCCAGTGACACTGACCTCAAAAAAAAAAAGAAAAGAAGGTATTCAAGTATGTGTCTTCTGACTATTGATGTGCTGCTATTTCTGTGACGCATGCATACTCTTTAGTGCACTTTTAAAATCAAGGAGAAAATCCTGATTGGAATGAATTCAACAAAACATGGGAGATGAAGTAGAAAGAGTGATTGATTTATAAACAACTTTTTCTGGTAAGTTTTCTGGAAAGTAGAACAAAATATAGAGTGGTAGCTGAAGAGAAATGTTATGCCAAGAGAAGTTTTTATTTTGTTTTGTTTGATTATTGCAGATGATATGAGTTACAAGAGCTCCATTTTTTTGCTTTTTGTTTTTTCATGACAGTAGTTATCCCCCAAAAAAGAAAAACTAAGGGGGAAAATACAGGACATGTACTTGATTAGGCAAAATGTGGAGATCCAATACACAAATGAAAGGTTTTGCCTCAGTAGAATAAAGAGTTCATCCTTTGTTTCAGAAGGGATAGAGAATATGGGTACATTTGGCGATGGGAGGAAAAGGAGGTTCTCTTCTATTTTTATATTATCAGTGAGCACAAAGCAATGCTTTCAGGAAGAAGAATGGAGACAGTGTGTTAGGTAATCGATAACAGAAGTAAAATGGTCATTTTGGAAAGTGGGAGAATATCCTGATGATGGAAATGGAGAACGTCCAGCTAGTGTGGAGGTTCATTTAAGATTTATGCCATATATGCAACCAGTCAGCGTGGTATGTGGTTTTCTCTAGCCATATTTACTTGGGCACAGGTACATGAATGGCAGAAATTAGGGTTTAACCATGGTTTGGGTTCTATCAGAAGAATACGAGAGAGAGAGAAAGGAGAGGGAGTGAAAAGTATACTCAAATAACTGACAGCAGTGGACAATGCAATCTAAACTGGGAAAGAAAGGAACTGAAAACATAAGGCATGATTGATCCTGAAAGGGTGGTAAGTAAGGGTCAATGGATTGGAAATCATGTTGGAATTGAAGAATTAGAGGTTTGGGGATATTAAAAAGGGTGGTCAATGAGGTAAGAAGCAGTGGTCCGAAACCACCATAATTGAAACTGAGATTTGAAACTGGTGTATTCATTGTCCATAACAAAGTCTAGAGTCTGACTGTGGGGATCCGTGTCTGTAGTGAGATGAGGACAAGATCAAGGAAGTATTGAGATCGAAGAGCTGATGCCAGGACTTGAATAGTCTCTGTGAATATTTAAATCATCAAATATATGGTAATGGAAAGAGAACTGACTCTGGGTGATAAAGACACAATGTGATATATAGATGATGTATTACAGAATTTGTACACCTGAAACCTATGTAACTTTACTAACAATTATCACCCCAATGAAATTTAATTTAAAAAATATTAATGAGAGTGGTCACAGACATTAAGAAACTTCAGTGAACCCTTAGAGTGAATGTAATGCGTGTGATGTCGGAAGCCAGTGAAGTGTTTGAAATTCAGTTTGATCTAAATGAAATAATGGAAAAGAAAGGCTATTGTCTGTATATATATATGGAGTAATAGCAACCTACTTCTCAATAGTAGATAAAAATTACTAAATGTACATAATGTATCTGTGGACCATTTTATCTCCAAAAAAAATTATTTCAAAGTTAAAAAAAAAGGAAACCTCAGTGAAGAAAGGGAAAGTGAGCAAAAGGGGAGTCATTGATTGCAAAAATTTGACTGATGAACCCAAGCAGAAATTTATTTAGAACTTCTATAAGCATTAGGTGTTAAATTTACAGATGTTGTGGAATCAAAGTTGTCCATACACCATGCGACACACATCCTTAATTCTTATTGAGTTTAAAATGAGAGAAATATCCAGGTAAGTAGTAAGTAGAAAACTGTCTAATCATCTCCCTGTTCATTATCATCTTCCACAGTTTAGCTGCATATCTTTACTCAGTGTAGTGGAGTCTTAACGGAATCATAATTCCATCCTTTCCTGATAAACACCTTCTCAAGCACATCTGGCATCCTGTATCCCTTGCTTACAATGAAATCTTTAAAGGCAATTGTTCCATAAAGATCATCAAGAAAGTGTGGTGTAAGGTTTGCACCTTGAGCTTCAAGTGAGATTTGGGTGTCAATCAAAGGTTCACCATTTATTAGCTTTGTCCACAACCTGGGCTTCATCTTCACCCAGTTGGCTTTATAAAGATCATCTGGTTTCCCGCATTTCCTCTCCAAGTTTTCTCCCTCTATGGAGAACTTTCTCTCTGTTATTTTATCTAGATGTTTGCTGTACCTGATTCCAAAAGGAACCTGGCTTACTTGCTTTATTTTGCCAGTGTCATAGGTTAGTTGGTGATCATTGCTAGCGTCAAATGCCACATAATTCATGATGAATTCTTCATCAATGCCAAAGTCTCCAAAAGTATCAAACCAACTGCAGAATTTAGTAAGTTCTCTTGATATTGTTTTGTGAAGAGGAGGACATTGGGGAGGATCCATTGTGCTTGACTCCTGATTGTTCTTTTTCCTGGGAAGTAAATTGTCTAGAGTTAGCAGAGGAGTCTCCTTGGGAGGCTCCAGGTAGACTTCGGTAGGACGTTTTTCACAGAGCTTTGTGGGGGATTTCCTTCTTTTTCTGGTGTCCTGACAATAGGTTTCTGGTCAGGATCAAGCACTTTCAGCACGTTTAATAGGAGGTCAGCAGGTAGAATTTCCTCCAGATTCGGGTAGCGAGCCAAGGGATGCTTGGTCAGGCTGGCTTCAATGTTCTCTACGAATGCCTTCCGTGCTTGCTGGGCTGGCGAGAGTGTGGAAAAAGGATCTATTTCCTTTGGCAGCTTTTTCCACTCTTTTTAGGGGCAGGTTGGGGAACTCTATGAGCAATAATGGGGAGAAAACCTTCCGTAGGGCCGCAAGTGATGAGATTTTTGCAAGGTGGACAGCCTGTCCTGAAGTCGTCCAGTCCTTCTTCACAAATATCCACCGCCAGCCATCCAGGGAGGTGGGGAATTTCAGAGCCCCCTTCTTGTGCTTTGCCAAGCACTTGGAAGGTAACTTGTCCTGGTACCAGGGGTTACAGTTCATGCTCAGGGGCATGGGTTGCCGAGGCTGAGGCCTTAACAGCCATTCCTTGTCCTCCATGGTACCTCTGGCACTAGGCCGACAAGCGGCTTCAGTGGTTCGTTGTCCAAGCTTCTCCAGTCGCTAGGAGACTGCTACCAGGGGTGGCCAGATTCCTTCTGGAGGCGGGTCAATGCATGTGCCCTGGCACAGCCCGCGTTCTCCCAGGATGGGCTGCCTTCTTTTTTGTGCTAGAGTACTTGCTATTTACTATTCCACTGTAGGGACACAGGGGAATTCATCCATTCACCTTTGGATGAACAAAGTTACCAGTCTGAGGCTACTACAAATAAAGTGGTCACAAATATTTCATGTGTTCACATCTTTGTATGGGCACGGACTTTCATTTCTCTTGGGTAAATTTTAGCTACGAGTTGAATGGCAGGGAGCTTATGACAGGTATTTGTTTAATGTTTTGTTTTGGGTTTCTGTTTGTTTGTTGGTTTTTTAAATCACCAAACTTTCCCAAAGTGATTGTACTATTTATACTCCTTATAGTGTGTATGAGAATTGTACTTCCTCCACATACTCCCCAACACATGGTATGGTTGGTTAGTCATTTAAATTTTGGCTATTCTCATAGGTATGTAGTGGTATTTCACGGTGGTGGTAATTTGTGTTTCCCTAACGAATGCTGGTATTGAGCATCTGTTTATGTGCTTGTTTGCCATTTGTATCTCGCCTTTGGTGAAGCGTCTGTTCAATTTTTTGCACATTTGTAAACTGTGTTGCTTGATATCTCATTGAGTTTTGAGAGTTCTTTGTGTATTCTAGATGTCAGTCCTTTATCAATTGCATGATTGGTAAAATTTTCTCTCCATCTATGGCTTGTCTTCTAAAGTGTCTTAACAGTGTCTTTCAAAGAGCAGAATTTTTATATTTAATGAAATACAATTTATCAATTTGTTCTTTTATGGCTTGTTCTTTTTGTGTTGTAGCTAAGGAAAGTTTACCTATCATGTTTTAATTTCCATGTTCATTGTTAATATACAGAAATATAATTGATTTTATATATTGATCTTGTATCATGCAAGCTCTGTAAACTCACTTATTAATTCTGGTAGCTTTTCTATAGAGTCTGTCAAATTTTCTATGTCACTAGTCATGTCATCTGTTAATCAAGATAGTTTCACTTCTTCCTTTCCAATTAGAATAACTGTTTTCCTGGTCTTATTGCATTGCATTCAACTTAAGTTGAATAGAAGTGATAAGAATAGAAATTTTTTGTCTTGTTCCTGATTTTAGGGGAAAGCCATTAAGTATGATGCTAGCTTTAGAGTTTTTGTACATACCCTTCCTTGGTTCCAGTTTCCTTTTATTACTTTTATGGGGCTTTGTGACAAATGCTTTAAGTCAGATACTCGGATTGTATGAAATGCTTTTTCTGCACCCACAGCGATGTTCATATGGCTTTTCCTTTTTAGCTTGTTAAAATAATAAGTTACGTTGATTGATTTCCAAGTGATAAAAATACTTCAAATTCTTGAGATGAAGCCCACTTGGTCATGATGTATTATCCTTTATATAAATTATTAGATTAGGTTTGCTAAAATATTCCAAAATATATTCACATTTATGTTTATGGGGGATATCTACTGTCTCTTTTCCTTTAATGCCTTTGTTTAGCTTTATTGTCAGGGTAATGCTAGCTTCATAGAATGATTTGGGAAGTATCCCATCCTCTTCATTTTCTGGAACAATTTGTGTAGAATTGGCATTGTTTCTTCTCGAAATATTTTGTAGAAATCACCAGTGAAGCTGTGTAGGCCTGAAATTTTCTTTGTGGCAAGGTTTGTTTGTTTAACTGCAAATTAAATTTCTTTAATAGATATAGAGATATTCAGATTATCTATTTTTTCTTGAATGAGCTTTGTTAGTTTGTGTATTCCAAGGAATATATTTTATCTGTGTTGTCAAAATGATTGCCATAGGGCCGGCCAAGTTGCGCAGTAGTTAAGTGCTGGCTTGGGAAGCCAGCAGCCCCGGTTCGATCCCACATATGGGGGCCAGTGACACTGCCCTCAAAAAAAAAATTGCCATAAAGTGTCCATACTATTTCCCTGTTATCCTTTAAATATCTGTGGAATCTGCAGTGATGTCGTCTCTTCTATTGTTGATTTTTGTAATTTGTATCTTCTTTCTTGTGTTTTTTTCCCCAAATATGACTGGCTAGAGAGAATGCATTTTATTGATCTCTATTTAAAGAAACAGATTTTTTGTTTGTTTCATTGACTTCTCTGAATATATTTTCTGTTTTCTTCTCTTTTTTTCTTTTTTTTTTGAGGGCAGTGTCACTGGCCCTCACATGTGGGACCGAACCGGGCCCGCTGGCTTCCCAAGCCAGTGCTTAACCACCGCGCCACTCGGCCGGCCCTAGTTTCTGTTTTCTATTTGATTGATTTCTCTTCCCAACTTTGATCTATTGTTGAGTTGCCTTTAATGATCTGTTCAAGGTAATGTAGTCTTTTCCCAGCATGTACCTCAAAACTCTTCCAGCCTCTACTCATTACCAAATTCTAAAGCCACTTCCATATTTTTTAGGTGTTTGTTAAGGCAACACCCCACTTCTTGGTACCAATGTTTGTCTTAGTCCATTCAGGCTACTATACCTGAACACCATAGGCCAGGTGACTTACACAGAAAAGAAATGTGTTTCTCACAGTTCTGGATGCTGGGATGTCCAAGTTCAACATGCAGGCAGATTTGATATCTGGTTCATAGACAGCCATTTTTTTTCTGTGTCCTGACATGGCAGAAGGGGTGAAGGATCTCTCTGGGGCCTCATTTATAAGGTCACTAATCCCATTCAAAAGGGCATCACCCGTATGACTTAATCACGTCCCATAGTCCTTACCTCCAAATACCATCACACTGGGATTCGGTTTCAATATGAATTTTTGGAGAACACAAACATTCAGTCTCTAGCATGGTGGCATTCATTAGTTTGTATATATTTTATAACCTTGATACTACTTTCTAAATTACTTTCCTTACATAGATTTTAACATATAAAAATCTTATATATTTATCCATGTAATTATCAGTTTCATTATTTTTCTCTCCCTTGTGTAGTTCAGTATTTCCATCTGGTATTATTTTCCTTCAGAGAGAAGGAAAATATACTGCAGTACATGTTCACCGAGAGATAAATCTGTTCCTCTCTTAAATGTCTAAAATTTTTCTTATTTTGCCTTGGTTTCATAAAAGATTTTTAAAAGATGTTTTCTCTGTGTATGGATTTCTGGGATAGTAGGTATTTTTCTTTCAATACTTTAAACAATATGGCTCTATTGGTTTCTCACTTGTTTTGTTTTCGATGAGAAGTCTAATGTCACCTTGATTTTTGTTTGTTTATACCTAATGTGTCTTGTTTTCCTCTGGCTTTCTCTTTATCATTTTAGAGCAAATTGATTATAATGTGCCATGGTGTAATTTTTTTTAATGTTCCTTGTGCTTAGGGTTTGTTGAATATCTTGAATTTGTGTGTTTGTAATTTCCATCACATTGGGGGTGGGGAATGGGGGTGGAGAATTGCCCTAATTCCTTCAAACGTGCTTCCCATCCTGCTTTTTCTCTCTTCTTGGCAGATTGCAATTATTGCAATACACTGGGCTGCTTGAAGTTCTGTACAGCTCATTGATGCTATGCTCCTTCACATGTTTTTCCCCCCTTCTGTGTTGCATTTCAGATAATTTCTCTTGCTAAATCTTTAAATAGTCATCTTTTCTTCTGCAATATCTAATCTGTCGTGAATGCTTTACAATATGTTTTCTCATATCACACTTTGAAATTTTCATCTCTAAAAGTTTGATTTAGTGTGATTTTCCATGTCTCTATTTAATTTTTTGAACATTTGAAATACAGACATAATGACTGATACAGTGTTTCTTTCCTGCTGATAGTAATGTCTATTAATTCTGGGTTGGTTTTGACTGATTGATTCATCTTTTTATTATGAGAAGCATGTTAGTGCCTCTTTTGCACTGATAATTTATTATTGGATGCCAGAATTTGTGAATTTTATGGAGGTGGGTGCCAGATAGCTTTGTATTTTTATAACTATTTTGGAATTTGTTCCTGGATGCTCTTAAGATGCTTGTAAATGGTCTGATCCTTTGGGGTCCTTTTAAGATTTGCTAGGCAGAAGCAGAGCAGTGCTCAATGTATGGTAAATTATTCCCCACTACTGAGGCAAGACCCTTCTATGTACACTATCCAATGCCATGAATATTAAGGTTTTCCAGCCTGGTTGGCAGGAACATTCACGATTGCAGGCCTGGGATGAGTGCCAGGCACTGTTACTTAAAATCTTTTTATGTTGCTGCAGGTACCTTCCTCACAAGCATGAGCTGATCAATAATCAGCAGAACAACTGGGATAGGAATGGGGCTCTGAATGTTTCTGGAGTTATCTCTCTGCATAAAATCATCCTCTCTGGTATTGAGAACTCTACCCACCTTGTTCTGCAAAAAAGTCTTTTAGCTTCATCTCCTAAATTTAGAATGACTATTGGTCTCCTCCTAGGTTCCCCCTCCCTGATCCATGGCCTGGAGATTCAGTACATATTTGGAACAATTATAGGGCTCACTTCATTTATTTCCTAACTCTCAGGGATCATTATCCGCCGTCTGATGTCCAGTGCCTTACAAACTGTTGTCTTATATTCCCCCCCTTTTTTTTGTTATTTCAGAGGGTAACTCTGTTCCGTTTTTCTCTATCTTCAGCTGAAGAGGATATATAATTTATGCTTACTTGCTCTTTCTCCACAAATTTGTGAAGCCACCCTCTCAAAAGCCACCAAAGAATTCTTAACCATCAAATGCCTTCTCACATTCTTACCACTGATCTTCATCATTAAAAATTTTGGATAATACCCACCTTACTAAAATTTGATTCTTCTTTAAATTTCATAACATTCTATTTTACATTTTGTCCTAATGCTCATGATATATGTCCCTTTTAAAATCCAACAAGAATAGCAATGCTTCACCATAATAACATATGAAATGTTTTTTATTTTCACAAATCTGATCTTGTGTAGCTTTTCTTATGACAAAAAAGTCTGTAATACACAGATTACATATTAGATATCATTCCTCAGTCATGGCCTGAACAGATGTCCTTGTTTAAATCCATTTGGCTATTTATTCTTTTTAAAAATCTTTTTATTTAAGTATAGATGGTATACAGTATTATGTTGGTTATATTAGTTTCAGGTGCACAATATAGTGATTCAACACTTTTATACCTTATATTGTGATCACCCCACTAATTATCTGTCACAGTGCAAACTCATCACAATGCTATTGACTATATTTCCCTTCACCTTTTTCATCCATTCCCCGTCCCCTCCCATCTGGCAACAAACAGTTTGTTCTCTCTATCTATGTGTCTGTCTCTGTTTTCTGTGTTCATTCATTTTTTCTTTTGATTCCACATTTAAGTGAAATTATATGGTATTTGTCTTTTTCAGTCTCACTTATTTAATTAGCATAATACCCTATAAGTCCATCCAAGTTGTCAAAAATGGCAAGATTTCATTCTTTTTATTGCATAATATTCATATATATATATATATATATTTATATATATACACACACACACATACATTATATCTTCTTTATCCATTCATCAGTATACTACTACTTTTAAATGAAGTATATTCTATTACCTTTTAATGGTAAACTTCAAATTTAAATTCCATGAGGCAAATGAGACTTTACATTTTGAATAATCTGTCTTAGTTTACTGAAGGAAGGCATATTGATATTTGGTTGCTCCACATAATGTTTGTGTAAAAGATTTAAAACTTTATTTTTATTCTGTCAAAAGGAAATCTTATATCAGAGAGACATATTCTAGAAATCTGAAACCTGGTAAATCTAAATTTAACAAAATACACAATAGATTATATTTTTCATGAGAACTGCTTGGGTGAATTAATGTAGGACTGTTAGATGAAGAACTGTGATTAAGTGGGAGGGGTTGGGAAGAAGTCTCTGAAAACTACTTTCATTGCAGATCCATGTCCATCCTCTGCAACAAATCAGATATCATTGTTCCCTAACTTAGTGCTTACATCAATGCTAACATGAATTCTAGCAAAATACAAGGGTTTCTGGCAGCTCACAAACAAAACAATAATAATACCCTTATTTATAAGAAGTAATAATTTTCATGGAAATGTTTTAGTAATTTGTAGACTGTAGTCACAATAGGGAACATTCTGTTTTTTTGGTTTTTTAAAAAGATTTTATTGGGAAATTGGCGGAGGGGAACAGCGTTGGGAAATCGGGGAAGGGGAACAGACAAGTTGCTGTCTTTTTGTTCTTCAGTCTAGTTGCAGAGGATGTTGCTTCACTGTTGGTATCGTCATTGCGCTCTTCCCGGATGAGGCAGATCGGTCGCTGGCCTCTGGATGTCGCTCATCGCGGCTATTGGCAGCTCACGCTTGGCTGCCAGCCGCTCATGCTGGCTGCCAGCCACTCACTGTAGCCTATGGCAGCCCACTGCAGCAGGGGCTGCAGCCCACACCATCACCGGGGCTCGCACAGCCCAGCTCCAGGTGGAGCTGTTGTTAGCTGTAGAGGGCAGTGTCACTGGCCCTCATGTAGGATCCGAACCGGGGCCGCTGGCATCCCAAAACCAGCTCTTAACCAATGCGCCACTCGGCCGGCCCGGGAACATTCTGTTTTTAGTTCAAAGATTTCAAACCGAAATGCCCACCTGAGTCAGGGAAGTCATTTAAATGTGTGGAGTGGGTCAAGGGTCTATAAGAAATGAGAAAAAAAAGAAATGATGAGGACAGTGATAACATAGCAACTGCAAGCCCTGTATAAAGGCATTCCACTTAAAATACTGAAAAAAAAAGATTATGAAGGCCAACACACCTTTGTGGATGTCCTATTTAATTAATTAGCCATTTCAATGGGGAAGATAGTTAGTCTGTCTTTATCATGTTCAGGCTGTCATTACCTCACATTTAACTTCCACAACTTGGAGTCATATGGAATCTCTGCATATCAAATCATCACAGAGGGAGATAATACAATTGGCAGTGACTGTAAGACATGATGGTGTGCCTCAGGAATTTCTGAGCACTGGAATATTAAAATCAATGAGCAGATTTAAAAAGGGATCAAAGAGGCCTAAACAAAGAGTAATTTTTACTTTAAAATAGCTCAATTTATTCTGTATATGAACATGTATTACCTTTATTTCAATTTAAAAATGGCATCATTAATTATATATATGTATATATAGATTATACATATAGATTATTACTATAGATTAAAGGGGTGAATAAAATTTTCTGTAAAGGTTCATATAGTAAATATTTTGGCCTTACAGGTCACATGATCTCTGTCACAATTACTAAATTGTCTCATCGTAGTGCAAAAATAGCCATAGACAATACATAAACAAATGATTGTGACTGTGTTCCAATAAAACTTTATTTATGTCCATAGGTTTGGACTTTTCAAAGAAAAGCATATTTTTCTTTGTCTTTATTTATTTATTTTTTTTGGATTTTCAATTTTATTTTTTTAAAATTAGTTTCGGGTGTACAACACAATTCAATAGTTATACTCTTTACCCCCCAAAGTGACAACCCCCTCCCCCAGTTCACCACCCCACTCATCCCCCCCATATCATACATATCCACGACAATTGCTTTGACTCCCTTCCACAGTATATTCCACATCCCGTGACTATCTATATATTCAGTTACAGTTGGCATACAATATTATACAACATCAGCTTCAGGTGTACAGTGCAGTGATCAAGCCTCTACTCCATCCATGAAGTGATCTACCTAACAAGACATATGACTATCTGACACGCCACAAAATTTTTACAACATTATTATATTTCCTGAACTGTGTTTCATATCCCTGTGGCAATATTGTAGTTGTCTATTTATGCTGTCTAATCCCTTCCCCTTCCCCCTTAACCCCACCCCCCTCTCAACCAGCAACCCTCAGTTTTTCAACTATATCTATGAGTCTGTTTACTTTGATTGTTCATTCAGTTTTTCAGATTCCACATATAAGTGACATCATATGGCACTTGTCTTTCTCCAACTGACTTATTTCACTTAACATAATAGTCTCTTCACAGCATTATCAATTACATTCCCGGAACTGTCCCCATATCCCTGCGGCAACATTGTAGTCACCCACCTATGCTGTCCAAAACCTTCCCCCTCTCCCTCACCCCCACTCCCTCCCAGACAGCAAGCGTCAGTTTTTCCTTTATATCTACTTGATATGACTTCAATCTTCTTAAATTTACTGACATTTGTTTTGTGGCCTAACGTGGTCTATCTTGGAAAATGTCCCATGTGTACTTGAGAAGAATGTATATTCTGTTTTTCCAGGGTGAAATGCCCTACAAATATCAACGAAGTCCAGCTGGTCTAAAGTGTCATTTAAGGCCCCTCTTGCTGTGTTGATTTTCTGTCTAAAGAGTCAGTCCATTGGTGACAATGGGGTGTTGTAGTTCCCTACTATGATAGTGTTACTGTTGATCTCTGTCTTTATGTCTGTCAAAATCTGTTATATGTAATTAGAAGTTCCCATGTTGGGTGCATAGATGTTTATTAGGGTTATAGTGCCATTTTTTGTCTTTTATTGTAGTCATTTTGAAGTCTATTTTGTCCAAAATAAGTATTGGTACTCCAGGGTTTTTTTCCACATTTCCATTTGCATGAAATATCTTATTCCATCTGTAAACAGCATATACATGTGTCCTATTTTCTTATCCACTCAGCCACTCTCTGTCTTTTGATTGGAGCATTTAGCCCATTCACATTTAAAATGATTATTGATAGGTGCATATGTATTGCCATTTTATTATTTGTATTCTTGGTCTTCCTGGGTTAGCTTGTTTACCCTTTCTTTTGTTTAAAAAAGACCTTTTAACATTTCTTGCAATGCTGGCTTGGTGGTAATGAATTCCTTAAGCTTATTCTTTTCTGAGAAACTCTTTATTTCTCCTTCAATTTTAAGTGATAGCTGTGCTGGGTAGAGCAATCTTGGTTGTAGGCCTTTATTTTGTGTCACTTTGAATATCTCCTCAACTCCCTTCTGTTCTGCAGAGTTTTTGTAGACAAGTCAGATGTTAGTCTAACAGGCGTTCCTTTGTATGTAACCTGCTGTCTTTCTCTTGCTGCTTTTAGGATTCTGTCTTTATCTTTAACCTTTGCCATTTTCACTATGATGTGTCTTGGTGTGGACCTGTTTGGGTTCAGCTTGTTTGGAACCCTCTCCACTTCCTGGGCATGTATGTTGATTTCCTTCACCAGGGTAGGGAAGTTTTCAGTCATTATTTTTTCAAATACTTTCTCGATCCCTTGCTTCTTCTCTTCTCCTGGCATTCCTATGATTTGCGGTTGTTGTGCTTCATCTTGTCCCATAGGGCTCTTAAACTATTTTCATTCTTTTTATTCTTTGGTCTTTTTGTTGTGCCAACTGGGTGATTTCTGCTATTTTGTCTTCCAAATCGCTGATCCGATTCTCTGCTTCATCTACTCTACTGGTGATTCCTTCGACTGTGTTCTTCATTTCAGTTATTGTATTCTTTAGTTCTAACTGGTTGTTTTTTATGATTTCTCTATCCTCCCTTATGTCCTCACTAAGTTTGTTAAACATTCTTATCATCAATGTTCTAAACTCTGTCTCTGAAAGGTTGGATCCCTCTGTTTCATTTCGTTCCATTTCTAGAGGTTTCTTCTGATCTTTTACTTGTGACATGTTTCCTTGTTTCCCCATTCTGGCTGTCACTCTGGGATTGCTTTGATGTATTAGATAGATCACCAGGAGAGCCCTGGCTGGATCACCCAGGCACACAGCTCACGGCCCCACACTCCCAGGAAAACTCCCAGTGTCAGCCTATCTCAATCAGCCACTCGCAGATCAGGCCGAGCATCCTGACAACCAATCACCAGCCTGGCAACTCTGCAAGCACAGTGCAGAGAGCCGGGACCAAGGCAACTTGTGCACTCCCATGTCTCAGTGAGCAGCCTGTGGGAGCCGGAGCACGCCCACCAGGCATTTCCCTGGCAATGCAGCAAAAGCCGTGCGGAGGGTGGGGATCCGAGGCAGCTCACACACTCTCGGGTCTCAGTGAGCAGCCTGTTCGAGCCGGAGGGCACCCACCCAGCGTTTTCCTGGCAATGCAGTATAAGCTGGGCGGAGGGTGTGGATCCAAGGCCGCATGTGCGCGCTCTTTGTCATTTTTTTAACCTTTAAGTAAGTTTCTTTTTCTTTATTGAATTTGTTGGGGTGACAATGGTTACTGAAATTACATAGGTTTCAAGTGTACAATTCTGTAATGCATCGTCTACGTATCACATTGTGTGTTCACCACCCAGAGTCAGTTCTCCTTCCATCACCATATATTTGACCTCTTTACCCTCATCTACCAGCCCCCTCCCCTCTTACCTTCTGGTAACCACCAAACTATCGTCTGTGTCTATGAGTTCTTGTTTCTTTGTGTTGTTCCTTTGTAGCTTTGAGTATTAAATCCCTCATATCAGTGAAATCATATGGTTTTCTACTTTTCCTGTGTGACTTAATTCATTTAGCATAATAATCTCCAGAACCATCCATTTTTGTTGCAAATGACACTATTTCATCTTTTCTTATGGCAGAATAGTATTCCATTGTGTATACCACATCTTTATCCAGTCATCTATCGAAGGACACTTTGGTCATTTCCATGTCTTGGCTACCAGAAATAAAGCTGCAATGAACATCAGAGCACATACATCTTTACACATAAATGTTTTCAGGTTTTGGGGGTATACACCCAGGAGAGGGATTGCTGGGTCATATGATAATTCTATTCTTATTTTTTTTTTGAGGGCAGTGTCACTGGCCCTCATATGTGGGACCCGAACCGGGGCCGCTGGCTTCCCAAGCCAGTGCTTAACCACCATGCCACTCAGTCAGCCCTATTCTTAATTTTTTGAGGAGCCTCTACACTGCCTTCCATAGCAGCTCCACCAATCTTCCATAGCATTCCCACCAACAGTGTATGAGAGTTCCTTTTTCTCCAGAGCCTCTCCAACACTTGTTATTATTTGTCTTGTTGATAATAGCCATTCTAACTGGTATGAGGTGATATCTCATTATAGTTTTTATTTGTGTTTCTCTAATGTTTAGTGATGTTGAACATCTTTTTTCATATGTCTATTGGCCATCTGTACGTCCTCTTTAGAGATAGGTCTATCCATGTCCTCGGCTCATTTTTTAATTGGATTGTTTGTTTTTTTGTTCTTGAGTTGTATGTGTACCTTATATTTTTTGGATATTAGCCCCTTATCAGAGGTGTTGTTTGTAAATATTTTCTCCAAGTCGGTTGGTTGCCTCTTCGTTGATCTTTTCTTTTGCTATGCAGAAGTTTGTAGTTTCATATATTCCGATTCATTTATTTTAGCTTTTACTTCTCTTACCTTCAAGGTCAAATTCATATAATTCTCTGTGAACCAAGGTCCATAAGTTTAATATCTATATACCTACGTTTTTTTCTATGCAGCTTATTGTTCCAGGTCTTATGTTTAGGTCATTGATCCATTTTTGAGTTAACTTTGTGATATGGTGAGAGAGAGCAGTCTCGTTTTATTCTTTTGCAGGTGGCTTTCCAATTTTGCCAGCACCATTTATTGAAGATGCTTTCTTTTCTCCATTGTATTTTTTGGTTCCTTTGTCGAAAATTATCTTCTCATATTTATGTGGGTTTATTTCTGGGTTTTCAATTCTGTTCCATCAGTCTGTGTGTCGGTTTTTCTGCCAATGCCATGTTGTTTTGATTATTGTCACTTTATATTACAAGCTGAAGTCAGGGCGTGTGATACCTCTAGCATTATTCTTTTTTCTTAGGATTGCTTTGGCTATTCAGAGTCTTTTGTGATTCTATACAAATCTGATTATTTTGTTGTTCTGTATAATTCTTCTAAAAAATGCCATTGGGATTTTGATGGGGATTGCATTAAATCTGTATATTGGTTGGGGTGATATGGCCATTTTAAATATGTTGCTTCTTCTTATTCATGAGCACAGAATGTCTTTCTGTTTCTTTGTGTCTTCTTCAATTTCTTTTAAAAATGTCTTATAGGTTTCAGTGTATAATTCCTTCACATCCTTGTTTGAGTTTATTCCTAGGTATTTTTTCGTTTTATTGCAATTGCAAAAGGAATTTCTTTTTGTGAAATTTCAGTGTTAGTATGTAGGCAAGCTATGGATTTTTGTACGTTAATTTTGTAGCTGGCAACTTTACGTTATCTGTTTATTGTTTCTAATAGCTTTTTGGTGGAGTCTTTAGGGTTTTCTATATAAAGAATCATGTCATCTGCAAAAAGTGACAACTTAGCTTCTTCATTCCCAATTTAGATGCCTTTATTTTATTACTTTTGCCTAATTGCTCTGGCTAGGACTTCCAATACTATGTTGAATAACAGTGGTAATAGGGGGCAACCCTGTCTTGTTCGTGAACATAGAGCAAAAGTCTTCATTTTTCTCACAGTTAATTATGATATTGGCTGAGTGTTTGTCCTATATGGCTTTTATTATGTTAAGGTATTTTCCTTCTATATTCATTTTATTAAGTGTTTTAATCATAAATGGGTGTTGTATCTTATCAAATGCTTTTTCTGCATCTATTGTTATAATCATGTGATTTTTGTCTTTTATTTTGTTTATGTGGTGTTTCACATTGATAAATTTGCATATGTTGAACCATCCTTGTGCACCTGGGATGAACCACGCTTGATCGTGATGTATAATCTTCTTAATGCATTGTTGTATTTGATATGTTAGAATTTTGTTTAGGATTTTTGTATCTGTATTCATCAGAGATATTGGTCTGTAATTTTCTTTTTCTGTGTTATCCTTACCAGATTTTGGTATCAGGGTAATGTTGGCTTCATAAAATGAGTTAGGAAGTTGCCTCTTCTTCAATTGCCTCTTCAATTTTTTGAAAGAGTTTGAGGAGGACAGGTGTTAGATCCTCTTTGAATGTTTGGTAGAATCACTAGTGATAAGCCATCTGGCTCTGGACTTTTGCTTTTGGGGAGGCTTTACAAGACTGATTCAATTTCCTTACTGTTGATTGGTCTCTTTAGATTATCCAGTTCTTCATGATTTAGCCTAGGAAGGCTGTATGTTTCTAAGAACTTGTCCATTTCTTCCAGGTTATTGAATTTGGTAGCATATAGTTCTTCATAGTATTCTTGTATGATCTTTTGTATTTTTGTGGTAACTGTGGTAACTTCTCCTCTTTCATTTCTGATTTTCTTATTTGTGTCTTTTCTTTTTTATCTTAATGAGTCTAGCCAAGGGTTTGTCAATTTTATTAATCTTTTCAAAGATCCAGCTCTTTGTTGCAGTATTTTTTTCTATGGTTTTTTTGTTCTCTGTTTCATTTAGTTCTGCTATGACTTTTATTATTTCCTTCCTTCTGCTAACTTTGGGTTTCATTTATTCTTCTTTTTCTATTTTTTTCCTATCATTATTACCTTTCATTTTATTTTTTATGTACTTTTATTTTATTATTATTAGTTTCAGGTGTACAACACAATGCAATAGTTATCCTTTTCACCCCTTACAAAGTGACTCTCCCCTCCCCCTATCCACTACCCCCCCATCCCCGATATTATACATATCTATTACACTTCCACTGACTCCATTCCCACACTATTCTCCATATCCCATGACTATATATGTATTAAATTATAGTTGACATATAATATTCAGCAGAAGCTTCAGAGGTACAGTGTAGAGGCCAATCAAAATGCCCATCAGTAAATGACTGGATTAAGAAACTGTGGTACATTTATGCAATGGAGTTTTATGCAGCTATACAGAAGAAATAAATCGTACCATTTGCAGTGATATGAATGGACCTAGAGAACACTATGCTAAGTGAAATAAGTCAGAGAAAGACAAATACCATATGACCTCACTTATATGTGGAATCTAAAGAACTGAATAAACGAGCAATGTAAATAGAAATAGTATTTTTCTATTTTTTTAAGGTGTAATGTTAGGTTCTTTATTTCGTTTTTTCTTGTTTCTTGAGATAGATCTGTAATTATATAAATTTCCCTCTTATTACTGCGTTTGCTGCATCCCAATAACTTTGATAGGATGTATTTTCATTCGCATTTGTTTCTGTTTAACTTTTGATCTCTCCTCTTATTTCTTCTTTGATGAAGTTGTTCTTTAATAGCATGCTGTTTAATCCCCACATATTTATGGTTTTTCCTGCTTTTTTTCACAGATGATATCCAATTTCAAAACCATGTGATTTGATCAGAGAATGTGCTTAGTATGATTTCAATCTTCTTAAATTTGCTGAGACTAGTTTTATGTCCCAACATATGGCCTGTCCTTGAGAATGTTTCATGTACACTAGAAAAGAATGTATAGTCTGGTGTTCTAGGATGAAGTGCTCTATAAAAGTCAATTATGTCCATTTGGTCTAATGTGTCATTTACGGCTGATATTTCCTTACTGACTTTGTTTGGATGATCTACCCATAGCTGTCAATGGTGTATTTTGGTTTCCTACTATAATTGTGTTTTTTTCAGTTTCTCCCTTAAGTTCTGTTAGTAATTGCTTTGTATATTTTGGTGCTCCATGATTTGGGATATATATTGATAAGTGTTATGACTTCTTGTTGTATTGTCTCCTTTATCAGTATGAAATGTACATTTTGTCTCTTGTTACATTTTATATCCTGAAGTCTGTTTTGTCTGATATAAATATGAATACACTTGCTTTTCTCTGGATACCATTTGCTTGGATGATCGATTTCCACACTTTCGCTTTGAGCCTATATTTGTCCTTGTAGCTGAAATGTGTTTCTTGGAGGCAGCATATGGTTAGGTTTTGTTGTTTGATCCAATCTGCTACTCTGTGCCTTTTTATTGGTGAGTTCAGTCCATTTTCATTTAGGGTGATTATTGATATATTAGGGTATACTCTGGCCATTCTATCTTTTGTTTTGTGGTAGGTCACTGTCTCCATTGTTTCTTTGCCTTTTTGTTGCTGTCTGTTATTTTAGTTTGGTGATATTCTATGATTTTTCCTTCTGTATCTTCTTTTCTTATGTTATATGTCTCAGTTCTGGATTTTTTGAGTGGTTACTATTAAGTTTATGTAAAAGAAAGTTTCATATATACAGTAGTCCTTTTTCCGAAGCATGCTTCTTATCTACATTCTCCTGTACACATTCAAACCTTTACTCTCTCCATTTTTATGTTTTTCTTGTCAGAAGTTATTCCTACCTATGCTGTGAGTTGATTTCTGAGTTGCAGTAGCAAGTTGCCTTTTTCTTCTCTTTATCCTTTTTTAAAATGTTTTTATCATTTTTAACCTTTATGTTATGTTTAAGTCTATAGTGCCCTATTTTGGATAGGGGATCCCATTTCCTGCTTCTGTCTGTCTGTTAGTAATGTTGTTCATGGTTTTGTATTCTTTTGATTTTTTTTGTTTCAGGTCAAATAGCCTTCTTCAGTATTTCCTGTAATGAAGGTTTCGTGTTAGGAAATTCCCTCAGTTTATGTATGTCTGGAAAGGTCTTTATTCTTCCTTCATATCAGAAGGATAACTTGGAAGTATGTATTATTCTTGGCAGATAGTTTCTCTCTTTCAGTATTTTGAATATTTGATTCTATTTCCTTCTGCCTTGTAGAGTTTCTGCTGAAAATTTTGAGGAGAATCTAATAGAGTTACCCTTATAGGTTACTGCTTTTTCCCCCTTGGCTGCCCTGAGAATTCTTTCCTTGTCATTATTTTTTTTTTTTAGCTGAGCCATCCTGCCACCTGTTGGCAGCTCAACGGCAACTCTGCTTGGGCTGGCATCGAACCGCTGTTGCTCAGAGCTCAGCTCACACTCTTGAGCGAGCTCTTAACCAACTGAGCCACTCAGCCGGCCCCTCATTGTCATTATTTTTTGACAGCTTCAATATAATGTGCCTTGGAGAAGGTCTATTGATGTTGAGATAATTAGGTGTTCTGTTTGCTTCTTTGATTTGAGGATCCAGTTCTTTCCACAGGTTAATTCCCATTGACTGTTTGTTTGAATAGACTCTCTGTTCCGTTCTCCCGTTCTTCTCCTTCTGGTATACCCATTGTTCCTATGTTGCTCTTTCTGATGGAATCAGAAGGTTCTTGTACGGTTCTTTCGTTTCTTTTAACTCTCAAGTCTCTCTCTTTTTCCATCTGTGTCATTTCCAGATTTCTATTTTCGATATCTCTAATTCTTTCCTCCATCTGGTAAGCTCTGTTTCCTAACCTGCCTATTTCATTCTGCATTTCTTTTATTGAGTTCTTCATCTCCAAAACTTCTATTTGGTTATTTTAAAAATTTTCAATCTCTTTGGTAAAATATTCATTTTGTTCTTTGATTGTGTTTCTGAGTTCATTAAATTGCCTATCTGAGTTTTCTTGCATCTCATTGAGTTTTTTTCAGAACTGCGATCTTGAATTCCCTGTCATTTAAGTCACATATTTCCATGTTTTTTAAGTTCATTTTCAGGAGATTTTTCATTTTCTTTCTGAGCTGCCTTGTTACGTTGGTTATTCATGGCAATTAATCAATTATTATTTCTCCTCCTGGGCATCTACAGGAATGGGTTCTGTAGCAGGTTGGTATGAAGAGATCTTTCTTTTGCTTTCCAGTAGGTGTTGCTGGAATGTTTTATTTTCTCTTCTACTGCAACCTTTTTTTTTCTCTCTTAACGACTTTTTTTTTTTTTGAGGGCAGTGTCACTCGCCCTCATATGTGGGACCTGAACCGGGGCCGCTGGTGTAACCACTGTGCCACTCAGCCGGCCCTTAACAACTTTTTTATTGACTTTCATGAACAAAACCATTTCTCCAATGATATCTCCCATCCAACACTTAAAGAGGTCCAATGTCTTGTGAATGGATTTTTTTTTTAAGATGATAAATTTTATGTTAAGTTTTTTTTTTTAAAAAAAAAGCTTCAGGTGTACAACACAGTACAATAATTATACTTTTTCCCTCTAAAAGGGACACCCCCACTTACCCAATTCTCCCCCCCACTCCTCCCCCATATCATACTATCTATTACAATTCCTTTGACTCCCACCGTATAATCCACATCCCGTGACTGACTACATATTCAATTACAGTTCACATACAATATAATACAACATCAATTTCAGGTATACAGTGCAGTGATTAAGCCTCTATTCCATCCATGAAGTGGTCTCCCTAACAAGACATGTGACCATCTGACACCCCACAAAATATTTACAACATTATTATATTCACCGAACTGTCTTTCATATCCCTGTGACAATACTGTAGTTACCTATTTATACTGTCTAATCCCTTCCCTTTCTCCCTCATCCCCACCCCCCTCCCAACTAGCAACCCTGTTTTTCCTCTATATCTATGAGACTGTTTCTGTTTCCTTTGCTCATTCATTCAGTTTTTCAAATTCTACATATAAATGAGATCATAAGGTATTTGCCTTTCTCTGACTGACTTATTTCACTTAACATAATAGTCTCTAGGTCCATCCATATCATTGCAAATGGTACTATTTCATTCTTCTTTATAGCAGAGTAACACTCCATTGTATAAATGTACCACTGTTTCTTAATCCAATCATCTACCGATGGGCATTTCGGTTGTTTCCAAGTCTTGGCTATTGTAAATAGCGCTGCAATAAACATAGTGGTGCATATATTTTTCGATTTAGCATCTTGGATTCCTCTGGGTAGATACCCAAGAGTGGAATTGCTGGGTCATACGGCAGTTCCATTCCCAGATTTTTGAGATACCTCCATACTGATTTCCATAATGGCTGCACCAATTTGCAGTCCCACCAACAGTGCACCAGGGTTCCCTTCTCTCCACACCCTCGCCAGCACTTGTTGTTTGTTGATGATAGCCATTCTGACCGGAGTGAGGTAGTATCTCATTGTGGTTTTTATTTGCATTTCTCTGATGATTAGTGAGGCTGAACATTTTTTCATATGCCTATTGGCCATCTGTATGTCCTCTTTAGAGAAATGCTTCTTCATATCGCTGCTCATTTTTTAATTGGGTTGTTTGGTTTTTTTTGGTGTTGAGTTACATGAGTGTTTTATAAATTTTGGATATCAACCCCCTATCAGATATATCGTTGGCAAATACCTTCTCCCATTCAGTAGGCTGCCTGTTTGTTTTATTGATGATTTCTTTGCTGTGAAAAATCTTTTAAGTTTGATGTAATCCCATTTGTTCATTTTTTTCTTTTATTTCCCTTGCCCAAGGGGATATATCAGTAAAAATATTACTCAGGGTAACGTCTGCAAACTTACTCCCTATGTTTTCTTCTAGAAATTTTATGGCTTCAGGTCTTACATTTAAGTCTTTAATCCATTTTGAGTTTGTTGTCGTATATGGTGTAAGTAGGTGGTCCATTTTCATTTTTTTACACGTGTTAGTCCAATTTTCCCAGCACCATGTATTAAATAGACTATCTTTACTCCAATGTAAATTCTTGCTTCCATTGTCATAGATTAAATGACCGTATATGGATGGGTTTATTCCTGGGCTCTCTATTCTGTTCCATTGATGTATGTGTCTGTTTTTATGCCAGTACCATACTGTTTTGATTACTGTAGCCTTGTAGTATGTTTTGATGTCAGGTAGTGTGATGCCTCCCAATTTGTTCTTATTTCTCAGGATTGCCGTGCCTATTCGGGGTCTTTTGTGGTTCCATATAAATTTTAGGAGTATATGTTCTATTTCTGAGAAAAATGTCATTGGTAGTTTGATTGGAATTGCATTGAATCTATATATTGCCTTAGGTAGTATTGACATTTTACCTATAGTAATTCTTCCTATCCATGAGCATGGTATGTATTTCCATTTATTTGTATCTTCTTTGATTTCTCTCTTCAGTGTCTCATCATTTTCTGAGTACAGGTCTTGTACTTCTTTAGTTAAATTGATTCCTAGATATTTTATTGTTTTTGAAGCAATTGTAAAAGGGAATGATTTCCTGATTTCTTCTTCTGATCGTTTATTATTGGTGTATAGAAATGCCACTGATTTCTGAATATTAATTTTGTATCCTGCTACTTTACCAAATTCATGTATCAGTTCTAGCAGTTTTTTGGTGGAGTCTTTGGGATTCTCTCTATATGGTATCATGTCATCTGCATATAATGACAATTTTACTTCCTCTTTTCCAATTTGGATGCCTTTAATTTCATTTTCTTGTCTGATTGCTGTGGCTAGAACTTCCAGAACTATGTCAAACAGAAGTGGTGAAAGTGGGCAGCCTTGTCTTGTTCCTGATCATAAGGGTTAAGCTTTTAGCCTTTCCCCATTGAGTACGATGTTTGCTGTGGGCTTATCATATATGGCCTTTATTATGTTGAGATATGATCCCACTATTCCCATTTTGCTAAGTGTTTTTATCATAAATGGCTGCTGGATTTTGTCAAATGCCTTTTCTGCATCTATTGATATGATCATATGATTTTTATTTTTCATTTTGTTAATGTGATATATTACATTAATTGATTTGCAGATATTGAACCAGGTTTGCATACCAGGAATGAATCCAACTTGATCGTGGTGTATGATCTTTTTAATGAGATGCTGAATTCGGTTTGCTAGTATTTTGTTGAGAATTTTGCATCTATGTTCATTAGGGATATTGGCCTGTAGTTTTCCTTTTTTGTAATATCTTTGTCTGACTTAGGAATCAGGGTGATAGTGGCTTCATAGAAAGAGTTTGGGTGACTTCCCTCCTTCTGTATTTTTTGGAATAGTTTGAGGAGAATAGGTACTCATTCTTTTTTGAATTAGTAAAATTCACCTGTGAAGCCATCTGGTCCAGGGGTTTTGTTTGTTGGAAGATTGTTGATTACTGATTCAATTTCTTTGGCAGTAATCAGTCTGTTCAGAGTTTCTGTTTCTTTTTGGTTCAGACTTGGTAGATTGTATGCTTCTAGAAATTTATCCATTTCTTCCAGATTGCCAAATTTGTTAGCATATAGTTACTCGTAGTATTTTCTTAAAATTTTCTGTATTTCTGTGGTATCTGTTGTCACTTCTCCTCTTTCATTTCTGATTTTATTAATTTGGGTCCTCTCTCTCTTTTTCTTGATTTGTCGTGCTAAGTGTTTGTCGATTTTGTTTATCTTTTCAGAAAACCAACTCTTGGTTTCATTGATCTTTCGTATTGTTTTTTTTGTTCCCAATTTCATTTATTTCTGCTCTGGTCTTTATTATTTCTTTTCTTATACTCCCTTTAGGCTATTTTGCTAATTTTTTTCGAGTTCCCTTAGGTGTAAAGAGAGTCTGTTGATTTGAGATTTTTCTTCCTTCATTAGGTAGGCCTGCACTGCTATGAATTCCCCCTTAGGTCTACTTTCGCTGCATCTGAGAGATTTGTGGTCATGGTGTTTTCATTTTCGTTGTCTTGAGGTATCTTTTGATTTCCTCCTTGATCTCATTTTTGACCCACTCACTATTTAGTAGCATGTTATTTAGCTTCCATGTATTTGTAAGCTTTCCTGATTTCTTCTTATAATTCATTTCTAGTTTCATAGCATTGTGGTCAGAAAAGATACTTGATATGATTTCAATCTTCTTAAATTTGTTGAGACTTGTTTTGTGGTCTAACAGGTGGCCTATCTTGGAAAATGTTCCATGTGCACTTGAGAGGAATGTATATTCTGAGTTTTGGGGTGAGATGCTTTAAAAATATCAATTAAATCCAGCTGGTCTAAAGTGTCATTTAAGGCCACTATGTCCATGTTGATTTTCTGTCTGGAGATCTGTCGATTGGTGACAACGGGGTGTTGAAGTCCCCTACTATGATAGTGTTACTGTTGATCTTTGCCTTTATGTCTGTCAAAATCTGTTTTATATATTTAGGTACTCCTATATTGGGTGCATAGATGTTTACTACGATAATGTCCTCTTGTTGAATTGATCCCTTTATTATTATGTAGTGCCCTTCTTTATCTTTTATTGTAGTCTTCATTTTAAAGTCTATTTTATCCGAAATAAGGATTGCTATTCCAGCTTTTTTCTCATTTCCATTTGCATGAAATATCTTATTCCATCCCTTTACTTTCAGTTTGTGTGTGTCTTTTGATCTGAAGTAAGTCTCTTGTAGACAGCATATGCATGGGTCCTGTTTTCTTATCCACTCAGCCACTCTGTGTCTTTTGAGTGGAGCATTTAGCCCATTCCCATTTAAAGTGATTATTGATAGGTGCATATTTACCATTTTGTTACTTGTATTTCTTGTCTTCTGGGGTTAGCTTGTTTTCCCCTTTCTTCTGTTTAAAAAAAGCCCTTTTAACATTTCCTGCAATGCTGGCTTGGTGGTAATGAACTTCTTAAGGTTATTCTTTTCTGAGAAGCTCTTTATCTCTCCTTCAATTTTAAGTGATACCCGTGCTGGCTAGAGCAATCTTGGTTGTAGACCTTTATTTTGTGTCACTTTGAATATCTCCTGCCACTCCCTTCTGACCTGCAGAGTTTCTGAAGAAAAGTCAACTGTTAGTCTTATAAGAGTTCCTTTGTATGTAAGCTGCTGTCTTTCTCTTGCTGCTTTTAGGATTCTGTCTCTATCTTTAAGCTTTGCCATTTTAACTGTGATGTGTCTTGGTGTGGGGTTGTTTGGATTCAGCCTGTTTGGAACCCTCTGCATTTCCTGGGCTTGTATTTGATTTCCTCCACCAGGGTAGGGAAGTTTTCAGTCATTATTTCTGTAAATATAGTCTCAATCACTTGCTTCTCTTCTCCTTCTGGTATTCCTCTGATGTGATTATTGTTGCATATCATGTTGTCCCAGAGTTCTGTTAAAGTATTTTCATTGTTTTTTATTCTTTTTTCTTTTTATTGTTTCAGCTGGGTGATTTCTGCTATTTTGTTTTCTAATTCGCTGATCCACTCCTCTGCTTCATCTATTCTACTGGTGATAACTTCGAGTGTGTTTTTCATTTCAGTTATTGTATTCTTTAGTTCTAACTGGTTGTTTTTTATGCTTTTCCTATCCTTCTTTATGTCCTCACTAAGTTCCTTAAACATTCTTATCATCAGTGTTCTAAACTCGTTTGGATACCTCTGTTTCATTTAGTTCCATTTCTAGAGTTTTCTTCTGATCTTTTACTTGGGACATGTTTCTTTGTTTTTTCATTCTGGCTGTCGTTCTGTGAATGCTTCAATGTATTAGATAGATCACCTAGAAAGAAGAGAAAAGAAAAAATAAATAAAAAAAAGATGTGTGTGTGTGGGGGGGGGGGGCTCTGTCCTCTTTAATCTGCAGACCAGTTGTTCAGCAATAGAGAGTCTTTAGGCGACTCAGCACCAGCTATTGGGGGGAAGAGCTTCATGTGTTATGCGCCGGCCTCCCTCTCAGCCTTTCAGTGAGCTTTCCACAATTAGCTGCTGTGTGCTCTGGAACCGTGCTCACTACCCCAAAAAAAAATCTTCACAGGCTGTTGCAGGTTGTCCGCTACTGCAAAAAAAAACCCATTTGTGGCCTGCCGAGATGTGGGCCAGGCACCGGGATCTCAGGGTGCCTCTGGCAACACAGCTCTAGGTGGGTGGGGCAGGCCCCCAAGGCATTACTTGATGGGGTCAGTGGCCCCCAGCAAGTCAGAGCAGCATGCACTCTACACCAGCAATCAGTCCACACAGACTCACCAGGACAGCCTTGATCAGATGACGCAGGTGCACTGCTCCCAGCCCAACACTCTCAGGAAAAGTCCCCGTGTCAGCCTGTCCCAATCAACTGCCCGCAGATCAGGCTAAGCAGCCCAACAGCCAATCCCCAACATTGCAACTCTGCACAAACAGTGTGGAGAACGGGGACCTAAGGCGGCTCATGCACTCCTGAGTATCAGTGAACAGCCTGATGGAGCCGGAGTGTACCCGCCCAGCGTTTCCCTGGAAAGGCAGCACAAGCAAGGCGGAGGGTGGGGATCCAAGGCGGCTTGTGCACTCCTGCGTCTCAGTGAGCAGCCTGATGGAGCCAGAGGGCACCTGCCAGGTGTTTCCCTGGCAACACAGCACAAGCAGGTGGATGGTGGGTATCCAAGGCCGCATGCGCGTGCACACACACATGCACGCACTCAATCCTGCGCCAAATTCACCAGACCAATGGGATCCCGGATCTGACCCTCTGTGGGAGGGCCATACTCTGAAAAAATGGCGCCCTCCTGTACACCGCTCGTGTGCAATCTCCACACCAAGGGAACAATGGTGCCAAAACCTCCAGCTTCTGGAGGCACCAAATGTGCTCAGTTCAGTCCCTCCCCACAGGGTCCTGGGCCTGACTCACACAGCTACTCTCTCCAACAGGAACCGGGTGAGTGCTCACCGGCGAGCGAACCTGTGCGCTGGCCCAACTGGTTCTCCGGCCGCCCTCAGCCTCACCGAGCCGAGCAAGGAGAGTCCTCACTAATTTCTACTGCCTGCTCTCTTGGAAGTCCTTTTCCCAGCAAAGGAACTCTGGGCTGGTGAGCTTGGTGTGGGGCCGGAGGGTCTCTCCCCCAACCGGAGAAGCCTCCGCACAGCTGGGGCATCCCTCATGGGGCTCACCCTCTCTCATCTGCGCCCCTCCTACCAGACTTTACGTGGTCTCCTCTTTAGGTCCTTCGTTTAGAGGTTCTGTTCATCTAATATTTGGGGAACCTCCGAGGTTAAATGTTGTATAAATTATTTGTAATTTTGATGTGATCCTGGGAGGCAGTTTGGAAAGCATCCATCTATTCCGCCATCTTACCAGAACCCCTCACAACCCTTTATTTTCTTTCATGCTGTACCATTTTGTTTTCTCTTGTGCTGTTCCAGTTTCACACATGATGGCGGGTATCCTGGAAGGTGGGCTTCTCCTCTGTAAGCAAGTCATCTGGGTCTCGGGGCAATAGAGTTCTGAACTTCTGAAACCCCAGTGCTGCCCCTGCAGCCTGATGCAGAGCCTGTGTGTCTCAGTGGCAATGTTTGCCCCCATAAGGATCAACCCAGAAAGGTGGGGGCAGGGTGAGCTGTGAGAGGAGCCTGGTGTGTTTTTGTCTCTCAGTAATGGCGAACTTCCAGCCCACAATTGTCTCATTGCTACAGTTCCTTCCCTATTGCAGGAATTAGTCGCACTGTGTTCTGTTGAGAAATCAGCTGACAGTCTTATGGGAATTCCCTTGTAAGTAACTAACTGCTTTTCTCTTACTGCTTTTAAGTTTCTCTCTTTGACTTTACATTTTGACATTTTAATTATGATATGTCTTGGTGTGGGCCTCTTTGGGTTCATCTTGTTTGGGACTCTCTGCACTTCCTGGGCTTGTATGTCTATTTCCTTCACCAGGGTAGGGAAGTTTCCTGTCCTTATTTTTTCAAAAAGTTTTCAGTCCTTTTCTCTCTTTTCCTTCTGGTACTCCTATGATGTGATTGTTGGTACACTTGATGTTGTCCCAGAGGACCCCTTAAACTCTCCTCATTTTTTCGAGAACATTTTTGTTTTGTTCTGTTTTTTGAGGGCAGTGTCACTGGCCCTCACAAGTGGGACCCGAACTGGGGCCGCTGGCATCCCAAGCCAGTGCTTAACCACTGCACCACTCGGCCGGCCCATTCTCCTCATTTTTTTTATTCTTTTTTCTTTTTGCTGTTCTGATTGGGTGTTTTCTGCTACCTTATGTTCCAAATCACTGATTTGATCCTCTGCTTCATGTAATCTGTTGATTTCGTCTAATATATTCTTCATTTCAGTTACTGTATTCTTTATTTCTGACTGTTTCTTTATGTTTTTTATCTCCATCTTTATGTTTTCTATGTCCTTGTTGAAGTTCTCAATGAGATAATTGATCATTCTTATAAACAGTGTTTTGAACTCTGTGTCTGGTAGAATGCTTATCTCCACTTTGTTTAGTTTTTTTTTTTTCTGGTGCTTTGTTGTGTTCTTTCATTTGGGAAATGTTTCTTTGTCTCCCCATTTTGGCTCCCTTCCTGTGTTCATTTCTATGTGCTCGGTAGAGCTGCTATGTCTCCAATCTTAGTAGAGTGGCATTATGTAGTAGGTGTCCTGTGGGGCCCCATAGTGTAGTCTCTCTGGTCACCTGAGCTTGGTGCTGCAGATATGTCCATGTTTTGCATTGTGTGTGCCCTCTTGTGGTAGTTGAGCCTTGGTTGCTCTTTGCATATCATTGGGAGGGACTGACTCATGCTGATTGGTTCTGAGGACTGGTCTTGAATACAATGGAGGAGCTGTTGTGCAGGGGCTGACCCTATGGAGCAGGATTCACTTTAGCTGGGCACTCGTGCCTGCCCAGAATGCCCTTTGGGTGTTTTGTCCTTGGAGGTGACCAGGTGATTCTCCTCCTCTGAAGCTAGCCTCCAGGCATCCTGAGAAGGATCTCTCCACAGTCCAAGTTCAGCTGCAGTCTATGCCCTACCTAGGACCACTTGGCATGAGCCAGAAAATAATCTGCAGATGGCTGCCACCCATGCTTGGCTTGTAGTTGCCTCAAGGAACCAAGCCATGGAACAAGGCCAGCTGCTGCTAGTGCTAGATTTGGAGTTGCTTGGCAAAAGGTAAGGGATATGCTGAAGCCAGATGCTGCCTGTTTGGATTTTGTGAACTTTTGAGAGATTTTAGAAAAGTCTGCAGCACAAGTCAAGACAGGCTGTTGGTATGGAAAAGCTTATGGCAGAGGCTTGGGTGTGCCTGAAAGCTTGGTGGGGCAGGTCTCAGGGAATCACCAAGGTGGGGTGCCTAAAAGCATTAGCCACATTGATGGAGACACAGATATGGTGATGCCTGTATCTGTGTGCCAGGAGGGGGGAGGGCTTAACAATGAAACAATGGATTCTGCCAGCACTCTGTTGGGAGAAAGCTTCCCCTCCAGCCCTCGCTTTAATGCCAAACAACTCAGTTCCTCCCCATATGTTCCTGGAGCCTTTTTAGCTGCTGTCCCAGCACTGGAGCTCAGAATGAGTGTGTCCATCATCACGTAAGTCTATGCATGGGCTTTTTAAGATGAACGACTGGGACTTTAGCCACCCTCTTTCTCTCCCAGCCACAATCTCCTTTTTTTTTTTTGTCAAAAGTTATAGGGGAGAAACTTCCAGTAAAATGGCAGAATAGACCAACGCTGTGCTAACTGCCTCCCAGGATCACACCAAAATTACAAACAAATTATACAGCATTCAACCCTGGAGGTCGCCGGTACACTGGATGAAAAGAATCTAAACGAAGAACATAAAGAGGAGGCCATATCAAGTCTGGTAGGACGGGCGGAGACAAGACAGGGCGAACCCCGTGAGGGAGGCCCTAACTGTGGGGAGGCTTCTCCGGTTGGGGGAGAGACCCTCCGGCCGCACACCAGGCTCACTAGCCCAGAGTTCCTTTGCCAGGAAGAGAAGTTCCAAGATAGCTGGCAGTAAATTAGTGAGGACTCTCTTTGCTTAGCTCGGTGAGCCTCAGAGCGACTAGAGAATCAGTGGGGCTGGCACACGAGCTTGCTCACCGGTGAGCACTTACACTGTTCCTGGTGGAGGGAGTAACTGTGTGAGCCGGGCCCAGGAGCCTGCAGCGACGGACTGAACTGAGCACATTTGGTGCAAAGGCTGGAGGTTTTTGGACTATTGTTCCCCTAGTGTGGAGCCTACAAACAAGTGATGTACAGGAGGGCGCCATTTTGTCAGGGTTGGGAACTCCCACAGAGGATCAGATCCAGGACCTCATTGGTCTGGTGGAATTGGCGCAGAAGTGCATGTGGGTGCGTGTGAGTGCATGCAGCCTTGGATCCCCACCCTCCTTTCGGCTTGTGCTGTGTTGCCAGGGAAACGCTGGGCGGGTGGCCTCTAGCTCTAACAGGCTGCTTCACTGAGACCCGGGAGTGCACGAGCTGCCTTAGATCTCCATCCTCTGCACAGCTTGTGCTGCATTAACAGGGAAATGCCTGGTGGGCGTGCTCTGGCTCCAACAGGCTGCTCACTGAGACATGGGAGTGCGCGAGCTGCCTCAGGTCTCCGCTCTCCACACTGCGCTTGCAGAGTTGCCAGGCTGGTGATTGGTTGTCGGGCAGCTCGGCCTATCTGCGAGTGGCTGATTGAGACAGGCTGAGACTGGGAGTTTTCCTGAGAGTGTCGGGCTGTGAATTGTGTGCCTGCATGATCCAGCCGGGGCTCTCCTGGTGATCTATCTAATACATCAAAGCAATCCCAGAGCGACAGTCAGAATGGGAAAACAAAGAAACATGTCGCAAGTAAAAGATCAGAAGAAACCTCTAGAAATGGAACTAAATGAAACAGAGGGATCCAACCTTTCCGAGACAGAGTTTAGAACACTGATGATAATAATGTTTAACAAACGTAGTGAGGACATAAGGAAGGATAGAGAAATCATAAAAAACAACCAGTTAGAACTAAAGAATACAATAACTGAAATGAAGAACACACTCGAAGGAATCACCAGTAGAGTAGGTGAAACAGAGAATCGGATCAGCGATTTGGAAGACAAAATAGCAGAAATCACCCAGTTGGCACAACAAAAATTCCAAAGAATAAAAAAGAATGAAAATAGTTTAAGAACCCTATGGGACAAGATGCACGCAACCACAGACACATCATAGGAATACCAGAAGGAAAAGAGAAGAAACAAGGGGTCGAGAATATATTTGAAAAAATAATGACTGAAAACTTCCCTACCCTGGTGAAGGAAATCAACAAACATGCCCAGGAATTGGAGAGGGTTCCAAACAAGCTGAACCCAAACAGGTCCACACCAAGACACATCATAGTTATAATGGCAAAAGTTAAAGACAGAGTCAGAATCCTAGAGGCAGCAAGAGAAAGACAGCAGGTTATATACAAAGGAACTCCTGTTAGACTAACAGCTGACTTGTCTACAGAAACTCTGCAGGCCAGAAGGGAGTTGAGGAGATATTCAAAGTGACACAAAATAAAGGCCTACTACCAAGATTGCTCTACCCAGCACAGCTATCACTTAAAATTGAAGGAGAAATAAAGAGCTTCTCAGAAAAGAATAAGCTTAAGAAATACATTACCACCAAGCCAGCATTGCAAGAAATGTTAAAAGGGATTTTTAAACAGAAGAAAAGGGTAAACATGCTAACCCAGGCAGACCAGGAATACAAATAACAAAATGGCAAAACATATACACCTATCAAAAATCATTTTAAATGTGAATGGGCTAAGTGCTCCAATCAAAAGACAGAGAGTGGCTGTGTGGATAAGAAAATAGGACACATGTATATGCTGTTTACAGGTGGAATAAAGTATTTCATGCAAATTGAAATGATAAAAAAAATAGCTGGAGTACCAATACTTATTTTGGACAAAATGCATTTTAAAATGACTACAATAAAAGACAAAGAAGGGCACTAGAACCCTAATAAACATCTATGTAACCAACATAGGAACTCCTAATTACACATAACAGATTTTGACAGACATAAAGACAGAGATCAACAGTAACACTATCATAGTAGGCGACTTCAACACCCCATTGTCACCAATGGACAGACCCTTTAAACAGAAAATCAACACAGAAAGAGGGGCCTTAAATGACACTTTAGACCAGCCGGACTTCGTTCATATTTTTAGAGCATTCCACCCTGAAAAAACAGAATATACATTCTTCTCAAGTACACATGGGACATTTTCCAAGATAGACTACATTAGGCCACAAAACAAGTGTCAGTAAATTTAAGAAGATTGAAGTCATATCAAGCAGATATAAAGGAAAAACTGATGCTTGCTGGCTGGGAGGGAATGGGGATGAGGGAGAAGGGGAAGGTTTTGGACAGCGTAGGTGGATGACTACAATGTTGCCGCAGAGACATGGGGGCAGTTCTTGGAATGTAATTGTTAATGTTGTAAAGAGACTATTATGCTAAGTGAAATAAGTCAGTTGGAGAAAGACATGTACCATATGATCTCACTTATATGTGGAATCTGAACAACTGAATGAACGATCAAAGTAAACAGACTCATAGATATAGAGGAAAAACTGAGGGTTGCTAGTTGAGAGGAGGGCGGGGTTAAGGGGGAAGGTGTTAGACAGCATAAATAGACAACTACAATATTTCCACAGGGCTATGAAACACAGTTTGGGGAATATAATAATGTTGTAAAAATTTTGGATGGAGTAGAGGCTTGATTACTGCACTGTACA
Organism: Aselliscus stoliczkanus; assembly: GCA_033961575.1. Taxonomy (NCBI): domain Eukaryota; kingdom Metazoa; phylum Chordata; class Mammalia; order Chiroptera; family Hipposideridae; genus Aselliscus; species Aselliscus stoliczkanus. The sequence goes on from CM066737.1 coordinate 107,722,053, forward strand.
CTTGAAGCTGATGTTGTATAATATTGTATGCCAACTGTAACTGAATATATAGATAGTCACGGGATGTGGAGTATACTGTGGAAGGGAGTCAAAGGAATTGTAATAGATATGTATGATATGGGGTGGGGAGTGGGGTGGCGAACTGGGGGAGGGGTGTTGTCACTTTGAGGGGTAAAGAGTATAACTATTGCCTTGTGTTGTAAACCTGAAACTAATAAAAAAGATGAAAAAAAAAGAAGTTATAGGGACTTCTCTCCCTACCAAGGAAACCCTGGGCTGGGGAGCCTGATGTGGAGCTAGGACCCCTCACTCTTCTGGGGTGGACCTCCAAAGCTGACATATCCCTGACAATTTTTAATGATCACAAGCAGGTATGGAGCCAGCCCATTTCATATCTCTGCCCCTCCTACCAATCCCAAGGTGGCTTCTTCTGTATATCCTTAGGTATAAGACTTCTGTTCAGGTAGACTTAGAAAAACTCAGAGGAGTCTACTGTATTGAAAATTCCCTCAAATACCTGACATTCGTGTCCTTTTATTCAAGGTGAGCAATGTGAGATAAAAATTATTCAAACATATTTAGGAAGCACTGCTCTATTGAATGGTAGACACTAGCATCAAACATTCAATGTTATTATTACTTACCCCAAATGAATAAAGAAAGAGACTTAAGCTGATAAAGGGTGGACTTTCAGAGTCAGCCTTGAGTTCCCACCCCTGCTTGATGGTAGGAATCATGCAATTTAGATCTTCAGGTAGTTCAAAGTCAGGAGGTGTGTCAGGAGTCCTCAATACCACACCCATAATCAGAGATTTACTAGATGGACTCAAGGGAAAGGATTTATGGACTCATATACAATTGTCCTCGGGGTTAAGATTTATCACAGCAATGTAGTAAGGATATAGGGCCAGGTCCTAATGGGAAAAGTCACAGATATAATCTGGAGGAATCTATGTGCAGGCCTCTTTATGCTCTCTGCCCCCCACTAGGGGTCACACAGAGCATCCTCTTCTGCCAGCAATTCAAATGAAGCAACATGTATGCGGTGGTTTGGCCCAGGGTAGCCCTTCTAGATACAGTTTAAGCTTTTTACTGGAGGCTGGTCACATAGGTACCCTCAGCCTATCATGTAGCAAAAGTCCAGACCTCCAGAAGGGATATATGTGCTCAGAAAAAAAACACATTGTTTATATAACAAACAAAAATCTAGGCAACAGTAAACACCCTTATCAATTAGGGAGCATTAAGAACCGTCACAATATCCACACTTCCATACATCATCCAGGGGCCAAGTTTGGCAGGAGGTCTCTCTAAGGATACCAGTCTCAGTCCTGGTATGTTAACTCTTTTTTGTATAGGATAGTTGGATGAGACCTTAGATAATGCAATCAAAAGTATTATGGATCTCTATGGGATAGAATGATGAGGTGAATCCAACAAGGTAAAGCCTATTAAGGGAAAACAAGAGCCTTGCGTGAAAGTCCAAAATATCGATCAGTAGTACTAGATGGAGGAGACACAGCTTGACAGCAGTTAATGGGAAAAACACCCAGGGGAAATGTTGCTCAATACAAATTAACAGTGTTAACTGAGCCATTGGAAAATTTAATGGAATCTTATTTTAAATTAATGGGAGTGTCTTATCCAGATCAATGGATATAGAAGTCCCATTTGAGAAATGATCAAATATCATTTGGATAATATATGCATTTCTAAGGTCCTCATTCTAATACAGATATGAATAAATAAGAGAAGTGCAGTAGCTAGTGTGAGTTGCTAGAGTGACACTGATATTGGGCAGTCTTATCATTTTTGTTTTTGTTTTTTGTTGTTGTTTTTTTTTTTTTGAGGACAGTGTCACTGGCCCTCATATGTGGGACCGAACTGGGGCCACTGGCTTCCCAAGCCAGCGTTTAACCACCGCGCCACTCGGCTGGCCCTCAGTCTTATCATTTTTGAAATCAGGTTTTAAAATTTTTGAAATGAGTCATAGTTATTCTCTTTTGTTCCATTTGGCAGAATTGAGAACAATGGTGGCAGCTTTAGGGAGACAGATGCAGAGGCAATATAAAAAGGAATTAGAGAAGGGACTTCCGGTAAAATGGTGCAATAGACAGATGCTGTGCTGGCTGCCTCCCAGGATCACACCAAAATTACAAGCAAATTATACAGCATTCAATCCTGGGGTTCCCTGGAACACTGGAGGAACGGAGCCACTAAGCGAAGAACTTTGAGAGGAGGCCGTGTCGGGTCTGGTGGGATGGGTGGAGATGAGAGCGGGTGAACCCTGTGAGGGAGGTCCCAGCTGTGGGGAGGCTTCTCCGGTTGAGGGAGAGACCCTCCGGCCGCACACCAGGCTCACCAGCCCAGAGTTACTTTGCCAGGAGGAGGAGTTCTAAGGTAGCCGGCAGTAAATTGGTGAGGACTCTCTTTGCTCAGCTCGGTGAGGCTAAGAGCGGCTGGAGAATCAGTGGGGTTGGCGCCCGGGCTTGCTCACCGGTGAGCACTTGCCTGGTTGCTGGTGGAGGGACTGGCTGTGTGAGCCGGGCCCAGGAGCCTGCGGGGACGGATTGAACTGAGCACCTTTGCTGCAAAGGCTGGAGGTTTTTTGGACTGTTGTTCCCGTTGTGTGGAGCCGGCACGCGAGTGGTGTAGGGAGGGCGCCATTTTGTCGGGCTTGGGCCCTACCATGGAGGATCAGGTCCGAGACCTCATTGGTCTGGTGGAATTGGCGCAGAAGGGCGTGTGTCCGTGCGCGCGCACATGCAGCCTTGGATCCCCACCCTCCACCCAGCTTATACTGTGTTGCCAGGAAAACACTGGGCAGGTGCCCTCCGGTTCCAACAGTCTGCTCACTGAGACCTGGGAGTGCGCGAGCCGCCTCGGATCCCCACCCTCCACACGGCTTTTGCTGCGTTACCAGGGAAATGCCTGGTGGGCATGCTCCGGTTCCAACAGGCTGCTCATTGAGACACGGGAATGCGCAAGCTGCCTGGAGTCCCCGTTCTCCGCACTGTGCTGGCAGAGTTGCCAGGCTGGTGATTGGTTGTCGGGCTGCTCGGCCTGATCTGCGAGTGGATGATTGGGACAGGCTGACACTGGGAGTTTTCCTGCGAGTGTTGGGTCGTGAATTGTGTGCCTGCGTGATCCACCCAGGGCTCTCCTGATGATCTATCTAATACATCAAAGCAATCCCAGAGCGACAGTCAGAATGGGGAAACAAAGAAACATGTCACAAGTAAAAGATCAGAAGAAACCTCTAGAAATGAAACTAAATGAAACAGAGGGATCCAACCTTTCAGAGACAGAGTTTAGGACACTGATGATAAGAATGTTTAAGGAACTTAGCGAGGACATAAAGAAGGATAGGGAGACCATAAAAAAAACAACCTGTTAGAACTAAAGAATACAATAACTGAAATGAAGAACACACTCGAAGGAATCACCAGTAGAGTAGATGAAGCAGAGGAGCGGATCAGCGATTTGGAAGACAAAATAGCAGAAATCACCCAGTTGGCACAACAAAAAGACCAAAGAATGAAAAACAATGAAAACAGTTTAAGAGCCCTATCGGACAAGGTGAAACGCAACCACCTTTGACTCAGGAATACCAGAAGAAGAGAAGAAGCAAGGGGTCGAAAATGTATTTGAAAAAATAATGACTGAAAACTTCCCTACCCTGGTGAAGGAAATCAACATACATGCCCAGGAAGTGGAGAGGGTTCCAAACAAGCTGAACCCAAACAAGTCCACACCAAGACACATCATAGTTAAAATGGCAAAGGTTAAAGACAGAGACAGAATCCTAGAGGCTGCAAGAGAAAGAAAGCAGGTTACATACAAAGGAACTCCTGTTAGACTAACAGCTGACTTGTCTACAGAAACTTTGCAGGCCAAAAGGGAGTGGCAGGAGATATTCAAAGCGACACAAAATAAAGGCCTACAACCAAGATTGCTCTACCCAGCACGGCTATCACTTACAATTGAAGGAGAAATAAAGAGCTTCTCAGAAAAGAATAAGCTTAAGGAATTCATTACCACCAAGCCAGCATTGCAAGAAATTTTAAAAGGTCTTTTTTAAACAGAAGAAAAGGGTAAACAAGCTAACCCAGGAAGACCAGGAATACAAAAAACAAAATGGCAATACATATGCACCTATCAATAACCATTTTAAATGTGAATGGGCTAAATGCTCCAATCAAAAGACCGAGAGTGGCTGTGTGGATAAGAAAATAGGACACATGTATATGCTGTTTACAGATGGAATAAAGTATTTCATGCAAATGGAAATGAGAAAAAAAAAAGCTAGAGTACCAATACTTATTTTGGACAAAATGCATTTTAAAATGACTACAATAAAAGACAAAGAAGGGCACTATAACCTAATAAACATCTATGCACCCAACATAGGAACTCCTAATTACATATAACAGATTTTGACAGACATAAAGACAGAGATCAACAGTAACACCATCGTAGTAGTGGACTTCAACACCATTGTCACCAATGGACAGACCCTTTAGACAGAAAATCAACACAGAAAGAGGGGCCTTAAAAGATACTTTAGATCAGCTGGACTTCGTTGATATTTTTAGGGCATTTTACCCTGAAAAAACAGAATATACATGCTTCTCAAGTACACATGGGATATTTTCCAAGATAGACCATGTTAGGCCACAAAACAAGTCTCAGTACATATAAGAAGATTGAAGTCATATCAAGCAGATATAAAGGAAAAACTGATGGTTGCTGCCTGGGAGGGAGTGGGAAAGAGGGAGAGGGGGAAGGTTTTAGACAGTGTAGGTGGGACTACAATGTTGCTGCAGGGATATGGGGGCAGTTCTGGGAATGTAATTGATAATGTTGTGAAGAGATTATTATGTTGCGTGAAATAAGTCAGTTGGAGAAGTTCAGGTACCATGTGATCTCACTTGTGTGTGGAGTCTGAAGAGCTGAGTGAATGATCAAAGTAAACAGACTCATAGATGTAGAGGAAAAACTGAGGGTTGCTAGTTGAGAGGGGGGTGGGGTTAAGGGGGAAGGGGAGGGATTAGACAGCATAAATAGACAACTACAATATTGCCACAGGGATATGAAACACAGTTCGGGGAATACAATCATGTTATAAAAATTTTGTGGCATGTCAGATAGTCACATGTCTTGTTAGGGAGATCACTTCATGGATGGAGTAGAGGCTTGATCACTGCACTGTACATATGAAGCTGATGTTGTATAGTGTTGTATGCCAACTGTAACTGAATATGTGGATGGTCCCGGGATGTGGAGTATATGGTGCAGGGGAGTCAGGGGAGTTGTGATAGATATATATGATATGGGGGGGAGTGAGGTGGCGAACTGGGGGAGGGGGGTTGTCACTTTGGGAGGTAAAGAGTATAACTATTGCATTGTGTTGTACACCTGAAACTAATAAAAAAAGAAAAAAAATGAATTAGTACAGCCCAAATATGGAATTAGCTGACTTGGACAGGAATCTGTTCCCCATTAGTGGAAGTATTCACACAGCTGGATGAACGTGTATCTCTAGACTGAATGAGGCATTGAACCTGAACATCTACAGTATCTTTGTACACTAAAATTCTTGACCCCATAGTTCCATTAACTTAGACATTTCCCACTGTGCATATGGCTTAGACACTGCTGAACTGAAAGCCAAAGTAAAAGCAAGAGTTACCTTTGCCCAGTGTCTCTGGATTTTATTCTGAGCATTGTAACAGGAGCCATGCGAGCACTCGTAAGCACTGTGGGCTAATTTCATAACGTTTCTTCACATAGGCATTCCTTAAGTTTGGAGACAGAACCTTTGCACTGGCAATATTCATGCATGAAATTTCCACCCCTAGAATTAATCTTTAAGGATTGTGTGACAAATATCAAGAGAATACCTCCATAAGAGGCCCAATTACAGTTTTGATGTAATTTAAGTAGATACCAGGAAGTTCCTTAGTCCCAACTGACTAGAACTCTTCACATTATATTGTGACGGAGGAAGAAACTTTCCTCTACCCACAAGGTTCTTTTGGGCTGGTCTAATAATCAAATAGACAAGAGATAGATTAACAAGAGAAAATGACCACATTTAATTATGTGCATATGTATGGGAACCCCACATACATGAGGAAGTCATTGACCCTACATACATGAGAGGTTCAGAGACAGAAAAGGAAACTGAGATCTATGTCACAATCTGAGCTAAGAATCACCTTGGGGCTTCAGAGAAGAGGAAGGTCGTCGTGGTATTTGTGAGCTTTTTGTGGTTTGTAATTTATTGCAATTTCTATTGTCATTCTGCGTAAACCTTGAATTTTGTATCTAGTTTTGTATTTCTACAATTGAATTCTTTTTCTTAAAGAGGAGCCTGAAATTGTATAAGATTCAGGCCTCACAAAACTTGGATCCACTCCTGTTTTGACATCTGTACCACTAACCTTGTCCCCACTCCCCACACACTTGCCCTGAGTTCCTGCCATGCTGGCCTTCTTGCTGTTTCTCAGACAATTCTGACATTTCCTGGTCTCTGCACTGGTGATTTCTTCTGTCTGAAGCCCTTTTCCCTCAGATATCCACATTACTTATTTCCTTTTCAGAAAGTCTTTTCTCAAAATTTACCTTCTGCATAAAGCCCTACATGTATTGTCCTTTCCTTTTAAATATGCAGCCCATATCTATCCACATTCCTGAAACTTCTTACTGCAGTTTAATTTTCTCCTTGCTATAGCATTTTTCACACTCAAGTAAATAGATTGGTAACAATTGATTGATCAACAGATACATGATAGAACCTATCAATAGATAACCAAGTTATACTTAGAGTTTATTAACTGCCCCTTCACTAGAATGTAGTCAATAAATATTTGTTAAGTAAGTGAAACTGTTAAAATATCAAAATATGTGAATCATTTACTTAGGTAACACACACACTCGCCGCTCTTCTAAAGCAAAACGAGAACAATTTCTTCTAGGATCTTAAGTGAATCCTTCACTATGCCTTGTAGAAATTTAATATTAACACAGTACTCTGGGTCCAGAATGTTAAAGTGTGGAGAAAATATGATCTTCAATTCAAAATCCCCAACTAAATGTAGGGTTCAGCTATAGTCAGTGCTTGCAGATTCTTCATAGTTTTATTGATTATGTGAAGATTTTTTAAAATTCTTTTATTGTGAAATAAACAATTTTTAAAAAAAAAAGTACTTTCAGGTGTGCAACACAGTGCAATAGTTATACTCTTTACCCCTCAAAGTGACAACTCCCCTCCCCCAATTTGCCACCCCTCTCCCCCCTCATCTCATACATATCTATTACAATTCCTTTGACTCCCTTCCACAGTATATTCCACATCTGGTGACTATCTATATATTCAATTACAGTTGGTATACAATATTATACAACATCAGCTTCAGGTGTACGGTACAGTGATCAGGCCTCTACTCCATCCATGAAGTGGTCTCCCTAACAAGACATGTGACCATCTGACACCCCACAAAATATTTACATTATTAATTATATTCCTGAACTCTCTTTCATATCACTGTGGCAGTATTGTAGTAACCTATTTATGCTGTCTAATCCCTTCCCCTTCTCCCTCATCCCCACCCCCCTCTCAACTTGCAACCATCAGTTTTTCCTCTATATCTATGAGACTGTTTCTGTTTGCTTTGCTCATTCATTCAGTTTTTCAGATTCCACATATAAGTGAGATCATGTGGTATTTGTCTTTCCCCAACTGACTTATTTCACTTAACATAATATTCTCTAGGTCCATCCATATCATTGCAAATGGTACAATTTCATACTTCTTTATAGCGGAGTAATACTCCATTGTATAAATGTACCACAGTTTCTTAATGCAGTCATCTACCGATGGGCATTTCGGTTGTTTCCAAGTCTTGGCTATTGTAAATAGCGCTGCAATAAACATAGGGGTGCATATATTTTTTCAAATTAGCATCTTGGATTCTTCTGGGTAGATACATAAGAGTGGAATTGCTGGGTCATATGTTAGTTCCATTTCCAGATTTTGAAATACCTCCGTACTGATTTTCAAAATGGCAGCACCAATCTGCAGTCCCACCAACAGTGCACCAGGGTTCCCTTTTCTCCACAACCTCGCCAGCAGTTGTTTGTTGATTTATTGATGATAGCCATTCTGACTGGAGTGAGGTGTTATCTCATTGTTGTTTTCATTTGCATTTCCCTAATGATCAGTGAGGTTGAACATTTTTCCATATTCCTGTTGGCCATCTGTATGTCCTCTTTAGAGAAATGCCTCTTCATATCTCTGCCCATTTTTTAATTGGGTTGTTTGGTTTTTTTGGTGTTGAGTTGCATGAGTGTTTTATAAATTTTAGATATTAACCCCTTATCAGATATGTCATTGGCAAATATGTTCTCTCATTCAGTAGGCTGCCTTTTTGGGTTTTTATTTTTTTATTTTTTATTATTATTAATAGTTATAGATGTACAAAACTATGCAATAGTTATCTTTTTCACCCCTTACAAAGTGACTACCCCCTCCCCCCTCGCCTGCCCCCATCCCTGATATCGTACATATCTATTACAATTCCATTGACTCCATCCCCACACTATATTCCACATCCCATGACTATATATGTGTTAAATTATAGTCAACATCTAATATTAATCAGCGGCAGTTTCAGATGTACAGTGCAGTAGTCAGGCCACTACACTGTCCATGAGGTTGTCTCCCTGACAAGACATGAGTCCATCTGGTCCCCTAAAAAAAATATTTAGTTCAACCTCACTAATCATCAGCGAAATGCAAATAAAAACCACAATGAGATACCACCTCACTCCAGTCAGAATGTCTATCATCAACAAATCAACAAACAACAAGTGTTGGCGAGGGTGTGGAGAAAAGGAAACCCTGGTGCACTGTTGGTGGGACTGCAAATTGGTGCAGCCATTATGGAAATCAGTATGGAGGTATCTCAAAACACTGGAAATGGAACTGCCATATTACCCAGCAATTCCACTCTTGGGAATCTACCCAGAGGAATCCAAGACGCTAATTCGAAAAAATATATGCACCACTATGTTTATTGCAGCGCTATTTACAATAGCCAAGACTTGGAAACAACCGAAATGCCCATCGGTAGATGATTGGATTAAGAAACTGTGGTACATTTATACAATGGAGTATTATTCCGCTATAAAGAATGAAATTGTACCATTTGCAACAATATGGATGGACCTAGAGACTATTATGTTGAGTGAAATAAGTCAGTCGGAGAAAGACAAATACCACATGATCTCACTTATATGTGGAATTTGAAAAACTGAATGAATGAGCATAAGAAACAGAAATAGTCTCATAGATATAGAGGAAAAACAGGGTTGCTAGTGGGAGCGGGATGGGGATGAGGGAGAAGGGGAAGGGATTAGACAGCATAAATAGGTAACTACAGTATTGTCACAGGGATATGAAAGACAGTTCGGGGAATATAATGTTGTTAAAATTTTGTGGGGTGTCAGATGGTCACATGTTTTGTTAGGGAGACCACTTCATGGATGGAGTAGAGGCTTGATCACGGCACTGTATACCTGAAATTGATGTTGTATAATATTGTATGCCAACTGTAATTGAATATATAGACAATCACGGGATGTGGATTATATGGTGGAAGGGAGTCAAAGGAATTGTAATAGATAGTATGATATGGGGGGAAGGAGTGGGAGGGGAGAATTGGGGGAGGGGGTTGTTACTTTGAGGGGTAAAAAGTATAACTATTGCCCTTTGTTGTACACCTGAAGCTAATTAAAAGTATATATAAATTTTAAAAAAATATTTACAACATTATTGATTATATTCCCTAAACAACTGTCTCTTCTGTATCTGCAGTAGTATTGTAGTTACCAGTTTATGTTACCTCATCCCTTCCCTTTCTCCCTCATGCCCAACCCTGTCCCATGTAGCCCTCATCAGTTTTTCCTTTGTGTCTCTAAGACTATTTCTGTTTAGTTTGCTAATTTATTCAGTTCTTTAGATTCCACATATAAGTGAGATCATATGGTATTTGTCTTTCTCTGACTGACTTATTTCACTTAGCATAATATTCTCTAGGTCCATCCATATCATTGCAAATGGTATGATTTCTTTCTTCTTCTTCTTCTTTTTTTTTTTTTTTGAGGGCAGTGTCACTGGCCCTCATATGTGGGATCCGAACTGGGGCTGCTGGCTTCCAAAGCCAGCGCTTAACCACCGCACCACTCGGCCAGCCCTCTTTCTTCTTTATAGCTGCGTAATATTCCATTGTGTATGTGTACCACAGTTTCTTAATCCAGTCATCTACCGATGGGTATTTCAGTTGTTTCCAAGTCTTGGCTATTGTAAATAGTGCTGCATGAACATAGTGGTGCATATATTTTTTCAAATTAGTGTCTTGGTTTTCTCAGAATAAATACCTAGGAGTGGAATTGCTGGGTCAAAAGGTAGTTCCATTTCCAGTTTTTTGAGATACCTCCATACTGACTTCCATAGTGGTTGCACCAATCTGCAATCTCACCAACAGTCCAGCAGGGTCCCCTTTTCCCCACAACCCCACCAGCACTTGTTGTTTGTTGATTTATTGATGATAGCCATTCTGACCGGAGTGAGGTGGTATCTCATTGTGGTTTTTATTTGCATTTCCTGGGCTGGCAGAGTGGCGTGGTGGTTGAGCACTGGCTTGGGAAGCCAGCAGCACCGGTTCGGGTCCCATATATGAGGGCCAGTGACACTACACTAAAAAAAACAACTTTATTTGCATTTCCCTAATGACCAGTGATGTTGAACATTTTTTCATATGCCTGTTGGCAATCTGTATATCTTCTTCAGAGAAATGTCTCTTCATATCCTCTGCCCATTTTTTAATTGGGTTGGTAGTTTTTTTGGTGTTGAGTTGCATGAGTGTTTTATAAATTTTGGATATTAACCCTTTATCAGATATATTGTTGACAATTATATTCTCCCATTCAGTAGGCTTCCTTTTTGTTTTATTGATGGTTTCCTTTGTTGTGAAAAATCTTTTAAGTTTCATATAATCCCATGTGTTCATTTTTTCTTTTACATCCCTTGCCCGGTGGGATGTATCAGTAAAAATATTGCTCAGGGTAATGTCTGCAAATTTACTCCCTATATTTTCTTTTAGGTGTTTTATGGTGTCAGGTCTTATATTTAAGTCTTTAATCCATTTTGAATTTATTCTTGTATATGGCATAAAGAGGTGGTCCAGTTTCATTTTTTTGCATGTGTCAGTCCAATTTTCCCAGCACCATTTATTAAATAGACTGTCTTTAATCCAATGTAAATTCTTGCTTCCATTGTCATAGATAAACTGTCCATATTTGCCTGGATTTATTTCTGGGCTCTCTGTTCTGTTTCCACTAATCTTTGTGCCTGTTTTTATGCCAATACCATACTGTTTGGATTACTGTAGCCTTGTAGTATGTTTTGATGTCTAATAGCATGATACTCCCGACTTTGTTCTTATTTCTCAGGATTATCAACTTTATTCATGGTCTTTTATGGTTCCATATAAATTTTAGGATTATATTTTTTTTTTCTGTGAAAAATGCCCTTGGTAGTTTGATAGGAATTGCCTTGAATCTATATATTGCTTTAGGCAGTATGGACATTTTAACCATATTAATTTTTCCTATCCATGAGCATGGTAGGTGTTTCCATTTATTTGTATCTTCTTTGATTTCTTTCTTCAGTGTCTTATAATTTTCTGAGTACAGATCTTTTACTTCTTTGTTTAAATTTATTCCTAGGTATTTTATAGTTCTTGAAGCAATTGGAAGTGAGACAGTTTTCTTAATTTCTCTTTCTGTTAGTTTTTTATTGGTATATGCAAATGCAAATGATTTCTGAACATTGATTTTGTATCCTGCTACCTTACTGAATTCATTTATCAGCTCCAATTGTTTTTTGATGGAGTCTTTGGGGTTCTCCATATATAGTATCATGTCATCTACATATAATGACAATTTTACTTCTTCCTTGCCAATTTGGATGCCTTTTATTTCTTTTTGTTGTCTGATTGCTGTGGCTAGAACTTCCAGATCTATGTTGAATAAAAGAGGAGAAAGTGGACAGCCTTGTCTTGTTCCTGATCTTAATGGGAATGGTTTTAGCTTTTCCCCATTGAGTATGATGTTAGTTGTAGGTTTATCATATATTGCCTTTATTATGTTGAGATATGATCCCTGTATTCCCACTTTGCTATGGATTTTTAACATAAATGGTTGTTGGTTTTTGTCGAATGCTTTTTCTGCATCTATTGATATGACCATATGATTTTTATTCTTCATTTTGTTGATGTGGTGTATCACATTAATTGATTTACTGATGTTGAACCAGCCTTGCGTACTAGGGATGAAACACACTTGATCATGATGTATGATCTTCTTAATATATTGCTGAACTCTTCTTGCTAATATTTCATTGTGAATTTTTGCATCTATATTCATCAGGGATATTGGTCTGTAGTTTTCCTTTTTTGTGCTGTCTTTATCTGGTTTTGGAATCAGGGTGATAGTGGCTTCATAAAAAGAATTTGGGAGCCTTCCCTTCTTCTGGATTTTTTGGAATAGTTTGAGAAGAATAGGTGATAGTTCTTTTTTGAATGTTCGATAAAATTCACTTCTGAAACCGTCTGGTCCAGGACTTTTGTTTGTTGGGAGCTTGTTGATTACTGATGGAATTTCTTTGTTAGTAATCAGGCTATTTAGATTTTCTGTTTCTTCTTGAGTTAGCTTTGGAAAGTTGTATGCTTCTAGAAAATTATCCATTTTTTTCCAAATTGTCAAATTTTTTGGCATATAGTTGCTCATAGCAATTTTTAAAATTTTTTTTTGTATTTCTGTGATGTCTGTAGTCATTTCCCCTCTTTCATTCCTGATTTTACTAATTTGAGTCCTCTCTCTCTTTTTTTTTTTTTTGATGAGCCTGGCTAGAGGTTTGTCAATTTTGTTTATCTTCTCAAAAAACCATCTTTTGGTTTCATTGATCTTTTGTATTGTTTTTATGTTCTCTATATTGTTTATTTCTGCTCTGGTCTTTATTATCTCCTTCCTTGTACTTCCCTTGGACTTCTTTTGCTGTTCTCTTTCCAGTTCCCTGAGCTGTAAGGATAACCTGTTGATTTGAGATTTTTCTTCCTTCTTTAGGTAGGCCTGCACTGCTATGAACTTCCCTCTTAGGACTGCTTTCTCTGCATCCCGGAGATTTGGTGTCATGGTGTTTTCATTTTCGTTTGTCTAGCGGTATCTTTTGATTTCCTCCTTGATCTCATTTGTGACCCACTTGTTATTTGGTATCATGTTATTTAGCCACCATTTATTTGACAGCTTTCTGAGTTTCTTCTTATACTTGATTTCTAGTTTCATAGCATTGTGGTCATAGAAGACACTTGATATGATTTCAGTCTTCTTACATTTATTGAGACTTGTTTTGTGGCCTAACATATAGTCTATCTTGTAAAATGTTCCATGTGCACTTGAGAAGAATGTATGTTCTGTAGCTTTGGGGTGAAATGCTCTGAAAATATCTGTTAAAAACAGCTGGTCTAATGTATCATTTAAGGTCATTGTTTCCGCATTGATTTTCTGTCTGGAAGATCTGTCCATTGGTGACAGCGGGCTGTTGAAGTCCCCTACTATGATAGAGTTACTGTTGATCTCCGTCTTTATGTCTGATAATATCTGTTTTATATATTTAGGAGCTCCTATGTTAGGTGCATAGATGTTTACTAGGATTATGTCCTCTTATTGGATCAATCCCTTTATTATTATGAAGTGTCCTTCTTTGTCCCTTATTATATTCTTCAATTTAAAGTCCATTTTATCTGATGTAAGTATCTCTACTCCAGCTTTTTTCTCAGTTCCATTTGCATGAAATAGTTTACTCCATCCCTTTACTTTCAGCCTCTATGTGTCTTTTGATCTGAGGTGTGTCTCTTGTATACAGCATATGCAGGGGTCTTGCTTTCTTATCCATTCAGCCACCCTATGTCTTTTGATTGGAGCATTTAATCCATTTACATTTAATGTGATTATTCATAGGTGCGTATTTATTGCCGTTTTGTTATTTGTGTTCCTAGTCTTCCTTAGTTAGGTTGTTTTTCTCTTCTGCTTAAAGAAGCCCTTTTAACATTTCCTGCAAAGCTGGCTTGGTGGTAATGAATTCCCTTGACTTGTTCTTTTCTGGGAAGCCTTTATCTCGCCTTCAATTTTAAATGATAACCTTGCTGTATACATCAATCTGGGTTGTAGGCCTTTATTTTTCATCACTTTGAAAACCTCCTGCCACTCTCTTCTGGCCTGCAAAGTTTCTGTAGAAAAGTCGGCTGATAATGTTATGGGGTGGTGCCCTTGTAAATAACTTGCTGCCTTTCCCTTGCTGCTTTAAGGATTCTGTCTTTGTCCTTAACCCTTGCCATTTTCACTATAATGTGTCTTGGTGTGGGCCTGTTTGGGATCATCCTGGTTGGAACTCTCTGCACTTCTTGGGCTTGTATTTCAATGTCCTTTGCCAGGTTAGGGAAGTTTTCAGACATTATTACTTCAAATATATTCTCAATCCCTTGCTCCCTCTCTTCTCCTTCTGGTATTCTAATGATGCAAAGGTTTTTGCATTTGATGTTTTGTCCCAGCACTCTTACACTATTTTCAATGTTTTTCATTCTTTGTTCTTTTTGTTGTTCCACTTGGGTGATCTCTGCTATCTTGTATTCTAAGTCACTGATTCGATTTTCTGCTTCATCCAATCTGCTAGTAATTCCATCAAATTTGTTATTTAATTCAGTAATTGCATTCTTAAGTTCTAGCTGGTTGCTTTTCATGATTTCTCTATCCTTCTTTATATTTTCATTGATTTCCTTGAACATTCTAATAATCAGTGTTCTGAACTCTGTCTCCAATTGGTTGTTTACCTCTATTTCCCCTAGTTCCACTGATTCAGGAGGTTTCTTCTGTTCTTTTATTAAGGTTGTATTTCTTTGTCTCCCCATTCTGGTTTACACTTTGCGCTTGCTTGAATATAACAGATAGATCCCCTAGGTCTCTCAGTCTTTTTTGGGTAAACGTATATGGTGTGTGTCCTTTATATTTGAATTACTCAGTCTCCTTATTCTCTTGTGCATGTATATCTGAGGTGTTCCTTGTGTTGTGTGTCTTCACCTGTTGAAGTTTAGCTTTGATTACTTTTAGCTTGTCAGTAGGTGGGATTAACTCCCAGACTGATTAGCTGTGAGGATCAGCAGTGTCCACAGTTTATGAACTGCTGTTAGAGGGTTGACCCCTCTGATGAGGCTTGGACCCTTTGGGCCCTTGCACCTCTAGCGACTTCCTTTTGGGTGTGACTCTTGTATGTCAAACCCAGAAATGCTCTGGTTTTATCTAAAGTTGGCTTCTGGGTATGATGATTCTTGTGTCTCTTTGTGTGGGCCCAGTTGCAGAGTGATTTTAGAGCAAAACAGATCAACAAGTACAATCACTGCAGCCACCAAAGGAAACCAAATGCTCTCACATGTAAAAAAACAACCAACAACCTACAGTCAACTGGTACAGAAATATAAAACATACAAAGAAGAAAACAAACAAAAACAGAACAACAACCACACACAAAAAAGAACAGAAGAGGAAACAAAATACAATATAATATCATAATATAAAAAATAGAATAAACACAGGAACCCAAATAGCTATACCAAAGAAAATAATATAAAAATAAAATAAAATAAAATTTGCAGAAAAAAGGAACAGAGGAAAAGTATAGTGGTGAGAAGAATGAACAAAAGGGGGAAAGTAAGGATGGGAAAGAAAGAAAAAGAACGAAAAATAAATATATATATATTTGTCTACACACCCATATATGTGGACTTATATTCACCTATATATAACCATATATATGCCTATATTAAAAATTAGAAATGATAATAATGAAATAGAAATAAAAACCAAAAACAAACAAAACAATCAACCAATAAAGGGGGAAAGAAAAAAACAACAGTGCTGGTCTTGGCTAAAGTCCACCAAGCTCTCTTCAGTTTGTCCTCTTCTGTACAAAAATTCCTCTGCATCTTGTGGGAACAAAGACGGCCACCTGACACCTAGCATGATCCTGGCAATGCAGGTTTGCTATACATGAGGGTGGTTGTGATGCGTGATTGGTAGTTTTTACAAAGTCACTGCCGTTTCTGCTTTCGCCTGTCCCAAGGCAGGCTGCGCCCCCGAAGGCTCAATGAGTGTCTTTGGGCACCCTTTCCGTTGACAGCCATGAACAATGAGAGAGTTCCTCATTGCCAAAAGCCAGCTGCCAGTAATCTATTTGTGCGTCAGGAGGTGAACCTGCCCTGCCTCCCAGGCCTTGCAGGAAAGGTGGGGGCGGGGTAGGTAGTCTCACTCTGCAGCCTCTTCTGGCGCGAATTCTCGACCCCCTACTGGTAGGTTTACCTCTGTAGTCTGCCTCTACTGCTCCACTCAGTGGTCAGTTTAAGACTCTGGCTTGGCGGGGGCCAAGGTTTCTGAGGGAGGGTGGGAGAGTGTTTTTATTTCTGTAGTTGTTTTTTGGTTTTTTTTGATTTCTGTCCAAGAGAGGAGGAAAAATAAACAAACAAGCAAAAAAAAAAACCCCATTCAAAACAACAACAAAAACACACACAGTCCTAACACTGTTTTGAGTTAAGGCCTTTGCCTCATACACTCCAGAGGAGTTCCTGCTGCTCTCCCAAAGAGAATGCCGGGATTTAGGGTGCTGCGCACACCCTGCAGCAGCTCAAATCTGCAGTCTGTCTCCCGGGACCTGTATCTCTGCCCAGTGCTCGCTGCATCTTACCCCGCAGAGTATTCTTTGTTCCCCTGCTCCTCCGGTTTCAGGCTTCTGCCTCAGAACCTGCGCACGCAAACACAGTGCTCCTGCTGTTCTCTGGGAGGGCTGCCAGGGTTTACGGGACTGCACACACCCTGCAGTGGCCCCGATCCCCGCTTCATCTCTGGAGAAACTGCATCTCTGCCCAGCGTGTGCTGCATCTCCCCGCGCAAGTATTCTTTGTTCCCCTGCTTGCCTGGTTTCAGGCTTCTGCCTCAGAGCCTGTGCACCAAGGCGCTCTTTCTGCGCTCCATGGTGGACGCAGAGACTGATCCCTGAACTGGGCGGGTGCAGGGATTGATCTTGCCCTGTCGCTGCCGTGCTCTGTACCCTGCTTCCTGGGGAGCTGCGGGTACAGCTGTACGTCTCCCCTCTCTCCTCCCCCACTCGCCCGGCCTGAGGCTTCTTCATCAGGCAGCAGATCATTGTGCGCTTGCTGTACTCTAGATGGGCTGTGTGGCGCAGGGAGCGAGCAGTGGGAACACTCACCAATCTGCTCTCTGAAGCTCAGTGCCTCTGCAGCCGCGGGTGCGGGCTGCACCTCACGCGTCTCGCTGCCTTCTCCCACTCTCCTGGCCTGCCCACCTTCCAGCAATCCTTTTGTGAGATTCTTAGTTGCTCTGTGTGATGAGTAGACGTCCCTTTGAAGAGTTACAGAAGTTCAAATTGTGGATATTTCCAGGGGAGAACTCAGGGAGCCCTCCTCACAGCCGCTATCTTGCACCCCTCTCCTGCCTTTTTGTCTTATTGATTTCCTTTGCTGTGAAAAAAACTTTTAAGTTTGATGTAATCCCATATGTTCATTTTTTCTATTATTTCCCTTGTCTGAGGGGATATATCAGTAAAAATATTACTCAGGGTAATGTCTGCAAATTTACTCCCAATGTTTTCTTCTAGGAGTTTTATGGTTTCAGGTCTTACATTTAAGTCTTTAATCCATTTTGAGTTTGTTCTCATATATGGTGTAAGGAGGTGGTCCATTTTCATTTTTTTGCATGTGTCCGTCCAGTTTTCCGAGCACCATGTATTAAATAGACTATCTTTACTCCAATGTAAATTCTTGCTTCCATTGTCATAGATCAAATGACCGTATATGGATGGGTTTATTCCTGGGCTCTCTATTCTGTTCCATTGATGTATGTGTCTGTTTTTATGCCAGTACCATACTGTTTTGATTACTGTAGCCTTGTAGTATGTTTTGATGTCAGGTAGTGTGATGCCTCCCACTTTGTTCTTATTTCTCAAGATTGTTGTGGCTATTTGGATTCTTTTGTGGTTCCATATAAATTGTAGGATTCTATGTTCTATTTCTGAGAAAAATGTCCTTAGTAGTTTGATTGGAATTGCATTGAATCTATATATTGCCTTAGGTAGTATTGACATTTTAACTATATTGACTCTTCCTATCTATGAACATGGTATGTATTTCCATTTATTTGTATCTTCTTTGATTTCTCTCTTCAGTGTCTCATATTTTTCTGAGTACAGGTCTTTTACTTCTTTAAATTGATTCCTAGATATTTTATTGTTTTTGAAGCAATTGTAAAAGGGATTGATTTCCTGATTTCTTCTTCTGATAGTTTATTATTGGTATATACAAATGCAACTGATTTCTGAATATTAATTTTGTATCCTGCTACCTTACTAAATTCGTTTATCAATTCTAACAGTTTTTTGGTGGAGGCTTTGGGATTCTCTCTATATAGTATCATGTCATCTGCATATAATTACAGTTTTACTTCCTCCTTTCTAATTTGGATGCCTTTTATTTTATTTTCTTGTCTGATTGCTGTGGCTAGAACTTCCAGAGCTATGTTAAATGGAAGTGGTGAAAGTGGGAAGCCTTGTCTTGTTTCTGATCTTAAGGAGAAAGCTTTTAGCCTTTCCCCACTGAGTACGATGTTTGCTGTAGGCTTATCATATATGGCCTTTATTATGTTGAGATATGACCCCTGTGTCCCCCCTTTGCTAAGAGTTTTTTGTGAAAAATGTTTAAGACGATTTTTTAGAGCAGTTTTAGGTTCACAGAAAAACTGAGAGAAAGGCACAGATTTCCTATATCCCCTGCCCAGTGGTTCCAAATTCTTACTACAGAAAAATGACAGGATGATTTTTATAGTTGAATGACTGCATAACAAAAGACAGAAGCCGCCTTTGAAACAGAACTTCTCATAGGCATAGTTCTCAGTTCAGGAATCCAGAGTATTCTAAACTAGTCATTATTTAGAACAATGAGGAAAATGATTACTGCAGAAAAATGTTGAATACTGTGAGTATTAGACAGAAGCCAAACATTTCAAGTGATTATTTATCAACTTCTTTCCTGCCTTAATTTGTTCAGTTTTCTTTTTTTTTTTCCTTGCCTGAGAAGTGAGGACGGTTTTTCTACATTTGTGTGACACAGTCGCATCAAGGGCAGTATTTCCATCACAGTGGAGGAGGGGATAGCAACAGGATCCTCACAGATGTGAATTTGGCTTATGTCTTAAATCTTCACACTTTAGTAAAAAATCTTCCTCCTTGTATTCAGCAACGTTAAGTTACAGTTAACATCTATGTCTCTTGTATTGTCACCTGGCTGTGGGCTGCTTCAGGCAACTTCTGTCATTGTGCAAAAGGCCGGATGAGAGGTCATGTTTCTCCTTTTTGCTGAAACAAAAGAAAGATTCAGGCATAATGTGTTCTGCTTGGCTTAGCATATATACCAGAGCACTTACATATCTTACTTAGCTGTTCTATGGAAATTTTAATTTTGAAAGCAGCTACCCCTTTGAAGATCAGTTGTTGGAGTGGTAAAACACTGTTGCTCTTCATTTATATTACAAACATATATTTGTAGTTTTGGTTCATGTCTCATCTTGACCCTTAGCAACTGTCAAAGGGCTGTAGCTGTTTATGCACGGCCTGATGGGCTGGCAGGAGGGGGCTTCCATAGGCACAGGCTTGCGGGGCGTGATCTGGTGGGGTCATATGCACCAGGATCTGTGACGTTTGTTCCTTTATTATTTTTTTTTGAGGGCAGTGTCACTGGCCCTCATATGTGGGACCCGAACCGGGACCACTGGTGTTCCAAGCCAGCTCTTAACCACCATACCACTCGGCCGGCCCTGTTCCTTTATTTTTCAAGTGAGCAAGACACTCGTCTCACTGCCTCCACCCTGGCCCCCACAGTCTACTCTCAATACAGCATCCAGAGGAATCCTGTTGAAACCGGAATCAGATCATGTGACTTCACTGCTTCACATCTTCCCTTGGGTTCTCATGTCCCTCAGAGTAAAGGCAAACTCTTCCCAATGGCCTGCAGAGCCTTCCTTGATCTGACCCATGCCCTCATATTACATCTCCAATTTCTCCTATTACACTCCATCTCCCTTACTCCACTTGGACCACACTGGTCTTCTTGCTGATCCAAGAACACACCAAGCACATACCCAGTTTTGTTTGTTTTTGCATTTGCTGTCTCTTCTGCCTGGAATTCTCTTCCCCCAGATTTTCTTATAGTACCCTCCCTCATCTTCTGCAAGTCTCTGCTTAGAAGTAACCTTCTCACTGAGGCTTACCCTGACCACCACATTCTTAATTAGCAACCCGCTGCTCACCCACACACACTTAGATTTTCCTTTCCCTGCTTTGTTTCCCATAGCAATTTATCACTATTTAACATTCTAGGTTATTTTTCTTGATTATTTTATTGTATGTCTTTCCTAGTAGAATGTAAGCTCCAAGAGGGCACTGTTTTTTGCCTCATTTGTGCTGTTCACTGCTCTAATCCAAGCCCCTAGAATAGCGCTTCTAGACAGGTTTGTCATCCATACTGGTTTGCCAGGACAGTCCCAGTTATGCGTGTTGTCCTGGCATTATTATTAACTGCACTCGTCTTACCTTGCAAAGTGTTGAATGATTATATTTATGGTCACTGTACAAAGAAGAGATGCCCAGTAAGTGCATTGTAATTGAGAGGCTGCTCCCTCAGGGGAAGAGACTTCTCCAGGTGTGATTCAGGATCATCGTCAGTACGGGGAGAAAATCAGAAAACCCACCAATATGAAAGCAGCTGAGGCTCTGAAATGGTGTAGAGAAGAGCAGTTGGCATCTGGAAGGTCAGTTTTGGGACTATGGTCCATCAATCTCTGATATTCAGAAGCAGAGTGCCAATCTCCAACAAAGAGCACAATGGACTTATTGCTCCTGCAAGAAGATTTAGGGACTAGATGGTTGACCAGAGCAGAAATGCAGAAGAGCATCCCAAACAGAAATCTAGCTTTATAAACTGGGCTGAAGAGGGTAGCAGCCAGGTAATCACAAGTTCAGTTAAAAATTCAGCAATCATGGCTTGGAAAGCCAGCGGCCCCGGTTTGGGTCCCACATATGAGGGCCAGTGACACTGCCCTCAAAAAAAAAAACCACAAAAAAACTCAGCAAACAAAAGGGATCTTTAATGCTTTATACCTTAAAAAAACACATTGAACACTTTACATATATTCAAAATTATCCTTTCTTAATGAAGACTCTTGGTTCCCTTCTACTTACCTTGTTATCTGTGACTTTCCCTTTTTTCAAAATATATACTTGAGTATCTTTTGAAATGTAGATTTCACTTTGATTTCTGCTATTCTCTGTATTCATTTCCTATTGCTCACATAGCAGATTGACACAAATTTAGCAGCTTAAAAGAACACAAATTTATTATTCACAGTTCTGTAAGCCAAAAGCAAGGGTTGAATCAGCAGGTTTATCTACTCTGATACCCACAGGCTGAAATCAAGGTATTGGGTGGCCTGGGCACTTATCTGGAGGCTCTGGGAGATATTGCCCTTCTAGGATATTCAAGTTTTTAAACAAAATTCAGATCCAGGCTGTTTCAGGACCAAGCTCCCCATTTCCTTGCTGGCTGTTGTCTGGGAGTGGTTCGTAGCTTCTGGAGGCTGCCCACATTCCCTGGTTTGGGTTCCCTTTATCTTCAAAGCCCACAACAGTGGGTTGAGTACCTTTTGTACTTTGAATCTCTCTGATCTCCCCATGTATAGTGCCTCCCTTCCATGCATCCCTTCTGTTGCATCTCTCTGACTGATTTCAGCCTTCCTCTTTTGCTTTTCTGGATTCATTTGATTATATTGGGCCCACATAGATAATCCAGTATAGTCTCCCTATTTTAAGATTGTCTAATAACTGTTAATCACTTATTCATAAACATATAATTGTAATAAACTGTATTAACTGTAATAAACTGATTAATAACATCTGCAAAATCCCTTCACAACAGTACCCAGATTATAGTCTGATTGAATAACCAGAAAAGAGAATCTTGGAGAAGTCACCTGTATTTTTATTTATTTTTAATTTATTTATCAATTACAGTTGACATAGAATATTATATTAGTTTTGGGTGTACAACATAGTGATTAGACAGTTATACGAGGTCTGACAATTAAGTTTGTGAACTTATTGCAATGATGTTGCTAACCTTTTTTGATATCAGAGGGATTATTCATTATGAATTTATACCAAATGGACAAACAGTTAACCAACTTTACTATTTGGAAGTGCTGAAAAGGCTGGGTGCAAAAGTTAGATGACCTGAACTTTTCGCCAACAATTCATGGCTCTTGTATCCTGACAATGCACCAGCTCACACGGCACTGTCTGTGAGGGAGTTTTAGCCAGTAAACAAATAACTGTATTGGAAATCCCTCCCTACTCACCTGATCTGGCCCCCAATGACTTATTTCTTTAATCAAAGATTAAAGAAATATTAAGAGGAAGACATTTGGATGACATTCAGGACATCAAGGGTAATACGACAACAGCTCTGATGTCCATTCCAGAAAAAGAGTTCCAAAATTGCTTTGAAGGGTAGACTAGGTGCTGTCTTCGGTGCATAGCTTCCCAAAGGGAGTACTTTGAAAGTGACTGTAGTGATATTCAGCAAAGAGGGATGTAGCACTTTTTCTAGGATGAGTTCACCAACATAATTGTCCAACCTCTTAAAACTTACAAAGTGATCAATCTGTAAGTTATCTGACACTATAGTTATTACAATATTATTTGACAGTATTCCGTATGCTGTATTTTATATCCGCATGAGTATTTTTATAACTGGCAATTTGTACTTAATTCCCCTCACCCCTTTCATCACTCCCGAACTCCCTCCCATCTGGTGACCATCAATTTGTTTTCTGTATCTATGACTTTGTTTCTGTTTTGTTTGTTTCTTTATTTTGTTTTTTTTAGATTCCACATACGAGTGAAATCATATGATAATTGTCTTTCTCTGACTTATTTCCCTTAGCATAATACCCTCTAGGCCCATCCATGTTGTCAGAAATGGCAAGATCTCATTCTTCTTTATGGCCAAGTAATATTCTATTGTGTATATGTACCATCTCTTATCTATTTGCTTATCAATGGACACTCAGGTGGCTTCCATTTCTTGGCTATTGTAAATAATGCTGCAATAAACATAGGGGTGCATATATATTTTCAAATTATTGTCTTGGATTTCTTTGGATAAATACCCAGAAGTGGAATTGCTGGGTCATAAGGTAATTCTACTTTTAATTTTTTGAAGAGCCTCCATACTGATTTCCATAGTGGCTGCACCAATCTACAGTCCCACCAACAGTGCACGAGGGTTCCTCCCCATATCCTCACCATCACTTGTCGTTTGTTGATTTATTGATGATAGCCTTCCTGACAGATGTGAGGTGTTATCTCATTATGGTTTTAATTTGCATTTCTCTGATGATTAGAGACGTTGAGCATCTTTTCATATGTCTATTGGCCATCTGTATATCCTCTTTGGAGAAATGTCTGTTCAGGTCCTCTGCCCATTTTTTAATCTGATTGGTTTTTTTTTAGTGTTAAGTTGTATAAGTTGCTTATATATTTGGATATTAACCCCTTATTAGATGTATCACTGGCGAATATCTTTCATTCAGTAGTATGCCTTTTCGTTTTGTTGACAGTTTCTTTTGTTGTGCAAAAGCTTTTAAGTTAGATGTAGTCCCATTTGTTTATTTTTGCTTTTGTTTCCCTTGACTGGGAGACAAAAAATTATTGCTAAGAGTGATGTCAATGAATTTACTGCCTATGTTTTCTTCAAGGAACTTTATTGTCTCAGGTCTTTAATGTGTTTTGAGTTTATTTTTTGTATATGGTGTATGAAGATGGTATGGTTTCATTTTTCTTTTTTGTATGTTTCTCTCCAGTTTTCCCAATACCACTTATTGAAGAGACCATCTGTACCCCATTGTATATCCTTGCATCCTATGTCATAGATTAGTTGATCAAATAGGCATGGATTTATTTCTGAGGGGAAATGTCACCTTTAGAATTCTGCCTACCACACTCTTCCTATATTGAAAATGTATACTCGAATTGCTTTTTTTAAATGTTTATTATCAGGCACTTTAGGTTTCTTTACTTGTGAGTCTGAGGGCCTCCCTGCCTTGCAGCTACCAAAATTATGCCTGTAAAGGTGGTGAAATGGGTGGGCAGAACCTTGGTCTGTACTTAAAGAATAAACTAATCTGGTAAGAATTGATATGTACGAGTCTCCAGCTTCTGGCTGGTACTCAATCCCTTCATTCCTTTCTACTAGCAGAATGTTTAATAATAACAAAATTATATGGCAAAAATGATGATGTATTATAGAATTATACATTTAAAACCCATATAATTTTATTAACCAATGTCACTCTGATAAATTTAATATTATTAAATAGATAAATAAATAAATCTCCATGTTTCTCATTTCTAAGGCAGAATAAATGGGTAGGAGGATATGCATAGTGCCCCGTAAACTCCTGCACAGGAGCATAATTATCAAAATGGTGCACCTGTGATATGGAGGTAGCAGGATTCCACAAAACTGAGACCCACCAGAAATGAAATGTGTTAAGGTGTGTCTAGGTGATGATTCTGAAACTGCTGCAGTAACTCCTGCCTGGAACTAGGATATGTCCAAGGCTGTAGTTGTTGAGCTGTCATCCCTGGACCATCGGCATCAGAATCACCTAAGAATATGTTAGAAATGTAAATTTAGGGTCCCTACTGAGACCTTTGAATCAGAAATCATAAGGATAGGGCCCAGCTGTCCCTGTTTTAATATACCCTCCAGGTGATACTGATGCAGGCTAAAGGTATTATAAAAGTGATTTCAAAGGAATTCCAAAGTGGTTCCCCTTCCTAAAGAAGGTTTTCCAGGCAATGTGGAGAAAAGAAACAGTTTTGATTTCTTGCAGGGTGCCCTTCTGCTAGGCCACCACATTATACAATAAACTGAGACACAGTATCTGAAGGAGGTAAGGATATAATGTAAAAACATCATAGAGATTCTCAGTTACATTTTATGCTTAACAATGTGTGAGTGATTTTCCAAGGAGATGTAGGCACAGAATTGTTTCCTCTAGAAGTTTATAAACAAGATAAAGTTCCCTAACACCAAATTTGAACATTTCCTCTATAACAGGAGTTTTCATTACCTAAAATCTCTGGAGACATTTTCAGTCCACAACAATGTATGCTTATACTTAGTGCCCTGGGGCAAGAATATTTAAATTTTGAAAAATATTCCCCAAGAAATTCTTATCAATTTCATTTCTCTCCTTCCGTTGAAAACCACCAAGGAAAGTGTTAACGCTATCATTCCACCCAAATTTCCAACCTGAGTTGAATATATTTCAAAATCATTCAATTGAAATCCTGCAGATCTGCCATGTTTTATTCATGATTCAGGATGTTCAGGGCAATGTTACCAATTTGGCTGTTAAATAGTGCTAAATAAAAGTAGACGTCTACACTACAACAGTAAGCCCTGTCTTTCTACACAGTGAGTTGCTCTTTTGACTAAACTTGGATGTAAGCCTGGCAAGCTGCCTGGCCCATCAGAGAGTGAACCAATGTATTGTGAGTGAATGCCAGAAGTAGAGGGAGTGGAAAAGGTCAACGATCATGGTTGAACTCATCTATATGCCTGGCCTCTGAGAAGAGTGAACCAACCATGTTTAAAGTAATTGAAGGGGCCGGCTGAGTGGTGCAGTGGATAAGCGCTGGCCTGGGAAGCCAGCAGCTCCAGTTCGGGTCCCACATATGAGGGCCAGTGACACTGCCCTCAAAAAAAAAAATAAAGTAATTGAGACTATGTCTTCTTTGTATTTCTTTGCTAAATAATGATTGACTCCCTTTTCACTAAGACTATATGCTTTTGTTTTTGTTTTGCTTTGTTTTGTTTATTGGTTGATCTGGAAGCTCTAAGACCAAATTAAGTGGCTTTTCTTGATATCTTTACATTCAAATTTGAACATAGCCAAGTAGCAACATTTGAAACATGTTCTTTGACAGCTAATTGCACCCCAGCTCTACCATTTTCAAACTGTAAGTTTGGTCGAGTCACTAAGCATCTCAGTGCCTCATCTGTGAAATGCAAATATGATAGTTCTTACCACACTGGGTAATTTTAAGGATTAAATGAGCTCATAAATGTCAAGCACTTACAGTTATGTCCTGCATAGGCTAGGTTAATAACTAATGAAAATTATTACTGCAGTTGTGGTTCTTTTCCTTGCCCTGCATCTTTTATTTGTTAAAAACAAAATTCAGGGCTGGCCGAGTGGTGCATTGATTGAGAGCTGGCTTGGGACGCCAGCAGCCCTGGTTCGGATCCCACATATGAGTGCCAGTGACACTGCCCTCTACAGCTAAGATGGTGAACAACAGCTCCACCTGGAGCTGGGCTATTGTGAGTCCCTGAGAAGGCATAGCTGCAGCCCCTGCTGCAGTGGGCTGCCATAGGCTACAGTGAGTGGCCAGCAGCCAGTGTGAGTGGCTGGCAGCCAACATGAACTGCCAAGAGCCGCTGTGAGCAGCCGTCCAGAGGCCGGCAACCAATTTGCCTCATCCGAGAAGAGCACAATGACGATACCATTATGGGCCAGTGAAGCAATATACTCCACAACTAGACTGAAGAATAAAAGGACAACAACTTGTCTGTTCACCTTCCCTGGCTCTCCCAATGCTGCCCATCCCCAATTCCCCAATAAAAAATTCAACCAAGTAAATTTGAAGATTTTATTGGCTTTATTAAGCAATTTCATGAACTAGGCAGCATCCCATATAGCAATTAGAAGGACACTCAGAGGGTTGTACAAAATGGAAGGCTTTTATAGGAAAAAGGGTGGGTCAATGGAGCTACTGACAAAAGAAAAGATTATTTGAGGGCATCTTTTCTTTGGGGAAAGAGAGTGGGAAAGGTTTTTATCATGCAGTTTGCCTTCTCTTTCTATGGGTGATAGAGAGGGCCCATGTGAGTCTTTTACTGGTGTTTGACCAGAAAACTCCAGACTGGTTGATTAAGATTATGTTGCTGGGGGAGGTTGAAACTGCAGTTAGTTCAGGCATTAAATCTAATTTTGGTATCTTGGGATTTAGTACAAATGACACCATTTGGGGGCCTGTGGTTTGCTCTTTAACACACTTCTTACCCCTCATCCAATATGTACCACATGCCTGGTAAGCATAGCTACAGGAGAAGAGAGATTATTTATTGGAGATTAAATAAATATTGAGATTCCTCTAAATGCAACAGCCCATCTGCATCTACAATACCTTCTGTCTTCTCTCACTGGCCATGGATTCATTAGCAAAATGGCAGGAAAGTGAAAGAATAATGAAGAGTTATTTTAATGACCTGGAAATATGGCCCTTTAGCATTCAGAAATGCAAAAAGTAGAAACTAGCAAAAACAAATTTTAAATCATTCCAACATACTATATAGAGTGTATCAGTCAGGATAGGCAAAGTGTTGTGCAGTAACAAAGAAGCCCAGTGTTGTAGCAACATATAACAAGGACTTATTTCTTGCTCATATAATATGTCTGATACATAGAGTCTCTAAACCATAGATCTCTTCTTGGCTGACTTAGGGAGATAGAATAGCCACTACCTGGAGAGTTGCTGTACTATTACCATGACACATGGAAAAGGAGATGAGGAAAACCGTGTACTGGCTCCTCAAAGCTGTAGCCCAGAAATGAGCTACATTTCTCACATTTATTTAGCTAAAGCAAGTCAGATGTCTGTACTTAAATGTAACAGGGCTTTAAGCCATATTCTATAAACCATAAACACTATAAACTGTTGCTTTAAAAGCAATAACTAGGGCCAGCCAAGTGGCGCATTGGTTGAGAGTTGGCTTGGGACCCAGCTCTGAGCAGCAGGACCCCAGTTTGGACCCCACATGAGGGCCAGTAACGCTGCGCCCTCTGCATCTAAAATGGTGAGCAACAGCTGCACCTGGAGCTGGGCTGCCGTGAGTTGCCAGTGATGGTATGGGCTGCAGTGGGATGCCATGAGCTACCATGAGACTGCGTAGGCTGCAGTGGGGCTGGCCGGCAGCTGGCATGTGCTTTCGTGAGCTGCCATGAGCCACTGTGAGCAGCCGTCCCCAGTGGTCGGTGAGCAACTGCCTCACCATGAAAGAGTGCAATGATAATGCCAACATGGGCCAGTGAAGCAATGTCCTCCACAACTAGACTGAAGAACAAAAGGACAGCAACTTGTCTGTTCCCCTTCCCTGATTCCCCAACGCTGTTCCCCTCCCCCAATTCCCCAATAAAATATTTAAAAAAGAAATAACTAAAACTATTTAATATTTAACAGTATAAAAACACAAATCAACCTAAAATGAATTCTCTCAACTCTAATTGCAAATGATATAAATTCAATTTTTTCAGTCTTTAATGATTATATAATTAGTATTCTTTTCCAAAACCATAACCACAAGCAAAATATGATTTTCAAACATTTTAATTGTCTAAGAAAGACCTGCATAAAAAGCTTAGTATGATTCCCACTTTAAGTTAAAAGAGAGATAAGTGAGATTTTTTTTCTCTGAGTTGATTGTATTATTCCAAATTCATAGGTATATAATACCTACATTACATTTTTCCATAATATGTTTTGTTCCTGGTGTTAAATGTATACATATATGTATTCAAATTGCTTTAATCCAAAATAACCCCTTACAAATGTACTTTGACTAGGAAGTACATTTTTGAGGTCTATCAAGTTTACTAGGTTGATGATGTATTACAGAATTGTACACTTGAAACCTATGTAACTTTACTAACCACTGTCACCCCAATAAACTTTAATTTAGAAAAAAGTTTACTAGATTGTAATCATGGACTATAGTTTTCTTTTTAATTTAACATTGGTAATGCTAGCTGTATAATACAATTCAGTGTTTGCATTTAGAGCCAATTCTGGCTTATCCATAGTTACCATTGTCATCACCATCAAAACAATATCTTAATAGACTAAGTTTTATGTACTTACCTAAACCTTTCAGTGCTCAGGAGGGGCTGTCGTTTTCCCACTATTTTACACATTTGGCGATTGAGGATAGGTTAAGAGACTTAACCGGGGTCACACAGTAAGTGACAGAGAGCACTCACATCTCAGTCACCCTGGCACAAGAGTCAGTGCTCATAAATACCACTCTATATTCAGTCTCTGACCAAGCCCCACAAAGTGAAATAGGATGGTTTTGAGATAAGAGGGGGTATCACTTTCCCCAAAGGGTCAATTATCATCTACTCACTAGAAGAATGAATCCAATACAATGACATTTCCATTTCAAGTATGTAAATTGTGAGTAGGAGGATTTGTAGGTCAAAAGAATGAAAAAACAGTTGTGCTTAAAGATAAGCAGTTGAATTCTTAATGTTAAAGGTAAAATAGCTATAAAGATTGAGTTAAATGGATACGTATTTCAAAGGCGTCTTCATTAAACATAGAGATGAGCAGCAAAAACTGTGCAGTAGCTCCAACTCACCTATTAAACAATGAATCTTCAGGCATGCCAAGGGATGTATAGTAGCCAGAGCATCATAATAGATTTTTAGTTTTCAGTGGAATCAGATAAGAATTATATTTTAACTTAGATTAGTTTCAACATCCCATTAATTGAATACCTTGACCAGATGGTTAATGAAACCATTGACAGAAAAATGTGAGATCAATTGTTTTTTATTGTGGCTTTTCAGTTTACATTCCCTTCTTAAAGAAAAGCTAATAAATTACACCGGAAAATGTATATTTATGACCAGAAAATAAACTGCTATTACAATAACTTTGCTGAGGTAGGTAGCCTATAGAATAAAGGGCATTTATTTTTAGGTAAATTGCTGGTGTTCCTGAATTTTCTGTTTGAAAGAGTAGCTTGGTGAGTCACTGTGCAGAAAAGAGTAAAAATACCATTATCTGAGACTGCAATTCTAAAAATGGTCTGTTTGTAGGGTTAGACCTTGGCTGGCATCTTGGAATTTGGATTTCGGGAGGGTTCCTACCATTCCCAGAACTGTTAAGGGTGGCTCACTGTGTCTAAACTGTTTTTGCAAAGAATTGCTTTATGCTGAACTCTTGTATTCCTTCTGGGAGTGTGGAATTTTGATATATGATTGGCAGAGGGTATCTAAATGACCAGCCCCCCATTAAAAACCCCAACTGCTGAGTCTGTAATGGGCTTCCCTAGGCAGAAACATCACACACGAGTCACTGCATTGTTGCTGCTAGGATAAGAGGGCACTCTTACTGACATCAGAGGCAGAGGGCAAAGGAAGCCCACACATGGATTCCTCCAGATTCTACTTGTGTTTTTACCCCCTCTTGATCTGGCTGCCAATCCATGCTATTAATACATCATTGTAATAAACATATGTACAACTATATGATGAGTCCCATGAGTCCTAGTGAATCTCCAAATGTGGGGGTGGTCTTGGAGGCCCATGGCACAGCCACTTTCCACAGGCATTTTCTCCACAGGCTTTAATTTTAAAAGCATAACTGAGTTAATGTATTTTGTAAGAAAGTTGTTGAAAGACTTGGCGTCTCACCCCCATTCTCTGACAAGGTACATAAAACTCCAAGTATATTTGCAATCAGTGATTTCAATACATCACCTTGCAACAAACATTATACACAGTAAGAAACTCTGGAAAGGAAGCAGGAAAGCAGTGAAGGCACACAGCAGAAAAATAAGCAGAAATGTCATTGTTCCTTTAGCTTTGAACACAGTTATTCTTTGTTCTGAGAATTGTGAGGAAAAACAGTCTAAGAACCCATAGGAAGAGCTCCTATGGACTTCCAAAAATATCAGTTGAGGGAGAAAGTGGGCAGGGATAGAGAAGGATCATGTTATTAATGAATGTCATCTTTTAAAATTACAATAACATTACCTTGATTACAGCATCACTATGTGTTTTGTCTATTCTTCTTTTTAGGTGTCAGAGGGATATTAAATATTTGTGAACAAAGGAAGGAAAATATTCACATGATATGATTTGAAATGGAATTGAAAATGAAAGAAAAGAACAAATTAGAGTGTTCATTGAGATCATCGCATTAAAGAAAAGATGCTGGACATCAGATAGAATTAAATTGACAGTTGCATCATAAATACGCTGTGAAGAGGTACTGTAATGCAATATAAACTGTTGGAAAACAATAATGCAATGTATATATCTTCAAAGCATCACTGTATTTTTCTCATCCTTTAAAAGAAATGTGATTTTTCAGAATGTGTAAAATGCAATGTTATGATAGTGTTTAACACATTTCATATAGTTTCACAGGGTGTTTCCAGAAAATGAGTAATAATTTAAGAAAGAGATTTAATCCATTGAGAGTATGGCTTGCAACTCTTCTTTCCTCTAAGATTCCTATGACATTTATGCATCCTTAGTATTTGCACCCTTGTCTTTCCCCTTGCCACTCACTTATGCCACTTTATAATTAACAATTTTTTCCTACAAAATAAATTACTTCTTAATGGAAGAGAAGTTAAAATACTGGCCTTAAGGGGAAATGGGTTTTGAGAGAAAGTTGCAGGAGGATAGGGTTAAGAGAAGAAAGGTAGTGAGACTGATAAATAGTTTAAGGACAATAGCTTTTTATCACTGGCATGGAGTTACTCCCTAATTGTAATGTGTAAACCCATTAAAATGGAAGACAAATAATTATGGTCTATCAAAGAAATTATTGTCATAAAAAGGATTATTTTCCAATTCTCTTGATTCAATTAGAATATATAAATCATTTGTAATAAAAACATTTTTATTTTGTGTTACACTTCTCATAATAAAGGTGAGTGGATGTAACTTCACAAAACACTTTACTAAGACTTTGAACTCCTTTATTTCATTTTATTTTTTAATAAAGATTTTAGAATTTAATACTAAAATAAGTATTTATTTATTTTATTGTATATTTATTAAGTATTCGCAAAATACACTACTAAGACTTTAAACTCCTTTAAGGAGGGGAAGTGAATCAGTCATTCCTTCTTTATATATTTCTCCCCACATTCTGAGATTTCTTATTTGTTGAGGGTATTTTTTATTTACTTTCCTGAACATAATAAAAATAACTCCTTTAATATACTTGCCTGATAATTAAGACAACTGGGTTATCTTAGCATCATTTTCTCCTAAAAATTGGGCCACATTTTCCTGTTTTATTGAATAATTTTGGATTTTACTCTGGATATGGTGCATGTTATGTCATGGAGACTCTAGATTCTGTTATAGTCTCCTGAAGAGCTGATTTTTTTTTCTGTTGTGTTCCCATTTTTCAAAGATTATTTCTTTTCTTTTCCAGTTACAGTTGACATTCTATATTACTTTATATTAGTTTCAGGTATACAGCATACTGGTTAGACATTAATATAATTTATACAGTGAATCCGTCTGGCACTATACATAGTTGTTGTAATATGATTAACTATATTTTCTTTTTTTAAAATTTTTTTAAATATTTTTTTGAAGGCAGTGTCACTGGCCCTCATATGTGGGACCGAACCAGGGCCACTGTCTTCTCAAGCCAGTGCTTAACCACCGTGCCACTCAGCCGGCCCTGATTGACTATATTTTCTATGGCGAACCTTACAGCTCCGTGACTATTTTGTAACTACCAATTTGTGCTTCTTAATCCCTTCACCATTTTCATCCAGCTCCCCAAACCCACCCTTTGGGCAACCATGTTTGTTCTCTGTATCGATGAGTCTGTTGGTGTTTTGTTTATTAGTTTATTTTGTTCTTTAGATTCCACATATAAGTGAGGTCATGTAGATTTGTCTTTCTCAGTTTGACTTATTTCACTTAGCATAATACCCTCTAGACCTATCCATGTTGTTGCAAATGGTAAGATTTCATTCTTTTTTATGGCTGAATACTATTCCATGGTATATATGTAGCACCTCATTTTATCCATTCATCTATTTATTTTTAAGATTTTATTGGGGAATTCGGGGAGGGGACCAGCCAAGTTGTTGTTATTCAATCTCTGTTGTGGTGAGTGCCAGTCACCATCTGGCTTCCCATCGGCAGCTCATGGCCTCTAAGCTCAAGGTGCTATGTTCAATCTTAGTTGCGGGTGGGTGTACCCACCATCTCATGTGGGAGTCGAACCAACAGCCTTGTTGTTAAGAGCACATGCTCTTTCCTCTGAGCCATCTGGGCGGCAGCTCAGCTCAAGGTGCCGAGTTCAGTCTTAGTTGCAGGTGGGCGTAGCCCACCATCAAACAGGCAATCTTGTTGTTATACCAGCTGAGCCATCCTGCCACCTGTTGGCAGCCCAGTGACAGCTCAGCTCGGGCGCAGCATTTACTGGCCCATGTGGGAATCGAACCAGGGTCCTGTTGCTCAGAGCTTGCGCTCTAAGCCAACTGTTAACCAGTTGAGCCACTCGGCCAGCCCTCCATTCATCTATTGATAAACACTTTGTTTGGTTGCTTCCATAGTTTGGCTATTGTAAATAATAGTGCAATGGGGTGCATATATCTTTTTGAATTAGTGTTTTGAATGTCTTCAGGTAAATACCCAGAAGTGGAATTGCTGGGTCATAAGGTAATTCTATTTTTAATTTTTTGAGGAACCTCCATACTCTTTTTCCATAGTGACTACACCAATTTACAGTCCCACCAACAGTGCACAAGTGTTCCCTTTTCTCCACATCCACAGCCATACTTATCGTTTGTGGATTTATTGATAGCCATCTTGACAAATATGACATGACATCTCATTGTGGGTTTAATTTGCATTTCTCTGATGATTAGTGACGTTGAGCATCTTTTCATGTGTCTATTGGTATGCCCTCTTTGGAGAAATATCTGTTCAGGTCCTCTGCCCATTTTCCAATTGGATTGTTTGTTTTTCTGGGCTTGAATTATATGAGTTCTTCATATATTTTGGATATTAATTCCTTATCACATGTTTCTTTGGC
This sequence comes from Aselliscus stoliczkanus, assembly GCA_033961575.1. Taxonomy (NCBI): domain Eukaryota; kingdom Metazoa; phylum Chordata; class Mammalia; order Chiroptera; family Hipposideridae; genus Aselliscus; species Aselliscus stoliczkanus. Next base: position 107,756,224 of record CM066737.1, read on the forward strand.
GAATATCTTCTCCCATTCAGTAGGATTTCTTTTCGTTTGTTGATGGTTTTCTTTGCTGTGCGAAAATGTTTTAGTTTGATGTAGTCCCATTTGTTTATTTTTTCTTTTGTTTCCCTTGCCTGAGGAGATAGATCAGAAAAAATATAACTTCAGGTATACAGTGCAGTGATCAAGCCTCTACTCCATCCATGAAGTGGTCTCCCTAACAAAACATGTGACCATCTGACACCCCAAAAAATTTTAACATTGTATAATACTGTATGCCAAATGTAATTGAATATATAGACAGTAACGGGATGTGGATTATATGGTGGAAGGGAGTCAAAGGAATTGTAATAGATAGTATGATATGGGGGGAGGAGTGGGAGGGGAGAATTGGGGGAGGGGGGTTGTCACTTTGAGGGGTAAAAAGTATAACTATTGCACTTTGTTGTACACCTGAAGCTAATTAAAAATATATATAAATAAATAAATTTAAAAAATAAAAATAAAAAAATATACAAAAAACAAAAAAAGAAAAAATATAACTAAGAACAATGTCAGAGAGTTTACTGCCTATATTTTCTTCTAAGAGTTTTATGGTTTGGGATCTTACATTTAAGTCTTTAATGTATTTTGAGTTTATTCTTGTATATGGTGCAAGAAGGTGGTCCAGTTTCATTTTTTTTTTTGAATGTATCTGTCCAGGTTTCCCAACACCATTCATCGAATAGACTCTCTTTACACCACTGTATATTCTTTCCTTCTTTATCATTGATTAATTAACCATATAAGCATGGGTTTATTTCTAGGTTCTCTACTCTGTTCCATTGATCTATGTGTCTTTTTTATGCCAGTACTATGATATTTTGTTTACTGTAACTTTGTAGTATAGTTTCATATTGTGATACCTTCAATTTTATTCTTTTTTCCTAAGATTTCTCTGGCTATTCTGAAGAGTTGATTTTTAGTTGTTTGTTTTGTTTTTTTGTTTTGTTTTTTTTTAGCTGAGCCCTCCTGCCACCTGTTGGCAGCTCAACGGCAACTCAGCTCGGGCTGGCCTCGAACAGCCGTTGCTCAGAGCTCAGCTCACACTCTTGAGCGAGCTCTTAACCAACTGAGCCACTCGACCGGCCCAAGAGTTGATTTTTATATTTTATTTGTATATTTGTTTTAAAATCAGGTACTTCATTTGGTTGGTTTCAAATTGCATGGTTTGAATCTCCTGAGGTCTCAACATCTTAAACTTCAGCTCTCCTACATTAAGTTGTGTTAATTTCAGCCTACCCCAGTACATGTGTAGTTCTGGGGTCAGCCGTACAATTGAGCAAAGTTTATGGAGAGAAATTGGTGCACTCCTCTTCTGTCTCTTTTCCAGGGTCACCCATTGCTTCCCAGTGGCTGTGGTTGCCTTAGACTCTGATCTTTGGTTTTTCGGGCCAGAAACACTGCAGATTTTCTATCAGAGCTTTAGCCATTCCAGGAAGAGATATCTTTGTTCAGCCCTCAGGCTAAAAGATGGAAACTGGCACTGTGCCCTCGTCCTTCTTCCAAGTTTCAAATCCCCTCCAGGATCTACCTATTTTTGTTTATTCTCCTTTGCCCCTCAGTCATGGTTTTGTGTTGTTTTTGGTAATTTTTCCAGCATTTTCTGTTGTTTCATGAGGCAGGGTGGCTCTAGTAGAATTACTCCATTGTACTAATAGCAAAACTTTATAGCTCTATGGGATTTCAAATATTATAACTGCAAAGTAAGCTTGTGACTAAAAATTTCTATGGTGTTTTTGCTAGTGGGATGTTATAGTAAAAATAATCAAGCTAATAAAGTAGAGCCTACCCAAGATTACTTTTCTAAAAGCTATTTAAATATAGCAAAAAATAGAATTATTCAAAAGATTGTAAAATAAAAATAAGTAAATACAAAGATAGTCACTTGGAAATTCATATTATAAATTAAGGCTATTTGAAGGAAGAATAAGTAGCATTACAGAAGACATGAAGTGACAAATAAATACAAAGATTGTGACCTTGATTCTAAGTCATTATAAGACATTGGACCTTAGTACAGGTTTTCTACCTCCAAGTCTGAGGTGAGTGGCAGTGGTCCTCTTCCATTTAATGACTCAGGGATCCAGGTCCCCACTATATTGTGATGTTTCCATGTGAACAGGTGGCTTACATAACCTCTGATAAAGGAAAGAAAGAGTCAGACAGTTGCTTGCACATGGGCTTTTTATAGCCAAACATAGAAATGGCATGCCACTTCTGTTTATATCTCATTGGTTAGAACTCAGTGAAATGGCACAATCTATCTGGAAGGGAGTTTGGGAATGTTTTCTTTTTGTGTCCAGTGAAAAAAATTTTTATGGTGAACATATAGCATTGTGTGTGCCACATTCTGCTTTTAATCAAAGCTATTAGGAAAAAAATATATGTTTTTACTTCACATTTCTCTTGTTTGTTTTTTTTTAAATTTAATTTTATTTTTAATTAGTTTCAGGTGTACAACACAGTGCAATAGTTATACATTTTACCCCTCAAAGTGACAACCCCCCACCCCCAATACACCAACCCACTCCCCCCCATATCATATATATCTATTACTCTTCCTCTGACTCTCTTCCACAGTATAATCCACATCCCGTGACTATCTATATATATTCAATTACAGTAGGTATACCACCTCCGCTTTAGTAATACAGTGCAGTGATCAAACCTCTACTCCATCCATGAAATGGTCTCCCTAACAAGACCTATGATCATCTGACATTCCACAGAATATTTACAACATTATTAATTATATTCCCCAAACTGTTTTTCCTATCCCAGTAGCAATATTGTAGTTGCCTATTTTTGCTGTCTAATCCCTTCCCCTTCTCCCTCATCCCCATTCCTCTCCCAATTAGCAACCCTGATTTTTCCTCTATATCTATGAGACAGTTTCTGTTTACTTTGCTCATTCATACAGTTTTTCAGATTCCACATATGAGTGAGATCATATGGTATTTGTCCTTCTCTGACTGACTTATTTCACTCAACATTATAGTCTCTAGGTCCATCCATATCATTGCAAATGGCACGATTTCATTCTTCCTTATAGCGGAGTAATACTCGATTGTATAAATATACCACAGTTTCTTAATCCAGTCATATACTGATGGGCATTTTGGTTATTTCCAAGTCTTAGCTATTGTAAATTGTGCTGCTATGAACATAGGGGTGCATAACTTTTTTTGAATAAGTGTCTTGGTTTTTTCAGGATAAATACCTAGGAGTGGAATTGCTGGGTCAAATGGTAGCTCTATTTCCAGTTCTTTGAGATACCTCCATACTGACTTCCATAGTGGCTTCACCAATCTGCAGTCCCACCAAGAGTGCAGCAGGGTCCCCTTTTCCCTACAGCCCCGCCAGCACTTGTTGTTTGTTGATTTGTTGATGATAGCCATTCTGACTGGAGTGAGGTGGTATCTCATGGTGGTTTTTATTTGCATTTCCCTAATGACCAGTGAGGTTGAACTTTTTTTCATATGCCTGTTGGCCATCTGTATGTCCTCTTTAGAGAACATTTCTCTTGTTAATAGGAGAAAAATACCACTTTCTTTCCATAGTTGCTAGTCCTTGCATATTACAAGAATATTGATAGGACCAAGACTATCTCAGAAATGTATTTATGTAGTTGATCCAAAGGGACCAAAAGGGGTTTACTTACAATGAAGAGTAATATCTTTATTTATAGACAGAATGATATTTGGGGGGTTTCTAGTACTTTAGAAGATATTTCTTCTCCCTTTTCTCAGTGGTCTTAGCAACCTGCTCTGTATTACAAGGGAAATATAGAGTGTGTGGTTGGTATACAATAAGAGATATAGTATATGTAGCTTTTACATACAAGAAGGTATCTACATCACTGAGGACTTGCCACTGAAGATTGGTGCAGCTAGGACTGCCTTCATACTGTATGTCCTTTACCCTAGGAGGCTAGTGGGCTGACTTTCTCTCTTGGGGCTCTCTGCCCTAACATGTGGGAAAAGCCTACATGTAATCCATCCAAGAATCCTAAAGCCTGAAAGGTTGTCCACTGATTATTGATTCTCCCTTTAAAAGCACATCTTGCTGGGGCCAGCTGAGTGACTCAGTTGGTTAAGAGTTGGCTTAGAGCACAAGCTCTGAGCAACAGGGCCCCGGTTCGATTCCCACATGGGCCAGTAAACGCTGTGCCTGAGCTGAGCTATCACTGAGCTGCCAACAGGTGACAGGATGGCTTAGCTGGTGTAACAAGATTGCCTGTTCAATGGTGGGATATGCCTACCCGCAACTAAGACTGAAATAAGCACCTTGAGCTGAGCTGCCATCCAAATGGCTCAGTGGATAGGGCGTGCACTCTTAACAATAAGGCTGCTGTTTCTATTCCCACATGGGATGGTAGTTATTCCCACCCACAACTAAGACTGAACTCAGCACCTTAAGCTGAGCTGCCACCCAGATGGCTCAGTGGATAGAGCACGTGCTCTTAACAACAGGGCTCCTTGTTCAACTCCCACATGGAGTGGTGGTTTTGCCCACCCGCAACTAAGATTGAACACAGCACCTTGAGCTTAGAGGCCATGAGCTGCAGATGGGAAGCCAGATGGCAACCGGCACCCTCCACAACGAAGTTTGAAGAACAACAGTTTGGCTCATCCCCTTTCCCAATTCCTCAACATTGTTCCCTTCCCCCAATTCTTGTCCCCTCGCCCCCCAAAAAAGTACTTTTTGCAATGGATTTTAGACTTACTATGCATGCCTGTTGTTTTTTATTTTATTGTTCTAGTTCGGTTTTAATTTTTTTTAACTTAGAATATCTTAGCTGATCTTTCATAGTTTATCAGGTAGGTTTCCTTATATTATTGTAACTATCTAAATTTAAACTATCCTCAATTTTGCTAAGTAAATATTTGACATACTTCTCTTCATTTTTTTTAGCTCCTTTCATAAATATATATAGACAGTGAGGAAAGTGGAGAGAGAAACTTAAAGATACAGGAATAGACATCAACTTCTATATACAATACAGTATTTTTGTGATGAAATTATCAAAAACTATTTTCTGAAAGAGCCACTATCTCTGTCATAATAGACAATTTTAGCAAATATTTTATTTTTAATGTCATATATAGTATTTTCTATAATTTATATAATTATATATTATATTTAATGTATTATAAGTAAATTATTTTAATTAATATATATATATATATATATATATATATATATATAAAATGTTACATATAGTATTTTCTAGAATTTACACAATACAAAGTATATGAAAAATAACCCAAAATGTCAAAAGAAAAAAATCACTTGGGCCGGGCGAGTGGCACGGTGGTTAAGTGCTGGCTTTGGAAGCCAGCGGCCCTGGTTCGGTCCCACACATGAGGGCCAGTGACACTGCCCTCAAAAAAAAAAAGAAAAAAAGAAAAAATCACTTAGTGTCCCATCAATTACTGTTCACAGTTGAGAAAACTTTTGCACTGAAAACTTAATGTTTGTAAGTAGCTAGAGAGCAAATCCACTACAAAGCCATGAACAGCTGGTTAGCTGAGGAGGCACTCCGTAGAAATAGGAAGAATGGAAGATTTGAGAGATTGACATTAGACGAGCATAGAACAACTAAATGGATGAAAAGGAGTAAAAATACTATAAAAATATGTTGTTCTAACGTTTTTAAGGGGAAAGAACATAAATGATAGGCCACAAGTAAAATCTCTTAGATCAAGAAAAACCCCTAGTGCTAGTTCCTTAATAGAAAAAATCGAGAGATAGCTTATAAGCCCCTAATATAGAAAAACTGATGTCACCCGAAAGACTAATAACATTAGCCCTAAAAGACCTGTGGGACTTCAGAGTAGCCAAAGTGCTTTAGAGTGTTCTTCCTGACAGAAAATAAACAGCATGAGGTAAAACTAATCTAATTTTATGGCCCAAATTGAGAAACAGCAATCTGTCAATTTCCTCACCGAATGCAAGAAAAATAAATTACTCTGTTTATATTTATTTTGGTTATATATTTTATATGTGAGTCTAGCATCTTATTTTGAAATAAATACTGCCCTTTCATTTAGGATTGATAGAAAGATGCATATTCACACTGGGGTTTTATTTATTATTGAGTTCAAAATTGAATAAGAAATGACTTGTAAAAGCTCAAGAACTAGGGCCGGCCGAGTGGCGCGGTGGTTAAGCGCTGGCTTGGGAAGCCAGCGGCCCCGGTTCGGTCCCACATATGAGGGCCAGTGACACTGCCCTAAAAAAAAAAAAAAAAAACCTCAAGAACTTATATTGAATCTTTAAATAATTTATAGAGGAGTATAACTGAGACAAGAAAGGGAAAATACTGGGAAGAAGATATGAGCAAAGAAGGGAAAGGAGGAAGGCAGGTGGGAGAGAGGATTTTTCCTTAAGCTTTAAATAGATTTTGTTTTTAAAAGAAATGAGCCATGTATGCTACAAGTTCCCAAATTCAATCCAAAAAATCTCCATTACCAAAGTTTTTAAATGGCTTTTAAAAGTTACATTACTGCTTAATTTCTCACAGTTTAGGCATGCCTGGTTAAAACACCTGATTACTTTTTCAGTTTACTTTTTGAAATTAGTTATTTAGTCTCTAATTAAGCTAAGTGTGGTAGGCTGAATAATGACCCCCAAAGATATCCATGTCCTAATCCCAGGAACCAGTAAATATATTATCTAATATGATAAGATGGTCTTTGCAGATATGAGTAAGGATTTTGAGATGGGAAGATTAGCCTGCATTATTTAAGAGGGACTTAAATGTAATCACAAGGGTTCTTATAAGAGGAAGGAAGAGATAGATTTGGCAACAGAAGAGAAATTGAGACAATGAAAGCAAAAAGTTTGAGAGAAGCATGGGATTAGAGTGATTTAAGGAAGGGGATCAAAAGGACATTTAGCCAAACAATACAGGTGACCTTCAAAAGTTAGAAAAGGCAAGGAAACAAATTCTCCACTGAAGTCTCCAGAAAGAACATAACGCTGCAACTCCATGATTTTAGAGTATTTAGTTGTTTTAAGTCAGTAAATTTGGGGCACTTTTTTACAGTAACTATAGGAAACTTATACAGCAAGCCAGTTTGAATCAATCTGAAAGCTTAATAAGGGGGATATATATATATATATATATATATATATATATATATATATATATATATATATATATATATATATATTATATCTACAAAGCTAATGATATATTCACATATAAAAGTATATATATATATATATATATATGTCAAATATCTGACATGTTAGACTTTTTTTAAGATTTTTTTAAAATTGGGGAATTGGAGGAGGGGAACAGCGTTGGGGAATCGGGGAAGGAGAACAGACAAATTGCTATCTTTTTGTTCTTCAGTCCGGTTGCGGAGGACATTGCTTCACTGGGCCATGTTGGTATCATCATTGCACTCTTCCCAGATGAGGCAGATTGGTCGCTGGCCTCTGGATGGTCACTCACTGCGGCTATTGGCAGCTCATGCTGGCTGCCAGATGCTCATGCTGGCTGCCGGCCACTTATTGTAGCCTATGGCAGCTCACTGCAGCAGGGGCTGCAGCCTACACCATCCCAGGGCTCGCAGCCCAGCTCCAGGTGGAGCTGTTGTTAGCTTAGAGGGCAGTGTCACTGGCCCTCATATGTGGGATCTAAACCAGGGCCGCTGGCATCCAAAACCAGCTCTTAACCAATGCGCCACTTGGCCAGCCCTAGACTTTCAATAATAGAAAATACTGATGGACTGGAAGATGGTGGAATAGATGGATGCTGTCCTAACTGCCTACCAGGATCACATCAAAATTACAAATAATTTATACAACATTTAACCTTGGAAGTCCCCTGAACACTAGATGAACAGAACCTCTAAACAAAGGACCTAAAGAGGAGGCCACGTCAAATATGGTGATCTATCTAATACATTGATGCATTCACAGAACGACAGCCAGAATGAAGAAACAAAGAAACATGTCCCAAGTAAAAGATCAGAAGAAAACTCTAGAATTAGAACTAAATGAAACAGAGGGATCCAAACTTTCAGATACAGAGTTTAGAACACTGATGATAAGAATGTTTAAGGAACTTAGCGAGGACATAAAAAAAGGATAGGGAAACCATAAAAAACACACAGTTAGAACTAAAGAATACAATAACTGAAATGAAGAACACACTCGAAGGAATCACCAGTAGAATAGATGAAGCAGAGGAGCAGATCAGTTAATTAGAAGACAAAATAGCAGAAATCACCCAGTTGGAACAACAAAAAGACAAAAGAATAAAAAACAGTGAAAATAGTTTAAGAGACCTGTAGGGCAACATCAAGCACAACAACCTGCATATCATAGGAATACCAGAAGGAGAAGAGAACTAGCAAGGGATTGAGAATGTATTTACAGAAATAATGACTGAAAACTTCCCTAGCCTGGTGAAGGAAATCGACATAAAAGCCCAGGAAGTGCAGAGAGTTCCAAATAGGCCGAAACCAAACAGGCCCACACCAAGACACATCATAATTAAAATGGCAAAGCTTAAAGACAAAGACAGAATCCTAAAAGCAGCAAGAGAAAGACAGCAGGTTACATACAAAGGAACTCCTATAAGACTAACAGCTGACTTTTCTTCAGAAACTCTGCAGGACAGAAGGGAGTGGCAGAAGATATTCAAAGTGACACAAAATAAAGTTCTACAACCAAGATTACTCTACCCAACATGGCTATCACTTAGAATTGAAGGACAGATAAAGAGATTCTCAGAAAAGAATAAGCTTAAGGAGTTCATTACCACCAAGCCAGCATTGCAGGAAATGTTAAAACGGCTTTTTTTTCAACAGAAGAAAGGGGAAAACAAGCTAACCCAGGAAGACAAGAAATATAAATAACAAAATGGCAATAAATATGCACCTATCAGTAATCACTTTAAATGCGAATGGGCTAAATGCTCCACTCAAAAGACACAGAGTGGCTGAGTGGATAAGAAAACAGGACCCATGCATATGCTGTCTACAAGAGAATTACTTCAGATCAAAAGACACACACAGATTGAAAGTAAAGGGATGGAATAAGATATTTCATGCAAACGGAAATGAGAAAAAAGCTGGAGTAGCAATACTTATTTTGGACAAAATAGACGTAAAAATGAAGAAACAATAAGAGACAAAGAAGGGCACTACATAATAATAAAGGGATTGATTCAACAAGAGGACATTATCGTAGTAAACATCTATGCACCCAACATAGGAGCTCCTAAATGTATAAAACAGATTTTGACAGACATAAAGGCAGAGATCAACAGTAACACTATCATAGTCAGGGACTTCAACACCCCGTTGTCACCAATCGACAGATCTCCAGACCGAAAATCAACACGGACATAGTGGCCTTAAGTGACACTTTAGACCAGCTGGATTTAATTGATATTCTTGGAGCATTTTACCCCAAAGCTACAGAATATACATTCTTCTCAAGTGTACATGGAACATTTTCCAAGATAGACCATATGTTAGACCACAAAACAAGTCTCAACAAATTTAAGAAGATTGAAATCATATCGAGTGTCTTCTCTGACCACAATGCTATGAAACTAGAAATCAATTATAAGAAGAAACCTGGAAATCTTAGAAATACATGGAGGGTAAATAACATGCTACTAAATAGTGAGTGGGTCAAAAATGAGATCAAGGAGGAAATCAAAAGATACCTCGAGACAAACGAAAATGAAAACACCATGACCCAAAATCTCTGGGATGCAGCAAAAGCCGTCCTAAGAGGGAATTCATAGCAGTGCAGGCCTACCTAAAGAAGGAAGAAAAATCTCAAATCAACAGAGTCTCTTTACACCTAAGGGAACTCGAAAAAAAAACAGCAAACCAAACCTAAAGGGAGTATAAGGAAGGAAATAATAAAGACAAGAGCAGAAATAAATGAAATATAGAACAAAAAAAATACAAAAGATCAAGGAAACCAAGAGTTGGTTTTTTGAAAAGATAAACAAAATCAACAAACCCTTAGCCAGACTAACCAAGAAAAAGAGAGAGAGGACCCAAATTAATAAAATCAGAAATGAAAGAAGAAAAGTGACAACAGATACCACAGAAATACAGAAAATTTTAAGAAAATACTATGAACAACTATATGCTAATAAATTTGGCAATCTGGAAGAAATGGATAAATTTCTAGAAGCATACAATCTACCAAGTCTGAACCAAAAAGAAACAGAAACTCTGAAAAGACCGATTACTGCCAAAGAAATTGAATCAGTAATCAACAATCTTCCAACAAACAAAACCCCTGGACCAGATGGCTTCACAGGTGAATTTTACAAAACATTCAAAAAAGAATGAGTACCTATTCTCCTCAAACTATTCCAAAAAATACATAATTAGGGAAGGCTTCCAAATTCTCTATGAAGTCACTATCACCCTGATTCCTAAGTCAGACAGAGATATTACAAAAAAGGAAAACTACTGGCCGATATCCCCAATGAATATAGATGCAAAAAATCTCAACAAAATACTAGAAACCGAATTCAGCGTTACATTAAAAAGATCATACACCACGATCAAGTGGGATTCATTCCTGGTATGTAAGTTTGGTTCAATATCTGCAAATCAATTAACATAATACATCAAATTAATAAATTGAAAAATAAAAATCTTATAATCATATCAATAGATGCTGAAAAAGCATTTGACAAAATCCAGCAGCCATTTATGATAAAAACTCTTAGCAAAGTGGGAATAGTGGGATCATATCTCAACATCATAAAGGCCATATATGATAAGCCCACAGCAAGCATCATACTCAATGAGGAAAAGCTAAAAGCTTTCCCCTTAAGATCAGGAACAAGACAAGGCTGCCCACTTTCACCACTTCTATTTAACATAGTTCTGGAAGTTCTAACCACAGGAATCAGACAAGAAAATGAAATAAAAGGCATCCAAATTGGAAAAAAAGAAGTAAAGTTGTCATTATATGCAGATGACATGATACTATATATAGAGAATCCCAAAGACTGCACCAAAAAACTGCTAAAACTGATACACGAATTTGGTAAGGTAGCAGGATACAAAATTAATATTCAGAAATCAGTTGCATTTGTATACACCAATAATAAACTATCAGAAGAGGACATCAGGAAATCAGTCCCTTTATAATTGCTTCAAAAACAGTAAAATGTCTAGGGATCAATTTAACTAAAGAAGTAAAAGACCTGTACTCAGAAAATTATGAGACACTGAAGAGAGAAATCAAAGAAGATATGAATAAATGGAAATATATACCATGTTCATGGATAGGAAGAATTAATATAGTTAAAATGTCAATACTACCTAAGGCAAATTATAGATTCAATGCAATTCCAATCAAACTACCAAGGACATTTTTCTCAAAAATAGAACATATACTCCTAAAATTTATATGGAACCACAAAAGACCCCGAATAACTACGGCAATCTTGAGAAATAAGAACAAAATGGGAAGGGCCGGCCGAGTGGCGTGGTGGTTAAGCGCTGGCTTAGGAAGCCAGCGGCCCCAGTTCGTTCCCACATATGAGGGCCAGTAACACTGCCCCCCCAAAAAAAAAGTACAAAATGGGTGGCATCATGCTACCTGACATCAAAACATACTACAAGGCTACAGTAATCAAAACAGTATGGTATTGGCATGAAAACAGATACATAGGCCAATGGAACAGAGTAGAGAACTCAGGAATAAACCCATCTATATACAGTCATTTAATCTATGGCAATGGAAGCAAGAATTTACATTGGAGTAAAGATAGTCTATTTAATAAAAGGTGCTGGGAAAATTGGACTGACACATGCAAAAAAATGAAAATGGACCACCTACTTACATCATATACGAGAACAAACTAAAAATGTATTAAAGACTTAAATGTAAGACCTGAAACCATAAAACTCCTAGAAGAAAACATAGGGAGTAAATTTGCAGATATTACCCTGAGTAATATTTTTACTGATATATCCCCTCGGGCTAGGAAAATAAAAGAAAAAAAATGAACATATGGGATTACATCAAACTTAAATGTTTTTTGACAGCAAAGGAAATCATCAATAAAACAAAAAGGCAGCCTACTCAATGGGAGAATATATTTGCTAATGATATATCTGATAAAGGGTTAATATCCAAAATTTATAAAACACACATGAAACAACACCACAAAATCAAACATCCCAATTAAAAAATGGGCAGAGGATATGAAGAGACATTTCTCTAAAGAAGACATACAGATGGCCAACAGGCATATGAAAAAATGTTCAACCTCACTAATCATCAGAGAAATGCAAATAGAAACCACAATGAGTTACCACCTCACTCCGAATGGCTATCATCAATAAATCAACAAACAACAAGTGCTGGCGAGGTTGTGGAGCAAAGGGAACCCTGGTGCACTGTTGGTCGGACTGCAGATTGGTGCAGCCATTATGGAAATCAGTATGGAGGTATTTCAAAATCTGGAAATGGAACTACCATACGACCCAGCAATTCCACTCTTGGGAATCTACCCAGAGGAATCCAAGATCCTAATTCGAAAAAATATATGCACCTCTATGTTTATTGCAGTGCTATTTACAATAGCCAAGACTTGGAAACAACCAAAATGCCCATTGGTAGATGACTGGATTAAGAAACTCTGGTACAGTTATACCATAATGTATTACTCCGCTATAAAGAAGAATGAAATCGTACCATTTGCAATAATAGGGGTGGACCTAGAGACTATTAGGTTAAGTGAAATAAGTCAGTCGGAGAAAGACAAATACCATATGATCTCACTTATATGTGGAATCTGAAAAACTGAATGAATGAGCAAAGTAAACAGAAACAGTCTCATAGATATAGAGGAAAAACTGTTGGTTGCTAGTTGGGAGAGGGTCTGGATGAAGGAGAAGGGGAAGAGATTAGACAGCATAAATGGATAACTACAATATTGCCATAGGGATATGAAAGACAGTTTGGGGAATATAATAATGTTGTAAATATTTTGTGGGGTATCAGATGGTCACATATCTTGTTAGGGAGACCATTTCATGGATGGAGTAAAGGCTTGATCACTGCACTGTATACCTGAAACTGATGTTGTGTAATATTGTATGCCAACTGTAATTGAATATATAGATAGTCACAGGATGTAGAGTATACTGTTGAAGGGAGTCAAAGGAATTGTAATAGATATATATGATATGGGGGGTAGGAGAGGGGTGGTGAATTGATGGAGGGGGGTTGTCACTTTGAGGGGTAAAAAGTGTAACTATTGCACTGTGTTTTACACCTGAAACTAATTTTTAAAAAGTGTTTATTTCACAATAAAAGAATTAAAAGAAAATCCTATGTATTCCTCTGGAATCATCTGAAGGTATTACTGTGATAAGCAGTGTCACTGTACTACTTGTACTACACTGGATCTTAGCCCAAAGGCTGAGATGTGATTACTTTATCACTGGTGATTGTGGTTAAACACAGATGAAATTGAAAGATAACAGAAACTCTATTAAACTAACCTGCTTCTGAAGGAATTGTGGATTAACTGATTATCTCCATTTCAACTATAAAACATACTGAGGCCACAGCACATTAAATACTCTTGGGCAATACTACTCATTAAACCAACAGTTAGGTTGTCTGCTCTAAGAATAGTTGTGTTTGTTCCCAAACTGATTCATTTCAATTATACACCCATAATTTTTCACAAATATTGTAATTCTATATGTATAGTTTCAATTCCACAATTTAACAAGATATTTCATAAACTGATGAAATATAAATTGGAAAAGAAACCTGTCATTTTCATGAAAATGCTTTGGACAGATTTAAAGCAAATGAATGGCTAATAAAAATTAATGTTAAAGTATGTATGGGAGAGATAACTTAAAAGTTTTGAAAAAAAATCATAAAAATCTGCAAGTGTTTTTTACTTAGATTGCTTCACAAATGTCTTTAGTTTCTTAAAAGTCCTTTTCTAAGGACACCAAGAAATGGAAATTAGAGATATTAATAGATATTGTGCTGGTTAAGTGTATAAACTTGGGAGCCAGACAACCTGTGTTTTAACCTTATTTCTACTATTTACTGACTGTGTAATCTTAGGCAAGTTTTTAACCTCATATGTAAAATGAGGATGATTATAATTGCTACCTCGAAGAAATACTGGCAACATTAAAAGTGCCTGACACATAGAGTTCAACTATTACTATTAATTATATTGCGGCTACTATATGTGTGGTTTATTCAAGAATGACTATCTAGGGCCAGCCAAATGGCTCGTTGGTTAAGAGTTGGCTTGAGACGCCAGCTCTGAGTAGCAGGGCCCCAGTTCGGATCCCACATGAGGGCCAATGACGCTGTGCCCTCTACAGCTAAGATGGTGAACAACAGCTTAACCTGGAGCTGGGCTGCTGTGAGTCGCTGGCAATGGCATAGGCTGCAGTGGGATTGGCCGGCAGCTGGCGTGTGCTTTCGTGAGCGGTTGTGAGCGGCCGTCCAATGGCTGGCGAGCTACTGCCTCACCCGGGAAGAGCGCAATGATAATACCAACATGAACCAGTGAAGTGACATCCTCCACAACTAGACTGAAGAAGAAAAGGACAGAAACTTATCTGTTCCCCTTCCCCAATTCCCCAATGTGGTTCCCCTCCCCTAATTCCCCAATAAAATCTTTAAAAAAAAGAATGAGTATCTGGATCATATACTGGTGGAGTCATACTCAAAGAAGAGTCCTGGGCTTTATGTCAAAAGACTGATAATTGAATCAAATGTAGTTTTATGTTAAAATTTTCAATTCACCACTTTATCCAATTAAACTAATTCCAATCCTAATCCCTTCTGATGAGGGATTCTCCTATAGGTTGGTTTATTTTTCTGTAAATTATTAGCTTAAAAACACACATATAAATCCAAATCCTATGAAAATTCAATATATAAGAGTCACTGTACTCAATCATATATATATATATATATATATATATATATATATACACACACACACAATACACACACACACACACACACACACACACGTGCACATATGTCTCCAAAAAAATGTATACACATTTTAAGAATAACAATCTTGGGATAAAATCTTTCCATTTTGCTGTTTTAAGAATACACCATACACTTGTTCTGCTAACTCCTGTCTCACGTGCACATTGCTTGGTAGACTTCTGTGGCAAACATAAAAACTGTTCCAACACCACAGCAGAAGAAGTAAGCAGGACTTGTTGCTGTGCCAGGCCTCTCAGACCTTCCCTTGTGCACATCACACACATAGTACCATGTGTCTCAAATTTATCATGAATACATGCAATTATTAGGCGTGTTGGAGGTTCTGTTGCATACTCACACCTCCATTATCTTTGTACTTCTACAATGTTCTCAAATTTCCAATACCATTTCAAAATGGTCTTGCGCTCCTGAAACAACAACTGTGCTTTCACCATTTTCTTTGACTGTCCTGCCTGTCACATGGTAACACTAGTAGTATTCATTTGATTAATGCCATAGTTTGAGCGGACGTCATAGTACACATTGCTATCATAATTCAATTCAACTTTGAAAAGTAATAGACAACATCTCTTAAAATGTGTATACATTATTTGGTACCCCCAGGGTGTGTATGTATGTATATAGACATATTTAAGATTAGGAGTCCAAAACAATAAAATCTGCCTGTGTCCCAGGGCACCCTATACCACCCTGGCTCTGCTCTTCACTGTCCACATACCATTCATCTTATATATTAAGAGCCAAGGTCCTTTCAAACTGAGATTGCCTCCTATAGCTTGTACACGGGGATTCTGTTTGACTCTGCTTTCAAACCATTCAATGCTGCTGCATCTCTGTTGTTATCTTACATCACAGGATCACATTGAAGCAGATGGTGTCAGAGCTATTCTGAGACCTAGCCTGTTGTATTGCCCTGGGTCACCCAGAGGGGCCTACCCACCAGAAATGACCAAAAAGAATCATTACCTCCTGACAAGAGACAGAATTTCCTTTTTCTTATTCCAGATTACAATAACCTAATAATTACTTCTGGTTAGATAGTAAAGGGCTGGAGTGAAGACGATAGTGGAATCCCAGGTTGCCTCTGATAAAATCATCTCAGTGTTTTAGTAATTAGGAAATGGGTTTTCTCAGATGTCTTATGTTGGAAATTTGTAATTATTTGGGGACAAAACATTCCCCATTTTTTTGGATCAGACTGGGGAAAAATACCCCAAAATCTACAGATGTTTTTTCAAAAGAGAAGACTAAATGGGAAGCAGGCAAATATACAATAATATTTATTAAAGTGAGGCTCTGTTGGGCTTATTTCCAAGGGTTAAAAGGGTGCTTGACCCCTGTTTTCCCAGCTATAATAGATTTAGGAAAATCCACTCAGACTGTGATGAAACTAAAGATATATTAGAGCTTAAGACAAAATGGCCAACAAATATGCAGACTAAATAGAGAGCAAATAGAAAATTACTAAATGTTGTCTCTATTTTTCTGTTTGAAAGCTGGATGTTTGTTTGACTAAAGGAATTCAAGATTCAATCAATAATCTTGGATTAAGAACCATAACTTTAAGCATTAAAAAGGATACTCATGGTTTAGAGGAAAGAACATAAAGTGAGGTGTCAGGAGACCTAGATTCTAGTTCCAGCTCTACCACGTATTAAAGTGAAGACATTTCACCTCTCAGAGTGAACTGGGACCAGACATTTTCTGGGTTCTAATCTAGGCCCTGACCCATGACCTTGGACACAGTGCTTAACTTTTTCTAGCCTTGGATTTGCTATTTGCAAAACAGAACCAAACCCTTATAGGTAGAAGTAATCACATGGAATAACATATGTGAAGAACATAGCGCTGTGACTGGCATACAAGTGCTCAACAAATATGAGCTGTAATTTTCTTATTTGTTAGGTAGGAAGTTAGGGAGACTAGCAGGAAGGAATAAGTGTCAGAATTGGTGGCATTAGTTCATTGAAAGGGAGTTGTTTTTAAAAGTTACAATTTACAATTTTTCTGCCTCTAAAGAATTGTTAGTTCCTTAGGGCAAAGCTCCAGGTGACCACACCCTAGTCAATCAATGTTTCATCACAGATCTTCTATATGAAGGTCTGAGGCAGAATATACATGTAGCCTAGGAAATTGACAAACCCCATCCAGAATACAACAGGAGGTGTTTTACTGGTAACAAAGTGAATGTATCCCATAACTGCATCTGGAAAAAGGCAAGAACCAGCTTCTTCCAGCTAGGCTGATCCCTATGACTGGGACCTGATCTTTAGCTAATTATAATGTCATGATAATCTCATTTACCCTATAGGTGCTACAATAGGATGTTACCAAAACCTGCTTCCAGGAGTTATAAATACCCTGGGTCAGGATGTTCTCAGTGCAACTCTTCTCTGAGTTTACCCACACTTTCCTTTCAAGTGTGTACTCTTGTTTCAAATAAGCTTTGCTGTATCTGTCTTGCTCTTGAATTCTCTCTTGTATGGTGCTGCTCTGTACTAGGTCCTCCAGTGACAGTGTCTAGGGTCTGTGAATAACTTCTGTGTAGTGCTCACTCTGTCTCTTCATAAATTAAACAACTAGCTGTGGGAATAGAAAAATATGCAGAAGTATAATCTATATTTATGGTAATTTTTTTAGCTTTTATTTCAATATGAGCTATATGGTATAAGTATTGATTATCCTTCCCCAACAATTGAGAACTGTTTGCTCACTAAAAACATTATCCAAACTGAATAAAGTTAGGGCTTACAGAGTGCACTTCTGTGGGTTCTCCAGGAAGCAGACTCTGAGACAATCAGGATTACAAGAGGTTTGGGGGAAGGGAGAAGTAATATCTAGGAAAAGTAAATGGAGAAGGAAGGAGGATCTGGCAGAGAAACCTTGAGCTTGAGATGCTGACTTGACACTTTTGAAAAGAAAGTGGAGAGAAAGCAGGTCAGGGAAAACCTGAGACCAAAATGCAAATCTGATAAAGTCTCAGCCAACCCAAGAGGGTGCTCCAGAGCAAAGATTGCTCCTTAAAGGAGTCCTACATTGAGTAGGAATGGCCAGGAGCCAGTACCCCATGTTCAACCACTTGGTGGGAATTGCAGGAAACAGGAAACATGCATAGCCCCACCACCACCATCACCCAAAGTTGAGGTGCGACCTAAAGGTGGTATAGCTTCTTATAGCTGAACAATTTTCTTTCTTGAAGGAATATCTGAGCAGTGTACCTGAATGGTTCCAAAGAGAGCTATGATAATATACATATCCCCAAATATATTTTATTAGAATAAGAGTATTCCCTATTTTTCATGTCTTACATAATTTATAATTTTATAATTTAAAGCTTTTATATCTTTTCTTGAATATATATTACCAAATTTCAGTTGTTAATTTTAAACAAATTACAAATTATAGTAAAGGATATATATATATATATATATATATATATATATATATACACACACACACACACACACACACACACACACATACACATATATTTAAAAGTTGGTAAGTTGCTTCACTTTATTTTTGAGGCAATAAGGTAAATATTCATTCCTGTGTTCCCAAATATAACAATAAAGTTGACACTAAAAATACTGAGATACCTAACCATAAAATTTCACTCATATTTTGCATTGAATTAAAATGCACAATTTTGAAGTCATATTTGAGTTATTACAATCACATATAAGATACAAAAATAGCATTCTCTATTATTGGATTGTCGGAAAAGTCATGACGTATTTTTCTATGTTTCTCGTTGCAAAAATGCATCACGACTTTTATGACAACCCAATAGTTTTCAGGTTCTTTGAGGATAAGCGTTATATCCCTATTGCCAAGTATATCACAAGAGGCTCTGTACTGCCCAGTTGTAATGAATGATGAATCACTTCACATTTCTTGAATGTGATGAACGATTATTTAAAATATACCTTTCACTTTAGTGAGATACATAAAACATTTATTGAAACTCAAAAATTTTTACATATCCTTTATACTGAATTCACAAGGATGATAGGCTATGTTTTTTAATTACTCTGTAATACAATGAAAGTTGTAATCTAAACAAGCCATGGACATTAGAAATATAAATTTACAATTGCAACAAAAAGAAGAAAATACCTAGGAATAAACATAACAAAGGATGTGAAGGACCTGTACACTGAAAACTGTAAGACATGTTTAAAAGAAATTGAAGATGGCACAAAGAAATGGAAAGACATTCCATGTTCAATGATTGAAAAAATCAGCATAGTTAAAATGGGCATAGTACCCAAAGCAATATAGAGATTTATTGCAATCCCCATCAAAATCCCAATGGCATTTTTTAAAGAAATAGAACAAAAAAATCAGATTTGTATGGAACCACAAAGACCCCAAATAGCCAAAGCAATCCTAAGAAAAAAGAATAACGCTGGAGGTATCACACTCTCTGACTTCAGCTTATACCACAGAGCAACAATAATCAAAACAGCATGGTATTGGCAGAAAACCGGACATACAGACCAATGGAATAAAATTGAATAAACCCACATAAGTATGGACAGATAATTTTTGACAAAGAAGCCAAAAACATACAATGGAGCCTCTTCAATAAATGTGCTGGAAGGATTGGAAAGCCACGTGCAAAAGAATGAAACTAGACTTCTGTCACCATGTACCAAAATTAACTCAAAATGGGTCAAAGACCTAAACATAAGACCTGAAACAATAAACCCCATAGAGGAAAGCATAGGTACTAAACTTATGGACCTTGGGTTCAAAGAGGATTTTATGCATTTGACCTTAAATGCAAGGGAAGTAAAAGGCTAAAACAAATGAATGGGACTATATCAAACTAAAAAACTTCTGCACAGCAAAAGAAACCATCAACAAAACAAAGAGGCAACTAACCGAACAAGAAAAGATTTTTGCAAACAACGCTTCTGATAAGGGGCAAATATCCAAAATATATAAGGAACTCACAACTCGAAAACAACAACAAAAAAACAATCCAATTGAAAAATGGGCAGAGGACATGAACAGACACTTTTCCCAACAAGATGTACAGATATATGAAAAAATGTTCAACTTCACTAGCTATTAGGGAAATGCATATCATAACCACAATGAGATATCACCTCACACCTGTTAGAATGGCTATCATCAACAAGACAAATAATAACAAGTATTGGAGCGGGTATGGAGAAAAAGGAACCCTCAAACACAGTTGGTAGGAATGTACATTGGTACAATTGCTATGGAAAACATTATGGAGGTTCCTCAAAAAAATAAGAATAGAATTACCGTATGACCTGGCATTCCCTCTCCTGGGTATCTACCCCCCAAATTGAAAACATTTATTTGTAAAGATATATGTACTCCGATGCTCATTGCAGCATTATTTACAATGGCCAAGACATGGAAACAACCAAGGTGTCCTTTGACAGATGATTGGAGAAAGAAGATGTGGTATCTATACACAATGGAATACTACTCTGCTATAAGGAAAGATGAAATACTGCCATTTGTGACAACATAGATGGATCTTGAGATTATTATGCTAAGTGAAATAAGTCAGACAGAAAAAGTTGACAACCGTATGAATTCACATATATGTTGGATATAAAACTGAAAGCAACAGGGCCAGCCAAGTGGCACATTGGTTAAGAGCTGGCTAGGGATGCCAGCTGTCCCTGTTCAGATCCCACATATGAGGGCCAGTGACACTGCCCTCTACAGCTAAGATGGTGAACAACAGCTCCACCTGGAGCTGGGCAGCTGTGAGTCCCCGGGATGGCATAGCTGCATCCCCTGCTGCAGTGGGCTGCCATCGGCTACAGTGAGTGGCCAGCAGCCAGTGTGAGTGGCCGGCAGCCGGACTGAGCTGCCAAGAGCTGCTGAGAGTGGCCTCCAAAGGCTGGCGACCTATCTGCCTCATCCAGGAAGAGCGCAGTGATGATACCAACATGGGCCAGTGAAACAATGTCCTCCACAACTAGACTGAAGAACAAAAAGGACAAGAACTTGTCTGTTCCCCTTCCCCGGTTCCCCAACGCTGTTCCCCTACCCCAATTTCCCAATAAAATCTTTAAAAAACAAACAAACAAACAAATAAAAAACTGAAAGCAACAGAGGAACAAGACAAACAAATAAAGACAAAAAGTCATAGACACAGACAACAGTTTAGTGGTTACCAGAGGGGAAGGGGGGAGGGGGATGGTAGAAGAGGGTAAAGGGGCTGAAATACATGGTGATGAAAGGAGAACTGACTCTGGGTGGTGAACACATAATGCTATATATAGATGTTATATTATAGAATTGTGCACTTGAAACCTATGTAATTTTGTTGACAATTGTTACCCCAATATATATTAATCAAAAAAAGAAATGTAAAGCCACACTCTATTCATCATGACAGTAAACCAGAGGATATTCTCTCATGTAGATTTTTACAGAGATATATGGACAGACAGACTGAATTTTGTAGGTATATAGTGGAATTTCAAATTCACCTTAAGATATTTTAAGAAATATGAATATTGATTCCCTGGATAATCTAAAGATTTAAATAAGTCAGTCTCCACAAAAATGGCAGTTATTATGTAACTAACTTGTATTTTGCAGCCAAAAACATGGACAGAAAAAAAAAGAAAAGTTCAGCTGTTTAAAATCTGAATATGCCACATTTTACTGAGTATTTTTCTAACACTTTACTGTAAAATTTTTCAAACATACAGAAAAGTGGGAAGAACTGTACAGTGAACACTCACCACCTAGATTCTACAAATAACATTTAATTTCATTTGCTTTTTCATATTTATCGATCCAACTATTCATTTCTCTGACCTTGCATCAGTCCAAATTATTTTTAATGCATTTGAAAGTACATTGTATACATCAGTATATTTCCCCTAAAATACACTAGAAATAGAGTTTAATATTGGGTTGTATTTTTCCTTTTGAGACAAAAATTTCCATATAATGCAAATGCTTAAGTGTACCACTCAAGGAGTTTGCACAAATACACAAATCTGTACAACCAAAATCCAGAATGTTAATATCACCTCATAAAGTCATGCCCCCCTACCACTTCCCAGTCAGTTTCCCAAAGCCCCACAGGAAACTACCTTTCTCTTTTATTCCCCACCACAGATGACTTTTGCCTGCTCTAGAAATTCATGTGAATGGAATCATATATACTCTTTCATGTAAGGCTTTCTTCACTCAGCATCATTTTTTTCAGATTCATCCACATTGTTACTTGTTTCAGTATTCATTCCTTTTTATTGCTGAGTAATATCTCATTGTATGAAGATACCTCAGTTTGTTATCCATTGCCTTATTGGTAGACATCTGTGTTTCCAATTTCAGGCTACTATGAACTTTCTTGTACTAGTCTTTTTTGTTTAAATTTGTTTTCATTTTTCTTTAGCATATGCTGATGAAGGGAATTGTTGGTTATGGAGTAGGCATATATCTAGTTTTGGGAAACACTGCCAGATCTTTCTCTGAAGTAGTTGTATGGTGTTTCACTCCCACCATCAATGTATGAATGTTTCAATGGCTCCATATCTTCGCTAACATTTGATTGTGTTAGTCTTTTCAATTTTGGCTAAACTGGTGGGTGTGCTTTGTTAGCTAGTTAATGGTGATTCTATTTTGCATTTCCCTGATGACTAATGGACATGTTGGACATGTTGTCATGTGTTTATTGGACATTTGCATCTCTTCCTTTGTGAGGGTTCTACTCAACTTGTTTGTTCATTTTTAAATTGCTTTTTTCTTTTTATTGTTGTGTTAAAAAATTCTGTATGTAAGCTGATACTAATATTTTGGGAGATATGTGTTTTGCACATTTTCCAGCCTGAAGATTGTTTGCTAATTTTCTAAATGATATCTTTTGATGAACAAAAGTTATAAAATTTTTATGAAGTTCTAATTTATCATTTTTTTCATTTATGGTTATTGCTTTTTTTGGTTCTATTTAGAAATCTTTGCCTATCCCCAAGTCACAATTATATTCTATTTTCACTAAAAGATACATAGTTTTAATTTTTTACATTTAGGTCTATGTTCCATCTCAAAATAATTTAATTTTGAGTATTAAATTAATTAAATTAATTTTTGTGTATGCCAAGAGCTAGGAATCAAGCTTCATTTCTTTTCATATGAATACCCAGTTGTTCCAGCATTATTCATGGAGAAGGATTTTTTTTGTCCTTAAATACTTTTTCAAATATTAAATGACCATACAAGTGTGGGGGCATTTCTAGGCTCTCTATTCAATTCTATTGATATTTTATTTTTTATTTTATTTTTTATTTTTTTTTAGTGCAGTGTCACTGACCCTCACATGTGGGACCCGAACCGGGGCTGCTGGCCTCCCAAGCCAGTGCTTAACCACCATGCCACTTGGCCGGCCCAAGTCTATTGATATTTTTATTGATCTTTATGCCACACTATCTTGATTACTATGACATTATAGTTGGTCTTAAAAGCCAGTTATTGTAAGTCCTCTAAGTTTGTTTTTCCTTTTCAAAATTGATTTGGATTATATAGATTCTTCCTTTGTATTTCCATATGCCTTTATTTTCCTATATGTATTTTACAATCAATTTGACAAAAAAAATCATAGACACAGACAACAGTTTAGTGGTTACCAGAGGTAAGGGGGAAGGGGTGGTGGTGGAAGAGGGTAAAGGGGATCAAATATATGGTGATGAAAGGAGAACTGATTCTGGGTGGTGAACACATAGTGTAATACATAGATGATGTATTATAGAATTGTACACTTGAAACCTAAGTAATTTCACTAACCATTGTCACCCCAATAAATTTGATTTAAAAAAGTCTGCTAGGATTATGATTGGGAATGTGTAGGTTCTAAAAATCAAAATTGGGGAAAATGTATCTCAACATTATTGAGTCTTCCAATCCATGAACATGGTATATCTTTCCATTTAGTTAAGACTTGCTGAATTCCTATCAGCAGTGTTTTTTAGTTTATAATAAAGAGGTCTTACTATCTTTTGTTAAACTTTTTCCTAATCATTTTATACTTTCTGAAGTTATTGTTAATCAAATTGTTTTTAAATCATATTTTCCAATTGTGTGCTAGCATATAAAACATAATTGAGGGCCGGCCAAGTGACTCAGTTGGTGAGAGTGTGAGCTCTGACCAACAGGGATACTGGTTCAATTTCCACATGTGCCAGTTACCTGCACCCTCTATAGCTAAGATTGGAAACAATGGCTGGACCTGGAGCTGGGCTGCTGTGAGTGGCCCGCGACAGCATAGGTTGCAGTGGGGCTGGCCGGCAGCAGGAGTGAGCTGCCATGAGCTACCGTGAGCTGCTGCCCAATGGCGGGCAACCGACTACCTCAGCAGGGAAGAGCACAATGATCATAATACCAACATGGGCCAGTGAAGCAGCGTCCTCCACAAGTAGACTAAAGAACAAAAGGACAGCAACTTGTCCGTTCCCTTTCCCTGATTTCCCAATGCTGTTCCCTTCCCCCAATTGCCCAATTAAAGCTTTAAAAAAAACAAAAGAAACAAAAAAACCCATAATTGATTGTTATATTGTTTAACTTCCAAATATATGGATTTTGTCTAGATATATTGTATTTCTTTCTAATTTAATTTCATTATAGTCAGAGCACATTCTTTGCATGATTTCAATCCTTTCAAGTTTATAGACCCTGATTTTATGGCCTATCATATGATCTATCATGCTACCCATATGTTTACCAAGCTTTTTTCAGAAGATACAGAAGAAATACAAAAACTAAACCCTTCTTTCTTGCAGTTTACCAATCACATAAAAGTTAAAAACGTAAGCACATAGAACAGTATGAAAAAGTTGGGATAAACTAAAATTATATCATCAGTATGGATTAAACACAAAAGTCATGAAAAGTCCTAAAGGAAAGGATTTGTTAGAGTAGGGTCTCAATCAGGGTGTGCACCCCTAAACTCTTTCTGGACATGAGTGTTTGAACCAATTCTTTAAACAGGTGTTGAGAATAAACAATTGGAGGGCCGGCCGAGTGGCTCAGTTGGTTAAGAGCTCACTCAAGAGTGTGAGCTGAGCTCTGAGCAACAGCAGTTCGATGCCCAGCTGGCAGGATGGCTCAGCTAAAAAAAAAAAAAAAGAATAAACAATTGGATTGGAAGTTGGAGAACTAATAAGTGAAATGATTATTAACACAAGGGATTAAAACGTTATCTGGCAATTCATGTGCAGAAGACAGCACGGAATCCCCTTCTTCCTTTTTTTTTTCCACAAGAATTTTCCTGATCTAGTACACGTCAGGCTTTGTGACTAATGTTAGAGCTACATTGTCCCTCCCCTCAAAGAGATCTCAGTGAAGAGGAAGATTCAGGCATGAATGCATTAAGGCATAAGTTTTAAGAATAAGGAGGATTCAAGTAATGGGATACCAGGGGAGTAGCAATACCTAATTTACTTTGCAGGGAGTAGCACTAAGAATACCTTACACAGTGGGTGTCTTCTGAGCTGGGTCTTTCAGAATGTGTCAGCCTGCATGCCCAATACGCTGAGTGCAGGTTGATGGTCCTGGCCTTCCCTTGCAATCAGTTCCGGAGACAGGAGAAAGGGACTAATGCGGAAATCAAAGAGTTTGTTGCAAGCTATAACATCAAATTCGATCTGTACAGCAAGATTTTGGGAACAGGGATGACGCCCACCCACTGTGGAGGTGGCTGAAAATCCAGCCCAAGGGGTGGGGCATCCAGGGAAATGCCATCAAATGGAACTTCACCAAGTTCCTCATTGACAAGAATGGCTGCTTGGTGAAGTGGTATGGTCCCATGGAAGAGCCCCTGGTCATCGAGAAAGACCTGCTACCTATAACACCACAAGTGTGCATCCCTGATTGAGTACACCGCCCGTGCCCCTCAGAGCCTTCCACCCGGCCCCCATGACTGTCTCCCTGGAAACCAGCCCACTGGTGGAGCAGATCCGAGAACCTGGCGTGCACTCCCGCCAGAGGAATGCTCCTAAGCCCAGCCTGGCTCACAGGGTTCTGCACCCCCTCCTCTGGCTGCCCTGTGGGAATAAAACATACAGATTGGCATCACAAAAATAAAAAAGACGGTGTCTGTCCTACAGAGAGAGTAGAAAAGTCCTAGGAGCATGAAAATACAAGGCAAATACAGATAGTAGCTTAGGATGTTATGATAGGTAGCGGAATGAGTTTGCAAAGATGTGCTAGAGCCAGATAATTAGAAAATTTGTGCTTAGGGAGTTTGTATTTTATATTAAAGTGGGTTGGAGTCATGAAATGTTTTTAAGAAGTACAGTGGCTTGATTGTGTTTGTGTTTATAAATATATCTGGCAGAATTGAGAAGGGTGGATTGGAATTCGGAGAAACTAAGGACAGGGAAACTAGCTGAGAGACCATGGTATAGGTCAGGTGATTGATGACGAATCTGAAGTAAGGAAGGAAAGAGGAATTATTCTGAGAGACATGTATGAGGCAGATTGAATCAACAACTGAGGACAGAAAAGAAGAGGTCATGAGTGACTTTACCAATTCGAATTTGTGTCATGGGGTGCTTAATGGTTTCATTAAGAAGAAAATAAAATACAAGAGGAAAGGCACAATTTGGAAGAAAAATTGAGTTTCATTTCTTATAAATTGAGGAGGAATGATCCATTAGTCAGTTGTAACTATAGCTCTGAAGATTAGGAGAAGGGTAAGGGGGAGGGGTTTGATTTGCAAGTCATCAATAGTTCCTTGACATCAGTCAAACAGAGAACTAGATCTACCCCCAACTGGTATTCCCTAGGGAGATTGGACTATTGAATGAGGATTAAGCTAAACCTTAGCCCAAATTACCTTTGCTGCTAAGGTAACTTGTGAGGCCCCTTCTGGACCTTTGAGTAACTTAAGAGGAAAAAGTAGTGGAACAATAAGGGATAATGAGGAGATAGGGTGCCGGTGAAGTAGATATTTGGCATACCCACTCTGACAGTTTGGTTCTTAAACTTGGCTTTATTTCTTAAATAAGAGGCATATTGCAAAAAAGTAATTGGGGGAAAATTAAGTTCATATTATGTATTAATTAAAATATTTGGGGGGTTTGTGCAAGAGAAAACAATTTCAGCTAGCTTCAGTAAAATAAGAAACTTTTTAAGAATACATAGAAGCCTAGGGAAAGACTGCTACTGTAATCAGGAGGCAGATAGCCATTGAGGATTTAGGTTCAGCTCTACTTTCTCTACCTCTTTTCTCTTTCTGTCTCCTCTCTCTTCCATCCCCTCCAGACTTGTTTTTCTTACTTATCCTGATGCCATAGCTCTTGAGTTGATATGTTATAGGTCCAGACACCCAGTGTTACCAATTCCTGCTCCCCATTCAAAATCCCCAGGAAAATTCTCTGATTGACCCAGGATAGTGAGATTCTCCATCCTGATCTAATCAAGTGTGTGTGTGTGTGTGTGTGTGTGTGTGTGTGTGTGTGTGTGTCTAGAGAGCCAAATGACTCCAGGCCAATTAAATAATGTATAGGGGTAATGTCCAGATATCAATCAGTACTTTTTTTTTGAGGGCATTGTCGCTGGCCCTCATATGTGGGACCCAAACGGGGGCCGCTGGTTTCCCAAGCCAGCACTTAACCACCGTGCCACTCGGCCGGCCCAATCAGTATTTTTTACAAGTGCTCCAGTTTGGGTACTAATGCCTTACACTCTGTTGTTTTTATGAAAATAAAGACTGCAGTAGGGATAATAATGCCCCCTCCTCCAATGTCTGTGTGCTAATACCTAGAAGGTGTGAAAGTATTATGTTACATGGCAAAGGAATTAAAGTTACAGATAGAATTAAGCATGCTGATCAGCCGACCTTAAAAAATAAGGAGTTTATTTTGGATTATCTGGATGGGCATAATGTAATCACAAGGGTCCTTAAATGTGGTAGAGGTAGACATAATTGTCAGTGTTAGAGTTAATGTCATTACTGGCTTTGAAGATGGAAGGGGGCACTGAGCCAAGGAAAGTAGGTGGTGTCTAGAATGTGGATTAGTCAAGAAAAAGGATTCTCCTTTAGAGCCTCCATAAAAGAACTCAACTCTGCGACACCTTAATTTTAGCCCAGTATGACCCTTTCAGACTTCTGACCTCTAGACTTATAATAAATTTGTGTTGTATTAAGCCATTCCATTAAGTTTGTGGTAACTTTTTTTTTCCAAAAAAAATATGGAACGCTTCACGAAGTTGCATGTCATCCTTGAGCCATGGCCATGCTAGTCTTCTTTGTATCGTTCCAATTTTAGTATATGTGCTGCCAAAGCGAGCACTGTGGTAACTTTTTTTAATAGCAGCTACAGAAAACTAATACAGAGACATTATTAAGGAGACTGGTTAATACTTGAATAAAAGAGAGAAATACAAGATAATTCCAAGGCTGTATTCCTTAAATACAGTTGCTCCATGTTGAACATTTTTCTGTCCATTATTTTTCTAAAAAAGCACATCCCCCTAGCTTCTGTTTTCACTTAGAATTTTATCTTCATTTTTTTCCTCCAACTATGTGGTTCCACAAGGGCTATCATTCTTTTTTTTTTTAAGAGTTTATTGGGGAATTGGGGAAGGGGAACAGCATTGGGGAATCAGGGAAGGGGAACCAACAAGTTGCTGTCCTTTTGTTCTTTTTTTTTTTTTTTTGAGGGCAGTGTCACTGGCCTTCTTATGTGGGACTGAACCTGGGCTGCTGGCTTCCAAAGCCAGCGCTTAACCACCATGCCACTAGGACGGCCTTGTCCTTTTGTTCTTCAGTCTAGTTGTGGAAGGCGTTGCTTCACTGGCCTATGTTGGTATTGTAATCATTGCGCTCTTCCCGGATGAAGCATATTGGTCGGATGAGGCAGATCGGTCCCGGCCTCTGGATGTCACTCACCGCGGCTATTGGCAGCTCACGCTGGCTGCTGGCCACTCACTGTAGCCCATGGCAGCCCACTGCAGCAGGGACTGCAGCCCACACCATCGCCGGGGCTCACGCAGCCCAGCTCCAGGTGGAGCTGTTGTTAGCTGTAGAGGGCAGTGTCACTGGCCCTCATATGTGGGGTCCGAACTGGGGCTGCTGGCATCCCAAAACCAGCTCTTAACCAATGCGCCACTTGGCTAGCCCAGGGCTATCATTCTTATATCATACATGCACTTTCTCTCCAAGAATGGTTATATTACTCAGTGTCACGCAACTGTGTTCTTTATCTGGTGTTGTAGAAATTGGAACTGAAGGAAGAGAGGCACATTCCACTTGGTAACAGCTTGGTAGGTATGAGCCCACAGTTTGTCAGAGGCCATGGTTCTAAGCCAACAGGACATGACTTTCAGAGGTTCCAAAAGACTGACCCTGTCTAAGAGAAACAGGGTTGAGAGCCTAACCTGGAATTTGAAGCATTCCAGTTACTGGTTCCATTTATTACTAAGGCCAAGCATAGATTTAGCCTTTGGCAATTTGGGTTACACAATAACTTTCTCTTTTTGCCTAAGCCACTTCATTTTACTTTCAGTCACTTCAAACAAAATATCCCGACAAACTAAAACATGAAATAAGAAAATAAACCCAGTAATCAAATGAAAGTTAACAAACATATACACATCTATTATGGATGCAAAACTTACCTTTATGAACCTAGTGGGGTTTTGTTTTTAGCACCTTCTGTATCTGAAACATTTTATTATTAGTGAAATGAATGAGACAAGGTCCTATATCCTGGCACATACAGATTCATCATCCTCCAGAGCCTGTGTCTACATTTACCAATATACATACCCTCTTGCAATCTGTCCTCACTGCAATCCCCCTATGCTTATTTGACAAATGTGAAATAGAAATGAGTTGAAGAATGTCTGGTTTATAAAATATATAAATGGAAGAACCACAAAAGTTAATGGGAAGAATTCAGGATATTCAGCTCTCCAAGGGTAATTACCAGGCTCTCCCCAAAAATGCTTCAGTCACAGTCAAAATACTTGCAGGGAAGGACTATTGGTGTGACCCTGTGGCAATTCTTTTATTCTTAATAAGCCAAATGTTTCTCAATTTCATCATAGCTAAAGTAAAAAGAAGAAGAAAGGAAAAATAATTTAAAATAAATCATTTCAGGCCCACAGGCCAATTCACTTTGGATGTGTTTCTTTTAATAGCTGATCTGAAGGTATGTGAGATCCCACAGCTAACCAGATTCTAAATAGAAAATCATAGAACATAAAACAAAGCAAGAGGGCCGGCCGAGTGGCGTGGTGGTCAAGCGCTGGCTTGGAAGCCAGCGGCCCTGGTTCGGTCCCACATATGAGGGCCAGTAACACTGCTCTCAAAAAAAAAAAAAAACACTAAGCAAGCATGCAGCTGGGCTTCTTAAAATGCTAAATGCCAGAAAACCTGAGAGCATTAGGTGAAAGTCCACACAACAACAGATTGAATATTCTGTTTCTCAGAGGGATTTTTACAAGGCTCAAATTCTAAAGTGGCTGCCTATAAAGCAGGGTCAAAGATGGGTTTTATTTGACAACCTGTGTTCTTCTTCCCAAGATATTCGATACGTTTGTTCAAGGCTCTTTTTCAGAAAAAAAAACAAAAACAAATTGTTGTTACTAAAAGTCTTGAAACAGCAGCAGTAGAGTTTGTTCTCAGCGAAAGGGCTGAGTTGTAATTGTGGGCAATGGTGGGATAGTCACCAACCACATTCTGGGTTCCCACACAGCAAAGAGACAGGTTAACTGGGATGCCCTGCACATGCCCCTCATCTCTGGAGGGCTGAGGACTGCGCGGGATAGGGAGAAATATCATGGGGTGGGCGGGTGAATGTGGGGAGATAGGCATGCAGAAGAGTGAAAGGCTGGCGAGCAGAGCATCCAAGGTGGCTCCAGGGAAAGGCATGGTGGCCCTGGGGGCTGGCTAGCTTGGCAAGGCCAAGCGGGCTTTCCCAAGGGTGAGTGTGGGGGCGCAGCAAGGAGTCTCGACGACTTCTCCGCCAGTGTTATAAACAGACCTCAAGAGTGGAAAGGCCCAGGGTTGCTCTGAGCTCTTCGTCTTCCAGACTTAGGCGGCGGAGGCCCCGCCCCTGCGGTTCTCGCCCATCATGGCCCCGCCCCGCTCCTAGCCCCGCTCGGGCCCCTCCTGGGCCTCGCCCCCTCGGCTTCCCACAGCCCTGCCCAAACGCTCTTGGCTCCGGCTCCTACTCAGCTCGG
Organism: Aselliscus stoliczkanus; assembly: GCA_033961575.1. Classification (NCBI taxonomy): domain Eukaryota; kingdom Metazoa; phylum Chordata; class Mammalia; order Chiroptera; family Hipposideridae; genus Aselliscus; species Aselliscus stoliczkanus. The sequence goes on from CM066737.1 coordinate 107,787,469, forward strand.
CTACATCGGGAGCGCGCAGGCGCGGCTGGCAGCTCGCAGGGAGAGGAGTAGCGGCGCGGGGCTCTGGGTGAGTGAGGTGGCCAAGCGGGGCTTGCAGCTAAAGAACTAGGTTCTAGCCTATAGTCCGGGAAGGGCTGGGGGGTGTGCGGGTAACTGCCCGGGGTGTCTTCGGTCCCGTAAGCAGAAACCGGCCAGAGGGCCGACAGCAGTGTTGGCAGCGCTGCGTGAGGGTGTCCGGCCCCGCCGCGTTTGGAGCTGAGTGCGTTGTGGCGGGAGTGGGTAAGGGTAAGAAGAAAAATGGAAGGAAAGGGCTCCAAGAGACTGGAAGTCTGTACTCAAGCTTGGCTCGTCAAGGGCGCTGGAGGGTGTCCCAGCTTCAAGTTCAGTACCTTCCGCTTGGTGCCCCTGAGCGGCGTCCCGGGCCATCCCTTCCCCCGCGGTACTGTCTCTGAGTGTAGAGTTGCTGGGAACGTTTCCTGTCGCAAGTGAGAAGATTTAGGGGACGTGGGCTGTCGCCCCAGGTTAGTGCCAAGGAGAGCGTGGCGCTCTTGTGACCTTCCTTCACCCGGCCCCAGAGAATGTGTCCCTCTTCTGGTCCATTGTATTCAGGGGCATTTTAACAAAGGCTTTGACTGTTTTCTAGGCAGTGGCGGGTGACAGCGGGGGCTTGTCGGTGGAGGGGGTGTCGTACGAGGTCGCGGTGCGGCCCGGGGGCGGGGGAACGGGACAGGCCCGAGGGAAGTAGAAGGAGGGGAACAACCTTCAGTTTTTTCCATCTTTTTAGTCCACTGATTTTTTTTTTTAAGATTTTATTGGGGAATTGGGGGAGGGGAACAGACAAGTTCTTCAGTCTTCGTTGTGGAGGGATCCAGTCGCCGTCTGGCTTCCCGTGGGCAGCTCGTGGCCTCTAAGCTCAAGGTGCTGTGTTCAATCTTAGTTGCGGGTGGGTGTAACCACTATCCCATGCGGGGGTTGAACCAGCAGCCTTGTTGTTAAGAGCGCAGGCTCTATCCACTGAGCCATTGGGGTGGCAGCTCAGCTCAGGGTGCCGAGTTCGGTCTTAGTTGCTGACAGGTGTAGCCCACCATTCAACAGGCAATCTTGTTGTTACACCAGCTGAGCCATCCTGCCACCTGTTGACAGCTCAGCAGCAGCTCAGCTCTGGAGCAGCATTCACTGGCCCATGTGGGAAACGAACTGGCGGCCCTGTTGCTCAGAGCTCACGCTCTAAGCCAACTCTTAACCAACTGAGCCACTTGGCCAGCTCCCACTGATTTTTTGATCAGTGGTAGGAACAGCCTTGAGAGGGATATGATATGAAATTAGTGTGTGTGTATTCAGACTCTGGCAGCAGCCGTTGGTTTTGTAATTGGTCTGTTGATGTATTTCAGGGTCTCTTCAGGAGAAACGTGAAACTAATGGTATTTAAGAGGAAATAATTGAACAAAAAGGTGAAGAGGTGGAGTTTCAAAACTTAGAGCTAAATGAATGCCATGTGATAGCCATAGTACAAATAAAGTCAGCCTTTGAAGGACGTGAAGGTGCACAAGTCAAGATAAGTGAACATTTGATTAGGGTGCTGTTGATTGTTTCAATCAAGACTTGTGAAAAAACAAACAAAAAAACCCAAAATTCTTTGGCCGGCCGAGTGGCGCAGTGGTTAAGCGCTGGCCTGGGAAGCCAGCGGCCCCAGTTCGGTCCCACATATAAGGGCCAGTGACACTGCCCTCAAAAAGAAACAAACAAACAAAAGACTGTGTGTGTGTGTGTGTGTGTGTGTGTGCTGCCAAGTTCTTGGGCAGACTCATTTTAGAGCCCTTAAAAATGATACTGGGAATATGAAACACTGGGGCAAATATTGTAATGCTGGATAAGGCTCCAAAGCTCTCATTTTCAAACTTAGGATCTTTATGAAAAGTAATATATATGTTCACAAGCATGGATGCTGATATTTTTACTCATTTGTTTAATACAACAAAAATTAAACTTCCTCCTCCTCCACTCCTTTCCCTTGGTTGTGAATTCTGTTTTATAAACATTTACTTTCAGATCTGAAATATATTTAAAGGCACAATTCCTCCCCAACTTGAGCATGACGTGAACAGGATTTTTTCTTGTGTTATTGTCATTTTGCTCTTTCTTTTCCTGTTATTTTAAAGTAAATGCCTCCAACATTACCAAATGTAGAGAGGGAGGTGTTGGGGGCACCTTTCCCCCTTTCCAGTGCCTAATGAACTCTTACTCACCCTTTCAGACTCAGCCAAATTCACTTCTTGGAAAAATTTGCCAACTCCCTAGAATGAATTAATCACCCCCCTTTTCTGTTAAACTGATACTTCTGGCCTTATTTCTTACTTGCTGCTAGAACCTCAGTCTTCTCTGTTATAGCAATACCTACAGCTGCTGGGTATTGTGCGGAGTGCCTAGGAAATACATTTACAGTTAGAGGTTAACAAGGGCTGTCAGAATGATATATCGCATAAAGCTCATGGGATAATAGAAAAAATTCAGAATGCTGAAATTATGTTTAATATTTGAACAACACTATTTGGAGTGTAGATAAGAAGTATGGAAATATGTTCCCATTAGTCTGTGGTTTATCCTTCTAAGAAAGGTGCAAAAGTTTGCAGATATAGGCAAAATAGGCATCAGAAAAAGACCAAATTTTAAAAAAGGTCAACTTCTGATATTGAAACTAGTGAAAAGGTAACATGAAACAGAGTAATCGTTTGTAGAAAGACACATATCGGGTGCCGTTGGAATTAAGGAATTTAGACGTGAATTAAGCTGGGCAGACAGTATCCTCTGAACGCTGGTATAACTAAAGAAACTGTAACCTATCAGACCAATTAGAGAGACTAATCAGTTGTACAATATTATAGTCCTTCTAAATCTTAAGGTGGTTTGAGCATTTGGCTAATGGGTCTCTTCGCATTATAGTGCCTTTGGTAGGCTTGGCTTGACTATTTTTGCCAGCCTGTGTTTGGCATCTTCCTGAACTCCACTAGGATCACTGGCCTTCCAATCACCTCTGGCTCTGAACAAGAATTATCTTCCTCTTGCTCCTTACCACTCAAGCTCATCACTCCACACCTAGATTTCACCTCCTCACTGGATTTACCCATTGGAGAGAATATCCTAAGCAAATGATCACTGGGTTTACAAGTGAATGGAACTGATATGTTAGTTTAAAAATTAGTCCAGGTGTCTGTGCCTACAAAGCAGATAACTATTAGTAACTTCTGTTTTTCCCACACACACACTTCATTTATCCCCTCTCCACCTAAATGTTAAAGCACTTTTTCTTTATGTCACTTTAAAAACAACAACAGTAAAACCCAGAAAGTTCTACAGTCACTTTGGTCTTTAGACTAACTGAAAAAAAATCAAAAAATCCAAACCACTGTGATTATAGCTTCCTTCTTAAAATTTTCTTCACTTAGACTTCCTTCCCATATTTCTGGGTTTTCCTCTAATTCTTTGACCAGTCAACCTCAGTTATTTCCACTGAGTCTTCTTCTTAGGGTTCTGTCCAAGACTTTCTTTCCCACTAAATCTATGCAAGAAACAATAATATGGTGGTCAAGGGCATGGCATTAAGCTTCTTTCTCTGATACTTTCCTCATCTGTAAAATGATAATTATAATACTTATCTGATAAGTGAGATCAGGTATATTAACAGCTTATCATAAAATGTAGCACATATTAATTGCCCTAACCATAGTACTAGTTTAATTTGTAATTGCTGTTTCTGATGAGAAAACATTTCAGTAGCAATTAACGTCAAAATGTGGATGAATTGATGTCTCCTACCCTGTTGGAGCTCCAGTCCTGTATTTGTAAATTCCTCTCATATATCTTCAATGGGTGGCTTAGCACAATGGTTTTCAAACATCAGTGTGCACAGTAATCACAAGAATTCGCATGTTTCTGGGTCCCCCCCCCCAACACACAGAGTTTCTGATGTCTGGGATGGGGCCTGAGAATTTTCATTTCTAACTATTCCAAATGATAGTGATGCTGCTGGCCCTCAGGTCACACTGAGTGGCATGATCTAGATGGCATTCTGACAAGTTGGCAGGAAGGAAGGGAGAGGAGACCAAAAGACCAAAAAGTTATCAAAGTTAAGAGAGGATTATGCTTAAAGCTGGTTTTATCATGTATCATGTAAAGTTGGGAAAGGATAGGTCTAAGAGTACACAGTTGGGTTTGGTGACCAGGAGCCTGTTTTGTTCTTGGTATGTGTCAGGTGCAGAGCGTTGATTTAATTATATACCTCAGTTGGTGGTATATTGTCATTATGATGACCAGAAAAATATGACGGATATTTGAGATAATGGTTCTTAAGCTGGAATATGCATTAGACTCTCTTAAGGAGCTGTTTTCACCAACATACTTATATTTAGTGTCCCTCCCCCCATGTAAACCCATTAAACCAGAATTTCAGAGTGTGGAACCTGAGCATGAAAAAATTCTTGGAGATTTTGATGGGCACCCTGGTTGAGAACCACTTCTTTGAGCTATGGTTGTCAGGAAGTGGAAGCAGAGAAAAATTAATTCAGGTCTTCTCTCTTTTTTTCTTAGCCTGACTAGAGGGTTATCGATTTTACAGATCTTTTCAAAGAATCAGGTTTTCGTTTTGTTGATTTTTCTGTATTGATTTCTCATTTTTAATTTCATTGATATCTGCTCTAATTGTTTATATTTTTTTGATTACTTTGAATTAAATTTGCTAGTCTTTTTCTAGTTTTCTAAGGTGGAAGCTTAGATTGTTGATTTTAGATTTTTCTTCTTTTCTAATATATGTATTTCAGTGCTATAAATTTCCCTCTAAGCACTGCTTTCACTGTGTCCATCAGTATTTGATAAGTTGTATTTTCATTTAGTTCAAAATATTCTTAAATTTCTATTGAGAGTTCTTTGACTTGTGTGTTATTTAGAAGTGAGTTGTTTACTTGCCATCTATTTTGGGGTTTTCCAGTTGTCTAACTGTTATTGATTTCTAGCTTAATTCCACTGTGGCCTGAGAGCAGACAGTACATGATTTCTATTCTTTTTAATTTGCTAAGGTGTGTTTTATGTCCCAGAATGTGATCTATCCTTGTGTGTATTCCATTGAGCTAGAGAAAAATGTGAATTCTGCTCTTCCTGGATGATGTAGTCTGTAGATATCAATTATCTCCAATTGATAGTGCTGTTGAGTTCAGCTGTGTATTTGTTGAATTTATGCCTGCTGAAATCTGTCCATTTCTGTTAGAGGGGTGTTATAGTCTGCAACTGCAATAGGGGGTACATCTATTTTTCCCTGCAGTTCTATCAGTTCTTGCCTCATATATTTTAATGCTGTGTTGTTAGCGGAATACATATTAATGATTATGTCTTCTTAGAGAATCGACCCCTATACCATTATGTAATGATCCTCTTTATCCCTGATAACTTTCCTTGCCCTGACGTCTACTCTGCCTAATATTAATACAGCTATTCCTGCTTTCTTTTGATTCGCATAGTATATCTTTCTCTATCCCTTTACTTTTAATCTATATGTGTCTGTATTTAAAATCATTTTCTTGTAGATAACATGTAATTGGGTTTTGTTTTTTTTGTTTGTTTGTTTTTTTGTGTTTTTTTTTTGAGGGCAGTGTTACTGGCCCTCATATGTGGGACCGAACCGGGGCCGCTGGCTTCCAAGGCCAGCGCTTAACCACCGCGCCACTCAGCCGGCCCCTGGGTTTTGTTTTTCATCCAGTCAGACAATCTCTGTCTTTTAATTGATAAATTTAGACCATTGACATTAAAAGGGATTATCGATAGTGTTGGATTAATATCTACCGTATTTATTTACTGTTTTCTCTTTATTGCCCTTGTTCTTTGTTCCTGTTTCTGTTTTCCACACTTTTTCTGCCTTCTGTGGTTTTAATTAAGCATTTTTTTTTTTTTTAGCTGAGCCATCCTGCTACCTGTTGTCAGCTCAACACCAACTCAGCTCGGGCTGGGCATCGAACTGCCGTTGCTCAGAGCTCAGCTCACACTCTTGAGCGAGCTCTTAACCAACTGAGCCACTCGGCCAGCCCTTAATTAAGCATTTTATATGATTCCACTTTCTCTCATTTCTGAGCATATCAATTATGCTTTTGTTAAAACTTTTTTTTAATGGTTGCTCTAGTGTTTACAAAATATACATTTCCAACTAATCAAATTCCACTTTCAAATAACACTGTCCCACTTTAAGGGTAATGCAAGTACCTCATAATAACAAAATATTGCAAATGCATTCCTCCCATTCCTTTATTGTCATTCATTTCACTTATACTTAAGCATAATGTGTGTGTGTGTAATCAAATATGATTTGTTATTGTTTTGAACAAACTTATCTTTTAGACCAAGTAAGAATAAGTAAAATAAAAGTTTTTTAATTTTACCTTTATGCATTCTTCAATGTACTTCCTTTTATGTAGATCCAGGTTTCTTATCTATATTATTTTCCTTCTGTGTGAAAAACTTTTTAACATATCTTGCTGGCAGATCTACTGGAAAAAATTTTCCTGAATTTTTTTTGTGTGAGAAAGTCTTTATTTCTCCTTCCCTTTTGAAAGATAAATTTTCAGGGAACAAAATTTTCAGCTGGTAGATTTTTTTCTCTCAACCCTATAAATATTTCACTTCAGTCATTTCTTGCTTGTGTGGTTTCTGAGAAGTTGGATGTAATTCTTATCTTTACTCCTCTGTAGGTAAGGTGTTCTCTTTCACTCTCTGCCTTCTTTCAAGATTTTTTAATCTTTGATTTTCTACAGATTAACTGTGATATGCCTAAAAGTATGAGGTGTTATCAATACAGTGAATGTTTAAATGAAAAAATTATTATGGTAAAAGACACACTGCCATTAGTGACCCCTCAAAATACTCCCCCTTGCTTTGAACACACTTATCCCATCATTCTTGCCATTTTCCGAAGCAGTTCTGGAAGTCCTCTTTCATGAATGTCTTTAGTTGCACTGTTGTGGCTGTCTCGATGCCCTGAATCATTTTGACTTTGAGGAAGAGCTAGAAGGTGCATGGTGCCAGATCTGGTGAATAAGGTGGATGAGGACACACTGTAATGTTTTTATTTAACGGAAATTGCCATATACCTGAAGCAATGTGTGACATGGAGCTTTGTCATGATGGAGGATGATTTATGGCACACATTAAAATAACCTTCTCTCAACGATAGCTCACACCCGACTGATTGCATGGAACAAATTGAAACTTGTCACGCACTGTTATAAGGTTAGACATGCCACTTTCTGTATTGAAGGTCCTTGCCTTTCCCTTGGATAGCATTCCGCAGCAGCATGCACCTTGTTTTATGATCACAATGGAAAGGCTCCATGTCACACATCACTTCAGGCATAGCAATTTCTGTCAAATAAAAACATTATGGTGTGTCCTCATCCACCTTATTCACTGGATCTGGCACTGTGCGACTTCCGGCTCTTCCCCAAAATCAAGATGATTCAGGACATAAAGGCAGCCATGACAGCACAACTAAAGATAGTCAGGAAAGAGGACTTCCAGAACTGCTTCCGAAAGTGGCAAGGACGGTGGGTTAAGTGTGTTCAAAGTGAGGGGGAGTATTTTGAGGGGGCATTAATGACAACATGTCTTTTACCATAATAATTTTTTTAAATTTAAACATTTACCATATTTGTTGATCACACCTTGTAGATTTTTTGTTTGTTTGTTTAGCATTTATCCTATTTGCCCTTCTCTGAGCTTCCTGGATCTGCGATTTTGTTTCTGACATTTATTGAGGAAATTCTCAGTCATTATTGCTTCAAATATCACTTCTCTTCCTTTCTCTATTTCCTCTTTGTGGTATTTTCATTATGCATATGTTACAGTTTTTGTAGTCCTACAGTCTGTGGATATTCTGTTTTCTCTTTTCAGTTTTGGAAGTTTCTAGTATATCTTCAGGTTTAGAGATTCTTTCCTCAACCGTGTCCATTCATGTCTTCCCGTGATCCCATTAAAGGCATTCTTTATTTCTGTGACAGTATTTTTAATTGGTAGTATTTCTTTTTTGATTCTTTCTTAGACTTTTTAGCCTTCTACTTAATTATCTGTTCTTCCATGTTGTTTACTTTTTCCATTAAAGCCCATAGCATACTAATCCTAGTATTTTAAAACTCCTCGTGTGATAGCTTCAATATTCCTGCCATATCTGACTCTGGTTTTGATGTTTGTTCAGTCTCTTCGAACTGTGTTTTTTGCCTGTAGTCCTTGCAATTTTTTGTTGAATAGTGAACATGATGTACTGAATAAAAGAAACTGCAGTAAATACGTCTTTAATAATGTTGTGGCAAGCTGTGCCGGCAGCGGAAGCATTCTGTAGTCCTGTGATTTGGTCTCAGCATTTGGTGAACCTGTGCCCCTGGATTGTGAACTTTACCAGTGCTTCTCAGTTTTTTTTTTCCCTCCTCTAAGTGGTACAGGATGGCTAGAGGGCACTGGTGTTGTGTATTTCACTTTTCCCGGGTAGGTTAGGTTATGATCAAATCCTAATTTGTTAGGCTCTGGTAAAATAGGTTCTACTGAGGGCAGTCTTTATTAAAAATGGAATGCTGTGGTGCAGTGCTCTGTTGTAGGGGGTCGGCAAACTTTTGAGACGGAAGAGCTGCCAGAGGTCAGCAAACTGCAGCTCGTGAGCCACAAGCTCTGAAGTAAAAGTAAAAATGAAAATAAAACTATCATAGTTTCATTTATAAAAGTTTTAAATGATATTATTCACATAATGGTGACTGTGTAAAAATATATTTACAGCTCTCGAATAATTTTTAAATTGTTGTCTAGTGAAATGCTCTGGTGTATTTCAAAATGGTTCATTTCCCCTAACTGACAACAGAACCCCAAGGGGATTTTTCTTTCGTATTTAATGTGAGAACCAGGTCCAGTTCCTGAAGATAAATATCACAAAAGTGTGCCCCCCCTTGACTGAGTACACCTTGAGTTTAGCTCTCTGACTTGTCCATACTATGCCTCAGCAACTAATCCGTTACAATTCAAGTGTTCCTGCCTTGGCGCTGGTTGCCTCTGAGGTTTCTGCTCAGAGTCTTCTGCTTGGTTAAGTTGTGATTCTCTGTATCTGCCTGTCTGTCTCCAGTTTGGGGGGGCAGGGTTTACCCTGTGACTTCACTTCTCTGATAGATGTAGGAAGAGTTGTTTTTTTAAGTTTGGTCAGATTTTTACTTGTTGTTAGGAAAGAGTTTCAACTTCTAAGTTCCTTATACACCAGATTGGAACCTAAAGTTCCCCTTTGCTTTTCTTGAGACTTGATCACCTAACTGTCCCTAAATATTTTTGCCTCTTTGGAACTTCATATAAATGGGATCCTCCATATATACATACTTCTTTTGCTTGTCATTACATTTGTGGGATAAATTCATTAGTTTGACACTTCTCAAACATGGATATGCACATGCATCTCTTGGGGATGTTGTTAAAATGCAGATTCTGATTTAGGAGGTCTGGGGTGGAGCCTGAGATTCTGCCTTTCTAACAAGCCCCCTTGTGATGCTGATGTTTCTCTTCCATAGAGAATACTTGGGGTAGTGATAAAGCATTAGTTCTTTCCATTTTCAACTGCTTACTATGCTTTGAATACTTGGTAATTTACTGTTTAGGTTTTCTCCTGGACAAGGAAAAATATGGAAAATTGACCTTGAATTGTCTGTCAGTATCATTTTCCAGAATTGGGAGCTGGGGAAACAAGTTATTTCATATTTAAAATGGGTATTGTCGTCAGTATGGTAAGTTAAAGATAGTATTTGAGTAAAGTTTTAGCAACATAGTCCTGTAAAAATTTTCACATTGCATCTTTAGTTGTAGGTAAGGTTTTGTCAGCTCTATTCTGCACAGATAATTTTTAGGTAAGGCAAAATTAAAAAGGACGCATCGGTGCATATGTGTGCTCACTGGGATGTTTGGGGGAAGCAAACAAGATATAAGGCTTTCTTTTAGAGCTTTTGACAGGAAATAATAACTCCAGTGTTTTGTTTAGATTTTTTTCCCCTATTTATAGGACTTATAAGATAACCTTTTGGTATTGCAACACCTTTCCTACAAATAACAAAGTGATTTGGTTATCCTGGAATCCTTGGGGACCATAGAAATAATATTGTCAGTGCAAGTTGACTTTTAGAGTCTCCTAAGGAAATGATTTTATATAAGATATGTCAAGCTTTAACTCAGCATTTATTGAACACCTTTGCTATGTGTACTAGGTTTACCCTTTGTAAAATAGAAAGAACTACTTCTCAAGAATGATACTGAGCAACAATGAAGCAAGAGTCAAATAAAGTACCACAAGGCAGAGATAATCAGAACTCTTAATGCTCAGTGGTTGCTTTACTTTCTCCATTATTGGGCGTTAATAACTGATATATTTATTTTCAAGCTCATTCACATACTGATGATGAATTTTTTATAGTACTTATTTTCTTCTTGAAAGGCTTGGCAGTTAAATGGGCCAGAATATAAATAAGGATTTGAACTTCTTTGGTACATTTTTCAGTGCCTCAGAATTTAGAACCTAGGATTTCTTTAGGAAAATATGTTGTATTTTACATTTCTGACCTGGACTAAGTTTCCTGTATTCTATTTTTTCCCTTCTTTTAAAACTGCACCTTTAAAAGATATGTGTTATTTTCTGGAGTCCAAGGTAACCGAACTCCTCCTTTTTGACTGATAAAGCCTTATTATTCAAAGCACTGTATGTTCTGTGGATCTGCTCCAGTCTGTCTCCAGTGTGCCTGTTCTTTGTGGTTTGGTTTCTAAAGTTATGCATTCCAGTTTCGTTAAAAAAAAAAAAAAATCCATATGACTAACTTACCACAGTAATCCTCTCTGACATGTTTGCTTCAGGGAGAAAGCTGACAAAGTTAGAAACATATGACTAGTTTTAAAATTTGCTGTCACTGCAAAAAAAAGTTAATGGAATATATTCCTAGTTTTTTTCCTCTGTGTTAGTATTACTCTTGGGACCAGAATAATGATTTTGGCAAGGATATTTTTACTTTCCTATGTAATTTTATCATACTTCAGTATCTCACTCATTTCTTCCCTAGGATTTATCTAGAAAATATTATTACATACAGAAGTAGTAAAAAAACAATTTCTTTCTTTAGGCCCATAAGCAGTCAGTCTGAAAAAAGAAATGTTTTTGTTGCATTAATATGAGCTATATTGCAAAAATCAGTATGTTCTTTGAATTTTAAAGTTTCATTGAAATGCATATGTAGACATTAATATTTATTGTTAACATTTACTTTATATTTCTTTCTCTAAACTTTGAATGTTTGCTAGGTTTATAGAATTAACCTTTGCAAAGTTTTGAATAGACCATTCCCACTGCTATTGTCCTAATTTAGGGTTTAGTACTTCTTTCCTACCACTATAATCATGTCCTTTTTACGGTCTCCCTAGTCATTAATTACCAGTCCTTGACCCAAATCTGCCCACCTACAAATACGGAAAGCCACCAACTTGCGGGCACCACTCTTCTCAGTGCTTCTAGAAAGCCCCAAGTACCTCCATAGATCCAACTGTTCACTTTCTCAAAGGTTGTATATGCCTAACCTTTCTGAGCTGGAGTCTACTTTTTTGTGTTTGAGTTTCTCATTTGCATTTCAGTTCTTAACCACTTAATTGGGGCTAGTTTTTTTGCCAGATTCTCAGCCTCATTAGCCAGGGCTCAGAGCATCTATATGGTCTGTATCTACTCGGTCTCCAGCACCAGGAATCAGGATACTGAATAGTCCTAGACTCCTTGCCACTAGAGTGGGTGGACTGTAGTCTACTTCAACAGGGCTGATAAGAGGAAGAGGATACTGGGGCCCTCCGAAGACCTGGAAGGGGATTGGGGCAAATTCTGTGTAGAATGGGGTTGTTGTTTTTTTTCTAGGGAACACAAACCCACTCTTGGCAGATCTGCCCTTCACAGGAGTATAGTGAGTTCGTTATTCAGAAGATTGCCCAAGTTATTTTCTCTTCTCGCCTATCAAGCGGCTACAACTCATGGATTATCTTCCTTAATAACACAGCAATGACAGTAACCCTTCTATGTGGCACCAGATATTTTTCTTCCATTATTTTTTTTACCCTGTACAGTATGTAACATCCCTACTTTATAAGGAGGACACTGCAGTTCAGAGAGGTCACTTTGGGGCATGTGCTGGAACTGGAATTCTAATCGATGTCTCTGTGACACTCAATCTTGGAACTTTAAGCAGGAGGTCCCATTGCATGAAGCATGCTTTTGGGTTGCCTCTTCCCATTATCAGTGTTACACAGTAAACATACAGTGAAACTCTGTGTTTAGGAAGAGAAAATATATATTGAGCACTTACTATGTGTGCATTTCAAGCATCAAACATTGTCTAGTAAGCATTAAGTGCTTAATAAGTGTTGAATGACTGAATGAATGAATGAATGAGAGGCTACCATGTAAATTAGTCAGAAAGGGTAATCTCCCTGTGCTTAATGAAGTGGCAGGTATATGGTAGGTGCTCAAAAAATATTCATTGAATTGATGAGAGTATCCATTCAAATATTGAATTAATCAGATTATCCACTGTACTCTTCTATTAAAACATGATGATATGTTTACATATTTGAGTCATAGATCTACTGTTCTGGTGAAGAAAAGAAGGATTTTAATGGATACCTTTTCTTTTGGATCCCCCAAAGAGTAATTGATATTGTATGATGAACTCTTCTTCCAGAAGACCTCCTTTACCTACTTCATCTTATTGGACCTCTTAGTCATTCACTCCCTAAAACTCTTTCCTTGATCCCTGCCCTTTCCCTGGATAATGCCATCCATTCCCATGATTTCAGCTTCATTCTCCTCACTGACAATTCGCATAGCTCTACCCACTCGTGTTTTTTCCTTGAAGATCCAGGGTTGTATAAATGACTGTCTACCTTAAACTAACTTGTCTTAAACAGAACTTCTCTCCCTGCCCACTACCTGACATATATAGTTGTTGCTGCTTCTTTGAGTCCCATATTTTTAAAGGGGAAGGGAGCTCTGTATTCAGAATGACGACCTTTGGATAAAAATGCAGCCTAAGTATAAGCACTAATGTAACCACATGGGGTTCCCTTAGCCACTCCGTTGGAGAAATCATAGTCCTTGTCCTCGAGTTAAGGCCCCTAAATTAAGGGGCTAACATTAGTCTGCATCACCCTCTCCAAAGAAGATGTTTATCTTTCCTTGCTTTTCAGTGCCAGTTGACTTTCTGTTCCTCCTCGCTGATGCAAGCAGGGATGGCAGGAGAAGGAGGCCTCTTTCTCATTATCTCCTTTTCTCAAGCATAACATATGAGAGAATATACTCTGATTATCATTTATAACAAGTCTCATTCCAAATTTTACCTAACATATAAGTCTTGGGATTAAAATATTCTTACTTTTCATCTAACATTTAATTGGCTACAATAATCATGGCTTAGTAAATTACATTGAGAGTTTATACTGCATTATAGGTTTGGCCTATCCCAGTGTCTGTCTGTAGCCCTTAATTAGTGAAGACAATTATGTTATTTTGAATTTTCATTGCGGTTTTTCATCTACAGAGCTCTCTCAAAGTTTGTATGGATTCCTCCCCACCCCCCCCAACCCCCGCATCCCACCCCCGGTCTGTTTCTTTCTCAGCTGGATAATAGACCATGATTTGTTTTGCAAGTTATTTTTTCCTGTTACTTCCAGTCCAGTACTCACAGAGGGCCTGCTCAGTGATAACTGTGCAGTTAACTCTTACCTACTTCTCTGGGCCTATCCATGCTTTCCCCTTTTTGTGCTGTTGTTACTAGACTTCAACTAATAGTGCTATCTTTTTTCCTGTTACGTTACTACAATGGCATGTGGTTTTTCTTCTCGTTTTTCCTTCATCTCACACTGGGTGGGACCTATTTGTCTAAAACAGTGTAGGAATTGTCTTCAAACAGCCTTAAGTCAGATGTTGTCTCTGTATAATGCCAGCAAAGAAACCTTAAACGTTCCTTTCATACATTCAGTGATATTAAAGAGAAGTTTATCACTGGTATTTTATTCTTTTTATTTGTTATTCCAATAATGTTTAATATAATTCCTTATGTAGTATTGATGGAAGCTATGGATTCTATTACGATGACCAAAAGTTAATGTGTTTCTAGCCTCCATTTTGGCATAGGCAAATCTCAATTGCTGGATGATCATTCATTGTCTGTCTAGCCAGGACTAAAGTAGACTGTCTCAGAGAGCTCTGATATGGGTTTGTTTACAGCGCAAGCTCCTAGTATGGTTTGGGATAGATGTTTCTGATTATAGTTGTTTTAGAACCATAGTCTTTGACCTGACCTTACTCTATTTGACCAGAAGCAGCAGCCTTAGTTCCAGGGAGTACCGTGTTTCCCTGGAAATAAGACCTAACTGGAAAATAAGCCCTAGCATGATTTTTCAGGATGCTCGTAATATAAGCCCTACTCCAAAGATAAGCCCCAATTAAGATCGTCAGCCAGACATGACTGTTGGAATAAATGTAGATTTTTTACACATGAATAAGTAAATAAATGTAGATTGTTGGAGCAAAAATTAATATAAGACCCGGTCTTATTTGGGGGGAAACACGGTATTACCAGACCCTGAGAGTATCCTTCTATAGGACCAAAGGTGAGTGGTTACAGAAGTCGTATAGCTGGCACAGCGCTTCCTTCATTGTGCACTACACATACTTCCCACAAATAGGCCTCCTGCTTCAGGGGTGCCTTGGAGTGGTTAATTCCATTAGCCTGTATGGGTAGATGACAGGATATTCCATTAAAAACTTGACACTCACCCTACTCCACCATTACTTTCTTTTACCTAATTTAGGGCCCAGGTGAAATACTTAGTGTCACCTTTTAGTCACCTTTCTGCTTCAGAAACCTTGGCATTGAATATCATTCTGGTACTTCTGGTTTATAGAGAAGCAGATAAGTTCAGCATATTGTAGAAAAGCTTCTCTGTACAGCACCCTGGCAACTGTGCATGCTTTCATCCAGGCCACAGGGGCAATGCTTGACCCTAGTTTGACTCAAGTCTTGGCAAAATGCCCTGTGATTCCTCCTGGAGCAAGGGGAGATAAGTAGCCTGGTGAAGAGCTGTCACGAGGCAGTTTCTTATAACATACCTTGTGGGAAACTGCCATAAGGCCGTTTCTCACCTGTCTCGTAGTTTCAGTTGAGCGCAGACCTTTCTGCCTTGTGCCTTGTGGGGCATAACATGAGGTACCTGTGCAAGTCTGTAAAACTACTTGGGCTTAGTTTAGAGAGCTCCTAACAGCACCATGCCACATCCCTTGGACCGTCTGTTCTCTGGTCCCTCCTATTTGGTATCATCATGTGGGACTAGAGACTCAGTGCACTGACACCACGCTGACTTTGCTTTTGCTGTCTATGTAAGGAGTACATTGTCTGAATCCATTTGAGCTGATTTCCTCCTTACCAGCCAAAACTATGGAAGTAGGGTCAGCCAACCAAACAGTTGCAGTAGTAATACTTGTGGCTCTGTCACTGTGTTGCTGCTTTGGGAATGTTTTGACTATGTGACACAGTGGAGCTTTCACTGGCCAAACACTCAGCTGCTATATGGACCTTGGGTTACTCTTTGAACCTGTATTTGTCTCTAGGCAGAATGGGGCCCCCAGTTTGCAGGTGGACAGAGGTCAGGACTTTCTACTGGAATTATCCTTTTCTCACCTTGGAGGGCCAAGGAAAATACCCAAACCTGCTTATTAGCAAGGCTTATGTATACAACTAGAAGGATCACACAAATTCGGAAACTCCCAGTCCGCCCCCCCCAAACACACACACACCTCTAAGTGTGGTAGGAAACAAAGCAAATCACAGTGTTTGGGCCTCTTCAGAGTGGTGTGCTTTAAACGATGCATTCCTGCTCAGGAGGTGGTTGCCTTCTGCTTATAGATCCTGTGGTCTCTTCGGTCTGTGGCAGTTTGGTTTCCAAAGAAAACAAATGTTTCCCCATACAAGCATCCATAAAACATTCCTATTCTGGTATTCATTCTGGGAAAAATAGAAGACAACATGGAGAGTAATTTCTACTTATATATTTTGGAAAATTTTTTCTACTTGTTGATTTTGTATTATGAATTTTTTTACTATAGACATTTAATGGTATAAATTTCTCTCTAAGCACTACTTTACATTTCACAAATTTTAATGTAGTTTCATTACCATTTAGTTCAACTATTGTCTAATTTCTCTTGCAATTTATTTTTTGATCCAATGATTATTGAGTTTTATTGATTACTTTCCAAATATGTATGGTTTTCCTGGTTTCCATATTGGTATCTGGGAGGAAAATGTTAACACAGCAGGTCTGGTGGCTAACTCCTTTGTGTCTGTAAGGGAACCTAGAAACATGATTGACTCTAGGACAACCCCTGGGAATGTGTGCCTTTTTTTGTTATGTTAATGGTTGATTTTATGTTAATGGTTGATTTTGTTTTGTACACCAAGAGCACTAGACCATGATGTACCCGTTTGACAGGATTGCTTTATACAGACATCCAGATTGATAACATGTACTTGGTTTCATTGTTGGGGTCCTGAGTTTCAGTTACTGTAGTTGATTGCATAGCAGGATGTGCCTACATGACCAGCCCTCCATATGAGCCATGAGCACTGAGATTCAAATGCTCTTTGTGCTCTTCCCTGGGCAGACATATTTTATGCATGTTCCTGTATTTTGTTACCAGAGTGAAAGCATGTATAAGAAGGCTGGGTCTGACCTGTCTGAATTCAACCCAATGCATATCTTTTTCCTGCTGCTTTTACTCTATACCATTTGCTGTGTTAAATAAATATGAGCCTTGAGTAAAACCTACTGTTGAGTCATTCTGGTGAATCACAAATTGAGGGTGGTCCTAGGTGCCCTACAACTGTATTCTAATTTAATTTTGTTGTGGTCAGAGAGCGTATTCTGTATGATTTCATTTTTTTTCTTAAAAAGATTATTGAGACTTGTTTTATAACCTAGATATGGTCCCTCCTGTGAAGTATACCATGTAAACCTGAAAAGAATGTATATTCTGCCATTATTGGGTATATTGTTCTATAAACAACAATTAGGTAAATTGGCTGATAATGTTCAGATCTTCTTTCTGTCTTTGCTGATTTTTCCCCCTAGTACGGTCGATTGCTGAGACAGGAGCATTCAAGTCCCCAGCTATGATTAAAGAATTATTTGTTTCTCCTTACAATTCTGTCAGTTCTTGTTCCATATATTTCGAAACTCTTTTTTGGGATACATATACATTTGGGATGATGCCTTCCTATTGAATTGACCCTTTTATCACTGTGAAGAGTCCTCTTTTATCTCTGGTAATGCATTTGGTTTTGAAATTTGTCTTGTGATATTAATAGCCATATTAGCATTTTATTTACTCTGCAAAGTATATATTTTTCATCTGTTCACTTGTCACTTGTCTGTGTATTCATATTGACAGTTAGTGTCTTATAAACAGTGTATACTTATATGTGTGTTTATTTTTTCCTTCTGACAATCTCTACTGCTTAACTGGAGTGTTTAGTCCAGTAATATTTAATGTAATCACTGACATGATTGGGCTTAGGTCTAAGGTTTTGTTTTTTTATTTTCTACACATCTCTATTTTTCCTTCATCTCTTCGTCTTTCCAACCTTGTTTTTAGAGTATTCAAATATATTTTTATAATTCTGTTTTATTTTTTCTATTGTATCTATTTCTTTTACTACTATTATAGTGGTTGACCTAAAGGTAACAATATTTAAACATAACTTTTCACTTAATTAGTTAATAATGTACTGCTTAGTACATTAGTTAATAATGTACTGCTTAGTACATTAGTTAATAATGTACTACTTCGAGTAAAACAGAAAATCTTACAAACTTATAGGCTCACACTACTGTCCTTTTTGTTATAGTTATATGTATACACACACCACAAGACATTGTTGATTATTTTAGTTTGAAACAGTTATTGGTTTATACGATAATTTAGAGGAGATGTTACTGGAGTCCCATGGGGATGTCCAAGAAAGGACTCAACCTGGAGTGGGGCCGGCCGAGTGGCGTGGTGGCTAAGTGCTGGCTTGGGAAGCCAGCGGCCCCGGTTCGGGTCCCACATATGAGAGCCAGTGTCACTGCCCTCAAAAAAAAAAAAACCTGGAGCAGCAGTGACCAGGTTCTTCTCTCCACAGGAGAAAGAAATCTAGAGCAAGACAGATGCAGGAAAGCACAGGGAGTTTATTGAAATGAAAGTACACACGTGAGGGAAATGTGGACAAACTCGGAGAATGAGTATCCCTGAAGAAGCCCTGCCCAGGTATATTTATACTCTCAGGGGACTGAAATGGATGAGATCCTATTGACGTGGCTCCTCAGTTTCCTCCAACTAGGTGGGATCCTCAGTTTCCCACTCTTCCTTATTTGGCTCCTCCAGAATTGTCCTGGAGTTAGATGCATGATAGGAGTTATACTAACTGAGATGTAAATGAGATTATAATTAGCTAAAGATCAGGTCCAGGTCATAGGGATTAGCCTTGCTGGATAAAACTGGTTCTTGTTTTTCTCCAGCTGCAGATGCCAGTTACAGTAGCTTGTTACTTATGTAATCAGTGAAGTGCCTCATGTTGTATCCTAGAGGGAGGTGATCAATTTCTTAGGCTACTTATCCTGCCTCAGAAGCCAGCAAAAAAAAATAGTCTTTTGCATTTACTCAGCTATTTACCATTTCTGCTGCTTTTTGTTCATTTTTGGAGTGTCCCAATTCCATCTGGTATCATTTCTCTTCTATCTGAATAAGTTCTAGCATTTCTTACCATGCAAGGCTGCTGCCAACAAATGTACTTCTTATCGTGCAGGACTGCCAGTGACTAATGGTTTTAATTCTCTTTTATCTGAAAATATCTTTGTTTTCATTCTTTAATGATATTTTTGCTGGATATACAATTCTGGGTTAACCTTTCTTTTTTCTTCAAGGCTTGAAAAATGTGGTTCCAGTCTTTCTGTCCTTCATGGTTTCTGATGAGAAGCTAACCATTAATTAGATCATTATTCCCTTGACTCTCATATGTCATTTTTCGTGTTCATTTCAAGGTCTGCTCTTTGTCTTTAGCTTACAATGGTTTATTATGTACTTTGACTGGGCCTCTTTGTGTTTATTCTGCTTTGTACTTATTGAATATCTTGTATCTATTAATTTCTGTCTTTCCTGAATTTTGAGAAATTTTCATGCATTATTTCTTCAAATATTTTCTCTTTCTCTGCTTCATCTGCTATTCTAATTACATTTATTTATGACTGTTTAATATCACCTAATAGGTCCCTGAGCTCCTGTTCATTTCGTTTCAATTCTTCACTCTGTTCTTCACCTGCAATTTCTATTGATCTGCCTTTAAGTTCACTAACTTAGCCCTTTGTCATGTCCATTTGGATGTTAAGGTAATGCAGTGATTTTTTTTCAGAAATTATATTTTTTCATTCTAAAATTTTCATTTGATTGTTTCCATTTCTCTGCTGAGACTTCCAATTTCTCTGCTGAGGGTCTCATGAATTGATCATTCTAACATCTCTGCCATATTGAGTCTGGTTGTAAATGCCCTCTCTGTCTCATCACTGCAGTTTTTTGTTTGTTTTGTTTTATCGTTCCTTGATATATTTGTGGAAAGCTGGACATGATATACTGGGTAAAAGGAATTGAGGTAAATAAGATAGGCCTTGAGGATAAAATTTCCTCTGGCGTCTTTGTTTTTGACTCCCCTGTTGTCTTTGGGTTCTCCTAGGGATTTCTTCTTAAATAAGGCCTGAGATGTGCAGTTCTTTAGTTGTATCCCCCTGTTTCTATACAGGAGTCCTATTGATGTGGCAGTAAGGTGTGGGAGCGAGGAAGTATTCTACAATCCTAAAATTGGGTCTCTGAGATCCTGTGCCCATGGGCTGTCACCTTCACAAGTGCTTCTCAGTTTGTTTTGTTTTCTTCCCCCTTAGGCTAAACAGGGGGCTGGAATTGGGTATTTACCCACATAGAAGGCTAGAGGAGTTTAGAGCCACCTGGATACTTGGGTATTTTGAGCCCTTTTGGGTAGTTCACTTTGCATGGTTGATTAGGCTCTGGTAAATAGTTTCTAATGTTCTCGGCATATTACAAAATGGCTACTTTTCCCTTCTTCCTGCTGAAAGTCTGAGGGAATTTTTCTTAGATCTTCACTGTGAGAATCTGGTAGGGGGTCCTGGAGGTAAAACTCACAAAAGTGTGAAGGTCCCCCTAAGGTGGGTCTCCCCTGGAATTTTTAACTCTCAAACTTGTCTACACTGAGCCTCCAGCAACCAACTACAGTTTAAGTTTCATACCCTGGTACCAGCTCTGGTGTTTTCTGTTCCTGGGCTTCTGTTTTAGTAATTTGGATTTTCCGTAGCAACCTGTCATCTCTACAATTTTGAGGGAAGTGGTTTGCCCTGTGAGCTCAGTCCTCTGCTGTGTCTAGGATGATTTGTTGATTTTCAGTTTGTTCACCTTTTTTCTTATTGTAAGAATGGTAGTGATGACTTCCAAGGTCCTTGTATGCCAGAGCAGAAATTGAAAGTCAGGTTTTTATGAATTGAAAACATGCCTTCTTGTAGTTCATTGAGGATAGCCACTTAAACATTCTTGTTTGTTACTTCCAATATATGGTTCATCTTGGAGTTGGACTAGAATGACTTCTGACAATGTGCTATATTTTCTTGATTCTTTGTATGCTGGGCCCTTTTGGAGTATATCTTGGATATTATGAATATCGAATTGAGCTTCTGTACTATGTTATTTTTATCCAATAAGTATTATTTCCTTTGTTTTACCAGATAGTTTTCTTGGCTGGGCTTGAACAGCTAACTCTTTCTTGTGCAGTCGCTCTTGTCATTGTCCAGATCTGTTGAATTTGGATGGGCTGCTAAGAGTCTAGTCCGTGAAAGCATTGTTCCGAGTTCAGTCAGAGATGTGGCTAATCTGGGCCTCACGCATCTTCCCTTTGGATCTTTCTCTTCAGTTCTCATGATTTCCTGAATTCTTTATATATGGTTTTCCAGGCCTGAATGACTGGGTTTTTGACACTGTATGCTGTGAGCACTTGGACTGCATCTAGACTTGGACTAAAAGGCACACCATCTCACCCTCTCTGAATGAGTGTACACTCTCTACCAATACCTGCCTGCTTCTCTTCACTCACCAGCACCTTCTGGGTTGCAGCTGTCCTCTCAAATCACAATTTGTTCTTTTGCTTTTCATTTACTCAATACCATCATGGTTCAGGGTTCACATAGAGAGGTGGGTAGACAGACTTTGGGAATTCCCTCTCTGGCTGTCTTCCTTCTGGGATTCCCCTCTTCCTTCAGCATTTTACCAACTCCACTTTTAGGTTCTCTAGACCAGAATAATGTGGGGTATTTTTCCCCCATGTGTGCCCCCTCCTCCACTAGCTGCTGTTCACCACAAATGCTAGACTTAGCCCCACAGTAAAAGTCATGGTCATGAAAACTTACCTATGTAGCTCCCTGTCTGTCTTTCTATTCCTTCTAGCAAGTTTGATGTCCCTTTGAGAATCTGTATGCTTTTGTTCACTGTCTAGTAACTTAAGTTTTCTTCTCTTTCTATTATAATCAGGTTTTGTAGTTGTTTTCTGTGTGTATGTGTGCAGAGGAGGGAGAGAGTCCTACAGGTTCTGAGTTTATCATACCCAGAAATAGAACGTTTTCAGGAATATTTCCATAAGAACAAAAATAAAATTAGTGAATAACCTCTTAGAAACCAAGACCATGTGTTCCTTTCATGAATGTTGATAAGGTAGAATCTTGTGATATTCTAGCCTCTTGTTTTCCATACAAACAGGAATAGAGGAGGGAGAGATTTTAGTGATAGGAAGAATCCTTTGGGGATTATGAGCAACCTATATGATCCCACTTCACTAAGTTGTGTTGAAGATAGAATAACTTTTCACAAGGCCTGGAGATTTTTTTAAAGCTCATTTATGACTGTTTTGAGCCAAATGCTAGATTCTACTTTGCTTAGTACAATGCCTGTCATAGATATTCAGTAAATATTTGAAACTCTTGATTATGGATTCATCATAAAAAATTACACACCATTAACAAATTAGCTAAGAGTGATCATTTTGATTGTCTCAGAAATAAGATGATTAAAGAAAAATATGTGTATGTTTTTCTTCTTGTACTCATGTAGATACACAGCTAATACATTTCAAGCCATTTTAAATAAAAGAGTAATTTGTCCATGATATACTTTGTCATATAGTGCTATGTAAATGAATTGTTTGGGAGGAATCCCTGTAATGTTATTTCTTACTTCTGTCTAATTCATTTGTTGAAGGACTTAGGGAATAGTAAGCTAGGTAATTAAAGTTCATTTTGTATCTTCTACCTCATACAATAGACAAAGTAAATGTGATTATTAACTTGAACACCTTAAGAATGTATATAGTAATTAGGAGGTTTATAGAAATCATCAAGGAATTTAGGCTATAGAATATCAAAGAAAGGTCCCCTAATATCAGGGTTAAAGTGTTCTGGAGAGTATGTCTACACATGAAGTGTAAAATTCATCAGAATACAATTCATAATACTTTTGGTTCATTACCCTCTTGTTAATTCACATCTAAGAGGTTACATGGGGTCCTGATATCATTACAGTAAATCACAGACTGTACTGTAGGTGCTAGTCACTATCAAATGGCAGCGAGATCAAAGCAGCCATGTGGGCCTGTCACTGAAGTTAGAGATTTGACGTTGACTTGTCAGTGTGATTATTATAAAAGAGATATAGCATGGAATTGTTTCCTGAGAGTCATCCAGGTATTCAGCATCATAACTCAGAAACTTCCTTCAGTTTTCTGCCCTAGTTCTGCATTTACTTAGTGCTGTGGGCCGACTGGTGAACCCTGAGAAGCTTAGGACTTCTAAGGGGCTGTGGTAGCTATCTTGCTGTTGACTCAATCCCCCTATATGCAGCCTCTTTTTTATTTAAAGATATTATTGGGGAATTGGGGGAGGGGAACAGCATTGGGGAATCGGGGAAGGGGAACAGACAAGTTGCTGTCCTTTTTGTTTTTCAGTCTAGTTGTGGAGGACGTCGCTTCACTAGCCCATGTTGGTATTATCATTTCACTTTTCCTGGGTGAGGCAGTCTCTTGCCGGCCATTGGACGGCCGCTCACAGCTGCTCATGGCAGCTGATGCCAGCTACTGGCCAGCCCCACTGCAGCCTACACTGTTGCTGGCCACTCACGGCAGCCCAGCTCCAGGTCGAGCTGTTGTTCACCATCTTAGCTATAGAGGGCGCAGCATCACTGGCTCTCATGTGGGATCTGAACTGGGACCCACTGTTCAGAGCTGGAGTCCCAAGCCAACTGTTAACCAACGTGCCACTCGGCTGGGAAATCCAGTGCCCTGAAGCTGGTTTGTTGAGGCCTTAATTGCATGATTGAGCACTAAAAATGTGAAAACAGTCATGGACCAGAATAACAAGGTAAAGTAAGGCTAAAGAATGTTTTTATAGATATTCATGCATGTTGCCAGCAGGACTCAGTTTTTTTCCAGATGATTCTGAAAGACTCATTTATAATTGAACAAATTTGTGGGATTCTTCTGAGCACCCAGTTGCATTCCTTTTGGTTCTATACCAGACTGCATTTATTACTACCTTTTGTTTTACTCATATCTCTGAGGTAGATGAATGCTTCATTTGAACGGGAGGTAAGGAACTGTATTTTCAAGGTCCTTTTCACATGTTTCACAGTGTCTGTGTGATAAAAAGGACAGGGAGAATGTCTGTTTCAGAGTAAGCTACATGACGTGTTAAAATCCTATATGACGGGCCGGCCGAGTGATGTGGTGGTTAAGCGCTGGCTTGGGAAGCCAGCGGCCCCGGTTCGGGTCCCACATATGAGAGCCAGTGACACTGCCCTAAAAAAAAAAAAATCCTATATGAAATTTTGTGAAATGCTTTTCCAAAGAGAATTTTCTCTTTAAATTAGTGAGTAAATTGGTATACAGGAGGAGCCTTCCCTAAGATTGACTTTCTTGGTGGCTAAAACTGCAGCTAGACCTTTCAGAAGCAGTTTCAAGGTGCTGATTAGATGGTGAGGTAATTTTGTTAAGCACTTGGATCCTGATTGTCTCTGGAGGCTCTGAAGCTGTGAGTTACAGAATAGACCAATTTGATCTCCTGGGATCTTTGCCAGGTTTGTAATTGTGCTGAGATTTTTAATGATCACAAATGACAACATGATGTCCTTCCCTTTACTCTAGAAGGGAGATGATTCCTAAGTGATAGGGAACAAGGATATTTTTTAGTTTGGAAGACTTGGAAAATCAGACTTCTCATAGGCCAAATACAGCAGTATATCTAAGATACAGTTATGCATCCACTGAGTTGCATCTACTTGTTTTATTGAGATAGCCTTGAAAATGTCCCTTAGACTGTAAACAACATGAGGGCAGGTTTTATGTCAGTTTAGTAATCATGGAATCCTGGCACAATGCTTGGCTGTGGTAGACCCTTATACGTTTTTGTTGGAAGAATGGGAATTATGTAGGTTTCTTATTTTAGCATGGGAATAGAGATAGCAGTGTTGGACAGAAAACAAGGCAGGATATTCTTTCCCTACAACTCCTCGCAAACACGACTTCATGTTTCTAGACTCTCAAGGGTTGCCTTGTCTATAAAGCCTTCATATTTTTTATAGATGTAATTGACCTAACCACTCTCCCTTTAATGTATTCTTCTTTTATAGCATCTATGGCATTTTTATTGCTTTTTTTATGTGTATCTGCATCTTTTTACCACCGTTGAGAGCTCAATTACTATTTGTCAGTCTATCCCTGGTATATTATTAGGAATGAGTTTGGATGCAAGTAGCAGGAAATACAATTAATAGAGGCTTAGGCAAGGGTGTGGTTATCTCACAAAATTAGTTTTGGAGGTAGGCAATTCAGGGTGGATGTCTTTAAGGACATACATCTTTCACTTTTTCCAGTTGACTAAGCTTAGCATGTGGTTCTCATTCTCATGATGGTACAATGGCTACACCACACACCTCCCATCTGTATTCTTCACAAGAAGAAAGAGGGAAAAATGGCAGAAGGGTTTACCAAAAGTATGTCCTTCATAAAGACTTTCCCCTTACATAATGTATTGGCTAGAACTGGGTCACATGGCCACCCTTAGTTGCAAGAGAGTCTGAGAACTTTTCCAGCCCTTCTGCTACAGGAAGCGGGGAGGCTAAAGTATTGTGGATGGCATTTGTGTAGGTAGTCTATAATGACATGTTCATAATTGAGGTCTCTCTCAAAAATGTCCCAGCACATGTCCAATTAATTATGTCACACATTGAACATATTTTAGCAATAGGCTTACTATCTTAAGTCTCAAGGACAAAATATGTTTCTTGGCTATTTCTTCAGATTCTTTGTATCTATTTTAGAAGTGTGGTCTGGCTCATGGTTTCAGATTAAACTTACTTTGGCCATTTTTAAGATGTAGGATATGGTCAGAGATGGAAATAAGCAGTAATACAAGAGAATGTGGTTCCAGGAACTTGGCCCCAGCAGTATGGAAACCATTTAAGTCTGTAAGTGATGAACTCCATAAATCATCTTTCTGCTTCGTAAGGTTCTGTGATTTCTAGATGTCCTTCAGCATTCAATTCCTCTCTGCTTTTGCTTTTGTGAGTTGCATTTGATAGAGGGAGGTGCTGCTGCACGTGATGGGACTCTGTATCTGTAGTGTGAGTGTTTAATGTCCATATCAATAAAGGGTTCCTGGGTATCCTCCTCTTTCAGCTGGTTGAAATGAAGCTGAAAGCAGCTGGGATCCCTTAGGACCCTCTCATCTTTACTGCCGCTCCCCGCTCTAATTCTCCAGTGCAGGGGTCGGCAAACTGCAGCTTGCAAGCCATATGCAGCTCTTTGGGTAGGTTCCATCTCAAAAGTTTGCTGACCCCTGGAAGTGTCAATCCTGCCCCTCACAACAATTCAAAGATTATTCGAGAGCCATAAATATATTTTTAGATGATCACCATTATGTGAATAATATCCTCCTAAATTTTTATAAATGAAACTATGATATATTTATTTTCATTTTCAGTTTTACTTCAGAGCCACATGTACGTACCCAAATTGCTGCATGTGGCTCACGAGCCGCAGTTTGCTGACCTGTGGAGGCTCTTCAGTCTCAAAAGTTTGCTGATCCCTACTCTATTGCTTTCTTAAAGTCCTTCCTGTTTTCTCTAGGTAATTGTGAATTTTTTTCTTTTCTTTTCCTTTTTTTTATTATATTAGTTTTAGGTGTAGTAAATAAGATAATGATTAGACATTTACACCCCTCCCAAAGTGATAACCCCCCTGAATCTACTATCCCTCTGACACCATATATAGCTGTTACAATTCCATTGACTCTATTCCCTATGCTGTACTTTACATCTTATGATGATAGGTAGGTAGGTAGGTAGGTAGGTAGATGATAGATAGATAGATAGATAGATAGATAGATAGATAGATAGATAGATAGATAGATAGAAATAGTTGTGAATTTTAATGTCTTTTTTTTTTGAGGGCAGTGTCACTGGCCCTCATATGTGGTACCGAACCCAGGCCGTTGGCTTCCCAAGACAGCGCTTAACCACTGCGCCACTCGGCCTGCCCTTAATGTCTCTTTCTTTATCTGAATAGAGATATTGGTTTTTAGCCATTCCCTTCTCCGTCCTTACCACAGCAACAGGAAAACCCTACAGTCATATCTATTAGACAAATCTCATTCCTCAGAGATCAAGCTTTCCTCCATAGGCCTTCCATTTATAGTAATTGTTCTAGGAAGGGCAGGATTTTTTTCTGAATGCCTCTGTTTTTAATTGCTTCTAGGAAATTTATGTCCAGTTAGGTAGTGAAGAAACTTTTTCCTTTGAAGGCCACATACATAAGAAGGAAAACATCAAATAAGGGCCTCACATATAAAGATCTTATTTAGAGGGTTGTGCTTTTGAGTAGAAGTTTTATTTGAGAGAAAATGTTCTTTATGCAGTTAAAAAACAGGGTGCAAACACCTTAAAGAGCAGAGAGCACAAAATTTTAACCAAAAGCTATAGGTTCACAAAAGAAGGAATATAGCTAACTCATACATATATTAATATTATGTGTTCAACCTGACTTGTGATCAAGGAATTGTAAACTATTGAACTCACAAATTTTAAAAACAAAATGCTCATACGCGCTGACAAGTATGGGGAATATACAGTCTTTAAAAGTTTGTCATTAAATTGTAAAAGTTTAGGCATACCAAAAAGTAGTGAGGCCAATATAATAAAAATGTCTATTTCCACTTTTTTAAAGACCTAACCCTTCCTAATCTGGTTCACTTTCTTCCTCCCTCCTTTATCACTGTCAATCCCCCTAAAGCCAACCTGAGGCAGCCACTCTCTGTAAGCTAGCACTTTTGTACACTGGTGGTGAAAATGAAATTGCTTCAAACTTTCTAGAGGGCAAGTTAGCAATATATATCATTCAGCCTAGTAATTTAATCAGAAAATAATGAGATGTGCATAAAAATATAGGTAGATACATTTATCAACATTTTTATAATAAAGAAATTGAACAATAAAAAAATAGCTCAATAAATGTTTCCATAGTGGATTATGAAGTAGCAATGAACATTTATGCATGGTCCAAGTTGTCTGCCTTAAGTATACATCAGTTTGGCAAATAGAAAATATTTCCCATACATGTCATGCAGGAATGTGTCATCAGTCCAATGTTAAAACATATAATTTGGTTTGGTGTTATGGACAGTTAAAGTAGAAAAAGAAAGGTAAAGGGTAAAATGGAAAATTAAAAGATTGATTTGGTTTATAGTGAAAGAAAGACAGTGAGGTAGGCAGCTGGTTTGTTTAGGCTATTCAGGGGACTTGGTATCTGAGCCATCAGTTATTTAGTGTTTTCTCTGTGTCAGCTGGGTGCTGGATGCTATCATCAGTGCAGAAAGGCCAAGTGATGGCCTCATCGCTCAAGTAGCTTGCAATCTGGGGGACACAATACACACACAGTCAGAAACTTGGTAAGCAAACAAGAGAGACTGATATTTGACAAATGAGTACTACACATTTGAATGCCATCGAAATTCAAAGGACCCAGAGATTATGTCCTGCAGGACTAATAGTGATACGCTTATTTGTATTTCTAAGGAGGTGGGGAATTATACAGTCATTAACAATGGCATTAGGATTCAAAGATGCCAAAAGGAAGGGACATCCTATTTAAATTAAGGGAAATGATGTGAACAAAGGCTTGGGAAAGTATTTGGCATCTGTAGAGAGCTAGAGCTTGACTTGATTTGTGGGATTCTTGTTGAGGTGGAAAAGCAAATAAATGGGGCCAGAACACAGCCTCGAATTTCAACCTTGTTTTAGGACCTCTGATTCAGGTTTGCAGGCAGTTGTATTTATTGCTCTTAATTGCAAATTGCAAAACCTGGCATTTTAGTATTAGAAAATCCACTGTGAGACATATGAAATTAAGCTGAGAGCTGAAAAATTCCATCCTTGGTGGTACTATACTGGGAACAGCATTAGAGTAAGAATTAGACCTGGAATGTGCTACAGATTCTACCAAGTAGCCACACTGTAACCAAACCAAGCTTTGGTTTCCTCATCTGTAAGACCAATATATTATTCACATTGCTGGACTCACAGGGTTTCTAATGTGCAGATCAAGTAAAATGATATTCAGATTCCTCTTGATGCAATGCTGGGTAACCCAAAAAAAAAATCTTCAGACAGAATTCCCTCTATATCCTCTGCTGTCTCACCTCAACGCTGATGAATAGTTATATAACTAGGGGCGAAAATAGAGAAATTTGAACCCACCTGAAAATGGAGTCCTGAAGTGACAATAGTCCAGAAAAATGCCCTCCTGCCTCCCAAGTACCAGAATCTTTAGTGCTTTGTCCCCAGACAGTTGGACTCCAATATAAGGTTTTGGGGTGACTTTTTAGCCATCAC
The DNA here is from genome assembly GCA_033961575.1 of Aselliscus stoliczkanus. Lineage (NCBI taxonomy): Eukaryota > Metazoa > Chordata > Mammalia > Chiroptera > Hipposideridae > Aselliscus > Aselliscus stoliczkanus. Next base: position 107,816,567 of record CM066737.1, read on the forward strand.
TATATCATAATAAACATCCTCTTTTGTTTTGGCTGATGGATCCTAGAGCTCTCATGATTTGGTAAATCAAGTTGGCAAGCTTTCCACAATGTACTTCTGTGGAGTAGTAGGTCTTGGGGACCCAAGGCTTCCCCAGATGAATTATAGTCCCTCACCCTTAATTATTTAGAATGGAATAATATTCTGAATGCTCTTGGTCCAGGGGGTTGCTTCTCAGCGTTTCTTTCAGGGATGCTGCCCGTTTTTGGAGAAGGGCCAGCAGAGTGAGTCAGATCTTTTAGGTTTTGTTTATAGAGTGGCCATCAGGATATTCGTATGGATCAGGCAGGTGCAGTGAGTTTCCTCTGGCACAGCCATTCCACTGGGCCTGGTGTGTTTTCAATTATATCTAGGCAGTTTTAGGAAACTGTTTTAGTGGGTCAATTTCTAAATATATTATACAAATATAGGGTATGTTGCTTCTGAGCTGTCTTGCCATTGGCCTACTTATAACTATAATATGGTGGTATCCAGAAATATGTAACAATTGAAATTTTAGATAAGATAGCATAAGAGTTAAAGCAACAAGTGGTCATATGCATACACAAACCCCTACAATGGACACCTCAAGGTGTGCACAAGTTATATCCTGGCTGTTTGCTCCCAAGCTTGCCTGAGTCTGTTTTTTTCAGCCTTTTATCAGAGAGAAAGGAAACAGAGTCTCAGAAATGTCTCACAAGTGATGAAGTAACAGAATGAAGGACTAGCTCAGTGCCTATTGCCTAGTCAGGATCACTTCTCCCATACCCACCTTACTTATATGATCCAACTCTTTCACTGCCATACCATCTCTTCTTTACCATAGGAAATCTCCAGTTTTTGTTGTCTATTTCAGCTAGGAATTAAGAAGCAATCTGATTAATTTACACATGTGTGAAATGCTGATAACCCCCTCTAATTTTCCTAGTAATATATACTTGTTTTCTCCAAAAGATAAGAATGCTGTATCTCTAGATGTCTAAATTCATGTCTCCCATTTATCTGTTCCAAGGAAATAATCAGACATGAGAATAATATTTATATTTAAAAAGATGTACTGGTATATTATGACACTAAAAATACAAATATGACACCAATTATGCTTAATGACTACATAATTTTTTATTATATGGATGTAACAATGTTTATTTCTGAATGATTGAATATTTAGAGAATGGTTAAATTATGATATATGAATATAATTCAGCCGTTAAGAATCTTGTTTATAATATTGTAATAGCTATGTATAGTGCCAGGTGGGTACTAGACTAATTGGGGGTATCACTTTGTACATTATATAAATGTCTAGCCACTGTGCTGTACACCTGAAACTAATATAAAATAATATTGAATGTCAACTGTAATTTAAAAATAAAAATGATAAAAAACAATTAAAAAATAATGTTTATGAAATATTTAACTTCATAGAAAGATTATTACAATGTATGTATTAATGAAAAAAGTTTGAGAAAAATGGAATATATGAGCTCAACTAGTTAAAATACAATATTTATTTAAGAAATTTTCATTCAATAAATTTTGCATGTCTAGAATGTGTCAAGTATAGTGATGAGTATGAGGGTATAGCATCAAGCAATATATACATGATCCCTGCCAGCATTAAACAGAATAGAACATAATTATGAAATTAAATCTTCCTTTGGGGATTGAGGATTTCTATTCAAATGTGATTAAACTCATTTTTTAGTTTCTGAACTCTCCAAGACCTTGTTTTCATTTGTCATCTGCTTTTTGTCCAAGAATTCATAGTTCTCCAATTCAATTATGTTGATCAGTAGAGTTTAAAAACAATAGCAACAGACAAAGCAAGCCAAGCATTCTCTATCTTTAGATTTTTTTTTTGACCTATGTGGTCATTGTTGCCCAACAACATCAGTGTAATAGCTTCTCCTAGGAATCCATCATTATTACTTTTGTCTGGACTGCTTCTGTAGAAGATATTAATTTGGAAAGGAAAAAAAGTGTTTCTGCATGGCCCTTTTTATTTTACCTTACAAACAAATCCATACTCACACTTTTATAGAATGTAATCTTCTGTAGCGTTATCAACTTAACTTTGTTCATTTTTGTGAGTGTATTTTTTATTTATAATTTTTAATTAAATTTATTGGGGCGACATTGGTTAGTAAAATTATATAGGTTTCAAATGTACAATTCTATAATACATCATCTATATATCACATTGTGTATTCACCACCCAGAGTCAGTTCTCCTTCCATCACCATGTATCTGACCCCGTTTAACTTCTTCCACCTCCTCTCCCCATTTAACCTCTGGTAACCACTGAACTGTTATCTGTGTCTATGAGTTTTTGTTTGTTTGTCTTGTTTGTTTGTTGCTTTCAGTTTTATATCCCACATATGAGTGAAATCATGTGGTTCTTGACTTTTTCTGTCTGACTTATTTCATTTAGCATTTTTTTCTTGAGATAAATTTCCTTTAAAAAATTTGAATGATACTTATAGGAAATGGACCCTTACACAGAAATAGTTTCTAGTGAAGAAGCTATAAATTTTGTTTATTTAAGAACTTCATCCTGCAAAATATACCTTCTTTAGAATTGAGGCTAATATTTTAATTGTCTGCATCAGACCATTAAATTTTGGTTCTCCTAGTAGCATTAATATAATATCCTTGAAACATGTTCACTTTAGTGCTCTGCTTTGTTAGGTGTGATGCAACAGTATTACATGTCATAGAATTCTTCCTTCTAAAGCCTGAGAGGTATATCAGACTTATTCCATGCACTATTTGTGTTGATTTCTCAATGCCATTTTTTTATGATGTGCATACACAGTGGGACAATGGGAGTATTAAAAATATGAGAACCTATTTTTTCTGGTGGACTTGTAAGCATTGATCTCTTGAAGTTATATCTGACTTCATTTAATTAAAAATATTATACTACCTGAACTTCTTGTATGAATACATTTAAAGCACCATGTTGTTACATTTGGGGCTAAAATTCTGTTTTGTGATATGCCTAAGATAATACAACCAAAGCCACATTGTTTATTCTTCTACTTTTTCACTTACACACGGTGTCCATTATGCATTGATCTTGTCCAGCAATATTAACTTTCTTTAACAGATGGTTCTGCTATCTGAAGAGTCTTATTAAAATTTAATCAGTAAACTAAAAATAAGTAGCTAATGCCACAGTACATTCTGGTAACTCATAAAGGAAAAAAAAGAGAAAGTAAAGCCTAATGTAGGCTTGTGAGCTTAAAGGAAGGTGAGCATGTATTTATTGGCTATTCTAGGGTATATATAAATTACCATTTTTCCTCTCTTGAGAAGTGTTAATATAATGGGACCACACTTATCAGTGATATACTTTTTCATTTGCACAATATTTACTGTTATTCCTACTAGCACTGAACTGCCCTGATTTATATAGCACTATAGAATAGGGTTGAAGCCCATCTGTGCCCTTGTTTTCCTCAGAAAAGCTTTTCTGGACAGTGACTATGGCTGACATGATTCTTGAGCTATGTATGTCCTGTGTGTGCTGTATGTACCATTCACCAAAACGAAGCAAATCCTACCCATATGCATCATCTTCATAATGGTCTCTCCCTTCTTGTCTCATTCCTATGATGCAGGTTCCTTCTGCCTAACTGCTATTCTTGTTTCTCTTCTCAAAACAGTTCTGGATTTAGAAGAGGTATCTGACTATATTCCTGCTATTAGTTCTGTCTTTTTCTTTTTGATGACTCTGTACTGCTGTTCAAAGTCACTTGCTTTCACAGTATCACAGAGAACACATTAGTTTAGAAAATTATCATGGCATTTTGCTTATCTTCAAAGTAATATTTGCTTACATGAACAAAAGATTTGAAACAAGCACTTCATAAAAGATGTTCAAATGGCCGAGTAATGTACAAAAAGGTGTTCAACATCATTACTCATCAGGAAAATGTACAATGTGACACCACTCCCTCCTACCGGAATAGCGAAGATGAAGAAGACAATGCCAAGAGTATGCAAGGATGTGGAGCAACTGGAACTCCGCTGTACTGCTGCTCAGATTCTATATGGTACAGCCACATTGGAAATCTGTTTATCAAATAATGAGTAGAGCTGACTATAGGCATGCCTGTGACCCAATAATTCCACTTCTAGGCACATACACAACAGAAATAGGTACGTAGTTTCATAAAAAGACATGTACAAGAACGTTCACAGCAATGTTTATAATAAACTTAAACTTGAGACAAACCAAATGTCCATCAATAATAAAATGAATACATTAATGGTGATATAGACCTAACATGGAATCAATAGTGAGAGTGAGCTATAACCACATGCAACAATATGGATGAACCTTACAAACATGATGTTGAGCAAAAGAAGCTAGATCCAAGAGTATAGACTATGATTCCACTTACATGAAGTTCAAAATCACATAAAGCTCATCTATGATGTAAGAAATCAGGCTAGTGGCTACCCTTGTTGAAAGGTAGTGACTGGACAGGGCTACAAGAGGGGCTTCTGGGGTGCGAGTAGTGTTCTGTTTGGTGTCCTGATCTGGGTACTGGTCACCTGGGTGTGCTTACTTTATGAATATTCAATAAGGTATATACTTATGATTTGTACATTTTTCTGCATGTATGCTATGTTTTAATATTTTATATAAAAGAGTAATAAGTGCTATCAATCTCCTGCTACATAACAAATTACCCCCAAACCTAGCAGCCTAAAATAATAAACATAGTTTCACAGAGTCAGCAATCCAGGAGCCGATAAGCTGGGTGCTTTTGGCTCAGGGTCTCATCAAGATGAGGTTGCTATCAAGATGTTAGCTGGAGCCTGCAGTCAAGTGAAGGCTTGAATGGGACTGAAGGATATGCTTCAAGGGGGCTCAGTCACCTAACTGTTGACAGAAGCCTTAGTGGAAGCTCCTTGTATTATCACAGGCTAAAACAAAACAAAACACCCACAGAGTAACATATGTGTGTGTTTACATGTGCTTATATGTATTTAACAAATTATATCATGCACACTGTCATAATTTTTTTCTCCACTTAATACATTGTGGGCATCCTTTTTTTTATGGTTGGCTCATCTATAGATCTATTATAGTTCATCCTTTTTGCAGATAGATTTATGGAGGTGTAATTGACATGCATGCACATATTTCAAGTGTACAATTGGATAGATTTTTATGTATGTACACACCCATGAAATTGTCATCACAATCAGGATAATGAGTATCACTCCAAAAAATTTCCTCCTGTTTCTTTATAATGATCCTCCTCTCATCCTTATTAATGGCTGAAAAGGTTTTTTTATATATATAAAGTGTCTTCAAAATCCACACTTACATATGCTCACAGATAGCTCAATCTAATTTTTTGTTTAAATTATAGAACTCTTACCTCTTTTGGAAGAAGAACCAACCACCGCTCCAAGTCAAGAAGATGCAAGCCAGTTTGCCTGCATTAGAACATTAGCTCTGCCACTTCACAAACTGTAGGACCTTGGGCAAATTGCAACTATTCTGTATCAAATTCCTTATCTGTATCTCTAGTACTAATAATAGCCCTATACCTAACTTATAAAAGTATAAAGATGAAAGGAATTAATATACATAGTCTGATAACAAAGCACTGTGTTTTTGTGTGCTGTTGTTATTCTCCTGGCCTGTTACTCTAAAAGCCTAGGCTCACAGTCTCTCCTGATGATATTAATGCTATGAGTTGATAGGGCCCTGTGTTCAAATATCCCATGAGCACTTAACCTCTTCCTTTTACTCCTGCTTCTGTATCACTTTCCTCTGAGCTCCTTGCTAAAGCTGAGAAAAGATATGTTTTTAATGCTAGTTTCTTTATTACTTAGATATCTTAGGGACTTTTCATATGTTGAGAGATACCCAAAATAGCATGCTTTAAAAAATTCCAAGACCTTATAAGTCAGGATGTCAGAATGCCACTTGCATTTCTACATTAAGTCGTTAGTGATCACTTTGATAGTAGTAATTATACATGTAAAATAGCTATTCTTTGAATACATACTAAGTGTATATCCTATGAAAAATCCAAAGAAGTGAGGCATTTCCTGTCCTTGGGAAGACTACTATCAACTTGAAGAAATATGATTAGATTTTGTGGTGGTGAATATGGAAAGACTGGGATCAGGTATTATAGATACCACAAAAGAAGAGTGAGTAGGTCTTACTGATTGGTTATGTTAGACTGAGCTGAGGATGCTACCTCTGTTTTAAACCCAGGAAATGGGCATGTGTTTTACTATCCCTAAACTAGAAACAACCCAAATGCCCATGAGTGGTAGAAGGAATAAATAAATAGGGATACATATCTAATATAGAGTCAGTAGTGAGAATGCATATACTACATCCATGTGCAACAATATAGATGAAATTCACAAAGAAAGTTGAGCAACAGAAGCAGGCTCCAAAAGTATATACACTTTGATTCCATTTATATGAAGATCAAAAAACATGCAACACCCATCTATGGTGTAAGAAATCAGGCTAGTGGTAACTAGTACCTATTTTCCCTTCCTCATCCTACTAATTCCAAGTACAGGGCTTGCCTTCATCACCATCAGCCCCATGGAGTGTCTGGGGCTCTGTTGTTCTGCAGTGCTTATGGTCCAAGGAAGCTGCCAGGAGGGTTATTAGCTGGGGCAAGTTGGATGGGGACTGAATAAAGCCTTAGGCATGGATAGGCATCCTTCTAGCAGGGCAGTCATCAGCAAGGGGATGACTGCTGTCCAAGAGGAGCCCTCACCATGCACCACCAGGACAGATTCTGTCCATATGCTTGCTTTTAAGGTCTGTTGATGCTAAACCCACTTCTGAGGGATTTCTGGGCATTCAAGGACTGCCCCACACTAAAAATGGCCCATCATTTTGAATCTGTTTGGTCCCTTCAGGTCTGGGCCTTCTATTCTAGGCCCCACTGACTTCTCTCCTTCCTTTAACCCAGGGAGCCTTTCTAGTCTGAGAGAGGGAATGAGTGGATGGGATTGAAGGGGAAATCCTTGCTCATTATTTTCTTCAATCATAATGTCTCTGCTAAAAGACCTTTTGTTTTTCCCCCAAGTACCTTGGAAAACAAAGTTAGGAAAACTTTTTTTCTCTTTATCTGACCCAAGCTTATCTTTCATTTGAAGCAATGAGCATGAAATGGCTCAGCTATTTGGGGGGGGGGCATGGTAGGAAAGGAGTAAAAAAATCAGTCAAAAAAAAGTGAATTATTGGGAGTAAAATTTTAAAAAAATATTTTCAAATATCCTGCAACATTTGGGTTGAATGAAATAATGAAGATATCAATAACATAATTATGGAATTTAGGGGGGAAGCTACTTTATATATGTAATGAAGAAAATATTTGATTTTAGATGCATGATGTTTCAGGTGGTGATACAATCTCAAGGTGTAGATGTCTCTAGGGCATTTGGAATTGTGGAAATTAGGGGAAAGGTCAAGGCTAGATAGATAGCTTTGTATTTGGAAGTGATAATTTAAATGTAACTGGATGAAATAAAGTGTTTCTGTTAGGGAATATAGTGACTTCATCAAGTGATTTTATAAGGTATCTAGATTATTTGATATACTTTGTAATGACTTATTTTTATTCACTGAAATACTTCTATAGTTTTAGCATGATTTATTTAGATAGTTACAAAATTATCTTTAATATTTTATCATGTACTTGAAATATAAGTTCCACTATCATATAAAATTAATATCTCTAACTTAAGTTATTAGAGAATTTTCTAACTATTGTTATTGATAATGCTGGATATTTATGTTTCAATAATATTTATCCTAGGCTTACTTACATTTCTTTTGACTTATTCATTTATGAAAATTCAGTAGGCCATTTCATTGAGTATTCCAGGGTTTGGCAAATGCCTATTATTGTACAGCCTAAGAACTGAGAATGGTTTTTACATTTTTAAATGGGTGAACATTTTTAAAAGAAAATGTTGTGACAAATGAAAACTGTAAAATTCCAATTTCAGTATCCATAATCAAAGTTTTATTAGAATGTAGCCTCACCCAAATTCATTTCAGTGACTGCTTTTGTGCAACAACAGCAGAGTTGAGTGGTGGTGGCTGTGTCGCCCACAAAGCTTAAAATATTTACTCTCTGGCCCTTTATAGAAAAAGTTTGCTGACTCCTGATATACACCAACAATGTGTCATTGATAAACTACTAAAAGACAAGTATTTTTTTAAAGTGCTTCTCTTAAACAGAAAATCATCATTTAAATAATTCCTGTCTTTATTTTTTTCCCCTTGATATGTACTGCTATTTATAACTTTTCACCATGCTAGACATTTTGCTTGTTTAAATAAACAAGCACAGGTTAATTATTTCTTCTCATCTAGATTGTAACTTTCATGAGGGCAGGGATTCTTGTCTCTTTTGTATACTGCTATATCCCCAGCACCTAGGCATGTAGTAGAAACACAATATGTATTTGAATGGTATATATATTTTTAATTGAAAAGATGGCAGTGCTGAATCTGCCACATGTTACTTTACCCAAATCTGAGCATAACTGGATAACACGCTGAAACAAAGGATACTTTCTTCTTTTGCATAACTTGCTTAACTTGGCTCTCCAGATTCTAAAGGGTGAGTATCTAAGGAATTCATTTTTATGCTGCTGCCTTGTGTGAATCACTGGGAAGGACAGCATCTATAGCATCTATAAATTTTATATATTATATATATTAATTTAAAAAATTATTTGGTATCACATGGTTTTATAATTTATTAATTTTATAATATATTAGTATATTTATTATATTAGTATATTTATTATATTAGTATATTTCTACATTTAGATATATATTTCTCAAGACTTTATGTCAGTTATTATATTTATATATTGAGGGTAATGGGCCTAGCAAAGTGAATGGCACATAGTAAGTACCTAAAAGTTAGGGTAATTGAAGAATTACGCAAGCTCTTTATAAATTCAGGGGTATTGTTTAATGGTTTCCCACTACATTTAGAATAAAATCTAAACTTCTCCAATAAAGCCTTGTAGGATTTGACCATTTGTCTGTCTCGAACCTCTCTTTTCTCTCTTTCTTGCCATGCTGAAGCCATACTCAACTTCTTTAATTCCTTCTAATATCTTAAGTTCCTTTATGTATAATTTAAAAAGATATGACTCCCCTATAGTTTCTAGGCTCTGTTAAGGCAAGGATCACATCTGTCTTATTCACCATCAAATCCCCAGTGCTTAGCAAAATTACTGAAATGTAGCAGTAAGTAAATATTTGTTGAATGACTACACACATGATTGGAAGAGAACTGGACTTGGTGTCAGAAACCCTAGGTTAAAGTCCTGGAATCTGTTCTGAATCTTGATCTGGATGTCAGTTACTCAGGTGTGTTTGTAATGTTATTTTGATGTTACAGTTATGACATGAGCACTTTTGATGTGAATATGTTGATAAGTTAAAAACAACAATCCTGGGATGCCCTTACTAATTATGTGAACATGAATAAGTCAAATTCTCTGAAATTTAGTTTTATCATTTATTTTAGTAGGGATTATTATACCTACCTCATAAGGTTGTTACAAGCACTGATACGATGATATATGTGAAAGTGCCTTATAGTTGTATATACAACACGTATAGCAGGTGAATCTTTATTATTTGAAGGATGTAGAAGAAGAGAAAGTGCAAAGGGGAAGCACTCAGAAACCTAGTGAAATAAACTCATCTTTGACAGGAGTGTCCTTAGGCAGCTGAAGAGAGCTAGGGCTTTCAGAGATACCCATTGAGGAAAGAATGGACTCTATATCATCTCTAGAGTGTGCCACAGGGACTTTAGGTCCTCTTACCCTTAAAACTTAGAAGGGACTTGGGGAAGAGAAGAGCAGTAGACTAAGACTGGCAAATTACTGTAATAGAGTATCTGGGCAGAGTGGAGGATAGTGAAGTGATTGACCTACCTAACCAGCCATGGGAGAGCCATGTGACTGAAAAATAAAGCCAACATTGAAGTGCTTCTCTACAAAGTAAAATGTAGCCTGCAGTGTTTCAAAACTAATAAGGAGCTAGCTATCATCGAATCTCAGAGAATAACTGGAAGAAGAATCATTACCAGGATTAGGAGTTTCCAGGCTATGAATGTCACTGGAAGATTGGGCAAATGTGTGAAAGGCACATCAAAAATGGGAAAGGAAGCCCTTAAAGAACTGAAAACACACATTTCAAACTTAAATAGTAAATTCAGCTAAAGCTAAAAGGTTTTTTTTATTTTTTAAAGATTTTATTCAGGAATTGGGGGAGGGGAACAGCACTGGGGAATCGGGGAAGGGGAATAGACAAGTTGCTGTCCTTTCGTTCTTCAGTCTAGTTGTGGAGGATATTCCTTCACTGGCCCATGTTGGTATCATCATTGCGCTTCTCCCAGGTGAGGCAGATCGTTCGCCAGCCTCTGGACGGCTGCTCACAGCAGCTCTTGGCAGCTTACACCGGCTACCAGCTGCTCACACTGGCTGTGGGCCACTCACTGCAGCCTATGGCAGCCCACTGCAGCTGGGGCTGCAGCTATGCCGTCCCGGGGACTCACAGCAGCCCAGCTCCAGGTGGAGCTGTTGTTCACCATCTTACCTGTAGAGGGCAGTGTCACTGGCCCTAATATGTGGGATCAAAACCAGGGCTGCTGGCGTCCCAAGCCAGCTCTTAACCAACGCGCCACTGGGCCAGCCCCTAAAGCTAAAAGTTTAAAATTAAATTTTATTTTAAAAACTTCGGCTCATAAAAATATACATTATACTACCTTTATCTTAAATAGTAATCATTACACTTAATGTATTGAACCAGGTTGACCAACTAGGAACTAAACCTCCAGAACTAGATTGAAGCAAGACATTTTGAGAAAAGAAAATATTTGATCTCCTTCTAAGTCCTTCTTGTTGTGCATTTATTATTATCATCAAGAACTGTTCTGTTCTCATAAAATTCTCCTTTGAAGGCTATGAAATTAGGTCTACCATTGATAACCCTATTATGGATGAAGAACTGAGGCTTAAAAATTGTAAATAGGGCCAACTGAGTGATGCGCTGGTTAAGAGTTGGCTTGGGACGCCAGCTCTGAGCATCAGGGCCCCAGTTCAGATCCCACATGCAGGCCAGTGACACTACCCTCTATAGATAAGATGGTGAAAAACATCTTGACCTGGAGCTGGGCTGCCGTGAGTCGCCGGCGATGGCATAGGTCGCAGTGAGGCTGGCCGGCAGCTAGCGTGAGCTTTTGTGAGCCGCTGTGAGTGGCCGTCCAATGGCCGGTGAGTGAAAGCCAAACCCGGGAAGAGCGCGATGATCACAATACCAACATGGGCCAGTGAAGTGATATCCTTCACAACTAAATTGAAGAACAAAAGGACAGAAACTTGTCTGTTCCCCTTCCCTGGTTCCCCATGCTGTTCCCCTCCCCCAATTCCCCAGTAAAATCTTTAAAAAAAAAGTGTGAATAACTTGCCGAAGTCAGATAGTTAGTAATTGACAGGACAGGCCTCAAACCGTGGTATGTATGGTGACAAAGCCCATACTCTGACCTGTTGGTGGAATCTTGTCAGATTGTGTATAACCTGCCGTTATGTAAGAGGCCATGATACTGCAAAATTTGCTCAGTGCCATCATGCCTTCCGTATGTAAGAAATCCACAGAGAAGAAATCCTGAAGACTGTAGACTGATGAATCTTACTTGAATACTATGGAAGAGAGTATCATCTGTAACATTCTGTTAGCTGGATTATAAGCTCCAAAAAAGCAGATAATTTGTCTCTCTTGAGCGCCACTGTTTCTCTACAGCAGCGTTTCTCAACCTTGACTTTATTGTCATTTTGGAGTGGATAATTCATTGTTGTGGGGGCCTGTTCTGTGCATTATAGAATGTTTGGCAGTATCCCTAGCCCCCAACACATTACTAAATGCTACTAGCATCCCTCCCCAGTTGTTACAAACAAAAATATCTCTGGACATTGCCAAATGTCCCCTGAGGAAAAAATTACCCCCAGTTGAGAACAACTGTCCTAAAGAATAGAACAGTATCTGGCAACTAAAAAGACACTCAGCAAGTATTTTGAATTGACTGAAGACAGGAATAAACAGTGTTCCACAAAGTGTACTTCTTGTGATATGCAAAATAACTGGGGGGAACCTTAAAAAACTTCTGGGACTTTAATAGTTATGCATTTTATATGCATTAGAAATATATGGGGCTGGCCGAGTGACTGTTGGTTAAGAGCTCGCTCAAGAGTGTGAGATGAGCTCTGACCAACAGCAGTTCGATGCCCAGCCCAATCTGAGCTGCAGTTGAGCTGCCAACAGGTGGCAGGATGGCTCAGCTAAAAAAAAAAAATCTGTACCAAACCCATGCTTTCATATACTATTTTATAGGACAAGGCTAAAATAGATACTGAAATTTAAAAAAATAAAGGAACATTAAATAAGTATACACAACAAATACATTTAGCAAAAATCATAAAATTGATTAAGGTGATATGTAAATGACTGGAGTTTGATGCACTGATCTATACTAAGGGAAACATAGGCAAACATAGTATGTCCTGAACACATTTGGTATGAGAGCTTCCCCTAAGTCTGGTTTGTGTAGGCCACTAAAACCCTCATTAGGAATTTTCTAGTGCCCTGCACAAACTAGACATAAATGTGGAAGACAAATTGTTTACAATCTGAGATTTGGACAGTGAGAGATTCTCTAAAGTTTGCACATCTGTATGGGATAGCACCTAAGTTCCATGTATGAGAGTTCAAAGGCAAAAAGAGGTTACTTCCTGTTCAGGTAATAAGGAAAGCTTCACTACTTATATTGAAGGATGAATGGAATTTTAGTAGATGTAGATAATGCAGAGGAAAAAGAGCAGAGGCATAGAGTTGCAACAGTTTAAAACATGTTTAAAGGATGAGTAGAGTCCTGTTTGACAAGAGTGTGCTATAACTGTTAAATGGAAGGTAAAACCTTGTTGTACAGGGTGTTTAATGCTAGGCTGGATAAATCCAGAGCAGTGATTTTTATTTCCTAATGTCTAGCTAAAAGCTTCTTTGTTGTTGTTCTTGTTTTTAAGTGTGTTGCCATTACTGTAGAAGTAATGTTCAGTTTGGGATGGGGACCTCAGAATCAAGACTGATGAATACTCCTGCTTAGTGAAGTATAAAAAACTAGAATGAGATTTCCAGTCAAGATAGCGGAGTAGGTAAACGCTGTGCTCACCTCCTCTCAGGATCGCATCAATTACAACTAAACCACAGAACAACCATTATTGAGAATCTTCTGACGTCTAGCTGAATCAAAGCCCTACAACTACAGATATACAGAAGAAGCTACCTTGAGACTGGTAGGAGAGGTAGAGACACGGAAAAGGCTGGTCCCACATTCACATGAACATTAAAAATCAGGAGGTATAAGGGCCAGCCAAGTGGCTCAGTTGGTTAAGAGCTTGCTCAAGAGTGCGAGCTGAGCTCTGAGCAACAGCAGTTCGATGCCAGCCTGAGCTGAGTTGCCGTTGAGCTGCCAGCAGGTGGCAGGATGGCTCAGCTAAAAAAAAAAGGGAATATCTTGGCTGTGGAGGTCCCCACACTGAGGAGTGAGGGGTCCCAGCCCCTCCCCAGTCCAGGGTTTCAGTGCTGAGGGGAGAAGTCCCCATAACTTCTGACTGAAAACCAGTAGAGATTGTGGCTGAGTGAGACAGAGGGCAGCTGAAGTCCCAGGTGCTCCTCTTAAAAGGTCCAAGCAGACTTACTCACTGATGGACTCACTTGCTCTGAGCCACAGCACTGGGACAGCAGTTTGAAAAATGTTAGGGACATACAGGGAGAAACTGAATTATTTAGCTTAGGGAAAGGGATGAAGGGGCAGCTTTCTCCCTGATGGAGGAGCTAGCAGAAGCCATTTTTCTTTGTTGAACCCTTCCACTCCCTGCATGCAGATGTAGGCAGACCTCATATCTGAGTACCCATCAAACTGGCTATAATCTTTGGTTTGCCCTGCCCTAGTGATTCCCTGAGACAATACCCCACTCAGCTTTTGGGTACACCCAAGGCTTTTCCAGTGGCTTTCCATATAAATGGCCTGTGTTGGCTCTTGCTGCAGACTTTCCTAAAATCTCTCAAAGATTAAAAAACCCAAACAAGCAGCATCTGGCTGAGCAGCCCTGAGCCCCACACTAGCAACAGCTAGCCTTGGTCCATGGATTGGCCTCTCAAGCTACTTCTAAACACAGCATGGGTGGCGGCCATCTCTGGGTTGTTTTGTGGCTCATGCCATGTGGCCCATGCCATGTGGCCCTGGGCAGGGCACAGACTGGGGGTGAACTTTGCTTGCAGCAGGTCCCCTCCCAGAAGGCCCCAGGACTCACAGGCCCAGTGGCCAGATTCAGACTGGGCCAGAGCATCACCCAACCACCTCTAAGGACAACACACCCAAAAGGCAGACTGTGCAGGCACCAGAGCCCCACTAAAGCAAAACATGCTCTGTAGGGTCAGCTCCTGCAAAATAGCTCTTAGACTGCAATCACAGCCAGTGCTCACAACCAATAAGCTGGAGAGTCAATCCCTCCAACTGACATGCAAACAGCAATCAAGGCTCAACTACAAAAGGAGGGCACACACAACCAACACAAGGGACACAGCTGGAGCATCCAGCTATGGTGACCAGGGAGAATGCACCACTGGGTCCCACAGGACACCTACTACAGAAGGCCACTCTACTAAGACTGGGAGGCATAACAGCCATACCTCATACATAGAAACAAACACAGGGAGACAACCAAAATGGGGAGACAAGTATTTTCCAAGTAAAAGAACAGAACAAAGCTCCAGAAAAAGAATGAAGCAAAATGGAGACAATCTACCAGACACAGAGTTCCAAACACTGGTTATAAAGCTGCTCTATGATCTCAGGGAGAACTTCAACAAAGAGATAGGAAACAGGGCCGGCCGAGTGGCTCAGTTTGTTGAGAGCTCAAGAGTGCGAGCTGAGCTCTGAGCAACAGCAGTTCGATGCCCAGCCCGAGCTGAGCTGCTGCTGAACTACCAACAGGTGGCAGGATGGCTCAGCTAAAAAAAAAAGAGAGAGGAAACATAACATTGGAGCTAGAAAACATAAAAAAGAACAAGTCAGAAATAAAGAATACAATAACTGAAATAAAGGATACATAAGAGGGAATCAACAGTAGATTAGATGAAGCAGAGGATCAAATCAGTGATTTAGAAGACAAGATAGCAGAACACATTGAAGCACAACAACAAAAAGAAAAATGCACCCCCCAAAAAAGAGTTGTTTAAGGGGCCTCTGGGACAAAATCAAGCATACCAACATTCGCATCATTGGGGTACCAAAAGAAGAGAGAGAGCAAGGGATTGAAAACCTATTTGAAGAAATAATGATGGAAAACTTCCCTAACCTGGTGAAGGAAACAGACATACAAGCCCAGGAAGCACAGAGAGTCCCAAACAAGATAAACCCAAAGAGGCCCACACCAAGGCATGTCATAATTAAAATGCCAAAGGTTAAAGACAAAGAGAGAATCTTAAAGCAACAAGAGAAAAGCACTTATTTACCTACAAGGGAGCTCCCATAAGACTGTCAGCTGATTTCTCAACAGAAACTTTGCAGGCCAGAAGGAATTGGCAGGAAATATTCAAAGTGATAAAAAGAATTGACACACAACCAAGGATACTCTACCCAGCAAGGGTATCATTTAAAATTGAGGGACAGATGAAGAGTTTTCCTGATAAGAAAAAGCTAAAGGAGTACATCACCACCAAACTAGTATTACAAGGGATGTTAGAGGGATATCTTTAAGACCAAAAAAAAGAAAAGAAAAAATATGAATAATAAAATGGCAATAACTATATATCTGTCAAAAATTAATTTAAATGTAAATATATTAAATGCTCCAATCATAAGATAATATAGCTGAATGGATAAAACTAAAACCCTTACATATGCTGCCTATATGTTCACTTCAGGTCAAAAGACATACAGACTGAAAGTAAAGGGATGAAAAAAGATATTTTTTTAAAAAAGCTGTGGTAGCAATACTTATACCAGACAAAATAGACTTTAAAACAAAGGCTGTAACAGTCCGGCTGAATGGCTCAGTTGGTTAAGAGCTCACTCAAGAATGCAAGCTGAGCTCTGAGCAACAGCGGTTCGATGCCAGCCAGAGCTGAGTTGCCGTTGAGCTGCCAACAGGTGGCAGGATGGCTCAGCTAAAAAAAAAAATCCACGAAAAACAAAGCCTGTAACAAGAGATAAAGAAGGACCCAGTAATCCCACTTCAGGGTATTTATCCAAAGAAACCCAAAATGCTACTTTTAGGGGCCACGTGCATCCATGTGTGCATTGCAGCATTGTTTACAATGGCCAAGATGTGGAGGCAACCTGGACATCCATTGATGGAAGAATTGATAAAGAGGAGGTGGTACACATATACAATGGAATATTGCTCGGCCATGGAAGGGAATGGGTTCTTGCCATTTGCAGCAGCATGGATGGCCCTGGAGGGTATTGTGCTGAGTGGAGTATGTCAGAGAGTGAAAGACAGATGCAATACGATTTCACTTATATGTGAAATCTAAAGAACAAAATAAACAAAGCAGAAACAATCTCATAGATACAGAGAACATTTTGATGGTTACCAGACAGCACGGTGGAGGGGGTTTGAGGGGTGGGTAAAAAAGGGGAAGGGATTAAGAAGTACAAACTGGTTGATACAAAGTAGTCATGGGGATGTAGCATATAGCATAAGGTCAATAATACTGTAATAATAACTATGTATGGTGTCAGATGGGTACTGGATATATTGGGATGATAGATGGGAGGGGTGTTGGGGGACAGCGTGAAAAAGGTGAAGGCATTAAGAAGTACAAATTCATAGTTACAAAATAGTCAGGGATGTAAAGTAAAGCATAGGGAATACTGTCAATAATATGATAATAATTATGTATAGTGCCAGGTAGTACTAGACTAGTCAGGGGGATCACTTCTTAAATGTTGTAAGTGTCTATGCTGTACACCTGAAATTAATATAAAATAATATTTTTTTTCTCATTTTTTTTTTTTTGAGGGCAGTGTCACTGGCCCTCATATGTGGGACCGAACCGGGGCTGCTGGCTTCCCAAGCCAGCGCTCAACCACCACGCCACTTGGCCAACCCTAAAATAATATTGAATGTCAACTGTAATTGAAAAAAATTTAAAAAGGGGGGGAAGGTAAAGGGAAATAAGAGCTCCAAATTTCCAGGTATAAAACAAGTCATGGGGATGTAATGTACAGCAAAAGGAACATAGTAAATAATGTTGTGATAGTGTGATACTATGTCAGATGGTTGCTGGACTTCTCATGGTGATCACTTCTTTAGGTATATAAATATTGAATAGCTATGGTATACCCCTGAAAATATGATATTATATGTTACCTATATTTTAATAAAAATCTTCCTAAAACAACTAGAATGAAAACACACACACACACACACACACACCAGTGGAGCAAAAAGAGAGAGTAGAGCAACAGGAGATGAGAGTGGAAAGAGGAGGCTAAACCCTGGCAACAGAAGAAGCAGGGACATAACCTGGAAGTGGGGGAGTTCAGGGTTTGGGGGTGATATGGGCAGTGTCCTGTGTACCCCATATCTCTAAGGAAATCATCTTCTTTAAAACGAGATTCTGATCTTTGGAAATTTACTACTGGCATACTGGGTGAGGCAGCTGGCAGGTAATATTGATTTTTGCCTCCTTTGTTTCAGCCTCTCCTGGAAGAGAGCTGCTTGTTCTCTCCACCATGTTGACCTCCGGAGAGACAAGTACTTTTTGAAAATTTTGGCGCATACCTGCCAACCCTTTTCTTTGTGGTTCCCCTGACACAACTGAGAATGGCTTGATTCTTTTCAAAAATACTTTATTAAATATTAAAAATAAAAAATAAAATACAAGAAGTCCTACCAGATTTACTTCGCATATCTGATATCACTGCACTCTCTCTCACCACTCAAATCTTCTTTCCCTACTGCTGCCAGACTATCCTTAACATCCAGAGTTAGCCATGAACTCCTTTGCCTTAACTCTTTCATGACTTCTCACTTATACAGGGATTGTATTTTAGTACATGAACTTTCTTATGATTTTCCCTGAAGTGAAAGGTTTTATACTTCTCTTTACATACAGCTTATTTTATTTATCTGACATAGAGGGGTTACAGTTAGAATTGTGATGACACTTAGAAACAGTGAAGGACGAATATGTATGAGTGTTACAGCTCTTTCATAAAGCCTTCCCAAAATAGCTTTGTCTGAAGGGTCAGGAGTCACTACTGGATTTCAAACTCTGCTTCCTCTGGCGCTGGGTTTCTGAGGAGAAATCCAAGTGGGTAGAACTATAGCTCTCCACCTCAAATCAACCTGAAAAATTCAGCCCCAAAACATTTTATATATTGGGGTTCTGCATAAGATTATTTTTTTTAAGGTTTTATTGGGGAATTGGGGGAGGGGACCAGCCAAGTTGTTGTTCTTCAGTCTTCATTGTGGAGGGCTCCAGTCGCCATCTGGCTGCCCTACAGCAGCTCGTGGCCTCTAAGCTCAAGATGCTGTGTTAAGTCTTAGTCATGGGTGGGCGTAGCCACTATCCCATGAGAGAGTCAAACCAGCAGCCTTGTTGTTAAGAGCACACGCTCTGTCCACTGAGCCATCTGGGCGGTAGCTCAGCTGAAGGTGCTGAGTTCAGTCTTAGTTGTGGGTGGGTGTGGCCCACCATTGAACAGGCAATCTTGTTGCCAGCTGAGCCATCCTGCCACCTGTTGGCAGCTCAGTGACAGCTCAGCTTGGGCGCAGCATTCACTGGCCCATGTGGGAATTGAACCGGCAGCCCTGTTGCTCAAAGCACGCGCTCTAAGCCAACTCTTAACCAACTGAGCCACTCAGCCTGCCCTGCATAAGATTTTTTGAGAGTGGTCTGCTGCTTTAAATAAAAGGTGTAGTGATGAGAAATCATTAGATGATTTCTAAAGTTCCTTTTAGCTCTAAAATTCTCTGAGAATCCAGCCGCCTTCACTTCTTTCTTGATTCACTTTATGTTAATTTTGTTCCATACAATTAATAGCTTGTTAGAAAATAATGAAATTTCAGTGCTCAAGAGGTTTTGGCAGTTATCTTGTTCAGTTTCCCAAACTGAGCTTCAATGAATAAGACTCCTGAGAAATATGGATTGCTTGCAAAAAGGATTATGTAGTCAAATATATTGAGAAACTATACTTTTGTCACATTGCTAATTAGCATTTTTCAGGCTCTGAAAAGTCTGGTAATAAAGATACCTGTTTAACCTTAAGACAGCATTCCTTACATTTATTTGATCAGAGCCTTGCTTTTAATTAACACACCTTTAACATACTGTTGGAGGTGAATTTGGGAAGCACTCATCTAGTCCATCCCCCTCCTTTTGGAAGCAAGTAATTTGAGATAAAAAATTATTTTCTGGGCTGGCCGAGTGGCTCAGTTGATAAAGAGCTCACTCAAGAGTGCGAGCTGAGCTCTGAGCAACAGCAGTTCGATGCCCAGCCCTAGCTGAGCTGCCGCTGAGCTGCCAACAGGTGGCAGGATGGCTGAGCTAAAAAAAAAAAAAAAGATTTTCTAGTGTCACACAACTAGTTGTCAGTTCTCAGTCTCATATTCATTCCCTGATTGCCTCTGTTTCATATATGTTTAACTTATTTTTTTTCCAACTTCATTAAGATATAATGGATATGTAGCATTTTGTGAGTTTAAGGTATACAACATAATGATTTGATGCAGGTATGTATTGTAAAATGACTGCTACAATAAGGTTAGACAACAGATCTTCACCTCATATAGTTATAATTTTGTATGTGTATGTTGAGAACTTTTAAGATCTACTGCTTAGCATCTTCAAAATATGCAATATTGATAACTATAGTCATCGTGGTGTACATTACATCCTGAGAACTTCTTCATCTTAAAACTGGAAGTTTGTACCTTTTGACCTATTTCACCCATTTGCACCACTACTGCTGGCAACCACCAGTTTAGTCTCTGTTTCTGAGTTTGGGGTTTTTTTTATTCTACATGTGAGATCATACAGTATTTGTCTTTCAATGTCTGACTTACTTCACTTAGCATAACGCCCTGAAGGTTCATCCATGTTGTCACAAATGGCAGAACTTTCCTTTTTTATGGCTGAATATTAGTCTATTGTGTGGATATGTATTTGGTTGTCGGAAAAGTCACGACATATTTTTGCAACGAAAAACAGAAAAAATACGTCACGACTTTTCCGACAACCCAATATATATGTGTCTATACATATATATCACATTTTCTTTATCCATTTATCTTTCAGTAGATATTTAAGTGTTTCCTTGTCTTGACAATAGTCAAAAAATGCTGCAATGAACATCGTAGTACAGAAATCTCTTCCAGATAGTGATTTTATTTTCTTTAGATATATACCCCAAAGTGGACTTGTTAGATCATAAGGTAGTTCTGTATTTTTAATTTCTTGAGGAACCTCCATACTGTTTTCCATAGTGGCTGTACCAGGTTACATTCCCACCAACAGAGTGCGGGTTCCCTTTTCTCCACATCCTTGCTAGCATTTGTTATCTGTCATTTTGATAATAGACATCCTAACAGGTATGAGGTGGTATATCATTGTAGTTGTGATTTGCAAATGCAAATCAGTGATGTTAAGCACCTTTTCATGTATCGGTATGTCTTCTTTTGAAAAATGTCTGCTCAGGTCCATTGCCCTGTTTTGTTTTTTTGTTTGTTTGTTTGTTTTTTCAGAATTGCTCCTGCTTTTTTTTTCTTTCTTTTTTTGTTAATTAAATTTATTGGGGGTAACAATGGTTAGTAAAATTCTATAGGTTTCAAGTGTACAATTCTATAATATAATACATCACCTATATATCACATTGTGTGCTCACCACCCAGAGTCAGTTCTCCCTCCATCACTGTATATTTATTTGACCCCCTTTATCCTCTTCTACCGTCTCCCATTTTTAAATTTCATTATTTGGGGTTATTTTGCTATTGAGTTATATAAGTTCATTGTATATTTTGGATATTAACCCCTTATCAGATATATGGTTTGCAAATATACTCTCCCATTCCTTCGGTTGCCGTTTCATTTTGTTGGTCATCTTTTACTGTGCAGAAACTTTTTAGTTTGATGTAGCCCTACTTATGTATTTGTGCTTTAGTTGCTTGTGTTTGGTGTCATTTCCAAAAAATCATTGCTAAGACCAATGTCAAGAAGCTTTTTCCCTTTGTTTTCTTCTAGGAGTTTTATGGTTTTCAGGTCTTACATTTAAATCTTTAATCCATTTCAAGTTTATTTTTGTCAGTGGTATAAGGTAGGGGTCCAGGTTCATTCTTTTACTGTGAATATCTAGTTTTCCCAACATCATTTATTGAAGAGAATGTCTCTTCCCCATTGGGTTTTCTTGCCTCCCTTGTGAAATATTTGTTGACTTTATGTACATATGTTTATTTCTGAGTTTTGGATTCTGTTCCTTTGGTTTATTTGTTGGTTTTTGTGCCAGTACCATACTATTTTGATTGCTATAATTTTGTAATATAGTTTGAAATCGGGAAATATGATACCTCTAGGTTTGTTTTTTCTCAGGATTGCTTTGGGTATTCGGGTCTTTCTTTTGTGGTTCAATACAAAATTTTTTTTTTCAAATTTTAGGATTTTTTTTTTTATTTCTGTAAAAATTGCCATTGGAGTCTTGATAGTAATTGCATTGACTCTATAGATGGCTTTGGATTGTATGGACATTTTAACAATTATAATTATTGCAATCCATGAATATGGGATATCTTTCCATTTGTGTCTTCTTCAATTTCTTTTATCAGTGTCTTACAGTTTTCAGTGTCTATATCATTCACCTCCTTAGTTAAATTTTTTCCTAAGTATTTTTATGCTGTTATAAATGGGATTGTTTATTTCTTTTTCAAATAATTCACTGTTAGTATGTAGAAACACAACTGATTCTTGTATGTCGATTTTGTATTCTGCAGCTTTACTGAATTATACAGTGTTTTGGTGGAGTCTTTAGGATTCTCTATATACAAAATCATGTCATCTGAAAACAGGGACATTTACTTCTTTCTTTTCAAGTTAGTTGCCTTTTATTTCTTCTTCTTGCCTGTTGGTTCTGGCTAGAACTTCCATAACTATGTTGAATAGGAGTGGTGAGTGTGGGCAGCCTTGTCCTGTTCCCAATCTTAGAGGCAAAGCATTCAACCTTTCCTTGTTGAGTATGTTAGCTGTGGGCTTCAATTATAAGGCCTTTACTATGTTATATATGTCTTGTTGAATTTGTTTTGCTAGTATTTTGTTACAAATTTTTGCATCTATATTCATGGATATTGGCCTGTAGTTTTCTTGTAGTGTTCTTATCTGGCTTTTGTATCAGTGTGATGCTGGCCTCATAAAATGAATTGCTCTCTTTTTTTTTTTAGCTGAGCCATCCTGCCACCTATTGGCAGCTGTTAGCAGCTCAGCTCGGGTCGGGAATTGAACCGGCAACCCTATTGCACAGAGCTCACACTCTTGAGCAAGCTCATAACCAACTGAGCCACAGGGCTGGCCCCAAAATGAGTTTCAAAGTGTTCCTTCCTCTTCAATTTTTTGTAAGAGTTTGATAAGGATGGTTTTTTTAAATGCTTGATAGAATTTACCAGAGAAAACATCTAGTCCTGAGCTTTTCTTTGTTGGGAAGTTTTTGATTACTGATTCAATACCCCTACTCGTTTTTGGTCTGTTCAGATTTTCTGTTCCTTCTTTAGTCAGTCTTAGTGGATTGTACAAGTTGTGACAATTAAGTTCACGAACTCGTTGCAACAATTTTGCTAACCTTTTTTGATATCAGAGAGATTATTCATTATGAATTTGTACCAACTGGACAAACAGTTAACCAAGTTTATTATACGGAAGTGCTTAAAAGAGTATGTGAAAAAGTTAGACGACCTGAACTTTTCACCAACAATTAATGGCATTGGCATCACGACAATGCACTAGCTCACAGGGCACTGTCTGTGAGGGAGTTTTTAGCCAATGAACAAATAACTGTATTGGAACATTCTCCTTACTCACCTGATCTGGCCCCCAATGACTTCTTTCTTTACCCAAAGATAAAGGAAATATTGAAAGGAAGACATTTTGATGACATGCAGTACATCAAGGGTAATCTGACGACAGCTCTGATGGCCATTCCAGAAAAAGAGTTCTAAAACTGCCTTGAAGGGTGGACTAGGGGCTGGTATCTGTGCATAGCTTCCCAAACGGTGTACTTCAAAGGTGACTGTAGTGATATTCAGCAGTGAGGTATGTAGCACTTTTTCTAGGATGAGTTCGCGAACTTAATTGTCTGACCTCATATGTCTATTTGGTTTATAGTATTTTTTAAATCCACTATTTCCTGATTATTTCTCTGTCTGGATGACCTATCCATTGTTGAGAATGGGGTATTAAAGTCCCCAATGATTATTGTATTGCTGTTTATTTCTCCTTTTAGTTGCATTAGTATTTGCTTTATCTTCTTGATGAATTGACCCCTTTTCATTGTATGATGACCTTCTTTGTCTCTTGTGACTATTTTTAGCTTAAAGTCTATCTTGCCTCATGTCATTATCATTATTCCGTTTTTTGTTTGTTTCTGTTTGCTTGAAACATCTGTTTCTATCCCTTTACTTCATTCTATATGTATCTTTAAAGCTTAAGTGAGTCTGTTGTAGGCAGCATATGGTTGGGATCTTGGTTTAGTTTTGTTTTGTTTTGTTTTAATCCATACAGCCTTTCTGTTTCTTTTGATTGGAAAATTTAATCCATTTGCATTTAAAATAGTTATTGGTAGATAAGCATTTACTATTGCCATTTTGTTCCATTGAACTCTTCAGTCATTATATTCATCAGCTGTAAGATTTCCCTTTTTTTTGTAGTTTCTATTTCTTTGTTGAACTTCTCATTTTGTTCTTGCATTGAATTCCTTTTCAGATAGTTCATAGATCTCCATTTCTTTAGGGTCAGGTATTTGAGCTTTATTAATTTCTTTTGGTAGTGTCACGTTTACCTGTTTCTTTGTGATCCTTGATTCCTTGCATTGGTATCTATGCATTTATTTAAGTGGCCTCCTCATTCAGACTTCACACATTCACTTCAGCAGGGAATGACCTTCACCAGTCACTACAGCTTGGGGGTACTGGACAGTTTATTTGGCAGCCTTCATGGGCAGGCAGGGCTTGTTCTTAGGTTTTGTGGTTGGGTGAGGCCACTGCCCATGCTCTGAGCTTGAGGGATGCCTCTGGCTGGGCTCTGCAGTTGGGTGGGCCTGTTGTTTGGGTTCTGTGTTCCCGTAGGAGCACTAGGTAATCATATTGTTTGGGTGGGGCTATTGATTTTGCTCTGCATGTCAGATGGGGCCACTAGCTGAGCTCTGCAGTCACCTCTGGTTGGGTGTAAAGTCTCAGGCTGTGTTCCCTGGCAGGATGGTACCACTAGTTGAACTCCTTAATTGGTCAGGGCTATGGGCTGTGCTCTGCAGTTGCCCCTGGTTGTGTGAGATTTGCAACTGTGCTCCACAACCAGATGGTGCCACTGTCTGGACTCTGTTTAGATGGGGCTGCAGGCCGGATTTCGTAGTCTGACATGGCCTCAAGCTGTGCTTTGGGATCAGGCAGGGCACAGACTGTGCCCTGAATTTGAGTTGGGTTGCATGTTGGTCTTTGTGATCATCTAAGCCACTGGCTGTGCTCAGCTGGTAGGCAAGGGTGCTGGTTGGCCTTTCTTCTCATATGGGGCCATAGGCTATGATCCTTGATTGGGCAGGGTTACTGGCTGGACTTCCTGTCTAGGCAAAGCTGCAGGCTGTGTTCAGCAACTGGGCAGGGCCACAGGCTAACCTCCTCTGCTTATTAGGGTTGTAGGCTGGGCTGTCTGGCTGGGTGGGATTGTAGGCTGGCCCCTGTCTCTCCCGGTACCATAGGCTGGGCTCCTTTGTTGCCCAGGGTCACTCTTCAGACTCCCTGGTTATGCCAGGCCACAGGCTATGCTTAACAGTTGAGCAGGGCTCCTAGCTTGGCTCTCTGGCCAAGCAGGGCTATAGGACTGGGCTCCATGGCTGCTCTAGTTCTCTGTCTGGGCCTCCTGGGTGGGCGGGACTGGAGGCTGTGTGCTCAGCATTTGGGCAGGGCTGGGACTTTTCTTCCCTTTCTGTTTGAAGTGGTAAAAACAGGCTCCACTGCCCATATGGCCCACTGACTGGGGATTCAAATCAGGCAGAATTGCAAACTGAGCTCCCTAGCCAGAGGAGCCAGTGGCTCAGCTCTGCAGATGGCCAGAGCTGCTGGCGAGATCTCTACTCAGGCACTGCTGTAAGCAGAAATGCCATCTGCCAAGACCTGACTGAACAGTGTTTGCTATAAGCACCACCCCTCTTCTCCAAGCCTGTCAAAGCCCTGCAAATTCCTCCAGTGACCTCCATGAGGCAAGACCTGAGTGGGCCTCCTAGGAAGTGTCCCACAGCTTGGGGAGCTGGGTGTCCACCTTGGGCCTCTCTTTTCCCACTGTATAAACTATAGGCCCAAGGGGCCCTCTCAGTGTGGCACTGTGCCAGTGTGGGGTAGGTGTGATGTGGTCAGAGGGTATATAGTCCTCTTACCCTCCTAGTGTGGGATTTTCACAATGGTGTCTTTTCTATGGATAGTTGCTAGTTGATCTTCCTGTGAGAATGACTGAAGTCCAGAATGATCTATGTGGCCATCTTAATGACATAACTCTTCCGTATGTGCTTAGCTTTAAGTAGCTTATACATTCTTTAATGGACTGATCCATTATTTCTTATAATTTTTCCTCTCTGGTGCTTAGCTCCATATTGGGAATGTGACAGGTGAACAATAAATCTGAGGTGATTCCATGATTAAACTCTGTAAGAAAATGAAGCAGTATGGTATGAATTAGCTTCTGTGTATGTATTGGATTGTCAGGAAAGTCATGATACATTTTTGCATTGAAAAACATAGAAAAATAGGTCATGACTTTCCCAACGACCCAATATTTTTACCATTTATTTATTTATTTATTTATTTATTTATTTATTTTAGCTGAGCCATCCTGCCACCTTTTGGCAGCTCAGCTCAGGCCAGAAATCGAACCGGTGACACTGTTGCTCAGAGCTCACACTCTTGAGCAAGCTCTTAACCAACTGAATCACTTGGCTGGCCCCCTCAAAATTTAAAAACAGAATTGCTGCTCCTCCATGCATACCTGCATTTGCAATATGTGGTTTTTTTGCTCCAAAATTTCCATTGTCAGTGGTTCATGGTTATCGATTCACACTGTTTACTGGTAATAACTCTATGGGCTGCTTTGCCTCAGGGATAATTTGATTAGGGGCACTGCTGTTTGACACCATTCAGGGAAATGTTACACTATAAAGGGTATGGGATTTGTCACAGAATGACATTGAAGAGAAGTCAGGGATAGGGAAACTAATAACATACTAGTCTGGTTATTAAAATTCGGCCTTTTGGGCCGGCCGAGTGTCGCTATGGTTAAGCGCTAGCTTTGGAAGCTAGCAGCCCCAGTTCAGGTCCCACATATGAGGGCCAGTGACACTGCCCTCAAAAAATAAATTAATTAAATAAAATTGGGCCTTTTGGCATTGTTGTCTACCATTTTTTTATTGATATCGCTGCTTTCTCCTAAGAAATAAGCATGTGACCAATTTGATGACTTTTATTTGGCAAGGGCAGAAACTAATGCTAGATAAACAGGGTCAGAGTAAGTTTATATGGAGCTCATGCTTCCAGAAGACTATGTTTCTGTGCTCTGAGGTTAGATATTTCTTTGCAATGGAAAAAATATTTATATAAGGGGGTAAGATTGGAATGTTCTGAAAAGAAATGCTCATGTTGACCTCATCAGCTTTAATGGAACTTATTTGATGTAGTGACTCAGCCTCTGTGAATCTGACTGTGTGTATGTGCCGTATTTTTACAGGGAATCACCATCCAGGGACCTGCCGGAAACCACAAGCAAACATGGGGAGGAGTAAGTTTCTCTTCACTTTTAAATAATTCAGACTCTCTCCATATTAATACACTATATCCAGGAAATTAGATTTGTAACTCAAAGGGGTTTTTTGTGTGTGGACACCTATTTTGTATTTCTGGTTAATGTTAGAAAGTTTTTGTGTGAAGCAGGGCTGTGCAGACAAAGACCAACAGAAGGCTTGTTGCTTACTGACAAGGGCCTTTTTATTTACTGCTGCTCTTTTCTGGACATCTCCCAGTACAAGGAGAGAAGGCTCAAACTTGATACTATATAGACCTGCCCTAATCCTAGCTTCTTTACAACTCTTAGCAATGGTTTCTAAACCTTGTTGATAATAGCATTAAAAAAAAACACATGATTCTACTATGCAACCAAGGACAGTATTCAAAAATTCATCTGTGATGTTGATTTATAACAATTTTAATTTCCCCAAAAATGGTAAAGCCTAGCATTAAGAACCATGAGAATTCCTTTGGTATATTTCTCCTTTCTCATAAGGCTATTTATAGTTAGTAGGTAACAGACAAATTAATGTCATTTCATTGTTAAGTTAATATTAACCAACCACCAGTGACTTCATAAATAATCCTAATCAATATGTACCATAAAATCAGATGCTATAAAGGACCTCACAGGGAGACTTGGTGCTATGTACTGTAGAGAGACGAGTACTGCAGAGAGTCAGAGACGTGAGTTCAACTTCAAGCTCTACTACCTTGATCAAATTATAGAGCTTTCCTATACTTGTTTGTTCATATCTGAGGTGGGATTAATACATTCTGCACTTCTAGCTTCAGGAGGTTGTGATTGGCATAATGTGATAATACATATGAAAAGCGTGTTGAGAACTCGACGTATAATGGAAGAGAGCCATGATATCTGCTTATTACTGTCCACAATGACTGAGTATATCTTTATTGGTTCTGTCTTTTACCAGTTAAAATGAAGCTATTTGATCAGCAGGGCTGGGACTAAAGTTGTGCAAGTGACAGAGAGTGCCGTCTTATGTTTTGTGCTCTAGGCACTTTGCCGCCCAAGGATTATGGATAGATCATGGAACATGTCTTCCTGAACCTTGTTGAGTCAGATTTTGACTGTGTTTCTTTCAGAGCTTCCCTTGGACATTGATTAGCCCCAGGGATTCTGATACTTTCCCAACCTTCACAAAAGATACCAATCTCTGATAGTTGAGAAATTTTAAAACAATGAATAAATTTTAAAAATTTTATCCAAGTTTTGGGGCTAATCCATGCCATGTCCTAACCCCAAATCAGTTGTTAACAGAAGCTTCCAGAATAACTCATCGTGGCTTGGTCCTCACCTCACCTCAGGCTTCAGGTGAATTTGGAGAAATGTTCAAATTGTTGCATTTTGTCATGGCCATATGGAGAAGAGAGCTGCACCGAGACAGGGCAACGCATTCCTTCATGTTTCCTCTCTTCCTTTTCAGAATGATCATCAGGTCATTAGCAAAGAGATCATTAGGTACTTACTTTCAAAGGTACCTCAGCAAGGATTTGTTTAAATGGTCAGGCAATTAATAGAGTCCTTTCTAAAGGACAGAGCATGGTAATGTAATCTACAAGATGGGCATGTTTCCAGCCCAGGGATGAGATAAGGGAAGTGCTTCACAAAATGCTACTTTTACAAACACATGGAAGCTTGTAAAGTGGTCAGCTGTTTGTGTTGAGCACTTTAAAAGCATCCTTAACATCCTGAATCTCAAAGACCTTATCCTTTACTCTCCAAGCTTTACTTAGTTTGCCTGATTACTCATGTATATTGTTGACACTGTTGGTGAAAAAAAAAAAGATGCTACTGTGTGCTTATTTTTTTTTTCTTTTCTGGCAATACACAATGAAGTTTTTACTGGATTTTGCAAAGCTTCTCACAAACATAGCTCAATGTGTCATACAAAGGGACGGCAGAGGAAAATCTCACAAAGACATGCATGGCACTAGCCTCATTAATTAAGGAGCCATGAAAACAAAGAACACAACTGGAAAACCATACAGTGTAGGTGAAAAATTTAAATTGAGTTGAATTTCTCTTAGTATTCTTTGATATTAGATAAAGAAATTATTTTTTTTTACAATTAAAGTTTATTGGAATGACAATTGTTAGTAAAGTCACATAGGTTTCAGGCAGTGAACATCGGAGCACATATATCTTTACGGATAAATGTTTTCAGATTTTGGGGGTAGGTACCCAGGAGAGGGGTTTCTGAGTCATATGATAAATCTATTCTTAATTTTTTGAAGAGCCTCCGCACTACCTTCCATAGCAGCTGCACCAATCTGCATTCCCACCAACAGTGTATAAGGGTTCCTTTTTCTCCACAGCCTCTCCAACACTTGTTATTATTTGTCTTGCTGATGATAGCCATTCTAAATGGTGTGAGGTGAGATCTCATTGTGTTTTTTTTTTTTTTTTGAGGGCAGTGCCACTGGTCCTCATATGTGGGATCCGAACCGGGGCCGCTGGCTTCCCAAGCCAGCGCTTAACCACCGCGCCACTTGGCCGGCCCTCATTGTGGTTTTTATCTGCATTTCTCTGATGATTAGTGATGTTGAGCATCTTTTAATATGTCTATTGGCCATCTGTATGTCCTCTTTGGAGAAATATCTATTCAGGTCCTCTGCCCATTTCTTAATTGAATTGTTTTTTTTGTTGTTGTTGAGTTGTATGAGTTCCTTATATATTTTGGATATTAGCCCCTTATCGGTAGTGTTGTTTGCAAAAATCTTCTCCCATTCGGTTGGTTGCCTCTCTATTTTGTAGATGGTTTCTTTTGCTATGCAGAAACTTTTTAGTTTGATATAGTCCCATTCATTGATTTTAGCTTTTCCTTCCCTTCACTTTGAGGTCAAATTCTTAAAATCCTCTTTGAACCCAAGGTTCATAAGTTTAGTACCTATGCTTTCTTCTATGAAGTTTATTGTTTCAGGTCTTATGTTTAGGTCTTTGATACATTTTGAGTTAATTTTGGTATACTGTGACAGATGAAGAAATTATTTATAAATATGTGTTAGAGGAATCATTCTTTTATTTATGTAACATGAAAAAATTTATGAACAAAGTCTTAAAAATGGTGGGGGTGGGATGAGGACAGACTTGTGTATTTAATTTCTTATTAAGCCACCATCAGTGTCTATTCTTCGTGACATTGAAATCCCATTTACTACATATAAGTTCTGAGTGAGGGCTTAGTATTCAGGACTCAAGAATATATAATTATTTTGATATTAACAAGTATCTGTAGAGCACTTCATAACTCACAGATATTTCCCCTACATTATTTTGAGTTTTCAAACAAGACTATTATGTAAATAGGGGTTATTATCTTCATTTTATGTATTATAAAACTGAAGGTTGTGACAGAAAGTCTTATCTAACATCCACAGCCTGTAAATGGAGAGACAAAATGCAAACCTAGGCCTACTTATGTCATATCTAGCTTTTATTTTCCAATAAACCATGTTTCTTTTTTAAAAAAAATATTTTTATTGGGAAATTGGGGGAGGGGAACAGTGTTGGGGAATTGGGGGAGGGGACCAGCCAAGTTGTTGTTCTTCAATCTTCATGTGGAGGCGCCAGTCACCATCTGGCTTTCGGTCGGCAGCTCGTGGCCTCTAAGCTCAACGTGCTGTGTTCAATCTTAGTTGCGGGTGGGCGTAGCCACCATTCCATGTGGGAGTCAAACCAGCAGCCTTGTTAAGAGCACACGCTCTATCCTCTGAGCCATCTGGGTGGCAGCCCAGCTCAAGGTGACAAGTTCAATCTTTAGTTGCAGTTGGGTGTAGCCCACCATTGAACAGGCAATCTTGTTGTTAAACCAACTGAGCCATCCTGCCACCTGTTGGCAGCTTAGCAACAGCTCAGCTAGGGCACAGTGTTCACTGGCCCATGTGGGAATGGAACCCGTGGTCCTGTGCTCAGAGCACGTGCTCTAAGCCAACTCTTAACCAACTGAGCCACTCGGCTAGCCCAAACCATGTTCTTAATACCCTAGTCATCAGCAGTGTATAAAAGTAGATTAAAAATTTGAGAGCTATCTGTTGCTGTGACAGGTGTGGAAGAAAATATTTTCTAAAATGTACAAGGTTGGACAATAATGTTCATGACCTCAACCTAGAAAAAGTGCTGCATACCACATTGCTGAATATCACTATGATCACCTTTGCAGTACTCCCCTTGGGAAGCTAGGCACTGACGCCAGTGCCTAGTCCACCCTTCAAAGCAATTTTGGGATTCTTTCTCTGGAATGGCCATCAGAGCTGTCATCCTATTACGCTTGATTTCCTGAGTGTCATCAAAATGTCTTTCTTTCAATGTTTCCTATATCTTCGGGTAAAGAAAGAAGTCATTGGAGGCCAGATCAGGTGAGTAGGGAGGGTGTTCCAATATAGTTATTTGTTTACTGGCTAAAAACTCCCTCCCAGGGCCGGCCGAGTGGCGCGTTGGTTAAGAACTGGCTTGGGACACCAGTGGCCCTGGTATGGATCCCACATATGAGAGCCAGTGACGCTGCCCTCTGCGGCTAAAATGGTGAACAGCAGCACTGGGAGCTGGGCTGCTATGAGGCCCCAGGGATGGCATACCTGCAGCCCTTGCTGCAGTGGGCTGCCATAGGCTACAGTGAGTGGCTGGCAGCCAGCATGAGATGACAAGAGCTGCTGTGAGCGGCTGTCCAGAGGCCGGTGACCAATCTGCCTCACCCAAGAAGAGCGCAATGATGATACCAACATGGGCTGGTGAGGCGATGTCCTCCACAGCTGGACTGGGGAGCGAAAGGACAGTGACTTGTCTGTTCCCCTTCCCCGGTTCCCCAAAGCTGCTCACCTCCCCCAATTCCCCCCTAAAATCTTAAAAAAACAAACAAACAACTCCCTCCCAGACAGTGCTGTGTGAGCTGGTGCAGCGTCATGATGCAAGAGCCATGAATTGTTGGTGAAAAGTTCAGGTCATCTAATCTTTTTCATGCAGTCTTTTCAGCACTTCCAAATAGTAAACTTGGTTAATTCTTTGTCCAGTTGGTACAAATTCATAATAAATAATCCCTCTGATATCAAAAAAGGTTAGCAACATCGTTGAAAATAAGTTTACGAATTTAACTGTCAGACCTCGTATGATGATATTCATGTATTTCTCATACAATGGAGGACTAGACAGATAAGCAAAGAGAAATGGCTGTGTTCACCATTTATAGTGACAACTAAAACAAATGCGTATCAGATAGTGGAGTACCTCAAAATATCAAAATTCCCTGAGCAGTGAGGGTCAATGACTGCAAAGGCAGCAGCACTGATTGGCAGTCATCAAGGTAGATAGCAAGATAATTCAATTCAGAAGATTGCTGTACACAACTCACACTGGGAGGTACCTAAAGTAAGGGGCCGGAGACGCCACTTACCTGGTGAAAGTCACCCTTCTTGATAGATAGATTTCTGTCTCTATGGTTTTTCTTATCACAAAGAATATAGTACATCATGGAACATCAGAATAGTATGAGACAACAAGTGGAGATGCTGTTACCAAAAAAAGAACAGCATATATAAAATTATGTATAAGATTTTAGTGGAGAATTAACATTTTCACAAAGAAGAGAACGTGAGAATTTTACAGATGTGTATGAGTATGTATAGGCTCACAAAATAGTACTTATGTAATACTTGAGTTTTTATCTTTAATCATCTTCAGATGGAAAGTAAAACTTTATTCTACCTTTTCATTGCCTCTTGCCCCCAAGCAACTGGTATATTCATGACAAAATGACAAAAGTTGCAGTAATCCACAAAGCAATTTCTTGGGAGTTTTCTTGTTAAAAACTTTTGGTGTTATTGTTTTTGTTACAATGTTTGAGTAGAATTTGATTTTTAAAACATACCTGTTTTCCATCTGAATTTTTTTCTCTGTCAAAACACACTTCTCTTGGGGCAGCTGAGTAGAGCTGGCTTGGGATGCCAGCGGCCCTGCTTCTGATCCCATATATGAGGGCCAGTGACACTGCCCTCTACAGCTAAGATGGTGAACAACAGCTCCACCTGGAACTGGGCTGCTTTGAGTCCGAAGGATGGCATAGCTGCATCCCCTGCTGCAGTGGGCTGCCATAAACTACAGTGACTGGCCAGCAGCCAGCATGAGTGGCCAGCAGCCAGCGTGAGTTGCCAAGAGCCACTGTGAGCAGCCATTCAGAGGCTGGCGAGTGATCTGCCTCACCTGAGAAGAGTGCAATGATAATACCAACATGGGCCAGTGAAGCAATGTCCTCCACAACTAGACTGAAGAACAAAAAGACAGCAACTTGTCTGTTCCCCTTCCCCTATATCCCAACACTGTTCCCCTCCCCCAGTTCCCCAGTAAAAAAATCTTTAAAAAAGAACAAAAAAAACCCACACTTCTCTTATTGCATGTTCTAAGTGCTATAGCAACAATTTATGGTATTAGCCTAATATGTAGTCATTGATGGCTAATTTCCTAAATTTCAATTTAGGAAAAGAGCTTCTGGAAGAAATTCATCATGCTGTCTCAATAATAGCTCCTACTACTGCTTTACAAAATAAGAATAAAATTTAGCCATGAATCTTCAAAAGTATTAATTTTAATTTATTGTATAGAAAACAGTATCTGGAATAGCTGGATGATAGCAAGCAGATAGATCTTTTTTGTGGAGAACAATTAAAATAAAAATATGAAGACACTTTAGCATTTATTCTGTTTCTCCTCTTCCAGTATTCAGTCTTTGGAAATAGCTTTTACCTAGCCTATGGGGTCATCGGGAAAGTCATGATGCATTTTTGCATTGAAAACGTAGAAAAATACGTCATGACTTTCCTGATGACCCAATAGAAGAGAATCCTAGGTCTTTGAAATCTTAATCTGAAAAGTCAGTTTCCATCTCCATCTTCCACACTTAGTAGTAACATGCCCTTGATGTTCTAGTATGAATGAACATATTGCCATGCTATAGAGAGACAGTGGCAGTGCTGCCAGGTACAGTCTTTGTTTTTTATTACAGCATAGCAGCCTGCTTCCTTTAACCCAAGGAACCCAAAATGTCCCCTCACTTATCAAGCCTTCATGGAAGGAAAGATGGTTTGTAGCTAGCACAGTAAATCTCTAAGCTCTTTGATTCATGGCCAAAATACTGTTCAGTTGAGGCCAATCCTAAACTAACTCTAAGCATACAGCTCCATATTTTCAAACAGGGAATGAATATTCACACTGACAAGCTTTGTAAAGTGACTATCTCATAATGTAGTGCCTAATTTTATTTGACAGCTTCCTGCTTTATAGTTCAAGTGTAGGCACACATTTAAGTACAATTAATTATTTCATTTTCTGGCCTATATTAAATCTGAGAGTCTCTTTATTACAGTAGCATATTCATGCCTCTGCAGTTTAGATGATGTCACCAATTTATCATAAATCCTTAGCCTCATAATTTTATAACAGTGATACAAATCTGCTTGGGGCTGACAACAGCCATTATTTTTTCCTGGCAAGTCTTTCTCACCAGGAAAATAAAAAATAACTGAGCTAACTCTTTAAGGGTCAGGCTACTTTAAAAAAAAACACAAACTCATTATAGTGTTTGATGCTTTTTCTCTTTGGTGCAATTCTCTCTGGCTTTTTTCTATTTAAAAAGAAAATAGGGGTTGGCCAAGTGGCTCAGTTAAGAGTGCGAGCTCTGAGCAACAGGGCCGCCAGTTTGATTCCCAGGTGGCAGGATGGCTCAGCTGGTGAGAGCACGTGCTCCTAACAACAAAGTTGCCGGTTCAACTCAGGCATGGGATGGTTCCTATATCCACCCACAACTAAGATTGAACACAGCACCTCGAGTTCAGCTGCCCTGAGCTGTTGTCGGGCAGCCGGATCGTTAGAGCATGTGCTCTTAGCAACAGGGTTTCCAGTTTGGCTCCCAGATGGGATGGTGGGCTACCCACCAGCAACTAAAATTGAACACCGCACCTTCAGCTGGGCAGCCACGAGCTGCCAGCGGGTGGCCAGATGGTAACTGGACTTGGAGCTGAGCTAGCAGCGCTCTCCACAACTAAGATTGAAGGACAACTTGGCTGTTCCCCTTCCCCAGTTCCCCAACACTGTTCCCCTCCCCCAATTTCCCAATAAAATCTTTTTAAAAAATGAAGAAAATAACCCTTTGTACATAAGTTTAGAACGGTTTCCCAACCTCAACATTACAGACATTTTTTTTTAATTGAGGCAAACTTCACATAACATAGAATTGACCATGTTAAAGCATTCAATTCAGTGGCATTTAAAGCGTACACTTCACGGTGTTATACAAGCATCTAGTTCCAAAACAGTTTCATCCCCTCCAGAGGAGACCCCGCACCCATTAAGCAGTCAGCCGCTATTGCTGCCTCTCCCCAGGCCCTGAAAACCTGTAGTCTGCTTTCTAGCTCTATGCATTTACCTATTCTGAATATTTCATTTAAATGAAATAATACAATATGTGACCTTTTGTGTCTGGCTTTATTCACTTAGCATAATGTTTCTTAGGTTTATCCATGTTGTATTAGTACCTTATATCTTTTTATGGCTGAAAAATATCCCATGGTATGCTTATACCACATTTTGATTATCCATTTATCAGTTGATAGACATTTGAGTTGTTTCCACCCTTTGGCTATCAGAAATAGTGCTGCTATGAACATTGATGTACAAGTTTTTGTTTAAATACCTGTTTTCAGTTCTTTGGGATATATACCTGGGAGTGAGTATTGCCATTTTGGACCAGATAATTCTTTGTTGTGGAGGGTTGTCCCATGCATTGTAAGATGTTTAGCAGCACCCTTGGTGTCTCCCCACAAGATACCAGGGGCACCTACCTCTCTAAGTTGTGACAACCAAAAATGTACTCAGCCAAACATTTGGAATACTACCAAATGTTCCCCAGGATACAAAATTGCCCAAGTTTGAGAACCACTGATTTAGAATAAAGGAAAGGAAATCTTTAGAGATAAGCTGGAATTCACATAGTATATTGTTTTTCATAGAAGTAATTTGAGTCTAAAGCAGAGCAGTATATGGTTCTGGAAACCAAGGTGTAGTCTGGTCCTATAATCAAGCAGCTATATCCTCGGCTAAGGCACATAACATCTGCAATCAGTTTTCTCATTAGTAAAATGAAAGGATTGAAGTGGATCATTGATTCCCAGTGTGTTCAGTGATGCCCCAGGATTTCTAAAGGGGTCTTAGGAGCCAGCATGCAGGAAGGGAGGGAAATGATGTGCTTCTGGTATATAGCCCCCCCACCCCCCAGACAGAGCAAACAGTTTGACTTCCGCGGTCATTTCTAGAGCGAGTTCACATGTAAACAACATTGACTTCACCAGGGAAAAGTCATTTTTGAAATTCATGTGTTAATGAACAGAGGTACTAATTTGTCAGTGAGGCTCCATTTCCCAAATCCATTATGCTCTGCTGTTGTGGGCAGGAGAAAAAGCTGAATGCTATCTTTGAATGCTGTCTGAATCGAGTAGCCACCTTTGGAATGTGGCCTTTTGATTAAATGTAGTATGTGTTCTATCAGGACAATTATCTACTTCTAGATTCTAGATCACAGCTAATTTAACTATCACATAGATAATATCACACTATGTTGACAAGATGTAAAGCATTCACTATAACACAGTTATATATTTAAAACGATTTCATAAATGGTGATTTCTATCCATCTGCCTTTTTCCCATGAAATAGTGATAATTAGTTATAGTTATTTCCAAACAGAACAGTAATCAGTGTAGATAGGGCCTATAAACTAAAAAGAAAGTTTTATGGTTGTAACAACTGTAAATACTAAGACTAATGATATTCTTGCTGATATATTTGAGGCCCTAGTGACAGAAATACCCATCTTGAAATTCTATTTTCATGGTTCCACCTGATTTTATGCTTAATTTTGTGCAAATTAGACCATTTGCTAATCGCATATTTGTTTGTTTCTTGTGGGTAAAGCACAGCTCCAGTCCATAAATATCATGTGTTAGAGTAGCATACATTTAAATCTGTTGTTGTCATTGCTAGGAGTTTGATTGCTGTCATCTCCTATTTCATAAAGAATTCTTTTTGATAAGAAGGAATTATAAGTTGTAAGTCTCCTTTAGAGAAAATTTGGCCTTTTATCTTCCTATGTGGGAGAAACTGTTAGACTATTTTTCTGTATCTCATTATTCCTTATGAAGCATAAAATCATTAGATAAGAGACATCTCAATATGCGGTCCAACATTTGGCTTTTAAGCAAACCATATTGACTTAGTAAGACACACTCTGGGGGGACCATGTTTGTTTTGTTTTTAAAGAATATTGACTTTATAGATGTGCATTACCTTTTTGTCTTGTCTCTTATAGAAATCCATTTCTGGCATTTTCTCCACACTTATTCCCAGAAACCTGCCTGTTATCATCTGGCATTCCATTTCATACCTCCGGTAGCCCAAGGATATCTTTTTTGAAAGTCTTAAGTAGTGATCAGAACTACCACATTGTCATTAAGAAGCAGGTTCAGGAGATTAAAGATGTTAATTATTTCTTCTCTCAAACCCTGCGACTGCTCACTGTCACTAGCTCAATACTATGACTTCAAATTATTTTTTTTAAATACTGAGTTCTCAAATGAATTTCAGCTCCCTAATTGCTGTGGACACATATACTACAGGCCTTTATAACTAAGCTGCAAATTGGTGACAACCTGGTTGGGTCCATGAGCACCACCATACAACAAATTCTGAATTCTAAATCTACCTGCCAAAAAACAAAAAAATTAACATTTAATTTCCACAAATAGGTTGTAGTGCTGAAATACAATTGGGAAATAATCTGTTTTTTTTCTACCTTCCTAACTAATAAGAGGATGATCCAAATAGCATCTTTTGAGTTTGTATAATTTTGTTTTTTAGTAAGGGAAATGTCACTTAAAATTTGAGACTGGTTTTTTTTGTTGTTGTTGTTGTTTTTGAGGGCAGTGTCACTGGACCTCGTATGTGGGACCTGAACTGGGGCCGCTGGCTTCCCAAGCCAGCGCTTAACCACCACACCACTCGGCCAGCCCTTGAGACTGTTTTTTCAGGGAAAGTTATTTCCATCAGCCTGTGATTAAAACACACACACACACACACACACACACACACACACACACTATTTAGTACCTACTTCAGCAGAAAAAAATCCTGAAGGCATTGTATGCATGCACAACTAAGTAAGTAGTAGTATCAAAATAGTAGTATCAAAATGGCTTAAAAGCAAGAAAACAGGAGTTGGAGTGTGACACTTCATAAGATTTTTAAAAATATAAATCTGAGCATGGGTGGGTGGGGAGGTTGCCTTGTCAATTTTCTCATCGTGCTTATTTATTTATTGTTTGTTGTTGTTTGGGGGATTTGGTTGCTAGGCTGGAAAATAGTGTATTCACATCCCCAAGGGATTTGGATATGTTACACTACTCCCCCTGAACAAACATCTTTCTAGTTACAAAACTCTTCACAGTTAAAATTGAAAGGACCTAGGAAATCATATGCAACACCTTAGCTTCACAAATGAGGACACAGGCCCAGATAAGTTAAGCAACAAATGCAGAATCATGCAGCCAGTTTAGTGCCACAGCTGGAACAGGAATCTGCGTGTTCTGACTATAAAATCGGGACCTTTTTACCACACCACACTGTTCTCTTCTCATGTGCTTTCATTTGTCCCAGCACAGGGATGGTGAAAGTGGTAAACGGGTGTTGGCTTTCTTAGACTTCAACAATATAGTCTCAGAAGGCAGTTTTCATGTGACAAACAGAAGGCTCAAATAAGTGGACAGTTTAGCATGTTCCACAGTCTTTGTGAAAAATTCACAGCTGAACAAGATATTAAAGATTTATTTGAAGGGAAAAACAGCTTCCTGGTTATCATGTGGACTCGTTTGTTAAAGATTCAGTCTGGTACACCAACATTTACACAGCAATGTCTAGGAACACACTTTCCATTTGAATAAATACATTTTGCAGATTGCTGATGCTCACCTTCTTTAAAAAAAAGATTTTATCGGGGAACAGTGTGTTTTTTCCAGGACCCATCAGCTCCAAGTCAAGTCATTGTCCTTCAATCTAGTTGTCCGGGGCACAGCTCAGCTCCAAGTCAAGTCACCATTTTCAATGTAGTTATGGGGGTCTCAGCTCACTGGCCCATGTGGGAATCGAACTGGCAACCTTGTTGTTCAGAGCATGTGCTCTAACCAACTGAGCCACCTGGACACCCTAATGCTCACCTTTATAATAGGTGTTTAAAAGCTTTTAAAAAACTCATTTTTATGGAAATAGTTTCAAAATAGATCATATAATTTACCACCTTCCTAAACAATATCCTGAACATCATGTGGCCCTTTCTTGGTGACTCAGATTCACAATTTTAAACATAATCCTTGATGCTCGGAAAGTGTTAGTGTGAGGGTGGTTAGAGCCTCCTCCAAACAACTCTCAAAGGGCCTCTGTCTTTTTGTTCTGTTGTCTGCAGATTAAATCAGCTTTCATGTCTTGTTACTATCAATGTGTTGATCTAGTTCAGTCTATCCCTGCCCTTCCTACTTTTCAGCAATAATGTGCACTGAGGCTTTCGGGTCTCACAGCCAGGCTTGTGGATGAAGGTTGAATAAATTGATCCCTGATTAGGCGAAGGTAGCTGGGGCTCCCCTGTAGGTAAAGCACAAGATAAGTTATAATGCATCACTTTGGCCATCTCCTTTTTGTTTCTAAGTTTCTGGGATGGGGTTTATTGGAGTGGCTTCTGCATAGTGATATATTACTATCATTAATATCCAGAATGATTGTATAAAATATTGAACTATCAAGTAACCTAAAAGTCAATAGAAAATAATTATTTAGTGTATTTTGTTGTAGCTACTTATGCTTCTATAAACATATAGATCTGTCATATATGTAATTTTCATTTCTTAATCTATTCTTCTTAAGAGCTTCTTTGTGGTCTCTTGTTAAAATTCTAATGATGATAGGCTATCAACATACATTTGACCAAAATTGAAGCTAATAAAAGTAAGCATATAAGTTATGGTAAAGGATGCTTCCTTATGAGTTTGTTTCAAATATCAGGTCCTTATAAATAAGAACCAGAAACAGGCCTTAATTTACTTTCTGAGGAATTTCTGAAATTTTAAATCTCATGATATTCCAACAAATGTTTAGGAATCATCAAAGTATATTGTAGCCACTACACGACATTAGATAATTGAAAGGACATATGAGACTCTCATAGGGCTTTAATAATGGCTAAAGGTACAGGAGAAAGATAGTTCCTAAGGCCATTTTAAGTCACACAAGACACACTTTGTCTTCTAATGGTGATCCACCAAAATATGTGCAAGCTAACCTTGATTTCAGGGAAGCCATGACCAAGTTTACTGAGAATCTTTGATACCCCACTGGTCATGTAGCTGACAACAGGCTTCATATGCAATTAAAGCAGATGCAAACCAACAATCTATACATTTTCAAAGCAGTGTAGACAAGCTAGTACAGAGTGCCTCCAAGGGAGTTTCAGACTTTAAATGGCACTTTATAAAGCTCTAGTACATTTCATCTCAAACTTGACTAAGGGGACCAAACTCCCTGGCATCCTTGGAGTTAAGCGTACAGACTCCCTGCAAATTAACCCTCTCCTTACTCATTTATTCTGTATTTTCTAAGGGCATTTTTATCATCAGCTTGGTAAATCTCATTTTCCCTTTCATGGAATAACTGTCACCATAACAGTGACAACAAGTCATACTACTATTTATTGAGCATGCATTTTTTTTTGCCAGGTAAAGGCATTTTTATTGTCAGCTTGGTAAATCTCATTTTCCCTTTCATGGAATAACTGTCACCATAACAGTGACAACAAGTCATACTACTATTTATTGAGCATGCATTTTTTTTGCCAGGTCCTGAACAAAGTAATTTATTTACATTACCTCATTTATAACTATGAGTTTGGTACTGTTATTACAATTTTACAGATGAAGAAGAGAAGCTTAGGGTTTTTGCTTGCCTCACATAGCTGTTTGCTCTAACAGCTCTTGTTCTTATTTTTGAAATGTGTAGCTGATGTGTACCACTTAACAAGCTTGGGATAACAATAAGATCACATTCGTTACTCAAATTAAACAACCACCGCCGTTGGTGATGCAAGAATACTTTTCTTCTTTCTGTCACCTACCCTGTTCCTATGAGAAATTCAAGAACTCTGGGGTTGCATGTTAGGTCTAGAGGACTAGGCCCTGACTCTCACATTAAAGAAAACATAATGGAATACTAGTTTCATTTGTAGAAAGTCCCCATTCTCTCTTGCTCTTGATGTTCTTGCCACTGTTTTTGCTATATAGTCTTACATCAAAACCAGGGCACCCAAACAAGGCTTTCTGGTTCCAAAGATACTAAACGAATCACTGCAGTAACTGGGGCATAGTTTGCCCCAGCTGGGCTAGGAAAGAGAAGAGCACCTTTCTACCCAGCACTTCACTCACCTGTGCTACTCCATATTACAGTAGGCCTGTTTCAGCTATTTGGTGAAACAGGGGTCGGCAAACTTTTGAAATGGAAGAGCCGCTAGGGGTCAGCAAATTGCAGCTTGCGAGCTACATGTGGCTCTTTGGGTACGTACATGTGGCTCTGAAGTAAAATTGAAAATGAAAATAAAACTATCCTAGTTTCATTTATAAAATTTTTAAAGGATATGATTCACATAATGGTGGTTGTGTAAAAATATACTTACGGCTCTCGAATAATTTTTAAATCATTGTGAGGGACAGGATTGGCTCTTCCCGGGGTCGGCAAACCTTTGGGACAGAACGTACCCGAAAAGCCGCATGTGGCTCGTGAGCTGCAGTTTGCTGACCCCTGCTCTAGCTTCTTCCTCAAGCTTATAGAATCAGAATAGCTAATTGAGGATAACCTGCAACTGAGTGATGTAACTGGATGGTGTAGGGGACTACACTGTATTCTTTTCCTGATATTTATAACTCTTATCAGGACAGGATATCCCATCTGGCAGGTTTCAGTAACTTTGAACTTTCAAAATGTATTTGGGAGAGAATGTTAAGATTCCATATGTCTCCAGAACCTGTAGGTCAGAGTTTCCCAAATTTTCTGAGTTTACAGTGACCTTAGTTGTCACAGTGATTTTTTTTATAGCAGCCATAGACCAAAAGAAATACTTAATAGTTCGATATACTAAGTAGTTAGGTCCAAACAACTTAATAAACATTTATATATGGACAGCCTAGTAGCCATTTGAAAAACAATATACATAAATTGAAAGAAGCAATATTTTTATCTAAATCTTAAGTAACCGTGCAGTTACTTATAGTAGGATATATGTACTTGTTGGGCACTGCACAACTTCTCAAACCATGGAAGCAGATTGGGTAGTGGAGGATATTAGATTAGATACAGGAGGATACTACTTCCATTTCCCATTCCACATTGATTTTTCACACAGCACTTCTGGTTTTATCACAGCCAAAACTCCAACTTCACAAAGGAAATGAATGTAGAATTATCTAATTATGAAACTGTTGTCAATGAATTTTGACCAAGAACTTCAAGGCAAACAAAAGATTTATTTGGGGGTCTTTTTAGGAATTGTAATCCGGGAGACACAGATTTGGGGTAGACACCCCAATTGGGTTCCAAAGGGGAAAGAAAAAGACAGTTTATAAAAACAGAAAAATGGGGTCATTCAAAAGGATTACATAAGGGCCGGCCGAGTGGCTCAGTTGGTTAAGAGTTGGCTTAGATCACGAGCTCTGAGCAACAGGGCCGCTGGTTCAATTCCCACATGGACCAGTGAATGCTGCACCTGAGCTGCCAACAGGTGACAGGATGGCTCAGCCGGTGTAACAAAATTGCCTGTACAATGGTGGGCTGTGCTCACCTACAACTAAGACTGAACTCGACACCTTGAGCTGAGCTGCCGCCCGGATGGCTCAGTGGATAGCGTGTGTGCTCTTAACAACAAGGCTGCTGGTTAGACTCCTGCATGGGATGGTGGCTACGCCCACCCGCAACTAAGATTGAACACAACACCTTGAGTTTATAGGCCACTAGCTGCCGACCAGAAGCCAGATGGCGACCGGCACCCTCCACAACAAAGACTGAAGAACAACAACTTGGCCAGTCCCCTCCCCCAATTCCCCAACACTGTTTCCCTCCCCTAACTCCCCAATAAA
Organism: Aselliscus stoliczkanus; assembly: GCA_033961575.1. Taxonomy (NCBI): domain Eukaryota; kingdom Metazoa; phylum Chordata; class Mammalia; order Chiroptera; family Hipposideridae; genus Aselliscus; species Aselliscus stoliczkanus. The sequence continues at coordinate 107,859,938 of CM066737.1, forward strand.
ATCTTTAAAAAAAAAAAGGATTACATAAGTTGGTTTGGAAAGGCTGTGATTGGTGCTGGCAAGCAGGCTAACATTGTGCTATACATGATTAATTGCTTATGTCCATTGTTAGGTGAAAATTTTCTTTTTTAATAGAATTCAGTGATGCAGAGCCAGTTCCAGGAACAGTATCAGGATCTAGCGATTTGGTTTAGTGCAGTTTAAAATTTCAGTTTCACATGGAGAAGGCAGTGAGTTAGCTCAGCTTCCAGAGGCCTCCCTGCCCCATTTCACATTGTTCTCTTGACAATATCAACTCCATTTTGCTGTTTTTCCTTCACACCTTGTGCCACCTTAAGCTAGTGGTCTGTGTGGTGTACAACAGATATTTAGTATCAATACAGTTCCTTCAAAAATGTAAAATATCCTGCTCATTCTTCATGAGTTTGCTGCAGCACCCTGGGGGGCCTTGGTATACACTTTGGGAATCAAGGTGCTAGTTCCTTGCTAAGCCAAAAAACATCTGGCTATATCCTCTTCCTGGAACAGTAGGAGTTCAGTTACTCTACCTCTGCACAACTATTAGGGGAAATCAAATGGTTCTTACAGAACAAAAATTGTCTGCTCCGAGGGGAACACAAATAGAAATATTCTACAGATTTCAAAAGGTAGTTTCTCTTGCTTAAAAAAGGATATTAAAGTGCTGTGTCACTAGAATCTTTGTGGTCAGTGTATTTATTTCATAATCATATAATAAGTTTGTGGTGCTATTTCATGATTAGAGGCATGGTCCATAGATTCCCAGCTTCTAGTCACTCTGTCTTCAAGTTTTTCCCATTCAACCTTCCATTTATTCCACCTTATTGAATCCCATACCGTATCAAGTTCTTTAGTAGGTGTTATGAAAGATAGAGGCTGGATCAAAATATTAATAATACCTGGGCCCTGCCCTCAAGAAGCCTAATCTTGCGGGGGAACAAGATAGGCATACCAGAAATTATAGTACAGTTTAATTAATTGATATGAATTTAGTATACATAATTACTGAGAGTCTATAGCAGCTCTGTCTAATGAAGTGGGGAGTAGAATCTGGGAAAGTTTTTTTAAAGAGCCTATTTGGAAAATGGTAAGATTTGGTTTGACTGAGGAATAAGGTGTATGGTGGATGTAGTTGCCAAAGAAATCACCAAGTATCTGTATCTCATGTCTGTCCCTTTCTTTCCATTCTGATTGCCACCATTCTAATGCATGATCTCATTATTTCTTAACTGGTCTGTTGTAAGTAGCCTTTTCCCTGGCCTTTTGCCCTCCATTTTCTCCTCATCCTACCCCCGCATCTGTTTTATATATAACAGTTTTCTAGGTTATTCTCCCTAAAGTATTTGTCTAAAATCTTGAATATTATCAAATAGTTTAAATATTTGAACCAAACATTAAGTGCCTGCATGACATGGCTATTAGCTTGTTTCTGGTTTCATTTCCTACTCTACCTATTTTGAATCTTATACTCTGGCTCTACTGGCGATCTCACTGTTCCTTATTTATGACCCTTGCTTTATTCAATTCCGAGCCCTCACTCACCTTTATTTTCATAGGGTGTCTTCCCTTGTCATTTTTGCATGTCCCAATCTTGCTAATCTTGAAAAGGCCAGCTCAAATACACTTTTCAGGGGTCCTTTTACAGGTCCCTTCCCCACACCCAAACACACCTCCCCAGTAGTAATATGCCTGCCTTTTGATCTCTGAAAACATCTACCATGTTCAGTCTTGTTTTAGAGCTCTTTGGATCTCTTTAATCTTCATGATCTCTTGCACTGAAGAACCTTCAGGGCAGAGACCATCTGCTTCTCATCTTTTTGACTTGTCATGTTATTGTACATAGCCTGTGTTTAGTAAATATGCCCTAAGAAAAGGAATTTTGTTCACCTAAAATAAAAATTTAAACATTTGCAACTTTAAATAGTTACTCCTTTATTGAAATAAGACCCAAGGTGAGAAAACTGATTAGATAATTGAAGTACAGATTTTTTCCAAGTGGGTGTTAATTTCCAGACCTTATCATCTGCTGAAAAATGTATGGACATGATTTCACTTGGCTAAAGATTTTTGGCATTAAAATATAAGTTTTAGTATCCTGCAATGCATTAAAAAATATATTACAAAATTGAATATTTCGGTTGAAGTCAGTAATTTGGGGAGTTCCTTGAAAAGCCATCTTATTTCATCTGTTTTTATTTTTTTGTTTTGAAGAGAAAGCATGGGTGACAGCTGTTTATTTTGAAATTATATAAAAGTAGTTATATTTTTGAGTAAATATACTTATCTTTTGGATGTATGTGTATCAGTCTGAGATTTTAAATATTTTCTTTACTAAGCATGTTTCCTAACTAAATCTAAAGAAAACAGTTTAGGTTTATCTTTACATCCTTTAATGAGAAAAGTACATGTTTTGAATAGCACCTGAGTGTTGTGTTCTCACAGTACATTTACATTCTGTATACTTGTCACATCATGTAATCTCTGATGAAGGCATACATATGATTCCTGACAGCTGTTAGCTAACTCACACAGGTTGATGAGAAGGACGCAGAGGGAAGTGATCAATTTTAGTTTCAAACATCATTGCTTTATTTTTAGAAGTCCAAACACAAGCCCTTGCATCATGGAAATTGCCCAGTATTTTAGAAAGAGCTAGTCTGATCTAATCCTATAGGTCCAAACTGCCACCTTCCCCTTTATTTTGTTTCCACATTAAAAATATCCTAATTCTGTTATCATCCATTGGATTTCCAAATTACTGTGCTGAGGACTGGCAAACACTCTACCACAACTTCCTGTTCCTTATTATATGGCAGGCATAACTAATCTATAAGAATATCTTCCCTACTAGTCAGGTTCTTACTCCAGGTGGTCTCTTCTGATTGATCAGATTTGGCAAATGAGATAAAAATCTACTTGCCAGCTTATTCCATCTACAGTTATCACTATTATATTACCTTGCCTCCCATTATAAGAAATACACAGAAGGGGTTTGTGGAATAATCTTGGTAATTTGATTAGGCTGGGATTAGAAGATCTGTGTCCAGCTACATTACCTCATAGTTGCTTAACCTTCTGAATTAGCCTGCTTTCTGGTTGCAGAGTTAGCTGCATTCCATCACACACACACACACACACACACACACACACACACACACCGTTTTCCATGTAGATAGCACATAAGAAAATTGTTTTACCTTAGGAGAATTTAGTTTTTTCCTCTTAAAAGCTCAAAATACATTACTGTTAAGATTTCATTCTTTTTATGGCTAAGTAATATTCCATTGTATACATGTACCACTTCTTTATTCAATCATCTATTGATGGGCACTTGGGTTGCTTCCGTATCTTGGCTATTGTAAATAGTGCTGCAGTGAACATAGCGATGCATATATCTTATCAAATAAATGTTTAGGATTTCTTTGAATAAATATCCAGAAGTAGGATTGCTGGGTCATAAGGTAGTTCTGGTTTTAGTTTTTTTAAGAACCTCCAAACCATTTTCCATAGTGGCTGCACCAATTTGCAATCCCTCCAACAGTGCACGAGGGTTCCCTTTTCTCCTCATCCTTGTGGACTATTGTTTGTTGATTTATTGATGATAAGCCATTCTGAGAGGTGTGAGTTGATACCTCATTGTGGGTTTAATTTGTATTTCTCTGATGATTAGTGACATAGAACATCTTTTCATATGTTTATTGGCCATGTGTATACCTGACACTAAGAAAATAATATTGAATGTCAACTGTAACTGAAAAAAATAATTAAAAGAATAAACTATAACTTCAAAAAATGCATTATTGTTATTTGTTTGGTTTATCTTCAAGAAAGCTGTTGTAAAAGCCAGAGATCTATTAGACTGCATTAACATATCTATTGTGTTTTAAAACAAGTGAGCAGAGAGTCTTGATCAGTTGTGTACTTGTAAGACCACACATAGAGTATTGCACTCCGTGTAGGACATTGTATTTTATGAGCTAAAGATGGCCAACAGATGAAGGAACTAGGCATGTTTATCCTGGAAAAGAGAAGCCCCAAGCAAAATCAGTTACTGTCCTCATGTATTAGTTGGCCTTGTTACATAGAAGAGACTCCTATGTCATTTTAGAGGGCATAAATGAAGCCAGTGGATAGGTAGTTGTTAATTCAGTGAAATGCCCCTCAAAAAAAAAAGGGTGTCGTAATCAAATAAATATGACAAATGCATGTGTCATGTTCCTTTTCTGGAGTTTACAAATATATATTAAATATATTAAGGGCCCTAAAAAGTCATTCAGTAAAAGGTCTTTTTAAATATATTAATCCCAGCATTCCATAATCCATAAACACCTTCTCAAAACTAGTTTTCTAAGGAACTTACATTTGGGTGGTTCTCAAACGGTAGTTATGGGACCAGCAGCACCAGACTTAACCTGGGAACTCATTAGAAATGCAACTTTTTGGCCCCACCTGGACATATGCAATCAGAAATTCTGGGAGCTGAGCCCAGTAATCTTTTGATAATAAATCCTGTAGAGGATTCTGATGGTACTAAACTGTGAGAAGCACTGCTAGAAAATTTCACTGGTGTTCTCCAACTAAATAGTTCACTTTCAGTTTCCTTCATAGCACTTACCATATTTTTTTGTTTTTTAAGGTTTCTTCTAATGATATATCACTCTATGATTAATTTTTATAGATGGTTTCCCTTCTGAGGTACAGAAGAAAGTAAATACTTATGGAAGGCCTACTATAGTTTTCAACCTAGTATAGATGTTATCTAGTTGGTATCAATTTGGATACTTTAAAGAATCCTCAGTAATAAATCCATTATCTTCTATAAAGCGAAATATACATTTCTCTAATGAGATAAACCTTAAATTCATTGCTATTGTTGCCATTTTTAAAAGAGCATTTACTGTTTTCCATTTACTTCAAAATGTTCTTTGCAAATCTAGATATTTTTGAAAAACCTTGAAGCATCTGCAATGTGCCTTCTATGTCAGAAGTCTGTAAGATAATGGAATTTTCTCATTTCTTTGCATTAGCAGAGATTAATTTCTGGTACCATTGTATTTATCTCTCCAATCATGATACTTTTAGAAAAATGTAATTGGAAGCACGGTGGTATGAGAGATTCCCCCTGATCTCTCCCCTTGAAGTTACAAGTTGAACAGCCATAATTCAAAGATTATACACACAGAGACACGTCTGAGAGATCCACACATCATAATACCTAAGGTGGGCAAATCAGAGCAACAGGAGGAGGGAAGGAAGAAGAGCAGATTTGGGTGCTGCAGATGCAGCCAGGAGCTCACTGTGGGTCTCAGGAGAGGGGAGGAATCAGGCTGCAGGTACACCCTCTGTGCCCCTGAGCATTCCTGCCTGAGTCATCAGCATGTACTGTGGCTGAATCCAGCAATCTGTGCAGAGACAGAAGATAGAAGCATGACAGCTATGTTCTAGCAGCCTCCATTGCCAGGCAGAAAACAAAGCCACAAAGCCTGGCCACCTCCCCACCCCCTCCCAGAGCCTGCCTCCCCTCACCCTCCCAGAGATCACAGCAGGCCCCAGAAGAAACTAGCAGTGAGTATCAGGTTACAGAGAAGAATATCTACAGCCCTGAGAACTGGAGAGACAGTTCCCAAGTGGCAGACAGAACACTATGGCTAATCCCAGTGTATATATGGAGATACAGAGGTGAGGCAGCTGAAGTTTGGCAGTTGCCATTACTGTGAAGAGAACAATGCCACAAATACACTAGCAGACTCTCCCAGCGCACCTGGCCCGCACCCACCGCAGCCGATCCCAGTATGGGCACCTAGGACACCTTGGCAGTGCAGCACTGCCACTGGCTGCAGGGGCAACGCTGGGATTTCAGAGGCTTAAAACCTCATTGCCCACCACATTTTCTCATGGAATTTGTGCCCTGAGATGGAGGTGACCTGGTAACAGAGGACAGACCCACCTTCCCAGGGAATACAAGGCATTGTCCACTGCCCAGCAGATATCCCAGAAGCCAGAGCACTGCAAGAGAAAATGAATCTCTTGTGCTCCAGAGCCACCTACTGGAAAACAAAAGAAAGACCTCTTATCATCCTACTAAAGAGGTATCACTCAAAAAAAAAAAAAAAAGAAAAAAAGAAAAGAAAAGAAACAGCAGAGTTCATTCCCATAAATGCCTAGGAAGAGAAATAATCCATGACAACCAAGGTAACAAGGCAGCCCAGAAAATGAAAAATCTCCAGAAAAGAAACAAAGACATGGAAATCTCTGATTTAAATGACAGAGAATTCAATATTGCAGTTCTGAAAAAACTCAATAAGATGCAAGAAAATTCAGGCAGTTTATTGAACTCAGAAATAAAATTGACAAACAAAAAGAATACTTTACTGGACACTGAAACTTTTAAAAAGAACCAAACAGAAATTCTGGAACTGAAGAACTCAATAAAAGAGATGAAGATGAAATATACAGTTTAAGAAATAGAGCATGTACACCTGAAGCTGCCGCTGAATAATATTAGATGCTAACTATAATTTAACACATATATAATCATGGAGTGTGGAATATAGTGTGGGAATGGAGTCAATGGAATAGTAATAGATATGTATGATATCAGGGGTGAGCGGGCAGTGGACGGGGGAGGGGGTGTTACTTTGTAAGGGGTGAAAAGGATAACTATTGCATTGTTTTGTACATCTGTAACTAATATAATAAAAAAAAATTTTAAAAGAAACAGAGCAAACCAGATGGAGGAAAGAGTTAATAATATCAAAGATTATGACACAGACAGCAGAAGAGAGAGACTTGAGAGTGAAAAAAGAATGAAAGAACTCTACAAAAACTGACTCCATCAGACAGAGCAGTATAAGAATAATGAGTATACCAGAAAGAGGAGAGAGAGAGAGAGAGAGAGAGAGAGAGAGAGAGAGAGAGAGAGAGAGAGAGAGAGAGAACAGAGAGCCTATTCAAACAAATACTCTACGAGAATTTCCTAAACCTATGGAAATAATTGAATCCTATATCTAAGAAGCAAACAGAACACCTGATTATTTCAATGCTAAAAGGTCTTCTCCAAGGCACATTATATAAAAACTGTCAAAAATTAATGACAGAATTCTCAAGGCAGCCAGGGAAAAGATGGTAACCTATAATGGAAATCTAATCCCATTAGATTATCATCGGATTTTTCAGCAGAAACTCTACAAGCTAGGAGTGGGTAGAATCAAATATAAAATTATTGAAAACGAGAAATTACCAGCCAAGAATAATATGAGGTGTGATAAAAAAATATATGGTGAATGTTTAAATTTAAAAAATTATTACAGTAAAAGACACATTGCCATTAATTCTCCTTAAAACATTTCCCCTTGCTTCGAACACACTTATGCCATCGTTCTTGCCACTTTCGGAAGCAGTTCTGGAACTCCTCTTTCATGAGTGTCTTTAGTTGCACTGTTGTAACTGCCTCCATGTCCTGATTCGGTTCAAAACATTTACCTTTCATGGTCATTTTGACTTTAGAGAAGAGACGGAAGTCGCACAGTGCCAGATCCAGTGAATAAAGTGGATGATGACACACCATAATGTTTTTATTTGACAGAAACTGCTGTACCAGAAGTGATGTGTGACATAGGACCTTTTTGTTATGATCACAAAATACAGTGAATGCTGCTGTCAAGTGTCATCCAACAGAAGGGCAGGGATCTTCAATACAGGAAATGGCATGTCTAAACTTAGTAACAGTGTGTGACAAGTTTCAGCTTGTTCGATGCAGTCAGTCACGTGTAAGCTACAGTTGAGAGAAGGTATGTTTTAAAGTGTGCCGTAAATCATCCTCCATCATGACAACACTGTGTCACACATCACTTCTGGTATATGGCAATTTTTGTCAAATAAAAACATAACAGTGTGTCCTCACCTATGTTATTAACCAGATCTGGTACCCTGTGACTTCCAGCTCTTCTCCAAAGTCAAAATGATTCAGGGCATCGAGGCAGCCACAACAGCGCAAGTGGCAAGAGTGATGGGATAAGTGTGTTTGAAGCAAGGGGGAGTATTTTGAGGGGGATTAATGGCAATGTGTCTTTTAGTATAATAATTCTTTTGTATTTAAACATTCACCATATTGTTTGATCAGAGCTCATATATCCAGCAAAGTTATATTTTAGATATGAAGGACAAATAAAGACCTTTCCAGACATAGAGAGGCCAAGGGAATTTTCCACCAAAAGGCCTGCATTGGAGGAAATACTGAAGGGGCTTATTCTACCTGAAAGAAAAAAAACGCAAATGGATACAGAACTATGAGTAAGATAACTAACAGACAGCCAGAAGCAGGAAATTTTAACCCTTATTCAGAATAGGGTACTATACACTGAAATGTAACATAACGGTTAAAGGAGGTAAAAACATAAAAGAAAAGAAGGCAATAGCTACTGCAACTCGAAAATGAACTGACAGCATAAATAGGGATAATTTGTAACAACAAAAACATAAGGGTGGAGGGCCAGCCAAGTGGTTCAGTTGATTAAGAGTTGGCTTAGAGTGCGTGGTCTGAGCAACAGGGCCGCTGGTTTGATTCCCACATGGGCCAGTGAACACTGCGCCGTAGCTGAGCTGTCATTGAGCTGCCAACTGGTGGCAGGATGGCTCAGCTGGTGTAACAACAACATTGCCTGTTCCATGGTGGGCTACGCCCACCCACTACTAAAGACTGAACTCAGCACCTTGAGCTGAGCTGCTGCCCAGATGGCTCAGTGGATAGGGCATGTGCTCTTAACAACAAGGCTGCTGGTTCAACTCCCGCATGGGATGGTGGCTACGTCCACCTGCAACTAAGACTGAACACAGCACCTTGAGCTTAGAGGCCACGAGCTGCCGATGGGCAGCCAGATGGCAATTGGCGCCCTCCACAACAAAAATTGAGGAACAACAGCTCGGCCGGTCCCCTTCCGCAATTCCCCAACACTGTTCCCCTCCCCCAATTCCCCAATAAGACCTTTTTAAAAAACCATAAGGGTGGTGGGCTGGCTGAGTGGCACAGTTGTTTAAGAGTTGACTTGAGAGCATGAGCTCTGAGCAGCAGGGCTACCAGTTCGGATCCCACATGGGCCAGTGACACATTTGCCCTCTACAGCTAAGATGGTGAACAACAGCTTGACCTGGAGTGGGCTGTCGTGAGTCACTGGAGACGGTGTAGGCTGCAGTGGGGCTGCAGTGGGCTGCTGTAAGCTACAGTGAGCGGCAAGCAGCCGGCGACAGCTGCCATGTGCTGCTGTCCAATGGCTGGCAAGTGACTGCCTCACCCGAGAAGAGCACAATGACAATACCAACATGGACCAGTGAAGCAACATCCTCCACAACTAGACTGAAGAACAAAGGACAGCAACTTGTCTGTTCCCCTTCCCCGATTCCCCAATAAAATCTTTAAAAACAAACAAAAAAAAGCATAAGGGTGGTTAAAGGTCTGAATTTGTAAATGGGGATGGAGATAATATGCATACTGAAGAAAAAGGACTACTGTATATATGAAATTTTCTTTTGCATAAACTTAATGGTAACCACACACAAAAAAAATCCAGAACTGAGACACATAACATAAAAAAAAATGAGGAAAAGGGGAAAAAAATCATAGAATACCTCAAACCAAACTAACAGAGAAATACAAGGGCAAGGAAAGAATGGAGACACCGAGCTACCAGAAAACAAAAGATAGAATGACTATAGGAAATCCTCATACATCAATAATCCTATTACCCTTTATATACCGAATGTCATCACAATGTCTTCCTTTCAATATTTCCTTTATCTTCAGGTAAAGAAAGAAGTCATTGGGGGCCAGATCAGGTAGCTAGGGAGTGTGTTCCAATACAGTGATTTGTTTACTGGCTAAAAACTTCCTCACAGACAGTGCCCTGTGAGCTGGTGCATTGTTGTGATGCAAGAGCCATGAACTGTTGCTGAAAAGTTCAGGTCGTCTAACTTTTTCATGTAGCCTTTTCAGCACTTCCAAATAGTAAACTTGGTTAACTGTTTGTCCAGTTGGTACAAATTCATAATGAATAACCCCGCTGATATCAAAAAATGTTAGCAACATCATTGCAATAAGTCCATGAACTTAACTGTCAGACCTCGTATATACAGTGGAATATTGCTCAACCATAAGAAGTGATGAAATACTACCATTTGTGACAACATGGATGGATCTTGAGATTATCATATCATGCTAATAAGCAAAATAAGTCAGAAAAAGTCGAGAACCATATGATTTCACTCATAACACTGAAAGCAAATGAGCAAGACAAACGAATAGAAACTCATAGACACAACAGTTCAGTGGTTACCAGAGGGGAAGGGAGGAGGAAGGAGGTAGAAGAGGGTAAAGGGCATCAAATATATGGTGATGGAAGGAGGTTTGACTGTGGTGAGCACATAGTGGTGATCACATAGTGCAATATACGAGTGCAGATGATGTATTATAGAACTGTGCACTTGAAATATATAATTTTATTAACCAATGTCACCACAATAAATGTAATAAAAAAGAAAAATGTAATTGAAGTATAATTTAAAATGAATGTGTATGTAAAAATAAATGTAATTCCCCATAACTATGCATATAAAAATTGCCTTATTTATTTTATTGGGTATCATAAATGTGCATTTTGAATGCTTATATGAAATGCCTCTGTAAGTCATGCAGAATTTTCTTTTTCTGAAGGACAGTGAAATGGGGTTGAATATATTAAAGTATCACAGTATATTTAACTTAAGTGACTTTAGAACAAAATTATTATCAATGTTCCTTGGAATGAATTATGGCCAAATTTATCTTAATTTCTTTGAATTATTTTGTCACCTCTTTTTTTCATACAAGTAAGGGTCCTCTGGGTTTATATTATCAGGTCAATTGGATTTTTATTAGCATTTAGTTTGAGGGACAAAGATAGTGCAGAGACTGGACTTTTTTTTTTTTTCTTTTTGAGGGCAGTCTCACTGGCCCTCACATGTGGGACCCGAACCGGGGCCGCTGGCCTCCCAAGCCAGCGCTTAACCACCACGCCACTCGGCCGGCCCGAGACTGGACTTTGATATGCTTGCTGCTGTCCAACAGTAGAGTGCCTAGGGGTATCCACTTGTAGTAATGGCTGTAAGTAGTGGTATCATTGTTACCATATTTACACACCCATGGTTGGCTGAATATAACATAGTTAATTATGTCACCATTCCTGCTCAGGGTAATTGCTACTGAAAGGACACATTCACATGATGAGGACGATGGCAGATGTGGTGGTTTGGAACTAAATGTTACTTCATGGTGAGGTTTAGGATGTTGGCCTTGTTTTCTAAAGAGCATCTAACAGTTTTCATCTTGTATATTAACTTCCCACATGGTTTTTTTATTACAATTTTATGCTTATTGTGGTATTTCTTTTTAGTTTTCCTCACGGGAGAAAAAGCCAATTCAGTATTAAAACGCTACCGAAGAGCTAATGGACTTTTTGAAGAAATGAGACAGGGCAACATTGAGCGTGAATGCAAAGAAGAAATCTGCACATTTGAAGAAGCAAGAGAAGCTTTTGAAAATAATGAAAAAACTGTAAGTATACTGGCAATTTTTAAAAAAAATTTCAGATTTGCCTACCTTTTGGATGTATGTTTGCAATCTGCATTCCCAAATGGTGTGCATTGCTAGCAATTAAAAATTATCCTTGTGAAGAACTCTGAAAGTGGCATCTAACTAGGAATATTCTGTAGGTAGGAGAGCTAGGTTCGTGTCCCTATATGTTGGTCTGTCTTTGCAGGTCCCATTTGCACAGGACTCTGCTGAGCTGAGATTATCATCTTAACAAGAGGAAGCATTTGTTTTACAAGAGGCCTTGTTTGGGAAAGTTATAGATGACAACATCCCTGTACTCTGCCTAATCAGGCAGAAAGCGTGGAGGAAGCTAATAGATGCTGACACTGTTTTAAAATGTTTCGCTTCTTGGGCCAGCCGAGTGGTGCATTGGTTAAGAGCTGGTTTTGGGATGCCAGCGGCCCTGGTCGGGATCCCACGTATGAGGGCCAGTGACACTGCCCTCTACAGCTAACAGCTCTACCTGGAGCTGGACTGCGAGCCCCGGCAACGGTGTAGGCTGCAGCCCCTGCTGCAGTGGGCTGCCATAGGCTACAGTGAGTGGCCAGCAGCCAGCGTGAGCTGCCAATAGCCGTGGTGAGCGACATCCAGAGGCCGGCGACTGATGTGCCTCATCCAGGAAGAGCTCAATGACGATACCAATATGAGCCAGTGAAGCAACGTCCTCCACAACTAGACTGAAGAACAAAAAGACGGCAACTTGTCTGTTCCCCTTCTCTGATTCCCCAATGCTGTTCCCCTCCCCCAATTCCCCAATTTTAAAAAAATAAAGTAAAAAAATAAAATGTTTCACTTCTCATACAAAAAAGAAAAGACATACCTGAACTGCCCCCCAACTCCGTGAGAACGGTCCCCCTTCACCTCTCTTTACTGTAGTCCGCATGCTATTCAAGGGCAGCAGGGATGGGAAAGCACAAGGCAGTTGTGTAAATTCTGTGGACCTGCTCTGCGGTTGTAAATTACATTACCAGAGGTAGCCATGATATACAGATCCATTCTTGTGCACCATGAAAATAACATTAGATGCTAAACAAGAGATGTCAGAAGTGCCAGAGGTGCCTCAAATACATCTCAGGAGTAGCTGAGGCAGTTTTAAAGAAAAGGTGTTTGATTTCTTGTTAGGTAGAGAGGGACCTAGGAGTTCAAGAGGAAAGAGCTGAAGGTTTAAGAGCTCCAGGTTTTGTACATTTCCTAGGTTGGTTCTTAAGTATTGCTCTGTTGCTATTATAAATGGGGTGTTCTTTTCCAAGATATATTCTAAGTTGTTACTATTAGTATATGTGTAGGCTATTGATTTTTTAAACCTTATTGAGTTATAATTGACATACCATTAAACATGCATATTTCAAGTATACAATTTGGTAAGTTTTGACATATACAGAGGGTGCCAAAAAAAATATATGCACATTCTATGAAACTATCACCACAATCAAGATAGTAAAGAAATTTATCATCCCCAGAAGTTCCTTCTTGACCCATATGATTCCTTCTTCTCACCTCTCCCCACAAACACCACTTTCCCAGGCAATGATCAACCTGATTTCTGTCACTATACATTAGTTTATATTTTCTAGCATTTTCTATAAATGAAGTAATACATTATGCACTCTCTTTGTCTGACTTCTTGCACTCCGCATAACTATGTTCAGATGTATCCATATTGCATAATACATTAATTTTTATTGCTGAGTAATGTGTCATTGTATGCATATGGACATTGGGATTGTTTCCAATTTGGGGCTATTACAAATAAAGCTGCTGTCAACACTTATGTACTAGACTATTGATTTTTTTTAAATTAGGGAACTACATATTTATTTTGATTTGTGTTCTAAGAAATCCTATGGTCGAAATTATACTTTCAAGGATGCATTATGTGTTTTTAAACTTTTTATTTTGAGATAATTATAGATTAACAGATAATTGCCAAAATAATACACAGAGGGCCCTTGTAGCCTTTATCCAGTTTCTCTAACTGGTTACATCTTACATAATTTACTACGATATCAAAACCAGGGAACTGACATTGATACAATCTGTGTATATAGTTCTATGCCATTTTATCATTTGTGTGGATTCCTGTAACTACCACTACAGTTAAGATGCAGAATTCTTTCATTACCACAAAATTCTTTCTTAATAGTCCACCCCTTCTTCCCCTGCCACTATCTCTAACCTCTGGTAATCACTAATCTGTTCCCCACCTCTATAATTCTGTCATTGCAAGAATGTTATATAAATGGAATCATATAATACGGAACCTTTTGATATTGGCGTTTTCCACTCAGCATAATGCTCTTGAGATTCATCTAAGTTGTTGTGTATATCAGTAGTTCATTCCTTTTTATTACTGTGTAGTATTCCATGGTATGGATATACTACAGTTTGTTGAACCATTCACTCCTTGAGGGACACCTGGGCTTTTTCTCATTTGGGACTATTACAAATACAGTTGCTATGAGTATTTGTGTACAGGTTTCTGTGTGGACATAAGTTTTTACTTTTCTGGGGTAAATTCCCCAGGAATATAATTGTTGGGTTGTATGATAAGTATATGTGTAGTTCTTTAGGACACTGACAAACTAATTTGTTATTGTGCAAGTTACTATTTTACATTCCCGCCAGCAGTGTTTGAGTGATCCAGTTTCTCTGCATATTCGCCAGCACTTGGTGGTGTTACTGTGTTTTATTTTAGTCATTCTGATAGGTATGTAGCAATATCACATTGTGGTTTTAATTTCCATTTCCTTAATGGCTAATGATGTCAAACAACTTTTCATGTGCTTATTTTACAATTATATATTCTCTCCCATGACATCTCCCTTCATGTCTTTTGCTTACTTTCTCCGTTTTACATTTTTTTTTAAATTGAGATATACTTGGCATACATTGTACTTGTTTCAGGTGTACAACATAATGATTCAGCATACGTATACATTGTGAAATAATTGCCCCAGTAAGTTTAGTTAACATCCATCACCATACAGTTACATTTATTTTCTTTTTTTGATGAGAACTTTTAAGATCTACTCACCTAGCAACTTTCAAATATGCAGTACAGTATTGTTAACTACTGTCACCATGCTGTACATTACATCCCCATGACCTACTTATTTTATAACTGAAAGTTTGTGCCCTTTGACCCCCTCATCCATTTTGCCCACCCCTCCCCCACCTCTGAGCAACCACTCTTGATTATTTTCTAATTGGATTGTTTGTTGTTGTTTTTTGTTTTTTTTGGGCAGTGTCACTGGCCCTCATATGTGGGACCCGTACCTCATATGTGGGACTCTCTTCTTTTTCGTATCCTACATCCCATCTGCCAATACTGTTAGCTCTAACATGAAAATATATTGAGGATCTAGCCACCTCTTGATCTCTCTACTTGTTACCACTTTACATCCCAGCCACCATCACTCTGTTGTCTGTATGATTTCTTGCCCCCCTTCTCATAGTTGATTCCCCAGACATCAGACTAGAGTGATCCTTTCAAGTCCCTTCTCTGTAATGGCTACCCATCTTCCTCAGTAAGTCAAAGTGCCCAGAATCACCCACAAGGAACTACACTATCAGACCCCACCCCTCTCCACCCCACACTTCACCATGGCTACAGTTACTTTACCACATTTCCTATGACACTCCACCCCACATTCACTTTCCTGTGGCTTGTGGCTCCTGACACACCACACGTGTCCTGCCTCATGGCTTTGACACTTGCTCTTTCCTCTTCCTAATGGATATAGCTGAGTTCCCTCACCACTCTCAGGTCAAGTTCATTTTCTCAGTGAGGAAGTATCCTACCTTAAATTTCCCGTTCTGTGAATACATTTTCTTCCCAGTACTTATCACCACCTGACACCTGTTTGTTGTATTTGTTTATTGTTGCTCTCCCCCCAGAGCTGTTAGCTTCTATGACAGCAGCCATTTCTCATCTGTTTTGTTCATAGCTATAATCCTTAGCATATAAAATAGTGCTGGCACATAATAGGTATTAAATAAAGATATTTGATGAAGGAATGAAGGAATGAATGAATGGATAAGCATATTACAAAGTACATTTAATTCATAGGAAGAAGTGACTTAAAACTTGTTCACAAGTTAGCTGATAGATGTGGACTTAATTTTAAAATATTTTTATTATGTTAGTGTTAGGCTTTGATTTACAGTCAATCATCTGGAGTTTGCTTATGCCATTAAATCCATACCATTTACAATAAGATATGCCCAAGGGCTTTCGTTTCATAAGTGTATTAGAAATTGCATTCTTTTTTTTTCCTTGGGGACAGGAACAGCATTGGGGAATCAGGAAAGGGGAAAAGACAAGTTGCTGTCCTTTTGTTCTTCAGTCTAGTTGCGGAGGATGTTGCTTCACTGGCCCATGTTGGTATCGTCACTGTGCTCTTCCTGGATGAGGCAGATCAGTCGCTGGCCTCTGGTTGGTCGCTCACTGCAGCTATTAGCAGCTCACACTGGCTGCTGGCCACTCACTGCAGCTCATGGCAGCCCACTGCAGCAGGGGCTGCAGCCTACACCATTGCCAGGGCTCGCACAGCCCAGCTCCAGGTGGAGCTGTTGTTAGCTGTAGAGGGCAGTGTCACCAGCCCTCATCTGTGGAATCCCAACTGGGGCCACTGGCATCCCAAACCAGCTCTTAACAAATGCACCACTCGGCCGGCCCTAGAAATTGCATTCTGATCCTTGATCTATGTCAGCACAACTATTTCAGAATAGTGTTTGTTATATGTTAAGGAGCTGCTTGCTCCATGTTCAGAAGCATTGAACAACACAGTTTCATCTTTGAAGTTCATGATGGAGATTAATTCTGGCAGTAAAGAAAATGATGGGCTTTGGGGATTTTCTTTCAACTCTTAGACTACTTATTAACTATCTTTTTGTTTACTAAAATTTATCACTCAGAACATATATTTTTTCATCATCCCCAAATCTGGACTGTGTGAATTTAGAAGTCTGCTTTCAGTATAATGTGGGGATTTTCTTGTAATTTTTTTGTGTGCCTAATTTGGAATACAAGTCTAATTACAGCATATAGTGGAAGAAAAAGCACTTTGCAGTTCTCATTTTTACTACGTAGAATTTTGGACAGATTCCCAATGTTACCTGCTGAGTGCCTAGTATGTAGCAAACATGGGACATACAGTAGTGAAAAAGCTGAACCTCCCTCATGGCATTTGCGATCTGGTAGACACAGCAGACATACACACAGACTCACATAAGCAGCAGTTATCAGAATGTCATAGCCAAATCTTCTGCTTTGAGAATCGCATGTACTTGATTTGGTGTCTCAGCTCTGCCACCTACTGACTGTATTGCTTGTGAAACATCTCGCCTTTCTAGGCCTCAATTTCTGTCTTTTAAAAGGGAGAAATTATACCCACAGCATTAGGTTTGGGGATGTACACTTAGCTTACTGCCCAGCATAGAAAAAGCCTTCAATAAATATATTTTATTCTAGTTTTTAGGTGCTGAATTATTAGGGCCACTTAATTTAGGAATGATTTTTTTTTTATATTTCAGGTGTTCAAAACAATGTAATAGTTAGGCATTTACACCCCTCACAAAGTAATAACCCCCCAATCTACTACCCCTCTGACATCATACATAGCTGTTACAGTTCCACTGACTCTATTCCTTATGCTGTACTCCACATCCTGTGTGTGTGTGTGTGTGTGTGTGAGACATTCATTATTCAACTTCAGCTGTACAGTGCAGTGGTCAGACACCTACACTGTCCATGAAGTGATCTCCCTAATAAGACAAGTATCCTTCAGATATCTTCCAAAATCTTTACAACATTATTGATTATATTCCCCAAGTTGTCTTTGGTATACCCGTGGCAATCTTGTGGTTACTGATGGTGCTTTTTAATCATCTAACCTTCCTCATCCCCACCCTCCCATCTAGCAACTCTCAGTTTTCTCTCTATATCTCTGAGACTGTTTCTGATTAGCTTGTTAATTTATTCTATTCTTTAGACTCCACATATAAGTGAGATCATATGGTATTTGTCTTTCTCTGTCTGACTTATTTCACTTAGCATAATAGTGTCTAGGTCCATCCATATCATTGCTAATGGTAAGATTTCATTCTCCTTTATAGGGGAGTGTAAATGTACCGCAGTTTCTTTTTTTTTTTTCCTCTTTTGCTTTTTTATTTGGTTATGATTGTTACCATATAACAGTAAATTTAATACTTAATTTAGTTATTTATTTAAATGCCTTAGTTATTTAAATTAATTATTTAATTTGATGTAGTCAACTATACACATCTTTTCTTTTTTTTTTGGCTGTAGAAACTATCATTTATTGAATACCCATTATTTCATATACAGTGCTAAGTGTTTTACATTTATTTTCTTATTTCAGTGCTCACAAAGGTCTTATAAGGTACGTATTATCACCATGTACAAATAAGAAAACAGGCTCAGAAAAAGTTGGTCACTTGCCCAAGGTCACACAGCTCATCCGTAGTGAGGCTGGCATTTGTCTGTGGCTGGAAGCCCATGTCCTTTTTATTGTACCCATCTAGGTCAGCTCTGGGCTAAAGGCAATTTCACTGCCCGACTCTGCGAAGAGCACTGGGAGTGGAGGTTGCCAGCCACACTCACCACTGGTAGGGATGCATTGAAGCTGACTTGATGTTGGTTTTTATTCCACTTGGCATTTTCCCTGGTTGACCTGCTTGGGTCATGTACACCCCACTGAGCATTGACTGCTGCTGGCTTGGAGCTCCTGTCATCTGCACCTGCTGTAATCCTGAGGCTCCCGCAAGGATTGTCCCACTTCCTGGCTGGCCTGGCTGGCCAGGTCCACTGTTGTCTGAAGGTGTCCAATTAGATAGCCCTTTCCCAAAGGCAACAGCTGCCATCAAGGCATTGGTGTCTGCAGGGTTGAAGGTTTGCTTGTTCAGCCGGAGACCTCCACTCTCTGATTCTCGTTCCTCTTTGCTGATTTTCTCTAGAAGGTTGGAGCACATTTTATTCAAGCTCTGGATCTGCTTCTGAGCTGCATCAGCACCAATGCGGGCAGCATCTGTTGTCAGTTGCTTCTCTTGCTCTTCAACCTCAGGGTCAGGCTTGGTTCTCAGATGGTCAGGGACCACCTCATGGCTGAAAACAGGTACTCGTCCTTCAGTCTGCCGCATGAGATCTTCATCACGGTCTGGGGACAACCCCAGAGGCATGATGACCTGGTTCCGAAACAGTGGTGTCTTTTCATGCTTCAAGACCTTGTTCAGAGTGTTCAACTGTCCAGAGACTGAGGCAGAGCTGTCCAGGACAGAGGCCAGGTCAGCCGCTCATACTCGCTCTCCAGCTTGGAGATGAAACTCCCCAGTGAGTTCTTTAGGGCGGCTACTTTACTCAGCAGTGCATCTAAGGATGCCTCAAGCTGCTTCTCCTCCCCCTGCATAGTGGCAGCTGTACCGTCCCCAACGACCTCCTCCACGGTTTCCCAGTCTGCGAGTCCCATCTTTGCTTTTTTTTGCTTTCTGGGTTTCCTGCCTTGCTTAAGAAGACCTCTTTTATCCTAAAGTTATATAATTATTTCTTTATTTATTTAATTCTTTTATTGTGAAATAAACATTTAAAAAACAAGTAGTTTCAGGTGTACAACACAGTGCAATAGTTATACTTTATACCCCTCAAAGTGACAATCCCTCTCCCCCAATTTGCCACCCACTCCTCCCCCCCATATCATACATATCTATTACAATTCTTTTGACTCCCTTCCACAGCATACTCCACATCCGTGACTATCTATATATTCAATTACAGTTGGCATACAATATTATACAACATCAGCTTCAGGTGTACAGTGCAGTGATCAAGCCTCCACTCCATCCATGAAATGGTCTTTCTAACAAGACATGTGACCATCTGACACGCCACAAAATATTTACAACATTATTATATTCCCCGAACTTTCTTTCATATCCCTGTGGCAATATCATAGTTACCTATTTATGCTGTCTAATCCCTTCCCCTTCTCCCTCATCCCCACCCCCCTCCCAACTAGCAACCATCAGTTTTTCCTCTATATCTATGAATCTGTTTCTGTGTGTGTACTTTGCTCGTTCAGTTTTTCAGATTCTACATATAAGTGAGATCATATGGTATTTGTCTTTCTCCAACTGACTTATTTCACTTAACATAATAGTCTCTAGGTCCACCTATATCGTTGCAAATGGTATGATTTCATTCTTCTTTATAGTGGAATAATACTCTATTGTATAAATATACCACAGTTTCTTAATCCAGTCATCTACCAATGGGCATTTTGGTTGTTTCCAAGTCTTAGCTATTGTAAATAGCGCTGCAATAAACATAGGGGTGCATACACTTTTTAAATTAGTTTTGGATTTCTCTGGATAGATACCTAAGAATGGATTGCTGGATCATAAAGTAGTTCCATTTTCAGTTTTTTGAGGTACCTTCATACTGATTTCCATAGTGGCTACACCAATTTGCAATCCCACCAATAGTGCACCAGGGTTCCCTTTTCTCCACAGCCTCACCAGCACTTGTTGTTTGTTGATTTATTGATGATAGCCATTCTGACCAGAGTGAGGTGGTATCTCATTGTGGTTTTTATTTGCATTTCTCTAATGATTAGTGAGGTTGAACATTTTTTCATATCCGTGTTGGCCATCTGTATGTCTTCTTTAGAGAAATGGATCTTCATATCCTCTGCCCATTTTTTAATTGGGTTTTTTTTTTTTTGGTGTTGAGTTGAATGAGTGTTTTATAAATTTTGGATATTAACCCCTTATGAGATGTATCATTGACAAATATCTTCTCCCACTCAGTAGGATGCCTTTTTGTTTTATTGATGGTTTCTTTTGCTGTGAAAGAACTTTTAAATTTGATGTAATCCCATGTTTATTTTCCCTCTTACTTCCCTTGCCTGAGGGGATATATCAATAAAAATATTACTAAGGGCAATTTCTGAAAATTTACTTCCTATATTTTCTTCCTAGAGCTTTATGGTTTCAGATCTTACATTTAAGTCTTTAGTCCATTTCAAATTTATTCTTGTATATGGTGTAAGAAGGTGGTCCAGCTTCATTTTTTTGCATGTGTCTTTCCAGAGTAGGAATGAATTTTTTTCTCTACCATTGTTTTCTCTTTTCCTCTCTATGGGCCATGATGGTTCTTTGCATTTTGGAATTTTTAGTCTTGAACGAACATGAAGAATATAGTAATTTTTTAAAACAGATATTTCAGAAATTTTCTTCAAATTATTTCTACTTTATTTGTGCTCGACTTTCCAAAGTGGCTGTCCTCAAACTTCCAAAGTGCATAAGAGGGCCAGCCGATTGGTGTGGTGGTTAAGTGCTGGCTTAGGAAGCCAGCGGCCCCGGTTTGGGTCCCACATATGAGGGCCCATGACACAGCCATCAAAAAAAAAAAAAAAGACCTTCCTAAAGTGCATAAGAATCAGCTTGGCTGCTTACCAAAACTGCATAGTTCTACTCAGTGCCCAAACCTGTGTTTCTAATACCATTCCACAGTAAAAGAAACAGGACTCTGAGGAAATGACTGATTGTAGGCCTGGGGCAAGGAGAATACAAGATGAGCTGGAGCATATTGTATTACCAGAAAGTAGGGACGTACTCAAAAAAAAACAAAGAATGTTAGCTCGTCAGTGGGACACAGGAGCCATTCTGAAGGATCTGTCAAAAGCCAAAGCTGAAACAATTTGGGCAACAAAATAAATAATGTAGTATTGGATCACAACCCAAAGCATATGATAAATATGCAAGTCCATAATGATATAAATAAAAGAATGGGGTTGGCCGGTTAGCTCAGGTGGTTAGAGCGCAGGCTTGTAACACCAAGGTTGCTGGTTCAATCCCCGCATGGGCCAGGGAGCTCCTCCCTTCACAACTAGATTGAAGACAACTACTTGACCTGGAGCTGATGGGTCCTGGAAAAACACACTGTTCCCCCAATAAAATTTCTAAAAATGAATAAATAAATAAATAAATAGATGAGAAGAGACAAATCTACAGTACACAATAATTCCAAATTATGTAGGTAAATACTCCCCCCCAGGAGGCAGAGCTTAATTCTCTGCTTCTCCTGGGTGTGACTTGGACCTAATAATCTGCTTCCAAAGAATAGAGTATGGAAAGTGGGAGGAAATAGGTTACAGTGGAGAAAACCGGCCAATACCGCCTTGACCTGGTGATTAAGGTTAGCATCCTCAGTGA
Organism: Aselliscus stoliczkanus; assembly: GCA_033961575.1. NCBI lineage: Eukaryota > Metazoa > Chordata > Mammalia > Chiroptera > Hipposideridae > Aselliscus > Aselliscus stoliczkanus. Next base: position 107,881,809 of record CM066737.1, read on the forward strand.
TGAGTCATGTATATCATGGGATGAGATGGGACTTCACTTCTGTGTTCCTTTCTTTTTTCCCCCAAACCCATAACATGATTCCAGTGGTATCATGAGAAAATTACCAAAGACATCCAAATTGAGAGACATTCTTCAAATTATCTGACTCATCAAAACTATCAAGGTCATGAAAATAAAGAAGACTGAGAAACTGTCACAGATGAGAGGAAACTAAAGAGACATGATGATTAAATGCAATGTGTATTAGATTCTGGAACAAAAACACATTAGTGGGAAAACTAGTGAAATTCAAATTCATTGCTAGTAGTAATGGACCAATATTGGTTCATTAATTATAATAAATATGCCACACCAATGTAAGATGCTAACATTAGGAAATACTGGGCAAGGGCTACAAAGGAATGCTCTGTACTATCTTTGCAACTTTGCTGTAAATCTTAATTATTCCAAAATAAAAAAATATTTTAAAAATGCATAGTCCAGGGTCCACAGATCTCCATGGAGCCAGGGAACCTGCCTTAATGAGTAGTCTTGGGATTTTAATGTAGGTGATCAGCAGGTAACAATTTGTTAGATTGTAAAGCAGGTGTCTTCACTAAAACTGCTTAGTTGGAATACTCAAAAAGCTTTGCAGTGAATGATATTTCTGGGAGTGTGGATGACTGTCCTGTCTGGGTGCATCATCCCAAGTCTTTCTCCTATTCCCTGTGTACGCCATTCTCTACTCCTAAGTTGTGGTTGTATTTTAGAAACTGAGTTAGTGATATCCAAGGATTTTAGACCTAAGTCCAGGGATTACTTTTTAGATAATACCTCTCTCTCATTCCAAAGTGTTGCCATTTCAATTTTTTTTGTGTAGAAATTGTTGAAAGGGAAATTGAAGAAAGAGATATGCAATGCCACTTCCTACTAGGATATGTCACAAAAATGTCATTGGAAATCTCTGAATTCGGAGTCCATGGCAGGAGGTAGCATGTAGACACTTGCAGGTAGACATAATAATTACAAGAGTTCCTCAGTGTCTCAGGTATTTAAGAGTTGCCCATTAGTTTCCTGGAGATTACTCATCGCTCTTGCAGGCAGAAACTCAGAATTCTTCGGCATTATTAGGGAACCTCTTGTTTCACTTAACCTCTCATGATCCATTGATGGCACTGGAGCCACTGATTCAGAACTTTGCCCTTTGAGCAATGAAGTAATTCAGGATGGAAGGGAGGTGGGAGTTGAGTCTGGGCATAGACACATAGGGGCAAACATGGGGCAGCACTGTGGTCATCAGCCAGCCATACTCTATGCATTTCCATCCAAATCCTCCCACATCTTCCTTAGACCCATCCCAGACCCTCCTGGTATAGCCAGATATGAAATTTCCCGTAGGGGTGGTTTTCTGGGACTCCCACAGGCTTCCTCACTACTTCTTTGCGATCTCTTAAGTTAAACAGGACAAAGGATATTATTTTGTGCAGTTGGTATTCTGAGCTACTGGAGAGATGAGGAAGATCTGACTTTTGCAGCAGGTATCGCTTTGTCCATTATGTGATCATTTAAAGTCAATTTGTATAGATTATATTGTTGATGTTATTTTTTAATTAGTGGTGAACTTTATTCTCTGGCAGTTGGGCTCTTTTGTATATTATAAATCCTATGCAGTCTCAGTTACTATTTTCAGGTTATGGTAGTAACTTAATGGTGGGGGAGGGGGTGGTTTCAGCCTGTATATTCCCAAAGCAATGGACTTGGCTCCAGTGTGGTTCTCTCCTGCCTATGCCAGTTGTTTGTTAACCTTGACCTGAAGTTACCTCAGCAGGTTTCCTCTCCCAGTGCCAGTTCATCTTTTTCAGACCTGCCCTCAGAGACTGGGTACTGGTGGGGCTGACAGGTCCATTTTGGGTGACTTGAAGAATCGTCTGCACCATAGCTTTAATATAACTCTGCATATTATAGACAACAGTGTCTAGTTAGTGAAGCTCTGTTTAACCTCTAAATATGCTGCCGTTTACCCGTGATTGCACTGAGGGCATGTATAGAATTTCAGAACTCATCAGTGCTCCTCATTAGAATTAATTTGCAAGAATGAGTTCTAATGAATCTGATGGAATCCCAAGGGTTCCATGGCAATATTGCCCCAGAGTTGAAGGTCACATAACTGACAAGTCATGTGTTTAAAAAAGACTTGCCAGGCCAGCTGAGTGGCGCATTGGTTAAGAGTTGGCTTGGGATGACAACTCTGAGCAGCAGGACCCTGGTTCAGATCCCATATGGGCCAGTGACACTGTGCCCTCTACAACTAAGATGGTGAACAACAGCTCGACCTGGAGCCGGGCTGCCGTGAGTCGCCAGCAACGGTGTAGGCTACAGTGGGGCTGGCCAGCAGCTGGCATGCGCCTCCATGAGCCACCGTGAGTGGTCATCCAATGCGCACCCAGGAAGAGCACAGTGATGATACCAACATGGGCCAGTGAAGCAACGTCCTCCACAGCTAGACTGAAGAATAAAAGGACAGCAACTTGTTTGTTCCCCTTCCCCGATTCTCCAACGCTGTTCCCCTCTCCCAATTCGCCAATATAAAAAAATCTTAAAAAAAAAGACCTTGCCTTGTGCCTAGTCACTCTAGTTTGACAGTCTAAACTTCTGTTCCTTAGAGACAGGCAGATATCACACCTTTCTAGGCACTGTGGGAATAGAAACTCCTACCCACTCTCTTCCATTTAAAACTTCAGTGTTGGATTTGTTTTGTGCTTATCTTTTCCTCCTCCAGCTCCTGCTAGACCTTGACCTTAAGATCAAGGAGTGAGGAGAGGGGCATGATCTGCTCTTTAACTCGTACCACTTCCCATTTCTCTTTCCTCTGGTATCTTCAGGTCTGAGGAGAAGGAAAAAGAAAGGGAACAGAGGTCTCTAACTTAACAGGTATTGCTGTAGCCCCTGCTTGGCTGTCACTAATTCTGTGGTGGGCCTAATCATAGGTTGTGTGGGAGGTTCACCGTGTTCTTCAAGGGGTCCTAGAAGAAGTCTCCCCACAACACAGTTCCAGAAACAGGAGTTATGTCTCCGTGTTGGCCTCTTTTGCCTTCCTCCCCAGCTGGCTCCTATCCTGACATGCACAGCTCACTTCCTTGTTGTTGGGGCGGTTTGCCCGGCAAACAGCTCCCTGGGGTAGAGTAGCAGCAACATGGCTCAAGCTTTCCACAGTCTCTATCCAACCTATGGGAAATTCTGATACCCTGTTTTAATCCTTAGAAAGGGTCTGTTCCATTCCTGACCCCATTGCTTTACTTCAAGTCTACTCTGCCCTTCATATGGGCACAGGGGCAGGAGTGGGGCACATCAGCCAGTCCACTGCTTAAGTGGGTGTCCACTCAGGGAATGAAATGGCAGTGTTCTTTTCTTGCAGGTACCCTACAACTGGCTTTTTTGGAGCTCCCCTCAGTAATTCAAAACCTTAGGGTCAGGGCCAGCCGAGTGGCTCAATTGGTTAAGAGCTCGCTCAAGAGTGCGAGCTGAGCTCTGAGCAACAGCAGTTCGATGCCCAGCCCGAGCTGAGCTGCCGCTAAGCTGCTGTTGGCAGGATGGCTCAGCTAAAAAAAAACAAAACAAAAAACCTTAGGGTCTAAACGGTAACTTGGAATCTATGAAAGTATGACAAGCCAACCTAGCATGTGCATTAGTGATTCTAGTGGCCCTGTCAGCCACCATGCTGCTGTTTTGGAATGCTTGATGGCTTGATAGGCAGCACTGTCATTGTTGTAAATCATTCATATTACCCAACAGTGAGCTGCAGTTATTCAGCGGGACTGATGAGCATAAAACCTAAACATTCAAACTGGGATTTACATAGAACCCTAGATATCAGCAACTTTTCTTGGTAAATGTTTAATCATGTTATTTCATCTGAACGATGATGTCACATGCCTCCCATAGCATGTTAGGAGGAGGTTAGCTATGAATTCAGAAAACAGGGGTTTGTTTACCTGTTACCCAAGGAATTGTATTCTTTAGCCTAATACACTAAACCTCTTCCTCCCAAAAAAAAGAAAAGAAAAAAGTCAGAAACCATCCATTTTAAGATGAGGCTGAGGTGTTGTAAAATGATACAGTATCCAACAGAAAATGCCAATTTTTTTCTTTACTAATGTTTTCTATCGTTATACATAATACTGTAGACTATTAGGCCATAAATAAATTACCAAAAAGCATAAATAATTATGAATATTAAAAAAAACATAGCTACTTTGATAAATGTATTCAGGCAAGTGGATGGCAAAACCAAATAAATATTACTGTATTTCATCAATCCTTGGATCATTAAGTCAATTTTAACTTCTCTGAAATGTAGGTACAGTTTGCAATCATTAATATGTCATGGATTAGTTGAAAGAATGTTTTTTCCTCTTTTTTTCATACATAAAAAATAGTATGCTATTCAATCTATGGCATATTTGATAAAATGTTGCAACCAGTCACCACCCCTGCCTACTCCTCAGAGAATCCTATCTTGGATGGGACCAATACTGTAAATCAATTTTTGTTACAGTGGTTTGCCACTGATTCCTTTACTATTGGGAGCTGTCATTGATTTTTCCCGCAGTGCTAGGGCACCATCCCCCCAAGGCAAGGATTCTGAGCATGGATGGCTCTCATGGTTGGAGTACCAGTAACTGTAGAAATAAGATTCAGTTTAGCCCCTTCCAAAGTACAGCAAAATCAGTGGCAAAGGAAATTGGAACTTTGCAATAGCCCCATATTGTCAGCCCTAGGTCTTGGGTACCATCAAGCTGAAACAGGTGATCTATTCTCCTACTGAACATATAGAAACCAGCAAAGTGAAGAGGGCTCTGCCTTTTCTTAAATTGTATGCTTTAGAGAGTCACACTAATGTCATAACTTAAAATACTATTATTATTTGAATGTTAAGATATCATCTCATTCCCAAATTTAATATTTGATACCAGTCATTGCTCATAGTGAACAGACTAAAAACTGATTTTTCTGTCTATTTCACTGTTGAAGAAAGAGTGATGGAATAGGCTCCAATCATCTTTATAACTGATAGGGTCCATGAAAACCAAATACGTCAAGCCCTTCATTTCACAAATAAGGAAATAACAGCCCCAGAGAAATTGTCGATTTGCTCATTTTCTTATAGCAAGATACTGATTGGTGCAGCCTAAAATGGGACCCAGTCTCCTATTTCAGTGTTTTCCCTCCTCTCCCTCTGCATGGAACACAGTTCCCTCCTAATTTAACTGGTGATGGTTATGCCAGGATTTTAGCAATGGAACAATTTACCTCTAGGCTTCTTATGCTGTTTCTTATTAGGCTATTGATAAAGGCACATCACATATATTTATTCAAGCCCTGGTATGATTGAAATGGAAAAATTGGAGGCTGGTACCTACTCTTAGCTGTATTTTTATTTTTACTGTTTAAAATGCTTTAGAACAACACCAATTGGGACAGGCAAAGCAGTTAATATTCTTTCCATCTTTAGACCAATATTGTGAGTGCCGAAAAGACCAATGATATGCCAGATTTCTGACTAGAGTTGAAACTTCTGGCTTTTAATTCCTAATCTAGTACTCAAGAGGATCATACCTTGTAGCTGACACACTGAAAGCACAAGGCACCTATCTCGAAGAAAAGAAAACCTAATAGAACTTGCAATATAATTAGGCCAATTAGGAAGGAATATAGGGGTAGGCTGAGATTTATTGTTATTACCTGAGAAGTGGCAACCTGAGCTTGTAGACAATTTTGAAATTATTTGATTCGATGGTAAGATCATTTTCAAGGAAGCTGTCTTTAAGCCAAATAAACTGATACGGTTTCATTGTAATTCTAGAGTGTTATCTGAAGAGATTGAGGAGATGATGAAGAATTAGTTCTATTTAAAGTTAATGAGGGCTGGCCGAGGGGCGCGTTGGTTAAGAGTTGGCTTGGGATGCCAGCTCTGAGCAGCAGGGCCCAAGTTCAGATCCCACATGAGGGCCAGTGACGCTGCACCCTCTACAGCTAAGATGGCGAACAACAGCTCAACCTGGAGCTGGGCTGCCATGAGTCGCGACGGTTGTAGGCTGCAGTGAGCTACCATAAGTGGCCAGCAGCCAGAGTGAGCAGCTGGCAGCCGGTATGAGCTGGCGTGAGCCGCCGTGAATGGCCTTCCAATGGCAGGCCAGCGACTGCCTCAGCCAGGAAGAGCGCAATGATCACAATACCAACATGGGCCAGTAAAGTGACGTCCTCCACAACTAGACTGAAGAACAAAAAGGACAGCAACTTGTCTGCTCCCCGTCCCTGATTCCCCAAAGCTGTTCCCCTCCCCCAATTCCCCAATAAAATCTTTAAGAAAATAAATAAAATTAATGAAACTTTTCAATTTTACAGAGATTCATTTTTATTACTTAGATAGACATTACATTATAAAGATCCAGGTGTGTACCAATAACTAAAATGAGATAAACTAATAAAAATAATACTTCCCCATAAACCTAGAATTTATATTAGTTTTTTATTAAAACGATTACATTCCATTTTGCTCTTTTCTATTTTAAAATATTAAAATTCAGGACAAACTGTAGATAAATCAGAGATAAATAATTATCTACTAGGGATTTTAGTATCCCTTAATTTACCGCAGAAAGATACTTTTTTCCAGCATACATCATTATGTTTGCTTGCTCCATTCTACCACCTCTTACATTACTTCCATTATCCTAGAAATCCAGTGCATATTGCAGTTTGATTATGGATTACCATACCGCCAATATTCTTGGGGAGAAAATAAAGTATTTGCCTGAATTAATGTATTCTAAGTTGCTAATGAAGAGAAATGTGACAGACACTGTTGATTACTGATCTTAAAACCATTTTACCCCCTTCTTCTTACTAAGAGAAGCCCAATTTTGTAATATTGGGTTGTCAGAAAAGTTATAACATTTTTTTTCTCTGTTTTTCATTGCAAAAATGCGTCATGACTTTTCCGACAACCCAATAATACTCCCAGTTGTAATACACCCACTTGCTAGAGGTGAATCATAATTAGTCTAAGTCAGTTGTGGCAATACTGCTCCCTTTTCACAACCTGTAGTAGTCTCTTCTCTCTCATTGTAGATAGTGGTAATTTATGTCTTCTCTCTTTGTTTCTTGATCAGTGTGTCTAGAGACTTATCTGATATTTAATCTCAAAGAATCAATGTTAGGTTTTATTTATTTTCTCTATTTTTTTTGGTTTATTTTCTATTTCACTGACTTCTCCTTTCTTTATAATTTCCTGCCTTCTGCTTGATTTTGGTGTATATCACTCTTCTTCTTTTTTTTTTTTTTTTTTAGTTCCTTAAGGTAAAAGTTTAGATTTTTGAGTTGAGATCATTTTTAATTTCTAATCTTGTATGATTTGAATCCTTTGAAATGTATTGAGACTTGGTTATGGCCCAGAATACTATTAATCTTGGTAAATATTCTGTGTGCACTTGAGAAGAATGTGCTTCTAAAGAATATACAGTTGACCCTTGAATAACATGTGGATTAGGGGCACCAAACTCCGTGCAGTTGAAAATTCCCATATAACTTTGACTTCCCAAAAACTTAACTACTGGTAGCCTGCTGTTAACCAGAACCCTTACCAATAACATAAACGGCCGTATAACACATATTTTATGTTATTGTATGTGTTATATACTATATTCTTACAATAAAGCTAGAGAAAATGTTATTAAGAAAATCATAAGAAAGAGAAAATAAACTTACAGTATTTATTGGAAAAAAATCCCATGTATAAGTAGATCCACATAGTTCAAACCTGTGTTGTTCAGGGTCAACTGTATTTTAAAGTTTCTTCTCTTCTGTCTCTTCAATATTATTTCTTCCTTTTCTTCCTCATTCTTTTCCTGATTATAACAAGTAATACCACACTGTTGCCTACAGAGAGGAGAGCTGTGTGGCTTTGAACTATGTGAGTATATTACCTATTCAGACAATTATTTACATTTTTAGAAATATAAAATGATAATTGAGTCATGGTAGTGGTTAAACACACAAAAATATTTATATATATACACACACAAAAAAACATATCATTAGCAGACCAGAAATTATAAGGAATTATTGGAAGATAGGAAAAGCAAGATGCTGTCAGATTGGTTAATTCAGAGAACTTGAAACACCTGCAGTAGGAAACCTGAGCACATTTGGAGAAACTTCAGGAACAGTCAACAAAATTGCAGCACTGTGGAGGGCGCTAGCTCAACTATGAGATGAAAGCGCTACTCTGTGAACAGAAGACATGTTTGACCCTACCCTTCTCTGACCTTCCACCACCCCTACTTACAGAGGGCAATAAGTACTTGTATTATTTGATCCCTTTAAACTCCCAAACTATATTCCAAAGATAGGGAATGAGCTTTGAGACAAATGTAGACCTAAAGAAAAGAAAGAAAAAAACAAGAAAAGGAAACAATAGGACACATCTACCTAGAAGGGAAAACACTAGTCCTCCACTGCAGAATGCCATGTTAGTTTTGGCAATGGGGAGGGTCCCTATCCTACCTTCAATCACCATGCCATGTACCCCCAAAAGAGAACACCACTCCCTAATTGACACACTGCCTTCGCTACACACTCCTACCTGTATCCTCATATTCTGAGGAGAAGTCTACACGTATTAGTGAAATGGACATCACAACTGTACATCATATCCATGCTAATTATCTAGACTGATTAAATGTGCCCTTTATGCCTAAATATGAATGGACAAAGGTTTGCAAAATACTTGACAAAAGTGAAAGAGAATATCACAATGAACAAACAGAACTATTTCTGGAAAGATGTTCATTGCAGCACTATTTATAGTGGCCAAGACATGGAAATAACCAAAGTGTCCTTCGATAGATGATTGGGTAAAGAAGATGTGGTATCTATACACAATGGAATACTACTCTGCCATAAGAAAAGATGAAATACTGCCATTTGCAACAACATGGATGGATCTTGACATTATTATGCTAAGAAAAATAAGTCAGACAGAAAAAGTCGAGAGCCATATGACTTCATTCATACTTGGGATATAAAACAGAAAGCAACAAATGAACAAGACAAACAAACTAACAAAAGTTAATAGACACAATAATTTAGTCGTTACCAGAGGGTAAGGGGGTGGATGGTCTTGGTTTGTCGGAAAAGTCATGATGCATTTTTCCAACAAAAAACAGAAAAATACGTAATGACTTTTCCGACAACCTATCAGAAGAGCATGAAGGGAGTCAAATATATGGTGATGGAAGGATAATTGACTTTTGGTGATGAACACATAATATGATATATAAATGACATATCATAGAATTATACACTTGAAACCTATGTAATTTTACTAACCGTTGACACCCCAATAATTTTTTTTTAAAGATTTAATTGGGGGAGGAGAACAGCATTGGGGAATCGGGGAAGGGGAACAGACAAGTTGCTGTCCTTTTGTTCTTCAGTCTAGTTGTGGAGGACATTGCTTCACTGGCCCATGTTGGTATTATCATTGTGCTCTTCCTGGGTGAGGCAGATCAGTCGCCAGCCTCTGGGCGGCCACTCACGGTGGCTCTTGGCAGCTCATAGCAGCTGCCAGCCATTCACAGTGGCTGCCAGCCATTCATTGTAACTTATGGCAGCCCACTGCAGCAGGGGCTGCAGCCTACTCCGTGGCTGGTGACTCACAGAAGCCCAGCTCCAGGTGGAGCTGTTGTTCACCATCTTAGCTGTAGAGGGCAGTGTCAATGGACCTCATGTGGGATCCGAACGGGGACCCTGCTGCTCAGAGCTGGTGTTCCAAGCCAGCTCTTAACGAACATGCCACTCGGCCGGCCCCCCAATAAATTTAATTTAAAAAAAAAAACAAGAATAACATAAGAAACAGAAAACAACTTTACCAAAAAAATTCAAATTCATATTCTAAGAATTTTAAGAGAAAATGATGGGATTATAAAAATAAGAACACACTGTAGTAGAAGGAATCAATAAGAGAACAATATAAAGTATTTGGAAAACAAAAATATTATTGCAAAATTAAAAAATTAATAGATGCCTGGTGCTTTGCTCAGGTTCGCTCTGCCTCATGCAGGCTCAATTGGAACCTGAAACACAGCACTCGCACCCTGCCCACCCACCAGCACTGGAAACTCCCTCCTCTCCTTTTCCTATAAAGGACCCCATTTCCAGTCCCATCTCAAAGCTGTCATCAGGCCCTAGAGCTCACTTGACAAAGCCCAGGTCAACCATCTTGAGAATGCTCCGAGGCTGCGCTGCCACCGCCTTCACCCCACAGCTGAACACCCTGCAGACCCGGCTTCCAAGCCACCTTGGGTTTGGTACCCACTGCACCCACGCCTCCAGCCATGATGACCGTGCTGGCCACGTGCACCAGAACTACCAACCTGAATGCGAGGCCACCATCAACAACCACATCAACCTGCAGCCCCACGCCTCCTATGTGTACCTGTCCATGGCTGTACATGTAGGCTATACCTATTAAAACAGCCTGGATGCGGCCTTGAAGCACTTCGCCCAGTTCTTCCTGCAGCAGGCCAGCCAGTAGAGGGAGCGTGCCCACAGGCTGATAGAGCTGCAGAACCAGCGCAGGGGCCGCCTCCGCCTGTGTGACATCGGAAGGCCTGACCGCAACCGCTGGGAGAACGGCTTAACGGCCATGGAGGACACCTTGCACCTGGAGAAGCGCGTGAACCAGAGCCTGCTTGAGCTGCACCAGCTGGCCACCAACAAAAACACCACCCACCTGTGTGACTTCTTAAGCATCACTACCTGCATAGAAGGTGAAGTCCATCAAAGAGCTGGCGGACCAAACTCCGCAAGATGGGAGCTGCAGAATCCGGCCTGGCAGACTACCTCTTTGACAACCTCACCCTGCGTTACAGTGACAAAAAGAACTGAGCCTGGATTGCCTTCCCCATAGCCACGGGGTGGCTTCCCCAGGCTACCAAGCTGAGCATGCATATTTCAATATTTATTGCCCTTGAAAAGCATTCACTTAAATTTTTATCTTCCAGTTTTGCCATTTCTTCCAGTTATTCGGTTCCTAAATAAATAAAAGTCTCTGGTTGATTCATTTGCCAAACCCTCACCTTCTGAGTTTTAAAACAAGTACGTAGGAGTCTCTCCGGCCACCCATGTCCCATCCACATGTAGCTCCAGCTCTCTGTGGATGGAGGGAGAAGGTACTCCTTGGGACCCTAGAAAGTGAAAAGGAATTCTTCCCTGTATAAGCACTGTGGAGGCCAGCCGAGTGACTCAGTTGGTTAAGAGCTCACTCAAGAGTGCGAGCTGAGCTCTGAGCAACCCTGAGCTGAGCTGCTGTTGAGCTGCCAACAGGTGGCAGGATGGCTCAGCTAAAAAAAGAAAAAGAAATGATAAGCCCTGTGGTATGTGGGGGTGGGGTGAGATGGGGCCCTGGTGAATGTGGGTGCAGGTGAACTAGTAAAAGTATAAAAACATGGCCTGAAAATCAGGATTGCAGTTGCCTCTGGGGAAAAAGTGAAGGGCATGGATATGCACAGGGATTAAAACAAAGGGGTCTTCAACTTTACCTGAAAACTTAGCTTATTATGATATGTAAATATTAACGTTTGTTGATTCAAGATAGCAAGAAGGGAACCCAGGAAGCCATCTTGGTAAAGTATCTCTTTAACAAACTCACTGTAGGCAACAGTGATAAGGGAAAACTGAGCCTTAGGGTTGGCTGGCTTCCTCATAGACATGAGCATGACTTCCTGTGGTCCCTCACTCAGAACATGTGTGCTGTCGTTAAAAAACCTTTACTTCCATGCTTGCTTTGGCAGCACATATTCTAAAACTGGAATGATACAGAGATTACCATGGCTCCTGCTCAAGGATGACACACAAATTCTTGAAGTGTTCCATATTTTTAAGAATGCAAGACCAAAAAGAAAACACCTTTACTTCCCCTTATAAACAGTGTGGTTATGTGGGATGGGGTGATATTGGTGGTTTTGGGGCCTGGTGTCTTTGGGTGCATGTTTATAATAAAAGTATAGAAAAAACATGGTCTAGAATTCATGGTCTAGTGGTTGCCTCTAGGGAAGAAATGAAAAATGGGACTGGGCAGGGATTAAGATAAATGGAGTCTTTCAACTTTATCTGAAATATTTTAGCTCATTAAATTATGCAAATGTTAATGTTTATTGTTTCTCAGTAACAGCTGGGAGCCCTGGAAACTGGCATAGTGGAGTACCTGTTTGGCAGGCTCACCCTTGTCAGTGAGTATGGGAATTGTGCTTTTGGCTGGCTTCTCCATAAACACAGGTGTGACTTCACTTAGTCACCAGTGCCAGGCATGCATGCTCCAATTACAAAAACTCTACTTATGTTCTCCTTTTTTGTACAATTTCTACCAATAATTTGGTATAAAAAGAAATCCGTACTCAGCATGTGAGTTGAAAATTTACCATAGTTCCTGAAGTCAAATTTTTGATAATGAATATAATAGTAGATTCCAGCTCCCTGTGAGAAATAATTAAGAGTCATAGAAGCGCTCAAGAGTGCGAGCTAACCTCTGAGCAACAGCAGTTCGAAGTCCAGCCTCAGCTGAACTGCTGTTAAGCTGCCAACAGGTGGCAGGATGGCTCAGCTTAAAAAAAAAGAGTCATAGAAGGACCTCCTAGGATAACCAATAACCACTCAATAGAGAGTCTAGGAGTAAATAAGGGGCTCTGTAAAAGGTGGGGGAGACAATAATCAAGAAATACTTACAAAAATACTAACTAAAGAGCCAGCTGAATGGCTCAGTTGGTTAAGAGTTGGCTTGGGAGCATGAGCTCTGAGCAGCAGGGCCCTGGTTCGGATCCCACGGGGGCCAGTGATGCTGCACCCTCTATAGCTAAGATGGTGAACAACAGCTCGACCTGGAGCTGGGCTGCTCTAAGTTGCCAGCAACGGCCTAGGCTGCAGCAGGGCTGGCCTGCAGCTGGCATGTGCTTTTGTGAGCTGTCATGAGCCGCCGTCCAATGGCCAGCAAGCAACTGCCTCACCCGGGAAGAGCGCAATGATAATACCAACATGGGCCAGTGAAGCGACATCCTCCACAACTAGACTGAAGAACAAAAGGAAAGCAACTTGTCTGTTCCCCTTCCCTGATTCCCCAACGCTGTTCCATCCCCTAATTCCCCAATAAAATCTTAAAACAAAAATACTAACTAAAATCCAAATACTATTGTCATATATTTTTCTCCCTTAATAATGTTCTGAGTTATATTAATACATTTCCCTATGTGTAATCTTTTTTAGGAATGAAACTTATTTTGTCACTGTTGATTTGTTTTTCTACATTTTATTGAGACACAACATTGTATAATTAATTCTAAGGTGTACAATATGTTGATTCAATACACTTATATATTACAAAATGATTGCCACCAAAGCTTTAGCTAAAACTTCTATCACCTCACATAATTACCATTTCTTTTGTTTGTTTGTTTGTTTGTTTTTTGAGGGCAGTGTCACTGGCCCTCATATGTGGGACCCAAACCGGGGCCGCTGGCCTCCCAAGCCAGCGCTTAACCACTGTGCCACTCGGCCGGCCCATCATTTCTTTTTGATGGCAAGAACCTTTAAGATCTACGCTCAGCAACATTCAAGTATATAATACACGATTGTTAACGATAATGAGTATACTAGACATTAATTCCCCAAAATTTGTACACTTGGACCAACATCTCCCCATTTTCCCCACTCCCCCAGGCTCTGGTAACTACTATTCTACTCTGTTTCTATGAGTTTGGCTTTTTTAGATTCCACATGTAAGTGATAGAGTACAGTGTTTTCTTTCCCTGTTTGCTTATTTTACTTAGCATAATGCCCTCAAGTTTCATCTAAGTTATTGCAAAAGGCAGGATTTTCTTCTTTCACATGGCTGAATAATATTCTTTTGTCTATATATACACCACACCTTTTTTATCCATTCATCCATTGATGGACACTCAGGTGGTTTTCATATCTGGGCTATTGTAACGAACATTGCAAATGAACATATTAATGCATATATCTCTTTGAGATCCTGTTTTTATTTCTTTCAGGGAAATACCCAGAAGACGGAGTGCTGGATCATACAGTAGCTCTATTTTTAAGCTTTTGAGGAACGTTCATACTGTTTTCCATAGTGGCTGCACCAATTTTCATTCCTACCAACAGTGCAGCAAGGGTTCCCTTTTTTCCACATAATCACCAACACTTCATATTTCTTGTCTTTTTAAAAAATAGCCATTCTAATAGCTATTAGGTAATATTGTGGTTTTGAGTTACATTTCCCTGAGGATTAGTGATGCTGAGCAGTTTTTCATGTACCTGTTGGCCATCTCTATGTCTTTGGGAAAAAAAACCTATTCAGGTCCGCTGTCCATATATTCATTGGATTAATTTTTGCTGTTGAGTTGTCTGAGTTCTTTATATATTTTGGATATTAACCCCTTATCAGATATACTATTTGTAAATATTTTCCCCCTTTCAATAGGTTGATTTTCATTTTGTTGAGTTTCCTCGGCTGTGCAGAGCTTTTTTTAAATTTTATTTTATTTATTTTTTAAAAGATTTTATTGGGGAATTGGAGGAGGGGAACAGCATTGGGGAATCGGGGAAGGGGAACAGACAAATTGCTGTCCTTTTGTTCTTCAGTCTAGTTGTGGAGGACGTTGCTTCACTGGCCTATGTTGGTATCATCATTGCACTCTTCCCGGAAGAGGCAGATTGGTCACTGGCCTCTGGATGGTCGCTCATTGTGGCTATTGGCAGCTCACGCTGGCTGCCGGCCACTCACTGTAGCCTATGGCAGTCTACTTCAGCAGGGGCTGCAGCCTACACCATCACTGGGGCTCACAACCCAGCTCTAGGTGGAGCTGTTGTTAGCGTAGAGGGCAGTGTCACTGGCCCTCATATGTGGGATCCAAACCAGGGCCACTGGCATCCCAAACCAGCTCCTATCCAATGCGCCACTTGACCAGCCCTGTGCAGGACTTTTTAGTTTGATGTAGTCCCACTTGTTTATTTTTTCTTGTTGTTGCCTTTGCTTTTGGTGTCAAATCCAAAACACCATCGCCAAGACTGATGTCAAGGAGCTCACTGCCTATGTTTTCTTCTAAGAATTTTATGGTTTCATATCTTACATTCACATTTTAATCCATTTTGAGTTGATTTTTGTGTATGGTGTAAGATAGTCATCCAGTTTCATTCTTTCACATGTGGCTGTCCAGTTTATCCAGCACAAGTTATTGAACAGACTGCCCTTTCCCCACTGTATATTCTTGGCTCCTTTGTTGTAAATTAATTGGCCATGTATGAATGGGTTTATTTCTGGGCTGAATCTGTTCCATTGATCTATGTGTCTGTTTTTCTGCCACTACCATACTGTTTTGATTCCTGTGGCTTTGTAGTTTCAGGGAATATGATGCCTCCAGCTTTGTTATTCTTTCTCAAGATTGCTTTGACTATTTGGAGTCTTTTGTGCTTCCATACAAATGGTAGGGTTGTTTGTTCTACTTCTGTGAAAAATGCCTTTGCCTTAGAATTTTAATAGGGATTGCTTTGAGTCTATAGATTGCTTTGAGTAGTGTGGACATGTCAGTGTAAGAATATTCAAACCTGTAGAGAATTTTTATAATTTATTTGAGCCAAGCACAGGATATACCTGTAATCCAGATCTCAACAGACTGAGAAAAATGCTTCCAACAAAGGACAGTTTGCAGCTTCTTTTATGCATTTAGAATTATGGAGGGAATGTACGGAAGATGACATGAAGGTGTGAGAGAAACGGCTGGGATTACATTACAGGATAGCTGACATGATGGTGTGCTCTCTGAGGGTGGTAACAGGTATAGAAGGAGGAGATCTGAAAGGGTGGTCATGTATTAGAAGGAGGAGATGTTCTGAAAGGGAACATTTCAAAGGCGTGTTAACCTAGATGCACAGAACCAATGGACGGGGCTTACTTATGACAAAGATAAGCCTTTCACTAAAGAAGTTACATGCCTGGAGCGTGACTACCCACCATGACCTGCACAGTCAGGAATTTATGATCAAATCACCCTGTGAGGTTACTTTCCATAGAACCCCTTTTTCACCCACAGGTTCATCTTATTTGTCACTCTCTGATCTTTCTGCATCTCAATGTCTGTTTTCCTTCCCCAGGTTAGAGAACTTTTCAACTATTATTTCTTAAATGAGTTTTCTGTCCCTTTCTCTATCTCTTCTCCTGAGACTCCTATAATGTACATGTTGGTCTGCTTGATATTGCCCCATAAGTCACTTAAGCTATCTTCACTTTTTTAAATTCTTTTTTTTTCTTTTTGCTGCTCTGATTGGGTGAGTTCCTCTGCCCTTTGTGAGAGTTCACTGATCCTTTCTTTGTTTCATCTAGTCTGCTGTTGAACCCCTGTAGTATATTTTTGCAGTTATTGTATTCTTCAGCTCTGTGACTTCTATTTGGTACTTTCATATATTTTCTCTCTCTGTTGTTGAAGTTCGCACTTTGTTTATCCATTCTCCTCCCAAGCCCAGTGAGCATCTTTATGAACATTATTTTGAATTCTTTATCAGGTAAGTCATCTGTCTGCATTTCATAAGAGACTTTTCCTGAGGTTTTATCTTGCTCTTTCATTTATAATATATTCCTAGGTTTCTTCATTTCATTTGTCTCTCTGTGTTGGTCTCTGTGCATTACGATAAAACAGCCATTTTTCCCAGTCTTGAAAGTGTGGCCTCTGGTAAGAAATGAACCTTATCATTCAACCCTGCCCTAGCTCTTGGTTTTCTGTCAAATCTTTGTGGTTGTCCAAGCAGCCAATTTTGACTGCCTCCTAGTCGTTGAGGGTGCGCCAAGATGTGTCAGTGTCTTTTTTTGAGGGCAGTGTCACTGACCCTAATATATGGAACCCGAACCAGGGCCGCTGGCTTCCCAAGCCAGTGCTTAACCACCGCGCCATTCGGCCAGCCCAAGATGTGTCAGTGTCTTAAAGGGTAAGATGTCAATCAGCACTGATCGGAATTCAGAGCCTTATGCAGCAGTTTTTTGAAGTATGAAAATATACGTTGCAAATCCCACTGGCCACCAGAACCAGGTGATACAGAGGTTTTCCCTGTAGCAGTTGCAAAAGTCAGGGCACCACACAAGGGTACGTACAAGCTCCTTTCTGGGAGATACCAGCAACCTGGATCAAAGCAGAGGAAGGGCGCAAAGATGGTTTCCACTGGCCTCTGTTCCTGGAGAGCCTTCAGTAGGCCCCCATATGTATGTTAAATTAAATGCCTGCCCTTCTGGCCAGTTTTTTAAGGTAAACAAGTAAACCTCTTTCACGTGAAGTCTGGGTGCCTTTCAGTTGGCTTCTGGTACTAGGCAAGTCTGCTCACATGAACCATTTAAGAACCATTTCTTAGTTTGCAACAGCCTTGTGGGTCTTCTGGACATGAACCCCATTGGCTTTCAAAGCTAGATGTTTTCGAGGCTAATCTCTCAGTTGCAGGTCTTTAAAAGTTGGGGTTAAGGGCCAGCTGAGTGGCTCAGTTGGTTGAGAACTTGCTCAAGAGTGCGAGCTGAGCTCTGAGCAACAGCAGTTCGATGCCCAGCCCGAGTTGAGCTGCCGCTGAGCCGCCAACAGGTAGCAGGATGGTTCAGCTAAAAAAAAAAAAATTGGGGGTTAGAACACTTAGTTATTCAGGGAGAAGCTCAGCTCGTGGTTTTGAGTTTCCTCCTGATTGTGAGACACTGCACTGCACCGGGTGTTGGGTTTATAGAGAGATCTTATGTCAGCCTCTCCTACCTGCTTCGATTTTTTTTTCCTTTCACCCAATATGTAGGAGTTGCCCAGGCATTTCTTAGGTTTTTTTCACAGGAATTTGTTCCATATGTAGCTATAGATTCGGTATGTCTGTGGCAGGAGTTAAGTTCAGGATCTTTGTGTGTTGCTGTCTTATACCAGAATCCTTAAAGAATGAATTTTTAGCAGTCAATTTTTCATTGTGTTCATAAGGGATATTTTGGGACTTGAGATTCTTCCTGCTGCCTCATACAGCAATACAGCTATCAAATACCCCATCAAGTATGCTAAATCCAAACCTTAACAGTTTCTAAATAATTATGTCTAAATTATAGAGGTTTACTTTATGTAAGGCGTATATCACCTTGCAAATTAATAGTCCTCATAATTATTTTTAAAAAGATGCAACAAAATCATATTCTCTTCCTCATCCCCCAGCTATATTGTTTTCAACTTATTGTAAAATAAATTGAATTGACACTATACTCAGCATAATTTTGTGTCTTAGCAACATGTCTATACCCTAGTGGCAGTTTTCAAGATAATGCCTTAATTTTTGTATTGTAATTTATAAATGTTTTATCTTTCTATTTTCTCAGAAGTTATATCTACACATTCTTACCCTGTGGACAAAGGAATTAACACAAAAATGTTAAGTGCCTTGCGTCACTCGACCCATTTTACCCAGAACATCCATCTTGATAAAGAACCTTCAAAATTTTGGACAGCCTCTTACTGGAAAGTCCCAACTTGTTCTCAGGCAGCTCTTCTGATTAGGGCTGTGGTTTTTGTCTGTCATCTCTGATAGTCTTTCCTTCCCTTTCCTGTCATACTTATTCAAGGAAAGGGAGAAGGCATGTGAGTACTGGATAGAAATGCTGCTGGTCACCCTCAGCAACACATAGTCAATGGGAACATCACCCTCTTCCCAGCTTCACTAGGTAGGTTCTGAGCTAATTAATGAAAGATGGTATAACATTCTCAGCTCTACTCTGAATTATGAGAAGAGTCCTTTAGGCTTTGAGTCACTCAAGTTCTAATTTAAAAAAAAAATGAGGGCCGGCTGAGTGGCTCAGTTGGTTAAGAGCTCGCTCAAGAGTGTGAGCTGAGCTCTGAGCAACGGTGGCTCGATGCCAGCCTGAGCTGAGTTGCCGTTGAGCTGCCAACAGGTGGCAGGATGGCTCAGCTAAAAAAAAAAAAAAATGGAAAACAACAAAAAAAACAATCTATGATTTGGAGGGCCGGCCGAATGGCTCAGTTGGTTAAGAGCTCGCTCAAGAGTGCAAGCTGAGCTCTGAGCAACAGCGGTTCGAGGCCAGCCCGAGCTGAGTTGCCGTTGAGCTGCCAACAGGTGGCAGGATGGCTCAGCTAGGAAAAAAACAACAACAACAAAAAATACAATCTATAAAAAAAAATGGCAGTGAGAAAATTCAAAACAGAAAAATGCATATTTTATAAAAGAGCAACTAATATTTGATGGAATCTCATACATATTGAATTTTGTTCTAAAACTCAACTACTGTGATGAAACATCTACCTCTTGGGGTTCCTTCTTCTGAAATGGTTCAGACCTCTCTGGCACATTCAGATTACATTTATTATTTGTATAATTTTAGCCTGATCTAAAACTACTAAGACCCTTTTATGAGATTTTTCATCATTAAACAGATTTTCATTCCTTCTAAAACACTGGTTTACCAAGTCTTGGAATTATTTGGCTTGAGTATCTTTTGGGTGCTTTTGGTAAAATAAAAAAAACTATTGAACTAGCCTATGGAGACATAAACTGGGTTTATTTGTTTGAATGACAATTATACTAGTCTTGCTTTCAAGTGAATTTTCATCTGATTCTCTGGCCTAAAGAACAAAAAAAAGTCTAGTTCCCAAAGAAATCTGTCAGTAAGTACCTTCCTATCATATCACTGTTACTTTAATTGAAAATATTTAATTTAGAAAATGAGCCAGCTCACTTTTGACTACATATTTAACATGACGGAAAGATTGAATTTTCTAGGAAAGTAGCCAGACAGGTTCAAAATGTCTTATACATCAAGGCAGATTACTTTTTGTTTTGTTCTGATGCCAGGCCTCTAGGATTCAAATCCCAGCTCCAACGTTTATATGTTAAATGACTTTAGATTTATTATTATATAACCTCTTTAAGCCTCCATTTCCTCATCTGCAAGTAGGGATAAGTTATACCTTCATTATTGGGTTGAGTTGAGGCTTAATCGAGTTACTATAAGTAAAG
The DNA here is from genome assembly GCA_033961575.1 of Aselliscus stoliczkanus. Classification (NCBI taxonomy): domain Eukaryota; kingdom Metazoa; phylum Chordata; class Mammalia; order Chiroptera; family Hipposideridae; genus Aselliscus; species Aselliscus stoliczkanus. Next base: position 107,901,876 of record CM066737.1, read on the forward strand.
TAAAAATCTGGTTTTGTAATTGCACATTTTTAAATTAATTTATTTATTTTAATTAGCTTCAGGTGTACAACACAGTGCAATAGTTATACATTTTACCCCTCAAAGTGACAACCCCCTCCCCCAATTCTCCCGCCCACTCCTCCCCCCATATCATACTATTACAATTCCTTTGACTCCCTTCCACAGTATAATCCACATCCCGTGACTATCTATATATTCAATTACAGTTGGCATACAATATGATACAACATCAATTTCAGGTATACAGGGCAGTGATCAAGCCTCTACTCCATCCATGAAGTGTTCTTCCTAACAAGACATGTGACCACCTGACACCCCACAAAATTTTTACATTATTATATTCCCCGAACTGTCTTTCATATCCCTGTAACAATATTGTAGTTAGCTATTTATGCTGTCTAATCCCTTCCCCCTCATCTCCATCCCCCTCCCAACTAGCAACCATCAGTTTTTCCTCTATATCTATGAGACTGTTTCTGTTTCCTTTCCTCATTCATTCAGTTTTTCAAATTCCAAATATAAGTGAGATTATATGATATTTGTCTTTCTTCAAATGACTTATTCCACTTAACATAATAGTGTCTAGGTTCATCCATATCATTGCAAATGGTACGATTTCATTCTTCTTTATAGTGGAGTAATACTCCATTGTATAAATGTACCACAGTTTCTTAATCCAGTCATCTACTGATGGGCATTTCGTTTGTTTCCAAGTCTTGGCTATTGTAAATAGCGCTGCAAAAAACATAGGGGTGCATATATTTTTTCGAATTAGCATCTTGGATTCCTCTGGGTAGATACCCAAGAGTGGAATTGCTGGGTCATACAGTAGTTCCATTCCCAATTTTTTGAGATACCTCCATACTGATTTCCATAATGGCTGCACCAATTTGCAGTCCCACCAACAGTGCACCAGGGTTCCCTTTTCTCTACACCCTCGCCAGCACTTGTTTGTTGATTTGTTGATGATAGCCATTCTGACCTGAGTGAGGTGGTATCTCATTGTGGTTTTTATTTGCATTTCCCTAATGACCAGTGAGGTTGAACATTTTTTCATATGCCTGTTGGCCTTCTGTATGTCCTCTTTAGAGAAATGTCTCTTCATATCTTCTGCCCATTTTTTAATTGGGTTGTTTGTTTTTTTGGTGTTGAGTTGCATGAGTGCTTTATAAATTTTGGATATTAACCCCTTATCAGATACATCGTTGGCAAGTATATTCTCCCATTCAGTAGGCTTCCTTTTTGTTTTATTGATGGTTTCCATTGTTGTGAAAAAACATTTAAATCTGACATAATCCCATATGTTCATTTTTTCTTTTATTTCCCTTGCCCACGGGGATATATCAATAAAAATATTACTCTGGGTAATGTCTGCAAACTTACTCCCTATGTTTTCTTCTAGGAGTTTTATGGTTTCAGGTCTTACATTTAAGACTTTAATCCATTTTGAGTTTGTTCTCGTATATGGTGTAAGTAAGTGGTCCATTTTCATTTTTTTGCACGTGTCAGTCCAATTTTCCAGCACCATTTATTAAATAGACTATCTTTACTCCAGTGTAAAGTCTTGCTTCCATTGTCATAGATTAAATGACCGCATATTGATGGGTTTATTCCTGGGCTCTCTATTCTATTCCATTGGTCTATGTGTCTGTTTTTATGCCAGTACCATACTGTTTTTGATTACTGTAGCCTTGTAGTATGTTTTGATGTCAGGTAGTGTGATGCCTTCCACTTTGTTCTTATTTCTCAGAATTGCCGTGCCTATTTGGGGTCTTTTGTGGCTCCATATAAGTTTTAGGAGTATATGTTCTATTTCTGAGAAAAATGTCCTTGGTAGTTTGATTGGAATTGCATTGAATCTATATATTGCCTTAGGTAGTATTGACATTTTAACTATATCAATTCTTCCTATCCATGAGCATGGTATGCATTTCCATTTATTTGTATCTTCTTTGATTTCTCTCTTCAGTGTCTCATAATTTTCTGAGTACGGGTCTTTTACTTCTTTTGTTAAATTGATCCCTCGATATTTTATTGTTTTTGAAGCAGTTGTAAAAGGAATTGATTTCCTGCTTTCTTCTTCTGATAGTTAATTATTGGTGTATAGAAATGCAACTGATTCCTGAATATTAATTTTGTATCCTGCTATCTTACCAAATTCGTGTATCAGTTCTAGCAGTTTTTTGGTGGAGTCTTTGGGATTCTCTATATATAGTATCATGTCATCTGCATATAATGACAACTTTACTTCCTTTTTTCCAATTTGGATGCCTTTAATTTCATTTTCTTGTCTGATTGCTGTGGCTAGAACTTCCAGAACTATGTTAAATAGACGCGGAGAAAGTGGGCAGCCTTGTCTTATTCCTGATCTTAAGGGGAAAGCTTTCAGCCTTTCCCCATTGAGTATGGTGTTTGCTGTGAGCTTATCATATATGGCCTTTATTATGTTCATTCCCACTATTCCCACTTTGCTAAGAGTTTTTATCATAAATGGCTGCTGGAATTTGTCAAATGCCTTTTCAGCATCTATTGATATGATCACATGATTTTTATTTTTCATTTTGTTAATGTGATGTATTACGTTAACTGATTTGCGGATATTGAACGAGGCTTGCATACCAGGAATGAATCCCACTTGATCGTGGTGTATGATCTTTTTAATGAGATGCTGAATTTGGTTTGCTAGTATTTTGTTGAGAATTTTTGCATCTATGTTCATTAGGGATATTGGCCTAAAAGTTTTCCTTTTTTGTAATATCTTCGTCTAACTTAGGAATCAGGGTGATAGTGGCTTCATAGAAAGAGTTTGGGAGCCTTCCCTCCTTCTGTATTTTTTTGGAATAGTACTAATTCTTTTTTCAATGTTTTGTAAAATTCACCTGTGAAGCCATCTGGTCCAGGGGTTTTGTTTGTTGGAAGATTGTTGATTACTGATTCAATTTCTTTGGCAGTAATCAGTCTGTTCAGAGTTTCTGTTTCTTTTTGGTTCAGACTTGGTAGATTGTATGCTTCTAGAAATTTATGCATTTCTTCCAGATTGTCAAATTTTGTTAGCATATAGTTGCTCATAGTATTTTCTTAAAATTTTCTGTATTTCTGTGGTATCTGTTGTCACTTCTCCTCTTTCATTTCTGATTTTATTAATTTGGGTCCTCTCTCTCTTTTTCTTCGTTAGTTGTGCTAAGGATTTGTCGATTTTGTTTATCTTTTCAGAAAACCAACTCTTGGTTTCATTCATCTTTGGGATTGTTTTTTTGTTCTCTATTTCATTTATTTCTGCTCTGGTCTTTATTATTTTCTTCCTTATACTCCCTTTAGGCTATTTTGCTGGGGGTTTTTTCGAGTTCCCTTAGGTGTAAAGAGAGTCTGTTGATTTGAGATTTTTCTTCCTTCTTTAGGTAGGCCTGCACTGCTATGAACTTCCCCCTTAGGACTGCTTTCACTGCTTCCCAGAGATTTTTGGTCGTGGTGTTTTCATTTTCATTTTCGTTTGTCTTGAGGTATCTTTTGATTTCCTCCTTGATCTCATTTTCTACCCACTCACTATTTAGCAGCATGTTATTTAGCCTCCATGTATTTGTAAGCTTTCCAGATTTCTTCTTATAATTGATTTCTAGTTTCATAGCATTGTGGTCAGAGAAGACACTTGATATGATTTCAATCTTCTTAAATTTGTTGAGACTTGTTTTGTGGGCTAATATGTGGTCTATCTTGGAGAATGTTCCATGTGCACTTGAGAAGAATGTATATTCTGTAGCTTTGGGGTGAAATGCTCTAAAAATATCAATTAAATCCAGCTGGTCTAAAGTGTCATTTAAGGCCACTATGTCCGTGTTGATTTTCTGTTTGGAGGATCTGTCCATTGGTGACAACAGGATGTTAAAGTCCCCTACTTTGATAGTGTTACTGTTGATCTCTGTCTTTATGTCTGTCAAAATCTGTTTTATATATTTAGGAGCTCCTATATTGGGTGCATAGTTGTTTACTAGGGTTATGTCCTGTTGTTGAATTGATCCCTTTATTATTATGTAGTGCCCTTCTTTATCTTTTATTGTAGTCTTCATTTTAAAGTCTATTTTGTCTGAAATAAGGATTGCTACTCCAGCTTTTTTTCACATTTCCATTTGCATGAAATATCTTATTCCATCCCTTTGCTTTCAGTCTCTGTGTGTCTTTTGATCTGAGATGAGTCTCTTGTAGACAGCATATGCATGGGTCCTGTTTTCTTATCCACTCAGCCACTCTGTGTCTTTTGAGTGGAGCATTTAGCCATTCACATTTAAAGTAGTTACTGATAAGTGCATATTTATTGCCATTTTGTTATTTGTATTTCTTGTCTCCCTGGGTTACCTTGTTTTCCCCCTTTCTTCTGTTTAAAAAAGCCCTTTTAACATTTCCTGCAATGCTGGCTTGATGGTAATGAATTCCTTATGCTTATTCTTTTCTGAGAAGCTCTTTATCTCTCCTTCAATTTTAAGTGATAGCCATGCTGGGTAGAGAATCTTGGTTGTAGACCTTTATTTTGTGTCACTTTGAATATCTCCTGCCATTCCCTTCTGGCCTGCAGAGTTTCTGAAGAAAAGTCAGCTGTTAGGAGTTCCTTTGTATATAACCTGCTGTCTTTCTCTTGCTGCTTTTAGGATTCTGTCTTTGTCTTTAAGCTTTGCCATTTTTAACTATGATGTGTCTTGGTGTGGGCCTGTTTGCTTTCAGCCTGTTTGGAACTCTCTGTACATCCTGGGCTTGTATGTCGATTTCCTTCACCAGGGTAGGGAAGTTTTCAGTAATTATTTCTTTAAATACATTCTCAATCCCTTGCTTCTTCTCTTCTCCTTCTGGTATTCCTATGACGCGAAGTTGTCCCAGAGGTCTCTTAAACTATTTTCATTCTTTTTTATTCTTTTTTCTTTTTGTAGTTCCAGCTGGGTGATTTCTGCTATTTTGTCTTCTAATTCACTGATCTGCTCCTCTGCTTCATCTATTCTACTGGTGATTCCTTCAAGTGTGTTCTTCATTTCAGTTATTGTATTCTTTAGTTCTAACTGGTTATTTTTTATGGTTTCCCTATCCTTCTTTATGTCCTCGCTAAGTTCTTTAAACATTCTTATCATCAATGTTCTAAACTCTGTATCTGAAAGGTTGGATCCCTCTGTTTCATTTAGTTCCATTTCTAGAGTTTTTTTCTGATCTTTTACTTGGGACATGTTTCTTTGTTTTTTCATTCTGGCTGTCGTTCTGTGAATTCTTCGTGTATTAGATAGATCACCTAGAAAGAAGAGAAAAGAAAAATAGAGCAAAAAAAGAGGTAGGGGGGCTCTCCGTCTTCTTTAATCTGTAGACCACTTGCTGAGGCTTGCAGTGAGCTTTCCACAATTAGCTGCTTTGTGCTCTGGAACCGTGCTCACTACCAAAAAAAAAATCTTCAGATTGTTGCAGGTTGTCCGCTACTACAAAAAAAAATACCCTCTGTGGCCTATCGAGATGTGTGCCAGGCACCGGGGGCTCAGGGTGCCTCTGGCAACACAGCTCTAGGTGGGTGGGGCAGGCCCCCAAGGCACCACTTGATGTGGTCAGTGGCCCCAACCAGGTCAGAGCAGCATGCACTCTGCACCAGCAATCAGGCCACACAAATTTGCCAGGAAAGCCTCGATCGGATTACGCAGGTGCACTGCTCCCTGCCCAACACTCTCAGGAAAACTCCCCATCTCAGCCTGTCCCAATCAACTACCCGCAGATCAGGCTAAGCAGCCCAACAGCCAATCCCCAGCTTTGCAACTCTGCACAAACATTGCGGAGAGTGGGGATCTAAGGGGGCTCGCGCACTCCTGCGTCTCAGTGAGCAGCCTGATGGAGCCGGAGGGCACCCGCCAGGCGTTTCCCTGGCAACGCAGCACAAGCAGGGTGGAGGGTGGGAATCCAAGGCCGCATGTGCACTCACGGACTCTTGCGCCAAGTTCACCAGACCAATGGGATCCCGGATCTGACCCTCTGTGGGAGGGCCCAACCCTGAAAAAATGGTTCCCTCCTGTACACCGCTCGTGAGCATGCTCCACGCCAGTGGAACAATGGTCCCAGAACCTCCAGCTTCTGCACCAAAGGTGCTCAGTTCAGTCCTTCCCCACAGGCTCCTGGGCCTGGCTCACACAGCTACTCCCTCCAACAGGAACCGGGTGAGTGCACACGGGCGAGCAAACCCGTGCACCAGCCCCACTGGTTCTCCAGCTGCCCTCAGCCTCACCAAGCCGAGCAAAGAGAGTCCTCACTAATTTCTACTGCCCGCTATCATAGAACTCCTCTTCCTGGCAAAGCAACTCTGGGCTGGTGAGCTTGGTGTGGGTTCGGAGAGTCTCTCCCCAACCAGAGAAGCCTTCCCACTGCTGGGGCTTCCCTCATGGGGTTCCCCCTCTCTCGTCTGCACCCCTCCTACCAGACTTGACGTGGCCTCCTCTTTAGGTCCTTCATTTAGAGGTTCTGTTCATCTAATGTTCAGGGGACTTCCGAGGTTAAATTGTTGTATAAATTATTTGTAATTTTAATGTGATCCTAGGAGGCAGTTCGGAAAGCATCCATCTATTCGGCCATCTTACCGGAAGTCCTGTAATTGCATTTTTGTCTAAGCTTTGTTTTTAACCATTCAAAATAAAAATCTGATTTTCTTTTAGTCTGCAAATTTTTTTATTTCCAGCATGTAAAAAAGAGAAATTGAATTATACCAGCTAGCCATGAAAATGTCATTTTCATTTTCATTATTGATGTTTGATTATCCCAAAGTGATATGGGTAATATAAAAGAGCCACTTTTCAATGTGTTTATCCAAAATTAGCATTATATATTTATTTGGAATCACATATTTGTTCATTTTCGTGGATAAGATTAAAAGCGGGAAAATGAGATGGAGATCTGAGAGACTAGAAAGTGAGAGGGGAAATCCTCATCTGCAGATAAAAGAAAATTGAGTACAAATGAGATCCTTGGTAGGCCTCTATAAGTACATGACTAAAAAAATTGTATTCCCTGGAGTGATGTCAGCATCATGGAGAAGTGAGTTATTTCCTTTGTCTTTCCACTTTTAAATTAAAACCAGTAGGACATCCATAGCCCAACACAGGATACTTTGCACAACACACCAGGATGCCTGAAAGGTCCATACATCTGAAGGTGGGCAGACTGGAACTCTTGAAGGGGACAGATCCAGAGGAGCAGAAGTGACAGAGCCCATGACTGGAGGCTCCAGGAACCATGGCAGCACCTGAGATCCAGTCCTCCCCCCCGCCACCAGTGGTGGTAACTGCAACCTCAGTCCACCCAGCAGTAGGGGCTGCATCTAAGAATCTGGTACCCACAGCAGCAGAAGCACCTGTGACCTGAGGTTCCAGGAACCGTGGCAGCACCCTTGACCTAGGTACCACACCATGGTGGCAGCACCTGCAACCTCAGCTGTTCCAGCATTGGGCGGGGACTGCACCCAAGCCTGCGGTGCCCACAACCGCAATTGTGCTTATAATCTGAGGCTCTGGGAATCACAGCAGTGCCCGAGACCTGAGGCACCAGGGACAGTGTTGACACCAACAATCCTGCAACACCAACAGCAAGGCACAGTGAGGCCAATGGCAAAGGCAGTGGAGGGTGGAAAGTGCTAGCTCTGAAATATAATTAGAGTCAACTCAGAAAGACTACTTCAGATGTGCCAGAACAGGAACAACTCATCAAGCACCATGGAAAAAGTACAGTAATATGGTACCACCAATTCTCCAGAAACTAAATTTAAAGTGTGGAAGTTTGCAGTCTAACTGATAGAGAACTCAAAATAGTTGTCATGAAGAAACTAAATAAGCTACAAGAAAATTCAGAAATACAGTTCAGTGAGCTTAGGAATAAAATTAATAACAGAAGGAGTACTTTACCAAAGAGATTGAAACTCTAAAAAAGAACCAAACAAGTTATGGAGCTGAAAAACTCAAGAAATGAAATGAAGAATGAATTAGAAAGCACTGTAAATAGACCAAACCATATGGAAGAGAGAATTAGTGAGTTCAAAGACAGAAATCTAGAAATGATTCAGGTGGAAGAGGAGAGAGAACTAAGATCCTAAAAATATGAAGAAATTCTAAAAGAATTATCCAACTCCATTAGGAAAAGCAACATAAGGATAATGGGTATACCAGAAGAAGAAGGGAGGGAGAAGCGAGCAGAGAACTTAATTTAAAAAATAATAGCTGGGCCGGCCAAGTGGCGTGGTGATTAAGCACTGGCTTGGCCAGTGGCCCCGGTTTGGGACCCACATATGAGGGCCAGTGACACTGCCTTCAAAATAATAATAATAATAATAATAATAATAATAATAATAATAATAGATAACAGAACACCTAATTACTTCAATGCAAAAAGGCCTTCTCCAAGACACATTATATAAAAACTGTTAAAAGTCAATAATAAAGTATTTTAGGGCCAGCTGACTGGCTCACTTGGTTAAAAGTGCAAGCTCTGAGGAACAGAGGTGCCAGTTCGATTCCCACATGGGCCAGTGAGCTGTGCCTGAGCTGAGCTGGCGCTAAGCTGCCAATAGGTGGCAGGATGGCTCAGCTGGTGAGAGCACGTGCTCCTAACAACAATGTTGCCAGTTAGATTCCCTGGATGACGGGCTACCCCCACCTACAATTAAGATTGAACATGGTACCTTGAGCTGAGCTGCCCTGAGCTGCCGAGGCACAGCCAGATGGTTCAGTGGTTAGAGCATGCACTCTTAGCAACAAAATTTCCAGTTCAACTCCCACGCGGGATGGTGGCTACGCCTACCTGCAAGTAAGATTGAACACGGTACCATGAGCTGAGTGGCCACAAGCTGCTGATGCGCGGCCAGATGGCGACTGGACTTGGAGCTTAGCTAGCTGCACCCTCCACAACTAAGATTGAAGGACAATAACTTGGCTATTCCCCTTCCCCAATTCCCCAAAAATATCTTTAAAAAAAGGAAGAATTTTAAAGGCAGCCACAGTGGGGTGGCGAGGGGAGAGGGGTGTGGAGTCACTTACAAAGGTACCCCCATTATGTTATCAGCAGATTTCTCGACAGAAACTCTACAGGCCAGGAGACAAAGGAATGACATATTCAAAATATTGAAACATAAAAACCACCAGCTAAGAATATCCAGCAAAGTTATCTTGCAGATATGGCGAAATAAAGGCTTTCCATGACAAACAAAAGTTGAGGGAGTCCAGCACTACTAGACCTACCTTCTGAGAAATGTTAAAAGGAGCTCTTCTACATGAAATGAAAAAGCAAAAGTATATAAAACTTTAAGTAATATAATGGAGAAAATCAGGAAATTGCAAAGATATTTCAGAATACAATGTTAATCACTAAAGTTTAACATAAAGGCTAAAAAAACACACTAAAATAACTATAGCTACTTCAATTTGATGACAAACTCACAACAGAAAAAGGGACAATTTGTTTCAACAAAAACATAAAGGGGAGGAAGAAAAGGACATAACCTTGAAGATAAGATGCTACCAGCAGAAAAAGGACTGTTTTATCTTTACGACATTTTATACAAACTACATGGTAACCACAAAACAGAAATGTAGAGCAGAAACAAAGAAGAGGAAACTGAGAAAAAAAATCATAGAGGGCCAGTCGAGTGATGCGGTAGTTAAGCACTGGCTTAGAAAGCCAGTGGCCCAGGTTCCGGTCCCACATATGAGGACCAGTGACACTGCCCTTAAAAAAAAAATCATAGAAAATCACCAAACTAAAATGGCTGACAGAAACACAGGAGAAAATAAACAATGGCGATATAGAACAACAACAACAAAAAGATAAAATGGCAGTGGTAAGCCCTCAAATATCAATAATTACCCTCAATGTAAGTGGAATGAACTGACCAATGAAATCATACAGTGGCTAGATAGTTCAAAAAACAAAACCCAAGTATATGCTGCCTGCTGGAGACTCATCTGAGCTCTAAAGTCAAACATAGTCTCAAAACAAAGGGGTAGAAGATGATACTCAAAGCAAATGGTAGCCAACAGACAGAACAAACTTCAGCCAAGAAAGGTAACAAGAGCCAAAGATGAACATTCTATAATAATAAAGGAGACAATCCATCAATAACACATAACATTTATCAATATGTATATTCCTAACATAGGAGCACCAAAATATATAAAGCAACTATTAACATTTACAACTGCATCAAAAAGAATAAACTACCTAGGAATACATTTAATCAAGGAGGTAAAAGACCTATAAACTGAAAACCATAAGACATTGTTGAAAGAAATTGAGGAAGACACAAAGAAATGCACAGATACTCAGTACTCACGGATTGGAAGAATAAACATTGTTAAAATGTCCATATTGCCTAGAGCAATCCCTATCAAAATCCCAATGTCATTCTCACAGAAATAGAATCAAAACATCCTAAAATATTATGGAACTATAAAAGACCTCAAATAGCCAAAGAAACCCTGAGATTTAAAAAAAGCCAGAGGTGTCACACTCCCTCATTTCAAACTATAATACAAAGCTACAGTAAACAAAACAGTATTGTATTAGCAGAAAAACAGACACAGTGATCAATGGAGCAGAATAGAGAGCCCAGAAAGAAACCCACGCCTATATGGTCATTTAATCTATGACAAAGGAGACAAGAATATACAATAGAGAAAGCAAATTCTCTTCAGTAAGTGGTGTTGACTTGAACATAAGACCCCAAACTATAAAATATATAGAAGAAAACATAGTCAGTAAGCTTCTTGACATTGGTCTCAGTGATATTTTTGTGGGTTTGACTACAATGGCAAGGGAAACAAAAGCAAAAATAAATAGAACTGCATAAAACTAAAAAGCTTCTGCACAGCAAAGAAACCATCAGTAAAATAAAAGCCAACCTAGCGAATGCAAAAAGATAATTTGCAAATCATACATCCAATAAGGGGTTAATATCCAAGATATATAAAGAAGTCATACATTTCAACAACCACCAAAAACAAACAAACAGACAAACAAACAAACATTAAAATGGGCAGAGGATCCGAAAAGACATTTTTACAAAGAAGACATACAGATGGCCAACAGGCAGGTGAAAAGATACTAAATATCACCAATTACTAGGAAATGCAAATGAAAAATACAATGTCATATCACCTCAGACTGTTAGAATGGCTATCATTGAAACAACAAGAAATGACAAGTGTTAACGAGGATGCAGAGAAAAGGGAACCCTTGTGCACTACTGGTGGGGTTGTAAATTGGTGCAGCCACTATAGAAATAGTATGGAAGTTCCTCAAAAAGTTAAGAGTAGAATTACCTTGTGACCCAGCAATTCCACTCCTGATTATTTATCCAAAGAAATCCAAAACTAATTTAAAAAGATAAATGCACCCCTATAGTCATTGCAGCATTGTTTACAATAACCACGATATGGAAGCAACCTAAATGTCCATTGATGGACTAATGGATAAAGAAGATCTGCTACATATATACAATGGAATATTTCTTGGCCATAAAAAATGAAATATCGCCATTTGCAACAACAACTTAATACCCTCTAGGATACTATGCTAAATGAACTAAGTCAGAGAAAGACAAATACCATATGATTTCACTTACATGTGGAATAAAATAAATAAATAAACAAGCACACAGAAACAAACTCATGGATACAGAGAACAAATTGATAGTTGCCAGAGTGGAGGGGTTTTGGGGGTGGGTAAAAAAGGGGAGGGATTAAGAAGTACACATTGGCAGTTACAAAAGAGTCACAGGGATGCAAAGTACAGCATAGGGAGTTTAGTCAATAGTATTGTAATAACTATGTATGGTGCCAAGTGGGTACTAGACTTATCGGGGTGATCACTTCATAAGGTATATAAATGTCTAATCACTATGTTGTACACCTGACACTAATATATTGTTTGTCAACATAATTGAAAAATAAAAACTATTTATTGTATAAGGGAAAATAATGTCATAGCTGAAAATGTGAATAACCCCAAGTCTTCAGAAAGACTTGTGTTGTGACTATTTTAGAAGGATCCAGAGTGAGGACCATGATTCACATGTAATTTCTTTGTCATGGAAAGTATAGGCTGTATAGGTCATTTAAACCAACAAATCGGATTTCAGGTTTCTGTCCATGTTAATAGAACCTAGACATTCTTTCATGTGGTATTTCGCATCTTCGATCATTACTGATTTTCAATGTATTTTGTCTTTCATTTTCAGAAAGAGTTTTGGAACACCTACACAAAAGCACAACAAGGAGAGAGCAACAGGGGAAGTGACTGGTTTCAATTTTACCTTACCTTTCCATTAATCTTTGGCCTCTTCATTATCCTCCTTGTCATTTTCCTGATCTGGAGATGCTTCCTGAGAAACAAAACTCGCAGACAGACAGTGACTGAAAGCCACATCCCTTTCCCTCAGCACCTTAATATTATCGCTCCTCCTCCCCCACCAGATGAAGTGTTTGATAGCAGTGGATTGTCGCCAGGCTTTCTGGAATATGTGGTTGGGCGCTCAGATTCTGTCTCGACTCGCCTGTCCAACTGCGATCCTCCACCAACCTATGAGGAAGCCACTGGCCAGGTGAACCTTCGGAGGAGCGAAACAGAACCTCATTTAGACCCACCCCCGGAATATGAGGACATCATCAACTCCAACTCAGCCAGTGCCATTGCTATGGTGCCTGTGGTCACCGCCATCAAATGAAACTGCAGACTTCTTTTTACTATAATGGTTTTTAAAATACTAATGAAAGAACTTTCTAGCACTTTACCCCTACATAAGTGTGTACTGACTTATTGTATTGGACCCTGACAGCGTACCACTTCACATTTTCTGATTTGAGTTTTATTAGTTTTGTTGCCTACTATAAAATCATCATCCCAGCTCATTTCTACTAATGGAAATACATGAAGAGGAAAAAGCATAGTGGAGTTCTTCAAGTGATATCATGAACTATACATATATATGTCTGTGTGTACACATATGTATTTGTGTATATATATGTATACGTATGTATGTGTACATCAGTCCACCATATGTGCAACTGTCTTAAGCCATTAACTTCTGTTTAAATCACTTGCAAAGGAAACATTACTCACCAAAATTGGGGGGGAAAGGCACCAACAATTTGTGTAATAGATAGCGACATGCTGTTAAATTTTGAAAATAAGATGAAATGAGCATGTTTTCTAATTTATCACTGGTTTCTGTTTACCTCCTACCTTAAAAGAAAAAAAAATGCATGTGGTCCACGTTGATTTTTGGAACATCTCAGAAAGAGACAGAGGGAAGGCACAGTTATTGTTTAATAACTTGCCCGTAGTATATAGCAGGAAAATCATTGGTCATTAGTAGCATTTGGCTAGTTTTGTAGGAGGGATTTTGTTGTTGACTGCCTCCCCTCAGCGAAATTAAACAGTGTTTGCTTACTATCTTTGAATGTCTCGTGCTATTTGTATTAACATCTTGGTGGAGATGATTTCCTGCCAACAGCATTTCTAAAGTAGATATATGTATTATTGACGGGGAATAAAAATTTCTCCTTTGCTCATTAGTGACAATAATTCTTTTCTTCTCACTGTTCCATGGCCTTTTACTCTACTGTCTGTTCCCTTACCTATCAGCACAGAATCTTCAAGCACCTAAGAATTTAGTTAAAATTCTTGAAATTATTTTCTTAATGTTTTTGTATAGATTGAAGTCTTTGCCTCAAGATGATTAGGAGGCTATTTTCCATTAAGTGAAGAGCTGTGATTTTTATATTGCTCTCCAATTGGTGGAGGAAGATTGCAAGGTCTGTGTTGTGCCAGGTGCACAATAAATTTAGTTATATTAGCCTCACACAGATATTATTGTTGCTATTCCATTTTTGTATTCTCATCAGATTTTTTTTAACTGCAGGATTTTTACTTTTCCCTTGGAGCAGAGGGAACAGACTATGAATGAACTGACAACATAAACTGGCTCAGAAAGAAAAAGTACAACAGTGGCTTTCTTTGAAGTTCCATAATGTATGCACTAATGGAAAATTCATTATGTCAGGGAAATGTCTCCGCCACTCCCAAGCCTCTTTAGTTTTGGATAAAATGGTTGATGAGGCAGACAGAATGCAGATTTCAGAAACCTCATACCCTGCTGCCTCACCTCCATCCCCACCAACTCCATCCTCAATCTTGCCTTGAACCCAAGGAAGGGGGAATGCTGGGGAGAATCCTGAACCCTGAGGCAGATTTTGTGAATTCCAATCCCATTCTGCAACATACTTGCCATGGTACCTGGGGAAAGACCCATAGCTGACCCTCAGATTCCTCAGTTCTGAAACGGTGATAACATCATTTGTCCTGCGCTCCTCCAGCTGCTTCAAAGGATCTGAGATGGTGTGCACTACAGTATTTTGTAAGATGTGAAGAGTTATCTAAGTGAAGGTCATACCATTGTTCTTATTGTGCTTCAGGAAGAATTTTCTCCCTCTGTTTCCCTAAAATTTTTCAGAGCTTTCACATAGTGAGAAAGAGTGGGCTGCTCCATACATGGCTAACATGTTCCTAATCTGAGCGTGTGGGTTATTTGTTAAAAGTCATATCATTCTCTGGTCTGTACCAAGACTGTGCCAACATAAAGACAATGGCCAGCTCAATACAAACAGGATTAAGCAAATGATAGAAAGGGAACTAAGATGTGTGTGTTTAGTTAATAGGTTTTGTAGCTTTCATGGGCTATAAATGAGTACATCTTGGCCCTGGCCTCAACATCAATGACAATATTGTTTTGAATTTGGCCATGAGTACATGGTGATCTTTCGCTTCTAGTTTAAACTGAGAGTGGGAATGTTTGTTCCAGTGATTTGTGTGTGTGTGTGGATATTTTGGTTTATTTTTAAATGAAACTTAAGGCTTCTTTTGTGTGAGTTTTTTAGGTCATTAATATCAAGCCTTAGATTAAACCAGCAGTTTTCAAAAGTGTGGCCCATGAACTCCTGGGAGTCCTTCTGTGAGATCAAAGCTATTTTCATAATACTACAAAGAATTATTTGTCTTTTTGCTGTAATTCTCTCTCAAAAAGGAATTGAAAATGTAAAACAATGCCATCTTCCCATAGATCTTTTTCTGCATTAGAAAATATAGCTATTTTCTTAAAAATGTTATTTATGTTAGCATATAATGGCCTTTTTAAATTTTTAAATGAATCAATACTTTTTAAATTTTCAGTTTTATTTTCTAATATGGCAAATACTGACAGATGTCAGCTCCACAAAGGAAAGTTCTTTGGCATCTAGATCCCCAATAAATTTTAAGAGTATAAAGGGGTCTGAAGACCAAAAGCTCAAGAATTATAGGATTAGACAAAGGAGTAGAATGTTCTATTAGTAAGTATATATTCTTGCAACTTTATATTTTAAACTCCTGAGACTGGAATTACTGCTGCCTCTTAGAGACACCTGAAATGCGGTATAAGAATGAATGTTGATCCTTGAAACAAAATCCAAATGCTTAAACTGATCAATGACTACAGCTTTTTCGAGTGTTGGTCAAAGAAAACACCCTAACCTATAGTGATAACTGGCATCAGCCACAGCTCTCCTGGCAGCTTCTGTGTCATGATGACAGAATAAACAAAATACCACTTTCTTTAAGAAGCATTCTCTTAGGTTTGTTTGTTTGGTTTGGTTGGATTCTGGTCTGGGTTTTACATTTTTAAAAACCCATTTGCTACCCCATCTGGCTTTATAAACTGTGTTTCTTAACCTTTGTTATAATTAAAGGGATTTGTCTGGAGTAACATATTTTTATGCTTTTGCTTTCTTACCTGATTGATATTACATTCATCTTTGATCATTTTTAATAAAGGTTTATTTTTGCAGATATATTTAGTATCTTTATTAAGCAGTAACTAAATTTAATTGACCAGTTTGCA
This sequence comes from Aselliscus stoliczkanus, assembly GCA_033961575.1. NCBI lineage: Eukaryota > Metazoa > Chordata > Mammalia > Chiroptera > Hipposideridae > Aselliscus > Aselliscus stoliczkanus. Next base: position 107,917,822 of record CM066737.1, read on the forward strand.
TTTAAATGAAAGAATGGCTTAATGGTCTTCCAGTGAAATGGTTTCCAAACTGCCACATGCAGTGGTTGTGTCTGGAATCCTAGAACTGGCACTTTCTGCCTCAGTACTTTGAATGTCACAATGAATTATATCTGTTTAAAGTAAATTAAATGATTTCTTTCTTTCCTATTGACCAGTACAAATACAGATGCTGTGTTTAATTCATTGTTAAAGAGGACTTCAAGATTGATGATCTGATACAATAACTATGGAGATAGCTTTAACTTGGTTCTGTGTAAATAGCATGTATTTTAATATTTCACATTTTTAAACACTTGGTTTACATTAAATTATGGTATTTAACTATTTTTATGTTTATACTAGGTAAGGTTTTTCTTATGTTTCTATGTTTTTGGTATGCTAAATAAAGCTATTTTTAAACCCATGTGATTTCTTCTATCATGTGTTAATTATATTATGATTAGGTGATAAACATGCTGCATAAGTTTTTATTAGTTATGGGTTTTTTAAACAAGGTAAAATTATATTTTTCTCTCATGAATTCTGGGACTGTTGTTCAGTAAAAAAATTAGAAATTTTCTGCTGAAAACCTCAGGGTGTTCTCAGCAAAAAAGAAATTTTTGTACTACTTTTGAATGATGCTAGCTTGATACAAAATGGGAACACTTGCTACAAAGGGATAGATTGAGGTCCCTGCTGTAATGTAGTCTGTCAAGTACTGGGAATAGTGTTGTCTGCAGATACCAAGGAACTGGTTTCCCCCTCCTTAGCAGAACAGCTTGCATTTGACATTTAGAAGATGAGAAAGGAAAGCACAAGATGAAAGCATTTGTGGCCACAGGGAAGCTTTTTAAGTGTAGTTACCTCAAAAAATAAAGCTGAGGGCTGGCCAAGTGGTGCGGTCGTTAAGAGCTGGCTTGGGACACCAGCGGCCCTGGTGCGGATCCCACATATGAGGGCCAGTGACACTGCCTTCTAAAAAAATTAAAAATTAAAAAATTAAGTAGAAATGCTTCAAGATCAAGTTAAAAAAATAATAATTAAAATAAAAATAAAGCTGATGCAACATACCATTAACCAAGCAAATGTAAGTATGACCTGATCTTTATGGTATAAAAAAATTAAAATTTATATATATATTCAAGGAGGAATTTTAAGTATTAATTATAAGTCTAAGTATCCATTTTATAAGCATAAGTACCCAGAGAGTTGTCCAAAATATCATAACAAAGTACTTTTTAAATATATAGCAATTTCTAAAACTTACGTAAATTACAGATTGGTTAACACATCCATGAAACCCAACACCTAGATCAAGACATTGCCAGCACCTCAAGAAGGCTCCATCATACCCCCCTCCTTAAAGATAACACTATTCTCACATCTATTATAATAGCTAAATTTTTTAATTTCATACTTGGCTGTAACTATATGGACTTGCCTCTTTTCCTTTTTTAAATTCTTAAGGTAGTTCATAGAAGTTCAAACTAGAAGGTCCAGAGCTGCTCTTCTATCTCTTGGCTCTCCTTGAAATCACCTATTCTCTCTAAGCCTTTTGTACGTTCCTGAAGCTCTTTGAGGGCAAGACCTGTGTTTAATCCTTCTAATTCCTTTCCCTAAATACCTAAAAATGAGGTACTTGGTATTTTTTAAAGACTGAGTCGACCAAAACATCAGTGGCTTTCTGGCTGGTTTCTTTAATGCTTGTCTTTCTGCTGCAATTCTTACCACTTGTTATTTCCTTAAACTTTGTGCTTACCTTGTGTGAGATACTAAGGGGGGTTGAAATGAATGGTGCTTATAGCCCTTGTTCCTGGGGGTTTTGCAATCAGATTAAAACTGTGACAACCTTACCTAATTTAGTGTAACCCTAATTCCAGTCTAGCTCACAGAGATTTTTTTGTACCAAGTTCCATGGTATTTACAATCAGTCATGTATATCAGTCTTTGTTGTGATTTTTATAAGTTTTTAGCAATGGAAACCTACTTTTAAAACATTTTTCAGGGGACCGGCTGAGTGGCTCAGTTGGTTAAGAGCTCACTCATGAGTGCGATCTCTGAGCAATAGGGTTGTCGGTTTGATCCCTGGCCCGAGCTGAGCTGCCACTGAGCTGCAAACAGGTGGCGGGATGGCTCAGCTAAAAAAAAACGAAAAAAACATTTTTCATAGATCTCTAATATATTAAACAGATAAGACTGTTTTGGTTGGCTATAGAAGTGCGAAACATGGAACCTCACCATCTGTGACCTTTCAAATCAATCCCTCTTAGTCCAAGTCACCTCTGCAAACATTAGAATTTGGACATAATTGGAAAACCACGGTAATATAACATCTCCTATTGATGTCCAATTTCATAGTCCTTCATCTTTCCACCAAAAAAAAAAATTCTACAGAACCTCCTCCACTAACAGAATGCTTAGGGTTGAAAATGCTCTTTTTAGTCCAATTATGCCTAACTCACAAGTATACCATACTGGCCACCAACACTGCTATCTATTAAAATTATGTTTGAAGCAAGAACCATGGAATGTTAATAGTTCTGATTCTTTGTTTACATCATCTCCATCATCACCACACTTCTATATTTTCAATACTCAATCCTTTTGCATTTGTAGGAAATGGTTTCAATAGTAATGTAGTCATAAACCATATTAAAATAAGCGTAGAGTGATGTAAATGAAAATAGTGTGGAGTAAGGAATTCCCAAGGCATGTTCTTCCACAAAAGTAGCAAATAAACGGGCAAAACTCTCAGAATCTGCTTTATCAGAACTCTGGAAAAAAATTAAAGTTTATAGCAACCAGGCTAGAAAAAAAACCTTTAACTTACCTGGTCATATCTCCTGCTTACTTCTCAGTAGCATCTTGGAAGACAACAGGCCATGTTCCAGGTATAGATTTCTAATAGTAGAAGAAGCAAAGTGAACCTCATTCTCAAATAATTGAGGCTGGTTGTTTAGCCCCGTATATTGGTTTTCTGAAATACCAGATCAAAGGGCTCACCTTTGTTTTGCCTTACTTGGAAATCTCCCAAGTCGGAGGCAACTACAGGGGTTGCAGGGAGGGGGTCTAAAATACTAAATGTTAAATGCATTAGCTGCTACCAACTAGACAAGGGATAGACAAACTGAAAACCTTAGGAAGAAATGGTGGGGAATAAAGAGAATACGGACTTTGAAAAGCTCCCACATAGTCTTAAGAATCAAGAAAGCCATGCACATATCCAGAGCTGGCCACATGCTCTAAAAAAATCTGAAAAGGCTCTAAACTCTCAGATTTGTCTGACCTCCAGGTTCCCCATAAACAGGAAGTAAAGATTATGGTAGAGTTGTATATTGTCTGGTTGGAAATTGAAGGTTTTCCCCAACATACAGAACCCATCTGCAAAAACTAGGATAACACTTTTTTTGGTGGGGGAGTCAGTTTAAGGAACTCTGTCAAATCACTAGCTGACCACTACAATAACAGAAACATGACTTCAATAGCCATACATGACAAAGAATACAGACTACAAAATGAGTTAAAAAGTCACAAAAACAACAAACAACCAGAACAAGTAGCAAAAATAAACCCTGAGGAGAAGGGAAAGTCTGATTTCTAGAGTTACCATTCTATAAGGTTAACAAATAGCCCCACCTACTGCTTAGTACCCAATCCTGACCATATAGGAAGCTTGATCAGAGAATCCAAACAACCAAAGAGCCCATCCTACAACATTCACTGCGGCAAGGAACCATGCAAGCAGTCCTATTCAACTGTATACAGCCAGCAGCACACACACCCCAACCTCGGAGCTCAGATAATGGACTCACCTAAAAATAGACCCTGATGGCAAGCCCCACCTGCCCAAGGACATTAGCAGCAGACACATCCAGAAACCCAAACTGAGCTGACTGTTGAAGAACTGTCTCTTGGGCTGGCCGAGTGGCTCAGTTGGTTAAGAGCTCTCTCAAGAGTGCAAGCTGAGCTCTGAGCAACAGCGGTTTGACACCAGCCCAAGCTGAGTTGCCGTTGAGTTGCCAACAGGTGGCAGGATGGCTCAGCTAAAAAAAAAAAAAAAAAAAGAATTGCCTTTGCCAAAGCAAAACCTGTAAAGTCTGGAAGAGGACCCCACTTTCTCAAATGCACAGACACTAACATAAGGAATGAAGGATCATGATAAAGCCGGAAAATATCACACCCACCTAATGACACTAAAAAAGCTCCAATAAGTGATCCTAAAGAAATAGAGATCTATGAACTGTCAGAGAAAAAAATTCAGAAAATCCTTTTAGAAATGATTACTGAACTGTAAGGACACACAGACAATGAAATCAGGAAAGTAATGCATGAACAAAGTGAGAAGTCCAACAAAGAAAGAGAAACAATAAAAAATAAAAAAAAAGGACTTCCGGTAAAATGGCACAATAGACAGATGCTGTGCTAACTACCTCCCAGGATCACACCAAAATTAGAAACATACAGTATTCAACCCCGGAGGTCCCGGAACACTAGATGAATAGAACCACGAAATGAAGAACTTAAAGAGGAGGCCACGTCAAGTCTGGTAGGATGGGTGGAGACGAGAGAGGGTGAACCCCATGAGGGAAGCCCCAGCTGTGGGGAGGCTTCTCCGGTTGGGGGACAGACCCTCCGGCCGCACACCAAGCTCACCAGCCCAGAGTCCCTTTGCCGGGAAGAGGACTTCCAAGATAGCTGGCAGTAAATTAGTGAGAGCTCCCTTTGCTCAGCTCGGTGAGGCTGAGAGAGGCTGGAGAATCAGTGGGGCCGGCGCCCGGGCTTGCTCGCCCGTGAGCACTTACTTGGTTCCTAGTAGAGGGAGTGACTGTGTGAGCTGGACCCGGGAGCCTGCGGGGACAGACTGAACTAAGCACCTTTGGTGCAAAGGCTGGAGGTTTTTGGAATGTTGTTCCCATGGTGTGGAGCCTGCAGGCGAGTGGTGTAGGGAGGGCCCCATTTTGTCGGGATTGGGCCCTCCCACAGAGCATCAGATCCGGAACATCATTGGTCTGGTGGAATTGGTGCAGAAGTGCGTGTGTGCGTGCATGGGCGCATTCGGCCTTGGATCCCCACCCTCCGCCCGGCTTATACTGCGTTGCCAGGGACACGCTGGGCAGGTGCCCTCTGGCTCCAACAGCCTGCTCACTGAGACCCAGGAGTGCATGAGCTGCCTTGGATCCCCACCCTCCGCACGTCTTGTGCTGCATTGCCAGGGGAACGCCTGGTGGGCGCGCTCCGGCTCCAACGAGCAGCTCACTGAGACGTGGGAGTGTGTAAGCCTCCTTGGGTCCCCACTCTCCGCACTGCGCTTGCAGAGTTGCCAAGCTGGTGATTGGTTGTCAGGCTGCTCGGCCTGATCTGCAAGCGGCTGATTGGGACAGGATGAGACTGGGAGTTTTCCTGGGAGTGTTGGGCCATGAGCTGTGTGCCTGTGTGATCCAGCCAGGGCTCTCCTGGTGATCTATCTAATATATCAAAGCAATCCCAGAGTGACAGCCAGAATGGGGAAACAAGGAAACATGTCACAAGTAAAAGATCAGAAGAAACCTCTAGAAATGGAACTAAATGAAACAGAGGGATCCAACCTTTCAGAGACAGAGTTTAGAACACTGATGATAATAATGTTTAAGGAACTTAGCGAGGACATAAAGAAGGATAGGGAAACCATAAAAAACAACCTGTTAGAACTAAAGAATACAATAACTGAAATGAAGAACACACTTGAAGGAATCACCAGTAGAGTAGATGAAGCAGAGGAGTGGATCAGCGATTTGGAAGATAAAATAGCAGAAATCACCCAGTTGGCACAACAAAAAGACCAAAGAATAAAAAAAAATGAAAACAGTTTAAGAGCCCTATGGGACAAGGTGAAACGCAACCACCTTCGACTCAGGAATACCAGAAGGAGAAGAGAAGAAGCAAGGGGTCGAGAATGTATTTGAAAAAATAATGACTGAAAACTTCCCTACCTTGGTGAAGGAAATCAACATACCTGCCCAGGAAGTGCAGAGGGTTCCAAACAAGCTGAACCCAAACAGATCCACACCAAGACACATCATAGTTAAAATGGTAAAGGTTAAAGACAGAGACAGAATCCTAGAGGCTGCAAGAGAAAGACAGCAGGTTACATAAAAAGGAACTCCTGTTAGACTAACAGCTGACTTGTCTACAGAAACTCTGCAGGACAGAAGGGAGTGGCAGGAGATATTCAAAGTGACACAAAATAAAGGCCTACAACCAAGATTGCTTTACCCAGCATGGCTATCACTTAAAATTGAAGGAGAAATAAAGAGCTTCTCAGAAAATAATAAGCTTAAGGAGTTCATTACCACCAAGCCAGCATTGCAAGAAATGTTAAAAGGGCTTTTTTAAACAAAAGAAAGGAGTAAACAAGCTAACCTAGGAAGACCAGGAATACGAACAACAAAATGGCAATACATATGCATTTATCAATAATCATTTTAAATGTGAATGGGCTAAATGCTCTAATCAAAAGACAGAGAGTGGCTGAGTGGATAAGAAAAGAGGACACATGTATATGCCGTTTACAGATGGAATAAGATATTTCATGCAAATGGAAATGAGGGGAAAAAAAATCTGAAGTACCAATACTTATTTTGGACAAAATAGACTTTAAAATGACTACAATAAAAGACAAAAAATGGCACTATAACCCTAATAAACATCTATGCACCCAACATAGGAACTCCTAATTACATATAACATATTTTGACAGACATAAAGACAAATATCAACAGTAACACTATCATAGTAGGGGACTTCAACACCATTGTCACCAACGGACAGACCCTTTAGACAGAAAATCAACACAGAAAGAGGGGCCTTAAATGATACTTTAGACCAGCTGGATTTTGTTGATATTTTTAGAGCATTTCACCCTGAAAAAACAGAATATACATTCTTCTCAAGTACACATGGGACATTTTCCAAGATAGACCATGTTAGGCCACAAAACAAGTCTCAGTAAATTTAAGAAGATTGAAGTCATATCAAGCAGATATAAAGGAAAAACTGATGGTTGCTGGCTGGGAGGGAGTAGGGAAGAGGGAGAGGGGGAAGGTTTTGGACAGTGTAGGTGGGACTACAATGTTGCTGCAGGGATATGGGGGCAGTTCTGGGAATGTAATTGATGATGTTGTGAAGAGACTATTATGTTGCATGAAATAAGTCAGTTGGAGAAGGACAGGTACCATGTGATCGCACTTGTGTGTGGAGTCTGAAGAGCTGAGTGAACTATCAAAATAAACAGACTCGTAGATGTAGAGGAAAAACTGAGGGTTGCTAGTTGGGAGGGGGGTGGGGATGGGGGGGAAAGGGAAGGGATTAGAAAGCATAAATAGACAACTACAATATTGCCACAGGGATATGAAACACAGTTAGGGGAATAAAATAATGTTGTAAAAATTTTGTGGCGTGTCAGATAGTTACATGTCTTGTTAGGGAGACCACTTCATGGACAGAGTAGAGGCTTGATCACTGCACTGTACACCTGAAGCTTATGTTGTATAGTATTGTATGCCAACTGTAACTGAATATGTGGATGGTCACGTGATGTGGAGTACACTGTGGAGGGGAGTCAGGAGAGTTGTGATAGATATGTATGATATGGGGTGGGGGAGTGAGGTGGTGAACTGGGGGAGGAGGGTTGTCACTTTGGGGGGTAAAGAGAATAACTATTGTATTGTGTTGTACACCTGAAACTAAGACAAATACATACATACATACATACATACATACATACATACATACATACATACAAAACAGAAATAGAGCTGAAAAACATAGTGACTGAACTGAAAAATTATAGAGAACTTCAAAAGCAGAAGAATCAATGATCTAAAAGACAGGACATTTGAAATTACCCAGTCAGAGTACAAAGAAAGAAAAAATAATGAAAAACAGTAAATAAAACCTACAGGACATATGGGACTCAACCATAAGAAACTGGGAAGCCGACAGCCCCCCAGTGTCTGACAAGGCCACATTGCCCTGCTCAGCACTGGATATTAGGGGTGCTGCCTTATGGTTGGTCATGTAATATCTCCTGCCTCTAAGAACCCATGTGCCTTTCCTCATATAGGAGACAATATACTCACTGCATTTATGGCAAGTTTCTGTATACCCCAATGAGCTAACTACGCAGCCAAAGACGGGTAAGATCTCCTAAAAGAGGGTAGACAACCTAAACCAGGCGGTAGTTCCATGGGGAACCCCTGAACTGAGATATTGGGGACTCAAGCTCCTTTGGAAACTGAGGCATAGGCCTTTGGCCACATAGGCCTAAAAAAGCCAGTCTGTGAGAAACAGACAGCCTCTGTGAAAAACTGGTGCTATCGTTCGTCCTTGCCTGTGCAGCTGTGAAAGGTTTCCTTGGAGACCAGGAGACCAAGGTCTCTCAGCCATGAAAGTTCTGATAAGAGGCAACTTACTGACCATAAGTTATTTTAATTAACAGCCTTGTTTTAACTCTTTGTTCTGTACATTGCTAGCAACAGATACTGAAGCTTTGACTGAGAAACAGATGTTACCCTCTATTACAAAAACATGCAGCTCTTTGTAAGATAGAAAAAGTTTGAAACTCCTTTTGCTACTAAGTATTATAATCTCATAGAATTAGTTTCTTGCCTAAACTCTTGGCAATAGTTCAAGTATATGCCCTGTAAGGTAGCCATGGTAACCACTGTTTAGATGATAAGTAAAATCCTTGAACAGGTCACAGTGTAGCTAAAAAGATACAATTACAAAAAAGTAAAAGTTCTGAGTAAGGAAAAACATCATGGTCATGTGAAACATAACTTGTAATTAAGATAATGGTCAAAAGCCCCTATAAAAGGAGCTAGGCTTTAACAATAAGGTGTGACACTTCTGAGAACCTCTTTCCGGTGTCTCCGCTTTCTTTTTTTTCTGCCTTTACTGTAATAAAGATTTTCTGTCTTTTGTATCGCCAACGCCGTGTCCACCTTCTTGACCCCTGGTCAGCAGGGGCTGGTCCCCCACAAGAAACAGTATTGCATTATGAGAATTCCAAAAGGAGAAGAGAAATACAAAGGAACAGAAAGTATATTTAAACTAATAATGGCTGAAAACTTCCCAAACTAGAGGAGAGAAATTGATAGGTATCCAGATCCATGAGGTCCAAAGAATCCCAAATAGGTTGAATCTGGATAGGCTACAATGAGACACGTTATAATTAAATTGTCAAAAGACAAATAATTTTGAAAGCAGCAAGAGAAAAGAGAGAAGTTACATACAAGGGACTCCCGTAAAAATCATGGGCGGGTTTCTCACAGAAATGTTTCAAGCCAGGAGAGAATGGAATGATATATTCAAACTATTGAAAAAAAAATTCAGCCAAGAAATCTATAGCCATTAAAGCTGTCCTTCAGAAATGAAAGAGGAATGAAAACATTTTTTGGCTTCACTAGAGAACTCTATCAAACATTCAAAGATGATTTAATACCTGTCTTTCTCAAACTTGTCCCCAAAAACGAATAAGAGGCAATACTTCCTAACTCATTGTGTGAGGCCAACATTATCCTGATACCAAAACTTGGTAAGGGCAACACACAAAAAAAGAAAACTACAAACCAATATCTCTGATGAATACAAATGCAAAATTCCTAAAGAAAATACTAGCAAATCAAATACAACAATACATTAAAAACATTATCCATCACAATCAAGGACAACAATTTGTCTGTTCCCCTTCCCTGGTTCCTCAACACTGTTCCCCGCCCACTATTCCCCAACAAAATCTTTAAAAATAAATAAGTAAATAAGTCAGACAGAAAAAGTTGGGAACCATATGATTTCACTCAAAACTGAAAGCAGCAAACGAACAAGACAAACAAAAACTCATAGACACAGACAACAGTGTAATAGTTACCAGAGGGTAAGGCGGGGGAGGGGAATAGAAGAGGGTAAAGAGGGTCAAATATATAGTGATGGAAAGAGAATTGACTTTAGGTGGTGAGCACAATGCAATATATCGATGAATATTATAGAATTGTACACTTGAACCCTATATAATTTTACTAACCAATGTCATTCCAATAAATTTAATAAAAAATTAGAAAAACAGAAAAAAATAAAAATAAACAAGAAATATCTCAAATAAACAACCTTCTCTACCTTAAGGAACTAGAAAAAAAAGAAAAACTGCACCCAAAGTTAGCAAAAGGAAGGAAATATTAAAGATTATAGGAGAAATAAATGAAATTGAATCACAGGAAAACAACACAAATGATTAACCAAACTAAGAGTTGCTTCTTTGAAAAGAAAGTTTACAAACCTTTAGCTAGACTAACCAAGGAAGAAAGAGAATAGACCCAAATCAACAGTTTTAAATGAAAAAGGGGACATTACAGCTGATACCTCGAAAATACAAAGGATCATAAGAGGCTACTCTGAACAATTTTTTGCTAACAAACTGGACAACCTATAAGAAATGGAAACATTCTTGGAAACATAAAGCCTACCATAACTTAATCAAGAAGAAAAAATCTGAACAGACCAATTACTAGTAAGGAGATTGAATTAGTAATCAAGAATCTCCCTGGGGGTGACTGGGTGGTTCAGTTGGTTAGAGTGCGTCCTCTGAACAACAAGGTTGCTGGTTCGATACCCACATGGGCCAGTGAGCTGTGCCCTTTGCAACTAGATTGAAGACAATGACTTGAGCTGAGCTGCCGCTGAGCTGTTGATAGGCGGGCAGCCGGATGGCTCAGTTGGTTAGAGCGCATGCTCTTAACAACAAGGTTGCCAGTTCAACTCCCACATGGGATGGTGGGCTGTACCCCGCCCCCCGCAACTAGATTGAAAATGGCCACTGGACTTGGAGCTGAGCTGCACCCTCCACACCTAAGATTGAAGGACAACGACTTGACTTGGAGCTAATGGGTCCTGGAAAAACCACACTGTAAAATAAAAAAAATCTCCTGAAGAAGGAAAGCCCAGGATCATATGGCTTCACAGTTGAACTTTAGCAAATACATAAGGAAGAATTATTGCCAATATTTCTCAAACTTTTCTCCAAAAAATCAAAGTGGAGGGAACACTCCCAAACTCATTTTAACGAGGCCAGCATTACCCTGACACCAAAGCCAGAAGGTCACACCAGAAAAGTAAATTACATGCCAATATCTGTGATAAATCTACATGCAAAATTCTCAATAAAATACCAACAAATAGAATTCAGTAACACATAAAAGAGGTCATTCACCATGATCAAGTGTGATTCATCCCTGGGATGCAAGGATGTTTCAACATATGCAAGTCCCTCAATATGATACATCATATTAGTTGAATGAAAGAAAAATCACATGATCATCTTAATAGACACAGAAAAAGCATTTGACAAAATCAACATCTATTCATGATTTAAAGAAAAAAAAACTCAGGTGGTTAACCCCATGTGGGAAGGGCACAACACTTGCTGGAGGTCTGTTGTGCTGCTATGCGCTTTCACATATTGCCTCTGTTGTGTTTTGCCTGTGCTATCATCCCACAATGTCACTGCTCCCATAGTAATTTAACAATCTTTCCAGGGCAGCATGATCAAGGTCATATGGTCTAACAAAATGATTAGACTGCTAATTACAGGGGCCTTACTTGACAATTAATGTATATGAAGTTCCTCCCCACCCCACCCCCAGCCTAATAAAAGCTAAGGAGGGTAGACTGGATCTCAAAGCTATTGTCACCATTCAAGGAGAGTCTCTCAGTTAAAGGCAGGATGTAAGGATACTCCCATAGGTAAAGAAGACAAGAGTCTTCTGCCTGTGACCACTGAGTCAGTGGGTCATGCCTAGACTCAGTGTCCTAACCCAGATGAGTGAAATAGCCTTGCAACAGAAAACTAACGGCACCATGAAAGGGTAACATTTCACAGCAGAGGCCTATGGTCTCCGTGTCACCACTTCACTCGCTGCTGTCACTATTTGTCCCCTGACTCAATGGGATATCATGGGCCAAATCCCTGGTTCAATGTTGCCAAAAGTACTGATTTCTTTAACACCTGGTGCCAGTGCCTCTGAAGAATCCTGAGGAGGTATGCCAGCTCCTTGATAAGTGCAAAAGCCTGCGGAGGCTTCCTGTGCATTGCTCGGTGCCACAACGTACCAACATGCCAAGACACCAGTATTATGCTCTACAGGTGTAGGGGCTTTTCCCAAAGACCTTGTGGGTATCACGCTAGTGGAGGCAGATCCAAACCCCAGAGAAGTTGACTGTGACTCCCTGGAAAGGAAAGCAGCCACCTACAAAAAGGTCTCATAGTGACATCACCCATAAATTTTTCCAGTAACAGCATACAAGATTAAGGTAACAGGAGAAAATCAGTAAATGGAAACAGATCAGAAACTATACCTTAACTGAAATTCAAAACTTTGTTAAAGATTTTATGCAACAGGAAGGTGAGAGGGGAGCTAAATGACTATTGTTGGTTTGTGGAACAGGCTCTGAACTGTTACCACTGCCAAAATGTGTTAATTGGCCAGTATCTCTCAAGACCCTAACATCCATCCAAGCTATATGCTCATTTCCTCTGAGGTACCACAAATCCTGGGCCCCCTCAGCTTTCTCCTGACTGAATGGGGCAGAACCAAGAAATGCATCTCACGAGGCATCCCTGCCAGCAAGGAAAAAGCTGATGAGGTTATCGAGGCTTCTAGTGAGGAGAAAGAGGGAGAAGAGAAGGCAAAGACACCTAGAATCACTGATACTCACACCAGCATCCTCCTTCTCTTCATGTGGATATTTATTGCCTGGCACTGTGCTCATCCTTCCATCAAAGTGATCACTGCTAAGGCTCACAGTAATTGGAAAACATTAATATGAGGCCCATCTCCTGCTGTGCAAAATTGGCATGGTCCAATTTGTCTATCATTTCCATGACCATAGTGACCCAAATGACCCCGTTTTATTAATATTTCCAACACTGAAGAGGCCTCCTTTGACTCTGAGTCCAGAGAGTTCTTTTTATAGGGTGCTTCCTCTAATTTCAAGGCATTGCTACTACATTTTATTGGGACTGCCAAAGCCATACAAAGGCACCAGAAGGCATTGACATGGTTGCTAGACTTAGAGGAGATTTCCACCAGACACCCATATACTTCAAACTAATGCCCTTGCACTCCTGCTGCCCTCAGTCTCCCTTGAACAAATTTCTCTCAAAAAAAGTTTCCCACTCATTCCCCAATAAACTCCCAATCTAATTTTGCCCCTTATGGAAATACACAAGCAAACCTCTACTGGGAGTTATGAAATATCATGGTTCTTGGCCACTTAATCTCTGGATAGACAGTCTCTAAACTCCAAGACCTGAAACTAGTATTCTCCCAGATACAGCCCCCTTCTGCAGTCCATCCACTTGCCACACAACTGCCCTCTAACCCCTCCTGCCTGAGCTAGTCCCTGCTACTCCTTCTGCCCCTTTCCCTAACCTCCAGGACTGGCAACCACCTAAGCCCCTACCCTAGGAAACTGGCAGTTACCGGGGCTTGTCCCACCTCCTGGGGGCACTCATGCCTATACCACTGTACTGGTTCATTGGGACAATAAAAATGCACAGTCCTTTTTTACCCTTTTAGACATCAGTATCCAAATCACTGTCATTCCAAGCAATCCCTCTAAATTCCTGAAACGGGAGCCTTTCTACCTAAAGGGCATTGCCAGTAAAACAATCAAAGGTATACAAACCTATTCAGATGTAACTATGGGTACCTTTCACCTCAAACGGTTTTCTCTTGTGGTGGCATCCCTGGCTCTTTCCTTCCTTATTTTAGGCATGGTTACACTGACACGATGCTATGCCACATGAAAGAAGCCCAAAGTTTTGGTCTTCCTGGTGGGACTCACCACATGGACGCCAGTAACTTTTCCTCCCCTGGTTAAGATAATACACACTCCCCAATACTGACTTAAACAGGGCATTGAAGGTCTATGCCCTGTCATTAAAGATATGTTTGAAATGGGAGTCATTAAGACCACCATCTCCCCTTTCAATACCCAATTTAGCCAGTATGTAAGCCAGCCAACAATGAATGGTGCTTCACCATTGACTATTGAAACCTCACTACTCAGGTTCACCTGAATAAGGTTACAATTCCTAATACAGGAAGTCCCCGACTTACAAACATTCGAGTTGCAAGCTTTCATAGATACGGATGGACCTCGCATTACAAACATTCGTAGATGCGAACAAATTGCGGACGTAGCTCACGTGTCTGCCGGACATTGTCACAGTTGTGCTGCTGTTTGCTTACTGTACAGTGTGATAGTGTACAGCAGGGCAGTGCTCAAGCGGAGCCGTGGATGTCCGGAAGCAAGAGGAAAAGCAGTGGTGATGTGGAGGGCACTGCTAGGAAGTGCAAAGCAATAACCATGGAAACAAAAGTGAAAATAATTGAGAGATTGGACCGAGGCGAAAAGTTGGTAGACGTCGCTCGTTCTTATGACATGAATTGTTGAACCATTGGCTTTACAGTGTATACTGTATTTATGTCACAGGTGTATAAGACTCACTTTGTCAGACTTAAGAATCAGTTGGGGGCCGGCCGAGTGGCGTATTGGTTAAGAGCTGGCTTGGGACGCCAGCGGCCCTGGTTCGGATTCCACATATGAGGGCCATTGACACTGCCCTCTACAGCTAAGATGGTGAACAACAGCTCCACCTGGAGCTGCCCCTGCTGCAATGGGCTGCCATAGGCTACAGTGAGTGGCCGGCAGCCAGTGTGAGCTGCCAAGAGCTGCTGTGAGTGGCCGTCCAATGCCCGGTGACCCATCTGCCTCATCCAAGAAGAGCGCAATGACGATACCAACATGGGCCAGTGAAGCAACATCCTCCACAACTAGACTGAAGAACAAAAGGACAGCAACATGTCTGTTCCCCTCCCCCAATTCCCCAATAAAACCTTTTAAAAAAAAGAATGAGTCGGACTTATGAACGAATCCGACTTATGAACGTTCTCCCGGAATGGAACTCATTCGTAAGTCAGAGACTTACTGTATTATGACTGATTGAGGAGATACTATGGGGCCAAGGAGTGTCCTTCACAGTCATTGACCTAGATAATATATTCTATTCTGTTCCCATCATGGAAGAATCTCAGGCCCAACTTGTTTTCACTTTGGAAGGAGCTCAGTATACATGTATGGGGCCCCCTATAGGACGTTTAAACAATCCTGCAATTGCACATAACCTCTGCCACCAGGATTTAAATACCTTACAATTGGAAAGGTGCCATTTTTGACATTATATCCATAACATTATGCTGAATGGTTTCTCTGAGGAAACAGTATGTGCAGATTTGCACACTTTCAAAGACTACTTAACCCCAATGCAGCTGGGCAATTGCCCCTCACAAATCCAGGACCCAGCCTCATCTGTCAAGTTTCTGGGTATCATCTGGTCTTCTAAATGCTGAGAAAGACCCCCAACAATTACTCACCATTAAACTACCCACTACACTCAGACAGGCACAACACATATTAGGTCTTTTAATGTTCTGGAGGCAACACATCGCTCATCTCTCACTAATTCTTCAACCTATATATGTGATCACTCCAAGTCTGCCACCCTTTGGAAGCTGCCCAGCAGGCAGTCCAACAATCCTTATCTTTAGTCCCCTCTGGCTCCACATTCCAAGTATAGTCCTTGGCCACACATGACTATGCCTCCTGGAGTCTGGACCAAACATTAGTACCTGACTTCCTATAGGGTTTTGGACTAAGTCCCTACCCCAAGTGGCAGCCCAATATACTCCCCTTGAGTGCCAGCTTTTGGAATCCTATTGGGCTCTTTTAGAAGCTGACGCCCTAACTGGCCCCCACCCCACCCAGTACTACTCTGTACACAAGTTCCTATAATATCCTGGGTTACATGCCTCCCAGCAGAAGCTCGGCATGGCCATTGATACCTCCTTGGTAAAATGGAAATGGTACCTTCAAGAGAGTTAAACTTGATACAAATGCCTTTCCAAATTAGAGGAAGATATAGCTTCCCCCATGCTCAGCCCCTGGCCCAAGAGCCTTATGGAATTGATAGTGATGCCCCTAGTTCCTCCTCCTCTGGATACTTGGGACCAACTGTCTGAGATGGAAAGGGAGTTGGTGTTCTCCACCAATGGCAGCGGCACCATTGTACACAGTGCAGCTCACTGTAGGGCCACGGCATTCCACCCAGCCTCAGGCACCTCTCTAGTCAAGGGAAGCACTCTTGGCTCAGCCCAACTGACAGAACTTGTTAATCAAACCAGCACAATGTAAAACAGCCCAATTGGGGGGTTTTAGGCAGCTCACCACAAGAGTGACACAGAACCTACACTCCCTTGTCCCATCCGTGTTCAGAGGTTTGGCAGTCTGCAGAGGAAAAGTTTTGTTCGATCTCAAACTGTGGCCCTTTGCAATTTTTAAAAATTTTCTTAAATTCATTTCCTAGTAGAAACTGAGAAAGGAGAGACTGTTCTGTATAGCTGAGTAGCAGAAGCTTGGCCTTGCCAAAGTTTAGGACTATGCCAACAAAGCTGGGTGGGAGAGTGAAGGGGTTACTCTGTTGCTATAGAACCCTAAGAGCTATTTGCTACTGTGTCTGCACCTCTTGTTCTCACACTACTTAAAGCTGGGAGAGGCCTCAAGAAATTCCATGACCCAGTGTCCTGTTTGTACACCAGTTTGTTAAAGAGGTAACTGAGGTTACTAGGGGTATAGTTGAGAGCCAGATCTCACTTTAATTCAGTTTCCATATCATCTTGGGTGAGAAATTTATATTCTGGACTTCAATTTCCACATATGAGAGGTGATAAAAATTCCTACCTCATAGAATTGTGAGGCTTAGTGATAATACAGGAAATCACCTAGTCTAGTAAGGACTCATCAAATCTGTCATTTATTATCTGGTGACAGTACTGGGACTGGCTCCCTGGCCACCTTTATTAACCAGTGCTCACTGTGGCCAAGATTCACAGAGAGCACTGCCAGGCAACTCTGCCCAAGAGCATCTGGCAGCTGTATTTGGGAGTTGAAGCCGTTTTCCATTCCCTACATATGTCTCAAACAGGCTGTTCCTCTGTTTGCTGAGCCCACTTTTGTTGCTCCTTTCTCTTTATACTCTTCCAAAGGTGAAGAACTACTCAGGAAATGAAGTGCTAAGTGGCCAGCATGCTATACAATGTAGGAGAAACAAACAAATATGGGATTCACTCTAATTCTGCCGACCTCACAGTCCTATAGGGAAGACTAAATGGTACTATTCCTTGTACCATCTTCTTAGCCCCACTACCAGTTCTGGAATAGTATCTTCGTTTTCTAGGGAACTGCCACACACAAACACAAATTCCAATTATGTGCTTCCTGTGGGTGCTCTCTTTTTTTGTTGTTGTTGTTGTTGTTTATTTGGTTTTTTATAAAGAATTTATTGGGGAATTGGGGAATTGGAGAAAGGGGAACAGTGTTGGGGAATTGGGGAAGGGGAACAGCCAAGTTGTTGTCCTTCAATCTTAGTTGTGGAGAGCACAGCTAGCTCAGCTCCCAAGTCCAGTCACCATCCCGCTGCCCGTTGCCAGCTCAAGGCCACTCAGCTCAGCTTAAGGTGCCATGTTAAATCTCATTTGCGGGGAGCATAGCCCACCATCCTGGGCGGGAGTCAAATGGGCAACCTTGTTGTTAGGAGCACGTGCTCTCACCAGCTGAGCCATCCTGCCACCTGCTGGCAGCTCAGTGGCAGCTCGGCAGCAGCTCAGCTCAGGCGCAGCTCACTGGCCCAAGTGGGAATCCAACTAGCGACCCTGTTGCTCAGAGCTCGTACTCTTAACTAACTGAGCCACTTGGCCAGCCCATGCTCTCTTGTTTTTACACATCTCACATCTCCCTCACCACAGCTGACTGGATCAGGGGTTAGCCAGGCATGGTCCCTACTCCTCGTGTCTTCTGTTGTTGGCTTAAGGTCAAGCACGTAAGGATCAGCCTGATTTTCTTTCCCACAATCGAGGGAAATTCCTTACTCTTCATATGTCTTTCAGAGATTTTTCATTTCATTCTCTATGAGAGAAAAAGGGAGCAGGACTGATAAGTATTATTGATGAATTTAGCAAAGAAATAGAGCATGATGACTTGGCTATCTATACTTTTCTTCTTTTGGATCTGCATTTCTAGCTTAGGGGACCCAGTGCATATAACCAGGAGTTGCTCAGAACATCCTTTGACTGGGTAATTAGTCAGGGTAGGCTAACTGCTGTAATAGACATTTGAGTTTTACTGACTTAACACGGTAAATTTTTCCTTTTTGTTCTTACCAAGATCCAGTGCATATTTGTGGTATAGGTGATGGGAAGGATATTCTTCTTATGTCATTCAAGATTTAGGAAGGGAACCCATATTAGAGCAGATTTGAGACAACTGCAGACCTGAACAACAGAAGGGAAACAAAACAAAAGGACATATCTACCTACAAGAGCGATCCACAGAAGTCTTCCAATGTTGGAAAAATGCCAAGGTTTTAGCATTTGGGAGGGTCCCTATCTAACCTGCAATCTCCATGCCATGTCCACCCAAAGAGAGCATATCACTCGCTAATTCATAGTCTCTAATCTCCAATTCAGAGGAGAAGCCTATTAGTAAAACAGACATTACACAAAGATCAGATCCATGCTAATTACCTAGGCTAAGCAAATGAGCCCTTTATTCCTAAATACGAATGCACAAATTTTTAAGTATTTGGGGAAAAGTGAACGAGATGATACCGATGAACAAACAAAGCTATTTCTTGAAAAAAAATTATATATATATATATATATATATATATATATATATATATACACACACACACATACATACTAGGGATGGCAAAAAAATGTATACAAATGACTTGTATTCATATTGTTATTGGTATATTTGAGTGTTACAATTTTAATACAGTTTTTTGGCTTTCTTAAAATGTGTATACATTTTGTGGGACCCTCGGTGTATCAGGAAACATAAGGGAACATTATCAAAAAATCTAAATTAATATTCTCAGAATTTTAGGGGGTGACCAGTTAGCTCAGTTGGTTGGAGGGTCATGTTGATAACCCAAAGTTGCTGGCTTGATCCCCACATGGGCCACTGTGGACTGCTCCCTCCTTAAAAGAGTAAACTATGCCATTGTAGCATGAAAACAATGTGTAACCAGCTGTTCCCCAATAACAAAAACAAAACACACACAAAAAAAATTATCGGAATTTTAAAGACAATGTTTTTTTGTGTTGTTTTTTTTTTTATGAGAACAGGATGCTACTAAAGGAAGTAACTAGGGAATAATAGAAAGTCCCTGAAAAATAAAAATATTACTAAATTAAAAAGTCAATAGATGCCAAGTGCTCAGTGCAGTCCTCCAGCCTCTCTAGGCTGGGATGGAACCTGGAACACTGGAGTCACTCCCCTCCCCCACTCTGCCGTCCCTGCCTCCACCTCCAGCTTCTTCCCTCGCCCTCCCATCCTGGTAACAAAGAAAATCTACCCCTCCCCCCAACAGCCAACCCTCTTTCAGTCTCCTCCCAAAGCATCCACCCTGCCCCAGAGCAAACCTACAGTTACCTCCTCCTGCTTTAAGGGAGTTCCCTGAGATGCACACTTTGAATTCTGTTAAATCAGCTTCTAGCCACCTAGGTCGCCAATTCCTGGTACATTCCAAAGCCTAGCCTCCGCGTTTGCCCTCCCCAAAGCGATTGTGCTCTCCGCAACGACAACCTCGCTGCCGTCTTTTGTGAGCCAGAACTACCAACACGAATGTCGTCAACAACCAGATCAACCTGCAGCTCCATGCCTCCTATGTGTACCTGTCCACGGCCTCTTATTTCCACAGCCAGGAGGTGGCCTTGAAGCTCTTCGCCCAGTTCTTCACTGAGCAGGCCAGCCAGGAGAGGGAGCGCGCCCACAGGCTGATAGAGCTGCAGAACCAGCGCGGGGGCCGCCTCCGCCTGTGTAACATCGGAAGGCCTGACCACAACCGCTGGGAGAACGGCTTAACGGCCATGGAGGGCGCCTTGCGCCTGCAGATGAGTGTGAACCAGAGCCTGCTTGAGCTTCACCAGCTGGCCGCTGAGAAGAGGGACGCCCACCTGTGTGCCTTCCTGAGGAATCACTGCCTGCAGGATCAGGTGGAGTTCATCAAAGAGCTGGGGGACCATATCACCAACCTCCGCAAGATGGGAGCCGCGGAATCCGGCCTGGCAGACTACCTCTTTGACAAGCTCATCCTGCGTGATGGCGACAAAAAGAACTGACCTTGGACTGCCTGCCCCATAGGCACGGGGTGACTTCCCCTAGCCACCGTGTTGACCATGCACAGGGCAGTATTGTCTTTGCAAGAAGTTCACTTAAGTTTTTTCCTTCCAGTTTTACCATTGTTACAATAAAGTTGTCAGTTTCTAAATACATAAAGGTCCATCCTTCATTCATGTGTGTGTATGTGCGCGCCCGACCACGCAATACCCTCACCTTTTAAGTTTTAAAACAGCTCTCCAGTAGCCTCTACACGGATCCATGTCCCATCCACATGCATCTCCGGATCTCCCTGGATGGAGGGAGAAGGTTCTCCTTGGGACCCTGGAAAACAAAAGAATTCTTCCCCTTATAATCACTGTGGTATGTGGGAGTGGGGTGAGGTGGGGCCCCGGTGAATGTGGGTGCAGGTGAATTAGTAGAAGTATAGAAATACGGCCTGAAAATCAGGATTGCAGTTGCCTCTGGGGAAGAAGTGAAGGGAATGGGATTGGGCAAGGATTAAAATACATAGCGTCTTCAGCTTCACCTGAAATGTTTATGTCCATGAAATTGTGCAGATACTCAGAGAGTTCAGTCTGGGTAGCAAGATGGGGATTCTGGAAATCAGAATGGTAGAGTATCTCTTTGACAAACTAACACCGGAAACACTGATAATGGGAAACGAGCCTTAGGCTGGACTGCCCGTGATCAGTGACTGACTTACCAAAGTCACCAATGTCTGGCATACATGTTGCAGGTATAAAACATCCACTTCCATATGTTTTCTTTCATCTGCATCTTGTGTGTATGTTTATGGGGGGGTGGGTCGTGGTGATGTATGCAGAGTTCAGTTTGAATCTGCACACTAGATTCTGAATGTTTGCTTAGGAAGACAGCCTTTGTTGAAAACCAGTGCAATGATTGATTGCATTATTGGAAATGATATGGCTGCTCTCTAGACCTTTCCCAAGCCTGTTTTTATTTCTGCCATAGGGTTTCAAGTATCCAAATTTGATTTAAGTTTTGTTATTTGCAACCAAGAAAGCGAAGCTCATATGTGTTTTTATTATCAACACATCTTTACCAGGCTCTACTGTAACTATTTACAGTAGAGTAAATAGCTCCTATAGGGCAGTAAATGACACTTTTGTTTTTATATTTACTACAGATTTTACTGAAAAGAAAAAACATGAAAGGGTGAAAGCGGTAAAATAAAAGCAAGTGCCTGGATGGAAACACAGGCTAGTAAAGGGTGTTTCCGCTGTCCTCCCTTCTCGCCTGAAAGTGCTTTCCTCTGAATTTGAAGTTTTCATTCCTTAGACCAGCCTTTCCAAGACTGTGTTCAGTTATCAGCCAATGCCACAAAATATTAGCAGGTATTCAGTAAAAAAAGGAGATCTCTCTCTTTCTCTATGTGTAATGTATTAATCAGAGTAGCAGAATATTTGTTTGGTTTTCAGTTTTTGTGCACACTAGGAATTCTATGTCTTTAATGTAAAAAACACACATTGTGAATTTATAACATGGCGAAAAATATTCAGCCTTTCCCAAACATTCTAATCACGGGATTCTATTTCTTTTTTTTTTTAACCAACTCTCGCAAAAAAGTATCGCCATTAAAAAAGCTTTGGAAACAATGTTAAGAGATCTCATCTGTGTTGTTTCAGAAGCACCTACCTGGTAACCGCACCTCACCCATTTTCACTAAGGTATCATTTTTAGAAACGGGAAGCTTTGTGGGGAAGGTTTCAGCACAGTAAGTTTTAGGACAATACGTGTAATGCAGGGCCCTCACCATCAGAGTGGGTAGATATGACACTATGTCTTCTGTTTCCTTACCGATAGCTGCTAACACTGTATTTTCCCCTCATATTCTAATTTCCATTTTCAATGAACGGCTTTCTGTAAATGATTACATTGGTACATTGATACTTTCCCAATACTTAACGTATAGAGAATGACTACGTAGCTTATATTCTTCACCTCCCTCTACCTATGTATTCATGTCACCAGCAGAAGAATTCTTCATTTTGATTTTCCAGACTAGATTCCTGAATTTTGGTCAGTAACATACCTTGGGTCAAAAGCAGTCTGTGCCTGCACTGTTTTGGAAATAAGAGGGTGATATTTGTCTCAACTCAGATGTTTAACTATGAGAAAAAAAATAAGGCATATATGCTACCAAGTGTTTTATTAGTAAAGTCCAGGACTGTTCAATAAATAAATAATGAGTACTGTGCTGAATGTGCAGAATCTTACACTTCCATCTTTTTCCTCCAATGGGGATCATCAACGTGACTACCTACACCAGTATTTGATTTTGGATGAATGCCCAATTGCAACGCATTCCTCTGAGGACCCATCAAGTGTCTCTGCTGCCCTAAACTACATGTTGCAAACACATATTGAAGCTGCACGAGTCTCAAACAGCACCCTGTGTGAGGCAATATCTAACCATGAATTCTTGCAGATTTTTAAATTTAAATGTGTTTCCACAGTGACTCTTGCACATCAACTCTCGTGACACCACCAATGAATTAGATAAGGTGCCTATTTTATTCCCAGGCAGATCAACAGAATATAAAACTATTATTGTCTCAACATGCAAAATAAACTACCATTTTAATAAATGATTATATCATGCTGGAAAATAACAAGATGATTAAAGTAAGCTTCTCAACAAGAACAGTGTTTGAGTCTGACTCCTCTTGTTAACCACAGCTTTCATTTGTCTATGCTTTGGCTGCTTAATTCGAATCAAGAGCAGCTATCCTTTTCCTTTTGACCAATAGAAATTTATTTTTTACATTTTTTTCCAATTACACTTAATGCTTTCAAAAGGTTATACATCACAATCAAGTAGGGTTCATCCCAGGGGCACAAGGATGGTTCAACATATGCACATTGATCAATGTGATGCACCGCATACAAAAAATAAGGGCAAAAGTCATCTGCTTATATCCGTAGATGCAGAAAAAGCATTTGACAAGGTACAACATCCATTTATGATTAAAACACTTAATAAAATGGGTATAGAAGGAAAATACCTTAACATAATAAAGGCCATACATGACAAACCCTCCGCTAATGTTGCAAATAATGGTGAAAAACTGAAGCCCTTCAGTCTACCTTCAGGAACAAGACAGGGTTGTTCCCTATCACCTCTGCTTTTCATCATAGAATTGGAAGTCCTAGTCAAAACAATGAAGCAAGAATAAGAAATAAAAGACATCTGAATTGGGAATGAAGGAGTGATATTGTCACTTTTTGCCAATGACCTGATGCTATATATATAGAAAACCCTAAAGACTCCACCAAAAAGCTATTAGAAAAAATAACCGAATACAGTAAAGTTGCCGGATACAAAATCAAAGTACAAAAATCCATTGCATTCCTATATAGTAACAGTGAAATCTCAGGAAAAACAAAAAACAAAAAAAAAAACAATTCCTTTTGCAATTGAAACAAAAAGAATAAAATACCTAGGAAGAAACTTAACCAAGGATGTGAAGGACCTATACACTGAGAACAATGACATTTTAAAATAAATTGAAGAAGACACAAAGAGATGGAAAGACATTCCGTATTCATGGATTGGAAGAATCAACATAGTTAAAATGGCCATATTACCCAAAGCAATATACAGATTTAATGCAATCCCCATCACAATCCCAATGGATTTCTTTTTTAAAGAAAGAGGACAAAAAAATCATCAGACTTGTATGGAACCACAAAGGACCTTGAATAGCCAAAGCAATCCTAAGAAAAAAGAATAAGGCTGAGGTATCACACTCCCTGACTTCAGGTTATACTACAGAACAACAATAATCAAGGTGTACCATATTAAATTAGATTCAGGTGTACAACATAGCGGTTAGACATTGATATAACTGATGAGGTGATCTCTCTGTCACGTCTAGTTCCCGCCATGAGGCCATACAGAGTTATTACAACATTTTCCTATGCTATATTTTACATTCCTGTGACTCTTTTGTAACTGACAATTTGTACTTCTTGTTTATTTTTTTAATTTTTTTAATTTTTTAAATTTTTTACCAGGGAATTAGGGGAGGGGAACAGTGTTGGGGAATTGAGGAAGGCAAACAGCCAAGTTGTTGTCCTTTTGTTCTTCAGTCTAGTTGTGGAGGATGCTGCTTCACTGGCCTATGCTGGTATTATGATCACTGCACTCTTCCTGGCTGAGGCAGTCAGTCACTGGCCATTGGACGGCTGCTCTTGGCAGCTCACAGTGGCTCACAGCAGCTCTCACTGGCTGCCGGCCGCTCACGATGGCTGCTGGCCACTCATGGTAACCCAAGGAAGTGCACTGCAGCCCACTGCATCCTATGCCTTCACTGGCTTCACATGACAGCCCAGATCCAGGGCAAGCTGTTGTTCACAATCTTAGCTGTAGAGAGCACAGCTTACTGGTGCATGTGGGAATCGAACTGCCAGCCCTGTTGTTCAGAGCTCACACTCTTACCAACTGAGTCCTCGGCTGGCCCCAATTTGTCCTTCTTAATCCCTTCATCTTTTTCATCCAGTCTTGCCAAACACTCCTATCTGGCAACCATTAGATTTTTCCTCTGTATCTATGAGCATGTCCCTCTTTTGTTTGTTTATTTTGTTTTTTTTGGGTTCCACATATAAGTGTAATCTTGTGGTATTTGTCTTTCTCTCTCTGACTTATTGCACTTGGCATAATAACCTCTAGGTCCATCCATGATGTTGCAAATGGTAGCATTTCATTCCTTTTTATGGCTGAGTACTATTCCATTGTATATATGTAGCACTTCTTCTTTTATCCATTCATCTACCGATGGACACTTAGGTTGCTTCCATATCTCAGTTATTGTAATTAATGCTGCCGTGAACATATGGATGAGCACATGCGCTCAAAGTGGCATTTTTGGTTTCTTTGGATAACTACCCAAAAGTGGGATTACTAGGTCCTCCTTTGTCTCTTGTTATAGTCTTTGTTTTAAAGTCTATTTTGCCTGGTATAAGGATTGTCACCTGAACTTTTTGTTGTTTGTTTCCATTTTCATGAAATACCTTTTTCCATTCCGTCAGGTTCAGTCTGTGTGTGTCTTTCTATGGGAAGTGAGTCTCTTGTAGGCAGCATATGTAAGGGACTAGTTTTTTTATCCATTCAGTCCCCGCTATCTTTTTATTGAAGCATTTAACCCATTTATATTGAAAGTAATTCTTGGTATGTATGTAGGCATTGCCACTTCATTATTGTTATTTTTTATTTTTAAATTTTTTGTCTTATAAAAATACCCATAAGATTCCTTGTAATACTGGTTAGTTGGTGATGAGCTCCTTTTACCTTTTCTTGTCTGGGAAGCGCTTTATCTGTCCTTTGGTTCTAAATGATAGCTTTGCTGGGTAGAGTAATCTTGGTGGTAGATCCCTGCTTTTCATCACTTTGAATATTTCCTGTCAATCCCTTCTGGCCTGCAAAGTTTCTGTTGAGAAATCAGTTCATTGTTTTATGGGAGCTCCTTTGTGGATAACTAACTGCTTTTTTCTTGCTGCTTTTAAGATTCTTTGTCTTTAACCTTTGGCATTTGATTATGACGTGCCTTGGTGTGGGCCTTTCGCGTTCCTCTTCTTTGGGAGTCTCTGTGCTGTTTGGGCTTGTATGTCTATTTCCTTCACCAGGTTAGGGAAGTGTTCTGTCATTATTACTTCAAATAGGTGTTCACTACGTTGCTCTCTCTCTTCTTTCGGTACCCCTAAAATGCAATTATTGATATTATTGATGTTGTCCCAGAGGCCCCTTACACTCTACTCATTTTATTTCTTTGGATTCTTGTTTCTTTCTGCTGTTACGATTGGGTGTTTTCTGCTACCTTATCTTCTAAATCACAGATTCCATCCTCTTCTTCATCCAATCTACTACTGATTCCGCTGTAAGGTATTATTCATTTCCATTATTCTACTCTTTATTTCTGACAGGTTAGTTTTTGTGGTTTCTATCTTCATTTTTATATTTCCTATCTCTTTGTTAAAGTTCTCCCTGAGATGATTGAGCATCCTTATAACCAGTATTTGGAACTCTGTGTCTGGTAGATTACTCGTCTCCACTTGGTTTAGTTCTTTTTCTAAAGCTTTGTTTTGTTCTTTTTATTTGCGACATGTTTCTTTGCCTCCCCATTTGGTCTGCCTCCCTGTGTTTGTGTCTGTGCATTATGTAGGGCTGCTAGGTTTCTCCTTGTTAGAGTGGTCTCATGTAGTAGGTGTGCTATGGAGCTCAGTGGTCAGCTGATCCACATACTCCAGCGGTGTCCCTCACATTGGTTGTGTGTACCCTGCTCTTGTAGTAGAGCCTTGGCTGTTATTGGCACCTTTACAGGAGGTATTGACGCTCTAGCTGATTGAATGTGGGGACTGCCTGTGACTACAGTGGAGGAGTTGTGATGAAGGGGCTGAACTAACAGAGCAGGATGTGCCTCAGGAGGGCTCTGTGCCTGCCCAATCTGTTCCTTGGTTGTGTCATCCTTGGAGGCAGTGGCATGATACTATGGCTTGTCTTCACATGGGCACTAGGCACACCAGCCCTATGACCACCAAGGGGGGACCTGCTGCAGGTCAAGTTCAGCCGCAGTCCATGGTCCACCCATAGTCTCCCTGTCAGGAGCCACAAAGCAATCTGCAGATGGCCGGTGCCTGAGCTGTCTTGAACGTGCCTCAGGAGGACAATTTGTGGAACACACCTGGCTGCCGTTTGTGCCAGGCTTAGTGCTGCTCATCTGGATGTATGGGACATGCTTAAGGTAAATGTTGCTTGTCTGGGTTCCACAAACCTTTGAGGGACCATAGGAAAGTCTACAGCATGAGCCAAGGCAGGTGGTTTGTATGTAAAAGCCATTTGTAGCAGCTTGCATGTGCCCAAATGTTAGGTGCGGCATGGTCTCACAATCACCTAGGCGAAAAAAACCAATTGTGTTAGCTAGCTTGATGGACACTCAGATATGGCAGCTGCCTGCATCAGCACGCCAGGATGGGGAAAGGCTAAAGAGAAACAATGCTTCTGCCAGCTCCTCCATCTGGGAGAAAGCTGCTCCTCCAGCCCTTGTCCTGAAGCCAGACAACTCAGTTCGTCCCTGTATGACACTGTCACCTCTACAGCTGCAGCCCCAGCACTGGAGCTCAGAGCCAGTTATTCCATCAGTGAGTTGAGTACATCTGTGTGCGGCCCCTTCAAAAGGAGCTCATGGGACTGCAGCCACCCTCTGTCTCAGTCAGTCACAATCTCCGCATGTTTTACCAGAAATCATGAGGACTTCTCTCTGTGGTACTGGAACCCTGGGATGGGAGGGGGCTGGCACCCCTGCTCTTCAGGGGGATGATTCCACAGATGGATTCCCTTCCATCTTTAATGGTCACACGTGGGTATGGGACTAGCCAGTTGCACATCTCTGCCCCTCCTACCAGTCTCAGGGTAGCTCCTTCTATATGTTCTTTGTTGTGATGCTTCAGTTCAGCAAGATTTGAGGAGACCTCAATGATGGTTGTTTTGTAGTTTATTTGTAATTTTCATGTGGTGATTAGAGGAGGTACGCACAGATTCTACCTACTCTGCCATCTTGACCGGATCTCAGTGTGCACATTTTATTTTTCTATTTCTATTTTTTAGAGTTCAGTGTCACTGGCCCTCATATGTGGGATTCGAACTGGGGCTGCTGGCGTCCCAAGCCAGTTTGTAACCACTCGGTCACTCTGCCGGCCCTCAGTGTGCACATTTTAAACATAAATTCTTCCTATCCATGAGTGCAATATGTGCTCCCCTTTATCTGTATTCTCTTCACATTCTTTCTTCAATATCTTACAATTAGCACAGGTCTCACACCTCCTTGGTTAAATTTATTGCTGGGTATTCATTTGTGAAATTGTAAGTGGGATGTATTCTTAATTTCTCTTCCTAAGTTTGTTGTTGGTGTATGAAAATGCAACAGATTTCTGAATATTAGTTTTGAATCCTGCTACCTGGTACGTAACTAACAGCTTTTCTCTTGCTGCTTTTAAGATTTCCTTTGTCATAGACCTTTGGCATGTACCCCCAAAGGACAAAGCGACTGAAAAATTGACATGTTCTGCCCTCCCATTTTGAGCAGAAGCCTACTAGTGAAATGGACATCACAGCTCTCAATCAGATCCATGATAATTACCTGGCTGCTGAAATGAGTCCTTTATCCATAAATATAAATGAACAAAGGTTTGCCCGATACAATGAGGAAAGAAAGAGAAGCTCATGATTACCAAACAGAACTATCTCTTGGGGGGGGGGGGGCTGAAGAAACACCAGAGGTAATAAAGGAAACAGAAGAGTACTTGACCGAAAATTCACATGCATTTTCCTCAGAATTTGAAGGGAAGAAAATGGATCTACAAAATAAAAAATGTCTTCTACAGAAGGGAAAAACTCCAGGCCAGATAAAGTCCGTACAAAAAAACAAATATTGTCGCAAAAGTGAAAACTGAGACACCAGGCCCTCGAAAGAGGCTCCCTGCCCCACCCAGGTTCTGAAGGAACACGGAACAAAGAGACGGATGACAGGCAGGCCCCTCAGACCACAACCCTTGTCGCCCCACCAATGGATCCGCCCTAACACCACTTCTGGGTTAAAGGTTACTTATAACGGTCCGATTTCAGAACCAACGGCCAGCCGCCAGCCACCAGGTAACTGGGGCCTATCTTGTGAGCAGGCTCTCCACCTGCCAAACTCGTCGCCCATTCCAGGAGCGTCGGAGGCCCCGAAGCCACCACTTTCACCCCTGATGCTGTGCGCTGCCGCAACCCCCGCTTCCGCTTCCGCTTAAGAACCGCCTTGGCCTTAGCACCGACTGCCGCGCACCTCAGGCCATGATGACCGCAAAGGCCTCCTACGTGCCCCAGAGCTACCACCCCTATTGCGAGGCGGCCATCAACCACCAGATCTCCCTGGAGCTCTACGCCGCTCACAGGTTCGAGGTCACGGCCTCTTATTTCCACAGCCAGGAGGTGGCCTTGAAGCACTTCGCCCAGTTCTTCCTGCAGCAGGCCAGCCAGGAGATGGAGCACGCCCACCGGCTGATGGAGCTGCAGAACCAGCGCGGGGGCCGCCTCTGCCTGCAGGACATCTCCAGCCATGACCGCAGCTGCTGGGAGAACTGCTTAATGGCCATGGAGTGTGCCCTTCACCTGAAGATGGGCGTGAACCAGAGCCTGCTCAAACTGCACCAGCTGGCCGTCCAGATGAGGGACGCCAACCTGTGCGACTTCCTGAAGAGTGACTACCTGTTTCAGCAAATGAAGTTCATCCAAGAGCTGGAGGGCCATATCACCAACCTGCGCCAGATGGAAGCCCCGGAATCCGGCCTGGCGGAGGACCTGTGTGCCAAGCTCACCCTGAGCGACAGCAAGAAAAAGAACTGACCTTGGACTGCCTGCCCCGTGGCCGTGGAGTGACTTGCCCTGGCCGCCGTGTTGACCATGCTCAGGGCAGTATGGCCCTTGCCAGTCGTTTAACGTTTTCCTTCAAGTTTGCCCTTTTTCCCAATCAAATTATTGGGGCTTCAATAAATGACCGTCTCTGGTTGATTGGTGTTTGCAAAACCGTCACCTTCTCAGTTTTATAACAGGTATTTGGAGCCTTTCCAGCCACCCGTGCCCCATCCACATGCAGCTCCGGATCTCTGTGGAGGGAGGGAGAAGGTATTTTGCGTGGGACTCAGAGAAATAGACAGTTAATACTTGCCTCAGAAACATGGTGGTATATGGGGTGAGGTGAGATGGCGGGGTCTCGGGCCCTGAGGCCTGTGGGTACATGTGCATGGTAAACCTATAAAAACATGATCTGAAAATCACAACTGTGGTTGCCTGTGGAGGAAGAGTGAAGGGAATGGGATTGGGCAGGGATTAAAACAAAGGGGTTCTTCCCTTGATCTGAAACGGTCAAGGTTAATTCTAGGTAGCAAATTGGGGGCCTTGCAAGCCAGCTTGCCAGAGTACCTCTTTGGCAAACTCACCCGGAGCTACAGTGATCATGTGACTGTGGATAGGGCCGGCTATCCCTTAGACATTGGGGTGACTTCCCGTGGGCACCGCTGCTGGGCACGTATTAGCATAAAGTCAGGTGGGATTTCTACTCGAACGGTACCATTTCTTGCTATGAAGCTACAGGATACCAGAAAACAATAACAAATACAAAAATAACCACCAGCGGGCTGAAAATACAAAATCGTGGATGCTGGTCAAATTTGTGATATCGAGTATGAAGTAGATAATTACCCTGAATGTTAAATTCAGAGATTCTGGCTGCCTTGAAGAATGTAGAGGGTGGAGAGTGGAAGCTGGAAGAGCAGGTAGGTGATAATACAGCTGGTCCAGGTAGAGACGATGGGGGTTGCACTGGAGTGGAGGCTGAAGAAATGAGGAGACATAGACAAATTCTAGACAGCAGTGGATGAAGCCACAAGATTTTCTTATGGACCAGAGGTGAGAAGTGAGACTTGAGGAAAGTAATGTATGTTCTGGTCGTTGGACTTGAACACCCGTGTTGAACGGGTTGCTCTTTATTAACGAAGGACTATAGGCAGCGGGACAAGAGGGGTGGGGTCGGCATGTCCTATAAAATCTGAGGTGCCCATTGGATGTCCAAGTGGAAATGTCATGCAGGTAGCCAGAAGAAATGAATCCGGAGTACAGGTGGGCTATCACCTTCAGAAATATACCTATGGGAGATATCGGCTATTAGTGACAGTGAGCTCACAGGACTGGATCAGCTCACCGGAAAGAGAGAGCAGAGAGAGAGGGATCATGGCCTAGCCAGGCCCACGCCCAGCGCAGCTAACGTTAGGGGATGGGCTGAGGTGTTGGAACAGCCAGGGGGCTGCTGGCCCACCCGGACCAGGACCTCATTGCAGACCATGGCCAGCTGTGTCTGCTCAGAGTTTATCTCCAAATCAGCTTGTTCCTAACCTCAGTGTGCCCTCTGGTTTCTCCTTGCAAGACGCAGAAGGACTTAGCCTATTACATTGTCTTCATGTCTATGACAGGAAGACAGTATTTCTCAGTTTAAAAAAATGAATAGAGGGCCGGCCGAGTGGAGAGGTGGTTAAACGCTGGCTTGGGAAGCCGGTGACCCCGGTTCGGGTCCCACATATGAGGGCCAGTGACACTGCCTTCAAAAAATAAATAAATAAAATGAAAAGATTCCTGCCATCAGCCGCGCCAGCCATTGAGGAGCAGCAGCCATGGCTCTGCGCCAACCCATGGCCATGGGCCTCAACAAGGGCCACTAGGTGACCAAGAACATCAGCAATCCCAGGCACAGCCGCTGCCCAGCGCCTCACCAAGCACACCAAGTTCCTGCTGGATATGATCCGAGAGGTGTGCGGCTTTGCCCTCAATGAGTGGATGCGTGCTGATTAATAAGGTCTCTAAGGACAAGCGCGCTCCGAAGTTCATCAGGAAAGGTGGGGACCCACATCTGTGTCAAGAGGAAGAGAGTGGATGGAGCAATGTCCTTGCAGCCATGAGGAAGGCAGCAGACAAGAACCACTGAGCCCCATCCCCTCAGCGTAATAAAGCCTTAT
This sequence comes from Aselliscus stoliczkanus, assembly GCA_033961575.1. Classification (NCBI taxonomy): domain Eukaryota; kingdom Metazoa; phylum Chordata; class Mammalia; order Chiroptera; family Hipposideridae; genus Aselliscus; species Aselliscus stoliczkanus. Next base: position 107,949,667 of record CM066737.1, read on the forward strand.
CTGAGAAAACAGGAAAGATACCTTAAGGAAGTGATAGATCTGCTTGTGGTTTTGTTGTCTTTCCTCTTCCCCTTTAGAAACTCAGCCTCTCTCACCATCCACCCTATTTGACCATATGACACCTAACCCCTGTAAACCCTCAAGTTGTGCCTGCCTGTGAAAAAGACTCAAAACAGAGTTCTTCTGTGCCCACTGCGTTTACTAAGATCAAAGATAGAAATTAGCATAATTAAACTTTATGGTAAAAAAAAAAATGACAGGTTTGCACGCCTTAACTCCCACACATGGCTGGCTTGAGTCTATTTAAAGTTTGCAATTGATTTGAACATTTACTAATCTACAGACAAGCTTAGCTACAGAGGAGGCATTACCTTTCACATTTGCCATGATTGTACTCTAATACTTAGTGAGGAATATGTCCCTTTCGATTAGTTTCCAGAAAATTCTCTTGCCCCCTTCCTCCTCTGAGTCAAACGGGACCTTTTCATTCTCTTTCTCTACTGTGAGGACCGCTGCTCTCTCTGACTTCATCTGAGATGTGTCAATTGTCATTCTCTACATATGAGGAAACCCAGGGCAAGCACCTTTGTGCGTTTATAACTGTCAATTGAATGACAATGCTTCTTACTTTCCTCTATTGGAGAGGCAGTTTGCTGTAGTGGTTTCTGAACCTCACATTGCCTGGGTTCACGCCCCAGTTTAGCCACTTCCTAAACTGGGTGACTTTCGCCATGCTTTTTTTTGTTTTGTTTCTTTTTTGTTTTGAGGGCAGTGTCACTGGCCCTCACATGTGGGACCGAACCGGGGCCGCTGGCGTCCCAAGCCAGCGCTTAACCACCCAGCCACTGGGCCGGCGCTCGCCGCGTTGTTCCACCTCTCTGTGCGTCAGTGTCGTCACACATAAAATAGGGATAATGAAACTGTTAACACGATTTGGTTGCCAGGGAGATTAAGCGAGGCAATATTTTTAAAAGGCTTATCACTGTGCCTGGCACATACAGTACATATGTTGTTTGTAAGCCGTCATTTATCGTGGTCATCATCTCCTCCCTTGGGATTGCTATGTGGGGGAGAAGAGTTCATGTCTGTTCTCGGCCACTGGAGGTCTCCCTTGCATATCCACCCAGGTTGTCGCCCTGCACTCTGAGAAGGAGAAATCCTTCCTAGCTGCTTGGTTGTCAGGTGCTGCCACGACTCAGGAGGGGGCACATCGCTGATTTCACTGCTGCACGCTCAGGCCCCCGACTAGAGGCGAGTTTTTCCTGACACGTTTCCCTGCTAATCCCCGCGCCCGTCTGTGTCCACCCGCTTTTCTTTGAAACCGCCCCTAGAACGCTTTGTTTCTTCTTCCCAAGCCCAAATGCCTCAGGCTCTGCTTCCTCGCCTGAACTACTTTCGACCCTCAGGGGTGCGAAAGAGTGAACAGATGAAGTGCTAATCCTGATCCCACCGTCCTCTGCAAGTTTGGACCTGAAAAGGAGAGGGAGGAGTCAGGCTGCGGAGGAATGGGAGGAGGAGACCGCGGCCGGGCCCCTGAGAAAATAATCATGACAATGGATACATCACCACCACGTACTTGGCATGCAGCCTCTCAAGCTTTGCTGTACAACACAAGCACCTGCAGAGCTTTTAAAACTCTCCACGCTTCGGACACAACCCGGGCCAATTACAGCAGTCTCGGGGCCAGGACCTAGGCATCCCTGGCAATTCAAAATCCATCCAGCCTCTCAAAGTCGTGTGTTGTGTGAACCAGCAGCTTCAGCCTCTCCTGAGAGCTGGTTACAAGCACACTAGTCTTCAGCGCCGCCCCAGACCTACTGAATCAGGATCTCCATTTCACAAGACCCCAGTTGATGAATATGAACACTGAAATTGAGAAGCAGCACCGTTCAGCCTTCTGGTTGGTAACCAGGGCTGCACCTTGGAATCAGCTGGGGTGCTGGAAAAGAACACAATGCCTCCATTTAAATGACTCCCTGGGCCATACCCTCGAATAAGTACTGACCCAAACATCATAAAAACGTACTGTAACTTCAACGAGTACAATTTTTACAATAATTGGTTTATTTTTTAATTAGTTGACATACACTATTATATCAGTTTCAGGTAAACAGCACAGCGATTAGACATTTATATAACTTACCAAGTGATCACACAATTATTGACTATATTCCTTAAGCTATAACTTAGCTTCCCATGACTACTTTGTAGCCACCAATTTGGGCTTCCTAATCACCACAGCCCTTCACCAATCCCCCTTCCTACCCCTCTCCCTGGCAACCATCCAAATGTTGTCTATATTAGGTGTTATTTGTATGTTTATTTTAGGGAACAGTGATCAAACTTGGCAAATATCCAACAGGACTGGGAAACCTCTCAGTTGATATCGTTCTCCCTCTCTGTCTCTTTGCCTCGACGCCAACCCCTCTCTCTCTTTCTCAGTTTGTCTAATCACAACCTGCCTTGTATTCTCTTTCAATTAACGTTTATTGGGGTTACAATTGTTAGTAAAGTTACATAGGTTTCGGGGTATACAATTCTGTAGTCCATCATCTATATATCACATTGTATGTTCACCACCCAGAGTCAGTTCTCCTTCCATCACCACATATTGGACCCCTTTCCCCTCATCTACCACTCCTCCCCGTTTCCCTCTGGGACCAGTTAACTATTGTCTGTGTCCATGACCTTTTGTTTCTTAGTTTGTCTTGTCCCTTTGTTGCTTTCAGGTTTATATCCCATGTATCAGTGAAATCGTTTGGTTCTCGACTTTTCCTGTGAGACTCCGTTTGCTTAGCGTAATAATCTCAAGATCCATCCATGTTTTCGCAAATGGCACTTTTTTCTCATTCTTTTCTTATGGCAGAGTAGTATTCCATTGTATATGTATACCACATCTTCTTTATCCAATCATCTATGGAAGGACACTTTGGTTGTTTCCATGTCTTGGCTGCTGTAAATAATGCTGCAGTGAACGTCGGAGCACATATATCTTTATGGATAAATGTTTTCAGAGTTTTGGGCTATCTACCCAGCAGAGGGATTGCTGGCTCATATGGTAATTTACTTTCAATTTTTGGAGGAACCTTCACACGGCCTGCCATAGCAGCTGCCCCAATCTGCATTCCCACCAACAGTGTATGAGGGCTTCTTTTTCTCCACAGACTCTCCAACACTTGTTATTATTTCTATTGTTGATACAAACTAGTCTGTCTTATACCCCAGGTTGTCAAACTATGGCCTACAAGGCAGATCTGGCCCACAGCTGTTGTTTTCTTTCTGAAACTTTCGTAGACTTTATTTTTTAGAGCAGTTTTAGGATCAGACTGAAACTGAGAGAAAGGCACAGAGGTTACCCTTATAACCCCTGCACCCACACGCTCACACTCTATGCCACTGCCCATATCCAGAACCCGTGTGGTAATTTTCTTACAACTGATGCACCCACATTCATACATCACAATCACCCAAAGGCCATAGTTTATACTAAGGTTCACTCTCGGTGAACTGCCTATGGTAATTCTATTTTTCATGTTTTGAGGAACCTCCACACTGTTTTCCATAGTGGCTGCACCAATGTACATTCCCAACAACAGGGCACCAGGGTTGTCTTTATCCCCTTCCTGGCCAAAACTTGTCCCTTCCTGTCACTTTGAAAACAGGTGTGAGGGCATATCCTATCGTGCTTTTGAGTTGCATTTCCGTGATGATTGTTGATGTTGAATATCTTTTCATGTACCTGTTGGCCATCTGTATGTCTTCTTTGGAAAAATGTCTATTCTGATCCTCTGCCCATTTTTAACTTGGATTGTTTGTTTTTGTTATTGAGCTGCCTGAGTTCTTTTTATATTTTGCATAGTAACACTTGGTCAGCTATACGATTTGCACATATTTCTTGCATTCATTGATTGCTTTTCCATTTTCTTGATGGTTTTCTTTGCTGTGCAGAGGTTTTCAGTTTGATGTGGCCCCACTTGTTTATTTTTGCTTTTGTTTCCTTGGCTTTGGGTGTCAAATCCAACACACCATCGCCAAGACCCATGTCAAGGAGCTTACAGCCTACGTTTTCATCCAGGGGTTTTATGGTTTCAAGGCCTACATTCAAACCTTTGCTCCACTTTGAGTTGATTTTTGTGTATGGTGTAAAGTGGTGGTCCCGTTTTATTCTTTTTGCATGTGGCTGTCCAGTTTTCCGAACACCATTTATTAAAGACACCGTTCTTTACCCAGTGTATTATCATGGTTCCTTTGTTCTAAAGTATTGGACCACATACGCATGGGTTTACTTCTGGGTTCTCTGTTCTGTTCCAGTGATCTATGTATCTGTTTTTATACCAATGCCATTTTGATTACTGTGTCCATATTTTCGTCTTTTTCCAGAACGTCATGTAGTTGGATTTCCACCGTGTGTAGCCTTTTCAGATTGACTTCTTTCACTTAGTTCAATACATTTATGATGCTTCCATGTCTTTTAATGGCTTGGTAGCACTTTTCTTTTCAGAGCTGATTAATAATATTCCGTTGTCTGGATGTACAACAACTGATTTATCCATCCACCTAGCGAGGGACATCTTGGTTCCTCCCAAGGTTTGTCCATTGTGCATAAAGCTGCTATAAGTATCTGCATGCAGGTGTTTTGCATGGACATGCGTTTTCAACTGCGTTGGATAATACCAAGGAGCACGATTGCTAGTTCAGATGGTAAGAGTGTATTGATTTTTGTAAGAAACCACCAGACTGTCTTCCAGACTGGCTGTAGAATTTTGCACTCCCACGAGCAATGAATGAGAGATCCTGTTGCGCCATGTGCTCGTCAGCTTTAGGTGTGGTCAGTGCCCTGGTATTGGGCCATTCTCATAGCTATGTAGCAATATCTCATTGTTGTTCTGGTTTGTATTTCCCCAATGACTTATGATATGGCGAATCCTTTCATGTGCTTATTTCACATGTTTGTATCTACTTTGCCGAAGTGTCTGGTGAGTTCATTGGGCTATTTCTAAACCCAGGCGATTTGTTTCTTCTTGTTGAGTTTTCAGAGTTTCTTCCATTGACTACTGGGCTGTTTGCTCACCAATCCCACACTGTCTCAACTACTGTCACTTTGCAGTCAATCTTGAAATCGGGTAGCGTCAGTTCTCCAACTTGATTCTTCTCCATTTATATTATGTTCGTTATTCTGTGTCTTTTGCCTCTCTAGAACAACCGTACAGTAATCTGCCTATACCCACAAGAGAACGTGCTGTGATTTTCACTACCTGTTTTTGTGATGAAATTTTACTGCAGCTGAGCTATGACCACATGTTTACATGTATCCTATTGCTGGGTGTGCACTACAAAGGTAGTTAGTAGGTGAGAGAGAGAGTCCATATGTCTGACAGGCCACAAGTATTTACTAGTGTGTCTTTCACTGAAATGTTTGGTGGCCCTTGTCTATAGTAACAGGTCCAAAATACACCTAAAACAGCCAAATATTTTTAACATTTCCATTGTTTGTGCCTGTCAAAACGCGCACTGCAGCTTTCCCATCAATTTCTCTCTACCACTGCAACCATTAGGCAGAAGAGAAAGTAACTGCATGGGCCGGCTGAGTGGCACAGTGGTTAAGCGCTGGCTTGGGAAGCCAGCGGCCCCAGTTCGGGTCCCACATACGAGGGCCAGCGACACTGCCCTCTAAAAAAAAAAAAAGAAAACTGCATTTCTGGGCCGGCCGAGTGGCGCGGTGGTTAAGCACTGGATTGGGAAGCCAGCGGCCCCTGTTCGGTCCCACATGTGAGGGCCAGTGATACTGCCCTCAAGAAAAGAAAAATATGATAAGAAAGTAACTGCATGAATTCATTGAATCTAAGGTGCTAATGTTTTCATCCACCACCTCTGCAAAGAGACTATGACAGACACTCTTGACTTCTAATCCAACAGCCATCTCACCCCTCTTACTTACTAATACAACACTTGAAATTTCTGAGTGCCAAAGTGTCCGCTCCTTGGCACAAATCATAATCAGTCTGAATCAATCATGAAAGTGTTTATCCTATTTCAAGATGCGTCTTTTTGTCACCTCTCCTGCTGATAGGGTTGGTCACATGACCGAGTTTTGACCTAAGCAATAAACGGAAATACCATGGATTTCTGATAAAATTTGACTTGCTGGTTACAGTGATGAGATTTGTGAAAATACATCATTTTCCCTCAAGTCATGTCATTCTGATTGTGATTTGAGTATGAGGATGTCATGCCAGGTTCAAGGGCAGCCACCTTGCAACCATGAGGATAAGGACAACAGATCTCCAGATACCAGTGCAGAGCCCTGTTACAGTTGAGCCAGAGGCACAAGCTACGACATGTCCTCTGCACCCCACTGCTAACTTCTTCATGAGTAAATACAATCACCTTTAATGCTTAAGCTCCTTTGTGGACATTCTGTTAGTTATGAATGTGGTGTATAAAAATACCACAAGGAGAAGGCACTTTTGAACATCATTCAAAATGTAGCCCATCTTTCCCCCATGTTTTTAAATACCCAGTGTGTGCCAAGTATTATTTGCTCTCTGTGAGGTATTGTTTCTCCTTCTTTGCAGAGATTGTGTATGTCATTCACACACCCATGTGAGATATGGATCTTCCCTAACTTACATCTGAGAAAGTGATTTCAGAGTAGTGCCACTGACTGAAACAATATACTAGTAAGTGAAGGGCTTCTGTACCTTGCACAGAGCCTCACAGAAGAAATGAATGAGTATCTGTTGATGCGTTTTATTGAAGCAGGATCCTCTCCCCTTTGGTCATGTAAAATCCCTTTTTGTGAATGCTCTCTTCATCTTATTACACTCCTGGGTGGTAGATAAGAAGGCATCATCAGACCTTAAAGCCCAATCACAGGCCTTAAAGCTCACCCACGGGCCTCTCCATGGGGCCAATCCCCAGTCAGAGCAGGCATGCTTCATCCTTGCTTTATTCAGGGTCCTCAACATCTTAGCTTGGTCTCAGGTTATAAAACACTTTTTGACATAGGACAAATTCTTCCTTCCCTCTGTTTGATTTGGATTTATTTTGTTCATTGTTCTTTCCATTCCTTATAGTGTGAAGTGAGATCATTCACTTGAGACTTTCCTTCTTTTCTAATATAGGGATTCTAGTGTTATAGGTTTCCATCTAAGCACTAGTTTAGCTGTATCCCCTGAATCTCGATATGTTGTTTGGCTTACATTCAGTTCCAAATGAGCTTTCACATCCCCTTGATCTACACTTTGACCCACGATTGTTCAGAAGCGCATTGTATTCTTTGATTGCAAATGTTTGGGGCGTTTCACATATCTTGCTCTTAGCGATGTCGACTTTAAGTTCATTGTGGTCAGAGAGCATAGCTCACCGGATATGAATCCGTTGAAATGTTCTGAGACTCGTTGCATGGCCTAGAATAAGGCTCGACTTGGGAACTTTCCCATGTGCACTCCAGAATCGTATGCTTCTAAGCAATATGTTTCTAAACATTCCTCTCCTGTGTCTCTGCACTTTCTCTTAGCGTGAGGACTGTTTCTTCTCTGTCTTCCTGTTTCTTCTCCTGATCATAACAATAACACTTCGTTGCTTGCCTGCACAGTGTAGAAAAATGTGGCTTTTGAGTCATGTGAATGCATTAACTAATTAAAAAATAAGTATTTGTATTTCTCAAAAGAGAAAAATGATAACTGAACTATGGTGGTGGTTTAGACACAGAAACAATGATCCACACACACACACACACACACACACACACACACACACACACAAACTAGGAAGGATAGAGCTAGCAAATAAGTGATTGTGAAGTCTCTGAGATAGAAACAGGAGACACCTTCAGACTGCTAAAACTAGAGAATTTAAAATACCTGCAATAGAAGGGCAAGTGCACTCAAAGCAAGTTCAAGAACAGAGTCTGTGAAACCCGAGGACTGCAGAAGGTCCTGGCTGGACTGTGACATTAAAGAGCTACCCTGTGAACAACTGATCTGTTTGCTGCTGTCCTGCTCTGACCCTCCCCCAACCTTACTTACACTGGACAAAGCCAAAGTGGCATTGGACCCGCTTTAATCGTCCGTCCTACACTTCAAAGACATTGAATTATTTGAGGAAGAAGGGAACCCAAAATAGAGCAAATTAGAGACAACGCCGACCTGCATAGCAGAAAGGACATAAAACACAGGGACACATCTACCTACAAGAGAGATCCCCAGAAGGCTTGCAATGTTAGACAAATGCCATGCTTTTGGCATTTGGGGTGGTCCCTATCCTACCTGCAAGCTCCATGCCATGTACCCCAAAAAGAAACCCCTGCATAATTGACTCACTCCACCTTCCCATTCAGAGGAGACACCTGCTAGAGAAATGGACATTACAACGGTAGAACATCTCCATGCCAGTTACCTAGGCTCATCAAATGGGCCCACTACTCCCAAAAATGAGAGCAGAAATGTTGCCAAATGTTTGAGGAAAGTGTAAGAGATGATCATGATGAACAAACAGCCGTTTCTGGAGAGAAGAGACAATCTACATATCTACAAATATATCGGTATACATATATATCTACATATTATATCCAAATATATGGGGCCCGGCCGAGTGGCGCGGTGGTTAAGTGCTGGCTTGGAAAACCAGCGGCCCCGGTTTGGTCCCACATATGAGGCCCAGTGACACTGCCCTCAGAAAAGAAAAAGAAAAAAAAATAAAGCAGTGTCCAAATATATGTATTTCTCATGAAAAGGAAGAGAACTTTACCAAAACTTTACCAATAACTGCAAATGAACGTTCTCACAGTTTTAAGAGTAGTGGATTTTTATTTATTTATGTATTTATTTATGTACGTATGTATTTATTTATGTATTTATTTATTTTCAATAAGAAGGGTGCTACTAGAGGGAGTAACTAAAGACTAATAGAAACTCCTTGGGAAAATAGAAATCCTGCTAAATTAAAACCTTAAGAGATGCCAGGTGCTCAGGACAGAGTCCCCTGCCCTCAGCAGGCTGGGATGGAACCTGGAACACAGCGCTGACACCCCTCCCCCCTCTCTCCTTGTAATGTAAAGGCTTCCACCCCGCCCCCAGCCCTCAGGGGAACTCCTTTCTGGGCCCCTCCCAAAGCTTCCACCCTGCCTCAGAGCCCCACTGAGTGCGTCCTCCTGGTCCATCCTGGGAGCCTGCTGAGGTACCTAGCACACCGCCTCTGACTCAGCTTCTCGCTGCCCTGGTCGCCTCCTCCTGGGACACTGCAAGGCCCGGCCGCCACGTTCGCCCTCGCCTGGGCCCGCACCTCCAGCCATGATGACTGCAGGGCCTCGGTCCTTGAGCCAGAGCTACCACCCGGAATGCGAGGCCGCCATCAACCACCAGATCTCCCTGGAGCTCTACGCCGCTCACAGGTTCGAGGTCACGGCCTCTTATTTCCACAGCCAGGAGGTGGCCTTGAAGCACTTCGCCCAGTTCTTCCTGCAGCAGGCCAGCCAGGAGATGGAGCACGTCCACCGGCTGATGGAGCTGCAGAACCAGCGCGGGGGCCGCCTCTGCCTGCAGGACATCTCCAGCCATGACCGCAGCTGCTGGGAGAACTGCTTAATGGCCATGGAGTGTGCCCTTCACCTGAAGATGGGCGTGAACCAGAGCCTGCTCAAACTGCACCAGCTGGCCGTCCAGATGAGGGACGCCAACCTGTGCGACTTCCTGAAGAGTGACTACCTGTTTCAGCAAATGAAGTTCATCCAAGAGCTGGAGGGCCATATCACCAACCTGCGCCAGATGGAAGCCCCGGAATCCGGCCTGGCGGAGGACCTGTGTGCCAAGCTCACCCTGGGCGACAGCAAGAAAAGAACTGACCTTGGACTGCCTGCCCCGTGGCCGTGGAGTGACTTCCCCTGGCCGCCGTGTTGACCATGCTCAGGGCAGTATGGCCCTTGCCAGTCGTTTAACGTTTTCCTTCAAGTTTGCCCTTTTTCCCAATCAAGTTATTGGGGCTTCAATAAATGACCGTCTCTGGTTGATTGGTGTTTGCAAAACCGTCACCTTCTCAGTTTTATAACAGGTATTTGGAGCCTTTCCAGCCACCCGTGCCCCATCCACATGCAGCTCCGGATCTCTGTGGAGGGAGGGAGAAGGTATTTTGCGTGGGACTCAGAGAAATAGACAGTTAATACTTGCCTCAGAAACATGGTGGTATATGGGGGTGAGGTGAGATGGCGGGGGTCTCGGGCCCTGAGGCCTGTGGGTACATGTGCATGGTAAACCTATAAAAACATGATCTGAAAATCACAACTGTGGTTGCCTGTGGAGGAAGAGTGAAGGGAATGGGATTGGGCAGGGATTAAAACAAAGGGGTTCTTCCCTTGATCTGAAACGGTCAAGGTTAATTCTAGGTAGCAAATTGGGGGCCTTGCAAGCCAGCTTGCCAGAGTACCTCTTTGGCAAACTCACCCGGAGCTACAGTGATCATGTGACTGTGGATAGGGCCGGCTATCCCTTAGACATTGGGGTGACTTCCCGTGGGCACCGCTGCTGGGCACGTATTAGCATAAAGTCAGGTGGGATTTCTACTCGAACGGTACCATTTCTTGCTATGAAGCTACAGGATACCAGAAAACAATAACAAATACAAAAAATAACCACCAGCGGGCTGAAAATACAAAATCGTGGATGCTGGTCAAATTTGTGATATCGAGTATGAAGTAGATAATTACCCTGAATGTTAAATTCAGAGATTCTGGCTGCCTTGAAGAATGTAGAGGGTGGAGAGTGGAAGCTGGAAGAGCAGGTAGGTGATAATACAGCTGGTCCAGGTAGAGACGATGGGGGTTGCACTGGAGTGGAGGCTGAAGAAATGAGGAGACATAGACAAATTCTAGACAGCAGTGGATGAAGCCACAAGATTTTCTTATGGACCAGAGGTGAGAAGTGAGACTTGAGGAAAGTAATGTATGTTCTGGTCGTTGGACTTGAACACCCGTGTTGAACGGGTTGCTCTTTATTAACGAAGGACTATAGGCAGCGGGACAAGAGGGGTGGGGTCGGCATGTCCTATAAAATCTGAGGTGCCCATTGGATGTCCAAGTGGAAATGTCATGCAGGTAGCCAGAAGAAATGAATCCGGAGTACAGGTGGGCTATCACCTTCAGAAATATACCTATGGGAGATATCGGCTATTAGTGACAGTGAGCTCACAGGACTGGATCAGCTCACCGGAAAGAGAGAGCAGAGAGAGGGATCATGGCCTAGCCAGGCCCACGCCCAGCGCAGCTAACGTTAGGGGATGGGCTGAGGTGTTGGAACAGCCAGGGGCTGCTGGCCCACCCGGACCAGGACCTCATTGCAGACCATGGCCAGCTGTGTCTGCTCAGAGTTTATCTCCAAATCAGCTTGTTCCTAACCTCAGTGTGCCCTCTGGTTTCTCCTTGCAAGACGCAGAAAGACTTAGCCTATTACATTGTCTTCATGTCTATGACAGGAAGACAGTATTTCTCAGTTTAAAAAAATGAATAGAGGGCCGGCCGAGTGGAGAGGTGGTTAAACGCTGGCTTGGGAAGCCGGTGACCCCGGTTCGGGTCCCACATATGAGGGCCAGTGACACTGCCTTCAAAAAATAAATAAATAAAATGAAAAGATTCCTGCCATCAGCCGCGCCAGCCATTGAGGAGCAGCAGCCATGGCTCTGCGCCAACCCATGGCCATGGGCCTCAACAAGGGCCACTAGGTGACCAAGAACATCAGCAATCCCAGGCACAGCCGCTGCCCCGGGCGCCTCACCAAGCACACCAAGTTCCTGCTGGATATGATCCGAGAGGTGTGCGGCTTTGCCCTCAATGAGTGGATGCGTGCTGATTAATAAGGTCTCTAAGGACAAGCGCGCTCCGAAGTTCATCAGGAAAGGTGGGGACCCACATCTGTGTCAAGAGGAAGAGAGTGGATGGAGCAATGTCCTTGCAGCCATGAGGAAGGCAGCAGACAAGAACCACTGAGCCCCATCCCCTCAGCGTAATAAAGCCTTATCTGAGAAAACAGGAAAGATACCTTAAGGAAGTGATAGATCTGCTTGTGGTTTTGTTGTCTTTCCTCTTCCCCTTTAGAAACTCAGCCTCTCTCACCATCCACCCTATTTGACCATATGACACCTAACCCCTGTAAACCCTCAAGTTGTGCCTGCCTGTGAAAAAGACTCAAAACAGAGTTCTTCTGTGCCCACTGCGTTTACTAAGATCAAAGATAGAAATTAGCATAATTAAACTTTATGGTAAAAAAAAAAATGACAGGTTTGCACGCCTTAACTCCCACACATGGCTGGCTTGAGTCTATTTAAAGTTTGCAATTGATTTGAACATTTACTAATCTACAGACAAGCTTAGCTACAGAGGAGGCATTACCTTTCACATTTGCCATGATTGTACTCTAATACTTAGTGAGGAATATGTCCCTTTCGATTAGTTTCCAGAAAATTCTCTTGCCCCCTTCCTCCTCTGAGTCAAACGGGACCTTTTCATTCTCTTTCTCTACTGTGAGGACCGCTGCTCTCTCTGACTTCATCTGAGATGTGTCAATTGTCATTCTCTACATATGAGGAAACCCAGGGCAAGCACCTTTGTGCGTTTATAACTGTCAATTGAATGACAATCCTTCTTACTTTCCTCTATTGGAGAGGCAGTTTGCTGTAGTGGTTTCTGAACCTCACATTGCCTGGGTTCACGCCCCAGTTTAGCCACTTCCTAAACTGGGTGACTTTCGCCATGCTTTTTTTTGTTTTGTTTCTTTTTTGTTTTGAGGGCAGTGTCACTGGCCCTCACATGTGGGACCGAACCGGGGCCGCTGGCGTCCCAAGCCAGCGCTTAACCACCCAGCCACTGGGCCGGCGCTCGCCGCGTTGTTCCACCTCTCTGTGCGTCAGTGTCGTCACACATAAAATAGGGATAATGAAACTGTTAACACGATTTGGTTGCCAGGGAGATTAAGCGAGGCAATATTTTTAAAAGGCTTATCACTGTGCCTGGCACATACAGTACATATGTTGTTTGTAAGCCGTCATTTATCGTGGTCATCATCTCCTCCCTTGGGATTGCTATGTGGGGAGAAGAGTTCATGTCTGTTCTCGGCCACTGGAGGTCTCCCTTGCATATCCACCCAGGTTGTCGCCCTGCACTCTGAGAAGGAGAAATCCTTCCTAGCTGCTTGGTTGTCAGGTGCTGCCACGACTCAGGAGGGGGCACATCGCTGATTTCACTGCTGCACGCTCAGGCCCCCGACTAGAGGCGAGTTTTTCCTGACACGTTTCCCTGCTAATCCCCGCGCCCGTCTGTGTCCACCCGCTTTTCTTTGAAACCGCCCCCTAGAACGCTTTGTTTCTTCTTCCCAAGCCCAAATGCCTCAGGCTCTGCTTCCTCGCCTGAACTACTTTCGACCCCTCAGGGTGCGAAAGAGTGAACAGATGAAGTGCTAATCCTGATCCCACCGTCCTCTGCAAGTTTGGACCTGAAAAGGAGAGGGAGGAGTCAGGCTGCGGAGGAATGGGAGGAGGAGACCGCGGCCGGGCCCCTGAGAAAATAATCATGACAATGGATACATCACCACCACGTACTTGGCATGCAGCCTCTCAAGCTTTGCTGTACAACACAAGCACCTGCAGAGCTTTTAAAACTCTCCACGCTTCGGACACAACCCGGGCCAATTACAGCAGTCTCGGGGCCAGGACCTAGGCATCCCTGGCAATTCAAAATCCATCCAGCCTCTCAAAGTCGTGTGTTGTGTGAACCAGCAGCTTCAGCCTCTCCTGAGAGCTGGTTACAAGCACACTAGTCTTCAGCGCCGCCCCAGACCTACTGAATCAGGATCTCCATTTCACAAGACCCCAGTTGATGAATATGAACACTGAAATTGAGAAGCAGCACCGTTCAGCCTTCTGGTTGGTAACCAGGGCTGCACCTTGGAATCAGCTGGGGTGCTGGAAAAGAACACAATGCCTCCATTTAAATGACTCCCTGGGCCATACCCTCGAATAAGTACTGACCCAAACATCATAAAAACGTACTGTAACTTCAACGAGTACAATTTTTACAATAATTGGTTTATTTTTGAATTAGTTGACATACACTATTATATCAGTTTCAGGTAAACAGCACAGCGATTAGACATTTATATAACTTACCAAGTGATCACACAATTATTGACTATATTCCTTAAGCTATAACTTAGCTTCCCATGACTACTTTGTAGCCACCAATTTGGGCTTCCTAATCACCACAGCCCTTCACCAATCCCCTTCCTACCCCTCTCCCTGGCAACCATCCAAATGTTGTCTATATTAGGTGTTATTTGTATGTTTATTTTAGGGAACAGTGATCAAACTTGGCAAATATCCAACAGGACTGGGAAACCTCTCAGTTGATATCGTTCTCCCTCTCTGTCTCTTTGCCTCGACGCCAACCCCTCTCTCTCTTTCTCAGTTTGTCTAATCACAACCTGCCTTGTATTCTCTTTCAATTAACGTTTATTGGGGTTACAATTGTTAGTAAAGTTACATAGGTTTCGGGGTATACAATTCTGTAGTCCATCATCTATATATCACATTGTATGTTCACCACCCAGAGTCAGTTCTCCTTCCATCACCACATATTGGACCCCTTTCCCCTCATCTACCACTCCTCCCCGTTTCCCTCTGGGACCAGTTAACTATTGTCTGTGTCCATGACCTTTTGTTTCTTAGTTTGTCTTGTCCCTTTGTTGCTTTCAGGTTTATATCCCATGTATCAGTGCAATCGTTTGATTCTCAACTTTTCCTGTGAGACTCCGTTTGCTTAGCGTAATAATCTCAAGATGCGGGGGACCTGCCTCCGCTGACCAGGGTTCGAGAAGGTGTACACGGCGTCGGCGGTCGATAAGCAGACAGAAACTGTTTGTTGCAGTAAAAGACAGAAAATGGAGAGAGAGCGAGCTCCCCAGTTTATTTGTTACAGGCTTATATACATTCTTTTAGGTAGGGGTACGTGCAAGGGTACGTTGTAACATAGCAAGAAAATATGCATTGTCTCAGTGAAAAGTAGATCATTAACTATTTACCCGAAACCTACAGGTCAGTAACACCTTAGGGAGTCAGTTTCTCAATACAATTTTTCTCCATTAACCCTGATAGCCATCTTTCTTTTGTGTCCTGAGGAACTGGCCGTCCTCACCACATACCTCAATGAGTAATAAGCACCCTCCAGGTGTGGAAAGAAACAATGAAAGCAGGAAAACAAGTTTATGCTTCACCAAGCCCACTAAAGCCAGCTTGCAAGCCCCTCAATATTGGGGACCATGGCCCTCAACATCTCCCCTTTTTTATTATTTAAAAGCACGCCTGTGACCCCAGGCGGCTGCGAGTCACAGTGCCTGTCTTAGGTGTCCTCCAATGAAATAACAACCCGTCATCGGCACTCGATCCTCTGGCGATCAAGCCCTGTCTTAGGTTAGTTACATTCAAGGAGGTCCTTACCCGTCTTTGGCTAGCCTGTCCTCGCTGAAGCTTAGGGGTAGTGAGGCTAATAAGCAAGTGGCTAAACTGGAGGCCTTGCCTTCAGTTTGATCTCATGGATGTTGGCTTGGACGTCCAATATCTGCTTGAGGAAACATCTAATGAGGACGGGGAGTAGGCACAGAACCAAACAGACACAAATGCCTAATGTAAGAAATGTCACAATGGAATGGCCAATATTGGGCAAAGACGGCAGGGCATTTTTTATGATATCAACAAACTCAGAGGCAGCTTGAGCTGCATCAAATTTTAAGGGTTCAGCTTCTCTCATGTTTTGAATTTCATCATGAAGCCGAAGCATGTCTAAAGACAGATTAGCATTATGCCAAATTCCTTGAAGATGTAGACGAACTCTATTCCAATCATGTTGACTACTATTATACATTTTTGGGGTTACACAAATCCAATGATAATCTGAATGACATTCCAATTGAAATCTAACTTTTATGCTTTGAATTTCATTACCAACATATTGAACTGTATCATATAAAGCATTTACTTTTTGTTCTAATTTTTCATTTATAATTTCTTGAGTCCCTAAGGCTAAAGTGACATTTTTGGACAGTGTATTAACATAATGAGCATTTTGAACAGTCTGCGAAAGAGCCACAGCGGCAGTAGCAGCAGTTGCAATTAAAGTAACTAAAGCCATAATTCCAGCAATCAAAAGCCCTATAAATCTTTTTGGTCTACTTAAAGCATACTCGATTTCTTTAAAAATTTGTAAACTTTTTTCAGCATACCATGGTCCAGAAACATTAACAGGAAGCATAACAAAAGATGATTAAGTATCATAACACAAGTCCCAAGGGGTACCCAAGAAACACAATTTGTTAAAGTACAATTATAACAAGATACATTAAATCTTAAACCATTAAAAGTAATAGACAAGTTTCCAATCATGAGTACATAAGGAGAGGGAACACAGGCGGATACATTGACAGAGCGAATAGTTGAAGTACAGGGAGTATTTGGTCTACAAACCGTCACCGTTTGAAAGTTTTCACCCATTGTCCCTGCAAGTTTCCAAAGAGTTTTGTTGGTAATGAGTGTCAGATTTCCATATTTCAGCAGCCAGTCCCCTTGTCCAACTCGTTTTGTTACTTTGAGACCAGTCCAGAATATACCAATTCAATCCAGGAATATTGTATCTCACTGGCATGTTGCCATGGCACATTTTCCAGGGGACAGCTTTGGTGTTCATAGACCAGGATTTTGGGCTCTCCCAGACGGACGGACGGATGGAGGATGAGAACTGAGTGGCTGAGCAGAAGGCCTACTCCGGAGCAGTGGAGAAGGGAGGGGCGTCAGTGGCTGGTGGACTGTAAGGGCTGCGGTGACCTGGGCACAGCAGGGGGCTGCTATGGTGGCTGCGGTGGCAGTGTGAGTACCAGGAGGCGGCAGCTGTGGTGAGGGCAGATCAAACGATCTGGAATCCAAATTGGAGTGTCTGTGTCCTGAGGAAACACTCAAGCATACCCTCTTCCCCTGGGTTAACAGTATGTTTGGTCCCTTTCAGGTACCAGTTAACAGGTCCTTCCATTTTACTAAAGCCCTAGGCTGACACAGGTCAGAGTTCCAATGTTTATACATAGATGAGTGTTCTGATGTATCTATATTTAAAATACGACCGGAGAGTCAGGGGTTAACATTGCAAGGGCAGTGGAGCTGAGGTCCAACCCTGTGCTCCCTGGGGTTGCTCTGAAGAGCTCAGGGACTGATTTAAATTGTTAAATAAGTTGTTGTTGCTAAATGGGTTGCAAATCGATGTCTCTATCGTTGCCTGGGCCCAAGGCTGGGGCCCTGGAGCTTTTCCCAACTAAGGGACAACCAGTTGGTTGAAAAAGAAGGATTTTAGAGATAAGATTGTTTGGTGGCAATAACTGTCCATTTTTACGATATTTGGAATGGCAGTCTATCAGCCAGTGAAATCCCTTGTTGTATTGTGGACATATAGTCTGTGGCATCAAGGATGAAGTTTGTTGTGAGACATTAGGAACACTTTGTGGCTGTATATCTTGTGATTGGGGAGCTCGTCTAGGCTTAGGACACTGTCTGTTAAAGTGTCCCGGTTCCCCACAATTATAGCAATTGTAGCCACCGTTTCTGTTATTACTATTGGGAGTGTCCTGCATTGACTGAGTTACTGTCTTAACATCCCCTTTAAGGGTGGCAGCTATTGCTACTCCTTGAATAAAAGCTGGAGAGACATCAGCACATTGTTCTACATAATCATTAATAGTGTCAGATTTACTGATAGGCTGGAGTAGATTTTGACATGTAGAATTTGTGTTTTCAAATGCCAACAGTTTGATTAAAATATCT
This sequence comes from Aselliscus stoliczkanus, assembly GCA_033961575.1. Taxonomy (NCBI): domain Eukaryota; kingdom Metazoa; phylum Chordata; class Mammalia; order Chiroptera; family Hipposideridae; genus Aselliscus; species Aselliscus stoliczkanus. The sequence continues at coordinate 107,967,508 of CM066737.1, forward strand.
GTGGCTTCATCGTTGGTAATTACTCTACGAACTGCTTGAATGAGCTGAGACAAAAAGTTTTGAAAAGGCTCCTCACCTCTTTGTATTACGGTAGTTAATGTAGTTGGCTTTCCCGTGGAGGCGGGGAGTGCTCTCCAGGCATTAACAGCACAATCAGTGACTTTTTCTAGGACCTTTTTAGATAGATACATCAGGTCTTGTGCATGAGAATATTCACCTCTTTCCATAAGCATATCTGTAGTAATTGAATCACGTTTACTGACAAATTTTTTTTGTCTTATCATCATATTCAGTCCTCCAAAGGAGATAATCTCCACCTGTTAAGCAGGCTTTACTAACTTGAGTCCAATAATGGGGAGTCATCCATTTCCCTGCCAATGTGTTAATTAAAGAAAGAGTATAAGATGCTACAAGTCCATACTCTGCGCATGCAGATTTCAGCTCTTTTAAGATTTTATAGGGCAGGGGCTCCCAGGAAGGCCATTCATCTCCTTTTTGATCCATATCAAAGGCCACTGGGCAACAAAGAGTAAAATTAAATTTTTTGTTTGCCTCTGCCTCCTCAATGGCTCTACGAAACCGAGATGTGGGTTTAGAATTACATGGAGGCATAGGCATTACAGGATGTTTTAAAGGAGGTTGGAGTTTTACGTATTCTTCATTTTTAGCTGAATATTTGGGGGGACCTAGCCCCTTATCCTCCTTTTTAGTAATGGGAAAGTTCCATAGATCTTGTTCATTATAGTTGGCTGCCTCCATTTCCAATTTGGCAGCATCTAGGGGAGGGAGGTTTTTTCCCTCACTGTCTGAACTATTGTTTGAATCTGTATATTTTTTAACTGAAAAGGCCAGATTAGTTTTAGAGTGAGCAGTGGACAATAACGGCATATGTTCATCAGATAGTGCCGTTGGCACAGAAATAGTCTCTGGAACGAGTGTATCTTTAATTAAGTTCCAGAAGGCAACAAAAAGTAGAAATTTAGCTATCTGAAAAGTTCCAACCTTTAAATCTCTGGCTGCAAGAGAGCAGCTAATTAAGTTAATAAAGAGTTTAAGTTTCTTAGATCCGGTTTGACCCATATTTAATGTTAGTAAGTATAAAGGATAGAAAGAAACAATCACTCGATGTCCACTCTGATGCTCGTCTGGCCGCGCCCCTCGCGGGACTAAGTCTGTCTTGGCAAAGGCTCTGCGGTATAAGCCCCCGCACAGGTGAACGAGTCAGTCGCCGTTATGCCTTACGACAGAGAACGGAACCGCAGATTAGAGCCCACTCAAGTTCCGTAGCGAAGAGCCGTGGAACTATATGGATTCACTCACACAATCACACCCTTGCACACGAAACAGTTAGTAGTATATATGTTTTCTAGGGACGTAAATCACACACCTCAAATCTTTGATTACCACTTATACTCACCTGACGTTACTAGCCAGGGGGTTCGCGGCACCCTCAGTGGAAGCCTATCCGTGTCGGGAAAATAGAGAAGACTAACCTTCAGGTCCCTGTTCGGGCGCCACTTGCGGGGGACCTGCCTCCGCTGACCAGGGTTCGAGAAGGTGTACACGGCGTCGGCGTTCGATAAACAGACAGAAACTGTTTGTTGCAGTAAAAGACAGAAAATGGAGAGAGAGCGAGCTCCCAGTTTATTTGTTACAGGCTTATATACATTCTTTTAGGTAGGGGTACGTGCAAGGGTACGTTGTAACATAGCAAGAAAATATGCATTGTCTCAGTGAAAAGTAGATCATTAACTATTTACCCGAAACCTACAGGTCAGTAACACCTTAGGGAGTCAGTTTCTCAATACAATTTTTCTCCATTAACCCTGATAGCCATCTTTCTTTTTGTGTCCTGAGGAACTGGCCGTCCTCACCACATACCTCAATGAGTAATAAGCACCCTCCAGGTGTGGAAAGAAACAATGAAAGCAGGAAAACAAGTTTATGCTTCACCAAGCCCACTAAAGCCAGCTTGCAAGCCCCTCAATATTGGGGACCATGGCCCTCAACATCAAGATCCATCCATGTTTTCGCAAATGACACTTTTTTTCTCATTCTTTTCTTATGGCAGAGTAGTATTCCATTGTATATGTATACCACATCTTCTTTATCCAATCATCTATGGAAGGACACTTTGGTTGTTTCCATGTCTTGGCTGCTGTAAATAATGCTGCAGTGAACGTCGGAGCACATATATCTTTATGGATAAATGTTTTCAGAGTTTTGGGCTATCTACCCAGCAGAGGGATTGCTGGCTCATATGGTAATTTACTTTCAATTTTTGGAGGAACCTTCACACTGCCTGCCATAGCAGCTGCCCCAATCTGCATTCCCACCAACAGTGTATGAGGGCTTCTTTTTCTCCACAGACTCTCCAACACTTGTTATTATTTCTATTGTTGATACAAACTAGTCTGTCTTATACCCCAGGTTGTCAAACTATGGCCTACAAGGCAGATCTGGCCCACAGCTGTTGTTTTCTTTCTGAAACTTTCGTAGACTTTATTTTTTAGAGCAGTTTTAGGATCAGACTGAAACTGAGAGAAAGGCACAGAGGTTACCCTTATAACCCCTGCACCCACACGCTCACACTCTATGCCACTGCCCATATCCAGAACCCGTGTGGTAATTTTCTTACAACTGATGCACCCACATTCATACATCACAATCACCCAAAGGCCATAGTTTATACTAAGGTTCACTCTCGGTGAACTGCCTATGGTAATTCTATTTTTCATGTTTTGAGGAACCTCCACACTGTTTTCCATAGTGGCTGCACCAATGTACATTCCCAACAACAGGGCACCAGGGTTGTCTTTATCCCCTTCCTGGCCAAAACTTGTCCCTTCCTGTCACTTTGAAAACAGGTGTGAGGGCATATCCTATCGTGCTTTTGAGTTGCATTTCCGTGATGATTGTTGATGTTGAATATCTTTTCATGTACCTGTTGGCCATCTGTATGTCTTCTTTGGAAAAATGTCTATTCTGATCCTCTGCCCATTTTTAACTTGGATTGTTTGTTTTTGTTATTGAGCTGCCTGAGTTCTTTTTATATTTTGCATAGTAACACTTGGTCAGCTATACGATTTGCACATATTTCTTGCATTCATTGATTGCTTTTCCATTTTCTTGATGGTTTTCTTTGCTGTGCAGAGGTTTTCAGTTTGATGTGGCCCCACTTGTTTATTTTTGCTTTTGTTTCCTTGGCTTTGGGTGTCAAATCCAACACACCATCGCCAAGACCCATGTCAAGGAGCTTACAGCCTACGTTTTCATCCAGGGGTTTTATGGTTTCAAGGCCTACATTCAAACCTTTGCTCCACTTTGAGTTGATTTTTGTGTATGGTGTAAAGTGGTGGTCCCGTTTTATTCTTTTGCATGTGGCTGTCCAGTTTTCCGAACACCATTTATTAAAGACACCGTTCTTTACCCAGTGTATTATCATGGTTCCTTTGTTCTAAAGTATTGGACCACATACGCATGGGTTTACTTCTGGGTTCTCTGTTCTGTTCCAGTGATCTATGTATCTGTTTTTATACCAATGCCATTTTGATTACTGTGTCCATATTTTCGTCTTTTCCAGAACGTCATGTAGTTGGATTTCCACCGTGTGTAGCCTTTTCAGATTGACTTCTTTCACTTAGTTCAATACATTTATGATGCTTCCATGTCTTTTAATGGCTTGGTAGCACTTTTCTTTTCAGAGCTGATTAATAATATTCCGTTGTCTGGATGTACAACAACTGATTTATCCATCCACCTAGCGAGGGACATCTTGGTTCCTCCCAAGGTTTGTCCATTGTGCATAAAGCTGCTATAAGTATCTGCATGCAGGTGTTTTGCATGGACATGCGTTTTCAACTGCGTTGGATAACACCAAGGAGCACGATTGCTAGTTCAGATGGTAAGAGTGTATTGATTTTTGTAAGAAACCACCAGACTGTCTTCCAGACTGGCTGTAGAATTTTGCACTCCCACGAGCAATGAATGAGAGATCCTGTTGCGCCATATGCTCGTCAGCTTTAGGTGTGGTCAGTGCCCTGGTATTGGGCCATTCTCATAGCTATGTAGCAATATCTCATTGTTGTTCTGGTTTGTATTTCCCCAATGACTTATGATATGGCGAATCCTTTCATGTGCTTATTTCACATGTTTGTATCTACTTTGCCGAAGTGTCTGGTGAGTTCATTGGGCTATTTCTAAACCCAGGCGATTTGTTTCTTCTTGTTGAGTTTTCAGAGTTTCTTCCATTGACTACTGGGCTGTTTGCTCACCAATCCCACACTGTCTCAACTACTGTCACTTTGCAGTCAATCTTGAAATCGGGTAGCGTCAGTTCTCCAACTTGATTCTTCTCCATTTATATTATGTTCGTTATTCTGTGTCTTTTGCCTCTCTAGAACAACCGTACAGTAATCTGCCTATACCCACAAGAGAACGTGCTGTGATTTTCACTACCTGTTTTTGTGATGAAATTTTACTGCAGCTGAGCTATGACCACATGTTTACATGTATCCTATTGCTGGGTGTGCACTACAAAGGTAGTTAGTAGGTGAGAGAGAGAGTCCATATGTCTGACAGGCCACAAGTATTTACTAGTGTGTCTTTCACTGAAATGTTTGGTGGCCCTTGTCTATAGTAACAGGTCCAAAATACACCTAAAACAGCCAAATATTTTTAACATTTCCATTGTTTGTGCCTGTCAAAACGCGCACTGCAGCTTTCCCATCAATTTCTCTCTACCACTGCAACCATTAGGCAGAAGAGAAAGTAACTGCATGGGCCGGCTGAGTGGCACAGTGGTCAAGCGCTGGCTTGGGAAGCCAGCGGCCCCAGTTCGGGTCCCACATACGAGGGCCAGCGACACTGCCCTCTAAAAAAAAAAAAAGAAAACTGCATTTCTGGGCCGGCCGAGTGGCGCGGTGGTTAAGCGCTGGCTTGGGAAGCCAGCGGCCCCTGTTCGGTCCCACATGTGAGGGCCAGTGATACTGCCCTCAAGAAAAGAAAAAAATGATAAGAAAGTAACTGCATGAATTCATTGAATCTAAGGTGCTAATGTTTTCATCCACCACCTCTGCAAAGAGACTATGACAGACACTCTTGACTTCTAATCCAACAGCCATCTCACCCCCTCTTACTTACTAATACAACACTTGAAATTTCTGAGTGCCAAAGTGTCCGCTCCCTTGGCACAAATCATAATCAGTCTGAATCAATCATGAAAGTGTTTATCCTATTTCAAGATGCGTCTTTTGTCGCCTCTCCTGCTGATAGGGTTGGTCACATGACCGAGTTTTGACCTAAGCAATAAACGGAAATACCATGGATTTCTGATAAAATTTGACTTGCTGGTTACAGTGATGAGATTTGTGAAAATACATCATTTTCCCTCAAGTCATGTCATTCTGATTGTGATTTGAGTATGAGGATGTCATGCCAGGTTCAAGGGCAGCCACCTTGCAACCATGAGGATAAGGACAACAGATCTCCAGATACCAGTGCAGAGCCCTGTTACAGTTGAGCCAGAGGCACAAGCTACGTACGACATGTCCTCTGCACCCCACTGCTAACTTCTTCATGAGTAAATACAATCACCTTTAATGCTTAAGCTCCTTTGTGGACATTCTGTTAGTTATGAATGTGGTGTATAAAAATACCACAAGGAGAAGGCACTTTTGAACATCATTCAAAATGTAGCCCATCTTTCCCCCATGTTTTTAAATACCCAGTGTGTGCCAAGTATTATTTGCTCTCTGTGAGGTATTGTTTCTCATTCTTTGCAGAGATTGTGTATGTCATTCACACACCCATGTGAGATATGGATCTTCCCTAACTTACATCTGAGAAAGTGATTTCAGAGTAGTGCCACTGACTGAAACAATATACTAGTAAGTGAAGGGCTTCTGTACCTTGCACAGAGCCTCACAGAAGAAATGAATGAGTATCTGTTGATGCGTTTTATTGAAGCAGGATCCTCTCCCCTTTGGTCATGTAAAATCCCTTTTTGTGAATGCTCTCTTCATCTTATTACACTCCTGGGTGGTAGATAAGAAGGCATCATCAGACCTTAAAGCCCAATCACAGGCCTTAAAGCTCACCCACGGGCCTCTCCATGGGGCCAATCCCCAGTCAGAGCAGGCATGCTTCATCCTTGCTTTATTCAGGGTCCTCAACATCTTAGCTTGGTCTCAGGTTATAAAACACTTTTGACATAGGACAAATTCTTCCTTCCCTCTGTTTGATTTGGATTTATTTTGTTCATTGTTCTTTCCATTCCTTATAGTGTGAAGTGAGATCATTCACTTGAGACTTTCCTTCTTTTCTAATATAGGGATTCTAGTGTTATAGGTTTCCATCTAAGCACTAGTTTAGCTGTATCCCCTGAATCTCGATATGTTGTTTGGCTTACATTCAGTTCCAAATGAGCTTTCACATCCCCTTGATCTACACTTTGACCCACGATTGTTCAGAAGCGCATTGTATTCTTTGATTGCAAATGTTTGGGGCGTTTCACATATCTTGCTCTTAGCGATGTCGACTTTAAGTTCATTGTGGTCAGAGAGCATAGCTCACCGGATATGAATCCGTTGAAATGTTCTGAGACTCGTTGCATGGCCTAGAATAAGGCTCGACTTGGGAACTTTCCCATGTGCACTCCAGAATCGTATGCTTCTAAGCAATATGTTTCTAAACATTCCTCTCCTGTGTCTCTGCACTTTCTCTTAGCGTGAGGACTGTTTCTTCTCTGTCTTCCTGTTTCTTCTCCTGATCATAACAATAACACTTCGTTGCTTGCCTGCACAGTGTAGAAAAATGTGGCTTTTGAGTCATGTGAATGCATTAACTAATTAAAAAATAAGTATTTGTATTTCTCAAAAGAGAAAAATGATAACTGAACTATGGTGGTGGTTTAGACACAGAAACAATGATCCACACACACACACACACACACACACACACACAAACTAGGAAGGATAGAGCTAGCAAATAAGTGATTGTGAAGTCTCTGAGATAGAAACAGGAGACACCTTCAGACTGCTAAAACTAGAGAATTTAAAATACCTGCAATAGAAGGGCAAGTGCACTCAAAGCAAGTTCAAGAACAGAGTCTGTGAAACCCGAGGACTGCAGAAGGTCCTGGCTGGACTGTGACATTAAAGAGCTACCCTGTGAACAACTGATCTGTTTGCTGCTGTCCTGCTCTGACCCTCCCCCAACCTTACTTACACTGGACAAAGCCAAAGTGGCATTGGACCCGCTTTAATCGTCCGTCCTACACTTCAAAGACATTGAATTATTTGAGGAAGAAGGGAACCCAAAATAGAGCAAATTAGAGACAACGCCGACCTGCATAGCAGAAAGGACATAAAACACAGGGACACATCTACCTACAAGAGAGATCCCCAGAAGGCTTGCAATGTTAGACAAATGCCATGCTTTTGGCATTTGGGGTGGTCCCTATCCTACCTGCAAGCTCCATGCCATGTACCCCAAAAAGAAACCCCTGCATAATTGACTCACTCCACCTTCCCATTCAGAGGAGACACCTGCTAGAGAAATGGACATTACAACGGTAGAACATCTCCATGCCAGTTACCTAGGCTCATCAAATGGGCCCACTACTCCCAAAAATGAGAGCAGAAATGTTGCCAAATGTTTGAGGAAAGTGTAAGAGATGATCATGATGAACAAACAGCCGTTTCTGGAGAGAAGAGAAAATCTACATATCTACAAATATATCTGTATACATATATATCTACATATTATATCCAAATATATGGGGGCCCGGCCGAGTGGCGCGGTGGTTAAGTGCTGGCTTGGAAAACCAGCGGCCCCGGTTTGGTCCCACATATGAGGCCCAGTGACACTGCCCTCAGAAAAGAAAAAGAAAAAAAAAATAAAGCAGTGTCCAAATATATGTATTTCTCATGAAAAGGAAGAGAACTTTACCAAAACTTTACCAATAACTGCAAATGAACGTTCTCACAGTTTTAAGAGTAGTGGATTTTTATTTATTTATGTATTTATTTATGTACGTATGTATTTATTTATGTATTTATTTATTTTCAATAAGAAGGGTGCTACTAGAGGGAGTAACTAAAGACTAATAGAAACTCCTTGGGAAAATAGAAATCCTGCTAAATTAAAACCTTAAGAGATGCCAGGTGCTCAGGACAGAGTCCCCTGCCCTCAGCAGGCTGGGATGGAACCTGGAACACAGCGCTGACACCCCTCCCCCCTCTCTCCTTGTAATGTAAAGGCTTCCACCCCGCCCCCAGCCCTCAGGGGAACTCCTTTCTGGGCCCCTCCCAAAGCTTCCACCCTGCCTCAGAGCCCCACTGAGTGCGTCCTCCTGGTCCATCCTGGGAGCCTGCTGAGGTACCTAGCACACCGCCTCTGACTCAGCTTCTCGCTGCCCTGGTCGCCTCCTCCTGGGACACTGCAAGGCCCGGCCGCCACGTTCGCCCTCGCCTGGGCCCGCACCTCCAGCCATGATGACTGCAGGGCCTCGGTCCTTGAGCCAGAGCTACCACCCGGAATGCGAGGCCGCCATCAACCACCAGATCTCCCTGGAGCTCTACGCCGCTCACAGGTTCGAGGTCACGGCCTCTTATTTCCACAGCCAGGAGGTGGCCTTGAAGCACTTCGCCCAGTTCTTCCTGCAGCAGGCCAGCCAGGAGATGGAGCACGTCCACCGGCTGATGGAGCTGCAGAACCAGCGCGGGGGCCGCCTCTGCCTGCAGGACATCTCCAGCCATGACCGCAGCTGCTGGGAGAACTGCTTAATGGCCATGGAGTGTGCCCTTCACCTGAAGATGGGCGTGAACCAGAGCCTGCTCAAACTGCACCAGCTGGCCGTCCAGATGAGGGACGCCAACCTGTGCGACTTCCTGAAGAGTGACTACCTGTTTCAGCAAATGAAGTTCATCCAAGAGCTGGAGGGCCATATCACCAACCTGCGCCAGATGGAAGCCCCGGAATCCGGCCTGGCGGAGGACCTGTGTGCCAAGCTCACCCTGGGCGACAGCAAGAAAAAGAACTGACCTTGGACTGCCTGCCCCGTGGCCGTGGAGTGACTTCCCCTGGCCGCCGTGTTGACCATGCTCAGGGCAGTATGGCCCTTGCCAGTCGTTTAACGTTTTCCTTCAAGTTTGCCCTTTTTCCCAATCAAGTTATTGGGGCTTCAATAAATGACCGTCTCTGGTTGATTGGTGTTTGCAAAACCGTCACCTTCTCAGTTTTATAACAGGTATTTGGAGCCTTTCCAGCCACCCGTGCCCCATCCACATGCAGCTCCGGATCTCTGTGGAGGGAGGGAGAAGGTATTTTGCGTGGGACTCAGAGAAATAGACAGTTAATACTTGCCTCAGAAACATGGTGGTATATGGGGGTGAGGTGAGATGGCGGGGTCTCGGGCCCTGAGGCCTGTGGGTACATGTGCATGGTAAACCTATAAAAACATGATCTGAAAATCACAACTGTGGTTGCCTGTGGAGGAAGAGTGAAGGGAATGGGATTGGGCAGGGATTAAAACAAAGGGGTTCTTCCCTTGATCTGAAACGGTCAAGGTTAATTCTAGGTAGCAAATTGGGGGCCTTGCAAGCCAGCTTGCCAGAGTACCTCTTTGGCAAACTCACCCGGAGCTACAGTGATCATGTGACTGTGGATAGGGCCGGCTATCCCTTAGACATTGGGGTGACTTCCCGTGGGCACCGCTGCTGGGCACGTATTAGCATAAAGTCAGGTGGGATTTCTACTCGAACGGTACCATTTCTTGCTATGAAGCTACAGGATACCAGAAAACAATAACAAATACAAAAAAATAACCACCAGCGGGCTGAAAATACAAAATCGTGGATGCTGGTCAAATTTGTGATATCGAGTATGAAGTAGATAATTACCCTGAATGTTAAATTCAGAGATTCTGGCTGCCTTGAAGAATGTAGAGGGTGGAGAGTGGAAGCTGGAAGAGCAGGTAGGTGATAATACAGCTGGTCCAGGTAGAGACGATGGGGGTTGCACTGGAGTGGAGGCTGAAGAAATGAGGAGACATAGACAAATTCTAGACAGCAGTGGATGAAGCCACAAGATTTTCTTATGGACCAGAGGTGAGAAGTGAGACTTGAGGAAAGTAATGTATGTTCTGGTCGTTGGACTTGAACACCCGTGTTGAACGGGTTGCTCTTTATTAACGAAGGACTATAGGCAGCGGGACAAGAGGGGTGGGGTCGGCATGTCCTATAAAATCTGAGGTGCCCATTGGATGTCCAAGTGGAAATGTCATGCAGGTAGCCAGAAGAAATGAATCCGGAGTACAGGTGGGCTATCACCTTCAGAAATATACCTATGGGAGATATCGGCTATTAGTGACAGTGAGCTCACAGGACTGGATCAGCTCACCGGAAAGAGAGAGCAGAGAGAGAGGGATCATGGCCTAGCCAGGCCCACGCCCAGCGCAGCTAACGTTAGGGGATGGGCTGAGGTGTTGGAACAGCCAGGGGGCTGCTGGCCCACCCGGACCAGGACCTCATTGCAGACCATGGCCAGCTGTGTCTGCTCAGAGTTTATCTCCAAATCAGCTTGTTCCTAACCTCAGTGTGCCCTCTGGTTTCTCCTTGCAAGACGCAGAAGGACTTAGCCTATTACATTGTCTTCATGTCTATGACAGGAAGACAGTATTTCTCAGTTTAAAAAAATGAATAGAGGGCCGGCCGAGTGGAGAGGTGGTTAAACGCTGGCTTGGGAAGCCGGTGACCCGGTTCGGGTCCCACATATGAGGGCCAGTGACACTGCCTTCAAAAAATAAATAAATAAAATGAAAAGATTCCTGCCATCAGCCGCGCCAGCCATTGAGGAGCAGCAGCCATGGCTCTGCGCCAACCCATGGCCATGGGCCTCAACAAGGGCCACTAGGTGACCAAGAACATCAGCAATCCCAGGCACAGCCGCTGCCCGGGCGCCTCACCAAGCACACCAAGTTCCTGCTGGATATGATCCGAGAGGTGTGCGGCTTTGCCCTCAATGAGTGGATGCGTGCTGATTAATAAGGTCTCTAAGGACAAGCGCGCTCCGAAGTTCATCAGGAAAGGTGGGGACCCACATCTGTGTCAAGAGGAAGAGAGTGGATGGAGCAATGTCCTTGCAGCCATGAGGAAGGCAGCAGACAAGAACCACTGAGCCCCATCCCCTCAGCGTAATAAAGCCTTATCTGAGAAAACAGGAAAGATACCTTAAGGAAGTGATAGATCTGCTTGTGGTTTTGTTGTCTTTCCTCTTCCCCTTTAGAAACTCAGCCTCTCTCACCATCCACCCTATTTGACCATATGACACCTAACCCCTGTAAACCCTCAAGTTGTGCCTGCCTGTGAAAAAGACTCAAAACAGAGTTCTTCTGTGCCCACTGCGTTTACTAAGATCAAAGATAGAAATTAGCATAATTAAACTTTATGGTAAAAAAAAAATGACAGGTTTGCACGCCTTAACTCCCACACATGGCTGGCTTGAGTCTATTTAAAGTTTGCAATTGATTTGAACATTTACTAATCTACAGACAAGCTTAGCTACAGAGGAGGCATTACCTTTCACATTTGCCATGATTGTACTCTAATACTTAGTGAGGAATATGTCCCTTTCGATTAGTTTCCAGAAAATTCTCTTGCCCCCTTCCTCCTCTGAGTCAAACGGGACCTTTTCATTCTCTTTCTCTACTGTGAGGACCGCTGCTCTCTCTGACTTCATCTGAGATGTGTCAATTGTCATTCTCTACATATGAGGAAACCCAGGGCAAGCACCTTTGTGCGTTTATAACTGTCAATTGAATGACAATCCTTCTTACTTTCCTCTATTGGAGAGGCAGTTTGCTGTAGTGGTTTCTGAACCTCACATTGCCTGGGTTCACGCCCCAGTTTAGCCACTTCCTAAACTGGGTGACTTTCGCCATGCTTTTTTTTGTTTTGTTTCTTTTTTGTTTTGAGGGCAGTGTCACTGGCCCTCACATGTGGGACCGAACCGGGGCCGCTGGCGTCCCAAGCCAGCGCTTAACCACCCAGCCACTGGGCCGGCGCTCGCCGCGTTGTTCCACCTCTCTGTGCGTCAGTGTCGTCACACATAAAATAGGGATAATGAAACTGTTAACACGATTTGGTTGCCAGGGAGATTAAGCGAGGCAATATTTTTAAAAGGCTTATCACTGTGCCTGGCACATACAGTACATATGTTGTTTGTAAGCCGTCATTTATCGTGGTCATCATCTCCTCCCTTGGGATTGCTATGTGGGGTTTCCGCTCCCGGGAGAAGAGTTCATGTCTGTTCTCGGCCACTGGAGGTCTCCCTTGCATATCCACCCAGGTTGTCGCCCTGCACTCTGAGAAGGAGAAATCCTTCCTAGCTGCTTGGTTGTCAGGTGCTGCCACGACTCAGGAGGGCACATCGCTGATTTCACTGCTGCACGCTCAGGCCCCCGACTAGAGGCGAGTTTTTCCTGACACGTTTCCCTGCTAATCCCCGCGCCCGTCTGTGTCCACCCGCTTTTCTTTGAAACCGCCCCCTAGAACGCTTTGTTTCTTCTTCCCAAGCCCAAATGCCTCAGGCTCTGCTTCCTCGCCTGAACTACTTTCGACCCCTCAGGGTGCGAAAGAGTGAACAGATGAAGTGCTAATCATGATCCCACCGTCCTCTGCAAGTTTGGACCTGAAAAGGAGAGGGAGGAGTCAGGCTGCGGAGGAATGGGAGGAGGAGACCGCGGCCGGGCCCCTGAGAAAATAATCATGACAATGGATACATCACCACCACGTACTTGGCATGCAGCCTCTCAAGCTTTGCTGTACAACACAAGCACCTGCAGAGCTTTTAAAACTCTCCACGCTTCGGACACAACCCGGGCCAATTACAGCAGTCTCGGGGCCAGGACCTAGGCATCCCTGGCAATTCAAAATCCATCCAGCCTCTCAAAGTCGTGTGTTGTGTGAACCAGCAGCTTCAGCCTCTCCTGAGAGCTGGTTACAAGCACACTAGTCTTCAGCGCCGCCCCAGACCTACTGAATCAGGATCTCCATTTCACAAGACCCCAGTTGATGAATATGAACACTGAAATTGAGAAGCAGCACCGTTCAGCCTTCTGGTTGGTAACCAGGGCTGCACCTTGGAATCAGCTGGGGTGCTGGAAAAGAACACAATGCCTCCATTTAAATGACTCCCTGGGCCATACCCTCGAATAAGTACTGACCCAAACATCATAAAAACGTACTGTAACTTCAACGAGTACAATTTTTACAATAATTGGTTTATTTTTGAATTAGTTGACATACACTATTATATCAGTTTCAGGTAAACAGCACAGCGATTAGACATTTATATAACTTACCAAGTGATCACACAATTATTGACTATATTCCTTAAGCTATAACTTAGCTTCCCATGACTACTTTGTAGCCACCAATTTGGGCTTCCTAATCACCACAGCCCTTCACCAATCCCCCTTCCTACCCCTCTCCCTGGCAACCATCCAAATGTTGTCTATATTAGGTGTTATTTGTATGTTTATTTTAGGGAACAGTGATCAAACTTGGCAAATATCCAACAGGACTGGGAAACCTCTCAGTTGATATCGTTCTCCCTCTCTGTCTCTTTGCCTCGACGCCAACCCCTCTCTCTCTTTCTCAGTTTGTCTAATCACAACCTGCCTTGTATTCTCTTTCAATTAACGTTTATTGGGGTTACAATTGTTAGTAAAGTTACATAGGTTTCGGGGTATACAATTCTGTAGTCCATCATCTATATATCACATTGTATGTTCACCACCCAGAGTCAGTTCTCCTTCCATCACCACATATTGGACCCCTTTCCCCTCATCTACCACTCCTCCCCGTTTCCCTCTGGGACCAGTTAACTATTGTCTGTGTCCATGACCTTTTGTTTCTTAGTTTGTCTTGTCCCTTTGTTGCTTTCAGGTTTATATCCCATGTATCAGTGAAATCGTTTGGTTCTCGACTTTTCCTGTGAGACTCCGTTTGCTTAGCGTAATAATCTCAAGATCCATCCATGTTTTCGCAAATGGCACTTTTTTCTCATTCTTTTCTTATGGCAGAGTAGTATTCCATTGTATATGTATACCACATCTTCTTTATCCAATCATCTATGGAAGGACACTTTGGTTGTTTCCATGTCTTGGCTGCTGTAAATAATGCTGCAGTGAACGTCGGAGCACATATATCTTTATGGATAAATGTTTTCAGAGTTTTGGGCTATCTACCCAGCAGAGGGATTGCTGGCTCATATGGTAATTTACTTTCAATTTTTGGAGGAACCTTCACACGGCCTGCCATAGCAGCTGCCCCAATCTGCATTCCCACCAACAGTGTATGAGGGCTTCTTTTTCTCCACAGACTCTCCAACACTTGTTATTATTTCTATTGTTGATACAAACTAGTCTGTCTTATACCCCAGGTTGTCAAACTATGGCCTACAAGGCAGATCTGGCCCACAGCTGTTGTTTTCTTTCTGAAACTTTCGTAGACTTTATTTTTTAGAGCAGTTTTAGGATCAGACTGAAACTGAGAGAAAGGCACAGAGGTTACCCTTATAACCCCTGCACCCACACGCTCACACTCTATGCCACTGCCCATATCCAGAACCCGTGTGGTAATTTTCTTACAACTGATGCACCCACATTCATACATCACAATCACCCAAAGGCCATAGTTTATACTAAGGTTCACTCTCGGTGAACTGCCTATGGTAATTCTATTTTTCATGTTTTGAGGAACCTCCACACTGTTTTCCATAGTGGCTGCACCAATGTACATTCCCAACAACAGGGCACCAGGGTTGTCTTTATCCCCTTCCTGGCCAAAACTTGTCCCTTCCTGTCACTTTGAAAACAGGTGTGAGGGCATATCCTATCGTGCTTTTGAGTTGCATTTCCGTGATGATTGTTGATGTTGAATATCTTTTCATGTACCTGTTGGCCATCTGTATGTCTTCTTTGGAAAAATGTCTATTCTGATCCTCTGCCCATTTTTAACTTGGATTGTTTGTTTTTGTTATTGAGCTGCCTGAGTTCTTTTTATATTTTGCATAGTAACACTTGGTCAGCTATACGATTTGCACATATTTCTTGCATTCATTGATTGCTTTTCCATTTTCTTGATGGTTTTCTTTGCTGTGCAGAGGTTTTCAGTTTGATGTGGCCCCACTTGTTTATTTTTGCTTTTGTTTCCTTGGCTTTGGGTGTCAAATCCAACACACCATCGCCAAGACCCATGTCAAGGAGCTTACAGCCTACGTTTTCATCCAGGGGTTTTATGGTTTCAAGGCCTACATTCAAACCTTTGCTCCACTTTGAGTTGATTTTTGTGTATGGTGTAAAGTGGTGGTCCCGTTTTATTCTTTTGCATGTGGCTGTCCAGTTTTCCGAACACCATTTATTAAAGACACCGTTCTTTACCCAGTGTATTATCATGGTTCCTTTGTTCTAAAGTATTGGACCACATACGCATGGGTTTACTTCTGGGTTCTCTGTTCTGTTCCAGTGATCTATGTATCTGTTTTTATACCAATGCCATTTTGATTACTGTGTCCATATTTTCGTCTTTTCCAGAACGTCATGTAGTTGGATTTCCACCGTGTGTAGCCTTTTCAGATTGACTTCTTTCACTTAGTTCAATACATTTATGATGCTTCCATGTCTTTTAATGGCTTGGTAGCACTTTTCTTTTCAGAGCTGATTAATAATATTCCGTTGTCTGGATGTACAACAACTGATTTATCCATCCACCTAGCGAGGGACATCTTGGTTCCTCCCAAGGTTTGTCCATTGTGCATAAAGCTGCTATAAGTATCTGCATGCAGGTGTTTTGCATGGACATGCGTTTTCAACTGCGTTGGATAATACCAAGGAGCACGATTGCTAGTTCAGATGGTAAGAGTGTATTGATTTTTGTAAGAAACCACCAGACTGTCTTCCAGACTGGCTGTAGAATTTTGCACTCCCACGAGCAATGAATGAGAGATCCTGTTGCGCCATGTGCTCGTCAGCTTTAGGTGTGGTCAGTGCCCTGGTATTGGGCCATTCTCATAGCTATGTAGCAATATCTCATTGTTGTTCTGGTTTGTATTTCCCCAATGACTTATGATATGGCGAATCCTTTCATGTGCTTATTTCACATGTTTGTATCTACTTTGCCGAAGTGTCTGGTGAGTTCATTGGGCTATTTCTAAACCCAGGCGATTTGTTTCTTCTTGTTGAGTTTTCAGAGTTTCTTCCATTGACTACTGGGCTGTTTGCTCACCAATCCCACACTGTCTCAACTACTGTCACTTTGCAGTCAATCTTGAAATCGGGTAGCGTCAGTTCTCCAACTTGATTCTTCTCCATTTATATTATGTTCGTTATTCTGTGTCTTTTGCCTCTCTAGAACAACCGTACAGTAATCTGCCTATACCCACAAGAGAACGTGCTGTGATTTTCACTACCTGTTTTTGTGATGAAATTTTACTGCAGCTGAGCTATGACCACATGTTTACATGTATCCTATTGCTGGGTGTGCACTACAAAGGTAGTTAGTAGGTGAGAGAGAGAGTCCATATGTCTGACAGGCCACAAGTATTTACTAGTGTGTCTTTCACTGAAATGTTTGGTGGCCCTTGTCTATAGTAACAGGTCCAAAATACACCTAAAACAGCCAAATATTTTTAACATTTCCATTGTTTGTGCCTGTCAAAACGCGCACTGCAGCTTTCCCATCAATTTCTCTCTACCACTGCAACCATTAGGCAGAAGAGAAAGTAACTGCATGGGCCGGCTGAGTGGCACAGTGGTTAAGCGCTGGCTTGGGAAGCCAGCGGCCCCAGTTCGGGTCCCACATACGAGGGCCAGCGACACTGCCCTCTAAAAAAAAAAAAAGAAAACTGCATTTCTGGGCCGGCCGAGTGGCGCGGTGGTTAAGCACTGGCTTGGGAAGCCAGCGGCCCCTGTTCGGTCCCACATGTGAGGGCCAGTGATACTGCCCTCAAGAAAAGAAAAAAATGATAAGAAAGTAACTGCATGAATTCATTGAATCTAAGGTGCTAATGTTTTCATCCACCACCTCTGCAAAGAGACTATGACAGACACTCTTGACTTCTAATCCAACAGCCATCTCACCCCCTCTTACTTACTAATACAACACTTGAAATTTCTGAGTGCCAAAGTGTCCGCTCCCTTGGCACAAATCATAATCAGTCTGAATCAATCATGAAAGTGTTTATCCTATTTCAAGATGCGTCTTTTTGTCACCTCTCCTGCTGATAGGGTTGGTCACATGACCGAGTTTTGACCTAAGCAATAAACGGAAATACCATGGATTTCTGATAAAATTTGACTTGCTGGTTACAGTGATGAGATTTGTGAAAATACATCATTTTCCCTCAAGTCATGTCATTCTGATTGTGATTTGAGTATGAGGATGTCATGCCAGGTTCAAGGGCAGCCACCTTGCAACCATGAGGATAAGGACAACAGATCTCCAGATACCAGTGCAGAGCCCTGTTACAGTTGAGCCAGAGGCACAAGCTACGACATGTCCTCTGCACCCCACTGCTAACTTCTTCATGAGTAAATACAATCACCTTTAATGCTTAAGCTCCTTTGTGGACATTCTGTTAGTTATGAATGTGGTGTATAAAAATACCACAAGGAGAAGGCACTTTTGAACATCATTCAAAATGTAGCCCATCTTTCCCCATGTTTTTAAATACCCAGTGTGTGCCAAGTATTATTTGCTCTCTGTGAGGTATTGTTTCTCCTTCTTTGCAGAGATTGTGTATGTCATTCACACACCCATGTGAGATATGGATCTTCCCTAACTTACATCTGAGAAAGTGATTTCAGAGTAGTGCCACTGACTGAAACAATATACTAGTAAGTGAAGGGCTTCTGTACCTTGCACAGAGCCTCACAGAAGAAATGAATGAGTATCTGTTGATGCGTTTTATTGAAGCAGGATCCTCTCCCCTTTGGTCATGTAAAATCCCTTTTTGTGAATGCTCTCTTCATCTTATTACACTCCTGGGTGGTAGATAAGAAGGCATCATCAGACCTTAAAGCCCAATCACAGGCCTTAAAGCTCACCCACGGGCCTCTCCATGGGGCCAATCCCCAGTCAGAGCAGGCATGCTTCATCCTTGCTTTATTCAGGGTCCTCAACATCTTAGCTTGGTCTCAGGTTATAAAACACTTTTTGACATAGGACAAATTCTTCCTTCCCTCTGTTTGATTTGGATTTATTTTGTTCATTGTTCTTTCCATTCCTTATAGTGTGAAGTGAGATCATTCACTTGAGACTTTCCTTCTTTTCTAATATAGGGATTCTAGTGTTATAGGTTTCCATCTAAGCACTAGTTTAGCTGTATCCCCTGAATCTCGATATGTTGTTTGGCTTACATTCAGTTCCAAATGAGCTTTCACATCCCCTTGATCTACACTTTGACCCACGATTGTTCAGAAGCGCATTGTATTCTTTGATTGCAAATGTTTGGGGCGTTTCACATATCTTGCTCTTAGCGATGTCGACTTTAAGTTCATTGTGGTCAGAGAGCATAGCTCACCGGATATGAATCCGTTGAAATGTTCTGAGACTCGTTGCATGGCCTAGAATAAGGCTCGACTTGGGAACTTTCCCATGTGCACTCCAGAATCGTATGCTTCTAAGCAATATGTTTCTAAACATTCCTCTCCTGTGTCTCTGCACTTTCTCTTAGCGTGAGGACTGTTTCTTCTCTGTCTTCCTGTTTCTTCTCCTGATCATAACAATAACACTTCGTTGCTTGCCTGCACAGTGTAGAAAAATGTGGCTTTTGAGTCATGTGAATGCATTAACTAATTAAAAAATAAGTATTTGTATTTCTCAAAAGAGAAAAATGATAACTGAACTATGGTGGTGGTTTAGACACAGAAACAATGATACACACACACACACACACACACACACACACACACACACAAACTAGGAAGGATAGAGCTAGCAAATAAGTGATTGTGAAGTCTCTGAGATAGAAACAGGAGACACCTTCAGACTGCTAAAACTAGAGAATTTAAAATACCTGCAATAGAAGGGCAAGTGCACTCAAAGCAAGTTCAAGAACAGAGTCTGTGAAACCCGAGGACTGCAGAAGGTCCTGGCTGGACTGTGACATTAAAGAGCTACCCTGTGAACAACTGATCTGTTTGCTGCTGTCCTGCTCTGACCCTCCCCCAACCTTACTTACACTGGACAAAGCCAAAGTGGCATTGGACCCGCTTTAATCGTCCGTCCTACACTTCAAAGACATTGAATTATTTGAGGAAGAAGGGAACCCAAAATAGAGCAAATTAGAGACAACGCCGACCTGCATAGCAGAAAGGACATAAAACACAGGGACACATCTACCTACAAGAGAGATCCCCAGAAGGCTTGCAATGTTAGACAAATGCCATGCTTTTGGCATTTGGGGTGGTCCCTATCCTACCTGCAAGCTCCATGCCATGTACCCCAAAAAGAAACCCCTGCAGAATTGACTCACTCCACCGTCCCATTCAGAGGAGACACCTGCTAGAGAAATGGACATTACAACGGTAGAACATCTCCATGCCAGTTACCTAGGCTCATCAAATGGGCCCACTACTCCCAAAAATGAGAGCAGAAATGTTGCCAAATGTTTGAGGAAAGTGTAAGAGATGATCATGATGAACAAACAGCCGTTTCTGGAGAGAAGAGAAAATCTACATATCTACAAATATATCTGTATACATATATATCTACATATTATATCCAAATATATGGGGGCCCGGCCGAGTGGCGCGGTGGTTAAGTGCTGGCTTGGAAAACCAGCGGCCCCGGTTTGGTCCCACATATGAGGCCCAGTGACACTGCCCTCAGAAAAGAAAAAGAAAAAAAAATAAAGCAGTGTCCAAATATATGTATTTCTCATGAAAAGGAAGAGAACTTTACCAAAACTTTACCAATAACTGCAAATGAACGTTCTCACAGTTTTAAGAGTAGTGGATTTTTATTTATTTATGTATTTATTTATGTACGTATGTATTTATTTATGTATTTATTTATTTTCAATAAGAAGGGGTGCTACTAGAGGGAGTAACTAAAGACTAATAGAAACTCCTTGGGAAAATAGAAATCCTGCTAAATTAAAACCTTAAGAGATGCCAGGTGCTCAGGACAGAGTCCCCTGCCCTCAGCAGGCTGGGATGGAACCTGGAACACAGCGCTGACACCCCTCCCCCCTCTCTCCTTGTAATGTAAAGGCTTCCACCCCGCCCCCAGCCCTCAGGGGAACTCCTTTCTGGGCCCCTCCCAAAGCTTCCACCCTGCCTCAGAGCCCCACTGAGTGCGTCCTCCTGGTCCATCCTGGGAGCCTGCTGAGGTACCTAGCACACCGCCTCTGACTCAGCTTCTCGCTGCCCTGGTCGCCTCCTCCTGGGACACTGCAAGGCCCGGCCGCCACGTTCGCCCTCGCCTGGGCCCGCACCTCCAGCCATGATGACTGCAGGGCCTCGGTCCTTGAGCCAGAGCTACCACCCGGAATGCGAGGCCGCCATCAACCACCAGATCTCCCTGGAGCTCTACGCCGCTCACAGGTTCGAGGTCACGGCCTCTTATTTCCACAGCCAGGAGGTGGCCTTGAAGCACTTCGCCCAGTTCTTCCTGCAGCAGGCCAGCCAGGAGATGGAGCACGTCCACCGGCTGATGGAGCTGCAGAACCAGCGCGGGGGCCGCCTCTGCCTGCAGGACATCTCCAGCCATGACCGCAGCTGCTGGGAGAACTGCTTAATGGCCATGGAGTGTGCCCTTCACCTGAAGATGGGCGTGAACCAGAGCCTGCTCAAACTGCACCAGCTGGCCGTCCAGATGAGGGACGCCAACCTGTGCGACTTCCTGAAGAGTGACTACCTGTTTCAGCAAATGAAGTTCATCCAAGAGCTGGAGGGCCATATCACCAACCTGCGCCAGATGGAAGCCCCGGAATCCGGCCTGGCGGAGGACCTGTGTGCCAAGCTCACCCTGGGCGACAGCAAGAAAAAGAACTGACCTTGGACTGCCTGCCCCGTGGCCGTGGAGTGACTTCCCCTGGCCGCCGTGTTGACCATGCTCAGGGCAGTATGGCCCTTGCCAGTCGTTTAACGTTTTCCTTCAAGTTTGCCCTTTTTCCCAATCAAGTTATTGGGGCTTCAATAAATGACCGTCTCTGGTTGATTGGTGTTTGCAAAACCGTCACCTTCTCAGTTTTATAACAGGTATTTGGAGCCTTTCCAGCCACCCGTGCCCCATCCACATGCAGCTCCGGATCTCTGTGGAGGGAGGGAGAAGGTATTTTGCGTGGGACTCAGAGAAATAGACAGTTAATACTTGCCTCAGAAACATGGTGGTATATGGGGGTGAGGTGAGATGGCGGGGGGTCTCGGGCCCTGAGGCCTGTGGGTACATGTGCATGGTAAACCTATAAAAACATGATCTGAAAATCACAACTGTGGTTGCCTGTGGAGGAAGAGTGAAGGGAATGGGATTGGGCAGGGATTAAAACAAAGGGGTTCTTCCCTTGATCTGAAACGGTCAAGGTTAATTCTAGGTAGCAAATTGGGGGCCTTGCAAGCCAGCTTGCCAGAGTACCTCTTTGGCAAACTCACCCGGAGCTACAGTGATCATGTGACTGTGGATAGGGCCGGCTATCCCTTAGACATTGGGGTGACTTCCCGTGGGCACCGCTGCTGGGCACGTATTAGCATAAAGTCAGGTGGGATTTCTACTCGAACGGTACCATTTCTTGCTATGAAGCTACAGGATACCAGAAAACAATAACAAATACAAAAAAATAACCACCAGCGGGCTGAAAATACAAAATCGTGGATGCTGGTCAAATTTGTGATATCGAGTATGAAGTAGATAATTACCCTGAATGTTAAATTCAGAGATTCTGGCTGCCTTGAAGAATGTAGAGGGTGGAGAGTGGAAGCTGGAAGAGCAGGTAGGTGATAATACAGCTGGTCCAGGTAGAGACGATGGGGGTTGCACTGGAGTGGAGGCTGAAGAAATGAGGAGACATAGACAAATTCTAGACAGCAGTGGATGAAGCCACAAGATTTTCTTATGGACCAGAGGTGAGAAGTGAGACTTGAGGAAAGTAATGTATGTTCTGGTCGTTGGACTTGAACACCCGTGTTGAACGGGTTGCTCTTTATTAACGAAGGACTATAGGCAGCGGGACAAGAGGGGTGGGGTCGGCATGTCCTATAAAATCTGAGGTGCCCATTGGATGTCCAAGTGGAAATGTCATGCAGGTAGCCAGAAGAAATGAATCCGGAGTACAGGTGGGCTATCACCTTCAGAAATATACCTATGGGAGATATCGGCTATTAGTGACAGTGAGCTCACAGGACTGGATCAGCTCACCGGAAAGAGAGAGCAGAGAGAGAGGGATCATGGCCTAGCCAGGCCCACGCCCAGCGCAGCTAACGTTAGGGGATGGGCTGAGGTGTTGGAACAGCCAGGGGGCTGCTGGCCCACCCGGACCAGGACCTCATTGCAGACCATGGCCAGCTGTGTCTGCTCAGAGTTTATCTCCAAATCAGCTTGTTCCTAACCTCAGTGTGCCCTCTGGTTTCTCCTTGCAAGACGCAGAAAGACTTAGCCTATTACATTGTCTTCATGTCTATGACAGGAAGACAGTATTTCTCAGTTTAAAAAATGAAAAGAGGGCCGGCCGAGTGGAGCGATGGTTAAGCGCTGGCTTGGGAAGCCGGTGACCCCGGTTCGGGTCCCACATATGAGGGCCAGTGACACTGCCTTCAAAAAATAAATAAATAAAATGAAAAGATTCCTGCCATCAGCCGCGCCAGCCATTGAGGAGCAGCAGCCATGGCTCTGCGCCAACCCATGGCCATGGGCCTCAACAAGGGCCACTAGGTGACCAAGAACATCAGCAATCCCAGGCACAGCCGCTGCCCGGGCGCCTCACCAAGCACACCAAGTTCCTGCTGGATATGATCCGAGAGGTGTGCGGCTTTGCCCTCAATGAGTGGATGCGTGCTGATTAATAAGGTCTCTAAGGACAAGCGCGCTCCGAAGTTCATCAGGAAAGGTGGGGACCCACATCTGTGTCAAGAGGAAGAGAGTGGATGGAGCAATGTCCTTGCAGCCATGAGGAAGGCAGCAGACAAGAACCACTGAGCCCCATCCCCTCAGCGTAATAAAGCCTTATCTGAGAAAACAGGAAAGATACCTTAAGGAAGTGATAGATCTGCTTGTGGTTTTGTTGTCTTTCCTCTTCCCCTTTAGAAACTCAGCCTCTCTCACCATCCACCCTATTTGACCATATGACACCTAACCCCTGTAAACCCTCAAGTTGTGCCTGCCTGTGAAAAAGACTCAAAACAGAGTTCTTCTGTGCCCACTGCGTTTACTAAGATCAAAGATAGAAATTAGCATAATTAAACTTTATGGTAAAAAAAATGACAGGTTTGCACGCCTTAACTCCCACACATGGCTGGCTTGAGTCTATTTAAAGTTTGCAATTGATTTGAACATTTACTAATCTACAGACAAGCTTAGCTACAGAGGAGGCATTACCTTTCACATTTGCCATGATTGTACTCTAATACTTAGTGAGGAATATGTCCCTTTCGATTAGTTTCCAGAAAATTCTCTTGCCCCCTTCCTCCTCTGAGTCAAACGGGACCTTTTCATTCTCTTTCTCTACTGTGAGGACCGCTGCTCTCTCTGACTTCATCTGAGATGTGTCAATTGTCATTCTCTACATATGAGGAAACCCAGGGCAAGCACCTTTGTGCGTTTATAACTGTCAATTGAATGACAATCCTTCTTACTTTCCTCTATTGGAGAGGCAGTTTGCTGTAGTGGTTTCTGAACCTCACATTGCCTGGGTTCACGCCCCAGTTTAGCCACTTCCTAAACTGGGTGACTTTCGCCATGCTTTTTTTTGTTTTGTTTCTTTTTTGTTTTGAGGGCAGTGTCACTGGCCCTCACATGTGGGACCGAACCGGGGCCGCTGGCGTCCCAAGCCAGCGCTTAACCACCCAGCCACTGGGCCGGCGCTCGCCGCGTTGTTCCACCTCTCTGTGCGTCAGTGTCGTCACACATAAAATAGGGATAATGAAACTGTTAACACGATTTGGTTGCCAGGGAGATTAAGCGAGGCAATATTTTTAAAAGGCTTATCACTGTGCCTGGCACATACAGTACATATGTTGTTTGTAAGCCGTCATTTATCGTGGTCATCATCTCCTCCCTTGGGATTGCTATGTGGGGGAGAAGAGTTCATGTCTGTTCTCGGCCACTGGAGGTCTCCCTTGCATATCCACCCAGGTTGTCGCCCTGCACTCTGAGAAGGAGAAATCCTTCCTAGCTGCTTGGTTGTCAGGTGCTGCCACGACTCAGGAGGGGGCACATCGCTGATTTCACTGCTGCACGCTCAGGCCCCCGACTAGAGGCGAGTTTTTCCTGACACGTTTCCCTGCTAATCCCCGCGCCCGTCTGTGTCCACCCGCTTTTCTTTGAAACCGCCCCCTAGAACGCTTTGTTTCTTCTTCCCAAGCCCAAATGCCTCAGGCTCTGCTTCCTCGCCTGAACTACTTTCGACCCCTCAGGGGTGCGAAAGAGTGAACAGATGAAGTGCTAATCCTGATCCCACCGTCCTCTGCAAGTTTGGACCTGAAAAGGAGAGGGAGGAGTCAGGCTGCGGAGGAATGGGAGGAGGAGACCGCGGCCGGGCCCCTGAGAAAATAATCATGACAATGGATACATCACCACCACGTACTTGGCATGCAGCCTCTCAAGCTTTGCTGTACAACACAAGCACCTGCAGAGCTTTTAAAACTCTCCACGCTTCGGACACAACCCGGGCCAATTACAGCAGTCTCGGGGCCAGGACCTAGGCATCCCTGGCAATTCAAAATCCATCCAGCCTCTCAAAGTCGTGTGTTGTGTGAACCAGCAGCTTCAGCCTCTCCTGAGAGCTGGTTACAAGCACACTAGTCTTCAGCGCCGCCCCAGACCTACTGAATCAGGATCTCCATTTCACAAGACCCCAGTTGATGAATATGAACACTGAAATTGAGAAGCAGCACTGTTCAGCCTTCTGGTTGGTAACCAGGGCTGCACCTTGGAATCAGCTGGGGTGCTGGAAAAGAACACAATGCCTCCATTTAAATGACTCCCTGGGCCATACCCTCGAATAAGTACTGACCCAAACATCATAAAAACGTACTGTAACTTCAACGAGTACAATTTTTACAATAATTGGTTTATTTTTGAATTAGTTGACATACACTATTATATCAGTTTCAGGTAAACAGCACAGCGATTAGACATTTATATAACTTACCAAGTGATCACACAATTATTGACTATATTCCTTAAGCTATAACTTAGCTTCCCATGACTACTTTGTAGCCACCAATTTGGGCTTCCTAATCACCACAGCCCTTCACCAATCCCCCTTCCTACCCCTCTCCCTGGCAACCATCCAAATGTTGTCTATATTAGGTGTTATTTGTATGTTTATTTTAGGGAACAGTGATCAAACTTGGCAAATATCCAACAGGACTGGGAAACCTCTCAGTTGATATCGTTCTCCCTCTCTGTCTCTTTGCCTCGACGCCAACCCCTCTCTCTCTTTCTCAGTTTGTCTAATCACAACCTGCCTTGTATTCTCTTTCAATTAACGTTTATTGGGGTTACAATTGTTAGTAAAGTTACATAGGTTTCGGGGTATACAATTCTGTAGTCCATCATCTATATATCACATTGTATGTTCACCACCCAGAGTCAGTTCTCCTTCCATCACCACATATTGGACCCCTTTCCCCTCATCTACCACTCCTCCCCGTTTCCCTCTGGGACCAGTTAACTATTGTCTGTGTCCATGACCTTTTGTTTCTTAGTTTGTCTTGTCCCTTTGTTGCTTTCAGGTTTATATCCCATGTATCAGTGCAATCGTTTGATTCTCAACTTTTCCTGTGAGACTCCGTTTGCTTAGCGTAATAATCTCAAGATGCGGGGACCTGCCTCCGCTGACCAGGGTTCGAGAAGGTGTACACGGCGTCGGCGGTCGATAAGCAGACAGAAACTGTTTGTTGCAGTAAAAGACAGAAAATGGAGAGAGAGCGAGCTCCCCAGTTTATTTGTTACAGGCTTATATACATTCTTTTAGGTAGGGGTACGTGCAAGGGTACGTTGTAACATAGCAAGAAAATATGCATTGTCTCAGTGAAAAGTAGATCATTAACTATTTACCCGAAACCTACAGGTCAGTAACACCTTAGGGAGTCAGTTTCTCAATACAATTTTTCTCCATTAACCCTGATAGCCATCTTTCTTTTGTGTCCTGAGGAACTGGCCGTCCTCACCACATACCTCAATGAGTAATAAGCACCCTCCAGGTGTGGAAAGAAACAATGAAAGCAGGAAAACAAGTTTATGCTTCACCAAGCCCACTAAAGCCAGCTTGCAAGCCCCTCAATATTGGGGACCATGGCCCTCAACATCTCCCCCTTTTTTATTATTTAAAAAGCACGCCTGTGACCCCAGGCGGCTGCGAGTCACAGTGCCTGTCTTAGGTGTCCTCCAATGAAATAACAACCCGTCATCGGCACTCGATCCTCTGGCGATCAAGCCCTGTCTTAGGTTAGTTACATTCAAGGAGGTCCTTACCCGTCTTTGGCTAGCCTGTCCTCGCTGAAGCTTAGGGGTAGTGAGGCTAATAAGCAAGTGGCTAAACTGGAGGCCTTGCCTTCAGTTTGATCTCATGGATGTTGGCTTGGACGTCCAATATCTGCTTGAGGAAACATCTAATGAGGACGGGGAGTAGGCACAGAACCAAACAGACACAAATGCCTAATGTAAGAAATGTCACAATGGAATGGCCAATATTGGGCAAAGACGGCAGGGCATTTTTTATGATATCAACAAACTCAGAGGCAGCTTGAGCTGCATCAAATTTTAAGGGTTCAGCTTCTCTCATGTTTTGAATTTCATCATGAAGCCGAAGCATGTCTAAAGACAGATTAGCATTATGCCAAATTCCTTGAAGATGTAGACGAACTCTATTCCAATCATGTTGACTACTATTATACATTTTTGGGGTTACACAAATCCAATGATAATCTGAATGACATTCCAATTGAAATCTAACTTTTATGCTTTGAATTTCATTACCAACATATTGAACTGTATCATATAAAGCATTTACTTTTTGTTCTAATTTTTCATTTATAATTTCTTGAGTCCCTAAGGCTAAAGTGACATTTTTGGACAGTGTATTAACATAATGAGCATTTTGAACAGTCTGCTAACGAGCAACAGAGGCAGTAGCAGCAGTTGCAATTAAAGTAACTAAAGCCATAATTCCAGCAATCAAAAGCCCTATAAATCTTTTTGGTCTACTTAAAGCATACTCGATTTCTTTAAAAATTTGTAAGCCTTTTTCATCATACCAAGGTCCAGAAACATTAACAGGAAGCATAACAAAAGATGATTGAGTATCATAACACAAGTCCCAAGGGGTACCCAAGAAACACAATTTGTTAAAGTACAATTATAACAAGATACATTAAATCTTAAACCATTAAAAGTAATAGACAAGTTTCCAATCATGAGTACATAAGGAGAGGGAACACAGGCGGATACATTGACAGAGCGAATAGTTGAAGTACAGGGAGTATTTGGTCTACAAACCGTCACCGTTTGAAAGTTTTCACCCATTGTCCCTGCAAGTTTCCAAAGAGTTTTGTTGGTAATGAGTGTCAGATTTCCATATTTCAGCAGCCAGTCCCCTTGTCCAACTCGTTTTGTTACTTTGAGACCAGTCCAGAATATACCAATTCAATCCAGGAATATTGTATCTCACTGGCATGTTGCCATGGCACATTTTCCAGGGGACAGCTTTGGTGTTCATAGACCAGGATTTTTGGGCTCTCCCAGACGGACGGACGGATGGAGGATGAGAACTGAGTGGCTGAGCAGAAGGCCTACTCCGGAGCAGTGGAGAAGGGAGGGGCGTCAGTGGCTGGTGGACTGTAAGGGCTGCGGTGACCTGGGCACAGCAGGGGGCTGCTATGGTGGCTGCGGTGGCAGTGTGAGTACCAGGAGGCGGCAGCTGTGGTGAGGGCAGATCAAACGATCTGGAATCCAAATTGGAGTGTCTGTGTCCTGAGGAAACACTCAAGCATACCCTCTTCCCCTGGGTTAACAGTATGTTTGGTCCCTTTCAGGTACCAGTTAACAGGTCCTTCCATTTTACTAAAGCCCTAGGCTGACACAGGTCAGAGTTCCAATGTTTATACATAGATGAGTGTTCTGATGTATCTATATTTAAAATACGACCGGAGAGTCAGGGGTTAACATTGCAAGGGCAGTGGAGCTGAGGTCCAACCCTGTGCTCCCTGGGGTTGCTCTGAAGAGCTCAGGGACTGATTTAAATTGTTAAATAAGTTGTTGTTGCTAAATGGGTTGCAAATCGATGTCTCTATCGTTGCCTGGGCCCAAGGCTGGGGCCCTGGAGCTTTTCCCAACTAAGGGACAACCAGTTGGTTGAAAAAGAAGGATTTTAGAGATAAGATTGTTTGGTGGCAATAACTGTCCATTTTTACGATATTTGGAATGGCAGTCTATCAGCCAGTGAAATCCCTTGTTGTATTGTGGACATATAGTCTGTGGCATCAAGGATGAAGTTTGTTGTGAGACATTAGGAACACTTTGTGGCTGTATATCTTGTGATTGGGGAGCTCGTCTAGGCTTAGGACACTGTCTGTTAAAGTGTCCCGGTTCCCCACAATTATAGCAATTGTAGCCACCGTTTCTGTTATTACTATTGGGAGTGTCCTGCATTGACTGAGTTACTGTCTTAACATCCCCTTTAAGGGTGGCAGCTATTGCTACTCCTTGAATAAAAGCTGGAGAGACATCAGCACATTGTTCTACATAATCATTAATAGTGTCAGATTTACTGATAGGCTGGAGTAGATTTTGACATGTAGAATTTGTGTTTTCAAATGCCAACAGTTTGATTAAAATATCTGTGGCTTCATCGTTGGTAATTACTCTACGAACTGCTTGAATGAGCTGAGACAAAAAGTTTTGAAAAGGCTCCTCACCTCTTTGTATTACGGTAGTTAATGTAGTTGGCTTTCCCGTGGAGGCGGGGAGTGCTCTCCAGGCATTAACAGCACAATCAGTGACTTTTTCTAGGACCTTTTTAGATAGATACATCAGGTCTTGTGTATGAGAATATTCACCTCTTCCCATAAGCATATCTGTAGTAATTGAATCACGTTTACTGACAAATTTTTCTGTCTTATTATCATATTCAGTCCTCCAAAGGAGATAATCTCCACCTGTTAAGCAGGCTTTACTAACTTGAGTCCAATAATGGGGAGCCATCCATTTCCCTGCCAATGTGTTAATTAAAGAAAGAGTATAAGATGCTACAAGTCCATACTTTGCGCATGCAGATTTCAGCTCTTTTAAGATTTTATAGGGCAGGGGCTCCCAGGAAGGCCATTCATCTCCTTTTTGATCCATATTAAAGGCCACTGGGCAACAAAGAGTAAAATTAAATTTTTTGTTTGCCTCTGCCTCCTCAATGGCTCTACGAAACCGAGATGTGGGTTTAGAATTACATGGAGGCATAGGCATTACAGGATGTTTTAAAGGAGGTTGGGGTTTTACGTATTCTTTATTTTTAGCTGAATATTTTGGGGGACCTAGCCCCTTATCCTCCTTTTTAGTAATGGGAAAGTTCCATAGATCTTGTTCATTATAGTTGGCTGCCTCCATTTCCAATTTGGCAGCATCTAGGGGAGGGAGGTTTTTTCCCTCACTGTCTGAACTATTGTTTGAATCTGTATATTTTTTAACTGAAAAGGCCAGATTAGTTTTAGAGTGAGCAGTGGACAATAACGGCATATGTTCATCAGATAGTGCCGTTGGCACAGAAATAGTCTCTGGAACGAGTGTATCTTTAATTAAGTTCCAGAAGGCAACAAAAAGTAGAAATTTAGCTATCTGAAAAGTTCCAACCTTTAAATCTCTGGCTGCAAGAGAGCAGCTAATTAAGTTAATAAAGAGTTTAAGTTTCTTAGATCCGGTTTGACCCATATTTAATGTTAGTAAGTATAAAGGATAGAAAGAAACAATCACTCGATGTCCACTCTGATGCTCGTCTGGCCGCGCCCCTCGCGGGACTAAGTCTGTCTTGGCAAAGGCTCTGCGGTATAAGCCCCAGCACAGGTGAGCGAGTCAGTCGCCGTTATGCCTTACGACAGAGAACGGAACCGCAGATTAGAGCCCACTCAAGTTCCGTAGCGAAGAGCCGTGGAACTATATGGATTCACTCACACAATCACACCCTTGCACACGAAACAGTTAGTAGTATATATGTTTTCTAGGGACGTAAATCACACACCTCAAATCTTTGATTACCACTTATACTCACCTGACGTTACTAGCCAGGGGGTTCGCGGCACCCTCAGTGGAAGCCTATCCGTGTCGGGAAAATAGAGAAGACTAACCTTCAGGTCCCTGTTCGGGCGCCACTTGCGGGGGACCTGCCTCCGCTGACCAGGGTTCGAGAAGGTGTACACGGCGTCGGCGTTCGATAAACAGACAGAAACTGTTTGTTGCAGTAAAAGACAGAAAATGGAGAGAGAGCGAGCTCCCCAGTTTATTTGTTACAGGCTTATATACATTCTTTTAGGTAGGGGTACGTGCAAGGGTACGTTGTAACATAGCAAGAAAATATGCATTGTCTCAGTGAAAAGTAGATCATTAACTATTTACCCGAAACCTACAGGTCAGTAACACCTTAGGGAGTCAGTTTCTCAATACAATTTTTCTCCATTAACCCTGATAGCCATCTTTCTTTTGTGTCCTGAGGAACTGGCCGTCCTCACCACATACCTCAATGAGTAATAAGCACCCTCCAGGTGTGGAAAGAAACAATGAAAGCAGGAAAACAAGTTTATGCTTCACCAAGCCCACTAAAGCCAGCTTGCAAGCCCCTCAATATTGGGGACCATGGCCCTCAACATCAAGATCCATCCATGTTTTCGCAAATGACACTTTTTTTCTCATTCTTTTCTTATGGCAGAGTAGTATTCCATTGTATATGTATACCACATCTTCTTTATCCAATCATCTATGGAAGGACACTTTGGTTGTTTCCATGTCTTGGCTGCTGTAAATAATGCTGCAGTGAACGTCGGAGCACATATATCTTTATGGATAAATGTTTTCAGAGTTTTGGGCTATCTACCCAGCAGAGGGATTGCTGGCTCATATGGTAATTTACTTTCAATTTTTGGAGGAACCTTCACACTGCCTGCCATAGCAGCTGCCCCAATCTGCATTCCCACCAACAGTGTATGAGGGCTTCTTTTTCTCCACAGACTCTCCAACACTTGTTATTATTTCTATTGTTGATACAAACTAGTCTGTCTTATACCCCAGGTTGTCAAACTATGGCCTACAAGGCAGATCTGGCCCACAGCTGTTGTTTTCTTTCTGAAACTTTCGTAGACTTTATTTTTTAGAGCAGTTTTAGGATCAGACTGAAACTGAGAGAAAGGCACAGAGGTTACCCTTATAACCCCTGCACCCACACGCTCACACTCTATGCCACTGCCCATATCCAGAACCCGTGTGGTAATTTTCTTACAACTGATGCACCCACATTCATACATCACAATCACCCAAAGGCCATAGTTTATACTAAGGTTCACTCTCGGTGAACTGCCTATGGTAATTCTATTTTTCATGTTTTGAGGAACCTCCACACTGTTTTCCATAGTGGCTGCACCAATGTACATTCCCAACAACAGGGCACCAGGGTTGTCTTTATCCCCTTCCTGGCCAAAACTTGTCCCTTCCTGTCACTTTGAAAACAGGTGTGAGGGCATATCCTATCGTGCTTTTGAGTTGCATTTCCGTGATGATTGTTGAGGTTGAATATCTTTTTCATGTACCTGTTGGCCATCTGTATGTCTTCTTTGGAAAAATGTCTATTCTGATCCTCT
Source organism: Aselliscus stoliczkanus (assembly GCA_033961575.1). NCBI lineage: Eukaryota > Metazoa > Chordata > Mammalia > Chiroptera > Hipposideridae > Aselliscus > Aselliscus stoliczkanus. Next base: position 107,999,567 of record CM066737.1, read on the forward strand.
GCCCATTTTTAACTTGGATTGTTTGTTTTTGTTATTGAGCTGCCTGAGTTCTTTTTATATTTTGCATAGTAACACTTGGTCAGCTATACGATTTGCACATATTTCTTGCATTCATTGATTGCTTTTCCATTTTCTTGATGGTTTTCTTTGCTGTGCAGAGGTTTTCAGTTTGATGTGGCCCCACTTGTTTATTTTTGCTTTTGTTTCCTTGGCTTTGGGTGTCAAATCCAACACACCATCGCCAAGACCCATGTCAAGGAGCTTACAGCCTACGTTTTCATCCAGGGGTTTTATGGTTTCAAGGCCTACATTCAAACCTTTGCTCCACTTTGAGTTGATTTTTGTGTATGGTGTAAAGTGGTGGTCCCGTGTTATTCTTTTTGCATGTGGCTGTCCAGTTTTCCGAACACCATTTATTAAAGACACCGTTCTTTACCCAGTGTATTATCATGGTTCCTTTGTTCTAAAGTATTGGACCACATACGCATGGGTTTACTTCTGGGTTCTCTGTTCTGTTCCAGTGATCTATGTATCTGTTTTTATACCAATGCCATTTTGATTACTGTGTCCATATTTTCGTCTTTTCCAGAACGTCATGTAGTTGGATTTCCACCGTGTGTAGCCTTTTCAGATTGACTTCTTTCACTTAGTTCAATACATTTATGATGCTTCCATGTCTTTTAATGGCTTGGTAGCACTTTTCTTTTCAGAGCTGATTAATAATATTCCGTTGTCTGGATGTACAACAACTGATTTATCCATCCACCTAGCGAGGGACATCTTGGTTCCTCCCAAGGTTTGTCCATTGTGCATAAAGCTGCTATAAGTATCTGCATGCAGGTGTTTTGCATGGACATGCGTTTTCAACTGCGTTGGATAACACCAAGGAGCACGATTGCTAGTTCAGATGGTAAGAGTGTATTGATTTTTGTAAGAAACCACCAGACTGTCTTCCAGACTGGCTGTAGAATTTTGCACTCCCACGAGCAATGAATGAGAGATCCTGTTGCGCCATATGCTCGTCAGCTTTAGGTGTGGTCAGTGCCCTGGTATTGGGCCATTCTCATAGCTATGTAGCAATATCTCATTGTTGTTCTGGTTTGTATTTCCCCAATGACTTATGATATGGCGAATCCTTTCATGTGCTTATTTCACATGTTTGTATCTACTTTGCCGAAGTGTCTGGTGAGTTCATTGGGCTATTTCTAAACCCAGGCGATTTGTTTCTTCTTGTTGAGTTTTCAGAGTTTCTTCCATTGACTACTGGGCTGTTTGCTCACCAATCCCACACTGTCTCAACTACTGTCACTTTGCAGTCAATCTTGAAATCGGGTAGCGTCAGTTCTCCAACTTGATTCTTCTCCATTTATATTATGTTCGTTATTCTGTGTCTTTTGCCTCTCTAGAACAACCGTACAGTAATCTGCCTATACCCACAAGAGAACGTGCTGTGATTTTCACTACCTGTTTTTGTGATGAAATTTTACTGCAGCTGAGCTATGACCACATGTTTACATGTATCCTATTGCTGGGTGTGCACTACAAAGGTAGTTAGTAGGTGAGAGAGAGAGTCCATATGTCTGACAGGCCACAAGTATTTACTAGTGTGTCTTTCACTGAAATGTTTGGTGGCCCTTGTCTATAGTAACAGGTCCAAAATACACCTAAAACAGCCAAATATTTTTAACATTTCCATTGTTTGTGCCTGTCAAAACGCGCACTGCAGCTTTCCCATCAATTTCTCTCTACCACTGCAACCATTAGGCAGAAGAGAAAGTAACTGCATGGGCCGGCTGAGTGGCACAGTGGTCAAGCGCTGGCTTGGGAAGCCAGCGGCCCCAGTTCGGGTCCCACATACGAGGGCCAGCGACACTGCCCTCTAAAAAAAAAAAAAGAAAACTGCATTTCTGGGCCGGCCGAGTGGCGCGGTGGTTAAGCGCTGGCTTGGGAAGCCAGCGGCCCCTGTTCGGTCCCACATGTGAGGGCCAGTGATACTGCCCTCAAGAAAAGAAAAAAATGATAAGAAAGTAACTGCATGAATTCATTGAATCTAAGGTGCTAATGTTTTCATCCACCACCTCTGCAAAGAGACTATGACAGACACTCTTGACTTCTAATCCAACAGCCATCTCACCCCCTCTTACTTACTAATACAACACTTGAAATTTCTGAGTGCCAAAGTGTCCGCTCCCTTGGCACAAATCATAATCAGTCTGAATCAATCATGAAAGTGTTTATCCTATTTCAAGATGCGTCTTTTTGTCGCCTCTCCTGCTGATAGGGTTGGTCACATGACCGAGTTTTGACCTAAGCAATAAACGGAAATACCATGGATTTCTGATAAAATTTGACTTGCTGGTTACAGTGATGAGATTTGTGAAAATACATCATTTTCCCTCAAGTCATGTCATTCTGATTGTGATTTGAGTATGAGGATGTCATGCCAGGTTCAAGGGCAGCCACCTTGCAACCATGAGGATAAGGACAACAGATCTCCAGATACCAGTGCAGAGCCCTGTTACAGTTGAGCCAGAGGCACAAGCTACGTACGACATGTCCTCTGCACCCCACTGCTAACTTCTTCATGAGTAAATACAATCACCTTTAATGCTTAAGCTCCTTTGTGGACATTCTGTTAGTTATGAATGTGGTGTATAAAAATACCACAAGGAGAAGGCACTTTTGAACATCATTCAAAATGTAGCCCATCTTTCCCCCATGTTTTTAAATACCCAGTGTGTGCCAAGTATTATTTGCTCTCTGTGAGGTATTGTTTCTCATTCTTTGCAGAGATTGTGTATGTCATTCACACACCCATGTGAGATATGGATCTTCCCTAACTTACATCTGAGAAAGTGATTTCAGAGTAGTGCCACTGACTGAAACAATATACTAGTAAGTGAAGGGCTTCTGTACCTTGCACAGAGCCTCACAGAAGAAATGAATGAGTATCTGTTGATGCGTTTTATTGAAGCAGGATCCTCTCCCCTTTGGTCATGTAAAATCCCTTTTTGTGAATGCTCTCTTCATCTTATTACACTCCTGGGTGGTAGATAAGAAGGCATCATCAGACCTTAAAGCCCAATCACAGGCCTTAAAGCTCACCCACGGGCCTCTCCATGGGGCCAATCCCCAGTCAGAGCAGGCATGCTTCATCCTTGCTTTATTCAGGGTCCTCAACATCTTAGCTTGGTCTCAGGTTATAAAACACTTTTTGACATAGGACAAATTCTTCCTTCCCTCTGTTTGATTTGGATTTATTTTGTTCATTGTTCTTTCCATTCCTTATAGTGTGAAGTGAGATCATTCACTTGAGACTTTCCTTCTTTTCTAATATAGGGATTCTAGTGTTACAGGTTTCCATCTAAGCACTAGTTTAGCTGTATCCCCTGAATCTCGATATGTTGTTTGGCTTACATTCAGTTCCAAATGAGCTTTCACATCCCCTTGATCTACACTTTGACCCACGATTGTTCAGAAGCGCATTGTATTCTTTGATTGCAAATGTTTGGGGCGTTTCACATATCTTGCTCTTAGCGATGTCGACTTTAAGTTCATTGTGGTCAGAGAGCATAGCTCACCGGATATGAATCCGTTGAAATGTTCTGAGACTCGTTGCATGGCCTAGAATAAGGCTCGACTTGGGAACTTTCCCATGTGCACTCCAGAATCGTATGCTTCTAAGCAATATGTTTCTAAACATTCCTCTCCTGTGTCTCTGCACTTTCTCTTAGCGTGAGGACTGTTTCTTCTCTGTCTTCCTGTTTCTTCTCCTGATCATAACAATAACACTTCGTTGCTTGCCTGCACAGTGTAGAAAAATGTGGCTTTTGAGTCATGTGAATGCATTAACTAATTAAAAAATAAGTATTTGTATTTCTCAAAAGAGAAAAATGATAACTGAACTATGGTGGTGGTTTAGACACAGAAACAATGATCCACACACACACACACACACACACACACACACACACACACAAACTAGGAAGGATAGAGCTAGCAAATAAGTGATTGTGAAGTCTCTGAGATAGAAACAGGAGACACCTTCAGACTGCTAAAACTAGAGAATTTAAAATACCTGCAATAGAAGGGCAAGTGCACTCAAAGCAAGTTCAAGAACAGAGTCTGTGAAACCCGAGGACTGCAGAAGGTCCTGGCTGGACTGTGACATTAAAGAGCTACCCTGTGAACAACTGATCTGTTTGCTGCTGTCCTGCTCTGACCCTCCCCCAACCTTACTTACACTGGACAAAGCCAAAGTGGCATTGGACCCGCTTTAATCGTCCGTCCTACACTTCAAAGACATTGAATTATTTGAGGAAGAAGGGAACCCAAAATAGAGCAAATTAGAGACAACGCCGACCTGCATAGCAGAAAGGACATAAAACACAGGGACACATCTACCTACAAGAGAGATCCCCAGAAGGCTTGCAATGTTAGACAAATGCCATGCTTTTGGCATTTGGGGTGGTCCCTATCCTACCTGCAAGCTCCATGCCATGTACCCCAAAAAGAAACCCCTGCATAATTGACTCACTCCACCTTCCCATTCAGAGGAGACACCTGCTAGAGAAATGGACATTACAACGGTAGAACATCTCCATGCCAGTTACCTAGGCTCATCAAATGGGCCCACTACTCCCAAAAATGAGAGCAGAAATGTTGCCAAATGTTTGAGGAAAGTGTAAGAGATGATCATGATGAACAAACAGCCGTTTCTGGAGAGAAGAGAAAATCTACATATCTACAAATATATCTGTATACATATATATCTACATATTATATCCAAATATATGGGGGCCCGGCCGAGTGGCGCGGTGGTTAAGTGCTGGCTTGGAAAACCAGCGGCCCCGGTTTGGTCCCACATATGAGGCCCAGTGACACTGCCCTCAGAAAAGAAAAAGAAAAAAAAAATAAAGCAGTGTCCAAATATATGTATTTCTCATGAAAAGGAAGAGAACTTTACCAAAACTTTACCAATAACTGCAAATGAACGTTCTCACAGTTTTAAGAGTAGTGGATTTTTATTTATTTATGTATTTATTTATGTACGTATGTATTTATTTATGTATTTATTTATTTTCAATAAGAAGGGGTGCTACTAGAGGGAGTAACTAAAGACTAATAGAAACTCCTTGGGAAAATAGAAATCCTGCTAAATTAAAACCTTAAGAGATGCCAGGTGCTCAGGACAGAGTCCCCTGCCCTCAGCAGGCTGGGATGGAACCTGGAACACAGCGCTGACACCCCTCCCCCCTCTCTCCTTGTAATGTAAAGGCTTCCACCCCGCCCCCAGCCCTCAGGGGAACTCCTTTCTGGGCCCCTCCCAAAGCTTCCACCCTGCCTCAGAGCCCCACTGAGTGCGTCCTCCTGGTCCATCCTGGGAGCCTGCTGAGGTACCTAGCACACCGCCTCTGACTCAGCTTCTCGCTGCCCTGGTCGCCTCCTCCTGGGACACTGCAAGGCCCGGCCGCCACGTTCGCCCTCGCCTGGGCCCGCACCTCCAGCCATGATGACTGCAGGGCCTCGGTCCTTGAGCCAGAGCTACCACCCGGAATGCGAGGCCGCCATCAACCACCAGATCTCCCTGGAGCTCTACGCCGCTCACAGGTTCGAGGTCACGGCCTCTTATTTCCACAGCCAGGAGGTGGCCTTGAAGCACTTCGCCCAGTTCTTCCTGCAGCAGGCCAGCCAGGAGATGGAGCACGTCCACCGGCTGATGGAGCTGCAGAACCAGCGCGGGGGCCGCCTCTGCCTGCAGGACATCTCCAGCCATGACCGCAGCTGCTGGGAGAACTGCTTAATGGCCATGGAGTGTGCCCTTCACCTGAAGATGGGCGTGAACCAGAGCCTGCTCAAACTGCACCAGCTGGCCGTCCAGATGAGGGACGCCAACCTGTGCGACTTCCTGAAGAGTGACTACCTGTTTCAGCAAATGAAGTTCATCCAAGAGCTGGAGGGCCATATCACCAACCTGCGCCAGATGGAAGCCCCGGAATCCGGCCTGGCGGAGGACCTGTGTGCCAAGCTCACCCTGGGCGACAGCAAGAAAAAGAACTGACCTTGGACTGCCTGCCCCGTGGCCGTGGAGTGACTTCCCCTGGCCGCCGTGTTGACCATGCTCAGGGCAGTATGGCCCTTGCCAGTCGTTTAACGTTTTCCTTCAAGTTTGCCCTTTTTCCCAATCAAGTTATTGGGGCTTCAATAAATGACCGTCTCTGGTTGATTGGTGTTTGCAAAACCGTCACCTTCTCAGTTTTATAACAGGTATTTGGAGCCTTTCCAGCCACCCGTGCCCCATCCACATGCAGCTCCGGATCTCTGTGGAGGGAGGGAGAAGGTATTTTGCGTGGGACTCAGAGAAATAGACAGTTAATACTTGCCTCAGAAACATGGTGGTATATGGGGGTGAGGTGAGATGGCGCGGGGTCTCGGTCCCTGAGGACTGGGGGTACATCTGCATGGTAAACCTATAAAAACATGATCTGAAAATCACAACTGTGGTTGCCTGTGGAGGAAGAGTGAAGGGAATGGGATTGGGCAGGGATTAAAACAAAGGGGTTCTTCCCTTGATCTGAAACGGTCAAGGTTAATTCTAGGTAGCAAATTGGGGGCCTTGCAAGCCAGCTTGCCAGAGTACCTCTTTGGCAAACTCACCCGGAGCTACAGTGATCATGTGACTGTGGATAGGGCCGGCTATCCCTTAGACATTGGGGTGACGTCCCGTGGGCACCGCTGCTGGGCACGTATTAGCATAAAGTCAGGTGGGATTTCTACTCGAACGGTACCATTTCTTGCTATGAAGCTACAGGATACCAGAAAACAATAACAAATACAAAAAAATAACCACCAGCAGGCTGAAAATACAAAATCGTGGATGCTGGTCAAATTTGTGATATCGAGTATGAAGTAGATAATTACCCTGAATGTTAAATTCAGAGATTCTGGCTGCCTTGAAGAATGTAGAGGGTGGAGAGTGGAAGCTGGAAGAGCAGGTAGGTGATAATACAGCTGGTCCAGGTAGAGACTATGGTGGTTGCACTGGAGTGGAGGCTGAAGAAATGAGGAGACATAGACAAATTCTAGACAGCAGTGGATGAAGCCACAAGATTTTCTTATGGACCAGAGGTGAGAAGTGAGACTTGAGGAAAGTAATGTATGTTCTGGTCGTTGGACTTGAACACCCGTGTTGAACGGGTTGCTCTTTATTAACGAAGGACTATAGGCAGCGGGACAAGAGGGGTGGGGTCGGCATGTCCTATAAAATCTGAGGTGCCCATTGGATGTCCAAGTGGAAATGTCATGCAGGTAGCCAGAAGAAATGAATCCGGAGTACAGGTGGGCTATCACCTTCAGAAATATACCTATGGGAGATATCGGCTATTAGTGACAGTGAGCTCACAGGACTGGATCAGCTCACCGGAAAGAGAGAGCAGAGAGAGAGGGATCATGGCCTAGCCAGGCCCAAGCCCAGCGCAGCTAACATTAGGGGATGGGCTGAGGTGTTGAAACAGCCAGGGGGCTGCTGGCCCACCCGGACCAGGACCTCACTGCAGACCATGGCCAGCTGTGTCTGCTCAGAGTTTATCTCCAAATCAGCTTGTTCCTAACCTCAGTGTGCCCTCTGGTTTCTCCTTGCAAGATGTAGAAGGAGTTAGCCTATTACATTGTCTTCATGACTATGATAGGAAGACAGTATTTCTCAGTTTAAAAAATGAAAAGAGGGCCGGCCGAGTGGAGCGATGGTTAAGCGCTGGCTTGGGAAGCCGGTGACCCTGGTTCGGGTCCCACATATGAGGGCCAGTGACACTGCCCTCAAAAAATAAATAAATAAAATGAAAAGATTCCTGCCATCAGCCGCGCCAGCCATTGAGGAGCAGCAGCCATGGCTCTGCGCCAACCCATGGCCATGGGCCTCAACAAGGGCCACTAGGTGACCAAGAACATCAGCAATCCCAGGCACAGCCGCTGCCCCGGGCGCCTCACCAAGCACACCAAGTTCCTGCTGGATATGATCCGAGAGGTGTGCGGCTTTGCCCTCAATGAGTGGATGCGTGCTGATTAATAAGGTCTCTAAGGACAAGCGCGCTCCGAAGTTCATCAGGAAAGGTGGGGACCCACATCTGTGTCAAGAGGAAGAGAGTGGATGGAGCAATGTCCTTGCAGCCATGAGGAAGGCAGCAGACAAGAACCACTGAGCCCCATCCCCTCAGCGTAATAAAGCCTTATCTGAGAAAACAGGAAAGATACCTTAAGGAAGTGATAGATCTGCTTGTGGTTTTGTTGTCTTTCCTCTTCCCCTTTAGAAACTCAGCCTCTCTCACCATCCACCCTATTTGACCATATGACACCTAACCCCTGTAAACCCTCAAGTTGTGCCTGCCTGTGAAAAAGACTCAAAACAGAGTTCTTCTGTGCCCACTGCGTTTACTAAGATCAAAGATAGAAATTAGCATAATTAAACTTTATGGTAAAAAAAAAAATGACAGGTTTGCACGCCTTAACTCCCACACATGGCTGGCTTGAGTCTATTTAAAGTTTGCAATTGATTTGAACATTTACTAATCTACAGACAAGCTTAGCTACAGAGGAGGCATTACCTTTCACATTTGCCATGATTGTACTCTAATACTTAGTGAGGAATATGTCCCTTTCGATTAGTTTCCAGAAAATTCTCTTGCCCCCTTCCTCCTCTGAGTCAAACGGGACCTTTTCATTCTCTTTCTCTACTGTGAGGACCGCTGCTCTCTCTGACTTCATCTGAGATGTGTCAATTGTCATTCTCTACATATGAGGAAACCCAGGGCAAGCACCTTTGTGCGTTTATAACTGTCAATTGAATGACAATCCTTCTTACTTTCCTCTATTGGAGAGGCAGTTTGCTGTAGTGGTTTCTGAACCTCACATTGCCTGGGTTCACGCCCCAGTTTAGCCACTTCCTAAACTGGGTGACTTTCGCCATGCTTTTTTGTTTTGTTTCTTTTTTGTTTTGAGGGCAGTGTCACTGGCCCTCACATGTGGGACCGAACCGGGGCCGCTGGCGTCCCAAGCCAGCGCTTAACCACCCAGCCACTGGGCCGGCGCTCGCCGCGTTGTTCCACCTCTCTGTGCGTCAGTGTCGTCACACATAAAATAGGGATAATGAAACTGTTAACACGATTTGGTTGCCAGGGAGATTAAGCGAGGCAATATTTTTAAAAGGCTTATCACTGTGCCTGGCACATACAGTACATATGTTGTTTGTAAGCCGTCATTTATCGTGGTCATCATCTCCTCCCTTGGGATTGCTATGTGGGGTTTCCGCTCCCGGGAGAAGAGTTCATGTCTGTTCTCGGCCACTGGAGGTCTCCCTTGCATATCCACCCAGGTTGTCGCCCTGCACTCTGAGAAGGAGAAATCCTTCCTAGCTGCTTGGTTGTCAGGTGCTGCCACGACTCAGGAGGGGGCACATCGCTGATTTCACTGCTGCACGCTCAGGCCCCCGACTAGAGGCGAGTTTTTCCTGACACGTTTCCCTGCTAATCCCCGCGCCCGTCTGTGACCACCCGCTTTTCTTTGAAACCGCCCCCTAGAACGCTTTTTGTTTCTTCTTCCCAAGCCCAAATGCCTCAGGCTCTGCTTCCTCGCCTGAACTACTTTCGACCCCTCAGGGGTGCGAAAGAGTGAACAGATGAAGTGCTAATCCTGATCCCACCGTCCTCTGCAAGTTTGGACCTGAAAAGGAGAGGGAGGAGTCAGGCTGCGGAGGAATGGGAGGAGGAGACCGCGGCCGGGCCCCTGAGAAAATAATCATGACAATGGATACATCACCACCACGTACTTGGCATGCAGCCTCTCAAGCTTTGCTGTACAACACAAGCTCCTGCAGAGCTTTTAAAACTCTCCACGCTTCGGACACAACCCGGGCCAATTACAGCAGTCTCGGGGCCAGGACCTAGGCATCCCTGGCAATTCAAAATCCATCCAGCCTCTCAAAGTCGTGTGTTGTGTGAACCAGCAGCTTCAGCCTCTCCTGAGAGCTGGTTACAAGCACACTAGTCTTCAGCGCCGCCCCAGACCTACTGAATCAGGATCTCCATTTCACAAGACCCCAGGTGATGAATATGAACACTGAAATTGAGAAGCAGCACCGTTCAGCCTTCTGGTTGGTAACCAGGGCTGCACCTTGGAATCAGCTGGGGTGCTGGAAAAGAACACAATGCCTTCATTTAAATGACTCCCTGGGCCATACCCTCTTTTAAACTGAACCAAGTGTACTGGTACTTCAACAACAGTTACTGAATCAACTTCTATTGATCACATATACTCAGTCATGTACTGTCCTTCCCCAATCTGCTTTTTTCCACAAAGGTTTCGTTGAAAGTGTTGATTTGGCCAACTACTTCGTGCATACCAAATCTGGTCTTTTTATGCTTTTATCAACAAACATTTATTGGAACACTGTTGCAGACTTTCAGTTAGCTAGTGTCCGTGCTTGCATTTGCACCACAAAAGCAGAGTTAGCATTTGCAAGGAAGACCACATGGCCTGCTAAGACCAAAACATTTACAGAAAACCTTTGCCAACTTATGTTTTTATAGTAATTTGCCATAGGCCATGAATTCATTGAATGCTGTCAAATATGTTAATCTCTTCACCTTTCTTTATGCATCTAATTGTCTTTTTCTGTTTCCTTTTATTTTCTCTCACTTTCAATAAATATTCCAGAATGCTTTTGATATTTATGAAATGTGTACACATCCCTAACTCACACAGTTGCCAGAATTGCATTTGTCACTTTCTAGACTGTCATTTGTGTATTTCGGCAAGTCAACTTGTGAACTGTTTTTGTGTCTTCAGTTTTGTGTGTCCCTCAGTGGGCCTTTGTTAATTGAGGGCCATCAGTCATCCTGCTCCTGGGAACATCAAAGTGGAACAATGCTTGACTAGCCTTTTTGACTGATTGTTCATAATCATACATTCATCACTGAGGCTGTTTAAATTGTACTCATTTTTAAGTTATTGCTATCTATTCCAATCATTTTTCTTACTTTGAGCCATTTAAATTTCATTAATATGCAAAGCTACTGCCTTGCCTGAGAAGGAATAGACTGCTTCCCTTTTATCTGTATTTCAACATTTATTTTTTGTAATGTTGTTTACAGTTTACAATTTATTATGTATATTAATGATGTCACATGCAACAAAGAGATTTATTCTCTTTTTTTTTTGCTGTGGAGTAATTCTCTGTGCATGATTTTTTTTCCTCCCATAAGTTTAATTCTTCTACAAAGTTTATGGAGAAGTAAAAGTTCCAATTTAAAATACCTTTTAGAACTAGAAATCAAGAAATAAATTTCAATTAAAATATTCTAGGAATTGATGGACCGCCTGAGTGTCTCAGTTGGTTAAGAGCTTGCTCAAGAGTGCAATCTCTGAGCAACAGGGTCACTGGTTTGATTCCCACATGGGCCAGTGAGCTGCACTCGAGGTGAGCTGCCAACAGGTGCCAGGAAGGCTCAGCTGGTGAGAGCACGTGCTTGTAACAACCAGGTTGCCTGTTTGAGATGGTGGGCTATGCCCACCTGCAACTAAAGACTGAACTCGGCACCCTGAGCTGAACTGCCGCCTGGGTGGCTCAGGGGATAGAGCACACGCTCTTAACAACAAGGCTGTTGGTGCCACTCCCACATGGGATGGTGGCTACGCCCAGCTGCAACTAACTGAATATGGTACCTTGTGCCGAGTCGCATGACTGGACTTGGAGCTGAGCTAGCTGCACCCTTCACAACTAAGATTGAAGGACAACAACTTGGCTGTTCCCCTTCCCCAAATCCCCAACACTGTTCCCCTCCCCCAATTCCCCAATAAAATCTTTAAAAAAATATTCTAGGAAAGGAGCATTCATGCAGTTTTGAATTTTTAGCCCAATTGCCATTCTTTCAACAAATTATATTAGATTTTGTGAAGTGTTCTGTGCTATGCATGGCACTAGGGTTGTAAGGTGACTAGGTCACAGTTGCTGTACACAAGGATGGTGGAAAAGATGAACACATAGATACCTCCAATCTATTCAGGTAAGAACTAACAGTGGAGTAAACACAAAGTGCTATGTGAATCCAGGAGAGGAAAGGGGTTTACATTTTCCTGTGACTTAGGAAACATGCACTGTTGAGGTGATATTGAGTTGAAAAAGGAATTGGAGTTTTATAAGTGGAGAAGATAGGAACTGTATTTTAACTATGCTATTTTGCTGCAGAGGAGCCAATAGAGAGTGAAAGGTTACAGATGCAGAAGTGTAAGGGGATATATTGTAGTTAGTGAAAGAAGACCCAGAGGAGGGAAGAGGTGGTGGATTTACCTTACATAGGATGGAGAATAGGTTTTTGGTTTTTGTTTTTTTTAAGAAAGTCTACGAAAACTCTTCCTTTAAAGGTAATCGCTTACTTACTAATTAACATCACCATTGGTATTTGTACAGCACTTGCCTTGCTTGAGCATTCTGTAGTACTTAGTGTTGGCTATTCCTTCTTTACCTTCCCTGTCTTTTCATGGTTTGATCTAACCACCATCCTGGATTCTGTTGGCCTCTTCGACTTTTGTTATGTATACACTACCCCTAGAGTTTGGCCACATGCATGGCTAATACTTCTCTCTCTCTCTCTCTCTCTCTCTCTCTCTCTCTCTCTCTTTCTCTCTCATTCTCACTTTCTCTCTCTCTTCCCCGCACCCAGAGGCTTCTCTTGAATATGAAACTTGCAAAACGATCTGTAAACCATCTCTCTCTAGACTCACCAAGTCCCCTAAATGAACTAATTATCCAGTCCCCAAACTCTTCCTAGATTTGTTGTACCTTCCCAGTCTCAGAAGTAATAAATTTCAGACTCACCGTAGACTTCTGGCCTAACAATTTCCATAATCTCTGTACCTGTCCGGGTTCTTGGTGGCAAACCACAAAATTTGACTCTGGCTGATCAAAACAGAAAAAAAATTAAGAAGGGTGTCCACTAACATGTTGGGAAGGCTGTAGAACTTTGTGCAGAAAATGGGAAGCATCATATTAATATAGGGAAAGGGCATGAGGACTATTTTTACAGAAGAAGGAACTAGGAGGTTGGATTCCAAGCCTGCTGCCTGCACTCTCCAAGGCACAAAACTCAGGCAGATGTCAATCAATCACACAGATCAGACCATCTAAAGGCAAAGAGATTCCATTATGGCCATTCCTGTAATTAAGCCTACTACAAACAAGTCACAGGTTGTGCCTTACAAAAGTTAAAGATAAACTTGCCCCTACTCTTCTTGTATATTACAGAAGTTAAAGATACACTTACCATTGTTTTTCTTTCCTCCTTTTTCCCATATCAATAAATTTTCCATGGAAACAGAAAACACATATAAATCCTAGCTTGGCACATTGAGGGGGTCTCACTTCCACTAGTGATTAGAGAACACCACTCTATCTGTTGAGTGGCCTTTCCTTTCTTTTCTTACTTAATCTCTACTACATAAAACTTTCTCTTTAAACTCTAAATTGGTTCACGTTTGAATGATTTCCTATGTGAAACTGAGAACCTTCTTAGCCCAGGGTTTGAGTCCCCACTCCAGGGGATTCACCCTACTCTGGAGTGAATCCTTGTCTCCCACCTGTCTTGGTAGGTTTCCTCAAACAGGAAGGGTGCTCAGATGTTGGTCTGCCCAAAATGATAAACACATAACCTAGTTCTTCTGACCCTCTTTTAGTAGATGCTGTTGGTGCTCTGCCCAGATTAACTTGATGAGCCAGGACATCTGAAACCACAGCTGCTTGTGAGTGCTGCAGCTGATGGTTTATTCCTTTGACCTTCTCAGAGGGATTGTCCTTGGCTAACTGGGGCAGCCAATGACAGAGGCACAAAAGCCTGAGCACTTTGCCCAGTCTCTGCAGAGAGATTAAGCTCTAGAATCTGTCCTGTATCAAGCCAAGGTTAGACTTTGCCTGAGGTCACATCCTTGTTTGGTTCCTTGCCCTGCCCTATCCTGCTTCAGGTTTCTCCTGAATGCACTCCTTCAATAAATCCCTGTCTTAGGCTGTTTCCAGGGAATCCAACCAAAGATCCTTGCTAAATCAGAGTTGATTACCCTCTCTTTTGTGTTACCACAACTCCTGCTTCATTTCTTTTTAATGGAACTTACCACTCCATATGATATTTAAAAACAAGTTTATTGGGTAACAGTGTATTTTTCCAGGACCCATCAGCTCCAAGTCAAGTAGTTTTTTCAATCTAGTTGTAGAGGGCACAGGTCAGTGTCCCATGTGGGGATTAAACCAGCAACCTTGGCGTTATGAGCACTGCGCTCTAACCACCTGAGCTAACTAGCTGCCCCTACATTTTTTTTCTTCTTCATATGCCTATATAACTTAATAGGCTATGGAAACCTTGAGTGCAGGGAATGTGTATTTTTTTCTCTTTTTAAACCCTAGCATATATGTAATAAGAACTTTAAAAATGGTAAGCTGAATTTAATTGCCCATTTTGGGCAGCCAGATCACAGTGGACTAATGAACAAATAGAAGTGAGACAGTGGAGACAATAAATGTAGTGGTAGGCTATTCTTTCCAATGTTTAAATGTGCCTCAGCATGTGGTTAGTGGCTTACCTATTTTGCCCCTCTATTCAATTATGGATGAGACAGCAAAATCAAGTTTTCATTAATTAGTCTCTGGCCAAAAGGGTTTCTTACAAGACATAAAGTTCATACATATGGTTAATTTCCCAAATGGATCAGATATATATTTTCTTTTCTTGCTAGCTTCACTAGTACCTACTCAGGAAGGATTTAGGTTTAAAACTTTTTGACTAGGCAATTTGTTCCATTCAAATATCTCAAAATAAGACATAAAAAAGACTCAAAATACAGGAGTAAGGATTTCACACATTGTTTTTAGCATTCTTGAAGCCTATATTCCTTATCACTTACCTACTATGCACAATTATTTCATATTTGGCAAATGATTCCAGTTGTAGTATCGTGTTGTCTCATCTATAAGAGTTTGTGTATGGTGCATATGGGACAGTCATCAAGTTTACTGAGCCTTTATTATGTATAGTATACTGCACAATCAATTTTGGGGGTCTAGAAGGTTGGCAAGAAAGAATAGAAAGTGTCTCTATGCTGAAGGAGCTCAAGCTAACCAATCATGGCATACATACCCTAGAATCACTTACAGTGAACCTCATCAACCAGTTTCAAATTAATTAATAATTAATGCTGAGCCTGTAAGGTCCGAGAGGATATAGCATGATGGGATAAGCAAGCACCAGATCAATCAAAAAGAAAGGTTTTGGGCCGGCTGAGTGACGCAGTGGTTAAGCGCTGGCTTGGGAAGCCAGCAGCCCAGGTTCGGGTCCCACATGCGAGGGCCAGTGACACTGCCCCCCCCCCAAAAAAAAACAAGAAACATAATGGGCCACTTAGTTGTAAAGAACATTTTTCTAAAAATTAATTATTTTGGGCTGGCTGAGTGGCGTGGTGGTTAAGCGCTGGCTTAGGAAGCCAGCGGCCCCGGTTTGGTCCCACATATGAAGGCCAGTGACACTGCCCTCAAAAAAAAAATGTTTTTTGAAGAGTTTTCCTCAAGTGTACATATGTACCTCATTTTGAAAAACACTTTTTCAACATTCCTGTCTAGCTTATGTCCTCCTTCTCATTTCTACTCTAGAATTCTCAAGACATGATTCTTATTTCTACTCTAGTATTCTCAAGACATGATTCTGAACATGCTATAACCAAACACTGGAACAAATTGAGTGTGTGGTGACCAGTCTGTATTTTAAGCTGAGTCTCACTGAGCTGTTGCCTCTTGGTGAGATGCCATTGGTCCAAGGTTTGGCCCTCATATTTATAAATTTATGGAATTCTTTTTCTCAATGAACCCAAGGTGAACAGGTTCTCCATGAGGGATCAGCAACCTTTTTTTGTAAGGTGTAAATATTTTAGAATTTAGAGACTAATGGTCTTTGTCACAACTGTTCACCTCTGCTATAGTTTGTCAATGCCTGTGAAAGCAGTCACAGGCAATATGTAAACGAATTGATGTGACCGTGTTCCAATAAAACTTTACTATAAAATCAGGTGGCTGGCCAGATTTTGCACACAGGTTATAGTTTGCCATTGCCTGTTCTAGAAGACTACTCACACCAGCAATATTTCTAAGAGTCATCAATCAGCCACAGACAGAACTCACAGATAACCAGAACATATTACCTGTATAGAACATCCTATCACAAATTAGCCACTAATGTAACTAAACTACAAATCAGAAGGTTGCTTAGTAAGCAATGGGTTAGGCAAATTAAATTTTTTTCTTAGTTTATGTTCTACCAAAAATGATCCTGAGAAAATGGTTTAAATGCAAGTATCAATTTGGCAGATAATCTCTGGAAATGACAATAAGGAAGTAGAGAAGTAAAACAGGGAAGCGAAGGAAGCCAGTAAAACTTGTATTGATGAGCAAGATAACTAAGGGCAACTAGAGCATAACCTCCGTAGAACATGCCTCATCCAGTAACTCTGACAGTCATTGGTTGAGGGTTGCTTCTGGGATGGAGAGGGCAGAGAGGGCTCCAGTGTCCATAGAAAGGCTTCAGGTTAGAGTTGCAGATGCTAGCAGCTTGAAGATGGGCAGCATGTGTGGCAAGGGGAAATGTCAAAGGGGTATAGGTGGGGTACCAACAGCATCTGTTTTCTCCCAAATGATATTCATAATAAGGTAATATGAATTAATGAGTAAATTTTCTATTAAAGGAATTTTTCAGAATAAATGGAATTGGTCCTGTAGAAACCAACAAACCTTCCTCTCCATGGTGTTGGATAGGCAGTAATGTATTTTAAACAGCTAACCTCTTTTCTGACATATTCCTCATCAGCAACCATAATTTATATAATTCTAACATGAAACATATTAGAATTTTCATAATTATAACTTATTGTTATTTGTTTATATTTTGCTTAATGGTTTCCTTTTTGAGAATTAAGGAAACATGAGATTGGTGACCAGAACTGGAGCAATGATTGCCCCACCCTTGTTTGGCCTTTGTCTATGGTGATTTAGTGCACTGTGTGCACTGTGCTGCCATGTTTATTGTTAGAGAAGACCAAAGGATGGCCTGTGGAAATGGAGAAAGTGTATTAGCATTGGAAGAAGAAAAAGTGGGCAACGAGGCAAGGGATCAAGTACCTGGGAAAATGAGAGCAGTGGGGGGTTGGACAGAATATGATGAGTAATAATCTTTGAAGCCTATGGGGAAATGAAGAGATAAGACCTTTTCTGACTCCTTAAATCTATTTTTTTCTATTTACTATTAGTAATAACAGTAGTGATGGTGATGGGAAGATTTGGGGTATTCATTCTGTGTTATCTAGGGTTTGGGCTTTTGGATTCTCTTTATTGCTCTTCACCAGAGGCTGCATTTTCTTTCTATTGGGTTGGCTGCTTGGGCTTATAGTTCTGCCTAGAGGGGCTGTTTGCTTCTGGTCACCTGTAACCTATTCTAGGAGGACCCAGGATAAATTCCAGGGTCACAGCTAAATGTAAGCATAAAGTGGATCACAACTATGTTCTTGGTCAGGTCATGTGGACCCTTGGGGGTTGACAAACCAGGTAGAGTCACTCTGGGAGCAACTATGCCAAAATAGAGTGGGCATGCACTCTCTGGGTCCACACTCCAGTCTGGAACATAATCTCATAAAAGAAGGAACTCCATAATGCTGGCATATTCAGAGCAAAATAATTCTTTTTGGAAGCCAACCAACAATATAAAGCTAGCAGTTGAGAGCATACGTTTCGGCATCCTGCAGACCTGAGGTAGACTGCTGTCTCAGTTACTTAGCTCCACTCTATGCCATAGTTAACCAGACATAAATGTTGATACCTCACTGAGTATTTTATGAAGAATCCATTCTTGCAAAAGCATTTGCGGGTAATGTAAAACTTTCTTAAGATTCCACAGTGGAGACCAAGAAGAAATTTACATCATACTACCCAAAACAATCAACTTTAAAAATCTCTATTTGACGTTTATATTCTCCCAAGTTTTTTCTCAGCCTTCCTGGTGCAATGATTTTCTCTCTATCCCTCCTTGATACAAGGCCCAGTGTCGTTGGCTCCATGCTCCTCATCCTCACTCCTACTCATTCTCTTTTCCATGTCTCTATGCAGTTAATGTGCCTCCAGCTCTCCAGCTCAGCAACATAAAGGCTTCCCCGGTTAACAGGAACCATCCTCCTTGAAAAGCGAGTGGGATTATGTTTTATTGGTTACAAGGAGTGGAGGAAATTATTTCTTTTTCTTTTTAAAGAAAAAAGATTTTATTGGGGAATTGGGGGAGGGGAACAGTGTTGGAGAACCGGGGAAGGGGAACAGGCAAGTTGCTATCCTTTTGTTCTTCAGTGTAGTTGTGGAGGACCTCGTTTCACCAGCCCATGATGGTATTACCATTGCGCTCTTCCCGACTGAGGCAGTTGTTCACTGGCCATTGGACAGCTGCTCACGGTGGCTCACAGCAGCTGCTGGCCAGTCCCACTGCAGCCTACGCCATCGCAGGTGACTCACGGCAGCTCAGCTCCAGGTTGAGCTATTATTCGCCATCTTAGCTGTAGAGGGCGCAGCATCTCTGGCCCTCATGTGGGATCCGAACTGGGACCCTGCTGCTCAGAGCTCGCATCCCAAGCCAACTCTTAACCAACGCTCCACTCAGCCAGCCCAGAAATTATTTCTTATGCATCATGTTTCTATAAATGACTTTTCCTTAATTGGTATATTTTTTTTTCTGTATTTTCACTTCATTCCCTAAGAAAGAAACACATGGGAGATACATTTCCAGCGTCTCTCTCCTCCCTTCTTCATTCCTCCCCAGGGGTGAAGGAGTAACTTTTTTGATCAGAGACACTAGGAAAAGGAACAGAGTAGGTGTGTGTGGCAGCCATGGAGGTGTGACACTTGGATCACCCTTCAGGAAAGAAGTTGCCATTCAGTTGCAGTGAGTGAAGTTAGTTGACATCCTCCAGATTTTGAAGGCCATGTTCTTCTTAGGCAGCACTAACCAATAACTGAACATAGAAGGATTGTTAAGACCTGGCCATTTCTGCCCAATGTGGGATTCCTTTAATAGGCAATGTTTGCTCTTGAGCTCCTCAATGGGTTGGCTGAGATTTTGTCAAATCTACATTTAGATCCCAGTCTCTCCCTATCCAATTCTGCTTCCTTCCCCATTTTATATTTCACAGGCTTTACTCTCTATAAAGCTTCTTGCACTCCTAACTGTGTCTCAGAGTTGGCCTCCCAGAAGAACTAACAGGGTGAGGCTCTATAGTTTCTCTCTCTATATATAGTTTCTCTGTCTCTCTATAGTTTCTCTGTCTCTCTATGGTTTTCTCTCTCTCTCTCTCTCTCTCTCTCTCTCTCTCTCTCTCTCTCTCTCTCTCTCATTAACATACTCTCACAAACTCCATGTGTTTAGTTCTCCAGGGAATGGTTTCCCATTGCAAGTAGAAGGCTGCATTTTTGGATGTTGAATGCTGGTAGGGAGGGAGGTTTTTGTGGACCCATTTTGGCCATACAGTTTCATTTTACAATTCAATCTTAGGGTGACAACGCTGATATTTCTATCTCTATCTGTTTGATTCTTGAATTTTTTTTTTGAGGGCAGTGTCACTGGCCCTCACATGCGGGACCCGAACCGGGGCCGCTGGCTTCGCAAGCCAGCGCCCAATCATGGTGCCACTCGGCTGGCCCCTATCTGTTTGATTTTATGATTTATATATTAATTAGTTTTTGACACAGGAGGGAAACAAAAAACCTGATGTATTTATCACCTCAACTCCAGCATGAATGGGAAAAAATCCCAACAACTTCTCAAGTGTTTTTGGAATACTTGATGATTTTCTCTAGGCCACATAAGGGATTCTTTCTGCTCTTTTGTAATGAATTCATTTTTTTTAAAAAATCATCAAAGGCATGATCTGAAAAGGTGATGGATATTTAGCAGAGTAACAGACAGAACTAGAACATCTGTACCATGAGCATGAGGCTTTCCTAGAATGTTAGTGTGTGGGTGTATATGCATAGTGGGGGAATTGTTCAGTCCTATAAAGGTTGTTCAGAAAGGAGCTTTAGGGTACCACTCTTCTTATAATTCCTGTCTTTGGGAACTACCCCACATACAACCTTGGCTTAAGTGTTGGTCTAGGCAGCCAAATTTGTACTATGGCACCTCTACCTTCCTTCCAAGATGCCTGGCCCAGTTTGCCTCAGGTGCCTACCTGTAGCATCACTCACTGTTCATGTCCCATTCATAGCCCCTCAGCTCACCCATGAGATTGTCTGCAGCTTCATGTACAGTTAATTGTCTCCATATTCACCAGAGGCTTCTTACCTCAAGTGCCTGTATTTTATGGACTAAGGCTGTTTTCTAACTACAGGAGTACAGACGTCTGCTTGTGGAGCAGGGCAGAAGCCCCAGGGAATTTAATGCCCTCAGAGTGACTCCCAATTAATGAAGGACAGAAGTTGGTGGATACAGCCTCAATTTCCTCACTCTCTTGGAAGGACAATTCTACTCCCCAGTAAAATTGAGCTCCATAGCAATAACCCACTTATTAATACATCTTTTATTGAATTTCCTCCCTTTCGGTCTTTTTTCCCCTCTCCATGCTCCCTGGCATTACAATGAAAATAAACTACTCCCACCCAACGTTTTTTTCAGGATCTGCTTTTGGGAGAACTCAAACTTAGACACCACCCCTGGCCTGATCAGATTTCCTTCAGGAAATAGGAAGAATGAGTGAGTTGATGAGAAAACAGAAAGAAGCGTACATATAGAATGCAGCCGAGTTACAGAAATTGTGGAGCTTTATGGTGAAGAGCTAGGAACTCTTACAATGACTGTCCCCAGAAAGGCCTTGAATACAGAACCCTTCTAGTTCTAACTCCTAGGAGACCCAGTCACATGTCCACGAGCTTGCCTGCTGCTAGTTTAATTATGCTTCTGTTCCTTGCAAGCTAAATAGTTGTTTTTTGTTGTTGTTGTTTTTTAAAGATTTCACTGGGGAATTGGCGGAGGGGAACAGCGTTAGGGAATCGGGGAAGGGGAACAGACACGTTGCTGTCTTTTTGTTCTTCAGTATAGTTGCGGAGGATGTTGCTTCACTGTTGGTATCGTCATTGCGCTCTTCCCGGATGAGGCAGATCAGTCGCTGGCCTCTGGATGTCGCTCACCGCGGCTATTGGCAGCTCACTCGTGGCTGCCAGCCGCTCACGCTGGCTGCGGGCCACTCACTGTAGCCTATGGCAGCCCACTGCAGCAGGGGCTGCAGCCCACACCATCACCGGGGCTCGCACAGCCCAGCTCCAGGTGGAGCTGTTGTTAGCTGTAGAGGGAGGGCAGTGTCACTGGCCCTCATGTGGGATCCGAACTGGGGCCGCTGGCATCCCAAAACCAGCGCTTAACCAACGCGCCACTCGGCCGGCCCAAGCTAAATAGTTTTGACTCAACCAGAAGGGCAAATGAATTTCAGCTTGCTCCAAACACGTCTCTTTAAATCAGAATATTTTCACGTGTAGTGGAGAAACTGCGTCAGCAAGCGGGTTCATCAATAATGATAATCCTTCTTAACCATAACATTCTAAAACATGAGAAAAAGCTCTGGTCCCAACAACAACTCATTATTAAATTATTTTGAAGTTTGGAAGGTAGGATTGAAAACATTTCTATAGAGAGCTACTTGGTTCATTTTGTTTTGTTTGGTTTTTGTTAGTTTCTGATCAGGTTCTAAAGAGGGTGTAATATATTATTTGAAGGCCCATGGTCCCATGTGACTTAACTTTTTTTGGATAGCCCAGTGATCACTGATCAAGAATGAATATTTCAAGTCAATTTTTTATTTTTTATTTTTTATTTTATTTTTTTTATTTTTATTTTTTTAAATTTTAAGGACACTACAGGACCCATGGGCTTCCCAGATTTAAGGAGATTTTATTTTATTTTATTTTTTTTAAGATTTTATTGGGGAATTGGCGGAGGGGAACAGCGTTGGGGAATCGGGGAAGGGGAACAGACAAGTTGCTGTCTTTTTGTTCTTCAGTTTAGTTGCGGAGGATGTTGCTTCACTGTTGGTATCGTCATTGCGCTCTTCCCGGATGAGGCAGATCGGTCGCTGGCCTCTGGATGTCGCTCACCGCGGCTATTGGCAGCTCACGCTTGGCTGCCAGCCGCTCACGCTGGCTGCGGGCCACTCTGCAGCAGGGGCTGCAGCCCACACCATCACCGGGGCTCGCACAACCCAGCTCCAGGTGGAGCTGTTGTTAGCTGTAGAGGGCAGTGTCACTGGCCCTCATGTGGGATCCGAACCGGGGCCGCTGGCATCCCAAAACCAGCGCTTAACCAATGCGCCACTCAGCCGGCCCTCAAGTCAATTTTTTTATTTTTTTTTATTTTTTTTTATTTTTAAAGATTTTATTGGGGAATTGGTGGAGGGGAACAGCGTTGGGGAATCGGGTTAGGGGAACAGACAAGTTGTCGTCTTCTTGTTCTTCAGTTTAGTTGCGGAGGATGTTGCTTCACTGTTGGTATCGTCATTGCGCTCTTCCCGGATGAGGCAGATCGGTCGCTGGCCTCTGGATGTCGCTCATCGCGGCTATTGGCAGCTCACGCTTGGCTGCCAGCCGCTCACGCTGGCTGCGGGCCACTCACTGTAGCCTATGGCAGCCCACTGCAGCAGGGGCTGCAGCCCACACCATCACCGGGACTCGCACAGCCCAGCTCCAGGTGAAGCTGTTGTTAGCTGTAGAGGGCAGTGTCACTGGCCCTCATGTGGGATCCGAACCGGGGCCGCTGGCATCCCAAAACCAGCGCTTAACCAATGCGCCACTCAGCCGGCCCTCAAGTCAAAAATTTTTTAAAACATTATTCCAGCTTAGGAAGAGGAAGTGCAGGGGATGGGAGTAGGTAGCAGGTAGGATCTCCATCGAGTAAGATTGCTCCCCTGAGGAAGCTGACAACAACCATGATTTTTAAGATCCTTTCTATTCAGCTAATGACCTCAGCAGAGGAGAGAGCAGGGGAATTAAGTGCGGAAAAGGAAGTCCCTGCAACCATAGTTGGAGCCATGGGAAATACATTGCTGATTCCACAAGTAAGCCCAAATAGATAGTCAGGCTTGTTAAGACAACATCTCTGCAACCAATCAATAAAGGGCTCAGGTTATGCAGACCATGGTTTCATCCAGTTCGTGTGTTTTTGGATTTTGAGATAATGCTTTGTGTGTTCTCTTCCTCTAACAGGATATCTATGCGGTGTTGGCTTCCTAGGAAAGAGACTCAGCAGGTCCCATCAAGGGTTGCCATGCAAGCACTGCAAACTGTAGGGCTTGGCAGGAGAAGAAGGCCTGGAGACACTGTGAAAGCTAAGATCCCTGGTGTGGCCACTCAGCTGTGGGGTTGAATCACACTGGTTGGCACTTTAAGGCACCATACTTAACTCTTTCTCATGTCAAGTTTTATCTGGGGCAGGTCCCAGAAGGATCTTAGGTATCTCCTGCCACTCAGACTTTCTTACTCCTTATGCTATGCTGAAAATACCCTGCTAAAAAATCAGGAAGATCCCACTCAACCAAATGTCAAAGATGTTATTACCAATAATGAATAAACCAACATCATGTACCTCCTGATCTGATGTTCCAAGAAGGAAACAAAGCCATTTCTATAGCATTTCTGCCAGAAGAGTACATAAATCAAATCTAATATTCAGAATACACATACGTCAGATAAACCCAAACTGAGAAACTCCTACAAAACAGCTGGCCTGTATAAGAATGCCCATGTCATGAAAGACAAAGGGAGGCTAGAGAGACATGAGAACTAAATGCAACATATAAACCTGGATTGTATCTAGGGGGAAAAAGGAATTGCCAGAAAGGCATTATTGCAATCATTGATGAAAATTGAATATGGACTGTATATTATATAGTAAATAGCGCTGTATCAATATTCAATTTCCCAAACTTGATAATTGTCCTATGGTTTTGTAAGAGAATTTCCTTATTCTTGGAATATATATATATATATATATATATATATATATATATATATAATGAAGTTAGCCTCATCCATCTGCCTCTTCAACCTGAAATAATTCAGTGTGCGTGTGTGTGTGTGTTTATGTGTGTCCACATATAATGCAGATATGGAAAAATGTTAACAATTTATATATCTAGATAAAAGGTAAATGTAGGGAGTTATTTATACTATATATGCAACTCTTCTGTAAATTTAAAATCATTTTCTAATTAAAAAATTAAAATACCACTTATTATTATTATTTTATTAGAAGTAAATAACATAAAGAAAGGGTTATTTAAAAAATACCTTGAGGGCCAGCCAAGTGGTGTGGTGGTTGGGCACTGGCTTGGGAGGCCAGCAGCCCTGGTTCAGGTCCCACATATGAGGGCCAGTGACACTGCCCTCAAAAACAAAAAAAAAATATTTAAAAAGAAAAAAGAAAAAAAAACACCTTGATGCCACAGTAAAGTGGAGAGAAAAGAACTCATTACTACTATTGGGTTGTTGGAAAAGTCATGATGAATTTTTTCTATGTTTTTTGTTGCAAAAATTAGTCATGACTTCTCTGACAACCCAATAGCTCCACCAACTGAGCATTGTGGGATTAAGTAACTAAATCACTCCTAGACTCAGTTTTTTTAAAATGAAAGAGCTGGTCTGGATAGTCTCCAGGATGATTTCTTGTTCTCATACTTTGCAGGACTTCTCTTTCTGCATTTCACTTTAATGACACCAAGTCACAAACACTTTTTCAAGTGTATTTATTCTTTATTTATTCATTTAAATATAGCAGCCTTCTTCCTGAAAGCAAAGCCACAAACTGGCAACAATGACCAGTTTCAATATAAATGTCTGGAAATGCAGTTTAATGAATCTTAGAATAGAATTGTACTAACAGGAAGTATAATTAATTCATGGGCCTTCTTATAGAGTAAACCCAGGTTTTTGGTATAGGTTCATTTTACCCATAGTGTGAAGGGAATACAACTGAGGCATATATAGAATATCAGCACATCTGATGCCTTTTAATAGGGGAGATGAAGCTTATATTCCAAGTAAATAAAGAAATGGTAAAAAAAATAATGAATAATTTCATCAACAGATTATGACATTATCTGCTGGGAATATTAGACTGACTCCTAATGATGCAATATAAGCTCAATAGCTAGCTGTAAAAGTAATGAATCTGAGCAAACATTAATTATGAAGTGTTCTTGGCTTAAACCTGGACTTAACCATCCCGCTGACCTAAGAGAAATCCATGCAGTAAATTGCTTCAGGAGGCATAAGGATCCAGAAAACTCTGCTTCTAAAGGGTAAAGCATCATTTTTATTTTGAAACCTACTTTCAGGTGCTAAATTAAATTTTAGATGGCCTCAGCTTTTTTCCTGTCTCTAAAAGACCCAACTCACAAATTTGTCATGCCTCCAGTTTCAGAAAGCTGGCAATGGGAATCTTTCCTCAGATGAATCCCAAGCCTCGCTTAGCTTGGTTAGTTAATTACAGTCATTATCATGAAAAATACTAGGTCACGTTAGTTCCTTTTTTTTACAGAAGAGAGTAATATAGGAATGTTTATCCCGGTCATTTCATATTCAGCAACTAAGGCTGGCTTTTGTTGCTTGTGTGTGACATTGATAGAGGTCAACTGCAAAGCAAGTAGCAGACAGGATACAGTAACTTTTGTCAGAAATGTGATAACTGCATAGTGTTAGAGCACTTTTTTTTTCCTTCATCACAAATGCACTGAGTCAAACTGCCCCAACTCTGTCATTTTGGAAGATGACTTGGCTTCTCTGATCCCAAAATGTTCCATCTGTAAAATGGAGATATGATTTTATTTCTTGAAGATCAATGACAGAACTATCTTCTTGGGATAAAAGAGTTCATACTTCAGAAGGGAGTGTGAATCTGGAAATGTGTGACCTTCCTTTTGCTTCTTCCTAAAGCTCCACTGAAACAAAAGGAAAGGAAATGAAAGGATTAGTGCAATAAGAGATAAGACAGCAGCAACAAAATTTAGAAACAGGAAAGCAGTAAGTGACCCAGAAAACCTGAGAAATTTGAATCCTAAATTGGCAGCAGGAAAAGCTGAGAAATGACCTGACATACCATGTAGCACCTTGAGAAGCTTAGGAATTGGTGATAACAACTAACATGAGCAGTCGGGGTGAGGGTGGGACTGAAAGCAGGAGGATTAGGTGAAATTCCTTTTATGAAGCATTTAGAGTCCAGATCCTCTACTTCACTATGTGCAGCATTTGATCACTCTCCCACACTCTGACAGCCTTTGGAGAGGATAAAACCGGGGACTTTTGGACTGGAGAACACCAGGTAGATTTGAGGTCAGGAGTACTAACTCTATGAAAAATGGGAAATAAGTAAACATTTATATGCTGAATTTGATAAGCCACTTTTCCCAGCCCTCTTCTTCTACTCAGACCCTATAGCAATGGCTGCCAGACACGTGCCTTCCATGCAGATTATAGGATAATCCTTTGTAGATGTAGACATCAGATGTGCCCCAAGGGAATATGTCAGCAGCCACAGCACCATATTGCCATATCACCAACACTCAACCCACCTACTCCCATAGAGCTTCCATTTAGCTTTTTAGTAGTTCTTTTTTTTTTTTTAGCTGAGCCATCCTGCCACCTGTTGGCAGCTCAGCGGCAGCTCAGCTCAGGCTGGGCATCGAAATGCTGTTGCTTAGAGCTCAGCTCGCACTCTTTGTTTTTTGTTTTGTTTTGTTTTCTTTTTGAGGGCAGTGTCACTGGCCCTCATATGTGGGACCGAACCAGGGCCGCTGGCTTCCGAGGCCAGCGCTTAACCACCGCGCCACTCGGCAGGCCCTTCAGCTCGCACTCTTGAGTGAGCTCTTAACCCACTGAACCACCCGGCCAGCCCCAGTAGTTCATTCTTAAGTGTGAACAGACAAACCAAAGAGAGCAATCTTCTAAGGAAAGACTTTAAGCTGAAAGAAAGAAGCCAAACAATACAAAATAAACATACAAACAGAAAAAGGAGTGGGGGGAGGAACTGAATTTGCAAGGAGAAGAAAATTTTAAGAAGAGAATTTCATTACTGTCCTCAGAGAGAAAAGAGAATATTGCACCCATAAAATAAGAAGAGGGTTGCAGGTAAAAGGAACATTCAGAGAACTAAAAATAAGTATTTTCGAGATGAAAATTGTAATAGAGAAATAAAACATTTGGAATATAAAGTTGAAAAAATCTTCCAGAAAGTAGAGCAAGAATACAAAGAGATAGCATGGAAAAGATAAGAAAATTAAAGGACAAATCCAGATAGTCCAACATTCAATTAATAAGAATTACAGAAAAACAGAACAAAGAAAATGGAGAGAGATTATTAAAGAACTAGTAATGAAATCTAGTAATGAAATGTCCTATAACTGAAGGACGTGAGTTTTCAGTTTAAAGGGTCTATCAAGTGCCCAGCAAAATTTATGAAACTACCTACACCAAGGCATATCATTACTAATTTTCAGAACCCTAGAGACAAAGAGATAACCCTGCTTTCTTCCAGAGAGAGGAAAAACTGTTCATATTCAAAAGGCCATAGATTAGGGCCAGCCGAGTGGCACAGTTGGTTAAGAGCATGAGCTCTGAGCAACAGGGTCACTGGTTTGATTCCCACATGGGCCAGTGAGCTGTGCGCGGACCGAGCTGTCACTGAGCTGGTGAGAACCCATGCTCTTAGCAGCAAGGCACCTGTATGGGATGGTGGGCTGTGCCCACCTGCAACTAAGATTGAACACAGCACCTTGAGTTGAGCAGCTGTGAGCTGCCGATGGGTGGAGGCGGCAGGATGGCTCAGTGTGCAACAAGGTTGCCGGTTCCACTCCCACGTGGGATGGTGAACTACACCACCTGCAACTAGATTGAAAAGCTGCGACTGGACTTCAAGCTGAGTTTGTGTCCTCCACAACTAAGATTGAAGGACAACAATTTGACTTGGAGCTGATGGGTTCTGGAAAAACACAATGTTCCCCTTCCCCAATTCCCCAACACTGTGTCCCTGTCCCTATTCCCTAATAAAAATCTTTAAAAAAAAGCCATAGATTAGAATGACTTATCTTCTTAACATCAGCCTAGTAGCTAGAAGGCAATGGGGAAATGCCTTCAAGATTCTAAGGGAAAATTATTCCTAAGCTAGAATTCTATTAATTATCAATGAAGTGTCAGAATAGAATAAAATATTTTCATATAAGCAGAGTCCTCCCAAATTTGCTTCTTTTAAGTCCTTTCCCAGGAACCTACTAGAAGATGAGCTCCATCTAAATGAGGGAATAAATCAAGGAAAAGGGATGTAAGAAAGCCAAGAAATGGATGCAACTAAAGAAGCTACAGAAATTCACAGACTGAAGGGTGAGGAAAGGTCATAGAATGACTGCTGTGCATGAGAAGAAACCCAGCAGTCCAGGTTGGAGGTGGTCAGTAGAATTTAGAGAGGTTACTCAAGATGTTGAAATGGAGAAAACACCTGATGTATCAAAGGTGTCAAGAGGAGATTTAGACAACTAATGGAGAGTTGGGGGGTGGGGGTTGACTTGGTAATAAGAATGTAGAAAATTAAGCAAGCGGGCCGGCCGAGTGGCACGGTGGTTAAGCGCTGGCTTGGGAAGCCAGCGGCCCCGGTTTGGGTCCCACATATGAGGGCCAGTGACACTGCCCTAAAAAAAACAACAAAAAACAAAACAAACAAACAAACAAACAAACAAAAACATTAAAAAAAAGAAAATTAAGCAAGCAAACAATGGCAATCATTAACTCCAGGGAAAATAAAAAAAGTTGTGCAAAAAAGGAAAATTAACCACAGTATTGTATGGTGCTCAGTTGTGAATAGTATTTACATATTCAATGGAAACACTGAACTCACCATAATTATGCTACAACTATGTGAAGATGGTAGATGATGGGTACACATGTGTGGTGGGGGCTAGAAGGATGACAATAAGCTAAATCCTCATTGTCAGTAATGGGGAGTCAATAGATAATGGTGAAAACTGAATAAGAAAGTGATAAGCAAGTTATTTAAAGATCTCAAGCTAATTAGCTGAAATAATTGAAAATAGTTGCTGTTGGAAGGGGAAATGGGAAAATGATCTGACTTTTTATACTATGTGCAAATATAGCTTTGATATAAATAAAAACTCAATTATACAAAAGAAAGAGGACATCAATAAAAATAACAATAATTAAAGCACATCAAATATGTTTAAATTTATGCCAGGAAAACAACTTATTATTTTGAAAGCTGGAAAATAAAGGAAAAGAACCAAGTACTTATCTTGCCTTTCCTATATACACTGTATAAATAGTTGATGAAGGAAATTTTCTGTTATTAGAAATATTCCAGCAATAAATAAAGAAAGAAAGATACAGTTCGAATATTACCATTTTGTGACCCTAATGATATAATGAATCTGGCAAGTGATCATCAGTGTCTGCTAACTGCACAAAAAGAAGAAAATCAGACAGCCTCATGATGGAAGTACACAACCCACCTATAAGGTATTGTTGCCAAAAATTGAAATCAAGCAAACCAAACCTCTAGAGAAATTTGAACACTAATGACATAAAGGAATTGTTATTTAAGTATATATCAATGACATTAAGGTTATTTTTCTAAGTGTTCTTATGTTTTAGTAGAGGGTTTCTGAAACCTGAATGTACATCAGCATAAAAGGGAGCATAATTATAAACAGATTGCTGAGCCCTCATCCCCAGAGTTTCTAATTAGGTAGATCTTTGGGAGAGCCTGAGAATTTGCATTTCTGACTAGTTTGCAGGTGATGCTGAAGCTGCTGATATGGGGACCATAAATTGAGAATCACTGTTCTAGAGATACATTCTGAAGTATTTACATATGTAATTATATGATATTTGAGATTTGCTTCAAAATAATCTGGGAGGGAGAGAAAGGAGTAGGATAGGAGCAAACCATTATAAAGATCATCCATGACTTGGCAATTGTGGAAACCGGAATATTAAAACATAGAGGTTCATTATACTTTTCTGTTTACCTTTATAATATTATAATAACTATGTACAGTGTCAGATGCATAACAGACTTATTGGGGTTATCACTTTGTGAGGTATATAAATGTCTAATCCCTATGTTGTTTTGTACATCTAAAACTAATAAAAATAGATTTAAAAATGTCTGTTCATGTAAGATACCACAAAACATTGACAAGTCAGGACATAGACTATGTATAGGTTTTTATAACACATATAGCTAACAGGATTAGTTATCAGAATATGTTAACAGATACTATAAATCAATATAAGAAAGACAACCCAATGAAAAATAGGCAAAGGATATGAAAAAGCAATTCATAGACTAAGAAAACTCATTAATCAATGAACAAAGTAATTATATAATAACCTGGGAGATTAATATTAAAGCAACCATGAGATACTATTTTACGTCCATCAGATTGACCAAAAATAAAAAGTTTGATAACACCATGGATCGATGAGAATGTAAACCAACGCAACCTCTCAGTTTTTTCAGGTAGGGATTGTAAATTGCCTCAACCATTTTGATTTAAAATTTGGCACTATCTGGTAAAATGTATAACATGCTTATCTTATGATCCAGCAATTCTGTTCCTAGGTATACTCCTTAAAGAAACTCTCATACAGAGAAATGAGTTGATGTTTACAGAATTCTTTTAAAAGGTAAGCAAAAGTGTAAAACAGTCTAATATTCAGCAATGCAAAATGGATAAGTATATTGTGGTATAGCATGAACAGACAATGAAATACTATACAACAATGAAAATGAATCAACTGGAGTTACATGTATCAATAGTGATAGGTTTCAAAAACCTGTGTTAGATCAGAAAAGTAAGTTGCAGAGTGTATGTACAGTATGATACCATTGTAGTTTATCAACATGTAAAAATATATATACAAATACATATACTATATAATTTATATATACCAGGGTGCCGAAAAAATGTATACAAGTGGACACTTTGGTTAACATTGCTCAAGCCGTAGTTCACCGTAATCAGAAGTGTCTGGGTGCTGGATAACCACTTTGAGCACTTCTTGTAATTGCAAAAGTCAAAAGTGACTTGTATTCATCTTTTGTTATTGGTATGTATTGAGTATTACAATTTTAATACAGCTTTCCTTTCTTAAAATGTGTATACATTTTTGGCACCCTTTGTATATATATGGCATACATAGAGTAGAAAATATGAATGGAAATAATAAATACCAAATTGATGTTGTGATAACCTCTATAGTGGGAGGATACATAAAGTCCAATAAGGATATAGTCTTAAAATCATCCAACTAAAAATAATAGTAAGGGAATGATTATAACCCCATTTTCAAAGTCTCATCACTGATTACTTTACGTACATAAAGTATCCAGGGAGTTTTAGTGAAGTGACAAAGCCACCAATTACTAGCCTGAGTAAATTGTAAAATGCCACCACTGCAATCCTATCAAACTAAATAATGAGAGTTACTGTTCAATTATTGCTAGCATTGAGAAAGATGATTATTCTCTCTTCAGACAACTTAGAGCAAAGCTGATTGTACCTTCTATGCAAAAGGCTATTTCATCTTTTGGCTTGAGCTATTTTAAATATCTATCAGGTCTTGAGCAATTTCTATATGCCTCTTTGGCAGCAGTCCCAACATCCAAATTAGCAACCAGATGTATGAATAACCAAGCAAGATAAGAAATTACTGTGTGCTTTTAAGGTAAGCTCCATTTGTTCAAAGGGAAAGTAAAACAAGCCCACTAACAATAACAAAAGAATTTCTGTATCATAGCTTAATTGTGGTCATTTATAGTTACATAATTTTCATATTGAGACTTCACAATAGGTCTTTGCTTTTAGAAATGAGAGTGTGGTAGTACAATAAAAATTACTTAATTGAATTATTTAAGTTCTGCTATGACATATACTATCATTCAACCACTGCCAAAGAAGGAGAAAGGATATTATGTTTCATATTGACTTACAAAAAAAAAAACTAAATAAGTAACAGTAGAGGAATGTAGGCATTAAAAAATATGCTGTTAAGGTATTTTTAACAAAAAAATACAGCACTGTCACAGTTTTGTAAAAATAAAGACACCCTGTATAAATGAATATAAAATTATGAAAGGAAATATAAGAAAATGTTATATTTCTCTAGATGTTGGGTTATTGGTTATATTTTTCACATTTTCTACCATGAGCACACATTGCTTTTCTAAATGGAAAAATATATATTTTTTGAGGGCAGTGTCACTGGCCCTCATATGTGGGATCCGAACCAGGGCCACTGGTGTCCCAAGCCAGCTCTTAACCACCACGCCACTTGGCCGGCCCTGGAAAAATATTTTTAATAAGAATTCAGTATTATAATGTATGTAACTGTTTAAAGGACAGACTTTCAGTCCTAATTGATGAGTTATTAATAGAAAGCCTGAATGATTAACTATTGCAGCATGAAACTTCAATTGCATGTCTTGGTAATTTTTGTTTAAATATGTTATGGATTCTATTCCAATGAGAAGTGATAGTTCTTCCACTCTACAAAATCATCTCTTCAACAATGTTTTTTCTCCTCTGAACTGTGCTTTATTGAGATGTTAGAAATATCCCTTAATCATTTACTTGTGCATTTAAAACTAACAATGGGGGTTTGCAATCTTTGCTGCTTATTGAAGTCACTTTGGGAAGTTTAAACAATTCCAATGCTCAGGCCATACTCTTGACGCAGAAATCAGAATTCATGTGGGTGGAATTCAGGCATGTGTAAAACTTTCCAGGTGATTCCTATGTGCAGCCAGTACTGAGAATCAGTGAATTAGTGTCTTATTACTCACAGTGTGGTTCATGACCAGCAGCGTCGACATTGGCTGAGAATTTAACAGTAGTACAGAACCTTGGGGCCCACCCCAGACCTACTAAATCAGAATCTGCATTTTAACAAGATCCTTAGATTATTCACATGCATGTTAAAGGTTGAGAAGCTCTGTTCTAGAGTCCTCAGAAGGATGATCAAGGTTAATAAAACCAAGGTCATAAGTGTGACCCATGTTCCAACTAGTAGTTTGGCTATATTTGAGGTAGGTAGTCACTAACGTTTGTGTTTAACATTTTCTGATTTTAAGGTCATGTGTGTTGATGGTCTTTTGCGTCCATGGGTAGATGTAATGACCACCCAAACAAAGTAAAGGATGTTTCTGTTCCTTGTTAAGAGTACCTTATTACCACCAGGAAATCAGTTACTGGTAATAATTACTCTGACACCATTTATGAAATTCATCACACGAGACTTTCATAATCAAATTTCACCTACTTCATTCAGTAACATATCTGCTGGACCCCAAAGTGTTCCACACATCCATGATGATTCACATTGCACAGAGAAAGCCCTCAGTTAATGTTAGCTAGATATTATTATTATTGGGTTGTCGGAAAAGTCATGACATATTTTGTCTATGTTTTTCAAAGGTCATTTATTTATATAAAGAACAAAGATCAATCAATGATATATTGCCTGTTTTGTTTGATAACCTTTTGCCGTCTTTCAGTGAGCTTCATAATTCCTCGTTCATAGAAGGACCTGTCTTTATTTGTGAAAAGCTGAACAAGGTGCTGATTTACAGTCTCATCTGAATTGAACGTTATACCACGCAAGGAGTTTTGAAGAGAGCAAAACAAGTGGAAGTCTGACGGCTCACGGGTCAGGCGGTATGGTGGGTGTGGCAACACATCCCATCCAAGCTCCAATAATTTTTGAGGGGTGATTAAGCTTGTGTGTGGTCCCGTGTTGTGTCCATGGAACACAACTCCTTTATAATTAACGAGCTCTGGACGTTTCTGGATGATGGATTTGTTCAGACTGTCTAATTGCCGACAGTACACATTCAAATTGATCGTTTGGTTCCTTGGTAGGAGCTCAAAAAAAACCCGATACTTTTAAAATTCCACCACACTGAGAGCATAACCTTTGTCTGATGAATGTCTGCTTTTGATGTCGTTTGAGGCGAATCATCACATCGGGACCAAGACTGTTTGCACACCACATTGTTGTGAACAATCCACTTCTCATCACCAGTTATCAGTCGCTTCAAAAAAGGATCCTTTTCGGGCTGGCCGAGTGGCGCGGTGGTTAAGTGCTGGCTTGGGAAGCCAGCGGCCCCGGTTTGGGTCCCATATATGAGGGCCAGAGACACCTCCCTCAAAAAACAAACAAACAGAAGGATCCTTTTCCTCATGTTTAATGAGAATATTGCAGATGTTTATACGCGCCGTCAAAGGAACTTCTTAGAGTTCATGTGGAACCCAAATATCGAGCTTGTTTATATATCCCAGCTTCTTCAGGTGGTCATGAATATTTCAATGATGGATGTTCAATGTTCCTGCAATCTCTAGTGTCATGTAATGTGGGTTTCATTCGATCAATGCCTTTATTTTGTCATCATCAACCTTGGTGGGCCTCCCTGACTGAGGAGCGTTGTTGAGATCGAAATCACCAGCACGGAATTTCCTGAACCATCGTTGGCACTGACGTTCTTATAGAGCATTGTCACCCTAAACTTTATGCAACTTTTCACAAGCTTGACACACGTTCTTCTCTTTATGGAAGTAAAACAGTAAAATATAGCAAAAATGCACAGTTTTGTCTTCCATTTTCAACTTGTTGTAAAATCTCCAAAACCCATACAAATCGCTCAGTTTTTTTTAGAATGAAACTAGAACTGTCAGGTGTCATATGACATAGCAATAACATAGATGCGAATGACTCTAGTACTTCCAAAAATGAACTAGCGCCATCTGTCGCAAACATGTGTCATGACTTTTCCAACAGCCCAGTATTTCTGCCTTCAAATGGGCAATCTTCCTGGCTAAAATGTCCATTTCCCTCCTTCCACACCTGGCAAATGTAGACTTAGCATTCAAATACTGATTCCCTGTGTACCCTAACCCTAAACGCCCTCAGGTGAGGAGTCCCTCCATTGTGTGGCCTTCTGGGATGATACTTCATCTGCTATGAGTTTGTAGGACCTCCTACTCTTCAGGAGAAGGACCAGATGTTCTTGAACTCCAAGGGCTCCTAAGCCCTCCATAAATATGTATATAGTGAATCAATAATTTAAAAGAAAGAACCATCTCCCCTCGTGGAGATTTGCCAAGTGCACCCCTCATGGAGATTTGCCAAGTGCACTGCAGACGTTCTATTCAGGCAGAATAGAAACCCACTAGAAAGCATCTGTTTTTTTTTTAAATGATAGGGTTGGTGGGCTGGCTGAGTGGCGCGTTGGTTAAGAGCTGGCTTGGGACCCTAGGGGCCCCGGTTTGGATCCCATATGAGGGTCGGTGACACTACCCTCTACAGCTAACAACAGCTCCACCTGGAACTGAGCTACGTGAGTCCCAGCGACAGTGTAGGCTGTAGCCTCTGCTGCAGTGGGGCTGCCATGGGCTACAGTGAGCGGCCAGCCATCAGTGTGAGCTGCCAATAGCTGCAGTGAGTGGCCGTCCAGAGGCCAGCGACCGATCTGCCTCATCCAGGAAGAGGGAAATGATGATACCAAAATGGGCCAGTGAAACAACTCCTCCATAACTAGACTGAAGAACAAAAGGACAGCAACTTGTGTGTTCCTTTTCCCTGGTTCGCCAACGCTGTTCCCCTCCCCCAATCCGACAATAAAATCTTTAAAAAAAATGATAGGGTTAGATAGGGTTATAAGATCTTTTTTATAAGGCACTTACTGTTTAAAGGAAAAATTATAAATGATGCATTTTTTTTGAGGGCAGTGTCACTGACCCTCACATGTGGGACTGAACTGGGGCCACTGGCTTCCCAAGCCAGCGCTTAACCACCGCGCCACTCGGCCGGCCCAGATAATGCATTCTTTAAAGCCCTGAACTATATAGAGTCTGCTATTTCATATATAATAAGGCTTCCAAGAAAATTTTCATATTATGAGAATTGGACTTCTATCTGTTCCTTGTGCATTCATTAATTAATTCAAACTTATTCATTCAACAATATGTCATTTTAAATATCTACTCTGAGACATTATATGTTTTAAGTGCCCACAGAAGGGAATAACAATATGAATGTATCACCCCTTTACAGGATTAAGTAGAAATACCATCATCATATCATAATATTGTCTTGCAATAAGAAGTGATGTATATTTTGCAATTAGGCAAAATAGCCCACACTTGCTGTAGAGGGTGCAAAAATCCCATTTTATGGGCTTCTGTGTGTTCCTGCCTCAACTTTGTTGCACTTTCAACAGCCAGGCCAACACCTTCCAGCTCTTTTTCAGGAGGAGGACTCCTCTTAGACTACCAGAGCTGCTTTGCAATGATTGCAGATGTCGACGACGTATGAAAACACAGCTTACACTCCAGAGTTCCCTCATGGAAACAGGTTGAAGCTACCCTCTATGAGATTTGCGTAAAATGGCATGCTTACTTGGCTTTTTCTCTTTTCCCTTTCTTCTTCTCCCACTCCCATTATTGGCGCCTTCCCCTGGCCCCCCTTTTCTATCCCCGACCTTGCTATGGAATCATGCCCTTAATAAGTCACTGGAATGCAAATCCCCTTCTCAGGGTCTGCTTCTGAGAGTCATCACCCAAGGCAGTTTTTTTATGGTGTATTTTTATATATAAATACACACAGAGAGTTTTACATGCTTGGCACTCTTTAGCCTATATTTTATTTTGCCTTTATCAATTAGTCATTTATATTATTTATATATGTTGTTCCCACTGAGTTAAAGGGTCCTTAAGAATGGGAAATGTTTTCTTTCCTTTGTGTCCCCTTTTTTTTCCCCTCCACCTCCACCACAAAACCCCCTAGACTACCCATGCAGTATCCATGCTCAATAATGTTGTTTGTGATTTTTCAAACCAGATAGGATACACATACATTTTATAGGCACATACATTAAGAATGGTCAAAAAGTTAAACAATATGTTATTAAAGGATTATTCTTCTAGGCAGGAAGAACATATATTTAAAAATCTTATGACAAAAATAACCAAGTGAATTTTTATTTAAAATGAATTCATCATAAATTGTGTTTTAAAATAAGAAATGGAGAAAATAATTATACCACTACAGAATCTCTTTTGAATCATTTTATGATTAATGTCTACTAAAATTATTCAAATATAATCTGACACAAATTTTTCAAAAAGGCATAATTAGAAATGAAAATGGAGATAAAAGTTTTCATCAAGTCTCTTTCTTTTGCCGTTCAATCCAGTCCTCCCAATTCCTTTTCATGAATTCTGTGTTTCCCTAACATCCTTCAGCTAAACCCCATTTGAGACACTCACATGCAACATTCTTACAGCAGGCAAATGAGCTTGGCAACCTCATTGCCCTGCAAAACACCCCTTTTCATTATTGCCCAGCAATGACAGTCCCCAGAACAAGGGGAGTGGCCCTTCCTGTCTGCAGTAACTCAGTTATCTGCAAGGTCTTGGAATGTTCTTCCCATCAGGCACTAGTACATTGAATTTCAGAAGTCGTCTTATTAGATATAAAATTGATCTCCACCTTCAACCAATTTCCATGCAAATTAGGCTTGGCTAAACATGTAGTCTGAAAAAAATGAGCTATTGCAGAAATTCCACAAAAGACCTGGAGTATTTTTCATCACATGTGGTAAAGTAATTTTTCCATAAACTTCCCCATGCTTGAGTTGCTACCTCACATCACCTTTTCACAAAAGCCAACACATTGTTTCAATGTGGCTGTTGGTATTTTAATTCTATAGTTTTTCATTTATTGTCAAGGTTGGCCCTTATTGCCCATGTATCAAAAAGTGTTGCTGGAGGAGAACATATCTCCTAGCATTAGGGCACGTAGAGAGAGGTATGACACTCTAAGCCAATGCCAAAAATGGTACCTTGGTGCCAGACAAAAATGTTTCTTGGTTTCTTTCAAGAATCACCTAAATTAGAATCACTTGGAAGAGCTTGTTAACAATGCAAATTCAAAGACCCACCTATTGAACCCAAATTTCTGGAGATAGGGCCCTCTGTTTTATCAAGCACCATCTGACCATCATTAATTGGACCAGGAGTGAGTCTATGACTCAGGATCAATCTGAGATTTTCCTTAGAATATTTTTAATTAAATTTATTGGGGTGACATTGGTTAGTAAAATTATATAGGTTTCAGGTGTACAATTTTGTAATACATCATCTATATATCACATTGTGTGTTTAGTTCTCAGAGTCAGTTCTCCTTCCATCACCATATAGTTGACCCCCTTTACCCTCTTCTACACTCCCCTCACCCCTTACCCTCTGGTAACCACTGAACCGTTGTCTGTGCCTATGGGGTTTTGTTTGTTTGTCTTGTTTGTTTGTTGTTTTCAGTTTTATATCCCACATATGAGTGAAATCATATCATTCTCAACTTTTTCTGTCTGACTTATTTCACTTAGCATTATAATCTCAAGATCCATCCATGTTGTCACAAATTGCAGTATTTCATCTTTTCTTATGGCAGAGTAGTATTCCTGTGTGTGTCTGTGTGTGTGTGTGTGTGTGTGTGTGTGTGTGTGTCACATCTTCTGTATCCAATCATCTATCAAAGGAAACTTAGGTTGTCTCCATGTCTTGGCCATCATGAATAATGCTGCAATGAACATTGGAGTACATATATTTTTGCAGATAAATGTTTTCAGATTTTTTTGGGGGTAGATATCCAGGAGAGGGGTTGCTGGGTCATATGATAATTCTATTTTTAATCTGTTTGAGGAAACTCCATACTGTTTTCCAGAGTTGCTGTACCAATTTACCCCCAACAGTGTATGAAGGTTCCTTTTCTCCACAGCCTCTCCAACACTTGTTATTATTGTTGATGAAAGCCATTCTAACAGGTGTGATGTGGTATCTCATTGTGGTTTTGATTTGCATTTCCCTAATAGCTAGTAAAGTTGAGCATTTTTTTCATATATCTGTTGGCTGTTTGTATGACTTCTTGGGAGAAGAGTCTGTTCAGGTCCTCTGCCCATTTTTTTTTTTAATTGGATTGTTTGTTTTTTTGTTGTTGAGTTGTATGAGTTCTTTATATATTTTGGACATTAGCCCATTATTGGAGGTTTTGCTTGCAAATATCTTCTCCCATTCAGTTGGTTACCTCTTTGTTTTGTTGGTTTCTTTTGCTGTGCAGAAGCTTTTTAGTTTGATATAGTCTCATGCATTTATTTTTGCTTTTATTTCCCTTGCCTTTGAGGTCAAATTCATAAAATCTTTTCTGAACCCAAGGTCCATGATTTTTTTTTTTTTTTTTTTGAGGGCAGTGTCACTGGCCCTCATATGTGGGACCCGAACCTGGGCTGCTGGCTTCCCAAGCCAGCGCTCAACCACCACGCCACTCGGCCGGCCCTTTTTTTTTTTTTTTTTTTTTTTTTTTCTGAGGGCAGTGTCACTGGCCCTCATATGTGGGACCCGAACCCCAGCCGCCGGCTTCCCAATCCAGCGCTTAACCACCACGCCACTCAGCCGGCTGAACCCAAGGTCCATTAGTGTAGTACCTGTGCTTTCTTCTATGCATTTTATTGTTTCAGGTCTTATGTTTAGGTCTTTGATCCATTTTGAGTTAATTTTGGTGTATGGTGACAGATAGCAGTGTAGGTTCATTCTTTTGCATGTGGTTTTCCAATTTTCCCTGCACCATTTACTGAAGAAGCTTTCGTTTCTCCATTGTATGTTTTTGGCTCCTTTGTTGGAAATTATTTATTCTTTAAATGTTTGGCAGAATTCACCCATGAAGCCATTTAGTCCTGAGTTTATTTTTCTTTGTTAGGAGGTTTTTGATTACTGCTTTAATCTTACTAGTTGTAGGTCTATTGAGATGTTCTAGTTCTTCATGATTCAGTTTTGGTAGGCAATATCTTTCTAGAAATTTATCCACTTCTTCCAAGGTATCCAATTTCTGGTGTATACTTATTGTTAGAAATCATATATATTCTTAGAAGTCAAATATATATATTTGCCATATCTTCTGGTGAATTGGCCATTTTATCATTATATAATGTCCTTTTTTGTCTCTTGTGACAGTATTTCATTTACATTATCTTGTATATGTATGGCTTCCACTGCTCTCTTTTGGT
Organism: Aselliscus stoliczkanus; assembly: GCA_033961575.1. Lineage (NCBI taxonomy): Eukaryota > Metazoa > Chordata > Mammalia > Chiroptera > Hipposideridae > Aselliscus > Aselliscus stoliczkanus. Next base: position 108,039,784 of record CM066737.1, read on the forward strand.
AATCATTTACATGGATATCTTTTTCCATCTTTTCACTTTCAGATTATGTGTGTTCTTAAATCCAAAGTGAGTCTTGTAGACAGCATATAATTGGGTCTTCCTAAAAATCCATTTAGTCACTCCATGTTTTTGATTGAAGAATTTGATCCATTTCCATTTAAAGTAATTATTCTTATTTTTTTAAATAATCTTTTATTGTGAAATAAACATTTAAAAAAAATTAGTTTCAGGTGTACAACCTGAAACTAATTTTTACCCCCAAAGTGAAAGCCCCCCTCTCCCAGTTCGCCACCCCACTCCTCCTCCCCCCATATCATACATATCTATTACAATTCCTTTGATTCCCTTCCACAGTATACTCCACATCCTGTGACTATCTATATATTCAGTTACAGTTGGCATACAATATTACACAACATAAGCTTCAGGTATACAGTGATCAAGCCTCTACTCCATCCATGAAGTGGTCTCCCTAACAAGACATATGACTATCTGACACGCCACAAAATTTTTACAACATTATTATATTCCCCGAACTGTGTTTCATATACCTGTGGCAATATTGTAGTTGTCTATTTATGCTGTCTAATCCCTTCCCCTTCTCCCTTATCCCCACCCCCTCCCATAAAGTAATTATTAATAAGCAATTACTTGTTGCCATTTAAAAAAATTTCTGTCTCACTTGTGGTTATAATGTTCTTTTCCCCTCTTGCTGTTTTCCTTTGTATGTAGTGGGGTTTTTTTGTAGTGTCATGCTTTGATTCACTTCTCATTTTCTTTTGTGTATCTTCTACAGGTATTTTCCTTATTAAAAGGAAATTGGGGGAGGGGAACAGCATTGAGGAATCGGGGAAGGGGAACAGACAAGTTGCTGTCTTTTTGTTCTTCAGTCTAGTTGTGAAGGACATTGCTTCACTGGCCCATGTTGGTATCGTCATTGCGCTCTTCCTGGATGAGGCAGATCAGTCGCTGGCCGCTGGATGGTCGCTCACCGCGTCTATTGGCAGCTCACGCTGGCTGCCAGCCACTCATGCTGGCTGCTGGCCACTCACTGTAGCCTATGGCAGCACACTGCAGTAGGGGCTGCAGCCTACACCGTCGCCAGGGCTCACACAGCCCAGCTCCAAGTAGAGCTGTTGTTAGCTGTAGAGGGCAGTGTCACTGGCCCTCATACGTGGGATTGAAACTGGGGCCGCTGGCATCCCAAAACCAGCTCTTAACCAATGCGCCACTCGGCCGGCCCTGTTTCTGGAAATTTATTTTGTTCCTTTGATTGGGCCATTTTTCCTTGTTGCTTTGTGTTCCTTGTAACTTGGTGTTGGTATCTGCCATTTTAAAAAACAGTTAACTCTCCTAGTCTTTATGAACTATCTTCATACAAGGAAATACTTTCACCAATCAGAGCGACTAAAGACTCTGGGGGCCTCTCAAATCTTTTCTGTGGAGGTGTCTTCTGGACTTGTGCATGTAGATTCCTAATTAAAGGGATTTGCTGGTTTGTTTTTTTCAGGAGCTTATGATCTCTTGTTTCCTCTGAAGCAGCAGCATACTGCCCAGCTCTTGTTTTGTTCTCAGTGGCCCTCAGTCATCTAAAGGATGCCAGTTCCTGTATGTTTTGAGACATGTGAGACAGAAGCTAGTCCCTTGGGCAGCCCCTAAAAAGCAGGAATTTTGGATGCATGCTCCATTCCTCTCCCCTTGAGGGGGAGGCCACTACGCTATGTCAGCCTATATCTGCTGTGCCTCGGGTGTTCTGGTGTAGCAGCATGTCACGCAGTTCTTTTTTGTTCCGACAGGCCCCTAAACATCTAGAGTATGTTGGGGAAGCCCCCTGAAAATCCAGAATGTTGGAGACATGCTCCACTCTTTTCTTGCCCTCCCCCAAAAGAGAGGATGTGAGTGGTATCAGTCTCTGTCCATTGTGCTGTGATTTTCTTGGAGCTCCAACATGCTGTCCAACTCCTTTTTGTTCTGAGCAACACCTAGGCATCTAGAGTGTGCATGTTTCTATCAGTGCTCCTAGAGAGGTGAAACGGAAGCCCGTCCCTTGGCAGCCCCTGAAAGTTAGAACATTGGGCATATGATCCAGTTTTCTCTTTCATTACCCCAGAAAAGCCAGGAGTTAGGAGTTTGCTCCAGATGGCACAGCACTGTGCTGAGGAGAGAGACTATGGCAAGAGATTGCTACAAACTTTCCTGTGAACTTCAGTGTAACTGGTTTCACACTTGCTTTGGGTGCAGAAGCCTCTTAACTGGTTTCTGGATTTCTCAGAGCAGGAATTGTAAATGTATTGTTGTTGAATTAGTATTTCCCTGAGAGGAAGGAAGTTTTGGGGCCACTGTTCTGCCATTTTAATGACATCACTCTCTGTAACTTTGACTCTTATTTTTAATAGGAAAGAGAAATAAATTTCTATTGTGGATAGAATGTTTTTGAGAGTTTCTTTTTAAGCAGCTAAATCCAATAATATTAATGGATACAGATAGATGCCTGCTGTGGTAGCTAATATTAGATGGAATCTTAAAACTTTACAAATCTAGGACAACATAAATGTAAGATTCAAAGTATTTTTCTGTTCCAAATTGTTTTCTGAAAAAGAGGAAGTTAAAATTAATGAAAATATACAAAATTGCAGTTATGAAGAAAGCAAATCCTCTTTGATTTATTTTTGTTTTTACCCATAGGAAAACAATGGTTCTTATGCTGTTTTGGTTAATTAGGAAGAACAGAGCAGATATACAAATGTTAATCCCTTGGCTTGCCTCAGATTTCACATCTTTCTTTGGTTTGGAAACTTAGACTGCCTCAGAAACCAGAGTCAGCTGGTACGAAATAAATGGTCTCATTTTATTTATATTTAACAATTTGGTAAACGAAATAAAGCCATTAGAAGAGATAACTGACCTCAGGCTTTATTTATTTATTTATTTATTTATTTATTTATTTATTTATTTATTTTAGCTGAGCCATCCTGCCACCTGTTGGCAGCTCAGCGGCAGCTCAGCTCGGGCTGGGCATCAAACTGCTGTTGCTCAGAGCTCAGCTCGCATTCTTGAGTGAGCTCTTAACCAACTGAACCACTCAACCAGCCCTTCTGACCTCAGGTTTATAATAAATATTGAGACTAGATAAATATCGCTGCTTTTTCATGACATTTATCTGGTAGCAGGAACCGATTAGACTGTCATAATGTTCTATTCCATTGACTTATCTCCAAGTTCCCTTTTATAGAAGACCAATCTTTCGGATGCTCTTCCACTCATCATTTTTATGTACTTATTTACTTATCTCTTCTGCATCCATTAGCAAAACTGTATGTCTGAATTCCAACTTTGTATGTCTTGTGCAAAACTTAAAATCCAAATGTACAATGCTCTTTAAAAAAAGAAGAAAAAGGCTAAATGTCACCATCTCAATAAAAACCAATTTTACTGAATAGTGGTGGCCTGGAGATCCATTTATGTGAAGATTCTTATTGTGAATTTTAAGTAACTATGTATGAACCATTTAGCTGCATGTTAAATAGAAAAATAATATTGACGATTTTATGGAACATCTTAATTGAAAGAGGAAATACAAATAGAGACTGAAGATACTGATGTTTTTCTCTTTTAACTAAATTTGTCTTGTACAACTTCTCACCAATAATAAACCAAATTTCTCTATCAATCTTTCCAGAAATAGTTCAAATAAACAAAACAACCAAAGACATCGTATAGGTTTTTTTTTTTTCAAGGCTGTCAGAGTTTGGTAAAGTAATGAGAAATTGTGGAAAGCTTCCATTGTACTTAAAAGCTAGAAAAGCACTGAGTTAAATATCCCCCTCATGCAGTGCCTGCTTATCCTTTCTTTGCAGATCTGCTCTCTTACATGGCTTTATGTCACATGTTTTCCTGTCCTGCCTACTTTTACCACTACGTAACCAGATAGTCTTGAAAAGGATTGATTTAAGTCTGTGTTATGCATGAGCAATAAAATTAGTTAACTTTGAATCTTTATTACCAGTGATCACATCAAAGCTGAAAAATACAGCATGATTTCTTTTTTTACCCTAGAAGTTGAACTTGTCAAAAAAACCATTTAGGCTTGTATGTGGAGTATGTTTGATTTAGGAATCAGTGAGAAAGAATAAGCAAAACAAACAAACAAACACTCAAAGAAAAAACCCCATGACTCTTTTCTAAGAAGAACCAACTTAGAAAAAGAGGATAGATGGTAAACAGAAAGTGGGAATTAACTTCTTCAAGCAGCTACATGCAAAATAATAATGATTTTGGACAAATGCTAACATTCATTCAGAGCTAGACATCAAGTTAAACCCTTTATAGGCATTATCCTAACCATTCTGTGAGACAGAGTCTATTATCATTACCAATTTTCACATGAGAGAACTGAGGCTTAGGAATAACTCTTCCAAGAGCACACAGCTAGATTTAGTGGAGCAGGAATTTGACATCATATCTCATTTCAACACACCCACTTGTCATTGCTCAAGAGCTGATCTCCATGAGCTCTTATTCCCAACCATCCTCTCAAACATGACTTCTACAGCCTTTCCAAACATTTTTCTTGATTCCTTCACTGTCTACCCTGCTTTTCTAAACAAATCACAGCAAAGTACTTTAAATGATCAAAACCCCAAATTAGTTCAGACCTCTTTCTTTTGCAAGTGAGAGACACCCATTTGAGCAAAAGATGAAATGCACTGGGCCCCGTAACTGAACAGTCCTTAAGGTAAGGCTGGGTGCCAACAATATCATCAGGTCATACTCTTTGTCTATGACTCAGTTCTGCTTTCCTGTGTGGCTTTATCCTCAGCTTGCTTTCACCTTGCAGTCATAAGATGGCCACCAGCAGCTGCAAATTTAATCCTTCTACTTTGACAATGCCAGCTTTAGGCTTTCTTCAGATGGAGTGATGAGTGCAGTTCATTTACTTATTGCACCTGGTTTTTAATTCTGCCATTACATTGTGGACAAGTGATCCCCTTTGACATATAATGGCTAAAAACACACTTAAAACTGACAATGCTGGAGGTAGAGAAAAAGAGACAAGAAAGAGAATCAAATCCTATGTTCAAATGTACATTTTTATGGCCATTTGTGCAGAGCAGCAGGATCAAGAAACTGGTCCAGAAAACAGACATCAAACCTTATCCATCAATTAGGAATTGGTTGAAGATTTTGACATTATGAAGGGCACTGCAGATATCAACAGATATCTCTTGAACAAATATTGTGTGCCAGGCATAATTTACATACTGGGGAACAACAGAGACAAAAATTCCTGTTCTAATGGGGATTACATTCTAGTGGGTGGGGACAGACATAAATCAGTGAAAATATAGTTTTTAGATACTAATGGTTGGGGGGAAAGTGTTTTAAATTGAAATAATAAGTCGTGGAAGACTTCACTGAGAGAGGGGTGAAGGGCAAGCCATGAATGAGTACATCTTTTGAAGAGTATTCCAGGTAGAGAAAACTGCAAAGGAAAGTCTTCAAATTAAGACTATCACTAGTATGTTTGAGGAATATCCAGGTGGCTGGAACTGAAGGAGCAAGAGGAAGAAGAATAAAAGGAGAGATCAGAGAAGTAATGAGGGCCAAATGGCAGTGGGCCTTTTAAGCCATCCTATGAAATCTGGACTTTACTTTGATGGACAGGTGAAACATTGACATCAGTCAGAAGGCAACATCTGCCATAACGTTCTGGCTGCTGTTTTAAGGATGGCCTATGGGGGCCAAAGAACACAAGCAGAAGTCTACAATTAGGTTGCTAAGCTAATAAATCAGAGATGCATTTCCAAAGAGAATGTACTCTATGGACTAGACATAGCACTGACTCAGTTATCTAAACCATTTCCAGGATGCAAAGTATTTTGAAAATATTTTAAAGATGGTTTACCCCATAAAATGTACCAAGCCTGAAGTGTTCAGGTTTGACAGTTATACGATTACTGAGTTATTTTCATATTTATCCTTAGATAGCAATTATTTGCACAAGAGGGACCCTTTGATTTTAATACTTGTTTTCTGGGTTGTTTTGCATAATTTTTTATGATTTCCTTGATGAACCCGCTAAAACTATTTTCCATCCTTAGTTTTGCATAATCTTATAATTAGGAGGCACTGAGGAAGAACTAGGAACTGGGCAATTCAGCAAAATAACAGAAACCATGTGTTGGGAGCTGCCCGTCAGCAAATGCTGCTAGAGATTCTGTAACTATCAGGACAAATCTTGCAGATAAGAGCAAAATTAATGGCTTTGGCAAGATTTTGTATAGGCTGCATATTTCTTGTGGGGTCATTGCTACTTCTAAAAAATTCAACTAGAATTATTACTTTGGAACACAACTTTCTGTGTGCCTACGTAGTTCTTGTGTCCAGTCCAGAGTCCCCCCAAATATCCCCTTGCCCAACTGCTTGTTGCCCTGTTGAGTGGGCACTATTGATTATAGGGGACTTCTATGGTCTTGGAAAATGGGAAGCTAGCAGTATATTCCAGTTACGATTGCTGCATAACAAATTACCCTAAAACTACCCTAGTAGTCTGAGATAACTATTTTATTTTGTTCATAATATTGTGGGTCATGAATTATGGGCTTTAGATGGCAGCTGAAGGTCCGACTGAGGTATATATCCAAGGTAACTCAGTCACTGGACGTCAGTTGATGTTATCAGAGGGGCTGTTGACCCAAGCACCACAAGTGATCTCTACATGTTGTCTGTACTTCCTCACAATATGGAAGACTCAGGGTGGTCAGACTCTTACAAGGTGGCTCAATGTTGGGGGCCGACAGCATCCTAGTGTCTGACAAGGCCACCTTGAAATAAAGATCCACACTCAGCACTGGATGTCTGGGATGCTGCCTTATGGTTGGTCATGTAATGTCTCCTATCTCTATGAACCCATGTGCCTTTCCTCCACATCAGATCCTATAGAAGACAGTACTTTCACTGCATTTATGGCAAGTTCCTGGGGTACCCTGATAATATCTGGCTGTGTAAGTCAACGACGGGGAAGATTTCCTAAAAAGGAAACTCCCTAAGACAGGCTACAGTCCGAGGGTACCCCAGGACTGAGAAATAGGGGACTCAAGCCCCTTGGAAACTGAGGCTCAGGCGTCTGTTCACATGGACAAATCCTGTCTGTGAGAAACAGATAGTGTCTGTGAGAAACTGGTGTTATCATCCATCCTTGAGCTTACTTGCCAATGCAGTTGTGAAAGGTTTCCTTGGAGACGAGGAGACCAAGGTCTCTCGGCCATGAGAGTTCTGATAAGAGACAACTTACCGACCATGAGGTATTTTAATTAACAGCCTTATTTTAACTCTGCTTTGTACATTGCTGTAGCAACAGATACTGAAGCTTTGACTGAGAAACAGATGTTCCCCTCTATTACAATAATATACAGCTCTTTGTGGAATAGGAAAAGTTTGAGACTCCTTTTGCTACTAAGTATTATAATCACATAGAAATAGTTTTTTGCCCTAAACTCAGCCACTGCTAAACTCTTGGCAATAGTTCAGGTATATGCCCTGTAAGGTAGTCATGGTAACCACTCTTTAGGTGATAAGTAAAATCCTTGAACAGGCCACAGTGTACTCTGGAAATATAAAATTATAAAAAAGTAAAGACTGTAAAAGTCCTGAGTAAGAGAAAACATCATGATCATGTGAAACATAACTTGTAATTGAGATAATGGTAAGAAGCCCCTATAAAAGGGGCCAGGCTTAATAATAAAGTGTGTGTGACGCTCCTGTGAACCTCTTTCCGTTGTCTGCCTCCTTCTTTCTCCTCACCGATGCCATCCCACCCAAGGGAACCCCTGGTCCTCGTGGGGGCTGGCCTCCAGCAGCTCAAGGCTCCAAATAGGAGCGTTCGGCATGTAAGATGGAAGCTGCAGCATTTTTTTTTTTTATGAACTAGCCTAGGATGTCATTTCCATCACATTCTGTTGGTTCCAAGTGAGCCATAAGCCCACTCAGATTCAACGGGAGGGGACATACACCTTTCCTTGTGATGAGAGAATGTCAAGGTCACATTGTAGAGGAGCATGTGGCATAGGAAACATTATTTGGGCCATATTTGGAAAATATAATCTGCTACACAGAGTTAGTTATTAAAAATAGAATGTGTTAAGTCACTGAATTCAAGGTATAGAGGTCACCAGACTTTGTGGAGAAACAAAGTGAGCAGGCAGAAACTGAAGAATGTTCACATTCTTGCATTCAAAAGAGCAAAAGGATCCAAGAAAACAGTGGGAGTTTAATCAAATCAAGTTAAAATTTCAATAAAGTCTTCACTCTGCGTTCTATACTCCAGGGCATGTTGCTAATGGTGCTATTATGGCAATTCATTCATAATTTCACAAACTTTTAGTGAGTGCCTACTACATGCGTCAGGGACTCTTCTAGGCTCCTGGTGTACTTGTATATCAGTAAATAAATGTGACAGAAAGCCCAGCCTTCATAGAGAGTGTATTCTAGTGAAGTCATGACATTAAAATAAATGACACTGCTTGTGAATTAAGTAAATGACAACTAGAGGCGAGGCCTCATGTGGTCTAAATAGTACTACATCTATATATATTCTGAGGTATATTCTGGGCTGTAGTTTTTCCAGGTGATTGATTGTGCCACAGAAAAAGTGGTGAGGTCTTCATAAGAGTTTTATAGGGCCAGCCGAGTGGCGCATTGGTTAAGAGCTGGCTTGGGACACCAGCTCTGAGCAGCAGGGCCCCGGTTTGGATCCCACATATGAGGGCCAGTGACGTGGCCCTCTACAGCTAAGGTGGTGAACAACAGCTCCACCTAGAGCTGGGCTGCTGTGAGTCGCCAGTGACGGCACAGCTGCAGTCTCTGCTGCACTGGGCTGCCATAGGCTACAGTGAGTGGCCAGCAGCCAGCATTAGTGGTCAAGAGCCGCCGTGAGCTGCCGTCCAGAGGCTGGCAACCGATCTGCCTCACCCGGGAAGAGCGCAATAATAATACCAGCATGGGCCAGTGAAGCGATGTCCTCCACAACTAGGCTGAAGAACAAAAAGACAGCAACTTGTCTGTTCCCCTTCCCCAGTTCCCCAATGCTGTTCCGCTCCCCTAATTCCCCAATAAAATCTTTAAAAAAAAAAAGAATTTTATGAATTCTTATAAAAAAAGAATTTTATAGGTGAAAGGGTTAATTGGTCCTGTGAATTTAAGAGGCTTCTGGAGATGGCTAACCTCTTCGCTTCTCCCAAATCATGCTGTTTCACATCCATCTTATGACCCTTGTTCTACTTGTTGGCATCACTGTCCAATAGCAACCTTTAAAACCCCCAATGCTTCACCCCACTCTGTATCCATACCCTTTGTCATGTAACTTGGAGTTCCATAAAGACACTTTATATTTCCTCATGTGATTTGCCAATAGAACAGGGCAGACAAGAGTGTGTCAGTTCTGAGACCAGACCTAAAGAAGTCTTGCATGTTTCTGCTTATGCTCTTGCCCCTCTGCCATCATCATGCAAGCATGCTGGGGTTGGCCTCTCAAAAGATGAGAGACATGTGGACAAGAGCCTAGTCACCCCAATCTCCCTAAGCAGCAGCCAGCCCACCTCCAGACACAGGAAGGGGCCCAGCCAAGGTCCCAGATGCATGAGCAATAAACTTGTTATATGCTACAAGATTCTGTGCTTGCTAGTAATGCAGCATTTGGGGGCAACACAGGGGTGACTCAACTGGGAAAAGGCAGAGATCCTTCTCTTGGAGACCTGCTTACAGTTCCATTTTGAAGCCAGTCAGCACAGGTCCCTGTTGTCTCTAGATTCATGGCAAGGGTGAGATGTAGAGAAGTGAAGTGGAATAAGGCTTCATTTCCACTGTGAAGGGTTGCATTTAATGTCTCCTGTGTGAAGGGACAAAAATCATTCTCAATGCCTGCTGTGGTTGAGGGATGAGGGAGAATGCCCCAACAGAAAGTAAACGTTCTAGTGGCTCCTTTGATACCCTTAACCCATCAAGTGCCCTGCCTAAAAGTGGATTTAGCGTATTATTATTGTTAAAAATAAACCTTTTTTGGCAGTGTTATAGGAGGATGGGGGCCCTACCATCCACTATGTGGCTGTCAGTCCTAGCAGTCTTCTCAGAAAAGTGAGCTCCTTTTTCAAAATGCATCAAGGATGAAGGGGCAGGCTATTTAATCTCTGCTTCCAAATCATTGTGACAATGAACACTTCCGAAGGAAAAAAAAATGCCTCCAAACAAAACTGGCCTTTCAAGTAACTGGAGCAGTTGCTCTTCCCAGGAAGTGTCAGTAACTTTTCCATGAGTCACTTACTCTTTTGTGTCTTGCACAGTCCCTATCAAAATGCAAATACCCAGGGAGAGGTGACCTCTTTGGCCTTCACTGGTCGACACTTTGGGAAAGGAAGAATTATTTGAAAATAGCTGAGCAAAAGAAAGGCCACTCATTGTGTTATTGTTCATTTTCTGCCTTTCCCACTGGACTGTAAGCTTCGAGAGGTCTAGGACCATGTATCTTTTGTTTCGCCCTCTATTTCCACAGTCCAGGACACATAGGAAACCCTCAATAGCATCTGTAGATGGAAATCAAAAGGGAAGAAACATAGGAAGGAGGGAAAGACGTAACTGAGGACACGCAGGAAAGGGTAAAAAAAAAGCCTACCTAAAATTCTCACGCAGCGTTTACTCTTATATTATAGTTAATGACCTCAAGATATTTATTGGGCTCTTATTATGCATGGGGGAGGGGTTCTAGGAGAAAGACAACTCCCGCTCTTTTACCTTAACTTTGTCGTTCTTTGAATTTTTACTCCTGTATACTCCAAGAAAAACGTCACGACAACTAATGCCAAGAAAGTTTCCCTATGGGCATTTCACTGTTTTAATGCATGAAATGTGATGCACTCAAACCCCTCAGCCTGTGGGATTGAGGCATATCAGAATGAGAACTCCAGAGTGACCAAGATGAAAAACAAGTTTCAGGAGGGCGCTCAGTTCCCCCCTAGTTCTCTAGATTAGTTCAGTGGCTTTCCATCCTTTAATATGCATATGAATCACCTGGGAATCTTGCTAAATATGGTGATTTGGCTTCAATAGGTCTGAGAAGTGAGAGATGCTGCAGTTTTAACAGGCTCCCAGGTGATGCTAATCTGCTGACTCCCGGACCTCACTTTGAATATACAAGGGACTCGAGGTCTTCACCTCCCCACACCAGGTGTGCTTACGCCCAGACTTAGCGTTCCGGTTCAATGTCCCGCGCGTCCCTGGCCTCCAGCCGGGTGGGGAGGAGCTGGGGGCGGAGCGGGAGGAGTGGCACGGGCGCCGCGTGTGTCCTGCCAGAGATCACCTCGGCCCCTTAAAGAGGCGGCGGAGCTGCGGCGGCTGGTCAGGGAGGGTGCGGCCTCTGGGAGGGGCGCGGCGACGCACCTCACCAGCGCTTGCCGGGGTCACTCAGTAGCCTCGCGGCAGCTTTGTGGCCCACTTGGCAATCCGGTCCTTGCTTCTCACGCACGCCTCCTCTTGTCACCTCCCGTCTCAGCCTCCCTGCTCCATCCCGGCCGCATCCACAGCCATCCGAGCGCCTCAGAGAGCGAGAGGTGGTGCGTGGGGCTTCAGAGCGCGCCCTCAAGCGGACCCCGGCTCGGCCTTACCGGGCACGGGCAGCAGCATGGACACCAAACGCTGCTTCGCCAACCGCTTCGATGACTACCAGGGCAGCCTGCTGGCGGGCCAGTGCGAGGAAGCGGTGGCGCCTTTGGTCACCGCCACCATCGAGCGCATCCTCCAGGAGCTGCCCCCGCTCAGGGGCGGCGCTGAGACCCGGGGGGCGGCGGCCGCGGCCAGCAGCTGCCAGGGAGGGCTGTACGGCGGGGTTGCCGGGGTGGCCTACATGCTCTACCACGTCTCGCAGAGTCCGCTCTTTGCCGCGGCCCGGGAGCGCTACCTGCGGTCAGCCAAGCGCCTCATAGACGCGTGCGCCCGCGCGGAGGAATGGGGCGAGCCGGACGCCGACACGAGAGCCGCCTTCCTGCTCGGGGGCGCGGGCGTGTACGCCGTGGCCACGCTCGTGTACCATGCCCTGGGCCGGTCCGACTACGTGCAGCCGCTGGGCAAGTTCCGGGCTCTGTGCGCCGTCTGCGTGCCAGTCTCCTTCCTGGAGTGCGGCTCCGACGAGCTGTTCGTGGGCCGCGCTGGCTACCTGTGCGCCGCGTTGGTGCTCAAGCAGAAACTCGCCCAGGAGGTAAGAGGTAGCCCTGGCCGCCTGGGGGCGCTCGCTGCCTGCCGGGCTCTGCCCCGCCGCCCTCCGCAGGACTCCCGGGCTCTGGCTTCAGTGCTCCCAGCCATTCTGTATCTCTCTTTGTTACTCTTTATCACTGTCATTTCTTCACTCTCCTGAGGTTGAGCTCCTGCTTTTGTCTATCTTCTCTCCTCTTTTTGAGCCTATCATTTGTTGGGATTGCACGTCTTTGCGCTTTGTTCGTGTTTTCCACTGAACGTGCCACCTCCCCAGATGCTTCATTGCCCAGTAGCATTCTGGAGGCCGTTTCAAGTTAGATTTTAAAAAAACTCGAAAATAAAAGGGATTTCCTTTCCTTTGACCCTCCTCTCAAAAGCTGAAGCACCCTTGAATGTTAGAGTACTAGAAAAGTGATGGAAGATTTGGGGGCTGATTATGCCATCATTGTTTCCATCATTAATATGGAGTTGGTAGCGTCTACCCCCTAGGTCTGTAACCCAGAATAATTGCCCAGCTGTAGGTCTGATGGGCTTACTGTTTAGTTCATCTCATGGCTCTTATAAAATGCATACCTGATGGAGGTGACCTCTGTTAAATACATAAATGTAGACAGAATTGTACCCCGTTGTAATTGGATGTGCATTTTTCATTTTCAAATGTGCAGTTAGGATTGTCAAGACGACAGCATACTAGACAGGCAGGTTTTATCAATGAAGAGCTTTCCAGTGACTTCTTGAAGTGAACTGGATCTCACACTTGTATATAGGGTTTGTTTTTTTTCTGGATTCACTTTGAATACAGTGTGTGGACATTAGAAGAGAATGTCCTAGTTCCTGTGAATAGGAAAAAAAATGCTCTAAAGGATCATAGTAACTAGAACTGAAAGAGAGGCTCTTTCATTCACAACCCAAGTATTGTTCTGCAGAGGAAGTGACACATTTAATTTGGGTGAGAGAGGAGTTTGAAGAAAAAATAAAGGTATACAGTGTTTTAAACATGTAATTAACTTAGATAACCTTTACAGAAGCAGAGTTGATTTTTTTTTTAAATAGCATGTGAGGTTGATCCAAGTGAGAAAAAAGGTGACTGAAGACTGCACTGTGCTAGAAGGGCAGGAAAGGTCTGTGTGACAAAGTTGCCTTGAAATAGTTCACTCTGCCTCTGAGTCACTGTTACCGGCTAGCAGTTTCCCAAGGGCCCTTGCAGTTGTATGAAACCTTTGATGGCCACAGGGCTATTTGCATATAATTTGCATTATATTTGCATCCATTCCTCAGACCCTGCAGTCTGGCGGTAGGCAACTTTCAAATTCGTTTTTTTTTTTTTTTCCCAGTTGTTTTCCTTAAACTTGCTTCATTCCCTTTCCATGCCTTGGGGCCTGGGGCCTTTTCTCCAGAATGTAATAGCAAAGAGTGGGAGATTCACCTGGTCAGACCAGAAGGACTCCTTGCCCCCAAATGGGTCCCAGGGCCAGTTTGCAAGGCTGATCCACCAAGCCATTTATTAGGACGTCTCTTCTGCCCTTCTGCCAAACAAGATCTGTCTTTTTATAATAACCAAGTTGAGGTGCTTTGGCCCCTGCTCCTAGAGACAGAATAAGCTCTGAGGGTTAGAAACAAAACAAAACAGCCCTAACCTGAGCAAATCAGCTAGCCGCAGGGTCAGCCTCAGTTGCAGCAATTCATGAAGCTGAGGCTTGAAATGGAGGTGAAAGGCAGGGGCTAAGCATGTCAGGCTGGAAGCCCTTTGAGGGGAAAATGCAATTCTTATGCACAAAATACAAGTCTTATCAGTAGATGATCCATAAACCTTGATTAAATTGAATTTCAAACTTCTCTCATTTCTCTATAAATAATCTGTCTTTATGTCCTGGGTTTCTTTCTCTCCAATGTCATATATAGTCATTTTCTCTGACAGTTCCCTCAGTTATCACCACAGTCTAGATCAGGGGTTGGCAAACGGTGGCTCGCGAGCCACATGCAGCTCTTTGGGTACGTATATGTGGCTCTGAAGTAAAATTGAAAATGAAAATAAAACTATCATAGTTTCATTTGTAAAGTTGTTAAAGGATATTATTCACATAATGGCGATATCATTTGTTTTATGGCTCTCGAATAGTTTTTAAATTGTTGTGAGGGACAAGATGGGTTCTTCTCTCTCCAAAGTTTGCCAACCTCTGGTCTCGATCCTCCCCACACATCTTTGGCACCTAATAATTGAATGAATGAAGCACCATTTACTGGGATTAGTGTGATATACTGTGAGCTGGATTCTCTCAGTCAAAACCATTCCATGTGCCTCTGAGAAACCAGTCTTCTTAAAAACACTTTCCGTTCTGTCATTTTCCTGCTGAACATCCCGCAGTGGCTCCCTATTACCTGTTTTCCTGGCTTCTCATCTCATTCACAGTTAGAGCTATGACACTTAAAATGGCTGACAGGCCCCACGTGGTCTGGCCTCCTGCATATCTACTCCACTCCTGCTCACTCTGCCTCATCCACACTAGTTTTCTTGCTGTTTCAGGCATTTACTGCCTCAGGCTGTTCCCTCTGCTTAGAATACTCTTCCCCTAGCTATTTTTATACCTGGCGCCCTGACCTTGAACAGGTCATTACCTCCTCAGTGAGGCCTTCCCCGCCCACCCTATTTAAAACTGCAATGCCATCCCCTGATTTACGTCCCTTTCTTGCTTCATTTTACTTGTTTTGTTGATGTCTTCTCCAATTAGAATGTAAGCTCCGTAAGAGTTGAGTTTTTGTTTCATTGCTGTATTCCCAGCATTCAGATGGTGCCTGGTACGTATTTAGGCACTCAACTTTCCTTTTTTGAGTGTTGTTGCAAATAATGTGTACTCTATAGCTTGATTTGTCACTCGCTTTAAACGGTATCCCGTTTATCAATATTTTCCTTTATGGTGGTGCATTTGGTGTCATGTTTAAAAAAATCCTACTGCCAAGGTCTCAGTAAGTATTCGTTGAATGAATAAGTGAATACGAGTTTCTCACAAATTTTGCCTCAGATCGAGCTTAACCATTAGACCAGTGCTTGTTAAACTTTAATATTCATAGGAATCTCCTGAAGATCTTGTTAGTAAAATACAGATTTTGACTCCCTGGAATTGGACCCGAGATTCTGCATTTCTAACAAGTTCCCACGTGATGCTGATGCTGCTGACCCGGGGACCACACTTTGAATAGCAAGGCAATACAGTGCTACATAGGTTTTGGAATTAGACCAGCCGCGCCTATTAAGGCATGCTGTAAGACACCATTATATGAAGCTTCATATATTTATTTATAAGATTGTAATTTAGAATACTGATCACTGTATCCTGCCATCCTTTTTTTTCTTCTGAGGGCAGTGTCACTGGCCCTCATATATGGGACCCGAACCGGGGCCGCTGGCTTTCCAAGCCAGCGCTTAACACCACACCACTTGGCCGGCCCCTGCCATGCTTTCTTTATGAGGACCCACGAGAGGAATTTCTCCAGGACTTGGACATAGGAATAGTTGTGCTTCTCCTGGAAATGGATTGCATTTTTTAATCTTCAGAATGTGTCATGTAACTGATTGTGTGTTTCACTTTATGTTGGTTGCTAGGAAGCATATGGCCAGATTGTGGTTCGCAGAGGCTTGTGTACAGTGCCTCATCACAGGTACTTTTGTATACTAGCATTTACCCTTGGGTTATTGTATATTTTTTTCTTCCATGGTTTACCTTTTTCTGAATTTTCTTCCTTGCATTTGATTTTATTGTTTGCATTTATGTTTATAAGATTCAGAGATGAAAAAATATGTATGTGTATAGAGAGACAGAAAGAATCACTACCTCCAGGTAATATATTCCTTCCTGGAAATAGTCAAGGGAAGTAGCTTTGAGGATTTGTTAGGCAGATATCCTTGAGAAATGGGGTAGTCAAGTCCCAAGAGATCACGCCATTCAAACTTGTCTTGGGTCTATTCTGCTTTCCACGGATTGGTGGAAATGTAGCAGGGAAAAGGAAGTTTGAAAAAATGGTGAAGGGATTGAGGGGAGGTCTAGGGACTGCAGTTAAAATAACTGCCACTGGGTGACCTTGGACAAATAATTAGACATCTTTAAGCCTCAATTTCCTCACTTGTGAAATGGATTAATAATAGCTTCCTCCTTCACTTACTATGTTCATTCATTCGGTGAATGTCAGGTTTTTATGTGTGCCAGGCACCTTGCTAGATACCAGGATTTAGAAGTGAACAAAAATCAACATAATTATGTTGTTATAAGTGCTCTGAAGGAAGTAAACAGGAACAAACTGGGGGCAGGACAAGAGGGGGGGTTGCCACTTGGCAGAGGGTAGTGAGGAAGGCTTCTTTGTGGGAGTGGTTTCCGGGCTCACCACAGAAGCAGGAGAGTGAAGTGGCTGCATTAAGAGCAGACAATCTGGGCGGAGGGGATAACAAAGACCGATCCCCTAAGGTGGAAAACTGCTTGGAGATTTCAAAGAAATGGAAGGTGGCCAGCATGGTTGGAGCAGAGTGAGCGAGGGCTTGGGGGGATAGAGGAGTGCCAGGCCAAGTAGGAGCCCTGAGCAGGGTCCTCAGTTCCGCAGGGCCAGGGCAGTCGCAGTTAGTTTACATTTGTTTCAGGTTTAAACGGCACTGTCCTCATCTTACTTACCTTTTAAAAAGATCGCCCTGGTTTTCCAAAAAGAAAGTGAATTGAACAGTATTAGGAATGGTCACAAGGGAGACTGGTTACAGGAGGTCTAATCCTCCTTCGTGCCAAGGACTCCTTTGTAAATCGGGTGAAACCTATGCTACCTCTTAGAAAAACATTTTAGATGCATAAAGCAAAATCACATAGGCTTACAAAGAAAGCCAGTAATATCGACATTCGGTTACCAAAATATTTGTAAAATGTGTGACATAGTAGCATCTATGCTTCATTAATAACATTAAAGAACAAGGTTCGGCAGCGGGCCTAAGGATTATGGTACTTTTGAAACAGTGATAGGGGTCAATGATATTTTGAGACATCTTCAACAATTGCAGTGTGATATGAATTTATTTGTGATTTCTATAGATGGCAAGTCACAAGTACTACGGTGGTTTGTAGTCTGCGTTTGTAATGGAAGTAGGTGTGAAATTGTTTAAGATTTGAGAAAATATAGATGTGATTTTTATTTTCCCAAAGGGGACGGGTCTGGAAGTTGCTGTGATGACTCACCCTAGATAAAATGACTGGTATAGTACTTGGCATATAGTAGCAGCTGCAAAATTAGTGTTATTCCTTCTTGCATCTACTAGCAGAAAATTAAAAGTGATTCTGAATATCACATAGAAAATTATACCCAACACAAGGAATCTAGCTTTGTGGATGATTAAAAAAAAAAATTTTGCAAGACTGTTAATTGGGTCCTCAGCTCATTGCTAAGGCAGGTAGTTGGCAGCTGTACAAGTGGGGATGCTTTGAGTTGCAAATAACAGAATGTTCAGAAAAAAATGATCTAAATGATAGGAGCATTTATGATCTCACTTTATAAGGAGTGTAGAGCTAGGCCATTCCAGGATTGGTTCAGCAACTCAGGCAAGGCATCAGAACCCCACTCCTTTCCAACCCTTTTCTCTGCTATTCTCAGTGTGTGAGCTCTATCAGTCTTCAAGATTGCAGGATGATTGTTGCCATTCGAATCATCACGTTTCCATACAACTGAAGTAAAAAGGGAACATCTGAGGCTTTTTTCTTGCATCTTTTTTATTATTTTCTAATCATATAGAACATTGTATCCTTGAAGAATTTCCCTTCTGCCTCATTGCTCAGCACTTGGTCACTAGACACTTCTGGTTTCAGGGGAGGCTGGGAAGGTTATGTGTCCTTCATTTCTTTTTTTTTTTTAAGATTTTATTGGGGAATTGGGGAAGGGAACAGCATTGGGGAATTGGGGAAGAGGAACAGACAAGTTGCTGTCCTTTTATTCTTCAGTCTAGTTGTGGAGGATGTGGCTTCACTGGCCCATGCTGGTATTATCATTGCGCTCTTCCCTGGTGAGGCAGATTGGTCGCCGGCCATTGGAGGCCGCTCAAGGCAGCTCAGGAAAGATCACGCTTCCTGCAGGCCAGCCCCACTGCAGCCTATGCCATTGCCTCACCTTAGCCCAGCTCCAGGTGGATCTGTTGTTCACCACCTTAGCTGTAGACGGTGCAGCATCACTGGCCTTCTGTGTAGGATCCGAACTGGGGCCCTGCTGCTCAGAGCTGGCATCCCAAGCCAATTCCTAACCAACGTGCCACTCGGCCAGCCCCAACTGCCATTCATTTCTAACCTTTATAATTGGATGCAGGTTCTGACGAGAGAAGAACGTGGGGAATGGCTCTTATATGGTTACTGAAGTGTCTGCCCCTTGGCAAGGTCTGTCTTGTGACCTCCCACTTCCTTGGCTATTGTGAGCAATGCTGCAAAGAACATGGGGATGCAGATGTCTCTTTGAGATCCTGTTTTCATTTCCTTCGAATACATACCCAGACGTGAGATTGCTGGATCATGTTAGTTCTATCTTTAATTTTTTGAGGAACGTCCATACTATTTTCCATAGTACCTGCACCAATTTATATTTCCACCCAACAGTGCACAAGTGTTGCCTTTTCTCCACATCGTGCCCAACACTTTTTATCTCTTGTCTTTTCTTTTTTTAAAGATTTTATTGGGGAATCGGGGGAGGGGAACAGTATTGGAGAACCGGGGAAGGGGAACAGACAAGTTGCTGTCCTTTTGTTCTTCTGTCTAGTTGTGGAGGACGTTGCTTTATTGGTCTATGTTGGTATCGTTATTGTGCTCTTCCTGGATGAGGCAGATTGGTCGCTGGCCTCTGGAAGGCCGCTCATAGTGGCTCTTGGCAGCTCACACTGGCTGCCAGCCACTCACTGTAGCTTATGGCAGCCCACTGCAGCAGGGGCTGCAGCTACGCTGTTCTGGGGACTCACAGCAGCCCAGCTCCAGGTGGAGCTTTTATTCACCATCTTTGCTGTAGAGGGCAGTGTCACTGGCCCTCCATGTGGGATCTGAATCAGGGCCGCTGGTGTCCCAAGCCAGCTCTTAACCAAGGCGCCACTCGGCCAGCCCTCTTGTCTTTTTAATGATAGCTATTCTAATAGTTGTGAGGTGATATCATTGTGGTTTTGATTTGCATTTCCTTGATTAGTGATGATTAGTGATGTTGAGCATCTTTTCATGTACCTCTTGGCTATCTGTATGTTTTCTTTGGAAAAATGTCTTTGTGGTTTCTGTCTGTGTTTTAATTGAATTGTTTGTTGTTTTGCTGTTGTGTCATATGAGTTCTTTATATACTGGGGTGCCAATAAAATGTATACAAGTGGACACTTTGGTCAGCGTTGCTCAAGCAGTAGTTCGCCATAATCATAAGTGTCTGGACGCTGATGGTAACCACTTTGAGCACCTCTTGTAATTGCAGAAGTCAAATGTGACTTGTGTTCATCTTTTGTTATTGGTATATATTGAGTATTACAATTTTAATACAATTTTCCTTTTTTACAATGTGTATACATTTTTGGCACCCTCTTTATTTTGAATAACAACCCCTTATCTAAACATGGTTTGCAAATATATTCTCCTGTTCTGTAGGTTGCCTTTTCTTTTTTTCTGTATTCTTTTCTTTTAAAATTAAATTTATTGGGGTAATATTGGTTAATAAAATTATATAGGTTTCAAGTGTACAATTCTATAATACATCATCTACATATCACAATATGTGTTTACAACCCAGAGTCAATTCTCCTTCTGTCACCATATATTTGAACCCCCTTTAGCCTTTCCTCCCTCCCTCCCTCCCTCTGGTAACTACTGAACTGTTATATATGTCTATGAGTTTTTGCTCCACTCTGCTGGCCCAGCATTAAATCTTTTATCATGAAGTATGATGCTAGCTGTGTACTTTTATATGGCCTTTATTATGTTGAGATATGTTCCTTCTATCCCCAACTTGGTGAGAGGTTTTGTCATGAAGGGATGTTGAATTTTCTCAAATGCTTTTTCTGCATCTATTGAGATGAACATATTATTTTTAGCTTTCATTCTATTAATATGTATCACATTCATTGATTTGTATCTGTTGAACCATCCATGTATCCCAGGGATATTTCCCACTTGATCATGTATGATTATTTTAATGTGTTGTTGAATTTGGTTTGCTAGTATTTTTTATAAAGATTTTATTGGGTAATTGTGGGAGGGGAACAGTGTTGGGGAATCAGAGAAGGGGAACAGACAAGTTGCTGTCATTTTGTTCTTCAATCTAGTTGTGGAGGACGTCGCTTCACTGGCTCATGTTGGAATTGTGATCATTGCTGTCTTTCCTGGCTGAGGCAGATCAGTCGCTGGCCATTGGATGGCCGCTTATGGCTGCTCATGGCAGCTCACACTGGCTGCCAGCGACTCATGGCAGCCCAGCTCCAGGTGGAGCTGTTGTTCACCACCTTAGCTGTAGAGGGCAGTGTCACTGGACCTCATGTGGGATCTGAATGGGGCCTGCTGTTCAGAGCTGGTGTCCCAAGCCAGTTCCTAACCAGCGCTACACTTGGCCAGCCCTCCTCACACTTTAATGTGTACAAAAATCTCCTGGGGATCTTGTTAAAAATCAAGTTTTGATTCAGCAAGTCTAGGGGGAGTCCCAAGATACTTTCTGCTTCTCTAGAAAACCCCCAGGTGATGCAGATTTGAGTACACAGCACTGAATAACTATTTCTTTTAATTTTATAGGATTGTCTACCAACAAATTTGACTTATTCCCATAAAACTTCATGATTGCCATTGTTTGTCCTTTGTACTGAAAATAATTTCTTCCACACATGTGAGACTATCAGCCCTCCAGGTTGTATTTATGCTGAAGGGAAGAGTCATTGCCTGACCTGACTTCTCCTTGCAGGATTAAGGACTCTTCACATGTATGAGTGAATGTGTGGAATTTTTCTGATAACTGTAATTTTGCACTTTATATACAGAAGTTTTCTCACTTGTGTGTGGAGTCTGAAGAGCTGAGTGAACGATCAAAGTAAACAGACTCGTAGATGTAGAGGAAAAACTAAGGGTTGCTAGTTGGGAGAGGGGTGGGGATGGGGGGAAGGGGAAGGGATTAGACAGCATAAATAGACAACTACAATATTGCCACAGGGATATGAAACACAGTTCGGGGAATATAATAATGTTGTAAAAATTTTGTGGTGTGTCAGATAGTCACATGTCTTGTTAGGGAGACCACTTCATGGATGGAGTAGAGGCTTGATCACTGTACTGTACACCTGAAGCTGATGTTGTATAGTATTGTATGCCAACTGCAACTGAATATGTGGATGGTCACGGGATGTGGAGTATACTGTGGAGGGGAGTCAGGGGAGTTGTGATGGATATGTATGATATGGGGGGGAGTGGGGTGGCGAACTGGGGGAGGGAGGTTTTCACTTTGGGAGGTAAAGAGTATAACTATTGCATTGTGTTGTACACCTGAAACTAATAAAAAAAGAAAAAAAATTTCTTTAAAGGTCCAAATAGATGTTCCAGCAGTTTTCTTTCTTTCTTTTTTTTTTTTTTTAAATAGGGCTGTGTCACTGGCCCTCATATGTGGGATCCGAACTGGGGCCGCTGGCGTCCCAAGCCAGCTCTTAACCACCGTGCCACCTGGCCGGCCCCAGTAGTTTTCAATTATTTCATAATTATAAAAGAAGAGCACTTTATTTGTTTTTATTATTTTTTTCTAATTGCGAAATTGGGGGAGGGGACCAGCGAAGTTGTTGTTTTTCAATCTTAATTGTGGAGGGCGCCAGTCACCATCTGGCTTCCCGTTTGCAGCTCGTGGCCTCTAAGCTCAAGGTGCTGTGCTTAATCTTAGTCGTGGGTGGGCGTAGCCACCATCCCATGTGGGAGTCAAACCAGCAGCCTTGTTGTTAAGAGTGCATGCTCTATCCACTGAGCCATCCGGGAGGCAGCTCAGCTCAGGTTCCCAATTCAGTCTTTGTTGCTGTCGGGCATAGCCCACCATCGAACAGGCAGTTTTGTTGTTAGGATCACGTGCTCTCATCAGCTGAGCCATCCTGCCACCTGTTGGCAGCTCAGCAGCAGCAGCTCAGCTCAGGCGCAGCTCACTGGCCCATGTGGGAATCAAACCGGCAGCCCTTTTGCTCAGAGCTCACGCTCTTAAGCTAACTCTTAACCAAATGAGCCACTCAGCGGATGAAGAGACACTTTATTACAGCATTCCCAGATAAGATAGAAAATATGATCTTGATACAGAACGATTCCCACTTTAGAATTATTCAATTACATTTGCCTGCATGACATAAAGTACTGCTGCCCCAACTCAGAATTAGTTTAAGTTGAACATACTTAGACATTTTCCTTTTTAAAAAATTTTTTATGATGCAATGATTTAACAAATCTACTCAAAATAACCCAGATTTCCTTAGGTATAATTTATTTATACATTTTAGTTTGTTTCCATACTCTCCATAAAACCTAAACTTATTATTTGTATTGTAATTATTTGAAGAGAGCATGGTTTGTAATTTTCTTATTACTGAATAAATGGGAAAATAGGCATAGTAAAAATTCTTTTAAATGTACTGAATTATTTACTTTGCTAATAATTCAACCTATCAATGTTCTATAAGGTTGTTTTAATGGATTTTTACTATTTCTGTTGACCTCTGAAAGTGAAAATGATAGATTGTATTAACTTCTTATTAACTTGGCTAATTTCATTTGTGCTGGTTAATTTAATGAGTGATGTTTGTCATGTGAATGACTCCTACACAATGCACAATGGATTTCCTCCATGTGGCAGAGTTGTCCTTTAATATCCCCACATGGTGATGATCTTTTGGTAGATTGGCCAACAGTCCATGATGTGTCCAAGTAAGTGTTTCTCTTCATGATTCATTTTCTAATTGATCTCTGACCTCTATTCATTAATTAAATACAGTGCCTTAGATATTTGGTTTGTGTCAAGGAAAAAAATATGTCGTTCTCATGCATTTTAGATATAGGTATGTAAATACTATTTGTCTTTTCCTAATTATTTTTTTTTATGGATTTAGTTTTAGGGAAACCTACCAAGTTAACAGACTCATTGTTTTGGGGTGCTAACCACTTGGACCAACTGAATTTTCAAGAAGTCATTTGATTCATTCTTTCTTTTAGCAAGCTGGACAAAGAAGTGTTATGTGTACGATCAGATTTCCTTTTCTGAATAGCCTTATCCATTCAACAATCTAGACCAGGGGTTGGCAAACTTTTGAGATGGAAGAGCCAATCCTGTCCCTCACAACAATGTAAAAAGTATTCAAGAGCCCAAAATATATTTTTACAAATAGGGAAAATTTAAAAATCCTTTAAACATTTTATAAATGAAACTATGATAGTTTTATTTTCATTTTCAATTTTACTTCAGAGCCACATGTACGTACCCAAAGAGCCGCATGTGTCTCGCGAGCCGCAGTTTGCTGACCCCTGTCCTGGACAAATGAATGACTTTGATATGCTGAAGTGTGAATGTTGCTACTGGGCTATAAAGAGAGACAGTCTTACAGACTTCACGGGTGAGAACATCATCTAAATGAGAGATGGCAAAACAAATATTGGCCATAGCATTATGATCAGTTAGCTGTTACTGTGCCCATCTGCTGGCTCCATTGCTTTGCAAGGGATGGATTCCTGGTGCTCAGTGGTGTATTGAAATCTGGTGTCTATGGCAACCAAAGTATCACCAATCTCAAAGCAAGAACTGTGAGGACCAGCTGAATCTCCACTAGTACAATGACTTGAGGAGGGCGCCACATTCTGAACAGATTTGACAGCTGTCTAAAGCTGCAGAGATCCAGTACTCAACCAGAAAGGAAGTATTGTCCTCATACACATTTCAGTAACATAATATTGCTATTTGAAATGTTTTCTTCTTTCCTTGTGTGGCAAAGAGAAGTGCACATGTATCACAGACTGCAACTGTTGAAATAGGTTGGACTCTCTTGTGAAGGCATTGAAACATCTGTAGTTAAGTACAGCGTTTTGCGAGTCAGATAGCCTTGGGATGGAATCCTGGCTCCACCACAGTAGTTGGTTGACTTTAACCAAGTTACTTAGCACTGGTGAAGTTCAGTTTTCTTATCTGCAAAATGTAATACAAGCAGCACCCACCTCATAGGTGTGTTATGAGGGTCCACTGAGAATGTGTGTGTCATGTGCTTAGCAAAGGTCTGCTAGGCATACCGTAAAGACTGTATAAGTTAGCCACTGTTTTATTTGTAGTTGGAGTACTGTTATTACTGTAAAGTGAGACTGCGTATTGATTAAATAAAATAGGTATGCTTTTCAGACAGTCAGCTGGTCTAATATTCCCTATGGTGGTAGTCACAGCGGCTTTGTCCCTGATCTCAATAGCAGAGCTTTGAGGTCTTCACACACAGGCCAGAAAGGACTGGAGGGAAATATGCTCTGCTCTGCCATGCAGGAGATGAAATTGAGCTGCTCAGAGATTATGTGTCCAAGTAAATTGAATGGCTGGTCATCACCCCTGCACACGAACCTGTGTGAGTTACCCTCTGCGCTTTGCTTCCTTCAGGGAAAGGGCTGTCTCTTTTTTCTCTTTAAAATTTCAGGCTCTTGGCTGACACAATCTAGGAATTGACTTTCTTGTGTCTCTGATTTGTACTCCTCAGAATACATCACCTAATTGGCTTTAAGCGACTGTAAGTTGCTATGAAGGTCATGTTGGAATGTTTGTTTCTTGCTCAGTTCCCCCAGATTCTGAGTGGCAGGTTCAAGGAGCACTTTCTTGCTCTTAAATTCTCTTTTCTTCTAAAGATCATTTGGTGGCATGGCACTAATTCATAATTTCAAACAAATTTCAATAGTTGTGTCTCTGATGAAGTGACAACTTCAAATGAGTTTTCCTCAGCAAATGTCCCAGATCATGTACATCTGGTAGCTTGTTTAAGAAAAACATTAACACTGTTAAGGATTCTATCAAGGGTTTCTTGAGCTCCTGGACCCAGAAATTATGTTTGTATTGCATTAATGTACTTTTCTATTGGCATTTTAAGACTCTATGGTATAGACTTCCTGTCAATTTTAGAAACTTAAAATCTACATTTTACTCGTTAGCTTCCAGCTCTGATTTATATTAATCTATAACATGATCTTAATATTTACAACTATACTACTCTAATAATAAAGGTATAATTATGACTTCCTCCTATCCCTAATCACTGAGTTTTTATATTTAGTCATTTGTTCTGCTTACGATCTTGAATACCACACCAACGGGCTCTAGGTCTTGGCCTTATCTCCATGGGGGTTTGTTAGATTTTTCTCTGATCTGTGGCCTTAGAACAGTGTTTCTCACACTTGAGTGTGCATCAGAATCCCCTGGAGGGCCCATTAGAATACACACGGCTAGGCTCAATTACCAGAATTTCTGATTCAGTAGGTCTGGAGTAGGGCCTCAAACTTTGCCCTATTAAGTTTTCAGTGATGCTGTTGCTTGTCTGGAGACTGCATTTTTTATTTATTTATTTTTAAATTCTTTTATTGTGAAATAAACATTTTTTAAAATTAGTTTCAGGTGTACAACACAATGCAATAGTTATGCTTTTTACCCCTCAAAGTGACAACCCCCTTCCCCCAATTCGCCACCGCACTCCTCCCCCCACCCCATATAATACATATCTATTACAATTCCTTTGTCTCCCTTCCATAGTATACTACATATCCCGTGACTATATATTCAGTTACAGTTGACATACAATATTATACAACATCAGATTCAGGTGTACAGTGCAGTGATCCAACCTCTACTCCATCCATGAAGTGGTCTCCCTAACAAGACATGTGACCAGCTGACACCCCACAAAATATTTACAGCATTAAACATTACTATATTCCCTGAATTGTGTTTCATATCCCTGTGGCAATATTGTAGTTGTCTATTTATGCTGTCTAATCCCTTCCCCTTCTCCCTTATCCCCACCACGGTCCCAACTAGCAACCCTCAGTTTTTCCTCCATATCTATGAGTCTGTTTACTTTGCTCGTTCATTCAGTTTTTCAGATTCCACATATAAGTGAGATCATATCGTATTTGTCTTTCTCGGATGACTTAATTTCATGTAACATAATAGTCTTTTCACAACATTATCAATTACATTCCCAGAACTGTCCCCCATATCCCTGCGGCAACATTGTAGTCACCCACCTACGCTGTCCAAAACCTTCCCCCTCTCTCTCATTCCCACTCCCTCCCAGCCAGCAACCATCAGTTTTTCCTTTCTATCTGCTTGATATGACTTCAATCTTCTTAAATTTACTGAGACTTGTTTTGTGGCCTAACGTGGTCTATCTTGGAAAATGTCCCATGTGCACTTGAGAAGAATGTATATTCTGTTGTTTTAGGGTGAAATGCTCTAAAAATATCGACGAAGTCCAGCTGGTCTACAGTGTCATTTAAGGCCCCTCTTTCTGCGTTGATTTTCTGTCTAAAGTGTCTGTTCATTGGTGACAATGGGGTGTTGAAGTCCCCTACTATGATAGTGTTACTGTTGATCTCTGTCTTTATGTCTGTCAAAATCTGTTATATGTAATTAGGAGTTCCTATGTTGGGTGCATAGATGTTTATTAGGGTTATAGTGCCCTTCTTTGTCTTTTATTGTAGCCATTTTAAAATCTATTTTGTCCAAAATAAGTACTGCTACTACAGCTATTTTTTCTCATTTCTATTTGCATGAATCTTATTCCATCTGTAAACAGCATATACATGTGTCCTATTTTCTTATCCACTCAGCCACTCTGTATTTTGATTGGAGCATTTAGCCCATTCACATTTAAAATGATTATTGATAGGTGCATATGTATTGCCATTTTGTTATTTGTCTTCCTGGTCTTCCTGGGTTAGCTTGTTTACCCCTTTTGTTTAAAAAAAAAGCCCTTTTAACATTTCTTGCAATGCTGGCTTGGTGGTAATGAATTCCTTAAACTTATTCTTTTCTGAGAAGCTCTTTATTTCTCCTTCATTTTTAAGTGATAGCCATGCTGGGTAGAGCAATCTTGATTGTAGCCCTTTATTTTGTGTCACTTTGAATATCTCCTGCCACTGCCTTCTGGCCTGCAGAGTTTCTGTAGACAAGTCAGCTGTTAGTCTAACAGGGGTTCCTTTGTATGTAACCTGCTGTCTTGCTCTTGCTGCTTTTAGGATTCTGTCTCTGTCTTTAACCTTTGCCATTTTAACTATGATGTGTCTTGGTGTGGACCTGTTTGGGTTCAGCTTGTTTGGAACCCTCTGCACTTCCTGGGCATGTATGTTGATTTCCTTCACCAGGGTAGGGAAGTTTTCAGTCATTTTTTTTTCAAATACATTCTCAACCCCTTGCTTCTTCTCTTCTCCTTCTGGTCTTCCTATGAGTCGAAGGTGGTTGTGCTTCACCCTGTCCCATAGGGCTCTTAAACTATTTTCATTGTTTTTTATTCTTTCATCTTCTTGTTGTGACAACTGGGTGATTTCTGCTATTTTGTCTTCCAAATCGCTGATCCGATTCTCTGCTTCATCTACTCTACTGGTGATTCCTTCGAGTGTGTTCTTCATTTCAGTTATTGTATTCTTTAGTTCTAACTGGTTGTTTTTTATAATTTCTCTATCCTTCCTTATGTCCTCACTAAGTTCCTTAAACATTCTTATCAGTGTTCTAAACTCTGTCTCAGAAAGGTTGGATCCCTCTGTTTCATTTAGTTCCATTTCTAGAGGTTTCTTCTGATCTTTTACTTGTGACATGTTTCTTTGTTTCCTCATTCTGGCTGTCGCTCTGGGATTGCTTTGATGTATTAGATAGATCACCAGGAGACCCCCGGCTGGATCACGCAGGCACAGAGCTCACAGCCCAACAGTCCCAGGAAAACTCCCAGTCTCAGCCTGTGCCAATCAGCCGCTCGCAGATCAGGACGAAAACCAATCAGCAGCCTGGCAACTCTGAACGCGCAGTGCGGAGAGTAGGGACCTGAGATGGCTTGCGCACTCCGGCGTGAGCAGCCTGTTGGCGCAGGAGGGCACCTGCCCAGCGTTCCCCTGGCAACGCAGTATAAGCCGGGTGGAGGGTGGGGATCCAAGGCCGCATGCATGCGCTCACACACACGCACTTCTGCGCCAATTCTACCAGACCAATGAGGTCCTGGACCTGACCCTCTGTGGGAGGGCCCAACCCTGACAATATGGCGCCCTCCCTACACCACTCGCCTGCAGGCTCCACACCATGGGAACAACAGTCCAAAAACCTCCAGCCTTTGCACCAAAGGTGCTCAGTTCAGTCCGTCCCCACAGGCTCCTGGGCCCAGCTCACACAGCCACTCCCTCCACCAGGAACCAGGTAAGTGCTCACCGGCAAGCAAGCCCGTGCGCCGGCCCCACTGATTCTCTAGCCACCCTCAGCCTCACCAAGCTGAGCAAAGAGAGTCCTCACTAATTTCTTCTGCCAGCTATCTTGGAACTCCTCTTCCCGGCAAAGGAACTCTGGGCTGGTGAGCTTGGTGTACAGCCGGAAGGTCTCTCCCCCTACTGGAGAAGCCTCCCCACGGCTGAGGCATCCCTCACGGGGTTCACCCTCTCTCCTGGAGACTGAATTTTTTAAATCACTGCCTTAGACTATACCCTTAAACTTGACCAACATCTCTGAAATGTGGGAACTAGGTGAAGGCATATATGGTGGGAGTAGTACAAACTTATTTTCACCACCAGAAAAGAACTCCAATGATATTACTAACTATATGATGGGCACTGTGATAAGCATATTGTGTCTGTTTCTGGGGAGAAAATTGTCACAGAGAGGTTCATTAACTTGCCTGTCATCACACAGCTGGTAAAGTAGTTGAACCCACATATGTCTGATCATAGAGCTTCTTTCAGAGATTGAAGTCAGGTAAGACTTCTGCATGTTTTTCTAGTAAAGTACACATTGCCAAGAGGAGAGTGAATTGTACCCCCAAGACATTTGGAAGAATAGCCTGAACTCGACTCTATAAAGCTCGAGGTGTTTCTGAAGTTTAACTTAAAATTGAATAAAAAATGACAGTACAGGAAATTGCTCTGAAATTGTCCCAAATGCCCAGAAGCCTGTGAGTCTCAGCTTCCTGGAACATGCTGAATGTTCAGGAATTGGAGGTTCCCGAAATCTCTGGTGTATGTGGGGGTTTGGGTCAGGTCCAGAATCAGAAGAACTAGTTGCAAGTTTGCTGAGGGTGGTTAGGCTTCTGGATCCTTTCCCAAACCTGGGCACCTAGATGATGGTCTGAGGCGTGGTTCTCCAAAAGCTGACTCTGAGATGTAGATTTGTGTGGAAGTGCTTCATTAAGGAAGTGCTCCCAGGAGAAAGCAGTATGGCATGATGGAGACAGTGAAGAGTAGGAAGCCAAGCAAAGGGACGATTTTAGGCTAAGTCCCAGAATCCATCTCACCCTGTAGGGAAACTTTGGAGTATACATTGCATCTTAGAGATTGTCCTGACTACAGCATACTCTTGTACTAGTAATTCACTATAGCTGGGCATGGGGGTGTTATTTTCCAGGTATTTCCAGCTCTCTTGGCATGCTACCAAAGTGGCTCCTGTAGCCTAAAAAGTAGGACTCTGAAGAAGGCTGCAGATGAAGGTGAGAGCTGCTAGAAGCAAAGCACACAGGCACTGGGGGATGGATTCAGAGAATCAATAGGAAGGATCTGAAGGGATTGGTTGGGAACCCCCACAGTTTCCATACATGGGCCCTCCAGGCCTAAATAGAAGCCTTGAAGTTCACTTTCTTGACAGACTGAATTAGAGAAATTCTGAACTTTGAGGCTTAAGGCACTGTCAAGGGTAGAGAGGAGGTACTTCCATGAACACAGCATGACATGCTGAATGGTGAGATATGCCCCCTATCCCCTCACCCTCAAATGCTCACCTAGCTTCTTCCTCAACTCACTCCCAGGACATCGGCAGACACACTCATCCACCATGTGGTAGATTGAAGGATGATCCATGGTTGTCCATTTGAGGAAAGCATCTGATGTGAAGGACAGCAATCGTAACAAAATAAACAAATAGGAAAATAGAACTCGGTGTTAACAGTGAATATAGGGAGCAGAAGAAAACTTCCTGAGTGCCTAAATCTATAATTAATATTGTCAGAGAGGAAAGTGATCCCATGAATGAAATATAAGCAGGATAATATTAAAAGCAATATTCAGAGAACAGAAAAAGAACTCTTAGAAATTAACAGTATGGTGGGAGAAATAAAATAATTCAGTAACAATATTAAGTTGAGGAAATGTCCCAGAAAGTTGTACCATATGACAATGAGATTGATAAAAAGAGAAAAGACTAATTAGAGGAAGTCCAACCTGTCTCATAGTTAGTCCTAATAAAAGAACAGAGTAAATGAAAGGGAAAATTATGGAAAGAGAACTCAAGAATGTTTTTCATAAGTGAAAGACATGAGTTGCCAGACTTAAGGGGCCCCTCAGCATGATGGATGGAAAAAGAATAAGAGATACTAAAGGCTTCTAAGGAAAAAAATAACTAGTTCCATAGTTCCATAAAAGGATTAAAACTGGACTTGCTTTTTTTTTTTTAAAGATTTTATTGGGGAATTGGGGGAGGGGAACAGACAAGTTGCTGTCCTTTTGTTCTTCAGTCTAGTTGTGGAGGACGTCGCTTCACTGGCCCATGTTGGTATTGTCATTGTGCTCTTCCCGGATGAGGCAGTCGCTCGCCAGCCATTGGACGATGGCTCACGGCAGTTCACGCCAGCTGCCGGCCACCCCACTGCAGCCTATGCAGTTGCTGGCTACTCAACGACAACCCAGCTCCAGGTTGTGCTGTTGTTCACCATCTTAGCTGTAGAGGGTGCAGCGTCACCTGCCCTCATGTGGAATACGAACAGGGGCCCTGCTGCTCTGAGCTGGCGTCCCAAGCCAAATCCTAACTAGCGCGCCACTTGACCGGCCCATTTACTTTTTTTTTTTTTAAGTTTGCAGATGTTGTATTGTCACGTCCTGCGTGGCAAGGGCGAGTGGGACACGAGAGGGGCGACGCAGATTAAGGAAAAACAAGAGACAAAAGAAAGATAGGAGCGAGACCAAGGGACTCAGCCAAAGACGACTGAGCCCCGAATAGGGTCAGCGCATAGCTTTTATTGAGAATTTTCAAGGATGCAAACTGCAACAAATCATTAACGGTGGTTTGTAGTTCTCAGGATTTACACAATCCTCTACTCCCCTGTAAGTGCTCTTTCCAGGGTGCACTGTGACTTGCTCTTCCATTAAAGGATTTATCTTGTTTTACACTGTGATAACCTCTGAGACTCAGACCCAGTCTCTGCCTGTCACCTAAAGAATATTTATCATAACTATCTTATGCTAAGGATAGACTTGTCTCTATATATCTCCTAAATAATGGTTACCATGACTACCTAGTCATTATCCCAAATTCCAACAGTTAGACTTTCAGGGAGTATACTTGAATTATTACTAAAAGACTAGCTTTTACCTTGTTTTAGGGTAAAAGCATCTAAAGTTTTATTACTATGTAAATACAAAACCTAGCAATTAAAAGGGTCTCACACCACTCTATCTTACAGAGGGTTATATCTGTTTCTTAGTTAAAGCTTCAGTATCTGTTGCTATAACAAGGCACCAAACGGAGGAATTTACACAAGGCTGTTAACATAACTCATGGTCAGCAAGCTGCCTGGAACTCTCATGGCCTGGAGACCTTTGGCCTCTGAGGAGACTTTTCACAGCAGAGCCCTTAGGCAAATGCATCAGCTTCTCACAGGCCTGAGTTTTCTGGCCTGAGTTTGTCAGAGGTCTGTGCCTCAGTTTCCAAGGGGCTTGAGTCCCCAATATCTCAGTTCAGGGGTTCCCCACGGAACTACCGCCTGGCTTGGGTTGTCTCCCCACTTTTAGGAGATCTTACCCGTCTTTGGCTGCATAGTTAGCTCATTGGGGTACCACAGGAACATGTCACAAGTGTAGTAAATATATTGTCTCCTATAGGAGAAAAGGCACATGGGTTCACAGAGGCAGGAGATATTACATGACCAACCATAAGGCAGCATCCCTAATATCCAGTGCTGAGCAGGGCAATGTGGCCTTGTCAGACACTGGGGTGCTATCAACTTCCCACATATCCCCCTTCTTTATTATATAAAAAGCACGCCTGTGACCCCAGGCGGCTGCGAGTCACAGTGCCTGTTTTGGGTGTCCTCCAGTAAAATAGTAACCTTACCCGTCATAGGCACTTGATCCTCTAGCGATCAAGCCCTGTCTTAGGTTGGTTACGTTCAAGGAGGTCCTTACCCTTCTCTGGCTAGCCTGTCCTTACTAAAGATTAGGGGCAAATCATCTAATAAAGACGGGGAGTAGGCACAGAACCAGACACAAAAACCAATGCTCTGTCTTCAGAGGCTAATGCAGAGGGGCTGTCGTGGAATCGGCTGTAGGGCAACATTGCCCCCTTCTGTTGCTGTAGAAGGAAAAACACGGATTTTGCAGTTTCTTTATCTATGGCCCGGCCGGAGCGCTTGTTGGCCACACTGGAGGACTAAGCAAAACAGAAATAAAAGAATGATTAGCAATGCAAATGCACCAGCGAAACCTCCACTGAGGCTTTTGATCCAATTGAATGGATTTAAATTAGATAATCCTTCCGCAGCAGCGGACAGGGCATCCTCTCCAGGGAGGAGCTGCAAATTAGCAGATGACATTTGGTCTACTTCTTGTTGTAATTGCTGGATATCCACAGAGAGGTTGGGCATATGACCCAAAGATGAGCTCGTACCTCAGACCACGGGGTACGTGTCTGATTATATGAAAAAGGAGTTACACAATAAGTTGAGGTATTCCAATCACATTTTAAATTAATAACAGTCCGGAGACTTTCTAATTGATTTCCCAATTGAACCACAGTAGTTTCCAAATCAGCTAAACGAATACTAATTTCTTGATCAATCTTTAATTGTTGGTTCCAAGTTTTACTAGCATTTTCATGCCATTGTTGCACAAATTGAGTAGTTTGAACTGTTTGATGGAGAGCTACTCCAGAGACAGCAGCAGTGGTTGTGATTGCTATAATTCCTAAAATTGCTGCTATTAAAAGGCCAATAAATCTTTTAGACCGATGTAAAATTTTATGGAGAAGTTGGAGGACAATATGAATTGTTGGAGAACCCTCCCAAACCCTAGAGGTTTGAACAGGAATCCACAATCCTTTTCTACGTCTCAAAATCATAATTTGATCTTGGGGATAATTAAGAATTGAGGAATTAAGACAAGTGAATAAACGACATAGGGGACACTCAACCAATTTTAAATCTTGATCAATGGTAAAGTTTCCTATTAAAAACACAAATGGATTTTTAATACAAACTTGTAAATAAATTTGTCCAGTTTCTTCATACCGGAAGGTATAACCATTATTGATAGTAAGATTTCCTTTCCATAATTTATTAGGTCCAATGCTTAGAGCAATTTTCCACAGAGTCCTTTGAAAAGGGCCCCTAATAGGTCTAATCATTCTCAATTGAGGTGGAGCTAAAACCTTTTCTTTCCAAAGAATAGAAATATTGAAAAGATGTTCGATAATTTGAAAGAAGTTACCGCCA
This sequence comes from Aselliscus stoliczkanus, assembly GCA_033961575.1. Taxonomy (NCBI): domain Eukaryota; kingdom Metazoa; phylum Chordata; class Mammalia; order Chiroptera; family Hipposideridae; genus Aselliscus; species Aselliscus stoliczkanus. The sequence goes on from CM066737.1 coordinate 108,073,682, forward strand.
ATTATTTGATTTTTTAGTTGTCGTGGTTCTGCACATACTTTATTCCTACAAATTTGAAGAGCAGGACCAAAAGGTCCCCAATCAACAATTGTTTCCAATGTATTATTTATAATTATTCTATCTATAGTTCCACGACATTCTTCCCAATGAATTCTGGATTGATTTCTGTCCCAATGATTAATAAGAGGGCATGTAGGAATTGGAGGCGGGAAACTATGAGTGCTCAATTGCTGAGTAACAAATCCTTTGCTAGAAATCATAAATAAATCTTTAAATGTATTATTTTCTTTCTCTGTTGGAATGGCCCACGTTTGCTCTGCAAGAGAGAGACATGGTGGAATAGAACCAATACATATGGGAGTATGTAAATATCCAAGGGCTGTATGATTAAGTAAAGTAAAGAGTCTCCCTTCCTCCCGGGAAACTCGGGTCCTCGAGGATCCTCAGGCCCAGGGAACCATGAACTGTCATTAAGATAAATTAAAGGAGGATCATCATTCCATGTGACAGGAGTTAATAATGGAGGATTTGGAATGTAGGCCCAATAAGTAAAATTATCAGCAATGGCTCCTGGAGGAAAGCAACTTACAATAGTAAGTACAGCCATCAGGGACAACATCAGGTTGCCTTTCGTCTTAGGCAGCCTTTCCTCCTGGAGACGATGTTCTGCTACCTGTATCACGATTTTGATTTTTGTCCAGGTAGGAAAAGGAACATTCCTAGTGTTTCGCGTAACAGCTGAAACAGCAGGAGTGGGTAGGACCGCTGTCCTCATCCTACTAGATTGTAGGGATAATTTAGACATCTCCCTTACAGGAGGTGTATATATTTCTTCTTCAGCTGAGGTAGCCTCCAGTGTAAACTCACTGGGAGGCATTTCATACCTTGCAACCTTAGGCCAATTTGGCTTCTTGATGACCTTCTTGGGTGAGTCGCTCATGATAAGGTTTAATGCATCTGCTAGGCACCCACAGAGGACGTTCTTCTTTGCCTGGAGAAATACAAGCAAAACCTCGTCCCCATGTCAACAAGGTCCCTAAATTCCACTGATTAGTCAAAATGTCTTTCCACCATATGGGGATTGGCGGCATTTTCTTTGAACTGGTGTTAAAATGCCTTTCTGCTGCAGTTCGTCCACAATGTGGATCAGAGCCAGAGGAGTTCAAAAAATTTAAGGTAAACATGGCTTTTGCTAATTGCACCTGAGGTGGTTCCTTTTCATCTCCCCCCTTTTGTTTTAACAATTGTTTCTTTAAGGTGGAATTAGCACGTTCGACAATGGCCTGTCCTTGGGGGTTGTAAGGAATGCCAGTGTTATGGGTAATTTGCCAGGTTGCACAAAAGTTTGCAAACTTAGCGCTAGTGTAAGCTGGTCCATTGTCCGTTTTAACTTTTTTTGGAAGGCCCATAATAGAAAAACAAGTCAAAAGATGACGACAGGAATGTGCTGCAGTTTCACCAGTTTGAGCAGTGGCTACTAGAAACCCTGAGGCAGTATCAACAGAGACATGTACAAATGATAATTTTCCAAAAGAAGAGATGTGAGTTACATCCATCTGCCACAGATCATTAGGAGTTAAGCCCCGAGGGTTGGTTCCCTCCGGACATTCTTGTGGAGCATTAAGAATTTGGCAAGTAGGACAAGTTTGAACTATATATCTAGCTTGTTTATGAGTAATGGGAAATTTAAATCGTAAACCTTTAGCATTGATATGGGTTAAAGAGTGAAAGTGGGTTGCCTCATCAATCTGAGCATTTCCTACTAAAGAGTCTGCAATAGCATTTCCACGCGTCAATGGACCTGGGAGAGTCGTATGAGCACGAATATGAGTAATAAAAAATGGGTGTTGACGATTTCTCACAACCTGCTGAAGTTGATGAAACAAAATCTGAAGAGACTGATTAGAATTAAATGAGAGAGACGCTGTCTCAATGTTTTGAGCCGTGTGCACAACATAAGCCGAATCAGAAACAATATTTAGAGGTTCAGAATAGGTCTGCAAAGCAGTTAAAACTGCCACCAGTTCAGCCTTTTGTGCTGAATTACAGTTAGTGTGAATAAGTTGACTTTCTTTTTCACTAACGATGGCAGCTTTTCCATTATTAGATCCATCAGTAAAGACAGTAATTCCTTGGGGAATCGGCTCCTGTCGGAGTTTTTTGGGTAAAATCCAATTAGTCTTTTGCAAAAATTGAAATAATTTATTCTTTGGGTAATGATTATCAATGATTCCATAAAAATTTCCTATTGCAATTTGCCAAGATTCATTATGAATGTTTAGATGACAAATTTGTTGTTTTTTAAAAGGAACTACAATTTGATTAGGTTCCTGCCCACTAAGGTGTAAGACTCGAGTGCGGGCTTTGGATATTAATTCAGAAATCAATTCAACATAAGTTGGCAATGTTTTAACAAAATGATTAGGTAGGAAAAGCCATTCAACCAGTTTTTCTTGTTGTATTATAACCGCTGTCGGGGAGTGCAGTGTGGAGAAAACCAGAACTTGCAAAGGTTGATAGGGATCTATACGCTGAATCTGAGCTTCCTGTATCTTTTGTTCTGCTAATTCTAGTTCCTTAATTGCCTGTGGAGTCAGTTTACGAGGGCTGTTTAATTGTGATGGTCCCCGCAGGAGGCTAAACAAATTGCTGAGAGCATATGTAGGAATGCCCAAAGTAGGACGTAGCCAATTGATATCGCCTAACAATTTTTGTAAATCATTTAAAGTAGAAATCTGATCTTTTCTAATCTGAACCTTTTGTGGTCTAATAGTTTGTCGATCAACAATTGTTCCTAAGTATTTAACTGGAGTGGTCGTCTGAATTTTATCGGGGCTATACATAGCCCTGCCTTGTCCAGGTGAAGTTTAAGTGATTCATGGCAAGCTGCTAGTTGTTTCATAGATGATGCAGCACAGAGAATATCATCCATATAATGAATGATGTAACAATCAGGAAATTTAGTTCTTACTGGTGTAAGGGCTCGAGCTACATAAAACTGACAAATTGTTGGGCTGTTAAGCATTCCCTGCGGTAGTACTTTCCATTGATATCTCTGAATAGGTTCTTTATTGTTAATAGATGGAATGGAGAATGAAAATCGAGGACAATCATGAGGATGTAGCGGAATCGTATAAAAACAATCCTGCAAATCAATAACTATAAGAGGCCAATCCTTAGGAATCATAGATGGTTGTGGAAGCCCTGGTTGAAGTGCACCCATAGGTTCAATAACAGCATTAACCGCTCTAAGATCAGTTAGCATTCTCCATTTGCCTGATTTTTTCTTAATGACAAAAACTGGAGAATTCCAAGGGCTAGTAGAAGGTTCTATATGGTCCTGTTCTAGTTGGATCTGTACTAATTTTGTTAAAGCCTCTAATTTTTCTTGAGGAAGGGGCCACTGTTCAATCCATATCGGGGTGTCATTTTTCCATTTAAGAGGCAAAGAAGCACGTAGCTCTTCGACAGTGGCCCCTACAAAAAAGGGTTATTTTGATTGGTCTGATAACCTACTCCTAGTTTTCCCTGCTGAGATGAGAGCTGGAGAGGTTGAGTTATACCTTGCTTAAATTTTCCCAAACCTTCTCCTGGTTGGAATCCCATATGACTCATAATTTTTTGACTTTGGGGACTATATTGATTTGGTGGAATCCAGACCTCTGCGTTCCACTGAGTCAACAGGTCTCTTCCCCATAAATTAACAGGGATGTCAGCAACATAAGGTTGTAAAAATCCTTGTTGTCCTTCTGGTCCTAGACATGGTAAAATCTGAATACTTTGACGTAAGCCTGAGGCTCTTCCCACTCCTACTATATTAATATCTGGATTTTGCAATTCCCAATTTTTTGGCCATTGTTGAGAACTGATGATTGAAACATCAGCTCCTGTATCTATAAGACCTTTAAATTTCTTTCCTTGAATTTCAATTTGGCAAATAGGTCGAATATCTGAAATTTTTCTACTAAAAATATACCTGCTTTTCCTGTACTCCCAAAACCACCCATTCCTCGTTTTGGATTCCTTTTTGTGTTGGAGAAACATACGGAAGCAAAAGTAACTGTGCAATCCGTTCTCCTTTTTTAGCTGACCAGGGGACAGTTGAAGATATTATAATTTGAATTTCCCCTTCATAATCAGAATCAACAATCCCTGTATGAACTGTGACTCCTTTTGAAGTTAAATTGGACCGGCCAAGAATAAGTCCGACAGTATTTGGTGGAATTGGCCCAAAAATTCCTGTAGGTACACGGAGAGGCGTTTCTCCGGGAAGTAATAAAATATCTTGGGTGGTGCAAACGTCTACTGCTGCACTCCCTTCTGTTCCTGAACTTAATTGCTGTACTGAAAGTTTGGGGGAGGTACGGCCTGATAGTTCTGAGGAGTGGCTGATGTCGGATATGCCCCTGTTGTTGTCGGGGCCTGGGGCTGGCCCCGCTTCCCGTTTCCCTGAAGGGGTGTTCCATCCTTATGATAGAATGATCTACAGTCTGATGCCCAGTGTCTCCCCTTTTTGCACCGAGGGCATGTCCCTGGTGATTTTGATTCTGCAGGAGCAGAGTCATTAAGCATATTAGAAACATATTTAATTTTCTGTCTGCATTCCCTTTTAGTATGACCAGGCTTTCCACAATTAAAGCAAGTACCTGGAAACTTTTTTTCCTCTTGTCATTCCTGTAATTGCCTGAGCTAACATTGTAGCTTTATATTGTTCAGTTCCTACTCCTTGACAGAGGCGGAGGTATCCCATTGCATCTGTCTTTCCTTTTTGAGCTCCTATTGCCTTTTTACAATCCTCATTAGCATTGTCATAAGCTATGATTTGTAAAATAATATCAGCGGCTTGAGCATTGGATACCTGTTTGTTAATAGTATCCTGCAAGCGAGCTATAAATTCTGAATAAGGCTCCTGGGGTCCTTGAAATATATTTTGAAAGGAAGTTGGAACTTTTCCTTCCACTTCTACTTTCTCCCAAGCCATCAAACAAATTCTTTTAAGCTGGTCTTGGGCCTGACGAGTCATTAAAACCTGCTGTTCGGTATTTATCCAATCTCCATCACCTACTAATTGATCCTTAGTAATATCTATCCCTCCAGCCTGATTTTGCCTACTCTGAATTTCTGCACCATCAATCCACCAAGATTTAAATTGTAGAAATTGGGCCGGAGAAAGACAGGACTTAGCTAAAGCATTCCAATCTATTGGAATCATCCTGTTTCCATCAGCAATACCTCGAATTAGTCCTATAGTATAGGGGAAGTCGGACCAAATTGAGTAACTGCCTGTTTGAGTTCCTTAAGAATTTTAAAAGGAAAAGGTTGGTATTCTAATATCTGCAAACCATTGGGGTGTTCATCATTGGGTGCAAGACGCTCCCTAATTATGACTGGAAAATTTAAAGCATCCAAATCTCCTTCCAACCTTGCCTGTTGAATTGCCCTTTCTATGGCTGACATTGATGAATATGGACCTCGTGTATAAGGTGGAGGTACCGATATAACAGGAGAAACTGGTTGTTTTAGTTTTGGTGGGTTTTTAGATAACCCCCACTCCTTCATTCTAGTTGTTGGAGGAGGAGGCAAATGATCAGGAGTTAGCAGATTTTGCAAAGAGGGATATAATGTTTTTGGTATTACCGTGGGTGCTTCCACAGATTCCTCCTCTCTCCCTTCATCCTTTGATGACTCAATATTGATGTTACAATCCCGATTTTTATCCCCCTCTTCATCTTCCGTGTCTGTGTGTAAAGGTTCTAAAACTGACCGGACCTGTCTCCAAGTCTCCCAAATTGTAGCTGGTATCTCTTTTCCCTGAAGTTGCTTTTCAGATATATCTTTACCTACCATCTCCCATTGGTCTAGATCTATGGTTCCTATCTCTGGAAACCAAGTGCAATGCGTTTCAATAACTTTTAAAAGTTCCTCTAATTTCTTTTCTGAGACTTTTACCCCTCCCTTCTTAGAAAGTTGCTTAAGGAGGCAAATATACGATCTATATCGACTCTCAGAATTTCCCATGTTAGTTTTTAAGAAAAGACAAATAAGAGAAGTAAACTTTCACTCAATTGTGCGTTCCGATGCTCGACTGGCCGCGCCCTCGCGGGACTAAGTCTGTCTTGGCTAAGGCGCTGCGGTATAAGCCCCCGCACAGGTGAACGAGTCAGTCGCCGTTATGCCTTACGACAGATTACGGAACCGCAGATTAGAGCCCACTCAAGTTCCGTAGCGAAAAGCCGTGGAACTATATGCATTCACTCACACAATCACACACTTTCACACAAAGTTTGTTACGTTATTTTCCGGATACCCCGGCAATTCCTCAGGACTATTCCCTACTCCTTACCAAGTAGAGTGCCGGCCTGCCCTGAGGTCTGCGCCTTGAATTTTCACCCAGATTCAAAGTCTTCCTTCCCTCTTCGAGCCCCACGTTGGGCGCCAGTTGTCACGTCCTGCGTGGCAAGGGCGAGTGGGACACGAGAGGGGCGACGCAGATTAAGGAAAAACAAGAGACAAAAGAAAGATAGGAGCGAGACCAAGGGACTCAGCCAAAGACGACTGAGCCCCGAATAGGGTCAGCGCATAGCTTTTATTGAGAATTTTCAAGGATGCAAACTGCAACAAATCATTAACGGTGGTTTGTAGTTCTCAGGATTTACACAATCCTCTACTCCCCTGTAAGTGCTCTTTCCAGGGTGCACTGTGACTTGCTCTTCCATTAAAGGATTTATCTTGTTTTACACTGTGATAACCTCTGAGACTCAGACCCAGTCTCTGCCTGTCACCTAAAGAATATTTATCATAACTATCTTATGCTAAGGATAGACTTGTCTCTATATATCTCCTAAATAATGGTTACCATGACTACCTAGTCATTATCCCAAATTCCAACAGTTAGACTTTCAGGGAGTATACTTGAATTATTACTAAAAGACTAGCTTTTACCTTGTTTTAGGGTAAAAGCATCTAAAGTTTTATTACTATGTAAATACAAAACCTAGCAATTAAAAGGGTCTCACACCACTCTATCTTACAGAGGGTTATATCTGTTTCTTAGTTAAAGCTTCAGTATCTGTTGCTATAACAAGGCACCAAACGGAGGAATTTACACAAGGCTGTTAACATAACTCATGGTCAGCAAGCTGCCTGGAACTCTCATGGCCTGGAGACCTTTGGCCTCTGAGGAGACTTTTCACAGCAGAGCCCTTAGGCAAATGCATCAGCTTCTCACAGGCCTGAGTTTTCTGGCCTGAGTTTGTCAGAGGTCTGTGCCTCAGTTTCCAAGGGGCTTGAGTCCCCAATATCTCAGTTCAGGGGTTCCCCACGGAACTACCGCCTGGCTTGGGTTGTCTCCCCACTTTTAGGAGATCTTACCCGTCTTTGGCTGCATAGTTAGCTCATTGGGGTACCACAGGAACATGTCACAAGTGTAGTAAATATATTGTCTCCTATAGGAGAAAAGGCACATGGGTTCACAGAGGCAGGAGATATTACATGACCAACCATAAGGCAGCATCCCTAATATCCAGTGCTGAGCAGGGCAATGTGGCCTTGTCAGACACTGGGGTGCTATCAACTTCCCACATTGTATAAATACAAATGTGTGAAGGCTTCATTCTCTCAGTCACCAACAGTATTTTTTTTTAAATTAAAGTTTATTTCTTGGATAGATGATTGGATAAAGAAGATGTGGTATATATACACAATGAAATATTATTGTGCCATAAGAAAAGATGAAATAGTACCATTTGCCACAACATGGATGGAATTTGAGATTATGCTAAGCGAAGTAACCACTGGACTTTAGCAATTTAGAAAGCTATATGACAATGTAGCAAGGCCTCTAAAATTCACAGACAAAATTATTTGTCAACTAGAATTCTATAGCAGCCAAAATGATCAGTCAAGTGTAAGAGTAGGAAAAAAATACCTTTGCAGGGTCTCAAAAAGATTGAAACTTTTTTTCTTTCAAAAGCATAAGAGAGGTTATCTAGCTTCACAGAACAAGTGTTAAAAGAACTTAGGGGCCAAAGGTTCCAAGTCAACCAGCCACCACCTGGAACACTGCAACAGCTTTCTAACTGATAAACTGTTTTATTTTGGTCCATTGCAAAGGGGAAATGAACCAAGAAATATGAAAATACGGCATCTTAAAACCTGGAGCACCGGGCCAGCCGAGTGGCATGGTGATTAAGCGCTGGCTTGGGAAGTCAGCGGCCCCAGTTCGGGTCCCACAGATGAGGGCCAGTCACACTGCCCTCAAAAAAAACACACAAAAAAACAAAACAAAAAACCAAAAACTTGGAGCACCAATACAGGTGGAATCATAGGAAACTTCCAGAGTGATGGTAAAGGATGGCTTGGGATGAGAGCTGGGTAGCAGGACTTGAATGCCGCCAGTGAGTACAGCATTGCTACAGCCAGGATGTTGCCAAGAAAAAAATAAAAGGCTTACCTGATGTGTTTGGCTATACCTAGCAGTGTTTTGCAGGTCTGTTGGAAAGTTTGGGCATGAATTGGTTCTAGACGAGGGGTCGGCAAACTGCGGCTTGCGAGCCACTTGCGGCTCTTTGGGTATATACACGTGGCTCTGAAGTAAAATTGAATATGAAAATAAAACCATCATAGTTTCATTTATAAAATTTTGAAAGGATGTTCACATAATGGTGGTTTATTTTGTTTGATGGCTCTCGACTAATTTTTAAGTTGTTGTGAGGGACAGGACTGACTCTTCCATCTTAGAAATTTGCCCTGTTCTAGACAAATAGAAAACCAAACAACAGTATAAAAAGAAAAGGCAGCAGTTATTAACTCAGGTTGGGGAGCGATAGAAGGAGAAAGGAAATGGCAATTATTGCAGGTAGTTTTGCTCAATGAATATTGATTTACCCAAATAAATATTGTTTTGGTAAAAAATGTGATGTGGGGGTGGCCGGTTAGCTCAGTTGGTTAGAGCGCAGTGCTCACAACACCAAGGTTGCTGGTTCAATCCCCACATGGTCCGCTGAGCTGCGCCCTCCACAACTAGACTGAAACAACTACTTGGAGCTGATGGTCCTGGATAAACAAACAGTTCCCCAATAAAAGAAAAAATGTGATGTGACTATTTTGGATGTTTGAGAAAGGAAATATATATATATATGGAGACATAAGAGAGCTAAATCTTCATCTTCCATGTTAGGAGATTAAGAGAGAACACTGTACTGTACACCTGAAGCTGAAGGTGAATAATATTGAATGTCAACTATAATATAGATATAGTCATGGAATGTGGAGTACAGCGTAGGGAATGGATTCAGTGAAATTGTAACAGCTATATACGATGTCAGAGGGGTAGGAGATTGGCCGAGGGGGGTTATCACTTTGTGAGGGGTGTAAATGTCTAACTAGTACATTGTTTTGTGCACCTGAATCTAACAAAATAGTAAAGAACGCCTAAAATGAAAAAGTCAAGTCATAGCTGTAAAAGGATGTCATTCAGAAATATGAAGATACAGCAGATCCTCAAATAGTGTCATTTCATTGTAACGTTGAAATGCTGTTAGAACTTAACTATTGTTTATATCAATTAGCCAATGGTAAAATTGGTTTTGTTATATATTGTTTCACCACAGTTCCAAGAACCTATCAACAATGTTAAATGAGGCCTTACTGTAAATAGCTAGAAAAAAATACAGGTAAAAGTGTTTTAAGTTTTTGCCTCAGAGGAGTCAGAATGTGGATGGAGAGGGTTAGGGCAGGAGCCTGATATTTTAAAGAACTCTTCATTTTTTGTTTACAGATTTTATTGGGGAATTGGAGGAGGGGAATAGCATTGGGGAATTGGGGAAGGGGAACAGACAAGTTGCTGTTTTTTTGTTCTTCAGTCTAGTTGCGGAGGTCGTTGCTTCATTGGCCCATGTTGGTATTGTCATTTCACTCTTCCTGGATGAGGCAGATCGGTCGCTGGCTTCTGGATGGTTGCTCATTGAAGCTATTGGCAGCTCACACTGGCTGCCGGCCGCTCACTGTAGCCTATGGCAGCCCACTGCAGCAGGGGCTGCAGCCTACACTGTCGCCAGGGCACGCAGCCCAGCTCCAGGTGGAGCTGTTGTTAGATGTGGAGGGCAGTGTCACTGGCCCTCACACATGGGATCTGAACCAGGGCCGCTGGCATCCCAAACTAGCTCTTAACCAATGCGCCACTTGGCCGGCCCAGAACTCTTCATTTTTTTTAAACTTTGCACATGTATTTCTTTGAAAAATATAAACACTAAGAAAATAAACGTCTTTTTCTTAACCATACCTGTGCCATTTTGGCTGTCATTTCCCATATTCTGTTCTGTTATTTATTCCTGATCAATGATTAAAAATAATTCTCAGAACATTTATGGAATGTTACCTAATAACAGAATAATGTGGTCATTTATAGATAAATTTTTCAATAAATATTTCCCCATCAAAAATATGGCTTGATACAGCCCTTGTATTCTTATAAGTAATGCTAAATTAGGATTTAATGATGACTTATTTGAATGGTTTAATAGCTCTGTCAATTAAAACATATAGCTTTGTTGTATCTTCTTTAATAAAATATTGAGTAAAATAATGAGGATTAAGCTTAAACTACATTAAGCGTCTACACAGAAGTGAAAAGATAGATGATAAGAATGTAAAGACTGGTGGAGCCATTTATATAAAGCAGAACAAGAATAATGGTGTTTTTTTCCATAGTAGTGACTCTAAAATGCTCCAAGATCCTAAAATGCTTCCAAGTCATTGCAACCCAAAGCAACTAATAATTATATAGAACTTTAAGTCGGCTAAGTACTTTTCACATAAGCTGTCCTTTTTAATTCTCACAATATCTCAAGTTATATGTTATTACTATTGGGTTGTCGGAAACGTTGTGACGTATTGTTTCTGTTTTTTGTTGCAAAAATCTGTCATGACTTTTCTGACAACCCAGTATTTGTATTTTCAGTATAGAAAATAGAAAACATTGCAGAGATTAAGTAACTTTCCCAAGGATATAGGGTTGATAATTCAGATATTGGTAACGTTTATTGCCCAAGCAGTATGCTTTTGATAGGAACCAACCAGGTGGGAATCTAAGGCAAGAGATACAAATGGAGCCTTTCCTATGGGACTTTTGGCTCCCAGTTGATAAGGGATTGAATCCAAGTTCTCTCCAAAGTTGTGATCTTTCTGCTGCCTTGGGCTGGTGGTATCATTAGTGTTAAACAAAATTCCCCATTCCCTAAATATACTAAGAAATGTTGGCCAATGATATCAGTAATTGTTTCTGTTCATTGAGAACCCTCAAGGGAGTGGGCGGAGCTTCTGAATCTGTCCTGGGGATTCAGGACTGAGTTAGTTGCTCACTTTCACCGCAGATTCCTCACAGTAGCTTGAAAACTCCGTTGTCTAGAAGGCACTCAGTTATAGGTAAGAAGTTCCCAAATAGAACATGGTAAAATAACTGGTAGTGTCATATGATATTGGGGACAAAACATGAATAGTTAAGTGTGAGGACTGAAAGTGGATAGCAAATTGTGAAGTAAAAAAAATCCGTAGCAGAAAGTTTCTCATATCACATTTGTTCCCTTTGTTTCTTTTGCTGTTTTCCCCACAAGCCTTTTCTTCCTCCCTCCCTCCCTCCCTCCCTCCTACTCTCCCTCCCTCCCTCCCTCCCTCCCTCCCTCCCTTCCAAGATTTTATTGGGGAATTGGGGGAGGGGAACAGACAAGTTGTCCTCAGTCTTAGCTGTGGAGGGTATAGCTCGTTCAGCTCCAAGTCCAGTCGCCATCCAGATGCCTGTGGGCAGCTCGCAGCCGCTCAGCTGAGGTGCAGCCCACTGGCCCATGTGGGAATCTAACCGGGGACCCTGTTGCTCAGAGCTCATGCTCTTAACCAACTGAGCCCCTCAGCGGGCTCCACAGGCCTATTTTCTTAATCACTTTCCCCAGCATCTGTCTGTGGCTTCCCTCTTGGGTGTACTATCCACTGCACATCTGTTTGTTTTCATCCTACACGTTTCTGAGGGAGCCTATAGTGCAGTCTAACTGGGGCAACTATGAGCTCTTAATCTCCACTCCCCTTTTTACTGCTACTGAGCTGAATAACAGGCACACTCCTGGCAAGCAGAAAATTGCTGATACATATTTAATGAAGAAAGGAAGGAATGCAGATGAAATGTTTTTAATTTCATAAAACTATGTAAATAGCCACTTTAAAAAAATTATTTTATTGTGAAATAAACATTAAAAAAAATTAGTTTCGGGCTGCCCGAGTGGCACAGTGGTTAAAGAGCTGGCTTGGGAAGCCAGCGGCCCCAGTTTGGTCCCACATATGAGGGCCAGTGACACTGCCCTCAAAAAAAAAAATTAGTTGTACAACACAGTGCAATAGTTATACTTTTTACCCCTCAAAGTGACAACCCCCACCCCCAATCCACCACCCCAGTCCCCCCATATCATACATATTTATTACAGTTCTCTTGACTCCACACTGTACTCAACATTGCATGAATATATATATATATATATTTATATTCAGTTACACTTGACATACAATATTATACATCAGCTTCATACCCATTGGTAGATGACTGGATTAAGAAACTGTGGTACATTTATACAATGGCATAAAGAAGAATAAAATCATACCATTTGCAATGAACGATATGGATGGACCTAGAGACTATTATGTTAAGTGAAATAAGGCAGTTGGAGAAAGACAAATACCATATGATCTCACTCATATGTGGAATCTGAAGAACTGAATAAATGAGCCAAGTAAACAGAAATAGTCTCAGAGATATAGAGGAAAAACCAATGGTTGCTAGTTGGGAGGGGGGGTGGGGATGAGGGAGAAGGGGAAGGGATTAGACAGCATAAATGGGTAACTACAATATTGCACAGGGATATGAAAGCTCGGGGAATATAATTAATAATGTAAATATTTTGTGGGGTGTCAGATGGTCACATGTCTTGTTAGGGAGACCACTTCATGGATGGAGTAGAGGTTGGATCACTGCACTGTACACCGTAAATAGCCATCTTTATTTGAAGCTCAAGAAAGGACAACTCACATTTTAAAAGGAGCTCCTATCTAAATGTATTTTTGATTTTATGGGCCTGAAAGCAGCACAATTTAGGATTAAGGATTTGATGGGCAGGATGCTTGGTTGGTTATGATTATTGTCACATTTTCACTCACAAGCAGCCTTTTTCCAGCCAAAGGATGGTAAAATTCTACCACTCTTACAGTACAAAATGAGAAATGTGGCCACTTATATACATCTGTGCTGACAAATAGAGCTCTTTGTTAGCATAAAGTCATCTTTTAGGAAACTATAATTTGGACTTGTACAATACCTGACATCTAGAAAGGTCTTCGTTTTGCTTTTTAACATTAATCTGTTACTTTTATACTTATGCAGATGATAAAATCTTATATATGTTTTTCTCAACCCTTATCTTCCTGTTTTAAAGCTTGCATTCACTCTTGATAAATTAAACATTGACAGATGTTGCTGCACACATAACGAACTATTAGAATTTCTTTCTTGTTTGTCTTAAAGGACTTAATGCTTTTCCTATAAAGAAAGGAAAACTTAATGTAGAAAACAGTCACTTTAATTGTATCTTAAAATACATTTCTGAAACAGTTGAATTCAATATTTATGAATTATATATGTGTAGGAATGGAAGATACAAAGCCACTTTTCAGGAAGTATACTTTTACTACAGCTAAAAAATGAATACCTCATCATGCCCTTCACATAGTAAATAAAAAGATACCTGAAGGGCAGCTGGATGGTTCAGTTGGTTAGAATGCGTGCTCTTAACAACAAGGTTGCCGGTTCAACTCTTGCATGGGATAGTGGGCTATCCCTCTCCCCGCCGCAACTGGATTGAAATTGGCGACTGGACTTGGAACTGAGCTGCGTCCTCCACAACTAAGATTAAAGGACAACAGCTTGTCTTGGAGCTGATGGGTTCTGGGAAAAACTCACTGTTCCCCAATAAAGTTAAAAAAACACACACAAAAACCAGTCCATTAAAAAAAACAAAAATAGATACTTGAAGCAGATAATTTAATCAGGAATTATGAAAAATGGACCCTCAGAATTTTCCTGCAGCATATACAATGACTTAATATTTCTCTTCATCTTAGGCAGCATGAGCTTCTTCTTTTTTTTTTAAGATTGTTTTATTGGGGAATTGTGGGAGGGGAACAGCATTGGTGAATCAGGGAAGGGGACCAGACAAGTTGCTGTCCTTTTTTTCTTTTGTCTAGTTGTGGAGGACGTTGCTTCACTGGCCCATATTGGTATTATCATTGCGCTCTTCTTGGGTGAGGCAGATCGGTTGCCGGCCTCTGGATGGCTGCTCACAGCAGCTCTTGGCAGCTCACACTGTCTGCCAGTCACTCACACTGGCTGCTGGCCACTCACTGTAGCCTATGGCAGCCCACTGCAGCAGGGGCAGCAGCTATGCCGTCCTGGGGACTCACAGCAGCCCAGCTACAGGTGGAGCTGTTGTTCACCATCTTAGCTGTAGAGGGCAGTGTCACTGGCCCTCATATGTGGGATCCGAACCGGGGCCGCTGGCATCCCAAGCCAGCTCTTAACTAACGCGTCACTTGACCGGCCCCAGCATGAGCTTTTAATCGGTAAGGTGGTACCCTGTGTGGCTGTACACAGCTGTTTCTGATTTACACTCTTGAGTATTGACCAACAGATCTCCAGCAGTCGGAGAAAAGTCTCCATTCTTCCCCTTATTGCAGGTGACTTCTGAGAGATTCTAACTAAAACTACTGTGTCAGATGGCTTTTTAACATTTAGCTTTTAAGTTTGGGGCATTTTATGTTTTCCATCAGGCAAGCTATGTTCCTGTTCTGACAAACCAAATGTGAATCAAAGGCAGGGCAATACCGCTTCAATTTCTGTTTTTGTCTAGTGTTTTGTTTATTTCCTAGAATTTCAGGTTAAACATGGTACCTTCTGAGTAGTCCCTTGTTCTGAAGTTCCGTTTCTGGCAGTTAAGATGCTGTGATGATTTCAGTGTGTTTGCAATTCCCTCCAAATATTGATTGCCAGACTGTTAATTATGGCCATAGACGTCAGTTAATTTTAATAATAATAAAGAATAACTTCCCTAAACTGCAGTTTGTTTAATCTTCTTTCCTTGGTGCTCTGTTCATAACACCACTGACCTTCAGTGCTGGCACAATCAATATAGGCTGCAGGGTATATGTGGTTATATTTGATAAAATATTCACACTTCTAGAATAGCAAAATGTGTGTTTTATTTAAGTGAATTAGTACTATGATTGGGTGTAAATAAGCTTCCAGTTCTTTTGGTAATGCCTTGGACAATCTGTTGACAGAATTCTAGGGTCTGACCAACCAGCACAAATGCCCAAGATAGCCCTTTCCAGCATTATACACCAGACTGCCATACCAGCCTTCTGAAATATTTATGAAGCCTTGTTAAGGTGCTAGGAGGAAGTGTCTTTATGAAAAATCTGTGTTGCATATACATAGCATAGTTTCCAGCAACAACTGTTGTTTTCCCTGTCATCTGGAAGAGTATGTTTTTACCTCAAAGACCTTGATAAATGATCCATTAGGGGAAAATTAATATCTTTAGATGAGTCAAATATATTCATCATTGATGCCACAGGCAGAGTAAATTTCCTTGTTGCTGCAATGGTGAATGTTGTAAATCCTTGCAGCGTCCACAGGCAACATTTATGGCCCTCTGAATGCTGGACAATGCCTGCCACTTGCTGGAGTGGGAATAATTAACATCTCCTGATTTCAGGTGTTATATAACATGAGCGGAACCTTCCTACAGTTCTCAACCCTTGCTTCTCAAACTTGAATGCATTTGAATCACCTGGAGAACCTATTAAAGACCTGGGATGGAGCCTGAGCTTCTGCATTTCTCAGAAGCTCCTAGGTGGTGCCCGTGTGCCTGGTGTGAGGACCACACGTTGAATGGCAAGTTGCTAAACATCTTGGGACCACCTGCTTTCATGGGGGTATCTCTTCTTGCATACTAGCAAGTGGGGTACTGGTGTAGCCCTTCACCCAGAAGCTTAGCCTGGTCCCCAAAGTAGTCATTGTCTATATCCTATGTCCACTTAGTAAAAATATTCTTCCTCTTGAGGACAGTATTCACATTGGAAGCACCTCCTTTTATGTCTGTGTCCTTTTACTTTGGTCATTAAAGATGCCAAATTTATTTCCATCAGAAAATGCTGTTGGGAAGAGTTGTCATGACTGTCACATTGAAGGTAATTCCCTAGCATCATATCAGAGAAGAAACACGGTGCATGCTCTGTGATATAGTCCTTAATGATGTCCTCAGAAGGCCACTTCTGTAAACTTGAACTTGTGACTAATGATCAGGGGTGTGTGGGGATGATGACTGCTTGCTTTGGTCTTGGGCGAAACAGGAGTGATTAGAGGTGTTACAGCCTGTGTGCAGCCAGCGCTGACTCTGTGGCCCTGGATGCTCCTATTCCCAAGGAGCAGGCAAACTGCAATAACTTAACAAGGGTTATTTTAAACAATGAAATCTACTCAGATGTGAGGGTGAAGGCTGGATTCTTTTCCTGGCCAAATGGGGCAGTTAGCAATGCTTTTAGCTGTGACAGAAAACCTGACTTCCAGTGGCTTAAACAGATAGGGTTACTATTCTAACATATAAGGAAGTCTGGAAGTAGATGGCAGCTGGCATTTGTTCAATGAGTTGGTGACGTCAGGACCAGTGTCTCTACACTTCTTTGCCTCCCCTGCCTCATGGTTGCAGAATGCGTGGAAACTCCAGATAGCATGTCTGTGTGCAAGGCACAAGGAAGAGCGAAGGCTGTACTGTAAAGAAAAAGCTGTCCAGGACATCTCCAGCAAGTTTTTCCTTGTGGCTATTGGCCAGAGCTGTCACCTGGCCACACAAGGGAGACTGAGAAAGCTTGCATTTATCTGGGCCACCTTAAAAACTATTGGGGTTCTGTGAGGAAGAAAGAAGAGAGAAATGGATATTGGGTCGGCAAAGAGCTGTGTGCCACACCTAAAGTAACTAGGAGTAAAATTTCCCTATCTTCTGTGATTAAACTTTCTTTTCACCGCAGTATTCAACATTCGTTACTAGGAAATACAGTGAGTATATGGCAGGGGAAAGTTGGGTAGAGGGAAGAAGCAAAAATCAAACAGCTTTTCAACATCCAAACTCCATTCCCTCCAAATGAGATACATATACACATTGGGTTTTGAAGTTGCAAATTACACCTAAAATTAAAAGGAAAGGTAAATGGACATCACATGGTGCACACAAAGTAGTTTGGAAATTCAGCAACAGAATTTCCAAGGCCGTAAATATGGCAGGAACCCTTATCCTGCAGTTTGATTTGAAAGTTCAAGTATTAAACAGGTTGTCTTAATGAATCCCTAATGATTTTGAAAGAAAACCTGGTACTATTAATTATAATTAGAGTGCCTTTTAGGGCACTTGAAGATTCAGTTCTTTTTTTAATTTATTTTTTATTTTTTTGTTTAACTGAGCAATCCTGCCCCCTGTTGGCAGCTCAACGGCAACTCAGCTCGGGCTGGCATCGAGCTGCCGTTGCTCAGCTTGCACTCTTGAGCGAGCTCTTAACCAACTGAGCCACTTGGCCGGCCCGAAGATTCAGTTCTTGATAAGGAGCAGTCAATAAGGTTTTTTGACAAAGGATGAAGCCACGTGGAATGTGAAAACCTTGGGGGTTTATTCCTTTTAAAAATGTTCTCTGGACATGGACTCTTGAATAATAAATATCTTTCCAATGATGTTAATATATATATTTGCTGTTGATTTTTAGTCAACCTTTTGCATCAGTTAGAGTTAATTAGATCTGTATTAGATTAGGATTTTGCACATTACTGAGCTGAGTAACTCCTTTTTTTCCCCCTTCATTTAATCTTAAGATAATTTTGATGCTAGGAGCTAACTCTTCTTTCAAAGATGAAGAAAAATACATATTTGGTGGGGGGGAGGGGATGATGTATTTCTCTTTTGATTAAAAATCTAGTGTGGATGGTCAAGATCAAGCTTTTCAGCTTGGCTTTGTAATATTTTGAAGGTGATTGCCTTGTTTAATCCTCTTTGTGCTTTCTGGCTCTGAATTAGTTCATACATTTTTATCTGTAACCTAGTCACTGGATAGAAGGGAATGACAATTTCCGTGTTGTGCAGATTTTAGAATTTGGAGGAGAAAAGGGAGGTAAAAGACAACTTTTAATTTTGTTTCATCCATCTAAAGGAAATAGAAATGTTTCACAGATTCCCATAGAAAGTCTGTCAGAAGATGGCGATTGTGAAAAGATAGAGATAAGGATGGGCTTCTTTTTATCTATTTTGAAACAGGAGATTAGTTCTTACAGAGAATTCCCTTTCTTGCTTCCAAAAGAGTATAAAATAGCTTGTGTCGGATCTAAAGGAGGGGTAGGGGCCTGGTGGGATTGTCTGGCAGAGATAAGACAAAATAGAATTTCAGGGGTTTTCGTGGATACCTCCAAGTGAATGAACTGGACTCTCAGAGCCCAGGAGATGTGAACATTGAAGTGGATAGCTGTGCTCTAAGTTCACATTGGTTCCTCTACCCTCATTGACGTACTTGTAAGCTCTATGGCCTGTTTTGTGTTGGCAAAGATCCATAGCACTTGGCGCTTTGGGTCGTGAGCTCTGCCAGGGCTGAGAGCTCTTTTTGAGGGCAGACGCAAGCCTGCAAGGAGTGTGCCCTGTCTTATTCACCCCAGTTGATACCAAATAAATGGGCAAACGAGTGAAGAACCTCTCTGTGATTCTTATATTTGCGTTTGTATCTCATTTTATAATCCACATTTTCATTGGAAAGTTGTGCCTGCTTTGACTACACTTGTTTAACTTGTGTTGAGAGCCTTCTTTGTATGACTTTGAAAGGTACTTGAAATATCTTGACCTTTTCTTTTCAGAGCACAATGATTAGAAGGGATATCTTGTGTAGCAGTACAACAACAAAAAAAGCCACGGGGTGAAGAGAATGAAAAAGATGGGGGTTGACAGGCACAGACACATTCAGGTTTTACATTAACGTCACATGTTGTCTAAGAAACATACAATAACACGGGAAACTTCTCCTTGGGAGATGGAAATATTCTCTCAGCTCTACAAAATGAAGCTGTAATATTGAAATGATGCCAGCCTCCCTGCTGGGCACTCTGCCTGCATTTCACTCTGGTGCTGAATTCTTTCTCAGCTGCTCTGGTGTCTGTGCCCTTCCTGCTGTTCCTCACTTTGCCAAAGGCCCAGCCTCCTTGAGCCGCGTGAGAATCTGCCCTTTGTTGTACTTGAGCAGAGAATGTTTCCAACATTTCAATTGCTCTCTTCCGGGTTGAGCCAGGGAGAGAGAGGGAGGGGAGGGAGAGGGAGGGAGAGGAAGAGGGAGAGGGAGAGCCAGCCAGCATGCAGAGCAGTGTGACAACTGTTGGACTCTCAAGCCAAAATGGAAGTGCCATTCTGAAGTTAAGCATGCCATCTTTGAAGTGAGTGGCCTCAGTCCGAGTCCTTCTGGCTTTGAAGTGGTAGTCAGATCTGCTATTGTCCTAAGAGATGCTGTGAGAGATTCTGCAGTGGTTTTAAGTTTGGTGCTTCCGTTTTGAGGCATCTAGAGACTTTTTTTCAGACACTCAAGCTTGGGCCCATGTGTCAGTTATCTATTGCTGCGAAGCTCACTACCTCTAAACTTAGTGGCTTGTATTTCATTCATTAGTATTGCCCACAAGTCTGCAGGCCGTCTGGTGGCTCTGCTGAGCTGGGCCAGGCTCGGCTGATCCTGGCTGGGCTTGCTTATGTGTCTGCAGTTAGCTGAAAGGCCGGCTGAAACTGGCTGGTTTGGGATGGCCCCACCTATATGTCTCAGCTAACCAGCTCTTGGCTGGGATGACGGGGTTGACTGAATTACAAGAGCGGGAATGGAAGCATGCAAGTCTCCTTTAGACTTAGGTTCACAAGTGGTACATCATCACTTCTACTGAATTCTGTTGACTAATGCAAGTCATGTGGCCAGTCCAATTTCAAAGGGTAAGGAGCTGGACTTCACCTCCGGATGAAAAGAACTACAAAGGCAGATTGGAAGGGCATCAGTGCAGAGAGGGAAAAACTTTGTGGCAGGTTTTGCAGTCTGTCACAGCGTGTGATTACAGAGACATCATGAAGTAGTGTGTTGGGCATGGATGTGTGTTCTCAGGGCTCTAGACTTCTGGGAAGTGTGGCGAGATGTGTGTGCCAGAGTAGGGGTGGGACAGGTTCTGAGGAGTCTTTCACATTCCCCAATCCTCTTCGCCTTCAGCATCTCTCATGAGGACTGCCATAAAGAATCCCAAACAGGGCCAGCCAAGTGGCGCATTGGTTAACAGTTGGCTTGGGAGTGCGAGCTCTGAGCAGCAGGGCCCTGGTTTGGATCCCATATGAGGGCCTGTGATGCTGCGCCCTCTACAGCTAAGATGGTGAACAACAGCTTGACCTGGAGCTGGGCTGCCATGAGTTGCTGGTGATGGCATAGCTGCAGCCCCTGCTGCAGTGGGCTGCCATAGGCTACAGTGAGTGGCCGGCAGCCGGTATGAACTGCCATGAGCCACTGTGAGTGGCCATCCAATGGCCAGCGACTGATCTGCCTCAGCTGGGAAGAGCGCAATGCTAATACCAACATGGACCAGTGAAGCAACGTCCTCCACAACTAGACTGAAGAACAAAAGGACAGCAACTTGTCTGTTCCCTTCCCCGATTCCCCAATGCTGTTCCCCTCCCACAATTCCCCAATAAAATCTTTAAAAAAGAAAGAATCTCAAACAGCTTTCTATACCTTATATGTATCATAGACCATTTATCCCGTTGCCCCTTCGTAAGGCCAGTGCTAGGTATAAATGAATGTAACTGCAGAATGAGGCCTGAAAGGATATGATATTGTTCCATAATGTGCTTTTGCTATTTGCTGTTCATGTGAAAAGCAAAAAAAAAAACAGGGTACTGATTATTCAAACCAGTTATTAAGCTATTATATTATTACATTTGACATATTCTTGCCTTAAGATTGAAATACCGCAAATCTTCACTCAGTGTCCTGATAGGTTCTGAGACTTTATGTGAAACGATGTATCGTGAAACCAGTTTTACCATACGCTGATTGAAATAAATAATATAATACAATATAACGAAATGACATTATTTGAGGACCTGCTGTGTAATGACAACCACTGAGATTTTACCCTCTCAGGCCTATACAAATGTATATCCCACTTGCCAACTAAGAAAGTCCACAGTGCCTCTATTTTTGTATGTTCACCTCACCCTTGACTTCATCTGAGTTATCCTACCCTTATTTTTGTTTCTTATTAACCTCATGGTGGCCTACAGGGGGCATCCTCTTTTCCTGGCCTGCCCTCTCTGGCCTCATCTCCTACCTTGCGCCCCCTGGTGGTCACTTCTGCAGACACACTGGCCTTCTGACTTCTTCAAACACACAGGTCTACTTCCACCTTAGGGCCTTTGCATGAGCTGTGCCCTCTGCCTAGAAAACCCTTCCCTCACACACACATCACCTTGGCTAATATCTTCGCCTCCTTCAGGTCTGTGATCACATGGCATCTTTTCAATGAGACTGACATTGAGCCTCCCATTTAATACAGCATACTCCTCCTGCACCCTTTCACCACAACAGCCCAATCCTCCTTCCCTGACCTACATTTTCTTTATACCTTAAAACCAATACCTTCTAGTTTACTAGATAATTTACAACATTAATTGCAAATTGGCTGAACCTCTCCCTCCTGTGTGTTGGGAGTCCCCAAGACCACCCCAGGATCAATGATTCACTCAGAGAACTCAAAGGGCTCAGCCTGTGGTCGTAACCACAGCTATGATTTATTACGTGAAAGGACACAGAGCCAAATCAGCAAAGGGAAAAGGTGCCTGGAGTGAAATCTGGGGGAAAGCAGGCACAAGTTTCCCAGGGCACTCTCCCAGTGCAGTAAAAGAAAAAAAAGACATGCTTAATTCCCCCAGGCATGAGAAGTGTCTACCAGGAAAGCCCAGAGACTCACTGCCAGGGTTTTCATTGGAGGCTGGTTGCATGGGCACCCTCTGCCCAGCATGTACCCAAATTCCATACTCCCAGAAGGAAAGCAGCCGTTCACCTCATGTTATTTCCACAAATGGTTATGGCTCAGTGAGCCACTCTTAGCTGCCCTGGGAATGGTTGTCCTGTCTGGAAATGCAAGATCCCAAATGCCAGCCAAGGGCCAACCTTGCCAGCAGGCCTTTCTAAGGATGGCAGCCTCAGGCCTACTATGAAAATTCATTTCTCCACACCAGGGGTTGGCAAACTTTTGAGATGGAAGAACCAGTCTTGTCCCTCACAACAATTTAAAAATTATTCGAGAGCCATAAAACAAATGAAATCACCATTATGTGAATAATATCCTTTAAAAATTTTATAAATGAAACTATGATAGTTTTATTTTCATTTTCAATTTTACTTCAGAGCCACACGTTTGTACCCAAAGAGCTACATGTGGCTCGTGAGCTGCAGTTTGCCAACCCCTGCTCCACACCATGCAAGAATATAAGCTTCTTGGGCCGGCTGAGGGGCGCATTGGTTAAGAGCTGGCTTGGGATGCCAGCGTCCCCAGTTCGGGTCCCACATATGAGGGCCAGTGACACTGCCCTCTACAGCTAACAACAGCTCCACCTGGAACTGGGCTGTGTTAGTCCCAGTGACGGTGTAGGCTGCAGCCTCTGCTGCAGTGGGCTGCCATAGGCTACAGTGAGTGGCCAGCAGCCAGCATGAGCGGCTGGCAGCCCGCGTGAGCTGCCAGTAGCCGTGGTGAGCGACCATCCAGAGGCCGGCGACCAATCTTCCTCATCTGGGAAGAGTGCAATGATGATACCAACATGGGCCAGTGAAGCAATGTCCTCCACAACTAGACTGAAGAACAAAAGGACAGCAACTTGTCTGTTCTCCTTCCCCAATTCTTCAATGCTGTTCCCCTCCCCCAATTCCCCAATTAAAAAAAAAAAAGAATATAAGCTTCTTTAGCAGAGACATCTTTGTTCCATTTCATGATGCATCCCGTAGAACCGTCTCTGACACACAGATAAGTGTGTATTGAATGAAGAGGTGGAACCCAAGCCCTTGAGTGGACTTTCTCTATGGCAAAAATAGCACACAAAAGGAGGAACAGTCTCCTGATTGACCCCTTCGAGGCTTTACGCAAACCAGCAGGCCCATAGACTCCCACCCATACAACTCCCCATCCAGGGGGCCTGAAACAAGCTGAGCCTAATCTGATTCTCTCACATGGAAGTATTCTCTTCAACCAAGTGCCAACATCTTATGATGGAATCAGGCAGCATAGGAACTGCAAAGGACCTTCTCCCTCACCAGTCCATGGGCCAGGAGCAACGCGTCCAGGGCAGCCTAGTTAGCTGCTTAGTAGGGACCCAGGTCTCTTGATCCTGTTTTTGTTCTTTACCACATTTGTATGCCACAGTGCATACCACAGTGCTGAGTAAATGCTGTATTGTCTTAAACATTATTAACTGGTTTGGACTGAAAACTGGCCTGGGTGGACTGTTTGATTTTGCCTGTGTCTGTGACATTTATGCAAACAGTGTCTTAATTTCTTCTTTAAATCTTTATCTTTAAAGGCAAAAGTGCCATGTTGAAGGACTTCCCCCGACACACACCATATACGCTTCTTTTTTTTCTTTGTTTCTAGATCCTGAACCATTTTTCACTGTGACTATGTGAGCTCTTTAGTTTACCTATTATCAGTGACTCCTCAGGTAAAAACCGCATTTTTCATTCCCTGCTCCATCAGTAATAGAAAGATTAAGCTAATTTCAAAACCACTTGTGTCAGGATTTCATCCCATCTGGAAAATGTCTATTTCATCAGAGGCTTGCTTTGTCACATTCTGAAGTTTGACAAATGGATGGAATGAATCATTTGTTGAAATTCAACAAAGAACACCCAGCCCTTGTTCTGTGTCTCTGCTTAAGATTGGTCTCAGCTTGAAAATGCACAGTTGAGATTATCAGCTGGAGAAAATGAAAGGTTCTCAAAATGAATATCATAGCACTGTCTTAGAATATAATAAATCTTATGTAATAGTTGTCATCAGAATCAACTTTTAATAGTATTGCAAGAATGTGGTGAAATATCATTCCTACCAATAGAATATGCTAGGTTGGCATCTTATTTTTTCTTTAAGATTTTGTGGGAGAATTTGGGGAGGGAAACAGTGTTGGGGAATTGGGGAAGGGGAACAGACAAGTTATTGTTCTTCAATCTTTCTCCAGTCGCCGTCTGGCTTCCCATGGGCAGCTCGTGGCCTCTAAGCTCAAGGTACTGTGTTCAATCTTAGTTGCGGGTGGGCATAGCCACCATCCCATGTGGGAGTCAAACCAGCAGCCTTGTTGTTAAGGGCGCACGCCCTATCCACTGAGCCATCCGGGCAGCAGCTCAGCTCAAGGTGCTAAGTTCAGTCTTAGTTGCGGGTGGGCATAGCCCACCATTGAACAATCAATCTTGTTGTTACACCAGCTGAGCCATCCTGCCACCTGTTGGCAGCTCAGTGACAGCTCAGCTTGGGCGCAGCATTCACTGGCCCATGTGGGAATCGAACTGGCAGCCCTGTTGCTTATAGCTCGCACTCTAAGCCAACTCTTAACCAACTGAGGCACTCAGCCGGCCCCTCGTTTGGCATCTGAATAACTATCCTAACTAATTCTAAGTCACTTTTATACAGGAAACATATTCTTCTGAATGGAAGGGGAATTATGAATCTATTCTTAGGGCAAATGAAAAATTATGGCACATCAAGATCCCTGATTAGGGCCGGCCGAGTGGTGCGGTGGTTAAGCGCTAGCTTGGGAAGCCAGCAGCCCTGGTTCGGTCCCACATATGAGGTCCAGTGACACTGCCCTCAAAAAAAAAAAAAAAAGATCCCTGATCGGATGAATTAACATTTCTGACAGAGAAATGATCAATTCTGAGGGAGATAAACTGTCAGGGAGTATTCACTAGCAAGTTTGACAAATGACTTGGTCTTGACAGAAACGTTTTAAATACAGCTTCTAACTGTTCAAAGTATTTCGTCATTTTGACAACATTGGGTTAGCCTTTCCTGAAACTTGAAAAAATCTGACATGAAAAAAATGGAATCATACTTCATATTTCAGTGCTCGGCTAGTGCTCTTGAGGGCAGTGATTTTGTTGCTTTCTAGAACTGGCAAGGCCTAAAAAATGTGGGGGAGGGATTTCTGTCCCAAATCTTTTATTTTATAGATGAGAGTACAGAGGTCCAGAGAGGTGCAGTGACTTGATGAAGGTCACACAGTAAACTAACAGCAGAGCACAGAACAGAAGTGAGGTCCTTTCACTTTCTGGTCACTGTGCTGTTTCTTGATCCACTTTGATGTTCTAAGGCAGTGGTGTTTACAATCCGGCAGCCAACATGATAACCTGGAGGGCTTGTTACTACACAGATTGCTGGGGCCCATTCCGGAGGTTCTCTCTCCATAGGTCTGGCATAGGGACAGGGAACTTGACATTGCTGTCACGGTCCCAGGCGGTCCTCATGGTCCTGGTCCATTTACCACACTTTGAGAGCCACTGGGCTCAGACATGGAAGGAACAGTCAGGAAACTAAATATGGAATTTTCTATGGGGGGAAGAGGGAATGTTGGATTTTAGCTAGTCCTGAGTATCTCTGTACCCAGAGAATAGAAGGTCATCTAATAATTTTACTTCTGTTGCATTTGTAATTATTGTTAAATACATTTCTCCCGTTAGCACAAATGCCTGGTAATTTCTTGCCTGACTCAAAATTATGACCCATTGAGGGCCTGGGTAATGGGTAAAAGGGACCACAGCAAACCAATGCCAAGGAAAAGGAAATTTCTAAGAGGTCTTTCAAAATATGGAATAATGGTTCACTGTAATTTCGTCTTTAGAATCCAAATCCTAACCAGGAAATTATCAAATTGCCTTTACTCAGCTTGAATATTCACATTAACATAGGAAACAAAAGAGTCAGGAATGATGAACGAAAACAAGAAAAAAAATGGGTAATTGAATTGACAAAGAGAATTGAACTTATAGCAGGACTTTTTTAAAGCTTTTTTTGTTTTTAAATTTATTGGGGAACAGTATGTTTTTACCCAGGACCCATCAGCTCCAAGTCAAGTTGTTGTCCTTCAATTTTAGTTGTGGAGGGCGCAGCTCAGCTCCAGGTCCAGTCGTTGTTTTCAATCTAGTTGTGGGGGCACAGCCCACCATCCCATGTGGGAATTGAACCGGCAACCTTGTTGTTAAGAGCACATGCTCTAACCAACTGAGCCATCCAGCCGTCCACTGGCATCTCAGCTCAAGTCGTTGTCTTCAGTCTAGTTGTGAAGGGTGCAGCTCACTGGCCCATGTGGGAATCGAACCAGCAACCGTGTTGCTCCTAGCACGTACGCTAACCAACTGTGCCACCCGGCCGCCTTAAAGCAGGATTTTAATCCTTCCAAATTTTGTTTGTCTGGGCCAATTAACATATTTGTTGTCAGAAATGTGCTTCAAGTTTTTCTTGGTGCTACAGAATAGGAAGTCTTCCTGATGTTAAGATTAAATCTAAAAACCAAATTCTTATGTAGATTCTAAGCACATCTTTTCATCAACATAAATGTATCTTATTTCCTGTTTTTAGATTTTGCCAGTATTTGTTAGCGTGTTAGATTAAAATGGATGCTTTGTAATATACTGAGACTAAATCAAAATTGGTGGTAGGAACCGTCTTTCCCACCTCCTTCCAGAAACCTCCTACCTGCTGAAAGGAAATCCATATTTGCCTGTTCAGAATCTCCCTTCTTTGGCCCTTTCAGCTTCCTAGACTGGGTAAAAATTATTCCTTGCTGACCTAGAGGCTAAATCAAGGTTTGCGGAGAAGGCAAGAGAAAAGAGAGGAGAAAAAAAAGAACCCAAATGGATTCTGGGGCTCAAGAAATCATTTGTGTGTAAAAGGTTCTGAAGCAGCTGTGAGGGGCAAATAAGGAATTGGAGAATGGGAAAGGGATTTGAGGAAGTGTTATTGGGGGTTATGAATGGAGTTCTATTATTGCACTTTGAAAGATGAGAAAAGAAAGATGCATTTTGATGATCTATAGCTGCCCAAAGAGATATTGCTCCAAGATTGGTCCATGTGGGTCTCTGGATTTCTTAAGTTGACTCAAAGGACCTATAACTCAATCTCTGCTCTAATAAAGTTTGTTTGCAAGAGGGAATCAAGGGAACTCATGGAAACTCAGGTTTCCATGGAAACCAGCCTGGATGGGATGAGAGGAACACTATGCCTATCCATCTAGTTAATGAATATTTACAGTCACATGAAAGCTCTTGCTGTTGGTGAGTTGGGCAGTGTTGCCTATTGCTCCAGCAGAAGTAGTGGAAGAGGACTGGCCAAGTGGCTCAGAGCATGAGCTCTGAACAACAGGGTCCCCAGTTCTATTCCCACATGGGCCAGTGAGCTGCGCCCAAGCTGAGCTGCCACTGAGCTGCCAATAGGCTACAGGACCGCTCAGCTGGTAAAAACACATGCTCCTAACAAAAAGGTTGCTGGTTCAACTCCCGCATGGGATAGTGGACTGAGCTCCTTCCCCCTCTGCCGCTCCCCCCCCCAACTAAGACTGAACATGGTACCTTGAGCTGAGCGGCCACAAGCTGCTGATGGGCGGCTCGATTGTGACTGGACATGGAGCTGAGCTAGCTGTGCCCTTCACAACTAAGACTGAAGGACAACAACTTGGCTGGTCCCCTTCCCTAATTCCCCAACGCTGTTCCCCTCCCCTAACTCCCCCAATAAAATCTTAAAAAAAAAAAGTGGTGTAAGATTTAGGGGCATGGAGGTCCAGGGGAGACCTTGATACTACACAGGCTTCAGAAAGGCGAAAATACACTGTGGCTTCAAAAACAGTTTCTGGTGAAAACTCTGAGTCAGCTTTTCATTCTCGGGAAACTGAGTGTATCAGTTACTTAGTGCTGCCAACAAACTGCCTCAGAACTCAGTAGTTCAAAATAACAATATTTTCATTTCTTTTGCTCAAAAATCCGCAATTTGGATAGAGTTCAGCAGGGATGACTTGTTTCTTTTCCTTCCATTGTCAGCCAGAAGGGCTCAACATGGGGCTCAGGGAACCATTTTCACGATGGATCACTCACATGGGTGGCAAGTTGATGCTAGTTGTCTGCTGGGAGCTCGTCTGGGGCTGGGAGCCTTGGTTCCTTTCCCCATTGGCCTTTCCAGGGACTCCTTGGGCTTTCTTACAGCATGGTGGCTGGATTATGTGAGTATCCTAAGAGAATATGGCAAAAGTGCATGGCATTTCATGACCTAGCCTTGGATGTCATATAGTGTCCTCTGTTGTCCTCTGTTGATTAAAGCAGTCACAATGGCCTTTGAGGCTCAAGGGAAATGGAAAGTTCTGGAAAAGCATGTGGTGCACTACTGTAGACATTTTTGTTTTTTTTGTTGTTGGTTTTTTTGAGGGCAGTGTCACTGGCCCTCATATGTGGGACCTGAACCAGGGCCGCCAGCTTCCCAAGCCAGTGCTTAACCACCACGCCACTCGGCTGGCCTGACATTTTTGGATAATATATGCTACACAAGGGAACCTGAGGCATGTCCCAGGCTTTAAATTAGTGTTTACAAAAGTTAAACAGATGTCTCAGTGTTTCTCGCCTTGCTCCTTTTCCTGCTTTTATCCCTGTAGACAGAATGCTTGGCCCTTACTAAAAGTCCAATCCTAAAAGCAATCTTAATTTTCTCCCCATCTTTGTTTAAGAGGCCAGTTTTGGCCATTTCAGTTCACAGAAGAGAGTCAAAAAGCATTAAACAAGAGAAACAGAAGTTGCAAGTTGTTAATCAGTGGCCTTCCCTGACACATTACGGGGTTCACCAATTTTAGAACATCACTGATAGTAGGCACTATATTTGTTGTATATACTCATTGTCTTGATTTGGGGTCTCCTAAAGTACACTCTGAGGCAGAGCTTTGGGAGCAAGTAGTTTACTGGGGAGGTGATCCCAGTAAGCACAGTGAGAGCATAGAAAGTGAGGTAGGGAAGGCAAGAAAACCAACAAAGTGTGTGATAATGAGCAGGCTGCCCTTGTGGGCATCTGGGCTACAACCCCATGGGGACCTTTGATACGTGGTGTAGAACATACTCCAGAGTCATCCCCTGGGAGGAGTGAGGAAAGTGGAGCATTTATCCACCAGTTCCTGTCTCTCGTTGGGTGGGGGCATCTGATACTTCCAGTCTGTCCCATGCCCAGACTAAACTTGCTCGTGAAGCCAGAGAAAGGCTTTAGGCAGAGGGCGCCGGTGTCCATATTATCTCCCAGATGCTGCTGCTGGTTCAGCCCCAGGAAGAGAAGGAGAACCCTGAATGATGAGGAGCTTCCTCGCCTCCTCTTCTCCTTTGTCCATCTCCTCTGCTCCGTGGCTCTGGTGGTTTCTTCTTTTGTCTCCCCTCCCAAACTATGGTTTGAGGTACCTGTGCATACCTATCTTACCATGGTTTGTATTGTATTCTGTCTTTCCCATGGATGTCGGCTTAATGATCCTCTCATTTAAAACAAGAAGGATAGGGGAGTAATCAGCTTGGGGACTGCAACTGCAGTTGCTCAGTCTATACTCAGGGGGTGCAGTATAGTGGGCCTCTTCAAGTGTTTGGAGAAGTTATTTTAACAAAAGCTAGAAAACTCTGTTCTTTCATCATGCAAAATCAATTCATAAAAGCAAAGGAATAGCGCTTGTGGTCCACTTCTGATGTGGGAAATGTAAGGGTTGCCTGAATGTCTAGAGTCAAGGTCACAATAATTATAGCTAGGGGATGCAGGAATTGAAGGGAAAGACTTAATATAGGCCAGAGTTTTTAAAGTGAAGCTCCCTGGCCGCCAGCATCACTGGCACGCTTGACAAAATCCGTACTGGCTGGCAATGGACTGAGGGAGCTGCAGAGCGTAGACTTTGGATCCAGAGTACCTGGGTTTCAATCCCAGAGCTACTCACCAGTTGTGTTACCCTGGGCAAGTTGCCTGAGCTGGCTGTGCCTTCTTTTCCTCATCTGCAAAGTGCGTCTCCTAGGATTATTTTGTGGATTTGATGAGATAGAACATGAAATGCATTTAAAGTGATGCCTGGCAATGACTAAGTGTCAGTAATGGGAGTTGTTGTTGTTGTTTTTAAATGGAAAACCCATTTTTTTTAAAGATTTTATTGGGGAATTGGGGGAGGGGAACAGACAAGTTGCTGTC
The DNA here is from genome assembly GCA_033961575.1 of Aselliscus stoliczkanus. Taxonomy (NCBI): domain Eukaryota; kingdom Metazoa; phylum Chordata; class Mammalia; order Chiroptera; family Hipposideridae; genus Aselliscus; species Aselliscus stoliczkanus. The sequence continues at coordinate 108,104,046 of CM066737.1, forward strand.
CTTTTGTTCTTCAGTCTAGTTGTAGAGGACGTTGCTTCACTGGCCCATGTTGGTATCATCATTGCGCTCTTCCCGGGTGAGGCAGATGGGTTGCCGGCCTCTGGATGGTCACTCACCGCGGCTATTGGCAGCTCACGCTGGCTGCCAGCTGCTCACACTGGCTGCCGGCCACTCACTGTAGCCTATGGCAGTCCACTGCAGCAGGGGCTGCAGCCCGCACCGTCGCCGGGGCTCGCACAGCCCAGCTCCAGGTGGAGCTGTTGTTCACCATCTTAGCTGTAGAGGGCAGTGTCACTGGCCCTCACACATGGGATCTGAACCAGGGCCGCTGGCATCCCAAAACCAGCTCTTAACCAATGCGCCACTCGGCCGGCCTGGGAGTTGTTGTTTTTATGATTATTCTTGTCCACATCCCAGTCCTAGTGAATCAATCTCTGAAGATGGAGTCTGGAACTGTGCATTTCTAACCAGCACCTTATGTGTTTCATATACTGTGCTTCCTCGAAAATAAGACTGGTTCTTATATTAATTTTTGCTTCAACAATCTACATTTATTCATGTATTCATATACAAAACTCTACATTTGTTCAAACAGTCATGTCTGGCTGACAATCTTAACTGGGGCTTATGTTTGAGGTAGGGCTTATATTATGAGCATCCTGGAAAATCATGCTAGGGCTTATTTTCCAGTGAGGTCTTATTTTCGGGGAAACAAGGTTCATCCTGAAGTTGGAACATCCCTGCTTCAGACTGAGAGGTGGAGACAGAAATCAGGTGATGTCAAGACAAGAACTGATGAGCAGAGTAACACCTCATTTCCTCAGCAACTGTGGGAAATAAGGAGCTTCCTTTTAAGTCAGTTTTCCAGATGGCTGACTTTCCTCTTGTTTGAAACACACAATCTTAAAAGTTACAACTCGATGCATTACTTACTTTGAAGTCTAAATTCTATTACATGCTTACACAGAATTCTGGAAATAGTGTTGTAGCACCATTTTCGGGGTATCTCAACATCTTCAGACAGCCAGGCACATAGTAAATATTTATTGACTACCTTGCTTGTCCCCTCATGGTAGGTGGTGAGGACCCAGGGACAAACAGGACCAAATTCCTGCCTGCAAGATTCTCACTGACTAGTGGAGGAGAGGCCAGGAAATGGCGATGACACAGTAAGAGAAGTGATAGAATAGAAGGCTATTTCGAGTTTTGTCACCAGGATGTCCTAGAAGCAAATGAAAGGGAAGGTATGTGGCCCTCATGCGGGACTCTTGAGTGCCTAGGCCAGCTAGTTCCTTACTCCTGCATCCTCCCCTTGTTGTCACAGACACTCCCATGCTTCTGTCAGTTTGTCTGCCTTGAAACGGCATTCCCATCCTCATCTAAAACACTGCTTCTAACCTCCTGTGGGCTGGAAACCAGATACCCTGCACTTGCTGAAATGATGCCCACTCAGAAAGGCCTTCTCTGACCTTGCCATCTAAAATAGTGGGCCCCACTCTCTGTACACACTCTGCAGCCCCCTTACCCTGCGTGATTTTTCTTTCTAGCATTTATCACAATCTGATGACATGTTAGATGCTTTTGTTTATGTTCTGTGGACTGCTTTCTTCGTTGGCATGGAAGTGCCAAGAAGGCAGGGGCTCTGTCGGTTTAGTATACTTCTGTATTCAGCACCCAGAACATGGCCTGGCTCAGAGTAGGCTTTAAGTAAATATTGATTGAGTGAATAATGATAGCAAATATGTTTCTTTTTCATTTTTTTATTTTAAAGATTTTATTGGGGAATTGGGGGAGGGGAACTGTGTTGCAGAATCGGGTAAGGGGAACAGACAAGTTGCTGTCTTTTTGTTCTTCAGTCTAGTTGCGGAGGACATTGCTTCATTGGCCCATGTTGGTATCATCATTGCGCTCTTCCCGGAAGAGGCACATCGGTCGCCGGCCTCTGGATGGTCGCTCACCGCGACTATTGGAAGCTCATGCTGGCTGCCGGCCGCTCACGCTGGCTGCCGGCCACTCACTGTAGCCTATGGCAGCCCACTGCAGCAGGGGCTGCAGCCTACACTGTTGCCAGGGCTCGCACAGCCCAGCTCCAGGTGGAGCTGTTGTTAGCTGTAGAGGGCAGTGTCACTGGACCTCATGTGGGATCCGAACCAGGGCTGCTGGCCTCCCAAACTAGCTCTTAACCAATGTGCCACTCAGCCAACCCTTCATTATTTTTTCCCCCAAAGATTTTATTGGGGAATTGGGGGAGGGAACAGTGTTGGGGAATTGGGGAAGGGGAGCACTATGTTTTTCCAGGGCCCATCAGCTCCAGGTCAAGTTGTCCTTCAATCTTAGTTGTGGAGGGCGCAAGCTCAGCTCCAAGTCCAATTGCTGCTTTCAATCTAGTTGCGGGGGGTACGTAGTCCACCATCCCATGAGGGAGTCGAACCGGCAAACTTGTTGAAAGCACACGCTGTCACCAACTGAGCCATCCAGCCGCCCATTGGGAGCTCAGTGCCAGCTCAGCTCAGGCGCAGCTCACTGGCCCATGTGGCAATCAAACTGGCAACCCTGTTGCTCAGAGCTCGTACTCTTAACCAACTGAGCCCCTGGCCAGCCCCTCATTATTGTTGTTGTTATTATTATTTAAAGATTTTATTAGGGAATTGGGAAAGGGGAACAGTGTTGGGGAATTGGGGAAGGGGAACAGCTAAGTTGTTGTCCTCCAATCTTAGTTGTGGAGGGTGCAGCTAGCTCAGCTCCAAGTCCTTTCGCCAGCCAGCAGCCCGTTGGCAGCTTGCAGCTGCTCAGCTCAAGGTGTCATGTTCAATCTTAGTTGTAGGTGGGCGTAGCCCACCATCCCATGTGGGAGTTGAACCCGCAATCTTGTTGCTAAGAATGCATGCTCTAACCACTGAGCAATCTGTCTGCCTGTCAGCATCTCAGGGCAGCTCAGCTCAAGGTGCCGTGTTCAATCTTAGTTGTGGGTGGGCGTAGTCCATCATCCCATGCGGGAGTTGAACTTGCAACCTTGTTGTTAGGAGCACGTGCTCTCACCAGCTGAGCCATCCCCGCCACCTGTTGGCAGCTCAGCTGCAGCTCAGCTTGGGCGCAGCTCACTGGCCCATGTGGGAATTGAACCAGGGACCTTGTTGCTCTGAGCTCATGCTCTTAACCAACTGAACCACTTGACTGGGCCCTGCTCATTATTTTTTTTTTTTGAGGGCAGTGTCACTGGCCCTCACATATGGGACCGAACCAGGGCTGCTGGCTAGCGCTTAACCACCGCGCCACTCAGCCGGCCCTTCATTATTTTTTATTGAGGCATAACTTGCATTGAGTAACGTGCACCCATCATAAGTGTTCCGCATAATGAATAGTGTATTTATGCTCACACATTATCACTGCACCCAGACCAAGATATAGGGCATTTCCAGCACCCACCCAGCAGGCTCCCTCAAACCCCTCCCAGTCTGCACCTCTTCCAAAAGGTAACCACGCTTCTGACTTCTATCACCATTGATTTTTCTTAGAAATGTAATCGTGTAGTTTGGGCTCTTAGGTGTCAGCCTTGTATCTGCGACATTCATCCATGTTGCTGCGTGGAGTGGCTGTTCCTGCTTTCTGTCATTGCTTGTGATATTCAGGGTGAATTTACTGCAGTATGTTTAACCCATTCTCCATACATGTGGGTTGTTTCCAGGTTTGGCTGATACGGAAATGAGTTTTGAGATTGGTCCTACAAGTCTCCGTGAGTAAAGGGAATGGATTTTTTGGCAGCTTTTGGATGGTTTACTCCTTATCCCATTTTCTCAGTCCTACATTTCTGGAACTGTCCCCTCTTCCTGCTACTTCAGGGTTCTTATTTATGCTTGGACCTATGATGTCTGTCTGGAACTAAATCAAATTTACAAAGCCACTGCTTGGCCTGGTAGAAAAATGTCATACTCCTGGTGGTTTATCGCAAGACTTAGAGGCAGAATTCCGATGTTCTTCCCTTCTCTTCCTCTTTGTCTTTGATTTCTGTTCACTTTCTGGTAATTTACTCCACTAACTGGGGCAGCTTTGGGCCTAATGTGTGTTATAGCAGTGGCTCTCAACCCTGGCTGCCCATTATACTCACTTTGGGAACTTTAAAAAAAATACCCTTTTTCTGAGCCCTACTCTAAAGCAATTAAATCTGTGTCTCTATGCATGGACCTGGAAAAGGACTATGGAAAGCTCTTGAGGTGATTCTAATAGGTAGCGAAGTTTGAGAACCACTGCAGGATACATCTTTTTTATTTTTGAGGGCAGTGTCACTGGCCCTCATATGTGGGACCTGAACCAGGGCTGCTGGCTTCCCAATCCAGCGCCTAACCACTGAGCCACTTGGCCGGCCCTGCAGGATACATCTTATCCTAGGAAACAGAGCATATGTATAGAATCAACTCAGCTTCTTCTCCCCATCAGGCAGAATCAACTTGTTTCCACATAACTTCCTAGATAGGGCTCTTTTGAACGCTGTCACTTTTCTAAATCTCAGGGAGCAATTTATATGGGAACGGCTTGAAAATTATCAAGTCAAGCAATTTGGCTTTTTGTTCCACTGTATTAGTTACTCCGTGGTGTCTAGAGAAGTAGTATAGTAAATTAAGTTTGGCTTGTGAATTACAATTTAGATCCAACATTTAAACTCCAGGCTGTGGCAGGGATGCTTTGACTATACCACTGAATGGGTACTTCTGAGCCGGTTACTGTGATTCTTTTTTTTTTCCCCAAGGGTACCATATATAAGCAGAATTAGCACCAATAATAGGTCACAAGAGTCATGAGGTCAGGGTCTATTTTTTAATCATTTGTTTCCTGACAACACCCAGCAGTATTTTGTCCATTGCAGTTAACATTTACATAGTACTGTCTTCGTTATGTACTGCACTCAGTATTTACAACTCAATTAATCCTCAGTAGAACAACAGTCTTACTGAGCACTGTGCTATGTCCTTTTCTGCTCTTTACATATAGTCATTCATTTACTCTTCTCAACAACCCTATGAGCTCAGTTTTTACTATTATCCCCATTTTATAGATTAAGAAACTGAGGCACACATTGGTTAAGTACCATGCCAAAGGCTCACAGATGGTAACCGATAGAACGTAGGATGCAATCCGTTTGGGCTCAGGGATTGTTTACTTATCATCTGCCCAGTGTTTCTTAAATTTTAATGTGCAGAGAAATTACCTGGGGATCTAGTTAAAATGCAGATTCTGGCTCACTAGATCTGGGGTGGAGCATAAGATTCTTCATATCTAACAAGCTCCCAGGTTGTGTTGATGCTGCAGGTTTATGGTCCACATTTTGAGTAGCAAAGACATACCTTCTGAAATAATTTCCATTACTTTCCCCATTTTCAGGTGAGTATATTAGTCCTCGTTTACCCACGGGGGATACGTTCCCAGACGCCCAGTGGATTCCTGAAACGGCAGATAGTACTGAATCCTACATATACTATGTTTTTTCCTATACATACATACTGATGATAAAATTTATAAATTAGGCACAGTAGATTAACTGCAATAACTAATAATAAAATAGAACAATTATAACAATATACTGTAATAAAAGTTATGTGACTTGCTTTCTCCCCCTCCCCCTTCCCCCTCTTCATCTCCCTCCAAAGACCTTATTGTGCTGGACTCACCCTTCTTCTTGTGATGATGTAAGATGATACAATACCTAAGTGATGAGATGAAGTGAGGTGAATGATAACAGGCATTATAATGTGGCGCTAGGCTACTATGAGGGTGACTTGAACATCGCACTGCAATACGGTGACAGTTGACCCGGTAACCCAGATGGCTAATAAGTGTCTAATGGGTGGGTATTGTATACAGCATGGAGACATTGGACAAAAGGATGATTCGTATTCTGAGTGGGACAGAGTGGGAGGGTGCAAAATTTCATTATGCTACTCAGAACAGCATACATTTTATTACATAGAATTGTTTATTTCTGGAATTTCCCATTTACTATTTTCAGATCACAGTTGACCGTGGGTAACTAAAACCACAGAATAAGGGGACTACTGTGCTCTGAGGCTTAGAGAAGATAGTGGTTTCACCAGTTTCTCACAGCAAGTACACAATGAAGCTGCAATTATAATTCATGCAATGGGGTCTCAGAGGTAAATGTTTAACCACTATGGGTGGGTGCATGGTAAGAAGTAAACTGACATTGGGTACTGGGTACAGCAGATCACCATTGTATAGTCAAAGGTAAGACTGTAATGAATAGAACCCTGGTAATTATATATCTTTCATTGCTACTTTTTACACCTTGGAAATGGATCTACTATCAGCATTTATCTTCACCACATTTTTTTTTCTCATGGTCTAAATATGTCGGTCCACCCTTGCTTTTAATAGAGAATAAAGAGAAAACAGTTTGGCGCGTTTTCATTGGGGATATCTTTCTGTGTGTCTTTTTTTTTTTTAATCATTGCCTTTGCTTTTGAAAAAGTGGTGCAGACCTGGCATCCTCCTGATAGGAATAGCTCTTATTAAACTGAACAGCAATACCAGTAGATACAGAAGCAATGTTCATTCAAAATCAATGCCGCTAGTTAGGGTTTTGTCATCGCAAAAAGATTATGTTGTACTTTTTGGAAGAACGGAAATGTTTCCATCAGCAGCTTTGACCCCCACGTTCAATGCAATTGTGTGGAGGATGACATTCAGGCTCTCATCTCTCACTCTGTCTTCGTACCATCAATTTACTCCTGAGAGCGTGGCCCATCAGAGAACAAACTAAGAATCAAATTTCATATTCCTTGCAACAGTTCAATCATTACAGGTTCCAGGAAGAACTCTCTACCCACTCCCACCACTCTGGATAAAATGTTTTCCAATCAGATAATGCATATATGTGACAAAGAGGCTTTGCTTGGAAGAAAATTTATTTCCTTTTTAGGTTATTTTAGGAGGCACTTCTTGGCTCAGACAACCAGAGGGAATAAAGTGTGTGATATAAAATATATGTGACTCATAAAAATATGTGACTTCATGCAACAGAAATTAGGGGTGAAATCCTAGCGTCTCTACATTGTAATGGGGTTCCCTGTTAAGAAAAGGACTCTTGGGGCTGGCAAAGTTGGCTTGGGGCGCCAGCTCTGAGCATCAGGACCCCAGTTCAGATCCCACATATATGAGGGTCAGTGACACTGTGCCCTCTACAGCTAAGATGGTGAACAATAGCTTGACCTGGACCTGGGCTGCTGTGAGCCTCTGGCGACGGTGTAGGCTGCAGTGTGGCTGGCTGGCAGCTGGCATGAGCTTTCATGAGCTGTGTGCCTGCTGTGAACGGCCGTCCAGTGGCTGGCAAGCGACTACCTCACCCGGGAAGAGCTCAATGACGATACCAACATGGGCCAGTGAAGCAACGTCCTCCACAACTAGACTGAAGAACAAAAGGACAGCAACTTGTCTGTTCCCCTTCCCCGATACCCCAACGCTGTTCCCCTCCCCCAATTCCCCAATAAAATCTTAAAAAGAAAGAAAAGGACTCTTGGTTGCATTCATGGACTAGAATTCGGAAGCTGTTACTTTCTCTGCAGAAATGTCAGTTGAGGTACTGGCTTGTCTCATGTTGATCACTGCTGGGAATAAGAAACTGAACCTAAAGATTAGTGACTGTATGCACTTCATTCATTCACTTATTCATTCATTCAGTTACTCAATAAAGGTTGTTGAGTGTAACTTGTATTAGGTACTCTGGAGGTACAAAGGAGCATAAAATAGGGTCCCTCAAGAAGTTTATAACATTCCCAGACATATAATACAAAAAGGAAAACCGTTCACAGTAAGAGATGGTGTGTGTCAAGGATAATACTAATGGTACACAGTGCCTTAGGGCAGTGTTTCCTCAAAGCGTGCTCTGGTCTGCTGCTCTGGACTGCTGCTCTGGACTATGTCAGCATCATCTGAGAGTTCGTTTGAGATGCAAATTCTTGTGTCCCACCCCAGGCCCACTGAAATCAGAAGCTTTGTGGCTGGGGCCCAGGGATCTTCTTTTTTTTTTTTTTGAGGGCAGTGTCACTGGTCCTCATATGTGGGACCCGAACCAGGGCCACCAGGGCCACTGGCTCCCCAAGCCAGTGCCTAACCACCACGCTACTCGGCCGGCCCGGGATCTTCATTTTTAATGGGTGATATGTTGCACATTAAAATTTTAGAAGCTGTTTTCAAAGGTCACTTCTACGAGAGGAAGAACACATTAAGATCTTGTCCTCAGGGCCTATGACTTAGAAAATTAAATTTGAATATGGAGAAGCAAATGTGATAAGGAACATTAACAGATGTGACTGTAAAAACAAAGAAGAGGGAAGGAGATAGAGAAATCTTACCTGGTGTCAGGTAGGGGGATCTTGGATTGTTTCTTGGAGGGAGCCCAGGAGGACAGAAAATGTAACAGGACTGCATTTGGCTGTAATAGAAAACCTGAATGAGAATGACTTAAAGAGGGGTTGTTCTTTCTTACACAAGAAGTAGCCTGGAGGTAGTCTCCAGGGCTGATTTGGATGTTCAGGGGTGTCAGGGTTCTGAGTCAGTATCTCTGCAGTCCTCTTTTTTTTCTTAACCACCGTGCCACTCGGCTGGCCCATTTTTTTTTCTTTTTTAATTGAGGTATAATTGACATTCAACACATTCAATATTATACTAGTTTCAGGTGTACAGCATAATTATTTGATATTTGTATATATGGTGAAATGACCACCACAATAAGTCTAGTTAACACCTGTCACCATACATAATTAAATTTTTTTTCTTGTGATGACAACTTTTCAGGTCCACTCTCTTAGCAACTTTTAAATGTGCAATACAGTATTATTAACTATAGTGTCACCATGCTGTACATTACATCCCTGTGACCTACTTATCTTATAACTGGAAGTTTGTACTTTTGACCCCCCCTCACCCATTTTGCCCGTCTCCCAACCCCCAACCCCTGCCTCTGGCAACCACCAGTCTGTTCTCTGTGTCTATGAGCTTGTTTGTTCGTTTGTTTTTAGATTCCATATATTAAGTGAGATCATATGGTATTTGTCTTTCTCTATCTGATTTATTTCACTTAACATAATGCCCTCAAGGTCCATCTATGCAGCCCTCTTTTTTCCCCCTCCTGTGATCACAAGATGGCTGTTGTAGCTCTGAGAATCACATCTTCATTCAACTGGATTCAAATGATAGAAGCTTAGAGGCAGGACGGAAATAATTCTTCTGTTTTCTTGTCAAGGAGTCAACTCTTTCCTAGAGGCCTCCCAACAAACCTCCCCCTTGCCTCATTGACTGGAACTGGGGGCGCATGGCCACCACTCCACCAGAGGCTAGTCGACCTCTCATGGCTTCTAGGAATCATAGACCAATATTCAAGTAGAATTGGGCTGTTTTTAGCAGGGAAGAAGTCTTTTTGAATGGCAAAGCTTTTGAGTAGTCCACCAACACCTTATGACACGGGAACTTCAGCTGGTGGAATCTGGAGTGAGGGAGTGAGGGCGTTCCCAGGAGAGGGAAAGGCCTTAGGAAGGTAAAGTGTATGTGAAGAGACATTGCTAGATGCATTTCACTGAAGCATAGGGATCTTATGAAGGAATTCAAGACATAATTTTTAGTCTGTGGGACCCTTTGTTCAGTTGGAATCCTAGGGGAAAGCCCAATTCACAAAGGAGAGGAAAGCATAGCCGCTTTGATCAAAAGTAGGGTGGGAGGTTGAGAGCTGGCCTGCTCAGCCTCTGGCCAACCACAGCTGAAAGGAGTTGTTTTTTTTCTGTTTTGTTGAGATATAATTGATACACATCACTGTGTAAGTTTAAGGTATACAGCATAATGAATTGACTTATATGTATTGTGGAATGATGACCATAAGTTTCGTTAACATCCGTCATCTCATATAGACACAAAAAATGTTGCTTTTCCTTGTGATGAGAACTTGTATGATCTATTCTCTCAGCAACTTTCAAATATACCATATAGCCATGTGAACTATAGTCACGTTGCACTGAAAGGGCTTCTTGAATGCTAAGCTGGGTATGTGTGTTTTTTATTTTTATTATTTTTAAAAAGATTTTATTGGGGAATCGGGGAAGGGGAACAGCCAAGTTGTTGTCCTTCAGTCTTAGTTGTGGAGGGTGCAGCTAGCTCAGCTCCAAGTCCAATCACTATCTGGTCACCGATCAGCAGCTTGCAGCCGCTCAGCTCAAGGTGCCAGGTTCAATCTTAGTTGTAGGTGGGTGTATCCCACCATCCCATGTGGGAATCGAACCTGCAACCTTGTTGTTAGGAGCTTGTGCTGTCACCAGCTGAGCCATCCTGCCACCTATTGGCAGCTCAGCATCAGCTCAGCTCAGGCGCAGCACAGTGGCCCATGTGGGAATCGAACCAGCGACCCTGTGGCTCAGAGCTCGTGCACTTAACCAACTGAGCCATTCAGCCAGCCCTGGGTATGTGTATTTTGATGGTGTTGCTCTTTGCAAATACCACTCTTGGCGTTGTACTTCTTAATCCTATTCTTGACACTGAATCATTAAAATAGGGCTTAAGGAGAGCATCATGGGGAAACAAGCAGAGGAAGGGAAGCTCTATTCTCATTGAGAAGTGGTTTGCCTCCTCACCCCCTGCCCTTGCCACCCTGAATTAGTTTCCTAGGGCTGCTGTAACAAAGTACCATGAATTTAGTGGCTTAAACAACAGAAATGTATTGTCTCACAGTTCTGGAGGCCAGATGTCCGAGATGATGTTGGCAGGGCTGGTTCCTTCTGAGGATGTGAGGAAGTGTGTATTCTTTGCCTCTCCCCTAGCTTTGGATGGTTTGCTGGGAACCTTCCATCTCTTGGCTTATAGATCTCAACCTTCTTCACATGGTGTATTCCTGCTATGCCTTCACATTGTGTCCCCTGTGTGTTTGCCCATCTGTGTCCAATCTAAGGCCCAGCATAATGACCTCATCGTAACTAAAATCATCAATTTCCAAATAAGGTCATAGTCACAGGTAGCGGAGGTTAGGACTTTTTGAAGGGGTAACACACCCATATTCCAAACCTCTTCTTCCCTTCCTCTTGGGCCTTTCCTTCCCATTGTTAATCCCAGTGGCCACAGTCCAGTCATTTATCTCTTACACCAGTGGTGCTTAGTGGGGAAGGTGGGTTATTTTAAGGAATCGTTCATCTTCACTGTTCTGTTTGAAGACGTGATTATGTATAATAAATAGTGTATGAAAAGAAAACTGGGATTAAATGACCGCTATATTCAATCTTGTGCATGGGATCCTAAGTTTGAATTTAAAAAGGGAAATCATAACCTGAATCATAATTATTCTAATTATTATCACTATTGCCATTTATATAGCACTTTCATACAGATTCTTATTTGGAAGCACGTTTCTTTCTGCCAGTGACCAAGATCCCCTTTTCCCATCCAGTTTTATTCCTTAATACATTTTCCTTGGATGTTTTCTGACAGGATTGTCTGCAGAAAACCTTTGACTTAGAGATGTAACTGAATCTTCTTAAATTTAGCAGAGTTCATGAAACACTGAGCAGAAACCCAAGGGAAAATGGAGAGAGATAGTAAACGAGACACTGAAGAAATATAAAATGGAGTTTTTTAAAAAAAATCATGTTTAGGGGGAAGGGCACTGACAAAGGTGGAGTTATAATTTGGTTGGGCCATATTATTTTTAGATGATATGGTCTTAATTTGGTGATATACTTTACTGTTAACCTTTGATACTTGCTAGTTAAATACTAGTTATTAGTGACAAAAATCAGCCCTGGATCAAGGAAGCGAAAAGAAGTTATTGTGCAGGCTGTCGTCTCTTTCTCACACTCAAACATGTCTGATGTTAAGACCGGTTCCTCTTCCGCAGTGGAAATTTCCCCTTATCCCATTTTCCCTGGAAATGGAAAATGACTGCACAGAACCTTCTCAACCCTTCCTGTACTCAAAAACTCTTATTTGTGTCACCAATTCTTCTCTCTCCTTTATTCTAATCTTTCAGCAAGCTCTGTTCATTTCTCTTCCTCAGAGCACTTCAAGCATGACAGTTACCGTTGCTCACACTGTCACTCCTACCTAGAATCCTTTTTACTCTTAATTTTCTGCCATAATGTATCCCTTTAAGACTTAGCCAAGGAGACCACTCTGGAGCACATACAGGAAGACCTAAAATAGGGAAGCCTCCAGAAAGGCAGGTAAACAAATCCTCAAGTGACACAGCTTGGTCTCCTCCTCTTTCTCTGTTGCCCTCCTAGCTTGCCCTGCATGAAATGCTAATCATTATTGACTAGTTGCGGTTTTTTGGAATTCTACTTTCCTAAGACCCAGCTGACTTCTATGGTGAAATACGGTGTGGGAGTCTCCAGAGAAAGAAGGCCTAAGGCAAAAGAGCTGATGACTCTTGGGGTCCTAGACGTGGGATTGAAACTGGAGGCCAAATGAGTCCAGGGCTGCTCAGCCAGTAGACTGACACAGGAGTTGGGCTATAGAATAAGTGTTTACTGTCAGAGCATCAATGGTCTGAGAGAGGCAGCGGGTTAACACCTCCAAAAACTGCCTTCACATTCTCAGACCAGCTTGGGGTTTTTAAGGGAAAATCTGGGCGTTCCTCCAGAGGCCACATGACGGGTTCCAGGGGTCTGCATGGAGCATTCCCTGTGGCCACGTTATTTTATGGTGGAGTCAGTAACCCAGGAACAATGATGGGAGGAGCCTGGTAAACCATTGGGATTGTGAGCAATAAGCCTAAGGGTATTCATCATAAGTTTTGGGGTGGGCTGGCTGAGTGGCTCAGTTGGTTAAGAGCTCACTCAAGAGTGCGAGCTGAACTCTGAGTAACGGCAGTTCGATGCCAGCCCGAGCTGAGTTGCCAGCAGGTAGCAGGATGGCTCAGCTGAAAAAAAAAATAAGTTTTGGGGTAATTTTCTAAAACAGGGAACTGGGTGGGACAGGGGACATCCTGACCAAGCTCATCACAGGGGGATGATCTGTTGCTAAGCTATAGGTACATCAAGGAAAGATGAGGCCAGGGATATGGAAGGGCCTCTACTACGGGGGTGCCAGCCAGGCCCTGTTTCAGGATGACAACTATAACCAACAGGGCACAGGTATAGGTTAGGTTACCACTTGGCTGCTGGAGGATGAAACCCGCACCCAATAAAGAAGAAAAGGAAGCAGATCTGTAGGCCTGTGATAGAGGCAGTACATTTCGTCTACCCAAGTTCCCATCAGGTTTGGAGAGATGGGGGGCAGCTCCAGACACTACCTGGTCTTGCAGAAGCTGGGGCAAGTTGCAGAGCAGTTCCAAAGACTTTTAAGTCCAGCGTAGCCTGCATTTGCGGTAAAACTCCAGCACAAACTCCCCCTGCTCATGCAATTCTTATTTGCTGGTGGCCCCACTTCCAGAACCAGAAGTCCCAGCATTCATATGGCTGTCTTACTTCCCAGTGAACGTGTTCCCACAGGGAACTTGCAAATGGGGCCAGGACTGTAGGACTCACCCTGAGACCATGGCCATGCCTGAGGGGCTCAGCTATAGTCCTCATTATCTTTTTTGTTTTCTTTTCTCTACTCTTTATTAAAGCTACGTCCTCCTGCTGACAGATCCAGGCAGGGCAGAAGCAACTGGGCCCAGGAGGGGCACCAAAGTTAGGCACTTGAGGGGCATGCCAGGAGGGACAGCACAGAGCCAGACCCTGGCCATGGGAGTCCAGCCCACCTTTATTTCTCATTATCTTCAGATCAGTGATAACAGCTGCTGAAAACGGATGAAATCTTGTCTCCAGAACAATCATCTGGATTCTTGGTTATTCTTCAACATTGAAACCCACATGTCTGAGTTAAGGGAATGACCTTGCCAAAGTTGAGAGGCCCCTTGCCATGGCATGCATTCTTCTAGTACACTCTTGGAATAACCCAAAGGGCTGGGGAAGTGGCAGCAGGCTCTTAGCTTACAACTTCTCAATACTGATTTTCACAGATCACTGCCTAACTTTTGTCACACCCATAGCTCTTCTATCTCATTTAAATCCAAGATAAGAAAATCATAATACAAGACTTCATCTTTTCCAGATTGGACCAAGCTGGTCTTTTGGTCATCTCAGGAACAAGCTCTTTGTCCTTTTCCCTCCATTATTTTGTTTCTCAGGCAGTCTCTGCAACTCTGGTAGGTAGTCAGGGTTTGTGTAACCCTGCCCGTCTTGTCCATTTGTTGTCGCAGAGTGGGGCCTTCTTGGCTCGAAGTCCAGGTCCTTGGTGACTCGAGCAAAGAATTGAATGAGATACTGGAGTAAAGTAGTGAAAAAGTAGTTTATTAGAAGACATAGTACACTTTAAGGAAATAGAAGTGGGCCCGAGCAGTAGAGATTGGCTCAGGGGCTCATTATTAGAAGAGAAATTACATTCCAAAGAGTTTGGAGTGGGCCATGCGCAAAGGCGAGGCTCAAAAGGCTCAAAAATGGAGGACGGCAGTCCAAAAGAAGGGAGAAGTGGCCAAAAGGGAAAAAAACGTTCGGGCTTCTCTGGACTTGGAGTTTTTATCCCTTTATCTCTAGGATGGGTTGTTCCCCTCTGGGCGTGGGACCACTTGATTGGCACCTGTGATTGACAAGTGGTACAGCGCAGGTGTGAGTGACTGGTCTGATCTAGTTGGGTATGTTGTACCCATTTGTTTCCCTATAGGAGTAGGTAATTACAATGAAAAGGGGGAGTTTTGGGTGGAGAGGGGAGGTCTTTTGGGCAGTCGCATTCTGTGGGATGTGCAGGAATGCAGAGACCCAATGCCTTCCTCTAACTGCCTGCCTAGTTTTTCCTTGAGAGACGTGATCCCCATAAAATCTCTATGGGAAGCTGAGGGACAGGAGGTCTCTTCTTCTGTATCTGCTTCCTGCTGGGCAGGGGCTTAGAGCTGTCCCTGCCTATTGGGGAGTTCACGGAACTTGCACCCTAGCTGATCTCAAATGAGAGGATGGGGGTTCGAGATCCTCCTGGAAGACCACATTGGCTTCTGTGGTTGCGCCTGGCAACCTTGCTAGGGTACCATCTGTATCCCCAAGGCCCCTGAATGAGGAAAAATAGATTTTAATTAATACATTTGTTAGCTCTTCTGGAGCCTGTGGCCATTCAGCATCACTTAGGTGGCATCAGTTGTCTGGGTCCAGAATGGGTTTGGAAAGAATCGTTAGGTTTATTGGCCTGGGGGATATTGGAAAGTCACAGGTTTTCAAGTAGTTATCTGAAGCAAGGGTAGGAGATTCCTATGAACAATCTATTGTTTATGATTTAGAAACTGATTTACAGACAATCAAGAAGCAGGGGGATAGGTGAATCTATGATTCAGGCTAGGAGCAATCTTTAGGATTCAGAAACTTGTTAGAAAAGTAAACAAAGCCAGGGGCTAAGAAACTAAGGAACTAGGGAGGAGACTTAACATTTCTATAGGAAAGAAAACTCAAAAGTCTTTCAGTGGAGGGTGTTGGGGCTACTCGGTTGGCCCACAACACATTTATATACACTTGGAGGTCATGTCTTTTATTAGTTTTTCAGACTGCACAGAGCTTGACACAGCATTTGTAGAATACTCAGATGCTGCTGCTTTACAACTCAAGATACAGTAAAACCTTGGATTGTGAGTAACTTGGTGTATTTGGTTGTTTCTGAGGAAGTTCAATTATGTAGTTTCTAGCTGTAGGTGTGAAGTTCTAGAAAAACCTCCTGCTGAAAGAAACCCTGGTTGAAGGTCATTTGTATGTTGAAAATAAGTGTAGGTGGATCAATGGCAACCCATTACAGATATTTTCACATTCACTGAAATAATACATTAAAAGTGTCATTCTAAATAAAGAGAATGCCTGTAACATTTTATCACTTTAAATTATTTGGTGATTCCCCCCCCCCCATTTTCTGTTTTTCTCAGCTCCCTTGAGAAGCATGTCTTCCTTCCAGTTTCAATAAAATGATTTGTTTTGCTTTGTTTGGGAAAATACTCATTTGTTAAAAGACAATTTTGGATTGTGTCTGGTCCCATGTCCAGAATTTCGGTCTTTCTGATTTTATGACTTGAAATTGTTGACCTTGAACTCCAAGTGGTCCACCTTAGTGAACCACTATATCCCAAGGATGTGGTGGTACTTGGAGGCTTGAGATGGAAAAAGCTATGTTTGTGTGGATGCAGTCAGCTCCTGCCCTCACATCCCTTACCTGGTGGTATCCTCTCGGCCCTGCCCCCATAGCTCAAACCAAAGCGCCTACTATCAGCTTCTCTCACACATATCTCTCAGGTACCCCCTGAGGATACTTTACAGGTCTGAGGCCTGGTCTGATCTCATCCTCCTTTGTCTTTCTCAAGACATCATTGCTAGAGCCTGTGGTCCTCTTGAACATGGTTTACCTTGGAATTCTCAGCTGCCTCTTTATTCTAAGAGGCCCCCACAGGATTGCCTTCCCATTTGGCATTTCCTAGTGTTATACTTCTTAGAGGGGTGAAAAGTTGTGAGAATTATATCTACGTGAGAGGAACTCAAGTTGGAGAGAAACTTGTGTACTCATAAAGGAGTGTTGCCAGTGTTTCATGTCAGTACTTTAACTCATTTTACAACCCACAGTTTATAGACCTTGTGCAAGTCCATGCATCATTTCCTTTCTCTGATATCAGTACAGGTTCCCTGTTGCCTCCCTGGCATTTCCCAAACACAGTTGTGATATTATTGGAGGTTGTGCAAAAAGAGGGCCTTTTTGTGGAGTATTTTCTTTACAAACTCTAACCCACTCTTAGAGATGCGTACCACACAAGAAATCCTATACTGGGGGTGGGGAATCCCTTTTTTAACCTAACATTTCTCAAATATTTAACCACAAGGACCAGGACCCCTTTCGTTCCCCCTACTGATCATGTTATCTGGTAGGACAGAATTTCGTAAACATATGGGTAACGCATGAACTCTACACTTCCGCATGGCTTCCAAGTCTGCTGCAAACTGGACTGAGCTTCTCTATTCAACCTAAACATTCTCTCTCTCCTCTTCACAACACGATATACTATTCCACTGGTGTCCCATTTTCTCAGTTTTCTGGTGGTCCATCCCTAGACCTTTGATTAGGCCATTTTACCCACCTGGATACTCTTGCCTTTACGCACAATTTGTGTTCCAGATCCTGTGTGAAGCCTTCTCCACCCTCCCATCTCTAACTGCCAATACTCTTTGTCTCCAGTACTGCACCAATTAACGCCTAATTCTTTCCCAAAGAAACTCTATTCCCATAAGGCATAACCATATGAGGTGTGATCAAAAACTACGGTAATGTTTAAATTAAAAAAAGATGTATTACAGTAAAAGACACATTGCCATTAATTCCCCTCAAAATACCCCCCCTTGCTTTGAATACAGTTATCCCATCGTTCTTACCACTTTCTGAAGCAGTTCTGAAAGTCCTTTTTTGTGAGTATCTTTACTTCATCATCCTGTGGAGCATGTGACAATGCTCCATGTCACACATTGCTCCTGGCAGGCAATTTCTGTCAAATAAAAACATTACTGTGTGTCCTCGTCCACCTTATTCACCAGATCTGGCACTGTGTGACTTCTGGCTCTTCCCCAACGTCAAAATGACCATAACAGGTAAACATTTTGAATTCATTCAGGACATCGAGGCAGCCACAACAGAACAACTTGACACTCAGGAAAGAGGACTCTCAGAACTGCTTCAGAAAGTGGCAAGAACGATGGGATAAGTATGTTTGAAGCGAGGGGGAGTATTTTGAGGGGAATTAATGGCAATATGTCTTTTACTGTAATAATTTTTTAAAATTTAAACGTTCACCATATTTTGTTATCACGCCTCATATCCCATCCAACTGCACTGGTTCTCCTTCCCTCCTTTTGAGGATAAAAGAAATGCGCTAAACACCTCTTCATTGATTAATGGATAACAAGGGTGCTCATTTGACCATAGAAGTGGTACCTTTTGATAGTCAGAGGTTTTTTTTGTTTGTGTGTTTGTTTTTGCAGTGAGTGTTATTTCCTTAACCAGATGTAGTTCAGTTCTTCCCTGAGAATCTACTCTGCATTTACCCCATGAAAGCGCAACACTTATTTCCACTTTATGTTAAGGAGAGAATGGATGTTGTGGGCTTTTTTCCCTCCTAATTTAGCAGAAATGATTGCTTTGAAATTTCATAATGGCTTAGTGACTCAGAAACACTTTAATTCTCCTGGACCAGTCAGTCATACCATAGGCTTAACTTTGGAGTCTTGTTCCTTCAGCTGCTCTGCAGCAGAAGATGAGCCGGGAAGATAATGCCGACATTCTCTTGCCTGTGTCCTCAGAGTTATGTAAATAACCCAGTGTCCCTTACTGACTTGAAAAACTGTCTTTAGTTTCCTGTTCAGGTCATTCTATGCCTACTGAATGAAATTCGATAGGCCCTGAAAATTCACCCTGAATAGTCTAATCATTAGATCATTGTTTAAAAAAAAAAGTTGTCCTTTTAAACGCATTAATTTTTCTAGAGTAATAGGAAGGCTATTAGGTTTTGCTTGGTTTTCCTGTATGCCTTTAGGGACTATTCAATTATTATTATTTATTTTTATTAAGTAAGTTTTCATTTTAAAACGAATTGCATGTACTTGGCGTGCACGCGCACGCACACACACACACACATCCTAAAGTGTACAAAGGGTATATAAAATGAGAGGTAAGTCTTCCTTTCACCTCGCTCTCCCAGTCTCTAGTTATCCCCGTAGGCAAACAATTTTACCTGTTTCTTGTGAATCTTCTCAGGAATATTCTAAACATATCCACAAACATGCATGTGTGAGTGGGGCATGCTACAAACACTGTTATGTAACCTGTCTTTTTAATCTGACTCTATATGTTGGAGAATATTCCATATCAACACATAGATCTACTTCATACCTTTCATGGCTGGGTAATATTTCATTGTATGGGTGGTACTAAGGTTAGTTAGTGTAATAATTAGGCAGTTAGGAATTCCCTGGTAGAATGAGCAGAAAATAAAATATATTTAAAGCCTCAGCCTTAAAAAGTCCCAACTTTAAGATAACACTCTCCTGCCAGAGCCAAATCATCAATTATGCTCTGGGACAGGCCTCAGTCTTGGCCTTGAGAGCCTAGCCTGGAGATGACACACCTGCTGGAGATAAAACACCAATTAAGCTCTGAGACAATTAGGCTGTTTAGAGAAGCCCCCGCCAGGCTATATAAATCAGTACTAACAGACACCCTTGTTCTCCCCAGATAGGCTAGGAAAAACATATAAACAGAAGCCTCTCCCGCTAGTCAGTGGGCACTCCAGTTTCGGATGTTCCCTCTTGGTTAGCAAGCTGTGTCTCTTTGCTCTAATAAACTGTTCTTTTCTGTAAACTTTGCCTCTCTGGTCTGTGCCTCCATTCTTTGGTGTTACGAGACCACAAATCCCGGCCACATACAGAAAAAAACCTGCATCAGTACCATACTTCTCCCATTAACAGGTATTTTGGTTGTTTCTAGTCTTTTGCCATTGTGTACAGTCCTGTAGTGCATTATACACACACCTTTGTACACCTGAGCACAAATATTTGGTGGAATTGCTAAGACAACTTTTTTGAAAGATTTTTTTATTGGTGAATTGGGGGAGGAGAACAGCATTGGGGAATCAGGGAAGGGGAACAGACAAGTGGCTGTCCTTTTGTTCTTCAGTCTAGTTGTGGAGGACATTGCTTCACTGGCCCATGTTGGTATTGCCATTGTGTTCTTCCCGGGTGAGGCGGATCGGTCACCGGCCTCTGGACGGCCGCTCACGGTGGCTCTTGGCAGTTCAAACTGGCTGCCGGCTGCTCATGCTGGCTGCTGGCCACTCACTGTAGCCTATGGCAGCCCACTGCAACAGGGGCTGCAGCTACGCTGTTGCTCAGCGACAAACAGCAGCCCAGCTCCTGGTGGAGCTGTTGTTCACCATCTTAGCTGTAGAGGGCAGTGTCACTGGCCCTCATATGTGGGATCCAAACTGGGGCCCTGCTGCTCAGAGCTGGCATCCCAAGCCAGTTCTCAACCAGCATGCCACTCGGCTGGCCTCCACCAAGACAATTTTTGATCGATGTTGCTAAATTGCCTTCCAAACAGGCAGCACCTATTTCCCTTCCCCCCTCAATGGTGTATGAGAGTGCCTGTTTCCCCAGGAGTTGGTTGTGCTCTAAATTTTACTTACCCATTTGTCCCCCTTTGCTAGATTAGAAATGGTATCTCATTTTGATTTGCATTTCTCTAATTATGAATGAAGATAATGATTGCATAAGTTTCAAGTGTTTTGCATATCATTATATGTAAATTTCTTGTTTATGTTCTTTTCCATTTTTTCTTTGAATTGCTGCTTTTCTCTGATTGGTTTGTAACATTTAAAATATTGATCTCATCTGTCATATTTTGCCAACATATATAAAATCATTCCTATGTGTTTTCTTCTGCAACTTTTATGATTACTTTTTAAATGTTTAAATATTTTATCCACCTGGAAATTATTTTATTACACTAAGTGATTGCAAAAACAGTACCACTTAAATCGGTTATAAGTTCCATGGGAACAGAGGGGTTTTTTTTATTAGCCATTGTATACCTAGTATTTGATACAATTATTTGGTAACAGCTGTGGCCAAAATATAATTGGTAGCACATTTCTGACATTTTCTTTCTTTTTCTTTTTAAACCAACTTTCTCTCAAAAGATTCTCTGACCTGAAGTTTGAGCCGGATGAGCCATACTTTACTAAGGTATCAGCATTTGGATGGCAATGGTGGAGGCGATAGTGGTGGTTAAGGAGTCCGCCTCTTCCGCTATGGCCTCCATTGCTTCCTCCTTGGGTAGCCCCAATAAGTAGATTAGTCCACATTCAGCATTTTCCGGGCACTCCCATGTGAGATTTGGTCACCTTTCAACTGCCTTGGAATAGAGGAAAACTCAGAGTATGGTATGTCAGTCAAACTGAAGGCACTGGGGAGAGGAAGATGCCCTAGAAAATTCTTTGGAATGCTCTTTGAATATGATAGCTATCACACAGTGCCATGTGCAGACACCCCTGGGAGGTTCCCAGTTGAAGCTCACTTCTACCATTAGTTTGGAATCTGGAATTGATAGCCAGGCAGGGCTGGGTGAACTTCAAAACACTGTTATTCACAGCAAACACCCCTAAATCTCAGTGACTTATTTTTCTTACTCACACGGCAGCTCTGTGTGGCTTCAGGTTGGCCCTGTGTGTGTCTTCATTCTCCTTGGGCCATCAGTCACCTGGAGGATGTTCTTCTCATGGCAAAGGTGCAAAAGGACAAGCCAATTCACACTACCATATTGAGCTCACCATGGGCAAGTTGAAGGGACTTCCAAGTAGCTTCTGCCTATCTATAATTGAACGCAACACGGGATGCTGGTAAAGATAATGGACTTTGGAACCTGACAACACTGGAATGGCAGACACTGTTGAGTGCAGACTCAAAAGCCATTTCTCCCCCCTTTCTTCTATGATGGTAGACCTTAGTCCCCACAGTAGAGGCTCATGATGACATACTTTTCCAGTCTCTCCTGCAGCTGCAGCTATAGGTAGCCATGTTACACAGTTCTGGCCAATGAGACATCAGGAAAACCCTGCTGGGTGCCCTTGGAAAATTATTTTCCTATTTGAGCAGGCCATTTAATTTCTCAACTCCTCAGTATTCTTTTTTTTTTTTTTTTTTAATAACTTTTTTTTTTTGGGGGGGGGCGGATTTGGTGGAGGGGAACAGCGTTGGGGAATCGGGGAAGGGGAACAGACAAGTTGCTGTCTTCTTGTTCTTCAGTTTAGTTGCGGAGGATGTTGCTTCACTGTTGGTATCGTCATTGCGCTCTTCCCGGATGAGGCAGATCAGTCGCTGGCCTCTGGATGTCGCTCATCACGGCTATTGGCAGCTCACGCTTGGCTGCCAGCCGCTCACGCTGGCTGCGGGCCAGTCACTGCAGCCCATGGCAGCCCACCGCAGCAGGGGCTGCAGCCCACACCATCACCGGGGCTTGCACAGCCCAGCTCCAGGTGGAGCTGCTGTTAGCTGTAGAGGGCAGTGTCACTGGCCCTCATGTGGGATCCGAACCGGGGCCGCTGGCATCCCAAAACCAGCGCTTAACCAATGCGCCACTCGGCCGGCCCAACTCCTCAGTATTCTTATCTGCAAGTTGAGGCTAGGTATAATTCGCAGAGTTGTTGTATCAGCCGAATTTACTTTTTAACAAATAATCCCAAATCCAGTGGTTTACAGTAGCACATGCTTATTTTTCTTGCTAGTGGTCTGCAGGTCGTCAGAGGTGGGAGTCCCTCTGCTTTAGGCTGCAGGTAAAGTTCAGCCCAGTTCCACGTGTTTCAGGACAAGACAAACTATGCAAGTATAAAGCTTCTAATTATCACTAACATTCCTATGACCAAAGCAGTTGACATGGCCAGGGACATCAATAGAGCAGGGAGGTATGCTCCACCCACAATGGGAAGTACCCTGTTTTCCCAAAAATAAGACCTAACTGGAAAATAAGCCCTCTCATGATTTTAAGTGCCAAAATATGCACCTTGGCACACTGAATATTTTAAGCTGAAGGAGTTTATGGAAAGGCACTTTTCTCCCTGAAACAGTTCATGAAATCCTCATGTGAGGGGTGCGTGCCCTCCATATCCTGGAGGAATCATGCTAGGGCTGCTTCTTCGGTTAGGTCTTATTTTGGGGGAAACACAGTACTACAGTGATGTGGTGAAGGTGTGGACGTAGAATTCTATTACAGTAGAATGAAGATTAGAACAGTAGTCCACCCTCTCATACTTCTAGGTGTGTGAGCATAAACTAATCACTAGCCCCTTAGAACCTTAGTTTCCTTATCTTCAAGGAAGTGCTGGGCTCTTTTCCCTGGGTTGGTGTGAGGATTAAACATAAACCATGTGTCATAGGAGGCCCTTAACAAAAGTTAGCCCTCCATTCCCACCACTAAACTCTGTTTACTAAATGAGTCCCTCCCGGAAGTCAGGCGTGTGATTTAATGTGGCATTCTGTGAGGGTGACGAGTGGGTGAGAAGTCATCAAGACGAAGGCTTCCCTGAGGGAGGGGGCAAAGCTTTTCTTCACTAAGCAAGCATTCCCTGAACACCTGAAATCATTATTTCATTATTTCAAGGTCATCATTATGCTTCCATGCTTCAATAAATGGTAACTTTTTTTTTTTTTTTTTTTTTTTTTTTTTTTTGCAAATGACCCTTAATTCACTCTGACAAGATCATAGGAACAGTGAGTGGTGTTATAGGGGTGATTTTTGGCTGTTTCATGGCTCCCTCTGCTGGAGTAAAGTGGCATCTTTTTTTTTTCAAGATGAAAATCCTTTCCCTTTAATTGAAAGCAAATGTAATAAAAACAATTTGCTGCATTGCTAGACTGGCTTTTCATATAGTGTTTCTGCTGCTGTGTCCTAAATTTACCTGTCACCAAGCTGTAACACCAGTCAGCACCTCTCACTTTTTCAAAACAGAGCCTTAACAAAAGACAGTGATTTTAAAGAGTGTGCCAGAAATGCAAATTGATGATAATAAGCAGGTTCCTGTTTCCTGTGAGTAATGCCCTTGTTACTGTGATTCTAACCTCAAGCTTACAACATCTGGGAGTATTATGAGAAGGTTGCAACAGGCCAATTTCCAGGGGCTTGCTGAAAGGAAATTAGCCTGGTCACCAGGTTTTGTTAAATGTAGGTAGACTCTAATTTTCTACAGAAAAAGTAAAGATTGACACAAAGCCAACACTTCCCCTTCCAGAAGGGACCACCTTTTCTCAGGACATAAGCTTCAGAACTCTCGACATGAGATTTTATGTGAATTAATTTTATAAAGCCATCATTCATTGCTTATTGTTTATGGAGTTTCACTTTATTTCTGGCGTGGCGGTGTGCCAAATGTCTCCTCCTTTTTCACCTCTCTGTCATTTTGGAGTCATTTTTGGGGTTTAAATGACTTGGGGTATTCAGTGAATTCGGAATTGACTGAGTGAAAGAAGCTTCTATGTGATGGTAGAGAGCGGAGGGACATGTGGCAGGCCGTAAGGCAGACTTCAGTGTGTGAGATAGCCGTAGCATGTCCATTTTCACCACAGCCAAAGACAGTGTTTTCCTTTAGCTTTGAAACTCAAATTTTGGTCTGAACCAGCATTCACTGAACACCTGAAATCATTAATTCAAGGTCATTATGCTTTCATGCTTCAATAAATTGTAACTTTTTTTTTTGGCAAATGACCCTTAATTCACTCTGACAAGATTATATGAACAGTGTTTTAGGGGTGATTTTGGCTGTTTCATGGCTCCCTCCCTTTGGACTTGTTAGAAATGCAAAATCTCAGGCCTCACCCTAGACCTACTGCTTCGGATTCGGCACTTCACAAAATCTCCAGGGAATTCATGTGCACATTAAACTCTGGGAAGCACTGGTCTGGAGGAAGGGGAAATGGCACAGTAATGCCAACCCTGAGGTAGGTGAGGAAGTGCTGGCCCCTCAGCATCTGCCACAGCCAGGAACACCTTACTCCTGCACTCCGCTGAGGTCTCTGACTGACACCAATTGGCCCAGGGCCAGCGCCACCCATTAGCTTTATAATGCTGGGCAGCCAGCCCACAACCCCTGCCCTGCAATCAGTGCTTATTCTCCTTAGGGACTGGTGCTTGCCGACTTTACCCTCATAGCCTCTGACTTCCTGGACCTACCTATCTACCCACCACCTCTGACTTATCTTACTTCCATCGTATGTTTATCACCTGATCTGCTTTGGTCTAAAGTCCTAAATTCTGGTTCTTTCCAGCTGGGATATAGCCAGGCCTAAGTGATGACACACCTTACTGTTGAGGCTGAATTAAAAGGGTCTATGGGTCTTTAGCAACTAAAACCTTAAACTAGTCACAACTTATAAAATCTCAGAGATTCAACTTGAAGTAGCTGAATTTTAAAAGGGGGGGTACCAATGTGGATCAAATGTCATGACATCATTTCTGGAATATCCCTGTCCGAAATGCATACCTTGAATCTGATCTCGAGGAATGTTGGACACATCCAAATTGAGGGACATCCTGTCAAATAAATTTCCCCTCCAAAAGGTCAAAGTCAAGAAAGATAAAGTCTCAGGATCTGTTCCAGATTAATGATGTCTAAAGAGCATGACAAATAAATGCAATGTGTGGTTCCGGATTGGATCTTAGACAAAAAAAATACACATATATACACACATGTATGTATATATCTCTTTAAGGGACATTATTGGGATTCTTGGAAAAATTTAACTATGGACTGTAGGTTAGATAATAGTATTAGATCAATATTAAATTTCCTGATTTTGATAATTAAACTGTAGTTAGGTAAGAGAATATCTTTGTTTATAGGAAATATATACTGAAGTATTTTTTTCTTAGGAGATGAGGTCATTTTTTTTTTTAATTGGGGAATTGGGGGAGGTAACAGCATTGGGGAACCGGGGAAGGGGAACAGACAAGTGGCTGTCCTTTTTTTTTTTTTTAAAGATTTTATTGGGGAATTGGTGGAGGGGAACAGCGTTGGGGAATCGGGGAAGGGGATCAGACAAGTTGCTGTCTTTTTGTTCTTCAGTTTAGCTGCGGAGGATGTTGCTTCACTGTTGGTATCGTCATTGCGCTCTTCCCGCATGAGGCAGATCGGTCGCCGGCCTCTGGATGTCGCTCATCGCGGCTATTGGCAGCTCACTCTTGGCTGCCAGCCGCTCACGCTGGCTGCGGGCCACTCACTGTAGCCTATGGCAGCCCACTGCAGCAGGGGCTGCAGCCCACACCATCACCGGGGCTTGCACAGCCCAGCTCCAGGTGGAGCTGTTGTTAGCTGTAGAGGGCAGTGTCACTGGCCCTCATGTGGGATCCGAACCGGGGCCGCTGGCATCCCAAAACCAGCGCTTAACCAATGCGCCACTGGGCCGGCCCAAGTGGCTGTCCTTTTGTTCTTCAGTCTAGTTGCGGAGGATGTTGCTTCACTGGCTCATGTTGGTATCGTCATTGCGCTCTTCCCTGATGAGGCAGATCGGTCACTGGCCTCTGGATGGCTGCTCACAGCAGCTCTTGGCAGCTCACACCAGCTACTGGCCACTCATGCTGGCTGCCGGCCACTCACTGTAGCCTATGGCAGCCCACTGCAGCAGGGGCTGCAGTGTACACCGTCGCTGGGGCTCGCACAGCCCAGCTCCAGGTGGAGCTGTTGTTCACCATCTTAGCTGTAGAGGGCAGTGTCACTGGCCCTCATATGTGGGATCTGAACCAGGGCCCTGCTGCTCAGAGCTGGCGTCCCAAGCCAGCTCCTAACCAACGCGCCACTCGGCTGGCCCTACACTGAAGTATTTTTGAGTAAAGGGGCACTATGTCAACAACTTACTCTAAAATGCTGCCTCCAAAAAGAAAGCAAAATGAGAAAGCAAATGTGACAAAATGTTAACAAAACATGACTATGAGTAAATGGTCTGTGGGGAATTTTGTACTATTCTGATAACCTTTTGGAATTCTATACTAAATGTTTACAAAAAAATTAAAGGGCGTTCATTAACAATACTGGGGCCCTCACAGAATTAAAGGAAGAGGTGTGAGGCTCATGGCAGCACGGGGACCTTGGGAACTGGAAATGAAGACGTGATGCCACCAGAGCAAACTCTGACCTGGAGAAGTTTCTTTAACACAGTGATAGAAACCTGAAAATTTAGAGCAAGAAAAAAAGGCTTTATGTGTGGGAAGCCGACAGCCCCCCAGTGTCTGACAAGGCCACATTGCCCTGCTCAGCACTGGATATTAGGGATGCTGCCTTATGGTTGGTCATGTAATATCTCCTGCCTCTAAGAACCCATGTGCCTTTCCTCCTATAGGAGACAATATACTCACTGCATTTATGGCAAGTTCCTGTATACCCCAATGAGCTAACTACGCAGCCAAAGACGGGTAAGATCTCCTAAATGAGGGGAGACAACCTAAGCCAGGCGGTAGTTCCGTGGGGAACCCCTAAATTGAGATATTGGGGACTCAAGCCCCTTTGGAAACTGAGGCATAGGCCTTTGGCCACATAGGCCTAAAAAAGCCAGTCTGTGAGAAACAGACAGCCTCTGTGAGAAACTGGTGCTATCGTTCGTCCTTGCCTGTGCAGCTGTGAAAGGTTTCCTTGGAGACCAGGAGACCAAGGTCTCTCGGCCATGAAAGTTCTGATAAGAGGCAACTTACTGACCATAAGTTATTTTAATTAACAGCCTTGTTTTAACTCTTTGTTCTGTACATTGCTAGCAACAGATACTGAAGCTTTGACTGAGAAACAGATGTTACCCTCTATTACAAAAACATGCAGCTCTTTGTAAGATAGGAAAAGTTTAAAACTCCTTTTGCTACTAAGTATTATAATCACATAGAAATAGTTTCTTGCCTAAACTCTTGACAATAGTTCAAGTATATGCCCTGTAAGGTAGCCATGGTAACCACTTTTTAGATGATAAGTAAAATCCTTGAACAGGCCACAGTGTACCCTGGAAAGATACAATTACAAAAAAGTAAAAGTTCTGAGTAAGGAAAAACATCATGGTCATGTGAAACATAACTTGTAATTAAGATAATAGTCAAAAGCCCCTATAAAAGGAGCTAGGCTTTAACAATAAGGTGTGACACTTCTGAGAACCTCTTTCCGGTGTCTCCACTTTCTTTTTTTCTGCCTTTACTGTAATAAAGATTTTCTGTCTTTCGTATCGCCGACTCCGTGTCCACCTTCTTGGGACCCTGGTCAGCGGGGGCTGGCCCCCCGCATTTATGGTCCTTTAATGGCTCCATTTCATGGATGAGAAAGCTGAGATTCAGACAGCAAAAGTGACTTGTCCAAGGACTCACAGATAATAAATAGTTTCCAATCTCAGACGTTGAAAACTTTTCATATTGGCTTAGGAATGGATCCCCAAAGTTTGTTCTTTTTCTTTCACTTTTAAGTTAGAATATGAATTAAAGTAAAAACAAGAGTAACATAAATGATAAGTGTGCTGTAACATGAATATGTTCTATGAAAGGTACCTAAACAAGATCCCCCTCCATGATGAACATGATTCCCTCCAAATTTTGCCATTAAATGTGTATACGATAAATAAAATATTTAAATTAAACATGAAAAGCAATGGTAATTGTCTTCTAACCTGATTTTATTTATATGTGAAAATCAGCTGGAAGATTTGCATTTCTTAACATGTGTGTAGGGACATTCTGTCCTTTTCCATGATGGCATTTTTTCCTGCCTCATAAAATACATCATCTCTTGCTTAAAAAGGAACGCTAATCTAGCCTCGATTCTTGGAAATGTCCCTCCTGATTTGAAGAGACTGATTTCAGTCCGCTTAGAAAGCATAATAACAGGCATGTAGAGACGTTTACAAGCCATCTAGTCTTACCCACTTCTTTTAAAGGTGAAGACTGCCTGCGGTTGGTTACTCACTCTCCCTTCACCTCCTGCACCTGTTTCACACAAAGGAACTGATTTAAAATAGCATAGTATCCATTTGTGTGTATTGAAATCATTATCTTTGAGATCACTTCTGAAGTAGCAGTATATTTAGAGAACGCAGAGCTACTTTAATCATGCCTCCTTATAATCCTGTATTATCTTTTGGTATAGAAAAGACATTTGTGTGGTGGTTGAATAGTTAGACTGGGAGCTGATAGACCTGCCTTGACCAATTACCTCCATGATAGCTTTTGAAATAGAATGAAAATCCTAGGTGGTGGAGTGCAAAATTGAATGTATAGTGGCTTTGTGTGTAGTGAAAAGCAATGAATTTAAACAAAAAAAGAACTGAGTTTGCTTTCCATCAGCTGTGTTCAGACACAATCATGAATGGCTAACAAATTTTTCAGACAATATGGATTCCTATAGTTCTTTCTGGTTACAGACATCATCTATTGCCTACCAGATATCTATTTTCCATATTGTCCTTACTAATGGAACCCTAATCTTGTTTGGCATAGCCATGTTCTCAGATAATTTCTTGGTTTTACAACCTCTCTATCAGAGTGGCTATGTCAAACAGTACTAGCTAATGACACGTCAGCTCTGGTGTTCTAGGAAACCTTTCGCTTTCCTGAAAAAAAAAGAATGGATGTGATTGGTGCTACCCTTCCCTGCGTCTTCCTGCCTTCAATATAAACATGATATGTGGAGTTACAGCGACCATTTTGTGTCTATGGGCCAACATAAGGGAAGGAAGAGAATTGTGACACCCTGGCTCTGACATAACAAACCACTAAACAATGTCAGCAGTTGGCAGCAATTTCCAGACTTTTTGTTATATGAGAAAAATAACCTTTTATTTGATAAAGCCACTGGAAGTCAGATTTCCTAATAATTTGGGTTAAACACATTTCTGATGCAATTATAGTAGACCCTTCTGGGGCAGCCTGCCCAGCTCATAGTAACCCCAGTTCTCTGTGAAACACTGTCCCACTCCCTGTCTGGGTGGATCTTTGCATCCATGTTGATGCATTTGGGCTAAGCACAACCTAACTGAGGTTGAGGCAATCAGATGATTTCTGTTAGGAATTCAAAGTTGAGTTGTAGTGGTTCCAGTTGATCCAGCAGTGTGGCGAAAACTGAGGGACATAATAAAACTTGGATGCCGGTGTGTATGATGGTGTGATGGGAGGTCACCTTCCACCATATAGAAGTAGAGATAATG
Organism: Aselliscus stoliczkanus; assembly: GCA_033961575.1. NCBI lineage: Eukaryota > Metazoa > Chordata > Mammalia > Chiroptera > Hipposideridae > Aselliscus > Aselliscus stoliczkanus. The sequence continues at coordinate 108,133,787 of CM066737.1, forward strand.
GGTAGAAAGTGAGAGAGGCAGAGACTAATATCATCAAGACAGAGTTCACTTTCTGGGGCCTGGCAGCTTTCTGGATCCAAGTATCAGTCCCTTCTTGGGCCTGGCTGCCCTCAAATTCCAGGAGCTGCTCCAGCCTCCTTCCCGAGAGCTGGGCAGCCCTGTGTAACTGGCAGGGTTGTGCCCTGAACAAGGGCATCTGGCCAAAAGGGCAAGGGAAGTGAAATCCAGCCTCTGTGTTTTGGTCACTAAACCTTGGCCTTGGAGCTGCATCAGACCAGAGGTAATGTGCTTCTTCATCTACTCAGAAGGGCGCACACCTTTTTTTAAAATTATTATTATTTCCCACAAGACTTTGGAAGACCCTTCTTCAGGATAGCTAGTAAAGTTGGTGTCTTATAACCAAAGGACCTTGACATGCAGACAAAATTTATTAACAAACAGCTAACCCATTTCATAGATATGCCTGATGTATTTTGTTTTTTAAAATTGAAGTATAGTTGACATAGCAAAATGTACAAGTCATAAATGCTAGTTTAATTGCTTCACTGTGTGACTTATATATCTACTACCCAGATTAACAAAAAGAACATTTCTGTCATCCCCGAGGGTCCCTTTATCCCAGCCAGAACCACTTTCCCACACACACACAAGGGACAAGGAGCTCACCGCTCTTCCGACCTCTAGCACCGTAGTTTGATTTTGCCTGTTTTTGAGCTTTATATAAACGGAATCATATAGCAAGTACTCTTTTGTCTCTGGCTTCTTTTGCTCAACGTGTTCATGAGATCCATCCACGTTGTTGCATGTATCAGTAGTTCGCTTGTTGTTGTTGAGTAGTAGTTCATTGGGTGAATAGACCACAATTTATTCATGTATTCTCCTGTAGAGGGACAGTTAGTGTGTTCCCAGTTCTTACAAATAAACTCTTATGAATAAAGCTGCTGTGGACATTCTTATACAAGTGGACCTAGTGTGTATTTCCCTTGGACCTTGATGTACTGTAGTAGAAGTAAATTATACATCTTTCACAGTTATAGGATTGTATGCTTGAAACCTATATAATTTTACTAACCAATGACACTCCCCAACATTTAATAAAAATTATTAAAAAAAACCATGTATATATCTAATAGACGTATATCTTGTATACATCTGGATAAATTTTTCTCTTGAGTGTTCTTTCATAGTGTAATTGGGAGACCTTATTTTATAAGTACTTATTAATAATTAATTATATATGTAATGCACCTACCCCTTTTTACACATTAAACCTGGGGCTACTCTTGTCAGTATTATGGGGATACATGCTTTTGTTTATTTAAAAATTGGTAAATGGTTAGTAGTAGTTTGTGTTACAGCTAATGAAGGAAATTTATAGGGAGGGTACCTGGCATGAAGCTTATAATTAATAATCTAGCTTTGACCAGAAATAAATACAACAAAGTTACATGAACCACATTAGATTAAGCTGAGTTCCTTGATCCAACCACCTGTGTGCTATTTGCAATACTAAATACTGCTGAATTTGCCATGCAAAGCCCTGTAAAATAATGCCTGTGTCTCAGCATCACGTAGACAGGTTTTGTTTTTTTTTTAATATAAATCTGTGTACAGTCCTACCACCATAAAATATTGGTCTAGAGTGGGGCCCCTGTTTTTAAACCTAACCATGTAATTATATGCTATAGCAGCTGGCCAGCTGACCCTTTCTTTCCCGTGTCCATCCTTATAATTCTGGTGATTATCCTCAGTTGAACAGTGGGACCTGTGAATGGATTTCTTCTCCTATTAAACTTTCTCCAGGCAACATGAGATGAGGCACACAATTTACTTAATATTGATTTCTTTATGAAGACAGCCCCGTTAACATAAGAACAAATTATGGAGAGTGGGTGAATAAGATACGTTTGGGGGAATCAACTATGGAGCACAATACGAATTTATTCAGACTATTATCTAATCGCCACGACTGTAGGGACTTTCCTCTCCTTTGTTCACAGAAGTTCTAGTGAGCCATAATAGGGCTCAATAAATATTTCCCGAACAAGCCTTGTATATGACAAGAACCTTAGTCACTAACTGACAAGGTTATAAATCCTGCTTTGCTCTGTACTGGTTATGTGTCCAGTTGCTCACGCCAGCCTTGTTCAGCCTCCCTAGCTGCGTTCCTTCAGCAGCAACCATTTGGAACTTGTGGAAGATCAAATCCTAGGAAGAGGCTTTGCACAGCTTCTTGTCCTGAACAGAGTAAAAGTGTCGATTTACTTCACTCCTGAGATTCTCCATTCCTTCCCCTTCCTGGGGTGTAAATTGAAAAATGAAACCAGCCAGTGACACTTGTTCATCATGGTTGCCTGATCCCTAATTGGGAGTGGGGGGCAGTTCCCTTTAGCACACCTTCATGGCCAGATCACCCCAAATTGCCTTTTTCTTTCTTTCTTTTTTGTTTTTGAAGGCAGTGTCACTGGCCCTCATATGTGGGACCTGAACCGGGGCCGCTGGCTTCCCAAACCAGTGCTTAAGCACCGCGCCACTCAGCCGGCCCCCAAATTGCCTTTTTCAATGTGGTGTTTACAGAAAGTGATTCTATCTGAATTTTATAATCTTTTGGGTTGTCGGGAAAGTCATGACGCATTTTTGCAATGAAAAACATAGAAAAAAATACCTCATGACTCTTCTGACAACCCAGTAGTTCTCCTAAAGATCCCTGGCTAAAATCTTTTCTGAGAAGAAACCAGAAAACAGTCATTTTTCCCTGCAAAGTACCTGAAAACACAGTGTCAACATAACAAAACTACACTGGACATGATCAGCCAGGGGATTCCCTAAAATACCTAACTGAAGACAAGGTGGACGGAGGAAAGTTTATATATACATATTTATAAATCATGTAGATCATGAACCAGAGAGGTCCTGGGAAGTTATTAGGTTGGCCACCTAATTTTACTGATGAAGACAGTGAAGCCAGATAAGTTATCATTTCCTCAGGGCCATGTAATGACAAAGCCAGAAATTCTGAATTTCCCAACCATGGCAACCCACCCCACCCAGCCCTGGCCCCAATAGTGGTCAAATCTGTACTGTATCACACTGCTTCCCTTAGCCCCAAGAGACACATTAAGGTACTGAAAAAGAAAAAATAAAGCAGCTTTGAAGAATCTCTGTTCCCTCCCCCATTTGTGACCTGCAGGGCACCCATCAATCCCACAGGCCCATATCAAAGAGCATGGCAAAAACAACAAAAACCCTCTCAGCTTGTTTTGTCCAAAGTATCTAGATGTAAGAGTTATTGAACCTTAAAATGTCACAGATTGTTCAGATATTGTTCTTCTAGGATCATTTTCGTGAATAGCTCTGTAAAATGACAGGGTAGGTAGTACATAATAGTCACTTAGGTGACAGCGGTTCCTGGAAAAGAAGATAATGGCTTCCAGCACTTGTTTCTGAGGTGCCCGTGGGCCTCCTCTGTGTCTTAACAAATCGGCTTTGAGAATTTGAGGACCCACTGTCATGGTGGCAGATCGCAGTGTCCATTGTCCCTGACCTGGAGCAGATTAAGTGGAAGGAGTAGGGAGGTCACCCCGGGCAATGGCAGCAAAGTGGCAGTATATTTTTCAGGCTTTGTCTCTGGGCTCTAGAGTAGCACTTAACAAGAAAAATCAATCACAACCTTGTGAGTGCAGCCGGAAGTGGAAACTGCATTTGAATTCATCTACTCAGTCAATCAGCCTCACTTTGAAGAGCCCTGGAGCTAGGGGTTTCCGTGGAAACAGAGGTACATATGGGTAAACATTGCTTTACAGGGAATCGAACGCTAGCAATGCTGTTGGGTTGATAGTTTATGGCTGCTCAGTTGATGTGAGTTTCACTGTAAGTAACCCAATCAACAGTGACTAAGAAAGGGAATGATTTTTCTCTAATAACGAGAGTCTGGTGATAGGTGGTTCTGGTTGTGGTCCAGATGCTCAGTGATATCCACAAACCCCAGGATCTTCCTTTCTCCTCCATCATCCTTTGAATGTTGGTCTTTCATCCACATGCTCATTGCCTCAGGATGCAAAATGGCTGCTATAGCGCCAGGCCTCATATAAGCATTCAAGACACCCAAAAGAGGAAAGGCAGATAACAGCCAAGTTTGTCCATTTTATTTTTCATTTACCATGAACTAAAAGCCTGTCCAAGAAGCTCCTGCCACAGAAGATCTCCCCATTGATCAAAATTAGGCCACATAGCCAACCTTAGCTTCAAGGAAGGCTGAGAACTGAGTATCTGGCAAGGGACAATAGGATTGACACAATCAGCTGAGCTATTCACTGTTTATCACCTAGAGCTAAACACAGTTGTCACCCTGAGGAAATTGAGATCCAGTTAGCAAGGAATAAGGAGAGAATGCATATTGAGTAACTAATTAATATTGTAAACCACAAATACATAATCAGAATTGGCCTTTCCAAATAAGAAAGGCATTTACTGTTTACCTGATTACACATAACTACTGATCTCTAGAATTTCTGTACTCTCTAGCACAGTGTCATGCACCCAGGAAGAACTTGAAAAATGTCTATTGAAGCACAGTTTAAGGATGCTGCAATGGCATATTCATTCAACAGTGCCTTCAAGGAGGGTCTGATGTGAAATGCTCAATTATGCATTCAGCCTTAATAACACAGTCATTTACTTTGGGGGCATCGGGACCCCAAAGACTCCAGATAGTCAAGTAACCAATGTCAAGAGGCTAAAACAGTTTCTAGTTCTTTAAGCTTTCTACTAGAAAGAAAGTACATAAGATAATATGCGTCTTGCTTGAATAAAATGCCTAGAATAGAGGAGAAGTTAAACATGTGCTGTCTATCTCATTGCAGAGGATTTCTGCCTACCCTGGAAGAAATGAAACCACTGAAACATATCATCACAGCCACATCCCAGAATTAGAGCCCAAACAAATATGTGTAGATTTGTAAATAGTTGTCATGAAGTGTTGAATCACAAATAACAAAACAGTGTTGCTGAAAGGCATGTTCAAGACTACCTGAGCTTTGATCCTGGCTTTTTCAGATGAGGAAACTGAGGTCCAGAGAGATTATGTGGTTGAGCTAAATTTACATACTTAGTGACAGAGACTTGTCTAGAAACCAGATAAACTTGAAAAGTATTTTGAAAGAGCGAAAGGAAAATGTGGCTTGGGGAAACTGGGATAGTGAAAGGCTCCAAGGATGGTGATGAGAAAAGAAAAGTAAATACACAGACATGAAGGGCCATACTTGACTAGTTTGTGAATTACAAGTGACAACAACTTAGGAATGCAAGCTGACACAAGCTGGTCCCTGAGTAGAGAGTGGTGGGGTGGAAGGTGAGTAACTGCAGGGTTATTTTATGAGTGATATCCTGAGCACAGACTTCCAAGACCTATGGTGCTGAACCTTGGGAGTTGAGTCACTACTGGACTTTGGATGTACATTTTAACTACAGCTTCCATGCATTGTGTGTGTGCCTTATTCCAGGAATAGTGCTAAGTGCTTTTTGTGGAATCCTCATAGTAATCCAGTAAGGTAGGTAGGTCTCATTAGTGCTGCATTTTACAAATGAGTAAACCAAGGCTTAGAAAGTAAGTATTGGGTTGTAGGAAAAGTCATGACGTATTTTTTCTATGTTTTTTGTTGCAAAAATGTTTCATGACTTTTCTGACAACCCAATAACTTGCCTAAATCCACACTGCCAGAAAGGGATGAAGCTAAATTTGGGACTTGGGTCTCTCTGACACCAGAGCCCATGTTTTTGATCACCATGCAATGTGCCTTCTTTGGTTCAGGAGCCAGAGGGTTTGCAGCCTACAGGAACCTTAGAGGTTACCTAGTGCTGTTCAGTGTGTGCTTCCCAGTCCAGCAGCCTGTGTATCATCTCAGAGCTCAGGCCCCATTCCACAGCTACTGAGTCAGAATCTCTGAGGGTGAGGCCTGGGAAGCTATGCTTTAGCTAGATCACTGGGTTGTTTGTACGTACACTAAACTTAATACACAAAGCCTAGTCCAGTCCTTTCATATTACAGATGAGGAAACAGACCTCTGATGACTTAGCCATGGTTACTGTGGCAAAGTTGGATCTCAAGCCAGGTCTCCTGAATCCTAGTCCAGTGCACTGTCTGATGTATTCTGTGATTTCTCCATTACTCTCTCACAAAATGTGCATTGGTATCCATGTTGGAAACACTGCATAAGGTTCAGCAGACCTCTGGCCTGGCCCAGCATGTCTATTCATGTCACATGGGCCTTGTCCCTTCCATTCTCCCATGACTCAGACCAAAGGTGTGTCTCTACACCTGGGAGTCTCTTTTGCTTGGGAGGCCATTTGCTTATCTTTCCTTTAGCTCTCTTCATCATCATGAGAGTCATCATCACCAGGACATTATTACTTTATTTTTAAAAACTATTTTTGCATTCATTTGATATTTCGTACCAGTGATTATCATGCATAAGTGCACTTTGGAATCTCCTGGGGAGCTTTAAATAATACTGATGCCGGGGTCCCACACCCAGAGTCTTAAAGAATTGGTTTGGGGTCTTGTCAGGACGTCAGGATTTGTAAAAGCTCCCCTGTTGATTGCAGTGTGCAGCCAAACACTGGGAACTGCTTTTTCACAAGAGTCTCACCGTCATCCTGGGAGAAGGAACCTCAGGCTCTGAGACATCTAGTGTGTTGCGGGAAACAGAATGGAATCACCTAGTGACGCTTGGTGCAGACTGGGTTACCAGGTACTTGTGATACGTCTTTAAAGCCAGCAGTCAGCCTCCAGGAATGGGGTAAAACCTGTTTTCCTTTTCTGGTTTCCAGTGTTTTCTTGGCTTGTGTTTCTCGACATGAGAAAGGAAAAGAAACAGCTCTGAAATGGTTTCTGGGACCAAATGTTTACAACTGAAATTCCCTGCTGAATCCCTTTAATGACTGGAAGATAATCATGATGAGAGCAACCTGACTCCCATTCTTCATTCATTGCCCAGCATAATCATGGGCAGGGAGCATCAGGGAAACCAGATGGAAGGAACTTGCTCATTCTGCACCAGCACACGTGCCCCATTTGGAGACTAATTAAGAAAATAACAAACCTGGGCCACATTGGCTAAGAGAACTCCCCACTGAGGGTTGCACATTTGGACACGTTTTTCCTACACATCACCTATTGGAAGACAATTTCCCTTTGCTGCTGCTGCTTTTTTTCTGGGTCATCTGATTGAAATTTGGGTGTGCAGTGTTCTTGCCTGGTGCTCCCTCTTGCTTCCTTGAGTGTCTTTCGGAACTTCATATAGTTTTCACAGTCTATAATTTCTTACCCTCCCCAAGAGAAATTCTTTGCTGTGGGAACCAGCCTCTCTGTTCCCATAATCCCTTTCTACTTCAAGTGTTTTCCATGGACCAGCAGTGACAGCATTACCTGGGAGCTTGTTAGAAATGTAGAATCCTGGCACCAGTCAGGACCGTACTGAATCAGAAGCTGCATTTGAACCAGCAGATTTGTGTGCACATTGTGATTTGAGAAGCATTGCCCCATAAACAGGGTTTCCCCTGTCACCCTACAGCTTAAAAATGCCCTCTGTGCCCCTACTTTCATTTATCTACTTCCCACTTGTCCTTCAAACCATAGCTCATACCCTCTCCCTCTGTGAAACCCCCAATATTTACTCCCTCTACCATATACCTGTATGTCATGACTTTCAGAATTTAAACAAAATGCTAAATGTTTCATTATAGAAATGGTTCAGATGTTAACTTAGTCTAATTATTAGGATTACATTTTCTGGGGCTGGCCAAGTAGCTCAGTTGGTTAAGAGCGCGAGCTCCAAGCAACTGGGCCACTGGGCCACCGGTTTGATTCCCACATGGGCCAATGAGCTGTGCCCCAGCTGAGTGGCCCCTGAGCTGCCATCAGGTAGCAGAATGGGTCAGCTAGTGAGAGCACGTGCTCCTATCAACAAGGTGGTGGTTCGACTCTCACATGGGATGGTGGGCTACACCCACCCGCAACTAAGATTGAACATGGCACCTTGAGCTGAGCTGCCACGAGCTGCCAACGGGCGGCTGGATGGCAACTGGACTTGGAGCTGAGCTAGCTGCGCCCTCCACAACTAAGACTGAAGGGCAACAACTTGTCTATTCCCCTTCCCCAATTCCCCAACACTGTTTCCCTTCCCCAATTCCCCAATAAAATCTTTCAAAAAAAATTTACATTTTCCCTCAAAAGTGCGCAGCACAGGCTTTACATATAATATGAATTGTTCGATTCATCAAGACCTGTTTCCTGCTTGAAAGCTTTCCCTTAGCCCTACATTGTCTCTTTCAGCTTCTGCCTCAAAGCAACTCCCCTGACTTTTTGTCTTCTTAACACCTGAAGTAACTATCTGCTCCAGAGGTTTTCTGAAGGCCTGAGTCTTCCCTATAACCTAGTGGGTTCCAACTGAACCATACCCCCAAAGAGGCATCAGAAGTAAAAATTGAATCAGTTGTGAAAATTGACTTTGTACAAAAAATTTCCCTAACTTTTTAATTTGAAATTATTTGGACTGGGAGTTTTTGAAAATAAATTTACTTTCAGGGCTAGGATGTTTTTCTGGTCCACCATGGTGCCCACAGGAAACTCAGGATTGTCTCTGGCTGTCTCATGGGACACTCCTTTGGGTGGTATCTCTTTTACTGGCCCCATATCCTGAGGCAGGAGACACACCTTTTTTTATTATTTAAGTTTATTGGGGTGACAATGGTTAGTAAAGTTACATAGGTTTCAAGTGTACAATTCTGTAATCCATCATCTATATATCACATTGTGTGAGTCAGTTCTCCTTCCATCACCATATAGTTGATCCCCTTTAACCTCATCTACCACCCTCCCCACCCTTACCCTCTGGTAACCACTAAACTTTTGTCTCTGTCTATGAGGTTTTGTTACTTCATTTGTTAGGAGGCACATCTTTGAGGCTACCATCTCCCCAAATTCCAGGCAGAGGGGGGCATACATCCTAACTACCTGTCGACCCTCAAACCTATCTGGAGCTTGTAGGATCTCTTCTAAGGCTTGGCACAAGAGGGTGTAGCAGGAACTCCACCCTGACTTTGAACTTCCTGGTTTCTTTTCCATGTCAACTCTTCCCACCTTGAACAGCTTTTAGCTCCCTCCTGATTCTATGTATTCTTTTTTTTATTTTATTTTTTTTGGGAAACCATAAATAGTTTTTAAATGCTGACCTAAAACCCTAAGGATTTCATACTCAACTTCCACACTCTGTCGGCACACACTAAACGAGGTAAGAATGACAACTTAAATACATGCATTCAGCAGTTCTTTCTTTTAAAATGTGATTTTCCTTAAAAGGAAAAGAAGGAAGACAAAAGAATGATATAGCGTCTCACTGCCTGGCTAATGCCATGTTGGTTATTAAGAAGGTGGTGAAGCCCGTTCCCTTAGCTCCTGTGTGGGCTGGCTCCCCTTTCCTGCTGCTGGAAGGTATTTACTACAGGAACTCTATGTATTCTTTAAGTCTATTGTTTATGGTATTTTCCTCAAAGCTATTGTCCGTGGTTAACAAAGGTCATTTTGATGTCCATTCGTAGTCACATGGCTTGCTTCTTTCTCTGAGCAGAAGCCTTTGCTACCACCAGAATGGTGGGACAAAGGATTGGGGTGAAATACATTGCTGGAGGAAAACATCTAAGTTAATATCAGATTTTTACTCTGTTACGTATGTGTTTGACATGCTATTGGAGTGACTTTCTGCATTCCATGTAGTAACATAGTGAGGCCATTTTGGACTGTTGCTCCATAATGTTGGCAGTGGTTGATATATAGCTAGCAAACACTCCCACTTCAGACCGTCTGTGGAAAGTACCCTTGCCCTGGAAAGAGGTCTGCGGTTGTTCCATTTCATTCATTTCCTTAGCAAAGGTCATCTTTCCTCGGCATGGAGGTGTTTCAGTCACAGCACGACCTTCAGGTAGGACCAAGAAACATAGCATGGGTTTCATTACTCTCTCATCTTTTCATATTCAGAGCCCAGCCCAACAGGAATATTTCCCAGCAAGCTCCTCTGTTTGAGGATCAGTGAAGGGAATTACACTAATGAAGTTACACTAATGAAACTCTATAAACCAAACCACCAGACTTGCTTTTTTGAAGAAGATATTTTTTTTGTTTTTGTTTTTTTGTGTGTGTTTTTTTTTTGTTTTTTTTTGAGGGCAGTGTCACTGGCCCTCATATGTGGGACCCGAACCAGGGCCACTGGCTTCCCAAGCCAGCGCTTAAGCACCGCGCCACTCGGCCGGCCCAAAAACATTTTTAAAGAACCAAATCCACCAAGATACCAACACATGAGTAGGTCTTATGTGCTCCAAATACAGGAGAAGGAATTTGGGGTTGTTTTGATAAAGGCCTAATGGGCTGGGAGCCTCTCCCTGCCATTCCCCAGTTACTTTTTCCCCACTGGCGATGCCATTTCCTCATTCCCAGGGCCTCAGAGTGTTTCAGAAGCTTGGAGGCCATCTTCTTGGAGGTAGTGTATGTGCTCATGCGAGTGTTCCCATGTGCTGGGAGCGGGGAATGGAGGGGTGTCTGAGGAAGCAGGCAAATAAGAGAACAAGAATGGGCCCCTCACCTTACAGCTCATCTCATTTCTTCCTTCTGTACTGTTTGTTTAGAGGGCAAAAAAGAGCACTCTCTTCCTCAATGTTCCCCTCCACACACTTTGAATGAGCACTATGTTCACTTCTTATTTACTGATCAGCAAACCCAAGGGTAGGTCTTGTCTGTTCCCAGAGATAAAGAACTGCGGGCAGAACTGGTCTTTATCCAGCCAAACAAGCACGGTTGCTCTTTGTTTTTCACAGTGTTTCTGAGAGATAAGAGGGAACCACCCAGACATGATGCATGCCTGGGGAGATTTTGAAATATTTTATAAACTCATTATTCTGAGCTGTGGATTAGGGATGAAAAGAATGGGGGTATGTACCACATATAACCTAAGGTGATTTTTTAAAAATCTGGGTTAAAACTAAGCAGGTGAGTGTGCACACGCACAGGTGTACGTACACACACACACACACACACACACACACACACACATAGGTGGGGGCATATGAATAAATGTTCGACTGAGCAAAGAATAAGTTGATTTTCAATTGTTGGCACAGGAGTCAAATAGGGAGCATTTTAGTAATTCAAGTGAGTACATACACCAAAAATTCAGTGTCCTTTTCCTGTCAGAAAAACTGCCTCTTTCACATGGATTCAGCACCAGTATTGGCAGACAGGACCAAACCCGAGAGCCAAAGAGCCAAATATATTCCCAGGAAAATAGGGAATGGCACCAGGTGCAAGTCCTATTATGTTCATACCCTTCAAGGCTCTTCGCAGGTTTCTGAGAGTGAACCAGGATAGAGGGGTTGATAGGAGACTGACCATGCCACATATTAAGTCGAGTAAGACTAAACGTAAGATCGTTTGGTACTGAGGAAGGCACATGGAGTAAGATGTTTTCAATAGCAAATGAAAGTTTGCATAGTAATTGAAATAGATGCAGTGTAGAAATCACTTAAGAGAAATTTGCTATTCAGCTAAGGAAAGACCCAAAGCTGAGCACTGAAAGGATGGTGGCAGTGCATGGGAAGGTAGGGTGTTTCCGAATTTTAGGCAGAAAGGAGGAGCAAACCCGAGAGACAAAATGGGTAGCTAATAAAAGGAAAATATAAGTCAAAAGCCACAGCATAGGGGCCAGCCGAGTGACGCATTGGTTAAGAGCTGGTTTGGGATGCCAGCGGCCCCGATTCGGATCCCACATGAGGGCCAGTGACACTGCCCTCTACAGCTAACAACAGCTCCACCTGGAGCTGGGCTGTGAGACCCGGCGATGGTGTAGGCTGCAGTCCCTGCTGCAGTGGGCTGCCATAGGCTACAGTGATCAGCCGGCAGCCAGCGTGAGCTGCCAATAGCCGCGGTGAGCGACATCCAGAGGCCGGCGATAGATCTGCCTCATCCGGGAAGAGCGCAATGATGATACCAACATAGGCCAGTGAAGCAATGTCCTCCACAACTAGACTGAAGAACAAAAGGACAGCAACTTGTCTGTTCCCCTCCCCAATTCCCCAATAAAATCTTTAAAAAAAAAAAAGAAGCCACAGCATAATTGTTTCTGAGCAACCAGATGGAAACTGAGGAGATAGTAAAGTCTTCTAGTAAAGTCTTCGTGAAGCTGAGCAGTGCAGTGCTTCATTGTCTGCATGCCTTACTCTGAATTCCTGTTCCTTTCCCCTAGGTCAGGAGTCAGCAAACTTTTGAGACAGAAGAGCCACCGGGGGTCAGCAAACTCGGCTCGTGAGCGTGTATCTCTGAAGTAAAATTGAAAATGAAAATAAAGCGATCATAGCTTCATTTATAAAATCCTTAAAGGATATTATTCACATAATGGTGATTATGTAAAAATATATTTGTGGCTCTTGAATAATTTTTATTTTATGTTTTTTCTTTTTTTAAATTATTATTATTTTTTAAAAGATTTTATTGGGGAATTGGGGGAGGGGAACAGCATTGGGGAATCAGGGAAGGGAACAGACAAGTTGCTGTCTCCCTGTTCCTCAGTCTAGCTGCGGAGGACGTTGCTTCACTGGCCCATGTTGGTATCGTCATTGCGCTCTTCCCGGATGAGGCAGATTGGTCGCCAGCCTCTGGATGGTCGCTCACCGCGGCTATTGGCAGCTCACGCTGGATGCCAGCTGCTCACACTGGCTGCCGGCCACTCACTGTAGCCTTTGGCAGTCCACTGCAGCAGGGGCTGCAGCCTACACCATCGCCGGGGCTCGCACAGCTCAGCTTCAGGTGGAGCTGTTGTTAGCTGTAGAGGGCAGTGTCACTGGCCCTCATATGTGGGACCCGAACCGGGGCCGCTGGCATCCCAAAACCAGCTGTTAACCAATGCGCCACTCGGCCGGCCCTTTAAATTATTATTAATAGTTACAGATGTGCAAAACTATGCAACAGTTATCTTTTTCACCCCTTACAATGTGAGTACCCCCTCCCCCCTCCCCTGCCATCCCCCCCACCCCTGATATCATACATATCTATTACAATTCCATTGACTCCATCCCCACACTATATTCATGGGCAGTGTAGTGGCCTGACTACTGCACTGTACATCTGTAGCTGCCGATGATTAATATTAGATGTTGACTATAATTTAACACATATATAGTCTTGGGATGTGGAATATAGTGTCAAATAATTTTAAATTGATAGGGACAGGATTGGCTCTTCCAGGGGTCGGCAAACTTTTGAGATGGAATGTACCCAAAGAGCTGCATGTGGCTCGCGAGCCGGTTTGTCGACCCCTGCTCTAGACTCATGAAGTTTAATTGCTCTATTGTAGACTTTTGTCTGTGTCTCATGTCCAGTGTTGGATATTAAGTTCCTTGTAGGAAAAAAAAATGTGTCCCAGGCTTTCTAGAATTTCCCCTACCATACATAGTACAGGGCTCAGTAAATGTTAATTGGCAGCATTAATTAATAAACAGCTTCCTCTTCATGTAATTATTTTTCCAAACTAGATGCCAGATTTGTGGATGTGAAAAGCTGGATTATATTTTACCCTTCTAATGTTAGGTAAATCAAAGGAGCAAGTTATGAGTTAAGAAGTCATTAGTACTTTATTTCTAAAGGAATTGGTGAATCATTTAATGGCAGATACCAGGTAGGAAAATTTGATGTCTTAGGAGAGAGGCCAGAATCCAAGGCCAGAATCCAGTGGACTTTTTTCCTTGATCCCAGATTCATTCAATCAGTCCAAGGCTGAACTTTGGGTGGTGTGTGTGTGTGTGTGTGTGTGTGTGTGTGTGTGTGCGTGTGTGTGTGTATGTATGTGTGTTTACTCTGATTAGTACTTTTCTTGGGCAGTCTGCCTTTCTGGAAAATTGACTTTATGGGAGCAAAGTTCTTGTCTATCTTCTTCACTGTCGTATCTCCAGCATGTGGGACAGGCTTCCCTGTTCATATGGTAGGGGCTTAAGAAACAATTGTGGAAGGAAGGGAAAGAGAGATGGAGAGAGTGAGGTTAGAGAAGGAATACAAGAAAGAGGAGAGGGAGGGCTCTGTTTTTCATGTCAGTAAACCTAGCACTTACCTACTCACTTTTCAGTTACCAAAGGCCCTCTCAGGTTCTGTGTTAGGAACCAAGGATACCAAAATGATGAGCTGCCATAGTCTTTGCCCTCAAATAACTGATTGTCTAGTGAGACAGACGTAACACACTAGACTGATAAATGCTACACCAAGGAGTCATGGTGATACGAGATCTGCAATTAAGTTCGTGAACTTGTTGCAACGATGTTGCTAAGCTTTTTTGATATCAGAGGGATTATTCATTATGAATTTGTAACAACTGGACAAATACTAACCATATTTAGTATTTGAAAGTGCTGAAAAAGCTGTGTGAAAAAGTTAGATGACCTCAACTTTTTGTCAACAATTCATAACTCGCTCACCATGACAATGCACCAGCTCAGACGGCACTGTCTGAGGGAGTTTTTAGCCAGTAAACAAATAACTATTGGAACACCCTCCATACTCACCTGATCTGGCTCCCAGTGACTTCTTTCTTTACTTGATGATAAAGGAAATATTGAAAGGAAAACATTTTGATGACATTCAGGACATCAGGGGTAACATGATGACAGCTCTGATGGACATTCCAGAAAAAGAGTTCCAGAATTGCCTTGAAAAGTGCTGGCATTGGTGCATAGCTTCCCAAGGGGAGGACTTCGAATGTAATTATAATGATATTTAGCAATGAGGTATGTAGCACTTTTCCTAGGATGAGTTCACGAACTTAATTGTCTTACCTCATACAAGAACGTGCCAAAGGGAGCATCTAATCTGCCCAGAGGAAGAGTGGGAGGCAGAAATCATCTCAAACCTGAGCAGAGTTGTAATAAACTCAATGATGCTTTGTAGGCTTGAGAATATTTTAATCTCTGTACTCCTAAAAATGACTGTTGGTGGACTGAATAAAATATTGACAACTGCAATTCATTGTATTTTAGTCATTCTCTATTCAGAGTCATTTTGACATTAAAATAGTTATTTTGCCTTGGTACTTATTGGACTTTGGTCTCATTCAGGGAAAGTGAATCTTGTCATGTAGCAGTTTGTCATAGAATTGTGGCTTTATAAGCACTGTCTAAATGACAGAAATTGAAGGCCCACTGTCTAGGCCAGACCTGTACCTAACACCTTTGTTAAGCATGATGGGTTATGACCAGTCTTTCTCCTTTTCTGAGCAATCTCTTGTTCCTGTGACAAGGATTAATGATATAACAGCTATAAGGTGGTCTTTGCATTTTCTAAAAGCCTCTAGCAATAAAGGTGTGTATTTCCCATCAAAACAGCAAATTTTCTGAAAGGGACCGATAAATGACAACAAGGAGAGAAATCAGTGGTTAAAACATAGTTATGGCTGGCTGAGCTTACTTCCATCTAGGAAAAGGATTTGGGGGATATGCTGATGGATGTTTTAAGCAAGAAAAACCATTGTCTGAGGAAAAAAGATGATCCTGATTTGACCTCTGTTTCCTGATTTCCTTCCTCAGGTTCTGACCCCAGCACAGATCAAGTCAATTTGCCAGGCGATTCTGGACTCTGGGAAGCAGTATGCCATGAAAAAGAGGAAACCATTTCCCCTCATGTATTCTTACTATGGAACCGAATACTTGGGTGAGTGAAGGTACTGGTGAA
This sequence comes from Aselliscus stoliczkanus, assembly GCA_033961575.1. Lineage (NCBI taxonomy): Eukaryota > Metazoa > Chordata > Mammalia > Chiroptera > Hipposideridae > Aselliscus > Aselliscus stoliczkanus. The sequence goes on from CM066737.1 coordinate 108,149,544, forward strand.
GGAGTCTCTAATATCAGCATTGACTAAAGACAGGAAGATTTCATTTTTGACATAGATCATCACTATTCATTTAACTAGAAATACTTTAAAATGCCATTGAAATCAAGTATTGATAGAAATTATAAATCACAATTTAGTATTTGTTTTCACAGTCTGCCTAACAAATGTAGCCATTTTAACAATTGCTTTCACTGGAGACTAAAATCTTTATTCTAGATTATGAGTTCATTGGCCTAATTTTGCGGAGTTTGTGAACAGTTTACACGCTTATTGCAAATACTGCCTCTGCACAGGGAAACAGGATTCAGCCACTAACATTTGCAAGTTTTTAATATTAGTGGGTTAATAACAGATTACTGAATAACAATGGCGACTTTTGAGCTATGGGGCTTGTAAAGTGAAAATGAATTACTTCTCTTTTGAACCCTTACCCCTGAGCATGACTTGCAAGGCCCTTTGTAGATCACTTGCCTCCTTCTCCAAACTCAAGCTTTATCTCTCCCCTTGCTGATTCTGTCCAGCATAGCCTTCTAGGAGCAAAGTGTTCTCATATCTGTGTAACTTTTGTGCCTGTTGCTTTTGCCTAGAATGCCTGGCTTCCCCCAACCCCTTCATCTATCTGTAGTACTTACACTCAGACTTCAAGACTCTGCTCAAACATCATTAGCTCTATTGAGAAACTTGGTGTTTTTGGAAAGTAGGTTTACTGAACCCTCTCTGGAGAAAAGTTCAGGTTTTGCCCTGAAGCACAATTGGGTTGTGTCATGTCACCCTGCCACATTTCTGTTGGAGCCCTTTATTATATCGTACTGTCATTAGTGGCTTACCTGTCTAACTGCCTTAGCAGGCTCTGTGCACCTTCAGGATAAGGACTTTCTCTCATTTATCTTTGTGATCCCTGGACTTTTACCAAGGCCCTGCACATAATGAGGGTACCCAAATGAATGAATGGATGGCTGATGAACAATGAACTTATACACTAACAGTTCTCTGAGAGTTTTCTCAAAGAACCTTTAAGTTCCTATCAAAATTTTCCTAGAATGAGGCCTTGAGACAAGGATTTGGGTATAAATGGTTTATCTGGGAGCTGATCCCACAAAGTGTTGATAGAAGAATGAGGAAGTCAGACAGGTTAGACAAAGAAGTTAATAGAGGATGTGGTAATGAGCCACTGTGGATAACTGAGGCTCAGTTTCACTGGGGACTCTTAGAGACTGTATAGAACATGCCTCAGAATTGTCCCACCCAAGGGGTTAAGGAAGCTGGGGTATTCATCCCCCAACTCTGATTCGATCAATAAAGAAGGGGTTTAGTCTGTTTTGTTCACTGATCTATCTTCAGCACCTAGAATAGTATCTGGCACATAGTAGGTGCTTAATTCTTATGTGTTAAATGAATGAATGAATGTTTAGGATACCAAGAACAAATTATTTTCAAGCACTAGGAGCACTTTCATGAAAGCTATAGATATGTTAATTACAAAGCTTAAAAGAAATCTTTTCTCTAAAACAGGCGTTGGTTACTCAACTTTTTTCTATAAAGATACAGATAATACATACTTTAGGCTTTGTGGGCCATATGGTCTCTCACAAACACAGCTCTGCCATTGTAGTACAAAAGCAGCCATAGCCAATACACAAATGAATGAGTGTGGCTGTGTTTCAATAAAACTTTATTTACAAAAAGAGACCATGAGCCAGATTTGGCCTGCAGGCTATGGTTTACCAATTCCTGCTCTAATGTATGTTCACCAGAAGCCTAGTTCTTAGGCAACTCAATTATTACATCACTATGTGTGCTTTCAAGTATTATTGCCTTTCTTTTTATTTATACTATGGCTGTCTTTTCACTAAATTATACTGACTCACCTCCCAATTATGCAAATCAATTGTGCTTTCTTTGCCAATATAGGAGCAGCTCATGGCCTGTCATCCATTCTCCAGATGCTTCTTTCTTACTATGAGCACCTCAAGCCCTCAGATCAGGAGCTGGTATGGCAGAGTGTGGACTTCCTCATGGAGCAGGAACAGAACTGCAACTGGCCACCTGAGCTCGGCGAGGCCATCGAGAGAGAGAACGAGCTGGTACACTGGTGCCACGGCGCCCCAGGTCTCAAACTCACTATTATCTGAAACCACTGCCTTTCATTGGGCTTAGCCAAACAGAGGTGCCTTTTCTGAGAAGTGAGGGAGTTCTCATCTTATGTCATTACTACATGAGATAAAAAGGTCAAGGTGAAACTTTTCAAAGCCAAAATGTCTTGTTTAATCTATAAAGGATCTCCAGAAATGATCCTGTATTTTTAAAAATATATGATCTACATCTATTCATGTATAAATTAAACACTGTCCAATAAAATATAATAGGAGCCACATATGAAATTAAATTTTAGAAGCCCATTAAAAATGTAAAAAGAAACAAGTGAAATTAATTTAAATAATATATATTACATAACCCAAAATATTATTTCAACATGTAACCACTTTAAAAATTGAGGTATTTCAGGGCCAGCCGAGTGGCGCAGTGGTTAAGCACTGGCTTAGGAAGCCAATGGCCCTGGTTCGGGTCCCACATATGAGGGCCAGTGACACTGCCCTCAAAAAAAAAAAATGGTACTAAAAATTGAGGTATTTCACTTTTTTTTTCATATTAAGTGTTTGACATCCAGTGTATATTTTATACTTAAATTACATCTCCATTCAGTCTAACTACATTGCAAGTGCCTAAATAGCTGCATTGGACAGTGCCTATCTGAAGCCTGGCATTTCAAAATGTTGTCCCTGGAGTAGTGGCGTGGGCAGCCTGGAAGCTGGTGAGAAATCAGAATCTCAGGCCCCACCCCAGACCCACCAAATGAGAATCTGTTTTAACAAGATCCCTAGGTGATTTGTATGTGCATTAAAGTTTGAGATGGCACTGTTCTAGAATTCTTCTTCAAATGAGGATTTCTATCATCACCTAATAAAAAAGCTGTCTGAAGTTAACTCTCTGAAACTGAGCCTGGAAACTTATCAGACCCCATCTTTTACTTTTTGTTTAAATCCCATTACACTGGTAATTAGGCCTTTGGGGAAGGGGCAATTTGAAAGAAGTTTCATTCAAATAAATCAATTACTTTTAGTTAAAAAGCCAGGGAGAGATTTCAAATACCAAATAGCACAAAATTTTTGGATTAGGAGTAGATTTAATTTTCCGGGCTATGCCTCAATCCCATGAGCACAGCTATAAAATACATTTGATTTCTCTTTAGTGTGTTACCTGATTTTTATTACTTTCTTGCCCCTCCTTACCTAATTAATGTTCTTTACTCCAACTATAATTTCTTTTTTTTTCCCTTGGTCCAATTTGAGTTGTTGAATAATACAAATCTTAGTCCCCTGGCCATCTTTTCTCTGTCTGCCACAATTTACCTAAGGAAGGGACAGCAGAGGCTCCTGTGGGTGCCTGTACCAGTGCCAGAGCATTGTGCATTATGTCCAGCTAATTCTGCCAGTTATAATTTAAGCTCACTTCTTTCTTTGAACCTTTTGGAGAAAAACAACAGTTATTTACCATTTTGCAAATGACAGCTCTTCACGTTATGCTCAGCAATCCCATTCCCCATTCTCTTTAATAATCATCTTCAGTGATGGTCTCTGGATATCCTCCAAGCACCTCAGGATCCTTGAATTTTAGAGATATCCCCAGTTAAATACAGAATATTTTAAAAGGACTCAGTTATAATAGTTAAAGGAAAGGAAGATAATCTGTTAAAACAAGTAGGTCAGTTAATTGATGTGGACATCTTGAAGGGCACTTACGCCATCATTTTTGTACCCACCCTCCATCTGTCTTTGCAAATCAGATACCATAACAGTACAGCACAGGATTCATCATCACCTTGGGGACTTTATTATCCTCATGCGTCATTCATGTTAAGTACCTTGGTAAATTTAAACATAAGTTGCAAAGTAAAATCATTCAACCCACATACTCACTGGATTACCAAAAATAAACCAATTTACAAGTGAATAAAGAACCAAGTGGGGCCATTATTTCTGCCAACCTGCAGTCCCATCTCAAGGATATTGGTTTTCCTCTTAAGAGATGTGCTAAAAACAGCATCAGGAGTGATTAGAAATCTGATAAGGGCAGGTCAAAGACCATCAAAATTCCTCTGAAGTTGGCAACAGTGAACTCTCCAAAAATTTAAAACAGGAGAAGACGTAGGAAAATAGTTTCCATTTGTTTGAGGAAAATATTTTTTGAGAGTATATTTATGAACAGTGCAGATGGTTTGGGGCAGCAGACTGATTCTGTGATTCAAAACCTGCCAGAAATCATCCAGTGTCGAACTTCATCAACGATACCTCATTTCGGCCTATAATTGCTTCCTATTGACTTTCTCAACTCACCTCTACGGTGACAGCCTATGTCATCAGTTTTGCAGTGAGTGTAGAAATAGTTCTTTACTCTGAGTTATTAATAGCTCTAGGTTCTAGTTGTGGCTCCAACACTAACCAGCTAAGTGACCTTGAGGAAACCACGTTGTGTCTTTTGTGCCTTTGTTTCTTCATCTGTGGAATGAACACATGGAGATGGAGTAGGGAAACTCAATCTTTTCTCACCACAGATCCCTTTTATCCTGTGGGCCATTGCCATCACTGAGGGATCTGTCCCAAAAGCTCTGTAGATACCACATTTATAAATACTCAGAGTGGCGTATAGTTTTTATCACTAAATGCAAGAAGTATAGCAAGCAGATTCATATGACCTCTTTGTAGCCTTAGTGATTCTACAATACAGGATGAAAGTCATTTACAAAATCATTAAAACAAATACTGTGGCTAAAATAAACTCTAGATTGCATTATGTTACATTATCACTGTGGTAAAACTGACAGTGCATTTCCTTTCCTCTGTGTGAAACACAGGTGTGGCTTTTTTTTTTAAATCATTTCACAAGGGCTCCTGGGTAGGTGACTTTGAATACAGAGCAACAAGGGCTTGTGCAGTGCAGGTATCATTGGTTGCTAAGCTTTGTAGCGTGTACTGTGCAATGTGTGCCTCTGTGAAATAACAGATCCCAGAGTGGACCTGCCTGGGGATCCTCCTATATAGAAACTCTATGTGCCAAGCCCGGCTGTCATGAGCCTCTGCTAAATGGCATGCTTTCAAAGATTTAGTCTCTCGAACCATATTTCTTAAGTAATAATTCTTTTCTCCCATTGTATTTGGCAAAGCCATACTGGGGGTACCCAAAAAATGCATACACGTGACTGATATTCATCTTTCGTTATCAGTATATATTGAGTATTACAATTTTAATATAGTTTTTTCCTTTCTTAAAATGTGTATAGGGCTGGCTGAGTGGCTCAGTTGGTTAAGAGTTGGCTTAGAGTGCGAGCTCTGAGCAACAGGGCTGCTGGTTCGATTCCCACATGGGCCAGTGAATGCTGCTCCCTAGCTGAGCTGTTGCTGAGCTCCCACAGCTCAGCTGGTGTAACAAGATTGCCTGTTCAATGGTACGACCACTGGCAACTAAAGATTGAACTCGGCACCTTGAGCTGAGCTGCCACCCGGATGGCTCAGTGGATGGGGCATGTGCTCTTAACAACGAGGTTGCCGGATTTGACTCCTACATGGGATGTTGGCTACACCCATCCACAACTAAGACATAACTTGGCACCTTGAGCTGAGCTGCCGCCCTGATGGCTCAGAGGATAGAGCATGCACTCTTAACAACAAGGCTGCTGGTTCCACTCCCACATGGGATGGTGGCTACGCCCACCTACAACTAAGATTGAGCACAGCACCTTGAGCTTAGAGGCCACGAGCTGCCGACGGGAAGCCAGATGGCGACTGGCGCCCTCCACAACGAAGACTGAAGAACAACAACTTGGCTGGTCCCCTCCCCCAATTCCCCAACACTGTTCCTCTCCCACAATTCCCTAATAAAATCTTTAAAAACAAAATAAAACAAAAAACATGTATACATTTTTTTGGCACCCTCTGTATACTGTTGCTGACTCATGTTTCTTACAAATGCACCACAATGAGTATTCCCAGGATGAAATGATACATTCTCATCAAAAACAAAGAAATTCCACATTCCTTTCTTCTAGATTAAGCAGTCTTATTGTGGATTTCATTAGGTCCAGTCAGGAGACAATAGCTTTAGAAGTTGGTGAAAGTCCCTTCCATGTACCATTCTGTGACTCAGACTGCAGGAAGAGGCCCTTTCTCTCTGGCTAGAACATAGGATCGATACCTATTAGCTGCCTGGGGCTAATAGCCTGGTATAGCAATTGGACCATCTCAGCCCTTCCTCCTTCCACATCGCTCATCTCTACCTCAGTGTTGGCCTCTGCTGGGGTGAGAAATAAGACATTATAAGGTCAGCAGACAAGTGTGGAGCCTTTACCATGTGTCAAACACTATGCCACAGATGAGGGGAGCAAAAAAGAACAAGATAGAGGTTCCCCCCCTTGGGTAGTTTGCACTATAGTGGGGGAGGCAGACATGTTCACAGATAATTGTAATATGATACTGTATAAGTGTTAAGGTTTGTATAGGGAGTGATGAGAGCTCCGAGTGTCTCCTGATGCTCCTCCATCAGGAAAGGCTTCCTGGAGGAGGTGATGCCTGAGGTAAGTTGGCCAGGCTAAGAAAGGTGGGAAGTTCCAAGAAAATTCAGAGGCATGAAACCACATAGCACAGGAAGGGGAACTGTGGGCACTTTGGTTTTACTGAAGTGAAGGGCTTCAAGTAGGGAGTGGAGGAGAAGCAGCAGGAGAACAGAATAGGAGCTGGGTCACAAAGGGCTTTCTGTGTCTACGGCATGCCGAGAGGAAACGAAGAGGCACAGATTACACCTCAGAGTTGGTTTGTTATAAGGTAGGGGCTGACCTTTTGTGCCCCCATGTCAGTCAGTCATTGGCCGAAATCTGCTAGAGGTGGGGGGGTGCGTGGCCTGGCCTCATTTGGCAGAAGGCAAATCTCCCAAGAAGAGGGTAAATGTGAGCTTTGTTAGCAGCCAGTTCATAGCTACTGGGAGATGGGGCACCTGCTGATAAGATAACGGGGATCTGGCAGAGTACCAAGGGCTTCCAGTTCACCTGGCCAATAACTCCTCATCCTTTGGTACTCAGGTCAGATGGTGTCACTCCCCATCCTGGGCCTTTCCTTCCTTCAGGTGTGGGTTAGGAGCCTTCTTCTGTGCTTGCACAGCACCTGTGTTTCCCCTCACTTAGGCTAATCAATTCCCCCAGTGAGGTTGTAAACACTATGAAGGCTGAGGCCTTTTCAAACCTTAGCACTAACTCCTGTGCGTGGCATATAGTAGGTGCTCAAGGAATATCTAAACAGCCACCAAATCCTGAAAGCTGTCTCTTTCATCAGCCCCTTTGCCATCTTTCTGCCAACATGATCAGCGCATAGCTACCCCCGTTGCCCTTCTTTAGGTCTCTCTTGATACCACTGTGGGGCATTTTGTTTATAATGACTCATTATATCAGTAAGAATAAAAACCAATCCACAACAAAAACACTCCCACTGGTTCCCTATTGCCCACAGAATGCAGGCTAAACTGCCTAACTAGACTTTTAAAACCATCCATCATGTGAACCCGATCTCCCCTTCCACCCCGCTGTCCGCTTGATTAGAGCACTGCCCTGTTGGTCTTCATGTGGCTTGTTTGTCCTGCTCCGAATCTTTGCCCTTGCCCATCTTGATGCCTAGAATACTCTCTCTACCTCACATTGGGACTGGAGTTTCCTATGCATGCTACAAAGTCCTGAGGAAACCCTGCTTCATCTGACTGTCTCTCTCAGGGAGCATCCACTTTTCTGGATGATCCCTCTAGCATTATTGATAGCACCATTCATTTCATGTTCCCATAGCATCATGAGCTACATATCCTACTATATGCCAGTCACATGTACCTATTTTTCTCTCCCTTTCTAGACACTGCCTTCCTGAAGGGCAGGAATCATGTTTAGCATTTATTTTATATGTCACCCAGGGCTGGGACTGGCTACATAATTTGGGGGGCCCAGTACAAAATGAAAATACAACCCTCTTAAATAATGATTAAGAATTTCAAGATGGCAACAGCAGAGCATTAAAGCCAGCAGCAGGCCCTTCAGGAGGCCCTTGGGACACTGTACAGGTTACATGCCCATAAAGCCAGCCCTGGGTAGGGCTCTGCATACAGTGAGTAATCAACGAACACTTTCAAATGAATGGATACAATGAATGAATGGATGTATAATTAAATAAGGTCAATTCTTTTAAAATCATCCTTTAGTTGGTGGGAAATACTTTGTTCCTAAAACTGAAGGAGGACAATATTATAGGTGACATTGTCAGTGGTTGACTGGAAAGCACTGGCTGAGGAGAGCATGTTATGTAAATGCTTGTCATAGGAATCGTTAAAGGATACATTTTAAAAGGGAATAAAGTTAACTCGCATACAAATATAAAATAAACATGTCAACAATTTTAGTGCTCATTAATGAATGAGAGAGCCACAAAGGTGTTACAGCTGGTTCACAGGACAATCCAAAGAGCAGACGTATTTACAGGCCATTAGGAGTGTGGACATGGACTTGCTTAGTAGATGAAAACCTGGCTGCTTCCACAAGGACTGGAGGAAGTCAGTCCGACCACCACCAGACAGAATGTGAGTTTCTAGGGACAGGAATTCTTTACATTACTATCAGTTTTCTACATGGTAATTCTTATCTCTACAGAGTTGTACAAGAGCCTAGGAAAAGACAAGGAAAGGCAGAGAGAACCTTGATGGATGAGCTTGTCAAGATGCTGACTAAACTCCCATCTTTCCCACTTATTTTTATTTATTTATTTGTTTGTTTGTTTTTAATTGGGGAATTGGGGAAGGGGAACAGACAAGTTGCTGTCCTTTTGTTCTTCAGTCTAGTTGCGGAGGAGGTTGCTTCACTGGCCCATGTTGGTATCATCATTGCGCTCTTCCCGGATGAGGCAGATCAGTCACTGGCCTCTGGATGGTCACTCACCACGGCCATTGGCAGCTCACACTGGCTGCCAGCCACTTAGGCTGGCTGCCGGCCACTCACTGTAGCCTATGGCAGCCCACTGCAGCAGGGGCTGCAGTCAACATCATCGCCGGGACTTGCAGCCCCAGCCCAGCTCCAGGTGGAGCTGTTGTTAGCTGTAGAGGGCAGTGTCACTGGCCCTCATATGTGGGATCCGAACCGGGGCCGCTCGCGTCCCAAGCCAGCTCTTATCCAATGCGCCACTCGGCTGGCCCCGGTCTTTCCCACTTTATATAGGAGAAAGGCCACACAGGCGAGAGAGTGATCTTAGGTCACTAATCTTCACTCTGCATATGAGCACCTGGAACTTGGGAGAAATGATTCTATTAATAGTTGCCGCTTCTCTTGTTTCTGTTCTTGCCTGTGTAATCGAGATTGCCATTGTTGAGAAGTTTTGAAGGAAAGTGTCTTTCCTTGGAACAATCAAGTTGGGAAAAACTTAACTTCACAGCTGGAGTTAGAAGGCTTGACCCTGTTGTTTGGGATCATTGTTGTTTTTGGCAGGACTCCCAGTTTTGTTCTTAAGAAAAGGTGTTGAGTTATAAGTACTTTAACATGACAAATTCTGAACTTCTGAGGGGAATGGGCAGATAAGCATAATGCTTACCAGAGTATACTTCATTAAATATTAACCAATTTGTAAATTATGGATTTTATCAATCTATGTACAGCCAACACCACGATACCATTCAACTTAAACTAAATCTCACAGGTAAAATAAGACTCCCTTGTAGAAGATTCTCTAGCCTTGCTATTCAGAATGTGGTCCCTGGCAGGATACTTGTTAGAAATGCAGTATCTAAGGGGCCGGCCAAGTGGCATGGTGGTTAAGCGCTGGCTTGGGAAGCCAGCGGCCCCGGTTCAGGTACCACATATGAGGGCCAGTGACACTGCCCTCAAAAAAAAAGAATGTGATTCCATTAAAAAAAAAAAAGAAATGCAGTATCTTGGGCTGCACCTGAGACCTACCCAGTTAGAACGCTTATTTTACCAATAGATGGGTGATGTGTGACCTTTTTACAATCTGAGAAGTTCCGCTCTATAGTATTCCACCCTGAAAGTGACCTCTAATGTCTTTTGATGTTTTCACAGGAATTGCCTATCTGTTTGCCAAAGCTTATCTGGTTTCCAAGAAACCACAGTACCTGGACACATGTATCCGGTGTGGGGAACTCACATGGCAGAAGGGCCTGCTGAAGAAGGGGCCGGGGATTTGCCATGGCGTAGCTGGCAGTGCCTATGTCTTCCTGCTGCTGTACCGGCTCACAGGAAACTCTAAGTACATCTACCGAGCCCAAAGGTCAGCTGTTCTTCACGTGTATTTTTTTCCCCAGATATTAATCTATTGAATTTTCTGAATAGGTAATAGAGTTACATAGTTTAAAAAGTATAAAAAGAAATACATCAGCTATGCACTCCAAACAGTTTAGTTTACTTCCCAGGAGATAATCAGTGTTACCAGTTTCTTAGTTAATCTTCTCAGAGATATTCTGTGTATACCTATAAGCAAATAGGGCAAAAAAATTTCGCCTCTTTTTTGTTTTATATACACAAATGGTAGCAACCTGCTATTTTAGCGAACACCCTAAATCAATACATACCGGGCTTTTCATTTTTATTTTTGCATAATATTACCTTGTATGAACGAACCATTATTTATTTAACTAGGCCCAGAGGAATATTTGGATTATTTCTAGTATTTTGCCTTACAAAGAATGCTATGATGAATAACCTTCTACATATATCATTTTGTACATGTATGGTATATCTGAAACATAAATCCCTAGAAGTAGAATTTCTGGGCCAAAGTGTACATGTATTTGTGATTTTTTTTTTTATTGTGCTAAGAACACTTAACATGAGATCTATCCTCTTAACATATTTTAAAGTTCTCAATGCCATATTGTTAGCTATAGCCACAATGTCATACAGCAGATCTCTACACTTACCTTGCATAAGTAAAACTTTATACCCGCTGAGCAACAATTCCCCATTTCCCTCTCTTCCCCTAGCCCCTGGCAAACACCATTCTATTCTCTGCTTCTATAAGTTTGATTATTGTAGATCACTCATATAAGTGGTATCATGCAGTGTATGTCTTTTTGCAACTGCCGTATTTCACTTAGTATAATGTTCTCATTTATCATTTAGAACAGTGCCTGGCACACAGTAACTGCAATGTAAGTGTTCATTGTTATTATTACTGAAAACTTGAGTTATATCATTCCAGATATTTCTCTATGCATACATGTATGTCCATGTATCTATGTGTGTATATAATATATATGTATTTCTAAGTATATAAAAATCTAACTAGCAAAAACGTATAAAAAAGTGTGCATAAGGCTATTCATTTTAGTACTATTTGTAACAACAAAAATACACAAATGTTAATCAAAAGGGGATTGGTTGAATAAGCTATGACATTCACATAATAGAGTACTATATGCAGCTATGAAAAAGAATGAGGGCTATCTCTATATACTACTATAGAGTGAGATTTATGATGTTAATTAGTGACAGCAAGATGGATAAATGTGAGTATAGTATGCTACTGTTTAAAAATGGCAATACAAATACAAAAATGCTTAGATTTCAAAAGTAAAGAGATAAATAAAAATAAATTATTTTTAAATGGTTATCTATAGTGAAAGATTGAAAGAGGGCAAAGGGGTCAAAAATAAAAGCTAGACTTATTTGAAAAAAATAAGATCATATATATATATACACACACACACACTATACATACTGTTTTCAGCTTATAATTTTAAATAAAAAATTTTTAAGGGACATCCTTCATTTCAGTTTGTATAGATCTATCTCATTGTTTCAATGTCTATATTGTCATTTAGTATAGATGTACCATGATTTAATTAACCAATCTTTAAGTAATGGATACTTGGTACATGTGTAAGTAGTCTTTACTAATACAAACAAAATTGTCCCAAACATCTAATACATACATTTCTATGCACTTGTTCAATCATTTCTTGTCAGAGAAATTTTAGAACTGGAGTCATTAGATCCATAGGTATTTCTAGCCTGTTTATTTTTTGCCCATTTTTTCCTATTGTTATGTTTATACTGAAGATTGTAATTTTTTTTGTCAATATATGCTGTAAATATTTTCCTACTTTGTCATTTCTTTTTCTACTTAGTTCATGGTCTTTTGCCAGATGAAAATTTTAAGTATTTGTCTTCTCTAAATTGTTGAACTTTCAAGATTTCTGGATTTTTGTGTTATGCTTCAAAGAGCCTTACCGACCCAAGATTATAAAATTATTAATTTACATTGACTTTTAGTACCTTTATGATTTTAACTTTTAAATCTTTGATTAATCTAGAACTTACTTTTTTTCCCAATGGCGTCATATGAGTATCTATCTTTGTGTGTTTTAATGAAAAGAAAAACTTCCCAATAACATCTGCTGACCAATTACCCCAATAATTTGAAATTTGAATTTTATCTTAAATTGAATTGATATAAATGTATGGGTTTGTTTCTGGACTTTCTATATTTCATTATTTCTAATTTTTCTTAGCTATTTTCTCTCATTTATTCTTCCAATTGTATTTCAGAATCAATTTTTCAAATTAAAAACTATCCTATGGCAATTTGATTGGAATTTCAATGAATTTATAGGTTGCTTTAGTGAGAATTAACATCTTGAAAATATTTAGCTTTTCTGTCCAGGAACATGGTATGTTTTCCCTTTTCAGTTTCAAAAAATGTCATTTGGTATAATTTTGATATTTTGAGGAAGGTCTTGTATGTTTCTTGTTAATTTTATTCCTACATATTTTATGCTTCAGTGCTTGTGGGTCGAATATTTTCCTCCGTTGTATTTTCAGGTCATTTTATTACTGGCATTTATGAAAGCTTTTTAAAACATACATATTATTGTAGTTCAGCAATCTAAGATGCACTTCTTTCACATAAATCTACATTGGATCTTATGAGCATCTTAGTTTTGATAAATATTATAATAATCCATCTGCCCATGTTATTGAACTCTATTGCTGTTTTTATTAGATTTTCATTAGATTCCTAATGAAATAGACATACATAGTATCTGCAAATAATTATAACTTTTTACTTCCTTTTTCATTTGTATACCCTTTTTTTTCATTTTATATTGCATGGGTCAGAATCTCCATAACAGTGTTCAATAATAAGAGGGACAGTCAATATCCTTGCCTTTATGCTGATTTCATCAGGAATGCTTCTCTGGTTTTTTTTTTTTGAGGGTAGTGTCACTGGCCCTCATGTGGGACCCGAACCAGGGCCACTGGCTTTCCAAGCCAGCGCTTAACCACTGCACCACTCGGCCAGCCCAAGAATGCTTCTCTGTTTCACCATGATCTTTTAAACTTGTTTCTCATGATATATATCATGTCAGATTATGACATGCCTCTCTGTTCAGGATAATCCAGTGGCTTCCCATGTGACAGATAAAAACCAAAGTCTTTCCTCTGAATGAAAAGCCCTACAGGATTTTGCCTCCCGTTACCTCTCTGATATCACCCCCTATTCTTATTCCTCTTGGTTCTTTCCCCCATAGTGGGTGGCTTCCTTGTGATTCAGTTAGGATGCCAGATACAATCTACCTCGAGGCCTTTGATGGTTTGGTTCCCTCTACCTGTAATGCTCACTTTCTACACATATCTCCCAGCTTCCTGACTTCCCTCAGACCTTCACTCAAAAGTCATTTTCTCAGAAAGGCCTTCCCAAGCCAACTTATCTAATATTCAGTGTGAAAAAACATAAAACATCTTTTATGATACTTGTGTGTATGCACTGAAGGAAAAATATTAACATATGCATGTCCTCTATTTGAAGCTTCATTGTTTAGGAATTCTGTTAACATATTTTGATTTATGGCTCCCTAATCTGTTTGGTTGCAGCCTGACCCTTTATTTCCCAAATGTAGAAAAAGGAAGTCATTTTAGGTTCTTATCTCAGCTAATGCAATATCACCTTGGGGATAAATTTCATCAGAGGCTGTCATAGCCTAGAAAGCCTATTAAAAAGGGTCAGAACAAACCCCTTATTTTTCTGGCAGACCAGTCCTAGCCTACAGTCTTAGTTATAAGTTTATGGGGTCCAGGGCCCTTCAGACAACTTAAGTTTCATTTACAGGTAAGGAATGAAAATGTGCAGGTAATATCTGAATATTATTTTGGCGTTGCATTTAATTGCTTAGAGTACTAAAATTTCCACTTCATTATAATTCAAATTTAAATATGGTGTGGCCCAAAGTGGGGAGACTTCCCTCCATTTGGCAGTTCCTAAAACAGTAATGTCAAACAATACGTACCTCTCTGGAATAATCATTACTTGGTCATCACCTATTGCTGTTTTAACATACAGTTGGAATTTATGGTTGCAGAAAAATATTTGGATAACCTTTTCAGTTGCTTCTATGATTATTTAATTTTTCAGGTCTTCTACCTCTTCTTGAATTAATTTTTCCAGTGAATATAGTCCTATAAAAGTATCTAACTCATATGGATTTTCAAATGTTTGATGTAATAAAGCTCTATCCATATAGTTCTATGACATTTTCAATTGCCCATGTCTGTGATTATATGTCCTTTTGAATTCCTAATGCTTTTCCTTTTTGGACAGACACACCAGCATTTTGTCTTTGTTGTTCATCCTTTCAAGGAACAATTTTTTGGTTTTGTTTATTAATTCTTTTTTTCTCTTTTGCTTCCTAATTCATTATTTTCTGCCTTTATTTTGACTTTCCAGTGTTCCTTTTTGTTATTTTCTACAGTTAAAAAAAATGCTTAATTAGAATAACTTCTATATTTCTAATAAAAATAATAGTAATAAAAATTAGATCAATGAATTTTCCTCTGAGTTTAGTTTTGCCCATAATCAATAGGTTTTTGATATGTAATTCTCTGTCTGTAATTCTTTAATTGTCTGTAGTTCTATAATTACCATTCTGACTTCTACTTTGACTGAATTTTTTTAGAAAAATGAATTTGTTAGTTTGAATTCTGCACCACTGAGTAGATTTTGGAAACAACCATTTTCAATTCAATATGATGTGGACAGGCCAGAATACAGTGAAACTGCTACTCTCATATGTTGTTGGTACTCTTGTAAATTGCTGTATATCATTTAGAGATTATTTTGCAAAGCACAAAAAATGTTTATCATATTATTTTAAAGTAAAACAATGTAGGATACCAAATATTATGCAGCCCAATTTCAACAATGTAATAAATCAATCAAAGCTTGGGGGGAAAATGTTGGAAGAAGACAGAGCAAAATTAACTGTGGATTTCTTTTAAAGTATGATGGAATGGTTGTCTCCGTTTCTGCTGTAATACGTTTAAGTGAAAAAAAGAAAATTACCATATATTGAATGCTTGCTATATGCTCAGAGACTAACATATGGTAACTTTAACCTTCACAGATAATTTTATGCAGTTCTGCAACTTCACCATTTTAAAGTCAGTTTAAGATATTTGCCAAAACATGACATTATCAGAGTTGGATATTTCAACTCTAAAGTTCTTCCCCTTTCTATTGCACCAGGGCTTCTTAATCTAGGGTTTGTGAACTTACTTGGGAAAAGTATTACATCTCAAACTGAAATATAGCATTTCCTTCATTTCTGAATGTAGGTAATAAGCCATAGGAGAATTAGCAGTATCTGTGAGTCTGTCACCAATAGATGTCATAGATATTCACATATCATCATGTTACTATTTTTGCAGATATTATGAAATATATTTCACTGCCATCACTACTTAGAAATGTCTGCTGTTGTTAGACCCACTACTAGATCTTGTTATTTAATATGTTATTAAAGAATACATATATTATTATATCACGAATTTGGTTTAAAAATTTTGCTAACTGTGCTGTAATGGAATTGATTGTCTTGGAAGTCCTGTATATTTTATTTTATGTATTTGAAGACTTTTTCTGAGACAGAGTCCAGACTGCCAAATAAGCTATAGCCCTAAAAAGGTTAAGACTCTTTGAAGCTACACCATGAAGCTTCATTGTATAATTACAAATTTTGAATAAACTCTGAAAATGCATCATTATTCTACTGTTTAAAATTTTGAATTCCATTTAGAAATTGTTGCATCTTCAGGAAAACAGTTGACAGAAAAATTGTACCAAACAAAATTGCAGTGTTTCCAGCTGATTTATTTTAAGCAACCATCAATAATTTTAAGAACCCAAAAATGATCAAATAAGTAAGTTACTCTTCATAAGACTCCGTGCTTAGTAGCAATCATTTAAATTTATGGCAGTGACAGCTGTCAGGCCTTTCCAACCCTTGAGTTCCAGCCTCTGTTGTTGTTGGGAAGGAGGAGAGGTAGTCAGTAAAGAGATGACGTAGGTGACAGCACTTTAAATGCTGTTCACTACTAAAAAATGTTACTCATTATAAATAATTTGAATAGGATTTGTGGCAAATACCAGTAAAAGAAAACAGTTCTTTTATAGAGAATTTAGAGGCCAGTGACTTATTTTTAAGGCAGATGTCCTAAATATAATCTATCTTGTTACTAAGTTTGCTTTTTGATGTCATGATTATAAAATGTGGCTTGCCTTTTCCCATTCATCACATTCCTTTGTTTGCCCAAAGCACAGATTGTATAAAAACATGCCCATTTATTTTCATAATCTCTGCTCCCTGTCACATATAAATGAAAGCTAGCTCAGCAATAACATGCCTGCAGAAAGGCAGCATATTTACTTTTTTAAAGAAACAGTGATACATCAGCTTGTTTCTGTTCAAGATAAATAAAAGTATGGCTACTTATCCTCTTTTTTACTGTTAATTATTGGATGACAAAAGGAATGAAATCCTCAGTAAATACCAAACTGCCATGCTTTGCAAATGTTCAAAATAGTTGAATTTGCTTGTCAACATGATTTGTTGTGAAACATATACACTTACATAATGGCTCCTTTGTTTGTTTGTTTTTTTAAAAGGGAAAAAAATCTGTCTTAAAACATTATGCAATTGTGGAAAGAAAATGATGCTAAAACTAACTTAGCAGAGAGGAGAAATAAGCAGCCCAAGGCCAATAATGTGGAAACACTCATGTTAAAACTCTTTGTATTTTCTTCTTCTTCTCTTAGGTTTGCTGAGTTTTTATTTACTGAGGAATTCAAGGCCGGTTCTCGGGTCCTTGAGAGTATATACAGCTTGTATGAAGGCTTCTCCGGGACGGTGTGCTTTCTGATCGATCTGCTGCAGCCCAATCAGGCTGAATTCCCTCTCTTCAGCGTCTTTGTTTAGAAGGCTCTGTCTCCTACTGTGGCCCTGAAAAATGTCCCTGAGTTTTCCTGAGCCTACCCGAGGCAGTTTCCACACAAGCCACATTCAATGGTATCACAACCATGAGCCTTAACGTTGCTGCCTGAAGGAAGAAGGGAAGGAAGGAAGAAAGGGAAGAAGGAAGAAAGGAAGGAAGGAAGGAAGGAAGGAAGGAAGGAAGGAAGGAAGGAAGCAGGTGAAGGTAACATGATACCAGATTTAAGGGAGGATGGTCTGAGAACCTGCAAAATAAAGACACCACAAAACTCTTTTAAAAAGTGTAGAGATTCAATATTTCAGGGATTGGACATGACACTAGAGATCAGAGGAGAAAGAGAAAGAGAAATCATCTTTTTTTTCAATTAGGGCATAGAAAACAAAATGGAAATGTGGACTACGGCAATAAAATGCCAATACTTTTGCAAATGGAGAGAGAATTTGACCACTATGGGTACCCTCCACTCCTAAATTCAGAAATAAGGACAATCTAAGGCTAAAATAATTGCCCAGCTGAAAACTGCTAGGAGGGATGAAGTGTCAGCTTGCTGAAGGACAAAAAAGGGACCTCTTGGCTATCCTATTCCTTTAGTTATTGGAATTCATGACTTTTACTGAGTGGATAAATTTGCATATGAATCTCTATTTTTTTGTTTTTGTTTTTGAGGGCAGTGTCATTGGCCCTCATATGTGGGACCAGAACCGGGCTGCAGGCTTCCCAAGCCAGCGCTTCACCACCGCGCCACTCGGCTGGCCCATGAACCTCTATTTTTCATCATTACCCTGGGCACTTGAAAAAAACCATATCATAACTCCATTTAAACCCTGAAATGTAATTTCCTTAAGTCTTAGAGCATCTCTTTTCCTGGTTGCTTTATCTTTCCTAAAGCTCAATTAGAATAGTAAAATTCACAGGCTAGCAAATACTGTAGGAAGTGTTGCTGTCAAATGTTTTTCTCAATTTGAAATGTGAGCTGTTATTGTCTATTGTCATTTTTTAGATGCCTATATGATGCCTATGAAGCTGTTTGCTGAACTGTAAAATATATTCTTGGCAAAAATCACTAATCTCAAAGATCAGGGTAACCGCGACAAAAGTGTGATGTTTCTGCCTTTGCTGGAATAGTACTGTGTCCCCTGGAACAGGCAGACACTGGCTGAAAAAGGAACTAGTGATTGTGAAAAGAACGTTGCTCAATTTTATACTGCTAGATTAAAAGATGAGTGAACTCCCTGGCTAATCACCTTATCTTCCAAGACACAGGCTCCACTAGAAATTGTCTACAATACCCACTGAGCCAAGTTGTCACGTTAAATTCAACCCTGCTGTAAACACATAGAAGTTGTAAAATGACTTCAAGGAAAGAGTGGTTTGCAGAACACTGTAGGAACATCTGTTACTTCAATACTCAGAACACGAGTTTATCCCTTTCCTAGAACTTGGTCACTGGCAATTTCATGTATCAGAGTGGAGGAGGAAATTATGTACTGTATAAGATTTAAGAATTATTTAAACAGTCATTCAATAGCTGGATATGTGTAAATATTTTACATCTATCCACATGTACATCCAAGTAGTTATTTAGTTCAGTAGTTCTTTATGATTCACAGATGAACTTTGGGAGGAGTTGGGGAGTACTCTGTTGCCCAAAAATATTTTGGGGTGTGCTTGTGTGTGTGTTAGAAAGTATGCAGGTGTGCGTGTGCATATATGCTGTGTGTGTGTGTGTGTGTGTTCATTTTTCTGGGAAGAGGATCTCTAGCGTTCATAGGATTATCAAAGGTTCTTCTTTGTATCTTTTGTGACTGTGTATGTGTGTATGTTCACACGCATCAGAACAAACGGGGACAGAATGGTTTTGAAAAGCATGTACCTGTTTAGCTTCTTTTTTCATTTTCACATCCTCAGATATAAGTATATAAAATTGGCCTCAATTGTTTATCTTTGAAAATACTCAGGTTGGGGCCATACCACATAAATAGCAGCTTTCAGAGGACTCCCAAAGTTGGATTCTAGAAGTTCTTTCAAGAATAATCAAGGACCTCTCAGAAAGCCTTAAGACAAAATGCCTTCAACAATATAGGCTCCTTTTGAAATGATAGTGGTACCTGCTTTTCACCATTTGGTTTTAAATTCATTTCATTTGACCCTACAGGCTGAATGTAATAAGCATCTGATAGACAGGGCTTTATGGAACATATGCTTTTATTCATCATCCAGAAAGCCTTTGAGGTGCTTTAGGGAATTGGTCCAAAGTCTCAGAGCTAGAAAGGGGAAGCATGAGGATTCAAATCCAGGTTTCACTTCCCAAGTGGATTTATTCATTATTCTAGACTAGAATCTGGGTTTATAACAGTGAACAAAGAACTCCTGGGAGTTACCTTCTGTTTCTGTTTTTGGATCCACCATTCATTCTTGAGACCTAAAACCTAAAGCACTAAGAAGTGATAATGTAGCTCAACATTTCAGTTTCATTTTTAGGAACTTCAGAAAAACTGGACTCATTCTTGCTCACCTGCCCTTTCAAGGTCCAGTAGGGTAACTGACGTTGTGTTGACCATTGTGAAAAGGCAACCCTTTTGTGTGTCAAATCCAAGCAAAGGCCATGTTTGACTATGTCTTTATGAATTGACACCTTGGTAAATTAGAAGCCAGGGTAAGCTTGTTTAGCACTTAAACATGTTTTAAGTGTTAATTTTCCTGAAAGAGTAGAATTATAGGTTTGGGAGGGTCCTCTCCTATCTTGTTTTCCCAGGAAGGGGAAAAAAATACCCCTAAGTATTGCTATAAAAAAGTATCATTTCTTATTTAATTAACTATCATTTCTTATTTAATTAACTAATTTGTTCCCTTCTGTATTATTTTTGAGTAGTGCTTAAGCATGTTGCCCTTTAAAGGCATTTTCACCACAACTGGTATAACTTGAATATTATTTGCTGTATGTAGCAAGAACTATCGTAAACCCTGAAGGTAACAGTGGAAATATTTGAGGATAGATGGGAAGAATGTCTTAACAGTGGTGTTCTTTGAGAACACCAAATTTTTGGAACATATTACAACTTTGTGTATTTTGTTGCACTAAAACAATTATGTACCTTCTCTTCCATATGTAGCCTAAAATATTATATATTTTTATTTTCCCCAATCTCATATCAGTCATCTGTTTTTACTTTTCTTGCTCCGTTTGTAACCGGATAAGTGAGAACAGAGATTGACAGCATGCATTCCCCTGTGATTTAGGTAACTGACTAATTATTTTTTGTTTTTTATTCTTTTTTTTTTTTTGAGGGCAGTGTCACTGGCCCTCATATGTGGGACTGAACCAGGACCGCCAGCTTCCCAAACCAGCGCTTAACCACTGGGCCACTCGGCCGGCCCAGTAACTGACTAATTATTAAGTAATAGTATTCACTTTCTGATAACTCAAGAAACAATCATTTTCTTGGTCTATGCTAAATTGGAACTCTTCCATGGCAATTCATATCTTTAACTTTCTTTGACACAGTAAGATTTTAATTAAGGTAGTACTCAAATTATTTCAATTTCTGTAGAGAGGAAATCGCAATCATTTCAATGCAACAAACTTAAGTTTGTGATATAGCCATATTAAGGAAACATGATTAAAAGTGAAAAAACATTAGTAATACAAAGAGCCCTGTGTTGGAAATCTTAAAGCCTTTCTCTGCCACTTCCATCATCATCATCACCATCATCACCATCATCACCCTCTCTACCTCGCAGGGTTGTTGTGAGGCTTGTCAGTGATGAAATGGATATGACAGTTTTATAATATGCAGGTCCTTTATATATTTAAAGGGGAAGCTGTATTTTAATGTACCTATTACAATGCACTGAAAATCATGCTCAAATATGACTTCAAATAATTTCAGCCAAATGGAGTCTCTATATGTGGATGCAGTGCTTGGGGTCTGGATCAGCAGATGGGTAAAAGCAAAGTGTCTCGTTTTTTATATTCTAGAACTAAACCTGACTACGGCATTTGTGCCTCACAAAGGATTCTGATTACCTGAGGAACAGGCTGCTTTAGCTCAAGAGCTCCTTTTAGTGCAAATATTTATTTTGCTTGCTGGAAACAAACATTTACGTCCAGTAGTGTGAGAAAGGGAGTTGGCAAGCTAGATCTACAGAGCAAAAATGGACTGGGAGCTAAAGTATGTTTGGTTGAGTTTGGTATGCACTTTAATTCAGGCCTCAGAACTGCGTAACATATAGTGATAGAAAGACTCTCAATCACATATAAGGCCTTCTTTTTGGGGACCTTGTTTATTTATTCAACGCTGTCCTAAATGAATAGCTAAATAAGTAAGCCTCATATTCACCAAAGCCAGGTGACCTTGGCATAAATTTGGCAAGGAAAGGCAGGCAAAAGGTGGGGGAAAGCTTGCTGCAGCTCAGCATCTCAGCATGAGTTGTGAATGCACATTTAATGGGTGTTATTGCTTCCTGGGACCTGTAATGCCCCCTCCCTAACTCAGCAACTTCTTGTCCTCCTCCTCTTTTAATAGTATATTCTGATGTTTTTTTTCTGTGTCTGCTTCATCATGTGACCTACTTTCTCCTGAGATGGCAGGTTTTCTCCTTATCTCTTCCATCCATGTCAATTCGTAGCTAAGAGCTACAGGCTCAATAAGTCAGGACTCCACGCTGGACAGAAGGGCCGACCTCAAGGTCAGCAGTAGAAGGAGCTGGGCCCATTCTGCAGTCAGATCACAGGTCCAGGAAAAGCCACCCCAAGTGCGGCTGTGCTTGAGAATAGAATGGCGACTGCATTTGTCCTGCTTCTCCTCCTGGCCATTTTATTTGTACTGTTGTGGAAAAAAAAAAGTTGATGATGACATTAAATATCTGAGCCTCTTGCTTTATCATAAATTTCATACTGGGGTGCCCTCTCCTGGTTTCTTTAATTGAAAGTGCTAATAAATAGAAGCCTAGGGCCGGCCGAGTGGCGCGGTGGTTAAGCGCTGGCCTGGGAAGCCAGAGGCCCCGGTTCGGTCCCACATATGAGGGCCAGTGACACTGCCCTCAAAAATAAATAAATAAATAAATAAATAAATAAATAAATAGAAGCCTAATGAATGATGCCTTTAGGGTTTAAAAAATATTTGATTTTATTTTCTTAAAGTCTCAAACCCTGCCTTTCCCACCTTGACTCTTCCACAAATGGCTGTCCTGTGTCGTCTTTTGCCTTTGTGTACCTGTTACTTATCCCTCTGAACTGAATATGAAAATTTATTTAAAGTGAAAACCAAATCATCTATATTTTTGTTCTTTGGGGAGGGGGATTGTTAGTGAGCAGTATGGTTAAAAGAGCAGATTATCCTTTCTTTTCCTCGCCTTTCTCCTCTCTGCACAATATGGAGGGAAAAGAAGGAGAGAGAGAGAAAAGATACACAAAGCTTGACTGTCAAGAGCCATGAAAATGGTTTGCAGGTACTTCCTGTTTGTTTCCCCTTTGGTTTTTTTTTTAGTCCCTGTAGGACTCTGTGTGTGTGTGTGTGTGTGTGTGTGTGTGTGTGTGTGTGTGAGAGAGAGAGAGAGAGAGAGAGAGAGAGAGAGAGAGAATGAATCTGAATGACTTAGGGAGAGTCAGTATCACATATGAAACAAAACCCAAACCTAACATTTAGCTATTACATATATCTGAGTGAACAGATATATGCAAGCATACATTGATTAATGAATGATTCTTCATTGTATGTTAACTGCTCTCTAACAAATTAGCACATAATTAATGAGGGCCCTAGTTACACTTCTAGTTGTCTGTCTTAAGCATTCATTTTCACAATAACTTCTTCTGCTCGGCTTAAGCCATTAATAGCCATCTGTAGAAGATAACAGGTGTGAGTTTCACAGAGTCACAGATGTGAGCCACATATGTGATTTAAAATTTTGCTCAATAGCCAGATTAAAAAAGAGAAAAAAGTGAAATCAATTTTAATGATGTATTTGATTTAACTCAGTATATGCAAAATATCATTTAAACATGTAATCAATACAAAATTATTAAGACATTTTACATTTCTTTGGTACTAAATCTCCAAAATCTGGTGTGTATTTTACACTTCCTGCACGTTTCAAATCGGACTAGTCACATTTCAAGTGCTCAAGAGCCACGTGTGGCTTGGCCTCTGTATTGAAGAGTGCAGGTTCCACGGTAATGAGTTCTTCCTACAGTTTCTGTACGTTTTCGTTGCTACGAGAGAAAATGGCAACAAAACACGGCATGTTACTTGATTACTGAGGTGTTTCCTCAAATGCAGAACACTAGTACCAAGAACTGCCCTGTGGAAAAATAGATTCCATGATTAAATAAGTTAGGGAAGTTCTGTTTTACCCCCCTATTGGAGATTTACATGGTGGATTAATGTATTGGGCTGTCGGAAAAGGCATGACTCATTTTTGCAATGCAAAACAGAAAAAATACATCATGACATTTCCAACAACCCAATATCAGAGACTGAGGAAACACCTGGGTAAAGAAACCAGTTTGAAGTTGTTGAGTTCTGTGCCGGTAAGGTGCAACCTCCTACTGCTGTGAAAACATGGTCAGTCTGGCATGGTACGTTTATGGTATGCTTATAATATTTGTTTTTTCTACAGAGGAGTTTTAACACCTCCCCCACTCCACACCTCCCCCCATTAAAGATACTAGAACAATGGTCCTGTCCCAGAGTATTAATCCCTATTAATTATCTTGCACTTGCAAAGACCTGAGGTCTTTCTTTACTACACTTTTGGGGACAAGAATTCCAGAAATTGCCACAAGTATATAGAAAACCTTTGTGTCTTCCCCTCCTCCACTCTTTTGGGAGCCTATCTCTACTTATTCTTTCTATTCAGAGTCGCCTGAGAGCCAAGATACATCTTCTTGTTCTGGAATCACCTAGTAAATTGAAACCAGCAGATGGCTTAATGCCTTGCACATGGACATAGATCTTCAGGAAGCACCTAAATAAACACCTTCCTCTTATTCTTTCAGAAATTATGAGCACTCTAAAAAGATGAGGGGAAAAACATCTGGATGTTTATACATATGTGTAAACACAGAATCCAGTTTCCTAAGGAGTAATACCGATCCTGCTGATGCTTTCTTTTTATATTTTTTGTGTTAACTTACATGCTTTAATGTATACTGTTTTTGTAAAGTGTGTAAAGTAGCTGTGACCTTAATCAGTTTAAAGAAGATATAAACTATACTTGGCAACTGTCAATCTTTAGCAAATGATCTTTTTGCCTTTGTTTTAGTGGGACCTCTGATGCTGCCCCCATAAGTTTTGTTTTACGATCTGTGCTTACATGGCAATTGCCAATTAGAAATAACTTCTGTCAGTGAATTTGGCCCAATTTGACTGTAGTAACCTTTATATGTGGATGTATTTAAATAAGAAGATTGACTTAAATGATCAGTTTTGTCTCTGTTTTTTAGGACTTTAGTTTTTCAATATTAGAGATGTCTTCTGAAGACTGTAGCTGCAGTAGAATCCCTTTGCTCTTGAAAATGCAAAGTATACTGTGAGTTTTATATAGACTGTTCAGGAGTGAGAGTGGGACATTCTAAGTGCAAAAGTTTGGTTTTAGAATCTGTCTGATATGAAAGGGCAGCCCATTCTCTAAAAAGGTAATGGCTTTCCCAACTTTGAACATCTGGGGGAGCTCCACTTGGAAAGTAAGTCTGAATTTTAATTTCATGGACTTAATGGCACTAAATTAACAAACATGTAAAAAATGGATTTTGTAGAATCCAGTTATTAGGGGAAACACTTTGCAAAGCCATATACGGGAATAGTCAAGCACCACATGTTAATTTTGGAACGTGCACTTCCCAAGTGAATAAAATTTACTTTACCCAAAAGATTTTTTGCACAATTCACTATCCTTAAAGAAATATGATTGTATCACTGGAGGAATAAAGCTCACCTTCCTAATGATACATTTCATATTCAGTAGTAAACTAGTGCAATTTCTTAATTATTTTGGGAGATACAAAAGTATAATCTGTCAATAGACTATAATTGCTTGTTCCTAATTATATCTAGGAATGAATACACACTATTATTTAAAGTAGTATTGAATTTTAAAGAACTCAATAAATTAGTATATTAATAAAATTATACTCTTTACAATAGATTTGCCTCAGCACAAATGCAGTTAAAAACATAAAATTATGAAAAATAAACCAAATAATAGAGATTAGTTATTACTACTTTAAAATCCTACTAATTTTCATTAGCATTAAATCCAACACCAGATATCTGTAGTATATAACTAAAGTTTTGAAAGTCTTGCACAGAAAACAAGAAGCTTCTTCAAAAATGCCTTTTTGCCAAAAACAGGTTCTATGACCTCTTGATAATTATTCTATTTCTTCAGAGGTACTGTGAGGAACTTTCAAAGACATATCTGTAGCAGTTAGGTCTAAATTTAGAGCAGAACATTCTGTCAGATATTTTACTATATCACAAAATGTTGTAGTACTGTATTTTATAATAAAACCCAATTCTCAAGTATTCTGATCTGTTACATATTATTATACCCCAAACCCCCCAGTTTCTAGAAGTCTATTATTGTGTACATATTTTTAGAAATAATGAGTATTTCAGTCCTAGCAAGAAAGTATAATGCAATACATGTCAAATTGATTTTCAGTCAAAATCCATTTAGGTGTTTGACAGGGAAACTAGCAATGTATACATTTTTCTCAAGGACAAAAGGCAGATGATAATACATACAGACATCGTCACTGGGGCAAGTTAGCTGGTGTGCAGACGGAGAAGGATCAACTTGCAAATGCTCATCAGATTTTAGCTTTTGTTATTGGTTGTTCCTGGAGGGGGAAGTGCTGGTCACTTGATGTTGCCTCCTCTTATAAGGAGGGTTTGGTCAATGCATGGTATAATGAAATCTCTTTAGAAACAGGATTGAGTCAGAAGCTTAGAGATGTATCTTACTGTTTTTAAAATTGCTGTTACAACGTTCTAAACACTGTGATCTTTCCAGATGTGTTTTCTGTATTAGTTTTGTATTGTAGAAAATAATTTGCCATCAACTGGACTCTAGTGTTTAAAATGATGTTATTTATTGGCTTATCACCCCTCCCCCAATTTATGTACTGTCTACTTAATCATAAAACCTGTGATAATCCTTTGCCTTAAAATAAAATCTAATGCTAAATTTTGAGTGTTCTCTGATAATTCTAAGCTACATATTAATTTTTCCTTTAAAGCTTAAGACCGTGTCAAATAAAATATTACAAAAATACTCTGTGGAGTGTTGCTGCCTATTCTTTATTTGTGACAGTGTGTGTATCTTGATCCAGGACATGGTGGCTGGCAAGGTTCTATAAATAGACATTAGTAATCCTTTTAGAGAATGGGCCTGGCACCTCTCAGCTGTCTGCTGAATGCTCCCCTTAACCCTTATAGATTTTCCCATGCCACACAAGAATGAAGAAAAACAGCCCTTTATGTTCTTGCCCTTTACAACTTTTGTCTGGATTCCTACTGAATCTTCACATTCTATTTGTGTTGACATCATTTTTCTAAAGTGAAAAATGCCAGAGATGCCTGCAGATTGATGAAATCACCTAATTTCATCAGGGAAAGGGATCGTGTCATTAAAGTCTTATCCCGTAAGGGACAGGTTAGGACCTGAAGTTTCGAGATATTTAGTGGCCCATTCAAGCTCCGATGGACAAGGTGGGCTGAGCCCACCCTGATGTCCAGAATGTTGTCACAAATTCAGTGAGTGAAAAAGAAATTGTGTTAGTCTTGGGGTTGGTGCACACCAGCAAAGCAGAGGTTATGTCTCAGGCTAGAAAACCATCTCCTTATTAGGCCCTGATCTTTACCCTGTCTGAGTTAGTCAACGTTATAGAGGAATAAATTTTGTAAGCAGTTTTTATGGGAGACACGGCATTGGCTTCTAAATATTATTTATGATGCTCTTTCATCATTGGAAGAAATGCTTCAGACCACTGTGTTTAGAAGGCTGAGGGGCAAGCTTACTTGGCCCAGTAAAAAGGTAAATCCTGGGTGCATGACAATATACTTGTACTTCGGAAAGCATCTGTGTGGTCAGGTTATTTTTAACTGACCGGAAATGCTGGCCCTTTGAGGAACTGGGCGTACCCTAGGCCCAGAAAATAGACATTGGTCTGGAAAGGCATCCAGACCCTAACTCTGGGGCCCGTTGCTTGCAGTTTTTCAAAGGGATGTAAACGGTTTCTAACGCGAGAGTCGGCCAACGGGCTCTAGGACCCTGCGGCAGCGCGCGGGATTGGCAGTGTCGCGGGAGCCTTTGGGGATCCAGCGCTGGCTGTCGTAAGGCGCGGGTTCGCGGCCAGCCCGGGGATCGTTGCCACCCAGACGCCGCGGCATTCTGGCGCGCGGACGGCGCACGGTGCGCGTGGGCGTGTCTCAGCAGGGCTTTGCTCCCCGCCCCACCGCAGTCAGGTCGGTTGCCCCCAGCTCCAGCGCCCGGGCCCGGTGCCCTCGGCGGGCAGCGCAGAGCGCGGGAGCCGGCGCGGCCGGGCATGCCGGGAAGCCCTCGGGCTGCTGCCGCCGCCACTGCGTCCGCTAGCGGTGAGCGCAGCTGACGCGCGGAGATGAAATTCCCGTGCTCGGTGCTGGCGTCCGTGTTCCTGTTCGTGGCCGAGACGGCGGTGGCGCTGTACCTGAGCAGCACCTACCGCTCGGGCGGGGACGGCATTTGGCAGGCACTGACGCTGCTTTTCTCGCTGCTGCCCTGCATGCTTGTGCAGCTCACGCTCCTCTTCGTGCACCGCGATTTCAGCCGCGACCGGCCGCTCGTGCTGCTGCTGCACCTGCTGCAGCTCGGGCCCCTGTTCAGGTGAGTGCGGGACGCAGAGTCCCAGGCAGCAGACCCTGGCCGCCACCCTAACGCACTCTGGCCGAGGGGGGTGGCCTTCCGGGAGGGACAAATGGCTGGACCCGGGACCGGGCCCAGGCCAGCCCTCCTTGCCCCTCAGCTCCACCGTTCGGGTCCCAGGAATGCGACAGAATCCTAGGATACTGGCAGTAAAACTGGGCGTGCCACCTGCCTGTTAGGTTTTTGACTATGAAATTGCTAGCATTCAACAGAATTTAACTGACACAAATGGCAATTTCAGCTGGTTTGACCTTCTGAAATCCAAGATTTCTTTGCGGTCAGGTGGGCTATGGCAGGATTGGGTTGTGTCGTGACAAACCCTTGGAAAATGTGTCCTACATCGTTGTGAGAATGAGAGCGGGGACAGATTATTTACTTTATCAAATACGTTGAGTTGACTGTGTGCCAGGCACTGTTCTGAGCGCTTTACAAATATTAATTTATTGAGTTGTCATACGTAACTCTAGAAATCCACGCATCCGTCTTTTCTTGTACGTGGAAACATATAGGTTGGTGAAACATCTTCCAGCCCTGCCTGACTTATAAACCTAGCCCTTCAAGCTGGAACACAATGTGCCATGAAGACAGAAACTTGCAGTGTGTTAAGAAAAGAAAAACTCATTTGGGGAAATTAATTTTTATTAACACAAAGCAAGAGAAATACATGGCAATGAAGTAGATTTTGACTTATCCAAGGACATAAGGAGAGTTTAAAATGTGCTGTTTTGATATCTTTCATCTCTGTAAGAAAAGCAAAACAAAGGGTTTCTATCTGGATTAGAAATAACTTATAATACTCAACTTTAAACATAGATGATAGAGGAATTGGAAGGCATAGCAAAGCCAGAGATGCATCTCAGCTGCCAGAAAATTCAGCTACCCAGGGACCTACCAGGAAATATCTCCCCACTCACACACAAAGTCCAGTAGCAAGATGGGTTTTACAGAGCCCTGTTATAAAACTTGGCACTTCATATTAAAGACAGTTGTCCCAGCTGACGCTCAGAATACCAACATGTAGTTTACACACAGTCAGGACAAATTTGGTGAACAAATTTTACACAAGTTGCAGAATTCTAGAAAGGATGAGAAAGGCACACTGGCTGAAGTAAGAAGTTGCTATTGACCTTTGAGAGCAAGGGACGAGTTGGGGAAAAGAGAGAGGGCGTGGCGGGGAGAGACAGGCAGAAGGAGAGAGAGAGAGACAGAGACAGAGAAAGAGAGAAGGAGAAGGAGAGAGAGAAGGAGAGAAAGGGAGTGGGGGATTTTAAAAGTCCTGCATCCTGGAGCCATTTAGTGAGGAGAGAGTCCTCCCTGTTCAAGTAGGCCACAGTGCCCTAATTGTATTGCCATTCTGTAAAATCAATGTGATCTGACTTTGGGCAAGGCACTCATCATGTTTCAACCTCATCTGTGAAAAGAAAACTCATTGCTGGTGATGTTTTAAGTAAGGTGACAGAGAAAGGGGAACTGACATTTCTCAAATACTTCTTATGCTCAGTGGTTTGGTAGGTGCTTATGTGCCTCAGTTCATTGAATCCTCATCATTAAGTAGATATAACTGTCCCCATTTTAGAGATGAGGAAAATGAGGCCCTAGACCTCATTCACAAGGCTTCTTAGAAATGGAGTTGAGTGAATGATGCTCCCTTACACTCTGTGAAAGGAAAGATGGCAGAGGCGTGTGGAGTACATCTTATCAGTAGTTCCATCTTAAATTAAGAAAGTTGGTCATCTCATCAAAATTTAAAGACACAATCTAACTAACCATCCAGGTAAACGATAATACTATTTAAAATGGCATTTAAATGGTATTTCCATTTAAAGTGTTAATATCATTTCTGCCATTGAAAATGTTTTTAAATACTAAGAGTGATCTAAGATGAAGCTAATGATATAATATTATGTATAAAAATAGAATGGCATATATAAAGCTCAGCTCAAGGAAATATACCAATTTAAGAGTGGTAATTTCTGGATGGTGGAGTTATGAGTGATTTCAGTTTTCTCCTGAAAAATATGGGAAAGAACATAATTTTCTTCTCTATTATATACTTCTCTACATTTTTCAATTTTTACAGTAAAATATATTTTTTAAAGATTTTATTGGGGAATTGGGGGAGGGGAACAGACAAGTTACCATCCCTTTGTTCTTCAGTCTAGTTGCAGAGGATGTTGCTTCACTGGCCCATGTCGGTATCGTCATTGTGCTCTTCCCGGGTGAGGCAGATCGGTCGCTGGCCTCTGGATGTTGCTCACCGCGGCTATTGGCAGCTCACACTGGCTGCCAGCCGCTCACGCTGGCTGTCGGCCACTCACTGTAGCCTATGGCAGCCCACTGCAGCAGGGGCTGCAGCCTACACCATCGCTGGGGCTTGCACAGCCCAGCTCCAGGTGGAGCTGTTGTTAGCTTAGAGGGCAGTGTCACTGGCCCTCATATGTGGGATCCGAACCGGGGCCACAGGCATCCCAAAACCAGCTCTTAACCAATGCGCCACTCGGCCGGCCCTACAGTAAAATATTTTAACTTTATTAAAAAAAGAAAAAAGTTGATGCTTTGAAGACATAACTTGTCAGCTATAGGAAAAGTTTCAACACCATAAAAAGACGTATTTCCAGAAAATTCGAAATGAGTTGTTGTCTTCTTGGGGGAAAAAGAAAACATAAAAACAAAGCAACAAACAGCTCCCTTTTGTCAACAAGGATCTTAGAGCTGAGATACGCAAAATGCGGTTCCAAGCCTCTTAGCTTCCAGACAAAAAAAAAGCAATTTGACATTGTATCTTAGCATGACTTAATATTTTTATTGGAAGTCCTTCCTGCTGACTGTTCGATTCTATATTAATTTTAAGACTTTACATAACGATCGACATTATTTCCACCATACAAAGGAGAGTCATGGTGTCTTTCTTTCTCCTCCTTATTAATTAGGCTTAATAATATTTGGTAATTGTTTTTGGAATATTTAGCTCTATTTATTTTGGGGTGCATACTAACTATCCCAGACCATATTCTTTTTTAGGTGAGATGCTGTTTTTAAATTCACTCAGTTAAACTGCACTGCATTACACCTAGGCTAAATCCTACATGCTAGGCCCCGCTGCTTCTTTCCTATAGGGAAGCATTGAGAGAGTACCATATTTCATTTATATCAGCCTTATATTTAAAACTGAAGTTGCAGTTTGTATGGTTGTTTCCTCATTAAGGCTGGGTTTGAATGATAACATAGAATAATGTCTTGAATTTTTGTTTTCTATTTTAAGGACAGCCTTACTGTGAATGATAATAGATATTCTATAAAAACAGAGGGAAGAAACACATCTTAACAACAACAACAAAAAAATTTGTTTCTCATTTTTTACAGTTATGTTAGTTTTATAAATGAATTGGAAGAAGGAATAAATATAAATGAGTTACTACTTCAAGGAATTTCTTTCCATTATTTGCTGGTATAATGAGGAAAAAATGGTACATGAAATTCTGGGTTTATAAAATAAAAGCTAAGAAGTTCCAGTAATATTTTATAGAACATTACAAAGTGATTCACCAAAGTATTTCTCTCTGTAGTAAACTTTCAAAAGACTTTAGAATAATAATAGCCTAAATTTGAAGAACTTTTTTTTTGTTTTTAAAGTGCTTTTATGTACAGTATTTAATTCCATCCGCTGTAAAACCTTGTGAACTGTCACTATTTTTTTTTTTACACTTGAGGAATTGAGACCCAGTGAGATTATGCAAGTGGCTTTTCAAAGGTCACATGGCACTTTCTATTTAACCAGTTTGGTTCTTGTGTAGCCTCACCATGCATGTGTGTCATATGAAGATAAATGTGGCATGTAGGAAATCATAGTATTTCTTTTGAAAATGTGTTTTTCTTAACCACCTTAATGGCTCTCTGTCACCACAGGTTATTTGTGCTGACACCAAGATGCATAGTTTCAGCTAAGGAATGAACTCCTTCCACTATGATGCTTGAAAATTTGATAAAGTAAACAAAAGGGGGGTCAACCTGCTGATTATCTACATTAGGTGATGGCAAATTATGCCTCACAAGCCAAATCCCCCTCCTATCTGTTTTGTAAATAAAGTTTTATTGGAACACACTCTCATTTATGTACTGTGTACGACTGATTTTGAGCTACAGTGGCAGGTTGACTATAGAGACCATGACCTGCAAAGCCTAAAATGTTTACTCTTTATAAATACTTAGAAAAAGTTTGCCAACCTTGGCAACCCTGTAGAAAACTGTTTCTACATCATATTGAAAAACTACCTTGAATGATTTTGATGAAAATACTGAATTTGCGGCTATATTTAGAAAACCTCTCAAGCAAAAAAAAAAAACAACAACAAAAAAAACCCCCAAAAAAACCATAAAACCAAAAACAAACAAAACAAAAACAGATTTGGAGTAATTTGATGAGTCTTGGTAGAATTCCAAGAAGAAATAGTAATTTGTTTCTTATCATTTTCTAAACCAGTAGTGGCAAGCAGTAGAAGTATTAGGGCCTTTCACAAATTTATTAAACACCTACCAAGTGTAAAACTATGCTATCGATATGATAAATGCATTACGTGGGAAAAGCAGTGGATTGCGACGGGATCCACCTGCGCTTCAAGGACACCTCTGTGTAGTTCATTCTGGGGCCTTCTTTCATTTCCATTGCTAGACACTGAATTTTCATTCCATCTTCAATTCTGCAAATGCTTCCTGTTTGATACAGCCCCCTCCTCAGCATCAAGAGAATTGCTTTCTCCTCTCCACTTTCATTTCATTCATTCAACTCTTACCATGTGCTGGCGTTTCTTTCATTTGTTTAGTTTTTTAAAATTCTAAGCTTGATTTTATTATTCAGGTAAAATATTTGTTGTTGGATTGACAGAAGAACAGAAACAGCTAAGCACAATTAAAAAAATAATCTTATAATTCGACTGCCTAAAGAGAACAATTCTTCACATTTTGTTGTATATCCTTACTAATATTTTTACGGCAGTAAGCTGGTAAACTGTCTTGAGGGAAAAGCCCTGATTTGCAGTGTTTGATGATTTCTGTGATGTAAATACTGCCATCATGGCCTATACCAGGCTACCAGTTGTTTAATAATGGGCTCACAAAATTCCTAACTATTTAACAGTCTCTTGAGTCAGTATGAGCCAGCTCAAGAACCCCACTGTTTATATGTAAGTGTGTATGAGATTTGCGCATATTTGTATACATATGTAATTTTCTTCTTACAAAAAGGAATTTTCCATATAAATTCTATTGTAATGTACTCCTTTTACTTATAAAATATAGTAACATTTTTTATATATCAGTAGATGTATGTCTGTACCTTCAATTTTAAGGACTAGATAATATTTAATTGAATATATATATTATGATTTATGTAATCATTGTTTTATTTGGGGACCTTTAGAGTATTCCTAGAATTTTGCTTTTACACATAATGCTATGATTCAAATTCTTGCAATAGGTTTTTATTTTTCAAAGTGAGTTAATATATGAGAAATATTTTGTAAACTGAAAGTGCTATATAAATATTAGTTGTATTTACTATTTATTTTCCTTATTATGTATATGTCCCATTTTCCCATTTAGATTGTGAGCATCCCTGAATGAGGCAGGGGTGTCCAGCTGTCTTTGCATTTCCTACACACTTAGCAAAGCACATCTGCATTCATCACATATTTGAGAATGACAATGGTCAATTTGTTGTCCTCTAGTTCTTATGGTCACTGGTATAACAATGTGAAGTTGCTAGGCCTCAAATAGTCCTCAGTCATAGATTTGAGTTTTTCATCAGAGCCAATTCAATTGGATCAGCTGGACTTGAATTCATAACCTGAACATCATTATTTTCAGCTGAACAAATTGGTCTATGATGTTTTACATCTTTTTATGTAATATGTTAATATGTCTGTAACCCCACCCTGACAAAATGTAGCAGACAAATATCTCTCTCCCTCTCTCCTCCTCTCCCCCTTCCCCTCTCTCCCTCTCCTCTCCCTTCTCCCCCCTTCCCTTCCCTCTCCTTTCTCTCCTCTCTCCTCTCTCTCCCTGTCCCTGTCTCTCCCTGTCTTTCCTCTCTCCTCTGCTCGCTCTCTCTCTCTCTCTCTCTCTCTCTCTCCCTCTCTCTCCACCCCTCCCCCTCTCTTCCCCCTCTCACATGCACGCGTGCGCGCGCGCGCGCGCACACACACACACACACGCATACACTCTGTTAGGTACCTTCTTTCTCCCAGTAACAAGTGAACAATGGTAAAACGCACAAATATGTCCACTTTGTATTCACCAGAGAGGCTCTTGCATTTTCTCTCTTACATCAAGTTTTATTATTTCAAATTATGAATGAATTCTCGTTGCCATGGTTGCCTCAGGGCGAGAGTACATGTTAACAACATTCAATAAAATAAGGGAAGCCATAAAATCTTCTGGCAGCATTATATGATTGTTATAAAAATACAGATTGGTAGTTAATACACTATAGGGAATATAATCAACAATGTAGGGTGCCAGATGGGCACTGGACTTATCAGGGGGACCACTTCATAGACTGTGTAGATGCCTGACCAAAGCATTATACACCTGAAGCTGAAATAGAATAATACTGAATGTCAACCATAACTAAATATATATGTATATATAGTCACGGGGTGTGGAGTACAACATAGGGAATATGGTTGATGGTATTGTAACAGCTATAGAAGATGTCAGAGGGGCAGTAGCTTGGTGGGGTATCACTTTATGAGGGGTTTAAGTGTCTAATTAGTATGTTGCTTTGTATACCTGAAACTAATAAAATAAATAAATTTTAAAAATGCATGTTTGGGGAAAAATGTCCTTTAATAATTTTAAACCTAAGACCATGAGCATTTTTCTTATTCCTCGAAAACCCCATTCTTCCCAGCATTTTATTCTGAAAATTTGTGAACATGCAGAAGACAACTTGAAAGAACTGTACAGTGAACATCCAAGTACTAACCCCCTAAATTCTGTAATTAACATTTCATTTCACATGTGTCCCTCCCTCTGTCAATCCATCAGTCCGTGTGTGTGTGTGTGTGTGTGTGTGTGTGTGTGTGTGTACTTGAAAGTAAATCACACACATCAGTACCCTTCTTACCTTTGGTATGCACATTGTTACCTAAAGAGGTGACTGGTTAAGGCTCTATCCCTAAAGTAGGCATGAAATTCCATAAATAAGACATAGCTGACAGGCCCCCCAGTGTGATTAACTTTAGTCCTGTTCCATAAGAACTTATGCAAGCAGAGAGCTAGGAAACATAGTGTGGCCTTCCAGGGGAATGCTAGATGCCAAACTGCTCTGTGCTGGGGGATTTCAACCATAGTTGCTCTCTAACCGAGGAGATTTGGGGCATCTATTGGGTGTGGAAAAATATACACACACCTATGGAGAGAGATGGCGTGTGTGTATGTATATAGGTGTGTGTGTATACACACACATATACTGTATTATCTCCATAACAATGTGGCAGAGTAGGTATTATCTCTGCTTTATGATTGAGAGAAATGGCTCAAGGATTGGTTGCCCAGGGCTGTACAGCTAATAAGTGTCAGAAAGGGACATTGAATATTTTTCTGTGGCTCGGGAGGCTGAACCACTTCCCGTTTTCCACTTGGCTTCCTCGCTTTGGTGGGTTTCAGTGTCACGTCTCAGTTCCAGTTGGCCTGCTGGAGCGCCTCACGAGGACGGCATGCTCCGAACTGGTCCTTGCAGTGGATGGTGTGAGAGGAGGGGCTGCAGTCCAGAGGAGCCCAGGCAAGTCTTTGAGAATCAGGCCAAGTATCAGCAGGGTAACCAAGAAAAGACAAAATCCCGTCTGCCTCTGATTATCATGACTTGCTGATTTGTTTCCAGGTGTTTTGAAGTCTTCTGCATCTATTGTCAGTCCAACCACGTTGAAGAGCCTTATGTCAGCATCACCAAGAAGCGACAGATACCCAAAAATGGCCTCTCAGAGGAGATCGAGAAAGAAGTGGGCCAGGCCGAGGGCAAGCTGTTCGCCCACCGATCTGCTTTCAGCCGGGCATCGGTGATCCAGGCTTTCCTGGGCTCAGCTCCCCAGCTGACCCTGCAGCTGTATATATGCACCTTGCAGCAGACTATCACTTTTGGAAGATGTATGTATATTTTTTATTTCTGCCTGCATTTGGGGATCAAACTGGGGAGCAGAACATAAAGTTTATTTTGTTTCAGGTGAAATCCATTTAATCCTGAGTTTGCATTCCAGTTACTAAACTCTACACTTAGTGAGTTAAAATAATAACAAGGTTTATTTGCTTATGAATCTGCAATTGGGGCAGGGTTCAAAAGGGCTCACCTATGCACCACTGTGTATCTGCTGGGGTGGCCCAAAGGCGGGGCGGGGCGGGGGATCGACTAGAATCCATTAAAGGCCCATTTGTGTCTTATTGTTGATGTTGACAGTGCGTGGGGCCTCAGATCTTCTCCATTTCCTCTCTCGATGTGGACTAGTTTGGGCTTCTTCACGGCATGGCGGCTGCTTTCAAGGGCCAGTGTCCTAAGAGCGAGAGGGCCAGGTGGAAGAGGATCGCCTTTTGTGATCATGTGGTATCACTTCCTCTGCATTTTCCTGGTTGAAGCTGTCAGGAATCCTGCTGAGGGTCAGGGCAGGGGAGGCAAGGAAAGTGACTCTTGTTGGGGAAGTGACTCTTGTAGACTTCTGCAGTTTCTCTGCTGTGACTATTTTGGAAAAAACAGCTTGCGATAGGCTGGAAATAACAGCTACCAGAGACCAGTCCTCCTTGGAATTTGACTGTCTTTTAGTGATAGTTCTAAACTAGCTGAGACAGATGGTTGTAGTATTTGCTCTGTGGTGAATGATGGAAGCAAGAGCAATCTCCTGTCTTCTTGCAGTTCTAATAGGTATTTCAGCTTTTAAGTGACTAGTTCCCTAACCTTTGGGCTACTCTAACCATTATCAAATTAAGGGCAGGCTTTGGTTAAGCCAGATTTCAAAAAAAAACAAAAACAACAACAAAACTATGTGCATGGCCACAGTGAAAAACCTTCATATGAGAAGAGGAGATAGCCCCTTTCAACTATTTATACCATGAGTAAATGAAAACCAGATATTCCGGTAAGTTTTACTATATAGATAAGCAAAAATGAGTTAAAAATCTTTAAGTTGAAAAAAATGCATATTTAATATAACACTGAAATTGGAATTTAAGAAATCAATCACTCTTATTAATTTCACTTCCCTCAATATTCTTCCTGTGTATATTCCAGGCTGGATGGTAACATGTTTTAATTTATGGCTGGGTCACAGGTATTGGCATGTCACAGCTATCCCGTATATATGTTTCTTCAGAGTGACTGTGATTCTTAAGATATATCAGGACCTTAAGGTGAGATCTTAAACCTTGGTGCATTAACATTTATATGAAAATGCCTCCCACAGCCCTAGGATGACAGTAGGTGCTCAATAGGTGTTATCTAAGGACTTATACCTGGAATAGGCATTGACCAAAGTGAATCCTCTGTATGCCACTGTACCATTTCCAAGCTCACTGTTTTTCCATGTGACAGGTAGGGATACAATGAAAGACCAGATGTGATAGCCTGTTTGATTTTTACAAGTAGACCCAATTTTTATTTTTTTTAATTTTTTTATTATTATTATTTTTTAGCTGAGTCATCCTGCCACCTGTTGGCAGCTTATTGGCAGCTCACCTCAGGCTGGGCATCGAACTGCTGTTGCTCAGAGCTCATCTTGCACTCTTGAGTGAGCTCTTCACCAACTGAGCCACTTGGCCGGCCCTCTAAGTAGACCCAATTTTTAAATCAAGTTTTTAAAAGTGAAGAGTGTCTTACTGTTCTGAGGTTGGTCAGTGACAGCCCATGGGCCCACTCGGGCGCTGCTGGTTTTTGTAAATGAAATTTTATTGGAACATAGCCAAGCCCGTTCATTTACCTATTGCCTGTGTCTACTTACTTTTTTATTGTTTTTTTTTAAAGCAGAGTTGAGTAGTTGCAACAGAGAATGTATGGTTCACAAAGCCTAAAATATTGACTATCTGATGCTTTACAGAAAAAGTTTTCCAAACCTCATTATAGTTTTTTAGATAGAAACAGAATACTATCTATTAAAATGTCAGTATCACAAAAGTATCTATGAGATGCCCATCTAAAGACTTGGAAAGATGTTAATAAAGCAATGGATATATATATATATATATATATATATATATATATATATATATATAGTAAAGGGACATGGGCATGATCCTCTTAAAAATTCAGATGGCTGCCATTTATGTAGGCCTTGCCTAGCCCTAATCACTGCCTTAACAGTTCCTCACCAGGACACAGTTCTCACCAGGAAGTGGGAAGGCAGTTATAATTGGAGCATGGGCTGTGGTGTGTTACAGAGGCAAACATGGGTAGTGGCCATCATGTGATTAGGAATGCATTTGCTGTGAGGGGCAAACACTTGACTACAAGATTAAACAACCTGGGGTTTATTTTTCTCATCTGACATGAAATTGGAGGAAGGCTGTTGCTGGCATGATTTCAGCTACTCACAATGGCTGCAGTTCCATTAGTCTTTCTCTTGGGTTGTTACTGTAGCACCAATCATCATAGCTGCATTCAAGGCAGGAAGAAAAAGTGGAGGCAGAAGCTCAAGTGTCTTTCTCCTGTCACCAGTTAGTAAAAGCTTTTCCAGAAACGTCCCTAATAGACTTTATTTAG
The DNA here is from genome assembly GCA_033961575.1 of Aselliscus stoliczkanus. NCBI lineage: Eukaryota > Metazoa > Chordata > Mammalia > Chiroptera > Hipposideridae > Aselliscus > Aselliscus stoliczkanus. Next base: position 108,188,543 of record CM066737.1, read on the forward strand.
GTCTCATTGACCAGAACTGGTTACATAGTCACCTAGATGCAAAACATACTAGGAAAACTGAGCATAGAGTGATTGCCTCCCTTGGCTTACACCAGATTTCCTCAAACTTCCCTGATGATGATTTGAGTCACTGGGTGACTGGGAGGGGCTTGTTAAAAATGCACAGATTACCAGGCCTTGTCCCTAAACATTATGGTTTGCTGGGTTTGTGATGGGAGCCCACGATATATCATTTTATTTTATTTCTCTTGTTTTTTATTTTTATTTATTTATTTATTTTTGAGGACAGTGTCAGTGGCCCTCATATGTGGGACCGAACCGGGGCCGCTGGCTTCTTAAGCCAGCGCTTCACCACCGCGTCACTTGGCCGGCCCTTATTTCTCTTGCTTTTTAAAGAAGTACTCCCGGTGATTTTTATCATCAGCAAAGTTTAGAACACTGGATTAGCCTAGTCATGACCTGCCTAGGGTTAGGCCCATTGCCGCCCAGAACAAAATCGTGTTTTCTTAAAATATAAGAAGAGGAATGTATATTGAGTAGGAGAAGCACATAAAGTCCATCAGAGCCTGACCCCATTCAACATTCAAAGTCTGTAACCATCTCCTCTCTGATTCTGTACTCACTGAACAAACATTGATGAATTTGGCCACGGCAGAGCTCTGCCTCAGGGAAAGAAGGTGGAACTGGCCACGTGGTTCACTGGAGAGTGTTTTTTATTTTAATAATTGTTATTTAATTACAGTTGATATACAATATTGTATTAGTTTCAGGTGTACAACATAGTGATTTGACATTTATATAACTCACAAAGTGATCACTCTGATAAATCTAGTACCATCTGAAACCATACATAGTTATCACAAGATTATTGACTATATTCCTTATGCTATACCCAACATCCGCATGACTACTGTGTAACTACCAATTTGCATTTCTTAATCCCTTCCCCATTTTCACCTACCCCAATCCCCTTTCCAGCAGGCAACCATCAAAATGTACTCTGTATCTATGAGTTTATTCCTGTTTCGTTTATTTGTTTTGTTCTTTAGATTCCACATATGAGCAAAATCACATTGCATCTGTCTTTCTCTGTCTGACTTACTCCACTCAGCACAATATCCTGTACGTCCATCCATGTTATTGCACATAGCAAGACTTCATTCTTTTTTATGGCCAAGCAGTATTTCATTGTATACTCATATATGTACCACACTCTGTATCTATTCATTTATTGATGGACACCCAAGGCTGCCTCCACATCTTGGCTTTTGTAAATAATGCTGCAATGAACATATGGATGCACATGCCCCTTCAGTTTTGGGTTTCTTCAGATAAAAACCCAGAAGTGGGATTACTGGATCCTTCTTTGTCTCTCATGATAGCCTTTGTTTTAAAGTCTGTTTTCTCTGGTATAAGTATTGCTACCACAGCTTTTTTTTTTTTACATTTTCATTTTCATGAAATATCTTTTTCCATCCCTTTACTTTCAGTCTGTGTGTCTTTTGATCTGAAGTGAGTCTCTTGTAAGCAATGTATGTAAGGGTCTTGTTTTCTTAGCCATTCAGCCACCTGATGTTTTTGATTGGAGCATTTAATCCATTTACATTGAAACTAATTGTTGATAGATGTGTAGTTATTGCCATTTTATTATTCATATTTTTAATTTTTTTATCTTCTTCTTAAAGAAGTCCCTCTAACATTCCTTGTAATACTGGTTTGGTGGTGATGAACTCCTTTAACTATTTTTTTTTTTGGTCTGGGAAGCTCTTCATCTGTCTAAATTATTGGTTGGAGATCCTTGCTTTTTATCACTTTGAATATTCCTGCCAATCCCTTCTGGGCTATAAAGCTTCTGTTGAGAAATCAACTGACAATCTTAAGGGAACACCCTTATAAGTTACTAGTTGCCTTTCTCTTGCTGCTTCTAGGATTCTCTCTTTGTCTTTATCATTTGGCAGTTTAATTATGATGTGTCTTGGTGTGGGCCTGTTTGGGTTCATCTTGTTTGGGACTCTCTGCACATCCTGGGCTTGTATGTCTGTTTCCTCCATCAGGTGAGGGAAGTTCTCTGTCATTATTTCTTCAAATAAGTTTTCAATTCCTTGCTCTCTCTCTCTTCTCCTCCTGCTACCCCTATAATGTGAATGTTGGTATGCTTGTCCCAGAGGTCTCTTAATCTGTCCTTATTTTGGGGGATTCTTTTTTCTTTTTGCTGTTGTGATTGAGTGTTTTCTGCTACCTTGACTTCTAAATCACTGATTTGTTCCTCTTCTTCATCTAATCTACTTTTGATTCTCTGTAATGTATTCTTCATTTCAATTATCATACTCTTCATTTCTGACTGGCTCTTTTTTACGCTTTCTGTCTGCATTATGCTTCCTGTCTCTTTGTTAAAGTTCTCACTGAATTCATCTACTCTTCCCCTGAGTTCATTGAGCGTCCTTATAACCAGTGTTTTGAACTCTGCACCTGGTAGATTGCTTGTCTCCATTTTATTTAGATTTTTAGTCTGCATGCCGGGAGAAGGGAGAGGTCATCAAAGACATAATGGCTTCTGCCAGCTCTTCTGCCTGGGAGAAAGCTGCCTCTCCAGCCCTCACCCTGAAGCAGGCAATTCAGCTCTTCCCATGTTTCTGGTGCCCTTCAAGCTCTTGCCCCAGCACTGGACCCCAGAGTGAGTGAGTCTGTCAGCTATTAAGTTGGTATGTAGGCCCTTAAGAGTAGCACATGGGACTCTAGCCCCCATCTCTCTCACTCAGCAGCAATCTTCTTTGGTTTTCACAGCCAGAAGTTGTGGGGACTTCTCTTCCTGGCATTAGAACCCTGGGCTTGGGAGCCTGATGTTGGGCCGAGACCCCTTTCTGCTCCTGGGGGACCTCTACAGCTGAGATATCACTTCTGATTTTTCACTGCCACACATGGGTGTGGCACCAGCCCATTCCGTGTCTCTGCCCCTCCTACCAGTCTCAATGTAGATTCTTCTGTATGTCCTTAGTTATAGGGCTTTTGCTTCAGCTAGACCAGAGGTCGGAAGACTGCGGCTTGCGAGCCAGTTGCAGCTCTTTGGGTACATTCCGTCTCAAAAGTTTGCTGACCCCCAGAAGAGCCAATCCTGTCCCTCACAACAATTTAAAAATTATTCGAGAGCCATAAATATATTTTTACATAATCACCATTATGTGAATAATATCCTTTAAAAATTTTATAAATGAAACTATGATAGTTTTATTTTCATTTTCAATTTTACTTCAGAGCCACATGCACGTACCCAAAGAGCTGCATGTGGCTCGCGAGCTGCAGTTTGCTGACCCCTGGGGGCTCTTCCGTCTCAAAAGTTTGCTGACCTCTGAGCTAGACTTCTGGTGATTCTCAATGATGGTTATTCTGTTGTTTAGTTGTAATTGTTATAGGGTCATAAGAGGAGGCAAGCAGAGCATTTACCTACTGAGAGGTTTTTTTTTTAATTGCAATGTAATTCATATAACATAAGATTTACCACTCGTAAGTGTATAATTCACTAGACTTGAGGATATTCACAGTGTTGTCCAGTCATCACCACTAGCTAATTTTAGAACATTTTCATTAAATCAAAAAGAAATCCCATACTCATTAGCAATCACTGCTCATTTCCTCTCCCCCAGCTCCTGGCTATCACTAATCTACTTTCTGCCTCTCTGGATTTGCCTATCATACAAATTTTATATAAATGAAACCATAGATGATTAGAGTTTTATTTTTCATATGCAGTTAATAATGGACACTGTCTATGAGCTTCGGTCTTCGGGTGAATCTAGTCAGCTCTCAGCAGGGCCTTGGTTAAGTCTCTGGACCTTGGAAGCAGGGTTTTCCTGAGGCCCAATTGAGCACGCTAAGGTTACTATGCTCCATGAAGGTCTCTGTAGTTTGGCCTACCTGGACCTCAAAGTTACCTTCTCTCTTCCACTCAAAGTGATAATATTGGTAGTAATCATGACTGCTTCTCAGACCCTTGCTTTGTGCCAGACATTGGCATCGTTGTGTTTCATTGTCACAGTATTGCTATGAGGTAGATAAGATTACCCCCATCTCACTAAACAGGGAAATTTCTATTCATTGTCCACAAGAGGAAGCAAGGTTTGTGTTTAGATTTATGTGAATTCAGTCATGAATTCAGTGAATAGTTATTGAATACATTCTGTGTCCCTGATGCAGTGCTGGGCTCTGCGGATAGAGTGGTGAACAAGGTGGACAGGCCCCCATACATTTAGAACGGGATAGACAAACATGAAGCAGATAATTAGTCATGTATTTATTTTGTTTCAGATAAATCCTGCAAAGTGCAAGTCCTGTGTGAGGGTATGTTGGGGGAATCTAACCAAGTCTGGGAGATGAAGGGAAAATTCCCAGAGGAACTTAAGTTTAAACCAAAACCTGGGGGCCAGCCGAGTGGCACGGTGGTTAAGCGCTGGCTTTGGAAGCCAGCGGCCCCGGTTCAGGTCCCACATATGAGGGCCAGTGACACTGCCCTAAAAAAAAAATAAAAAAATAAAAAAAAAAAATAAACCAATACCTGGTAGATGTAGAGAAGTCAAGTGAAGGAAAAGTGGGAAAGAGCATCCCAGGATTTCTGGCTGTATCCCAGAGGCAATGGGAATGTTAACTAACACAGCAGCATGGTCAGATTTAATTTTGGAAACTGGTTACTCTGGAAGATGGATTGGAAGGGAGTGAGGGAGAAGCAGAGAGGGAGAAGCAGTGAGGGAGAAGCAAGTGGGCTGCCACAGTCGTCAAGGTGAGAATAATAATGACTTGGGCTGGAATAGTAGGAATGGATAGTAGGATTACGAAAACAATATTAATGATGGAGACGTGGCATGAGGTGATTAATTGAATGGGAAGGTGAGGCAGAACAAGATGTTAAAAATTGTTCCCAGGTTCCTGACATGGGCAGCTGAAACCATGGACTGCACCTGTATTGGTGAAGCATCATGGAGAAGGAGCAGGTTTGTGGGGTATGTTTTGGCTTTCAGTTTCAGACTTTTAAAAAATCAACACATTTTTAAGGATTCTACTTGACTCATGAGAGAACCAGCAGATGTTATAATCAGCTCAAAAGAGAATCCGAAGTGCAGACATAGGAATACTAACCAGGGATATTGAAATGAGTGTGTAACTGGTGGTAAAACTGGCTTGATTACCACATGAGAGGGGAGACAAATGAACCTCTTATTATACAAACCATTATGCATGTCTATCAGTGAGCTACAGCTTACAAAGGGGATATAAGAGCTCAAGGACAGTATAAGACTAGAATCAGATAACCTGCAGTGGCTTTGTAAAGACAGGGCAGTGTTTCCATTGAAATATTCATTGTTTTGGCTAGACTGTTAAAGTCAAGTAGAAAGTTAAGAGTTCTCTGAAAAAGAGGGTAGAGTTACCAGGGAGACCAGGTTCCTGTCACAGACATTTCTAGGCCACTCCTGATCAGGGCCCAGTGGTCAGCAATGTCATCACAAAGTCCGAGTTGTCACAAAGGCACTTCCTTGACCAATGAGAGGCTGGAGCCCAGGGATACAGCAGGCAGGAATTAGCACTGGTATCTTGAGAATCCCAGATGAGTGGGACAATCGAGCTGGGCCGATTGGGGCAAAGTCCAGTAAACATAATGTCTGGGAAAAGAAGATGCCAGCGCTCTCACAAGTCCATGAAGCATACCCTCTCCCACTCCTTGAGAGCCGAGCTGTAGTTCCCTGTTAGCTGCGTGGACCACCTCCGGCGAGGAGATCGCTGTGTCGAGCATCTAGGCTGGCGCACACCTGTTTTCCTCACCGGCGTTCTGGAGTACCTGACCTCCAACATCCTGGAGCTGGCAGGCCAGGAGGTCTGCAGCCACAAAGAGACATCACACCAGAATACGTGCAGAGGGTCGTGGACGATAACCAGCTCAGCCACCTCTTTGAGGATGTCACCAGCCCTCAGGTTGATGAGATGCCCTCACTCAGGCAGAAGTAGTGATTCCTGAGTCCCAGAGCCTAGCAAGATCTCATCAATGGCCTCATGTAGTCCGCCAAAGTGCCCGTAGATGAGGGAGGCCCGCCATCAGCACTTGTTATTAAATTGGTTAAATTCATGAGCATGTTTCTGATTCCTCTGTTCCTGTCCTTTTTGAGTTGGAAGTGTGTGTGTGAGACATCCAGGAGGAGAGATGGAGAGTTGGAGGGTAGAAGGTGCGGTCAGTGTGGAGTGCTGGAATCAGGTTTCAAGGAGCCCTTTCTAGTGGTGACAATGTAGGGAGTGGCCCTGGGGGAAGGAGCTGGACAAGCTTGTGAGGGGAGAGACTTCCTCATTTGTTCTGAGCAAATCAAGGCCTGAGAGGCCAGGAGGTTTGCGAGGTCTCCCTGAATGATGGTGGTAACAGGGCTGGGGCTGCAAACCATGACTGAGGGGCCAGAGGCTTTATTCATGATAGGGAATATCTGAAAGTAGGAGGTGATAGCAATGAGGATGTGTGGAGAGGGTGGCATAGCAGTTGGTATGAACTTCCTGGGCAGGGGTTTTACATAAAGATGGAGGAGTGATGGGGAAACCATAAAACAACACACATAAAAGGAATTGTGGTCAGATTTTATTCCCTGCCTCATCTCAAAAAAAGACTTGAGACAGGGATTATTAGCCAGTATTATAACTGCCATTTAGAACATGTTCTTTTATCCTCTTTTGTGAACACTGGTAAATTAAATAGTAAGATATAACAGCTCCTCTCTAGTCTAAGACATGTAATTCAAGCAGTTCTTAATGATTATTAAATAATACATTATAAACACAATTATAAATCTCATTCTCAAATGAAACAGGTATCTCACCATATATTTAATAGACTAACACTGAGTTATCTGTGGCTACATACATGTTTTAAGATGTACAATTATATTCTGTGTAAGTTCTGTCCCAAGTGATGGACTCAAAAGCGCATAAAATTCTTATAACTACTTTCATGTGTTGTGTTAAGTTAAAAAAAAAAAAGTCACGTTAAGTATTGTAGAAAACTAAACCCTCTTCTATGAGTGTCCACATTTGACATTTCTCCTGTTCATCATATGTTTCAAGGCCACCCTCATGCCTCCTGGCCTGTCATAGAGGGCTGGTCAGAGGCTGCCCAGCTGACTTCAACAATGGGATCAGATGACCTGGGTTGGCCATCCCTGTTCACCACTTTCTGGCCATGGGATCCTGGGCATTCATCTATTCCCTCTGTGTAAAATGGGAATAATAAGACTTCTTCCATCTTTGGGTTTTCCCAGAGATTGAGTGTCAGTAAGTGCTACATAACACAGTGCCCGGCAGAGAATAGGCCTTTATAGTTTTGTATACCTCCCTCCCTGTAGGCCAGTTGCTTAGGTGAGCTCCCCAAAGTGCTGCCGGGCCTGGTTCTCATGACTGCTGGAGGCTTGGACCACTGGCTGTGAAAACCATGGCCTGCTGGGCCTTGTGGAGAGACGGAAGAGTGCCACACAGAGGGAGAAGGCAGGTACATCCGGGAAGCAGACAGTCCTCACCCGGGTTTCCTCTCGGCTCCCCTCTGCCTGGGACTCACCATCTCTCTACCTCTTCCCACCATCTATGAAAGCTGCTGGAGCTGGCTTAGCCTTTACCCACTTCACAGCAGTGTCCCGAGATTCAGTGTTGGGGATGTGCCTGGAGCTCCTTAGAATATGTGCTTATCTAGATCCAAGAAACCTTTCTTGACACATAATGTCCATTACACCAGATATTTACAGTCCTTTGTGAAGGTGTCCACCCATAAGTTTGTGATTAGTTCTGGAGAGCCATGAAGCCCTTCCAGCCTTAGCCAAGTTCAACTCATACTCTACTGTTCACGTGAGTAGCAAGCAGGCCTCTCCCAGCAACTGCAGGTGGAGATTCACCTTCAGCTGATCACACGAAAGCACAAGCACTGCCACCCCATTCTTGAAGTAGAGCATCTTTGTGTCCAGAACATGGTTTGTCATATGCCAGTGTCCTTCAGCCAACAGAGAGTGCCTCCAGGGTGGGGAAAGCCTGGAAATCAATCATTATACCAAGATATTGATGTGTTGGTTGCAGAGCTGTCTGATCTTTAAACTGTTGATTTTGGCTGTGGTTGTGGCTTGTTGTAGAACTAAACATAGTCTCGTGGATACTTCACTGGAAGGCACACCTGAGGAATTCATTACAGGCCACAGAAACCATGGTCAGTGGTTAAACCATGTCAGGGTAGTGATACTCTATGGTCTAATGGTCACCTCACAGTCCATGCAGTAGTCAACACTAATGGTCACTGTGGCACCTGTCAGGAGCCAGGATTTCTGGGTTCTTTCAGACTCTGTTTGATGTCCCTGGTGGAGTTTGGAAGTTGAGCTTTAATGACTTCCTGTTGAAAAGCCATCCGCAGGACACGGGAGGATCAGGCAGAGCAGTACTGCTATCCCTTTAAGAAGTGTGTTTCAGGTGTGTTTGTGGGATTCACAGGAAACATGGAGTCCGCGGCCAGCATGGCATCAGTGTAAATGCAGCATCCTGCCAAATCCCCCTCCTACACAAGCACAGGAATCCTCTACACAGGGGAGGAAAGCAGGCAGAGGGTGAGAACCACTGCCCTTGGGAAGGAATGAGCCCCCCCCCCACCAAGTTTAAGCTTTTTGTACATTTCAAAAAGGTGGGAGGGGGGATACTGAGAAACATCAATTTGTTCTAGTGTGGGCCCCTGGATCCCGTGGGAAGGTCACATTGGCAACCAGTGTCCTGCTGGGAGTGGGAAAGCTAAAACCAGAGTGAGTAGGGACAGGAGCTGGGGAGGGTCTAGCTGTCAAACCAAGCCTGTGATCAAAAGCAGTGTCAGGGCAGACAGGTCAGACCTTAGACACAGGTCAACACAGGAGAAAATGCCACGCGTGAAAAGAGATGAGCCCAGTAATCAAACCTGAGGGGAACTTGGAGAGTAATGTCAGCTTGGTGTTGGCACGAGTATGAGGCCTGGGAACTAGGCTGCCTTCCCACTGAACAGACTTTGGAAATAGAGGTGTTTTGAAGGCCCAGACTCAAAAAATGGTGGCCCTTCTATTAACCTCTAATACATTATTTCCTAAAGCACAGATTGCAAAGTGGCAGCTCACAGACCTGATCTGGACAGCAGATAGGTTTATCAGTCCTACAAAGACATTGTAGAAGAAAATAAGCAGTTGATATTTAAAATCAAGAACTTTTTACCTGAATACCTGGATTTTTGGCTTCTCTTGGGAAATCAAAATATATTGGTGTGTGGTTTTAGTCAGCTAGAGACACAAGGTGCTGTCCCTTAAGATCAGGGTTCTGGTTTGCCACTCCTCTCTTTTGGATCTCACTTCTGACCTACTTCACTTGCTTGCAGTGACTGGCCACTATAGATACTTAAATATGTTACTCCCAGTCCAAATTAATGTTAAGTTCAGTGTTCAGAAGGATCAATCTGTCACTTAAGGATGTACTACAGTACACTGCTTCTCAAACTATCTTTGGTATAGGGACACTATTATCTGTGTGTTTTGTTCTAATTCCTTACGAATTGATATGAGGTCCTATTATGCATGATCAGCATTTCAGCTCACACTTGACTTGCCACTTGAGCACAATAGCTCTAGGAATGATGTAGACCCTATTCAATGGATGAGCGCATTCACTTAAATACTGGGGAAAAGCCAGATTACTGCACATGTTCCTAAATGCTGCAGTTGTGAGATATTTGGGTTCTGAAATGTAGGAAGAAAGGAATTTACCAACCAGATGGTGGAACAGAGAGTCTTCGTGACATATTGGGGCAAAATAGTGAAAGAAAAGGGAAGAAACCCAGGTTCTGGTCTCCTGCAGTATCGTTTACTTGGGGCACATTAACCTTCATGGCTATAAAATGAGGAGGTCAGACTAAGTTATTTCCAAGATCTGCTTGGTGTACAACTGCCAGTATGCGATCTTTTCCTAAGAAAAGTTCTCTACTGAAAGTGCTAAGTGGGGCACAGAGGACAGGGTTTACTTTTTTAGGGTGTCTATTTTATAGCTGAGGCCATTTCAGCCCAGAGATGGGAATCATTTCCTGAGTCACATGGTGAGCCATGGCACAGTAGGGACAAGAGCCCAGCCCTTCGACCTGTTGTTGAGTCTCCTCTAATTTATCCTGAGAAATAGACTGTCTTGAGATAGAGTTTCATGTTCTCCTCTGGGAAAAAGAAGCTAAGCTCTTCAATATAGAGGTGTTAGAATCTCTTGGATTTCTCGGAAAGTATTCTCAACAACTCGCGCTTAAGAATTTCCACTTGTGGGCCAGCCGAGTGGCGCGGTGGTTAAGCGCTGGCTTGGGAAGCCAGCGGCCCTGGTTTGGGTCCCATATATGAGGGCCAGTGTCACTGCCCTCAAAAAAAAAAAAAGAATTTCCACTTGTGTTTTATTTGGAGGCCAGATTAGGACCAAAGGACTGATTTTATAGCACAGGCCTTTGGACTTGGGAAACCTAGACCTTATTCTAGTAGACATTGTGAGAGCTGTGCCATGAACCCATCTCCTTCTCAGTGAAGGTGTTCTCAAGATTACGGCTGTGCCTACTGACACGGTCTCAAAGGTGATGTGATGACATCACAACCCTGTGCTCAAGAGCCTGTCCTCAAATTACCTGAATTACTATCCTTTTCCACAGATTTCTGAGACCCTCCTGCTTTGTCAAAGATCAGATCTCTGTCCTATAGCTGATTGTAGAGCCTTCAGGGAAGCATCCGAGTAAATAAAAACTACCTGGAGATGGCAGAGACTTAAAATGTCTGTGGTTCACTTATGATATAATTTCTGTCATTTTAGCAGAGTTCATGAATACATTCAACCCAACTTTATTTATCCACACAATACACTTGTACAGTTTCACAATATGACAGCAATGAGCATATTCATTTACAAACCCAGACATGTAGCCTTGTTGTTCCACATACAAACAAGAAGCAAAAGTATAGAAACTAAAATCATGCCTAGTAAGCAGTTTTTGGTATCTTACTTAGAAATGTTCTAGGCATCCGTTCAATGTTTATTAATTATCTCATTATCATATCAGCTCAAGACATTCAGTTATCTAAAGATTTTGGGAATGCTCTTCAAGGTGACATACTATAAAACCTCATTACTGTGGAAATACTATTGAGTTGTCGGAAAAGTCAAGACATATTTTTTCTGTTTTTCGTTGCAAAAATGTGTCCTGACTTTTCCAACAGCCCAATATATACTTACTTCAATATTCCCAATTAACATTCCTTTGTTCTCTTTTTTTTTTTTTTTTTGAGGGCAGTGTCACTGGTCCTCATATGTGGGACCGAACTGGGGCCGCTGGCTTCCAAGGCCTTTTGTTCTCTTTATTCATACGTAATAACATCTTTTACATGTGTCCATATCTATATGAGCGGTATTGTATTACCTTTTTGAAAACTATGTCCTAACTACTTTGGAACTCACGATGAGATGTCTGATAGATTCATGTGTCAGAGCCAGCTAAACGTTGTCCACAGAGAACTGTGCCTCATGTGCATGTAAAGCCCAGGTGTGTCTTTCCTTGGCTCTCCTAGGTGACATCGAAGTGCCAACACAAATCTGTTAACTCTGTCTTTTTCTGATTTTACATTGCACTTCTACTAATGTTGTGTTTCTGTTTTGTTTTTGTTCATTTATGGGCATTAAGTTATTCCCTGTTGTTGAGAGAAATGGATGGGAATTTGGTTTTAGGGTCTGACCATCTGGCGATCTCTCTAAATGGATTCATGGTTTATAGGAATCTAGTCCCTGTTAAATTAGTGGTGTTGTTTTTCAGAATCTTAAACATTCAGTACAAGTAATTCTAGTTCATTTGATCATAAACCTGTATAAGCTTAGGAAAAATATACCTAAGAGGCATAAAAATGTATGCTTTTCTTATACTTAACACTGGTATATGCAACTGTGGAAATGGCAGCTAGGTTCCTCCAGGGTTGTAGTTCTGTTGGAGGCTGCAAAAGAATAGAGGGGCAAGTGTGTTTGAGGTTTGTACAAGAGAATGAATGAAATTGTGCCCCAAGGATTCTTTGCTGTATGGGGAAATGAGAATTTGTTTGATTTGAGGGCTTGATAAGAATATAAAACAAAAAACAGTTGTAGTTCTTAGACAAGTGAGTTGAGTAGGTAGGAGGTGCTGGTCAGCATAGGTGTTTCAAATTAGTGATTTCAGAGGTGTTGACTGTGTCTTGAATCCCTAGGAAAGCTCCCTCTCTTTTCTTTTTTTTTAAGCTGAGCCATCCTGCCACCTGTTTGCAGCTCGGCCGCAGCTCAGCTCGGGCTGGGCATCGAACTGCTGTTGCTCAGAGCTCAGTTCGCACTCTTGAGCGAGCTCTTAACCAACTGAGCCACTCGGCTGGCCCCAGAAAGCACTCTTAATAACTCATACCTACTGTTTTGTCTCTGCTGTGTTTGGGACAAGGCTGACTAGCCTAGGATTCATAGCTCTAATTTTATAACACAGGAAGTCCTTGCTTGACATCAATGACTTTAAGTGAAAGGACATCTAATGAAACCAATTTTATCACAGGCAAATTGGTATAAATGAGAGTTAATATAAGCAGTATTACAGCATCTCATCAACATTATAATGAAACAACACTGAATGAAATGACATTATTCGAGGACCTTTTGCACAGTTCTTTGAACTTTGGTGACCTGACACAGTTGCCTTCTTTTTAATCAGATCACTGCCCAGAGATGTACCTTGGCCAGACACATTGTCTAGCTTCAGAAAAAAACGTATTCAATGTGTTGCCCATTTTTGGAACCAAATGTATTTTATGAACTAAAGATAATAGCTTTAGTTCATGCATTCTTAGAGGCACATGGGGGAGAAGTTGAAGGATAGCCCTCTCTCCTGTGTCTGTAGTGCTTTACATGATATAAGCTTATAAATTTCGCCAGTATATGTTCTCAGTTTTTTGCATGTGTGCTCTCACACACATGCACTCATATATACCTACATAAAATGCAGAACTTCAAAAAGAGTCTCAAGGGAAGTACTCTGAAATGTCAATTAGTTGTTGTCTTGGTATAGTGAGGTTTTGGGTTGTATTTTTCTTCTTTCTATTTATCTGTGTTTTTCATGCTTCCATGATGAATGTTAGTTTTTGTTGGTGGTTGGCAGAGTGGTCGGGCATGAGCTACTGGGCTAGCTGTGGGTCTTTGTCTTACTCATTTGTGCATGCCCAGTTCAGCACATATGGGTTCTCAATACACGGTCAGTGAATGGTGAGTAAACAGCAAGGCAATTATATTAATCTCTTTTTTACAGATGAAAAACAGAGGATATCATTTAAGATATTGCAGTTATAAGTGATAGCAGACCTGAGTAAAGTGGCTTAAAATTATATAAATGTATATCCTCATATAATAAATTCAGAGGCAGAGTGATCCCAGGGTTGGCTAATTTATCAGCACAGCAGTGTCATCAAGGACCTAGGCATTCTTCCATCTTTGTGTCTGTCTCCCCTCATGACTGCAAGAGGACTGTGTATCCACTATATATTGCTGCATAGCAAACCACCACAAAACTTTGTGACTTTAAAATAACAAGAGCTATTTCTTTTGCCCATGAATGTGTAATTTGGTTAAGTCTCGGCAGGGTTAGTTTATCTCTGCTGCATGTGGCATCAGCTGGGGCAGCTTGACTGGAGAAACCCAGCTATCCACTTCCAAAATGGCTTAATCACATGGCTGGCAGTTTGGTACCGTGTTTCCTACTGGGTGCTTAGCTGGGGCGGAGGGCTGGAGGCCTCGGTTCTTTTCCATGTGGGCCTCTCCTTGGCTTCCTCACAGCATGGCACCTGGGTCTTAAGTGTTCCAAGAGGCACGAAGTAAATGTTTTCTGTTTCTCAATACATTGACTCAGAAACTGGCAGAATCATTTTTTGCCATATTCTTTCATTCAAGCAATCAGTAGATCTCAGATTCAAGAAGCAGAGATACACACCCTACTTCTTGATGGGAGGACGATCAAAGAACTTGAGGGGCCCTATTTGAAAACATCTACATGTTGTTATAGGTCTAGATATCACATGCAGGCACGATGGGGTCAGGAAGAAGAGGGAGGTTTCTTCCTGTGTACTTCTTCTTTTTATTGAGGAGGGACTCCCTTTTCCTGCAGCAGAATTCCCCTCAGGCTCTGTTGCCCAGACATGGGTCACATATACATGCTAAACCAATCCCTAGCCACAGGAACAGAAAGTGGAATTATGGATGCCTCTGAGGTATAGATACCCTTGGCCCTACAGAACAGCTAGTCAGGACCTAGGATGGATAGATCACCTTCATCTAACTCATCCAGTGAATACGCCATATAAATGCAATCATTTGTTTCTCTGTGCCACAGAAAAATGTAGGAGACTAGTCTACACAAAATTAGATTTCCTGCAGGGGCTGAACCTGCGATCATCTTCCTTGAACGCATGGGTGAGCATGTAATCGGAATTAGAAGTCTGCTCTCCAGAAAGAATGGAGGAAGGATACCAATTAAGTGAGATGCATATAGCATCTGCAACACTGAGGTATAGAAAGTTTAAGGGCCAAGCTAAGACCAAAGCCCAGGTTTTGAGATGCTTGACCCACTGCTACTCTTAGCCACCACTGCTTCTCATGGAGTTGTAGAAAGCTAAGAGGTGGAAGGCCTCTAAGAGGCCATCATGTCTGACTGTACTGTATGTACAAATCCCTTTTCTGGTATCTCAGAAAGGTGTTTCATCAGCCTCTGCTTGACTCTGTTTAGCAGGGGAGCTCTCAGTACTCAAAAGGCACTGTTCCGTTGATAAAAACACTCTTGTTACACCATAATAAGACGTTAAGTGGGAATTTTCCTTTCTTCCCAGGAGTGACATCAGGCCCAAGTGCTGGATACACCACATTCAGAAAAAAAAAACCACTGAAGTATTTACCACATTCCCTTTTTTGAGGATTTCCCCAGAGTGACAAACCAGGCCTGCCACAGTCAACCCCCTACATCCCTACAGTCTGATTCTATCAGGAAATACCTGTGGGGAAGATGTGTGAGAGTAGGGACTTCTGTGATATAATTTGTGGTGAGAGGCCACGGCCTCCCTTCCCAGAAGCCACTTAAAGTGGGGTTTCTTAAAGATAAAGGGTGCTCATAACATGGGTAGCCAAGTACTTCACCCCCTGCCTTCTAAGCTGGGAACCCACAGCCCCGCCCCCTCCCCGCTCCACTGCTACCTTCAGAGATAGCTTGTTGTGTATACCCTGGAGTTTCGGAGCATCCATGAGCATAGAGATGGAGGCCTGCTTCTCATTTATAGATTTCTGAAGGAGGAAGTCTTGAGGGAATAGCCTGGGGTGGGTAGAGACTGGAAAGAAGACGAGAGGCCTCCACTGTATCAGCTAGCTATTGTGAGTAACAGACTACCCAAGACTTCAGGGTTTAAACAATAACCATTTATTGTTGCTCAATAGTCTATAGGTCAGCTGGGCAGTTCTGGCCTGGGCCCAGCTAGACTGATCTTGGCTGAGCTCATTTATTATTACATACTCAGCCTGTGAGTCAACTGGGAAGGACTGGTCTAGGCTGCCCTTTGGAACGACTCACTTCTGGGTGGTCTCTGCTTCCCTAGCAGGTCAGCCTGCGAGTGGCGGGGCTCTGAGAAAGCCAAGGCATGCAGAGCTGCAGAGCCTCTTGTCGTCAAGGCTCAGAACGGGGATACTGTCACTTCTTTCACATTCCGCTTCCACAGTTGGGAGGAGAATGGGGGAGCCGGACAAATCCCTTTCATGGTAATAACCCCACCAAGATGACACTACTCTGCAGAGCATGGTCACTTGTATTATATGGAAATCAGCCTCCTTTCATCTTCAGCCTGATGGTTAGACCTGATTTTTCCTGCTAAAACAGCACTTACACATCTAATCCCCCTTGTCACAAAGCAGATCTCCAAATATTCACAACTATCCGGTCTACTTTTTCTTTTCCATTTTCTTGATCCTCTAATCATTTCTCTAATGACATGCTTTGAAGCCATCAAGGTCATTGTACTTGAGATACAATCTGACTTGTCACCTTTTCCCTTAAAACATGCCATTCATAATTGCATGTGATATTACAGACTTACTTCGATAAGAGCTGTGACCAGTGGAACTATGTTGTATTTTTTTTTAAACAAATCAAGAGATTCTTTTTATTTATTTATTTTGTTTTGGCTGAGCCAGCCTGCCACCTGTTGGCAGAGCAGCTTCTGCTCAGCTTGGGCTGGGCATCGAAATGCTGTTGCTCAGAGCTCAGCTCACACTTTTTTTTTTTTTTTAGAGGGCAGTGTCACTGGCCCTCATATGTGGGACCGAACCGGGGCTGCTGGCTTCCCAAGCCAGCTCTTAACCACCGCGCCACTCGGGTGGCCCTGTTGTATTTTATTTTAATGTGTTGCTTTAATCAGAACTCTGTGTCCAAATGTTGTAGCTTTTGGAGGAGCTGAATTACACAGTTGGTTTATATTGATGGATGATGCAGTAAATTTTCCCAGTTCTTTTTTTCATGCTGAGAGCAGCTAAGCCAGGATTTACTCATCCTGTACTTTTTTTTCTTTTTGAGGGCAGTGTCCCTGGCCCTCATATGTGGGACCCAAATCGGGGCCGCTGGCTTCCAAAGCCAGCGCTTAACCACCGCACCACTCGGCCGGCTCCCATCCTGTACCTTTAAAGTGTATTTTTTTAAAAGATTTTAACTGGGGAATTTTGGGAGGGGAACAGTGTTGGAGAACCGGGGAAGGGGAACAGACAACTTGCTGTCCTTTTGTTCTTCAGTCTAGTTGTGGAGGACGTTGCTTCACTGGCCCGTGTTGGTATTATCATTGCACTCTTCCCTGCTGAGGCAGATCAGTTGCCGGCCTCTGGACAGCCACTCATGGCAGTTGTTGGCAGCTCACAGCGGCTGCCAGCCACTCACTCTGGCTGACGGCCACTCACTGTAGCCTATGGCAGCCCACTGCGGCAGGGGCTGCAGCTATGCTGTCCCGGGGACTCACAGCAGCCCAGCTCCAGGTGGAGCTGTTGTTCACCATCTTAGCTGTAGAGGGCAGTGTCACTGACCCTCATATGTGGGATCCAAACGGGGCCACTGGCGTCCCAAGCCAGCTCTTAACCAATGTGCCACTTGGCTGGCCCTAAAATGTATTTTTAAATATATGAAGGTAGGGCTTGATATTTTTTCTGTGTGGCATTATCTTTTCTTGGATTCAAGCACAGGGTATCAACCTTTTGAGGTCATTTTGAATCATGTTCTTTTCTCAGTTTTGTCCCAGCTCTGCTTTCTGTCTTCATTCACTGGTTGTCAAGAAGGTGAGACTAGGACAGCCCCAAAGCCACAAGCTTGACGACTCCTTGACCAATGCCCGTTAGCCTGAAAGGAAGTAGTGAAGAGTATGAGTACGGATCGCTCATCCAGTAGCAAATCTATCTAACGGCACTCATATTAGCAGAAGAGTTTTCTCTGACTTGTCCATAGGATATCACGAGAGGACTCCCCTCCTTCCCCCCAACTCAGGAGACCTTGCTTGAAAATCACACACAAGGTCTATAATATCCACTCGCTGATTAACTGCAGATATTTTTTCTTTATACAATAATTCCAAATATTGGTATTGCAAAATACTAAAGCATATAGATAAGAGTAGGGAATAATATAACAAACAAACCACGTACCTCCTTGCCTGCTTTAGCAAGTATTCACATGACATGTTTGCTTCACAAATTTTTTTCTCTTTAAGAGCTAAAACATTACTAGTACAATCGGGGCACCCTGTGACCCTTTTTTTTGATCATGATTTCAGAGTTTATCATTCTCATGCATGGTTTATAACCTAACTACACATGCACTGTGTCCATAAATATTGTATATTGATTTTGTAGGACTTTAAACTTTTTCATGCTGCAAATAACACTCTGAAATGTGCCTTGTTTTGCTCGACATAATGTTTTGAGAAGTGTGCATGCTGATGAATGTAAGTGCTAGTTCATTCTTTTTTATAGCTTAAAGTATTCCATTGCAGGCAACAATTTTATACAAAGGGACAGATAGTAAAATATTGTAGATTTTGCAGGCCATCTGTGGTCTGTGTCACATATTCTTCCTTGGTTTTATTCGTTTTTACAACCCTTTAAAAATGTACAAATCATCCTTAGGCCTTGGGCTATACAAAAATTGGACTGAGTGTGCCAACTGCTATTCTATTGTATGACTAACACTATTTCTCCATTCTCCTTCTGAGTTTTTACTTTTTTAATTTTTCAATTACAGTTGACATAAAATGTTATATTAGTTTCAGGTGTAAAACACAATGATTAGACAGTTGTATAACTTACGAAGTGATCACCCCAATGAATCTATTAGGTTGTTGGAAAAGTCATAACGTATTTTTTTCTATGTTTTTCATTGCAAAAATGTGTCATGACTTCTCCAACAACCCAATAGTACCCACCTGACACCATACATAGTTATTACAATGTTATTGACTATATTCCCTACACTATACTTTACATCAGACTTATACACTTGAAATCTATGTAACTTTGCTAACAATTGTCACCCCAATAAACTTTAATTTTTAAAAAGGAAGTACAAATTAGTAGTTTCAAAATAGTTCTTTTGATTTATATGGCTTCCTAGGTGTCAGGTTTTTCTTTAAAGCAGATGTGACAATGATTATCTTGCCTACCTACTTAGGAGGCAGATCGTGGGTGTGAAAGTGCACTTAAATGTTTTTGAAAAGGCCATTTTATTCCTTCCCCCTCTTCTCACTTCCCTTTCCTTTTTCCCCCCATCCCTTCTTCCTTTTTGCTGGCCTAGGTAGGCTCTGAATTGAATTTGCATGAAGAGATATGGGAGCTCACTGAGAAACCAAGGTGGTTGGAGACACATAGGAAGACAGATTGGGCAGTTGGGATTGGGGAGGCTGTAGCTCTGGGGCATCAGTGGCTGGGACATTCAGGAGGCACTCTCATTCTAGGCAGCCTCTTAGCTGGAAACAGCTCTTCCTGTGTTTAAATGCTCTGGGACTAAGGTCAGATGCTTGGGCTGATGGCCTGTTCTGCTACCAAATAACTGTGTAACTGAGCTAACCTTACAGACCTTTTGTCTCTTCATCTATGAACTGCATCTGTCAACACAGGTTTGACAGGATTGTTGTGAAAATTAAATGTGATAAGCTGAAAACATGGGCATGTGGTGCAGGCCCTTGGGAAGATGCTCACTAGAGATGAATTTACTCAATTACTGTTTACCTATGGAGGGTTGATTTTTAGGATCTCTATACTAGACAGCAAGGCCTCAGTGGGGTATGTGCCTACGTTTCTTTTTGTAGTATTGGTAACGTTAATGAATATTAATGAAATTTGTAACCTTACAAAAGGCAATTAAAGTGAGCTTGGATGCCATGTTTGGCACCTTTTCTGGTCACGATGCAAAGCAGTGATGAATTAATTTTTTTTGTGTGTGGGAAGGTTTTACTAATGAATTTAATTTCTTTAATACATAGAAGATGGCTCTTCAGATTTTTAATCTCATCTTGTGTCACTTTTGGTGAATTGTATTCTTCCAGCAATTTGTCCATTTTACCTAAGTTACTGAATTTATTGGCAGATGTTGTGAGTAATATTCCTTTATATATTGAATGTCTGTGGGACTGTAGTGATGCCCCCTTCCTTTCTGATGTTGGTAACTCACATTCTGTCATTTCTTCCCCCAATCAGTCCAGCTAGAAGTTTATTAATTTTGCTGATCTTTTCAAAGAACTACCTTCTGTAGGTCTACTTTTAAAGCTATCCCCAAATAAGAACGTTGAGAAGAAAAATATGCATAAATAATAACATCATTTATACATCACTGTAGACACCTTTTTTCTGCCTTAACTACATGTTTAATAGGACGTAGCCTGGTGACAGGCATGTGGACATACTAAAGACTTTTTTCAAAATTGAATTGAATTCACATCTTTATTTCTCAGGTGTGCCATATTCAATCCTTCCTCATCCTCTGCAGTCAAAGATTGCCTGGACTGCCAAGTAGGGGGGGATGAAGGTTGGCTAAGGGCTGGAGTGCCGGGGGCCGACAGCATCCCAGTGTCTGACAAGGCCACATTGAAATAAAGATCCACGCTCAGCACTGGATGTCTGAGATGCTGCCTTCTGGTTGGTCATGTAATATCTCCTGTCTCTATGAACCCATGTGCCTTTCCTCCTATAGGAGACACTATACTCACTGCATTTATGACAAGGCCCTGGGGTACCCTGATGATAGCTGGTTGTGTAAGCCAACAATGGGGCTAGATTTCCTAAAGAAAAGGCAACTCCCTAAAACAGGGTACAGCCCAAGGGGACCCCTGAACTGAGATATTGGGGACTCAAGCCCTTTGGCCTATGCAGCTGTGAAAGGTTTCCTTGGAGACCAGGAGACCAAGGTCTCTCGGCCATGAGAGTTCTGATAAGAGACAACTTACTGACCATGAGGTATTTTAATTAACAACCTTGTTTAACTCTTTGCTTTGTACATTGCTGTAGCAACAAAAACTGAAGCTCTGACTTGGAAACAGATGTTCCCCTCTATTGCAATAATATGCAGCTCTTCGTAGGATAGGAAAAGTTTGAAACTCCTTTTGCTACTAAGTTCAAGTATACACCTGTAAGGTAGTCATGGTAACCACTCTTTAACGATAAGTAAAGTCCTTGAACGGGCCACAGTGTATCCTGGAAAAATACAATTACAAAAAGGTAAAAGCTCTGAGAAAGAGAAAAACATCCTGATCATGTGAAACATATTTGCAATTGAGGTAATGGTCAGAAGCCCCTATAAAAGGGGCCAGGCTTTAATAATAAAGTGTGTGTGTGATGCTCCTGTGAACCTCTTTCCGGTGTCTCCCTCCTTCTTTCTCCTCGCTGACGCCATCCCACCCGAGGGAACCCCTGGTCCTCGCGGGGGCTGGCTCCCCGCACTGGAAATTTGCAAATGGGGAATGAGGACATGTGAAAGGGTCAAACTGGCTGATGCAGCTACATTGTAATGTGGATAATAGTGGCTGTGGTTGCTAGCCTTTCCTTATTAAGGTTGATTCTGCAGTTTTCAGTGTGTAGGAGACGGAGAAAGAAGACTGAGAGAGAGAGAGAATCTTTATATTTCCAGAGATAAGTAGTTTTTTAATGTTTGCTTCAGATTGGAAGCTATTTCTGGTATTTCTAATTGTGTGTCAGGAGACCCAACAGTAATTTGGACTCTGTGGATAGGATAAAATTGAATTTTTTGTAGGGAAAATAATATTAGACATAAATGAAAAGCATCTTATAATCAGGTTATTACAATGGCATATGTTCACTATGTTTAGGGAAAAGTAAAACAATAAATTCATGACTTTTGAACTTTTGAGAATTGGCTACTTTGAGTTGAACTTAAGGACATAGAGTTGTTATCGTCTGTTAATGTAGACATTTTCTGAGTTCTTGTGTGTGTAGACCAGGATCCAAATGTCAAGGTTAATTAAAGGAAGTGTGTGTGTGTTGTGTTGTGTTGTGTTTATATGTGTATGTGTGTGTAGAGCGATGAATATCTAGAAAGAATCTAGAAAAGTTGCTAATTCTTTGACTTCAAAGTTTTATGCATTTTTAAACCTTTTAGAAGTACATTTGAATTAGTTAATGCTTAGTAAAAAGGATGATAGGACATTGAGCAGAGACTTGGTTAACTGATTGCCTCTCTTTCAAAGTAAGAGTGACTGGCAGAACAAATATTTCAAATGTGCCATGAAACTCAGCTAAACAGTCCAAAAGGAATGGAGATTTTTTTTTCTCCAAAGGGAGTGGCGTCTGATTTTCTGGTAAACATGGGCCATCCAGAAATATATTTTGCTTGCGTATTTTTCAGCCTTATATTTGTTATCTTTCTGCCTTTATTTTTTTGTTTCTTAGCTGAACCATCCTGCTACCTGTTGGCAGCTCAGCGGCTGCTCAGCTTGGGCCAGGAATCCAACCGGCAACCCTGTTGCTCAGAGCTCGCACTCTTGAGTGAGCTCTTACCCAACTGAGCCACTTGGCCAGCCCTTCTTTCTGCCATTCTTTAAAGAAAATCCCATACATATTAGAAACATTCTTTATGTTTCTAATGGCATGTTTAAAGACATGTTTGCAGTATATGCTTTGGTAAATGAAGAAGATATGTGAACAGTGGCTTTTAAATACAGTGTTTTTTAATTTAATAATAAATCCTTGTTATCAATTACCTTAGTAAGCAAAATATCTGTTGAACACCCACTATGTGCCAGGCACTGTACTTGGCACCAGTGAACAAAACAAAATCTTTGTTTTTGTTGAGCTTATATTCTAGGGATATGAATTAGACATATTTCTCTTTTACCTAAAAGTAGAACATTAGTTAATTGGAAAATTTGGTTAAATATGGACTAAATGAAGTTTATAGGTATTTTCATTACTAAAAATTTTCCTTGTGCATGTCCAAACTCATCAGATTGTACACATTAAATATATGCAAGTCTTTGTATACAAATTATACTGAATTAAGGCCATAAAGAATTTACCGTAGTTTTATTCTTACCCTAAAGTTGATTTAGGTGCATTTTATTGGTTTTGCTCCAGTATGGAAGTTTCTCAAACCTCTGCTCTATGTTAGACGTCTGTGATTAGGATCCCACACTGTTCTCATCAACCTATACCAGATGAATTTATTTATGTATTTGACTATTGCAGATCCAAGAAGTGATATACACTATATATATATCATATATATATATAGAGAGAGAGAGTGAGAGAGACAGAGAGACAGAGACAGAGAGAGAGACAGAGAGACAGAGAGAGAGACAGAGACAGAGAGTGTTTTAAACATTTTAATATTTTAATATTTTTCTACGCCAAAGAACATTTTCAGCTATAATCAGTATAGTATACATAGTTGCTATACTATTGCAATCAAAACAATGGTCTAGACGATTGTATAATGGTATATACGCATATATATTGGGTTATCGGAAAAGTCATGATGCATTTTTGCAACGGAAAACATAGAAAAAAATACGTCATGACTTTTCTGACAACCCAATAAATGTGTAAGACAATATGAAGTCTTCAGGATTTGAGGATGAATTCATATCCACTCTTCCTCAGTTGAGCTCACCTCCAAATGTCCTGGGGAGAAAATCCTTCTGTATACTAACAAGACTTTTCATTCAGGCTTGGTTTTTGTCTGGGTGTAGGCTTTGATTTTCATTTTTGGAGTCTGTGGCCACAAGCCAGTGGAAGTTATTATACTTAATGCTACTCAATGGAAAGACACCCCTCCCCACGTCCATATAAAAGTGTGTTGTTAAGACTGTGCTTGGGTTCACTGGAGCATGCTAGTGCTGCTTATATAGCTTCTCAGGTTTCCTTCTAGAGCCTGTGTTTGAAGAATCCAGCATAGGACCTTCTCATTCCTCATCCATCTCTATGATGTAAGGAGGTCATGGTAGTGCAGCTTTGAATTGGGGGCACTGAGCAGACACAATCACACACAAGGAGAACTGAGGTCATCTTTGCAAGGCCCAAGCCAATTATTTATCCATTTTAAAACTATTTATATCCTACCTGTTTCTAAAAGTTTTTCATGTTGTTTACAACCATAAACACATGTAAAACAATACCATTAAATAAGAACAGAATAAAGCATTTGAAAAGAAGGAAGGGAAGATAGATGTGGGGGGAAAATATACTAAGACTTGTTGTGGGAGTTCAAACACCAGGGTAGGTAAGGATGTGCGTGCAAATATTTATGAGTGTCTAAGGTTCAAGTGTCATGAAAGGCAGGAAATGCAAGAGATTTTTTCCATTGCAGAGGGTCAAGTGGACGATTATTTACAAAGTTTACTGTACATGAATAACTGTTTAAAGACAGTTTGGGGCTGGCTGGGTAGCACAGAGCTGGCTTGGGATGCCAGCGGCCCCGGTTCACATCCCACATATGAGGGCCAATGACACTGCCCTCTTAAAAATAAAGACAGTTTGCTATGCCATTAGAAACATGTTTGCTGACAACCTGCAGCAGGATGCAGAACTTTGGTCTTGGGGTTACAGGTGGTTCTGCTACCACCATTTCAATGTTAGATAACCTGATAGAGGGCCTCCACACATGGATCATGTCGGAACTTCCTTTGCCTGGCTATGGAAGGCAAGGGTTTTTTCCTTTAACTCAACTCACTGATGCCTCTTCTCTCTGTCTGAGGCAGGATGATAAGGCAGTTGGTAGGGCAGATAGTTGGTAGGGCCTGCTTATTTCTGATCATTGATTGTGCCTTGGGAGGCCATTCCCAGAAACCAGCTTAGTGCAGTGAGGCTTACCCACTTCCGGGTGCCTAGACAGAATTATTTCAGAAAGTCTTTATAGGCAGAATACTCATGTAATAAAAAATAGATATGAAATTTGGGCTCAGTGGAAGCAAGGAAGAATTGGACAACTCCCCAAATGCTCTGGAGGGATTCTCCAGACTTTTTGAGGCCCTGGGCAATTTCAAAGGGGAACTGACTACTACTTCTTGCCTCCTTTTGATAAAAGAAATTTAAAAAGTGGAGCTTAGACCACTGCTAGGGAAATAGACCTCGTTATATTTATTTAGGTGGAATTGCCTACTAGTTAGGTTTGAATTCCAGCTCTGCTAGCTGAGTGATTTCTGGGAAGATATTTAGCATCTTTGTGTCTCTGTTTTCTCATCTGTATAATGAGGATAAGAATAGAACCTACTTCATTGAATTGTTAGGATTGAGTGATTAGTGTCTGTAAAGTGCTTGGAATGGTCCCTGGCATGAAATAAGAGCGCAGTAATTTTTCTGAGCACAAGAGAGGAACCGGAAGAGATTTTATCACCCAGTTTTCTCAGGCAAGAAATCGAAATAAGTGTGGGAAAAAAATAGCAGAAGCATTCAGGATCTGTAGGGATTGTGGAGTAGATAGTAATAATCATATCATGTGTGCCTATTATATTTGTTCTGACAATTCAGAGTACTAAACAAGTATAAACATGTATTGAAAGGAAAGTCTGCAATTTCTGCCTAAACAGCCGGTAAACTGGCATATGTTCAAGGAGATTTTAGTAACAGTAAGTAAGGTCTTAGTCAGTAAAACTTTAAGATGTATTTTATAGTATCAGGGTGCCTTTCTGGTTATATCTGTAGAACCAGTTTTGCTATAGTGATCTAAGTAGGGGTTTATACTGTTCGTTTTCTACTTGTCATTTTGCCAGGGTAGGGAAGAAAATTTTCTGAAACAGTTTCATTACGATAATGAAAGAGCAGTTTTTTGCCTTAAAAAAACAATCTAATAAACGTTTATGGAATGCCTAGTACATGTAGTGGCAGTACACCTAGATGTTTTTAAATAAACATTTTTATGGAAGTATGAAATGTATGGGTGAAGCCTGATGAGTTTTCACAAAGTACACACACCCATGTAGCCCCCCATCTAGGTCAAGAAACAGGAGTACCTCCACTCCCAGAAGCCTCCCTTATACCCCTTCTCAACTGCATTACCAGCCCTCCTTCCCAAAGAGTAACCATGAAGCAGAAAGCTGACGTCTAACATCACAGATTAGTTTTTTCCTGTATTCTTAAAATTTTATATAAGTGTAATCAGAGGCCTAGCTTCTTTTATTCAACACTGTATGAATATACTGCAATGATTGAGATGTAGGTTACTTCCAGATTGGAATTATTAAAAGTAATGCTGCTGAAAATATGTATGCAGTTCTGTTCCATCAATACAGGCATACCTTGGAGATATTGTGCGTTTGGTTCCAGACCACTGCAATAAAGTGAATATCACATTCAAGCAAGTCACAAGACTTTTTTAGGGGGTTCCCAGTGCATATGTGAGCACTATACTGTATTTTGCTAAGTGTACAATAGCATTATGTCTAAAAAACCAATGCACATACCTTAATTAAAAATGCATTATTGCTAGAAAAAAAAACTAACTATCATCTGAGTCTGTTGGAAAATGGCACTGCTAGACTTGCACAGTGCAGGGTTGCCACAAACCTTCAATTTGTAAAAAATGCAGTATCTGCGAAGCACAAATAAAGAGAAATGCAACAAAATGAGGCATGCCTGTACTGAGTAGAATTGGGCAATAGGGAATGCTATCGTTGAAACCTAAAATGTGCTTGTAAAAAATTTACACTCCCACAAGCAGTGCATAAGAGCTCCAGTTGCTCCACATCCTTGCCAACACTTGGTTTTACACTTAATAATACAATAGGTGTGTAGTAGTATCTCCTTTTTGTTTGAATTTGCATTTCCTGATGACTAATAAGCTTGAGTTCCTTTTCACTCACTATCTTTAGTGGCTATTGTGTGTGTGTGTGTGTGTGTGTGTGTGTGTGTGTGTGTGTGTGTGATGTGACTGTTCAAATCTTTTTGCCCATTATAAAAATTGAGTTGTATTCATTTTTTTGGTCCTCTATCTCCGTGCTTTCATGTGGGATTGTTTTCTTTGGGCATGAAGTACTACCATCAATATTTGCTTTAGAGCAGGTCTGCTGGTGACAAATTCCCTCATTTTTGTTTTGTCATAAAACGTCTCTTACACCTTCATCTTTGGATATGGAGCTATATGTTAGAGGTCATTTTTCCCCCCACTTTCAGGTATAATTCCTTTGTTTTCTGGCTTCTGTTATTTCTGTTGAGATGCCCGCTGTCCTTATTATTGCTGCTTCTTTGACGTTAATCTGTTTTCCTTTTTTGGTTTGTATTTTAAGAAATGAAAACATACAACTGCTTTCTAAGGTTTTGACTTTGGTGCTCAGCAAGTTTAACATGATATGTTTAGTTATGGTTTTCTCTGTATTTATTCTGTTTGGGGTTTAGTTTGATATTTTAACATTTTGGGTAAATTCTTAGCCTTTATAACTTTAAATATTGCTTCTGACCCATTCCGATTTCTTCAGCCTCTCCCTCTCCCCTCCACCCTGCCCCCCCACCGCCATCTCTCTCTCTCTGATATTTTCACTTTCCCATAAGTTTCTCATGCTTTTTTGTTTCTCCATTTTCTTCTGACTGCCTTTTAGTTAGCACGAATTATCTTTAGAGTTATTTCTAATTTATTAAACCCACCTATTCATTTCTTAATTGCACTTACGGTATTTTTCAGTTGTAGAATTTTCATTTCAGTTTTTAAAATAGTTTCCAGTCTATGATGAATTCTCTATCTTGTTATATAATTTCTTGAACATATCAATTGCAGACATTTTAAAGTCCATGTCAGATAATTCCAATATCTGTATCTCCAATGGGTATGTTCTGATTTTATGTTTTTATTCTTGGATTTTGATCATTTTTTTTGGTTTTTGTTAGCATGCCATATTATTTTCAATTAAATGTCAGATATTTTTATTAAAAATAGGGATAATTTGAAGCTCTGGGTGAGTTCTCTTTCTCCAGGAAGATTTTACTTTTGTTTATGGCAGGCAATTGGATTAGATACAGATCAACTTGACTCATTCACAAGTTGAGTTGGTTGAAATTTATACTTCAGTCTTTGGGAGGGCTTATCTATTTCTGGTCGCCCTTACTCCCAGTGTCTTGTCCTTTGGGTTCCCACCAGAAAGCTTCGGGTGTATACCAGGGCCATGTTAGGGCTGGAATGTCAACATATGCTCCCACACTCACCAGCTTTGAGAGACTGCTAAAAGCTGTGTTTAGATTCTTAGTCTCTTAGTACCCATTATCATACGGGCAAATGTCTTGTGGGGGGAAAGCAGCTTTAGAATTTTCTCTTGGGATTTTTCTGTTCTTTGAGATCTTGATCCCAGAAGTACTCACTGCTTTCTGATGCCTTTGAACAGGTGTTTGTACAGTTGTTCTTGGCAGAAATATTGAACGAAAACAAATCAATCGGCCACTGCCAGCTTGGAAATCTTTTTGCTTTTGGATGCATTTTCTAGGGAATTAAGAAAGCATGAAGTGATAGAATTGTACAATCTTTAAAGAAAATTTAAGTGTTCGTTGATGACTGTGAGTGAGGCTAACATTGTTCTTGAATTAGTCTGTGCAGATCTGGCCTTTGAATCCTGGGAAAGTTTCTGGGATACGTATGGGACAGTGTGAAATCTATAATGAGTTTGTTCCATAGTTAAGAACCAGAGTCAATTAAAGAAGATATTCAAGTGGCTATTAAGTGCATGAAAAAATGCTTGACATCGTTAGTCATCAGGAAAATGCAAATCAAAATCATAATGAGATACTATTTTATGCCCACTAAGATGGTTAGAATTAAAAAGTTAATAATAAGGCCGGCTGAGTGGCTCAGTTGGTTAAGAGTTAGCTTAAGAGCACGAGCTCTGAGCAACAGGGTCGCTGGTTCGATTCCCACATGGGCCAGTGAACTGCACCCGAGCTGAGCTGCTGCTGAGCTGCCAACAGGTGGCAGGATGGCTCAGCAGTGAGAGCATGTGCCCCTAACAACAAGGTTGCCAGTTCTAGATGGTGGACTATGCCCACCCACAAATAAGACTGAACTCGACACCTTGAGCTGAGCTCACGCCCGGATTGCTCAGTGGATAGAGCGTGTGCTCTTAACATGAGGCTGCTGTTTTGCTCCCTCATGGGATGGTGGCTACGCCCACCCACAATTAATGGAACACAGCACCTTGAGTTGAGTGGCATGACTGGACTTGGAGCTGAGCTTGCTGCACCCTCTACAACTAGTATTTAAGGACAACAACTTGGCTGGTCCCCTTCTCCAATTCCCCAACATTGTTCCCCTCCTCCAATTCCCCAATAAAATCTTTTTTAAAAAGTTAATAATATTAAAAATTCAAGTTAATAAGAATAAAAATCAATGAGGATGTAGAGAAATTGGAATGCTCACACACTGCTGGTGGGAATGTAAAATGGCACAATCACTTTGGAAAAACAGTCTGACGGTTCCTTAAGCAATTAAACATAAAGCTACCATATGACCCAGTAATTTACTCCTGTAAATCCCATAAAAATGAAAACATGTTCATACAGGAATGTTCATAGCAGCACTATTCATGATAGCGATAAGGTGGAAACAGTTCAAACTTCCATCAACTGATGAATGGAAAAACAAATGCAGTATACACTGGAATTTTTTTTTGTTGAATATTATTTGACCATAAAAAGGAACAAAGGACTGATGTGCTACAATATAGGTGAGCTTTGAAAACATTATGCTAAGTGAAAGAAACCAGTCACAAAAGATCACATATTATATGATTTCCTTCACATGAAAGACCAGAGTAGGGAAATTGATAGAGACAGAAAGTAGATCAGTGGTTGCTTAGGGCTGGGTGAAGTGAGGTTGAAGGAACGATAACTAAAGGTCCGGAGTTACTTTTTGAAGTGATGAAAGTCTACTCAAATTGACTCTTCTTTTTCCTCAGGATTGCTTTAGATATTTGGGAACTTTTGTGGTTCTATACAAACCATAGATTTTTTTTTGTTTTATTTCTGTGAAATAAGCCCTTGGGATTTTGATAGGCACTGCATTGAATCTTTAGATTGCTTTAGGTAATGTGGACATTTTAAGATGTTGTATGTATGGAATGGAATACTCCTCAGCCATAAAAAGATGAAATATTGCCATTTGTGACAACATGAATGCATCTTGAGGGTATTATACTAAGTGAAATAGGTCAGACGTAAAAGGACAAAAACCATATGATTTCACTGATATGTGTAATATAAAACAAAAAAGTAACTAACAAAATAAAAACAATCTCATATATACAGACAATAGAATGGTGGTTACCTTAGGGGCAGGAGCTGGGGGGAAAGTGAAATGGGTAAAGGGGGTTAAATATATGGTAACAGAAGGAAACTATACTTTTGGTGGTCTAGAGTATACAGATACTGAATTTTAATGCTGTACACCTGAACTTTATCTAATGTTATTAGATAACACTTTGGGCCAATCACTGTGCTAGGTGCTAGTGATAAAACTCTGTACAAAACAGTAGCTACCTCTAGGAGAGTGCACTAAACCCAAGGTACCAAGTGATGAGATAAAGATATGAATACATAGGTGGCTGTGTGATCCCAAAACAGCGGCAATTAACTGAGCTTGGGAGAGAGTCTTGGGAGCATTTAGCACCACTAAACGAATGTAGCTGAATAAGGCTGAGGAAAGGCATCCTTGATGGGGAAGCACTTTAACTGAACCTTGAAGAACAAGTAGGGGTTATCTGGGCAGACAAAGAAAAGAGGAAGGCTGGTGGCAGAGAAACAAATGAGTTAGGACCCTGTGGCAAGAGCCATATGAGCATTAACAAGTGACAGAACTGAAAATGGAGGAGGAAAATGACTTAGAGCAGTACTTCTCAAACTTTAATGGTCATACAGATCACCTGGAAAGTCTTGTTAAAATACAGATTTTGGAGCCTACCAAGTGGCACGTTGGTTAAGAGCTGGCTTGGGATGCCAGCTCTGAGCAGCAGGGCCCCAGTTTGCCTCCCACATGAGGGCCAGTGACACTGCCCTCTACAGCTAAGATGGTGAACAACAGCTCCACCTGGAGTTGGGCTGCTGTGAGTCGCCGGCAACGACATAGGCTGCAGTGGGGCTGGCTGGAAGCTGGCGTGAACTTTCATGAGCTGTCGTGAGCAGTCATGAGAAGCTGTCCAATGGCTGGCTAGCGACTGCCTCACCAGGGAAGAGCGCAATGATGATACCAACATGGGCCAGTGAAGCAAAGTCCTCCACAACTAGACTGAAAAAAAAAAGGACAGCAACTTGTCTGTTCTCCTTCCCCGATTCCCCAATGCTGTTCCCTTCCCCCAATTCCCCAATAAAATCTTTTTAAAAAAGTACAGACTTTGGGGTGGCTGGTTAGCTCAGGTGGTTAGAGCGCAGGCTCATACCACCAAGGTTGCCAGTTCGATAACCACATGGGCCACTGAGGTGCACCCTACACAACTAGATTGAAACAACTACGTGACTTGGAGCTGATGAGTCCTGGAAAAACATACTGTTCCCCAATAATCCCCAATTAAAAAAAATACAGGGCCGGCTGAGTGGCGAGGTGGTTAAGCGCTGGCTTGGGAGGCCAGCGGCTCCGGTTCGGTCCCACATATGAGGGCCAGTGACACTGCCCTCAAAAAAAAAAGAGAAAAATACAGATTCTGACTCTGTGGGTTTGAGGTGGAGCACTTGTAAATTTCCTGTCAGTTTCAGTGCTGCTGGTTCACGATCCATGCTGAGTAGCAGCAAGAGCTTAGAGATCTGTTTGGGTGTGATACGGGAGGAAGATGAAAAGCCCCAAGTTAGCACATAGATTTCTGGATAGGATGATCTGCAGTGATGGTGTCATGGGCTGTTAGAGGAAATGTACAAGGAGATTTCAGGGAACCATTAAGTTTTGTTCTGTCCATGCTTTTTTCTGGTTTGTTTGAGGGGGGGGGTTATTTTTGTTTTTGTTTTTTTAGTAACCTGTAAGATATCTAGGAAGAGAAATCTGGTAGACTCTTAGATAGAAGGAGAAAATAAAACCATGGTTCCGAAGTGTAAGAGAGAGAGAGAGAGATGTGCTTATGAATGAAAATGAAAAGGGGCTGCAAAGAAAGAGAGGGAGATCAGGAGACAATGATGTGATCACTTCCACAGGAAAAATTTCAAGAAGGTGGGAATGAACACAACATCAAATGTTACAGAGACATCAGGAATGAGCAAAACCAGAATCCAGGCTGCAGGGAGTGAAGGATTAGAAAGTCAGTGTTCTGAGTAGAGGTCATTCAAGAGGGTTGACTGAAAAGTGTCAAAGAGAAAGTGTAGTAGTAGACAGAAAGAAGTGCAGGGTGAAGTGGGGGTTCTTCCTCTCTTCCTCACCCATTTCTTTTTCTTTCCTTCTTTTCTCCTTCTTCCCTCCCTCCCTGTTAGCATTATTATAGAAATTTCCCAACATATAAAAAGACTGAGAGGATATTATGACTCTCCATGTGTCTATCACACAGCTTCAACAGTTTTGTACGTTTTGCCAACTAAGGATGTGTTTTAGATGCAGCTCATTTAATCATATTCATACACTCAGTAGAAAAAGCCAAGATAGAAGAGAATTGATGGAGCAAGATTTTTGAGAAGGAGGCCGTGATGGAGTATAGTACAGGTAGAGATCCTTCTCCAGATAGTGAGAAAGACACGGTGTCTACTGAGTGGAGAGAAAGGATTAAGAATCACAGACCCTCAGAAGGCTGGTTAAAAGTTCCATTTCCAGAAGCTTACTGTGTAATGCGTCCAGTTTCCTTCCACCACTGCACTCCATATCCCTTCAGGTTGCTTCAGTTCTTCCCTTGAAGCCGTTCGCTAGTTTTTTTTGGAAAAATCTATTCCACCCAAGCATCTCACAAGATCAGTCTCATTTTATTGGAGATCTAGTGTCCATGGAGAGTGGTCACATTACAGAGAATGAGCATTTAATGTCCCCCATCTTGGGTGCAGCATCTGTTACCTCTCCAAAGTAACAGAAATTGTTTTCCTGGTCCTACAAATAGAATTCCCTTTCTAAGAGAAATCCTGGAGAAGAAAATGTTCTCCATCACTTAACACAGAGGTTAATTTTGAGGTATCAAGTCGGGAAATGAGCAAATTCATGCCTAATAACAATTAATTTCTCTGTGAAATAGGAAAAGATTTCACTTGGAAGGAGTTCGTTTGGCTGGAATTGAGTGGAAAGAAACGTATAAGTGTGGTAAGGGTTGGGAATATTGCCAAAGCATTGTTTTTAGCTTTACCTAACTAAAGTGTTGTCTTGCCTTCTAATAAAAGACAAAAACAGCAAAAGGCACCCCCCCACACACACACATACACATTCATAGGAAATGAGAATAGGATTATTAGGGGATGATGTTACTTCTACAAAGTGCCACTTAAATAGGTGGGACTGCTGACTGGTCCCCTTTTATGTTGACTGTGGGAAGATAAGATTGGGAAATGGTGTTGCAACTTTTCTTCATTTAATACTGAAAAGATAGTAATTTGCATGTGCATCATCCTAGCCATTCATTAGATAACAGCTTAATTCTTTTTTTTTTAAAGATTTTATCGGGGAATTGGGGAAGGGGAACAGTGTTGGGGAACCAGGGAAGGGGTACAGACAAGTTGCTGTCCTTTTGTTCTTCAGTCTAGTTGCGGAGGACATTGCTTCACTGGCCCGTGTTGGTATCATCATTGCGCTCTTCCCAGGTGAGGCAGATCGGTCATTGGCCTCTGGATGGCCGCTCATGGCAGCTCTTGCAGCTCACGCTGGCTTCCTGCCACTCACTGTAGCCTATGGCAGCCCACTGCAGCAGGGGCTGCAGCTATGCCGTCCCTGGGGACTCGTGCAGCCCAGCTCCAGGTGGAGCTGTTGTTAACTGTAGAGGGCAGTGTCACTGGCCCTCATATGTGGGATCCGAACCGGGGCCGCTGGCGTCCCAAGCCAGCTCTTAACCAGCATGCCACTTGGCCAGCCCACCAGCTTAATTCTTGAGGTAGAATGTACATTCTAAGCATTTTGTACAA
This sequence comes from Aselliscus stoliczkanus, assembly GCA_033961575.1. Classification (NCBI taxonomy): domain Eukaryota; kingdom Metazoa; phylum Chordata; class Mammalia; order Chiroptera; family Hipposideridae; genus Aselliscus; species Aselliscus stoliczkanus. The sequence continues at coordinate 108,222,119 of CM066737.1, forward strand.
GAGTCTTATCTCCCAATTGTATCACTCTTCCTGGCCCCCGTTCTATCTGTGACATTTTGAAGTGAGCACCCAACAGTGGGAGTGATCATTGAAGTCCATGATTTCAAGAGAATTTCTTTGCATTCGCAGGCTTCAGTGATTGGTACTACTATGCAACAGTCGGGTAATAATTGGCTAACTCTTGGGATCGGGAAAAAGATGCAATTTGGAAATAATTGGCCTAACAGGAGAAAAATGAATAGATGCTTAAAAATTGTTTAGGTCATTGCATTGTTAAAAATAATACATCATTTGGAATTAAAGTACCATCAATATAACAATACAAATACTGTATGTGTGTGAATACATTATTTACATTTTAATTGTTTATGCTTAGCTCATCTGCATTTGAAGTATTTTTCTTATAGAGGAAAAAACATAAGGACTAAAAGAAAAGGATTCAATACTAGATTCTTAGACTATAGAAATTTGTAAGCACACATATAAAAATATATCACCAGTGTGTACTGCTTTATAATGTTTCACTCAAATAGCCTCTCAGGAAAAATAACCCAGTAAAATTACCTCCCAGTTTCCTCCTGTGATAGTATCTCTATCTTTTAAATTTGGTTAGTAGTTAACAGTCTTTCTATTGAATCATACTGATGATTTAAATCTATGCCAAAGACTATGAAAACAGTTGAAGCTTTGAGTAAAACTGACCTTCTCCCTGGCAAATAAGTACCAAAGCTTCAGAGTTTTTATGCCTACCCTATATAGATGTTTTCCCACAGATTCAGAACTTAAATAAGAAAAAAAACACCTATATTACCATACATTTAAAATTATGCATTTAGCTAGAGACAATTATGTTTCATGGACATTACATTTTAAGAAGCAGGCATGAAAGGTGTTGTCACCACAATTTTATGGCTGAGAAAACCAAACCCAGAGATATTGCCATTTCCCCAGTGTAGTCTGGCGAGACAAGTCTAAAACCGGAGCCAGACTCCTGTTTGCTAACTCCAAGCCCTGCCTCCCAGGGTGGTAGGCGGTAGCAGCCTGTAGTGAGCGGGTGTATTTCCATTTTGACCACACAGTCTGTGCTCATGAGTTGGCAGCACATTTCTTAGACTACAGAACTCATAGCCAAAACAGTGCCATGCTTCCAAACACAGTACCACGTTCCATTTAAACGAGCCACATCTTGTCCTACTGTTTTGTATAAGCTGGATGAACCCATTCGCCATAAGTCATTTGAAGAAATAAACAGCTTAGAGTTAAGACTTCTTAAAACACTAAGGCATTTCAGTCCCAGATAGATGGGCTCTCAGTAACTGAGGTTCTCATTTCTTCAGCAGTCTGTAGAATTTAAGAATACAACTGAAGAGTAAAGAAACATGAGCATTCTATGGTCAGTATATAAATGTGAGAGGTCCTGCAGATAGAACTCACGGAGCAATGCATTCTTGAATGCCTTCTGTTTGTGTACCTACTACTGGTGTATGTTGAGGGGCATCAAGACTGAATATCAGACATGGTCATGCTTGACTCCTCAGAAGCTTATAAACTAATTGAGGAAACAAAACACACCATGTAAAGGACTCTGCATATTCAGACAGAGCAAGATGGGGCCAGGAAGGTATTGTAGGTCAAGCTGACCCTGAAGCAGACAAGGATTTGAGTGCAGGTATTTTTGGAGGAAGGTGTAAGGAACATGGGAGAAGGGAAATGAGACAGGGAAGGGAAGGCAGCCAATAAAGGGAACATTATTAGATAGCTGTCACCACAGCTGACTAGAAAATAATCCTATGAGAAAACACTGGTAAACAGTATAGAACATGTGCCTAGAGCTATTCTGCTCCAGGGGTGGGGGAGCTAGGGTAACTACATCCCAGCTCTTAGCAGGGCTACAGTTGGGGCACCGAGGACTCTCCCAAGGGTACCAATTCCCCAGAGTTGTCCAGCACCTGGGCAGAGCATCCTTCCACAGCCCTAGAAAAAGCCCTCAGGCATAGTGAGCAGGTACTGACAGGTGGGAGTCAGCCTGTGCATATGAAACAGAAGCGTCCAAGGAATACGGGGGAGAGGGATAACAGTGTCTGCCACAGTAGGGGTCTTGGTGCATGCGAGACTTGACAGTGCTCTTTCCCTTCTCTCCCCAGGTCTCTGCATGTTCTTATCCTTGTTGTCCATTGTGTACGGAGCCTTGCGCTGCAACATCCTGGCCATCAAGATCAAGTACGATGAATACGACATCAAAGTGAAGCCGCTAGCCTACCTGTGTATCTTCCTCTGGAGGAGCTTTGAGATTGCCACCCGAGTCATTGTCCTGGTCCTCTTCACCTCTGTCCTGAAGGCCTGGGTGGTGCTGGTTGTGCTCATCAACTTCTTCAGTTTCTTCTTGTACCCCTGGATCCTTTTCTGGTGCAGTGGCTCCCCATTCCCTGAGAACATCGAGAAGGCTCTCAGTCGCGTGGGTACCACCATCGTGCTGTGCTTCCTCACCTTTCTCTACGCTGGTATCAACATGTTCTGCTGGTCAGCTGTGCAGCTGAAAATCAATAACCCTGACCTCATCAGCAAGTCCCAGAACTGGTACCGGCTGCTTGTGTACTACATGCTGAGGTTCATTGAGAACGCCCTCCTCCTGCTCATGTGGTATCTTTACAAAACCGACATCTATATGTATGTGTGCGCGCCCCTGTTGATTCTGAAGCTGCTCATTGGGTACTGCACAGCCGTTCTGTTCATGCTGGTGTTCTATCAGTTCTTCCACCCATGCAAAAAGCTCTTTTCCTCCAGCGTTTCTGAAAGCTTTCAGCAGTGGATCAAGTGTGTTTGCTGTCCTTGCAGGCGGCAGAAATCCTCCGAGTCTGTAGGAAAGGCAGATCTAAGGTCAGCCAGAGACAGAGATGAGACACCTTCTAGCAGTAAAATCAGTTCTATGCCCAGCCAGACCTTGACTGTTAATGAGTTCTGCCCTGCTTAATGGGACCTGGCTCTCTTGGGGCAGAGACATACAGTTTTTGGGGTTGTTCCCTGGGCTTTGAACAAGTGATGAGCCCTGCACAGTTAACAAAGCAGGGATTAGCTCTCAACATCTTGTGAGTTGCTCCCCTTCACAGAGCTCTTGGGTGTGTGAGAACTATGCAGAGAAGTCAGGGAAACCCCTGAGTGTTGGAGGGCACCATTCATAGTTGACCATGTTCTCCCAGGCACGCCTGGCTTTTTCACTGACAAAGTCCCCACGATACCCGTTGAGCTGGCTAGCTCCATCAGGTAGAATGAGGATAGGGGCTTGTTTTCTAGCTTTCTGGACTACTGGTCCAGGTAGCCTAATGTTTTATTATCCAAGAGTTTTCATCCAAGAGCTGTCCTGACGAACAGCAAAGGTTACTGGGGTTTTACCATCAGTAACATCATTTCTGGCAGAGTTTTCAGAGACAGCTGTTCAAGTTTGGTTTTTTTAATAGACAGATGTTCCATTTTCATCTCATTAGGGCTCTTTGTTCACAACCAACTGTAGCCACTGTGGACTGCTATCTCCAATGGATTCAAAAGTCTAGATTGGAGACTTTCTTCCCAAAGGTCCATGGATACAGAATTGAATCCTAAATTTGATTATGGAAGCCCTAGAATTTTAAGAAAGTTGTGGGGCCGGCCAAGTGGCTCAGCTGGTTAAGAGCTCGCTCAAGAGTGCGAGCTGAGCTCTGAGCAACAGCAGTTCGATGCCAGCCTGAGCTGAGCTGCCACTGAGCTGCCAACAGGTGGCAGGATGGCTCAGCTAAAAAAATAAAAGAAAGTTGTGTGTGCCTATATGTTGAAAAAATTCTGTATCAAGAGGGTTGTGAAAACATCAACATGATGTAGGCTTTTGGAAGCAGACTTCTTACCTCCTCGGGAAGGTTAATAATGTAAATCTGCTGGAAGGTAGGCTTCACCCTCTTCAAGTTTCATTCTTGGCCTACAATTCTGGGAAATTTCTAATAGCATTTGCTAGCATTTGCCTTCTTAAGAAAGAAGTAAATAAAACTCATAGTCTTTACTCCCTTTTTTCCTTGCCTGCCAGGAAAGTTTCAGACAAAAGTTACCTTGGTTAACTGAAGTTTTTCTAGAAAACTCCATAGAAATCTTTCATCTATCACAGGTCTATAGGACACTTTATTTTTTTATTATTTGAAGGAAAAGGGTTTTCCTCCTACCTCAGAGTTAGATATTGATTTGAGAAACTTTTACATTATAGAAAATGATAAAATGTCCCAATGATTTTTGTCTTTAACTGAATGCATTTTGATTTGGCATGGTAATAAGTTCATTTGAACCTGATCTCCAATTTTATCCTTCTACACTGTCCTATCTCAGTATAATTTCTGAACCCTATTTGTTTCATAAAAGGATTGTGTAACATTGCAGGTTAAGCAGGGTTGACAGTCCAAGGACATGGCTGAACTTTCTGGCCCATCCAGTTTTTAACAGCCAGTCTATGAGGGGACAGGTTAAAAATGGTGAGATTGAGCAGGATTGTGGTCAGGGATGGAGAGACTGGTACCTCCCAGCCTTGGTTTAGAAGCCTGTCTCAAGAGCCATTATAAAATCTGAGCCTTCAAATACATTTTAAATAATTTTAATCTAGAAGATAGGTAAATATCTTGAGTGACCTCAAACCAAACTAAGAGTGATGGTCTGTCAGACTCCCAAAGCCCAGTTGTAAGCCTCTATATAAGGACAAAGAGATTTGGTAACTAAATTGGACTTTTTATCATATTTCACCCTTCACGTACAGATACCCTTGCTTTGGGGACGTGTATGTCCATTCGCTCTAGGGAAAAGAAACCACTGCTTTTGTTTCTGCATGTTGAAAATGTAAGTCCTGTTCTGAGAATTTTTGTTTTAAAGTTATTTATATTATACCTCTGAAATGGTAAAATTATAGTTCAGACTGCAGCACTAGGTTGCCCTAAAGACAAACAAACCAGCCACTTCCCTCACATGTTGAGAGTTAAAATGTGGTTTTCAGTTATAATTCCAATTTTTAAAACTCGCAGTGTTTTGTCTAATTATGTGCCATAGCCTGTCATGACAGCTGCTCCAACTGAATTATCATCATTTGGCTGCATGGAAATGAAGTATTTCCTCAAAATATATTGAAACAAGATCATCAAACATGTTTAGACTTTCTTCATTACTAGAGCCAGTGCAGTCTAGAGATTGGCATCTGCCTGTGAAGCCCTACACGTTACTTAACTGCTCTATGCCTCAGTTCCCTCACCCGCCAAATTTGCAATGCGTACTTGCCCAGCCTACCTCACAAGCTTGTTGGAAAGATCAAATTAGATTATAGGTGTGAAAATGCTTAGAAAATATTTTTAAAGTGCCATAAGTATTGAAGGAGTTATTATGGTCATTCAAACCCATAAAGAGGTTATTAGCTTTCTTACTGTTAGAAAAGAAGCAAGGAGCATCATCCACATGCGTGTCTTGAGTGAATACGCTGGCCTTTGGCTTCATGGGAGGGCAAGTGTCACGTGGTCTTTACTCTTGGAGGAAACTCAGCCCTTGCCATTTCCCTTAGTTGCTTACCAAAATTAGCGGCCAAACACTTGGTAGGTGGATGAGGAAGACCCACCACAATCTAAGAAATTGCTTTTGATGGCAGACGAGTTTATCATTTTTTGTGTCTATCATCTTTCATAAACCACATAGCAGCATCTTTTGATAATTTACATCTTGAATGCCTGATCCTGCTAGACTTTAGTTGAATGTGGGTTTAATCTTCTCAGCCTCATAAATGGGAAAATAAACATTAAAATTGTCAAATACAGCATTTCCTTGGAAAACCACCTTAGAACTTTAGTGCTATGGTTATGAGTGTATGTGTCAGTACTTCTCAGCCAGTAAATTGTGGGTGTGTGCTTTCGCAGGCTGCTTCTCTGCAGCCATTTACTCTAATAAATATTGTTTATGTTTCTTCATATAATAAATTAATTTTTCAGTTTCTCCTTGTTTCATTCCTTACACAGTCCTTTTATGGCTTTTTGACTTCAGAAACTTTTAAAAACAGAAATTTGAAAATGGTTTTGTTGTGATTAATTCTTTTTGTAATCTCACCTGGAAATTCCTTTTGTAGGATGAGAAATTGGAAAGTGCTAAGATTCTGCCTCGTAAGGCTAATAGTCCATGGAATCGCCTCTGATTGTTTTATAAGCATTCACTCCATTTGTTAAAGCTGCACTGCTATTATAGATACTAAGATTCTGCTCAGCTGTCTATTGATTGCTGTGCATGAGAGAGAGAGAGAAAGAGAGAGAGAGTGAGAGAGAGAGAGAGAGAATATAAATCTCTACTGGACAAACATAAAATGGTATACTGATTCAGAAATATATAGAACAGTTGACTTGATATTAACATAAACAAATAATCAAATGTAAATGATGATCCATGGTTGGAAAAATATGTTATTTATTAAAGGGGTCATTTCAGAGCATGAGATAGACATGGATTGGTTCAATAATTCCTTTTCTTCTGAAGATGGCCTTGCAATTTGGAAAGACAGCTGTAGGATGAGTCTTTTGAAAGATCTCTTGCTGTTAAATCCTTGAGAAAAAAAAAACTAAATGTCTACAAGTATAGTGTTTAATTAGGTCAGTCTAAAATTACTTCATTTGGTGTTCATAAATGTTTCATTTTAAATTTCTTCAAGCTAATAGAAGAGCCTCAAGAATAGTGCAAGGAATTCCTTTATATCCTTGACCCAGATTCACCTATTAACATTTTGCCATGTTTGCTTTATCATTCTCACTTTCGCTCTTTCACCTAAATACTTCAGTGTGTGTTTCCTAAGAACAAAGGCATTCTCTGACATAGTCACAGTACAGTGATCAAATTCGGGAAATTTAACATGGATACAATACTATTAGTTATCTAATCTAGAGTCCATATTCCGTTTAACAGTTGTGCCAATCGCTTCATTTGTTTTCACAAAATTTTCTCAACAATGTAAATATACTCAGTTCTCTTCTATGGGGTTCGCTTTGTTATAGGTTATACGTTTTCACTTGCCTATGAATGCTGGGAAAACTACAGCCGACTTTGAAAAGCTATTTGAAGAAATCATGCATATCATCAGTACTGACTAATAGCTTAAAGCTGTAAATTTGGAATGTTTACTGATGAACCGTGGGTAATTCTTTTTCATGGATATCCATGTTAGGCATCAAGTGTTTGCTGCTTAACACGTGAACCTGCAGTCCTCTTCCCATCCCCGCCCCTCTGTGATAGTTCTGTTTTACAGTGTTTAGGCCCAAGTTTGTAAAGATTAGGAAGGAGGAGAGGGACGTATATATTATTCCTCTATGCCCATACTGCTCCCAGTCCCCCCTTCCAGGAGATTATATTCTCTGTGAACATCTTTCCAGATGGAAAAGAGCCCAGAAATGTCAACCATCTACTGTAATGCAATGAGTAACATTTTGAGCCTTTTCTGTTTTTCAGAAAAAGGCACTTTGGAGAAACAGAGATTTCTACAGAGCTGGGCATTCAGGCGTGTCCCCAGTCTCTCCTCTCCCAGCACAGGACAACAGCCTATGAGTCTAGGCCCTTAACCTGCTAAGAAGGTGTGTGCTGCAGGAAGCCTTCTGGAAGGAAATGCCTCACACCTCCTTGTCACTTGCTCTGCATAGTGGGTTCTCCAGAAATCATTAGGCCAAGGAGGTCTGAAACAGTGTTGCTTTAAGCTGGTTTTGGAACCCAGAGCATGTTTGAGGAGTACTTAGCAGTGTGCAGCTACACCTCCTCCTCAGGAAACTTCCCACCCAGAGTCCATTGTGGCACACACCTCCGTGGTAGGGGGATTCAGACTTTGCCTCCTCCTGAGGAGAGATTCATCAGGTAGATTTTTGAGATTCTGCCTGTGCTTCTGCTTCCTCCTTCCCTCCTTCCCTCCCTCCATTCCTCCCACCCCCAATGATGATTCCTGATAGAAGCCTGATTAACGTGCTTCCTAGAGCCCTGGGAATATCCTCTTCTGTAGACATCTGCATTATACATACTGGTTTCATTTCTCATCAGTGGGCTTCCTATTTTAATTACCTAAACTCTACCGTTAATGAATCTGGCTTTCAGGAGCGATCGTACGTCAAGAAACAAAACAGGATTTAGAAATACTATTGGGCTGTGGGAAAAGTCATGATGAATTTTTGCAACAAAAACACCCAGAAAAAATATGTTGTGACTTTTCCGACAACCCAATATTTTGGAGTGGTACTGCAAGACCATCTCCACCATCATCCCCATGGAGAAGAAAACGCTTCCCTAGTGTCACCTTCTCCTAACAAGGTGACCTTAAGTAGAGTGGCAGAATTTTCTAGAACAGTGGTGTCCAGCTGTAGGGCTGCAGACCTCCAAGAATTGGAAAGGCATCATGCTCCTCTCCACTAACTAGACATGTTTGCACAATAACCAGAGATGTCTGGAATACACTTGACAATCATTTTGCAAACACATGGGGATGCTGCTGTGAGTGATAGAACAGGACTGATGAAAAGTGGCACTGTATTTAAAGTATCCCTGTCATTAGCCCCACCAGCCCCAACCATGAGCAGTTGTTAAAAATTCAACCACTATCCTGTGGGAGCGACCTTAAAAGACGTCCTTTGTCATTGGAAATGTTGGCACTACTACCCTAAAAGGTTTCTCTGCTGGAATATTTTCTCATGTGTTAAGAAGAGGTTGTTCACACACCAATCACATGGCTTCTCTCATTTCCAGCTTGATACAAGAGGCGAGAAAATTATTTTAAAACGTAATGTGGATGTTCTGTCTTCAAAAAGTAAATTATCTACATTCACACAAAGTATGCCACTGAAGCGAAATGCTTTTACAATTTCAAAGCACTAGTAAATGTATATTATTATCATAATACCCATCAGAACAATGAAGTGATTTCTACACATTCTTGAATTCACCTCCCTACTTGCGTCCTTGGCCTTATTAGAAATTATATCAAGGTGCTTTCGGCTACAATTGGTAGAACACCGGATTGAAAATAGCTTAACCAGAAGGATTTTGTTATTTAAATAAACAAGAAGTTTGGAGACAGGTAATTCTGGTTTAGTGGGCCAAACATCCTCAGGCGCTGGAGGCTTCCACCTTTCCTTTCTGCCGCCATCCTCAACCTGCTGCTTCCTCATCATGCTTGTCTCATTGATGCAAGATGACAACCTAAGCTCCAGGCATCCCATTTGTAAAACAATCCACAATTTGGAAAGGGATTCCCCACCCCTCCCCTTTTAAAAAAATTCTTTCATTGTGAAATAAACACAGACTATCTTTACACCTCAGGAAACTGGAAAAAGAACAGCAAAACAAGCCCAAATGGAGTACAAGGAAGGAAATAATAAAGACCAAAGCAGAAATAAATGAAATAGAGACCAGGAAAAAAACAATACAAAAGATCAATAAAACCAAGAGCTGGGTTTTTGAAAAGATAAACAAAATCGATAAACCCTTAGCCAGACTCACCAAGAAAAAGAGAGAGAGGACCCAAATTAATAAAATCAGAAATGAAAGAGGAGAAGTGACCACAGATACCACAGAAATTGGGAGGGATTCCCCTTTTGCTATCTCTATTCTTTCAGGAGGCAACTCTTTCCTAGAAGCCACCCACCCCCCACAGCAGAATTTCCCATTTCTTATTGGCCAGGGTTGAATCACATACCCCCCTCTGAAGCTGTCTCTGGCAAGGAGAATGGAATTGCCATGATTCCCTTTGACTATACAACGTTCACCCCTGGGGGCTGGTAAAGGGACCACCATCCCTTAGTTTATGAGAGGAAGAACAGCCACAAAAATAGCATCCCGCAAGAAACAAGGGGAAAATAGCCATGGCAGGGCAACCTGTAGTGTCTTTCATTTTTGAAATGAACTTTTGAAAAATAAAGACCCAGCTAAGCTGATAAATTGGGGAAGTGTGTGAAAGCACCCTACCCCCTCTTTCCAAGAAAAAAATCCCACATTTACCTGATCTCTTCTTGTATTATGTAACACTGGTTAAGAAGCTCTCTTGAAGAAGTCATACTGAAAAATCAATGGCAACTACACCCAATTACCCTGTGAGAAGACCTACTAGTGGGGTTATCTTAGTGTCACAGGATTGAAATTGTGGGTCTGTGGGCATCTAGAAGGAGCAGGGAGGGGAATTCTCAGCTCTGGAGAATCAGAGTTCCCTTAGATTAGAGGGGGAAAACCAGATGTCCATTCATTAATTCAACATATTTAAAGAGTGCCGCTGTTAGCCCAGTGCTGGACTAGACACTGAAGATAGACTGGCATGCAAGGAACTAGCCCTGGTTTCCAGAATTCAGTCTCTTTGAAGAGACAGACACCCAACCTGGTGATTTCAATGTAGAGAGGGAAGAGCTATGACGGGACTGTAAGCCAAGAGGTCCTAGGGACAGAGAGAAGGAATCCAGATTTGGTCTTGGAGGTTCAGAGAAGATTTACAGAGAAAGTGACATAAAATATGAGACCAGAAGTGAACTTACCCTGAAGTTGATAAAGGTTCAGCCTCAGGCCCCCCAGTGAATGCTGGGAGTTATATAGCATGTTCTAGGTGGGTAGGAGAGGTCAGGATGCAGTATGGAAGCACACGTACTAAGGATTTCTGCCACATTGTCCAAAAAGATCACAAACAAAAGGGATCTGAATTTTTTAAGGTGCCAGTAATTTCTTGTGTTTTCCTTTTCATTCTGAATATTCTTTCATTTCATACCTAATGTGGAATTCATTTTTTAAATATTTTTTTCAGAGCTTCTTCCCAAGCCAAATTTTACATGCTTCAGGCCCCATAAAACTTCTATCTGTCCCTGCTTGAGATCTGAAGCATGAGTAGGCACTTGCCTGGTGAAGGCATTTGCCTGGTGAAGGCACTGGAAAGAATGTTCCCAGTAAAGGGACATGTTCAGAAGCCTGGGATTAGGAAGAAGGACATTTGTCATCAGGTAACAAACAGCCCATAGGTCAGTGTTGCTGGACAATCGGAGCCACATTGTGAGATGGAGAAGAAAATGATAGTTGATATGAGCCAGGCACCATGCAAAGCATCTTCCACGATCACTTTTATATTTCACATCATCAATCTTATGCAGCAGTTACTACAATTATTTCCATTTTACAGAAAAGAAAGCTGAGACTAGTGACATAAAGAAACTGTCCTGTGGTTGGACAGTAAGAAGCAGGTTTGGAATTGAAGCGCAGTATTGTCTGGTACCAAAGCTCAAGCATTAAATCTACTAGGCTCTCCTTACTCCTGAATTTTTCCCAATTTGCAGATGTGGTTAAGTTGGGCAGATGTCAGAGACTGAGGGAAGAAGCAAGCATGGTGGCATTTCCTGAGGTACCCCGGTATGAAGGGGCAGGGGCAGGTATAGGGTCACCCTTACTCAGTAGGGAGGGTTGTTTCTGTGAGGTGTCAGGGTGAGGGCTGAGACAGGGTACCCTCCAGCTCCAAGCACTGGAGACATGCTCTGAAGAGCCATGATGGCGCCACTGGGCTGAAACCTTGAAGGCCCGAGAGGAAAGAACTCTGGGATTGAAATCCTATTCTTCTACAACAATATATGTGCTCAGAGCTGCTCTCTTCTTTTCCTGGAAAAAATGATAGCATTCACCCAAGGCCAACTAGTGTATTAGAGCACATTTGAGCCTAGAACCTGATTGATCAAGTCTTATTTTTTGTTTTTTGGAACCAAAAAAGTTACCACTGCTTAAGTAGATAAATTAGAAAAATATATATTTTATTCAAACTTATATCTTAGGAGGGAGACTATTAAGTGCTTACACTATAGAGGAAGACAGTTTGGTTAAGGGGTCATAGTTACATTACATTTGATAGTGTCGAGCTAAGGGACAAGAAAGACTTCAATCGCTACGCAGACCATGCGCCTCTTTCTTTAAAATCCCCAAGGACAGTTTCCTGGAAAAAAGAAGCAAGACATTTTATCTCCTTCAACCCCAATGCCAGAGCTCTAGTTAGCTGGTCTGACACATCTAGAAGGATCCATTTCCCCACATTAGAAAGGTTTAAGTAGCTTAAATGTTTAATGGCAGGCTAAAAGACCTACCTTATGTAGGTCTTTTATGTACCTTATTTCTTCTCATTGCCAACACTCAACTCTTGAAATGACGAGATCAATAGAAGGAAAAGTGCAACCATATGTTCACCTGGAAGGGGCTTGATGTGGACTAATATTGGCCCTGAAACCTGATCAATTGGCTTTGGACATCTTGAAGCATGAAGAGGGTCCCAGGAGTTGTAAAAGGGTCCCAGCGTCGTCTTCAGCTGCCGGTGTCACACAACTCCTTGTACCATGGGTTACAGAAAAAAAAAAAAATCCTAATTCCCCTGCCTAAATGTTGACCTCACTTTTTATGTCTTAGAACTTCTTGAGATTACCCTACATTCACCTCTCAGACTGAATTAATTCTCTGCTTTCTCTGGAGAACTGAATCTGAAGGAAAGAGATAAGCAAGGTTTCCATTAGGTCCCAAAGAACAAGACAGGTAGGGCAGGACTCTTTGTAACCTGACAGAGCTAAACAGGATTATAGGAGGAAACAATTTTTACATTCTCAGTGCCCTGATATCGAAATGTTTTCAAAGGGAAATAAGTTTTATGCTAAAATGTCATCTCCTTAGAGAGTACTGATTCATCATCTAATACTGATAAATGCAATCATGTCTAAACCAGCACTGTCCATCCAGTGTCACAGCCACTAGCTCTGTCTAACTACTAAGCACTTGAAATGTTCCTAGTCTGAGTTGAGATGTGTCGTAAATGAAAAACACACATCAGATTTCCAAGACTTGGAACAAAAGAAAAAATGAAAACTATCTTAGTATTTTCTATATTGATGACATGTTGAAATGATAGTTTGTATATATCGAGCTAAATAAAACGCATTATTGAAAGAAATTTCACCTGTTTCTAGTTACTTTTTAAATATGGCCATTAGAAAACTTAAAGTGTCATTTGTGGCTGGTATTTGTGGGTTGTGTTATACTGGACAGTGCTGTTCTCGACACTGGGATGGATAGCTACCCTGAATACCTGCTTTTCTATGGAGGATGCTGAGTGCACCAGGAAGACACCAGATTAGCCAGGTCTGCTCCTTGGATGGCATTTTCCTCCCCTCATGTCAGGAAAATTGTATTTACAGTAAGAATAAGTGCTCCTCATTCTATATTGGTATTCAGTGAGACTATCCTGAGCAAGGGAGAACGTATTTTTCACTATTGTGGTTCTCAAATGTGGCTTCCCATTAGAATCACCTGGGTGGCCTTGAAAAATTCTGAAGTCAAGCTACACCACAGACTAATGAAATGGTAATATCTTGGGGTGGGACCAGGGCATCAGATTTTTTCTTTGTTTTTTAGGTTCCTCAGGTGATTACAATGCACCCAAACTCTCCAGCATTCCAGAAAGCTTGCTTTACATATAAGCAAAGGCAGGTGTCTGGGTATTACGAACAGCTGACTCTTCCATCACATACAGAAGGTCCTTGAATAAAGTCATGTTGTTCAATGTTGTTTCATATAAGGTTGACAAGAAAAAACAGTTGATTCCCAGCCGGGGCCACGTCTTTGTGCAGTGTGCACGTTCTCCCCACGTCTGTGTGGGTTTTCTCCAGGCACTCAGGTTTCCTGTCACATCCCAACGATGTGCACGTGAGGTGAATGGGCGTGTCTACATTGTCCCAATCCGAGTGGGTGTGGGTGTGGGTGTGGGCGTGAGTGCGTCCTGTGATGGAAGGGCCGGTGGGTGGGTGCCCCCTCAGCATCCTGAGCTGCCGGGAGATGCTCCAGCCACCGTGACCCTGGACTGGAACAAGCAGGTTGGAAAAGAATTATCTTGTTTTTATTCATCTTTCTTAAATGTATGCATAACTCACATTTCAATGTTTAATACTAGAAGTGTTTTGGATCTTTAATTAGAAGTTTGGCGCCGGCCGAGTGGCGCGGTGGTTAAGCCCTGGCTTGGGACGCCAGGGGCCCTGGTTCAGATCCCACCTATGAGGGCCAGTGACACTGCCCTCAAAAAAAATGTATATATACATTCATTTGGCCGGCCGAGTGGCATGGTGGTTAAGAGCTGGCTTCGGACGTCAGGGGCCCCGGTTCGGATCCCACATATAAAAAAACAAAACAAAAACAGAGTAGAAGTTTGGCAATGTTTTTGTGACCAGGAAATTAACTCTTGTTTAGATCAATTAGCCTATGGTAAAACTGGTTTTGTTATATGTCATTTCGCTTAAAATCTGTTCAAGAACCTATAGACAATGGAACGTGAGGACTTACTGTATCTGTGTGTAAAAGCAGCAGAATCACTGATTTCCTCACTCTGTGCTCAGAAGTCCAAATAAAATGTAGCTCCTTTCTTTATATTCTAGAATGGATTTGAACTTCCTTGTGATTCCCCATCCTCATTTGGCACCAAAACCCAAAACAACAGAAAAGCCTTGCTAAGCCTGGTGTCTCTATCTCGGTTAAATTGAATAGTGCCTTTGGAATTACCGGACTTCTTAGATTTAAAATGCTGTCTTTCAGAATGCCTCCACACCCTCCTCCTTTACTAAGATGGCAACACCCGGGTGTTCTGGAGAGAAACTGTGTATGACCTCATGGCACAAGGCCTGCAGGACCTTCTGGCCTGAGGCTGGTCCTGGGGTCAGGTCAGACGAGTTTTAGCTCACACCTGGGCCCTACACATTCTGCAGGCCTCTGCTGCCGAGGTCTGCAGATTCTGGAACCTACAGCATCCTCTCCTGGAAGAGAGAGGCAAGGTTTTTGGCCTCAGCCTCACCTTCCACCTCCCCTGGGCAAGGCTGGGATTCTGGGTCTCTGTGACCGTACCAGAGGGACCCTGCCCTCTCTCTGCCTGCCCTCTACTCCTTGGTAATGGCGTGATTAGGTGGTACCCCCAACAAGTGTCCCTTGGTAATGGTGTGATTAAAGAGTCACCAATGGGACATGAGAAAAAAAGCCCCTAAACCTTTGGTATACTCTCAATTGATTCAATATGCCCCTTCCTGGGCTTGGGTAAGGACGCAGGGGGCTCCCTATTCCCACAATCCCCCAGGGTCCACTGCCCACTTCCTCTCGTGCATAGCCCACCTTTTTCTGGGGCATCAAGTCTCCATTTCCAGGTACCTCACACTAAAAGAATGGTTTTTTTTGTTCTGCAAGAACAATGTGGCCTCAACCCTGTAGGATTTGCTTTTGATGTGTTTAAGTGGGAGCCAAAGGGACATACAAAATGGTTCTCTTTGACAACAAATCCTGGTTTTCATGATCATGGCTTCAACAACAACAACAAAATCTTATTTTACCACCTCAAGTGGAAACACTACTTTCTTCTCTCTGATTCTAGCCTCGATCATATCCCTGTATTCTCCGATTCTAAGCAAATGTTGCCTCAGGGTGACTAGGGACAGGGTCAGCAACACTGAAATGAGAGAAAAGTTCATTAATATGAATTTAAAACATGACTGTGACTCTTATTACAATTATACTGGAATAGTTTACAGAGTGTCAGTCCTTGTTCTGTGTGCTGTACAGGAATTAAATCAAATTAATCCTGCTCACAATCTAATGATGAAACAAGCACAGAGAGGTTAAGTAACTTACCCAAGGTCACACAGCTGGCAAGATCAACCAGGGATTTGCATCTAGACCAGCTCCAGAGCCTATGCTTTAGGCCACTGAGCTCTTCTGTCCCTGCATATGGTCCCTTCCCCTCTACATGCTCACTGGCTCTCCTTTTGGAGGCACAGAGATGAAGAGCTGCAAGGAAGCATTCTTTTGACGTGGGAGGCCCAGGAGATCTCACTGCTGAAATACTTTTTGGAAGGAGTTGGAGTACTATGTTTAGAAAGTAAATAAATGTGCAGGAAGATGACTTAGGTGGGGTTTATTACCAATCATTAAAGCTCCCTTCCAGCAGTATTTAATCTGTCACTGAGGAGTCCAAGTTCTTTGTTTCAGGCTCATTTGAATTCCCGACACTTCCATTAACCTAGTGTGGCTTATTGTACAATGCTCCCATCCCCACTCCTTAGCCTCACTCACTACTGTTTCCTAATTTCTTCTGTTCATCACCTATACTCTGCCCTGCACAATTTGCAACATCTTTTGATGCAGTTATATGATTGCTTCCTGCATGTGTGATTTATTTCCCCAATACGTCTGTGAACTCTCCGAGGGTGGGGACTGTATGCCGTATCACACTAGCCAGTTGGGACTCAGTAAATCTCTGTGGAGTGATTCACTTGGGGAAAGGTAAATTATTTCCATGTCCTCATTATTAATTCAGCTCTGTCCCTACTTACTTACTGTACAAATCTTTGAAACTTACATTCAACCTCTGGCTTCCTTTGTATTTCTAATGTATGCACTGGGCTCTGTACTAAACTGCCAGGGTTGATCTATTAGCACCGCCACTTCCTTGCTGAGTGACTTTGGGCCAGGTGCATTCACCCCTCTGTGCCTCAGTTTCCACAAATGTATTATGGGGACATAGTTGTACTATCTCATTAGATTGATGTGAAGAATAAATGAGATAATCCACATTCAACAGTTAGACTAGTGCCTGGCATATTGTAAACATTCAGTAAATGTCAGCTCTAAAGAAAGGATGCATGTTCCTCGTTTACCTTTTACTATCACCTCTACTACCTTCTGGTTTCTCTATCCCAAGCACACATTTACACGCACATGGAAAAACACACATTTTAAATATTTTAAATTTTCCACTCATTTCCCCACATTTTTCAAATATGTGGTTTCCAAACTGACCCCTCGATAGTCACACTCTCCTTGGCCACCGGGTGGCAGTGTTTGCTCAGCCAGGTACAGAATATTGGTAGTTGCCTTACACTGGGTCCCAGCCTGAGATTTAAAAAGCTGTTTGAGAAGTTGGACTGGTTCTAATTTTCTCCCTCCAGTTTGCTTTTCTTATCCTGTGACTGTCTGTTTCTTTCCTTCCACTTCTTTTCTCCTCTACTGCTGGACCCACCTCCCTCATACATCTAACCCCTCCTCAAATATGCACCTTGCAGAAATGTGGTGGAGGTTTACACACCACCCAGGAAGGTGCTGATCAGAAAGAGTGTTTTTGAAAAGAGCCATCTTGAGAATCCTGGAAAATTAAAAATTAAATCATTAAATATTAAGTCTGTAAAGGGGCAAGAAAGGCAAATGCTCAGCTGATCTCCCTAGGCCAAACTCTCCACTCCAAGCCCACAGCTAGCCAGGATGACAATCATGATCTGTTGCCACCCTGACACTCGCTGGGGCTTCAGAGTCCTTCTCAGCACAGATTTCCTTGAAGTTTCTAGTGACCAACAGGCCAGCTAGACAAACCCGGGTCTGCCATCCCAGGTAGAGCAAATTTCTGGGTTCAAGTGTAGTACAACAGTCCTCTTTATCCACAGTTTTGCTGTTCATGATTTCAGCTACCCAGGGCCAACCACAGTTCAACAATATTGAATGGGAAGTTTCAGAAATAAACAATTCAAAAGACATTTTGAGAGAGAGAAAGAGAGAGAGAGAGAGAGAGAGAGAGAGAGAGAGAGACCACATTCACATAACATTTTTACACTATGCTGTTGTAATTGTCCTATTTCATTATTAGTTATCATTAATCTCCGACTGTGCCTAATTTATAAAGTAAACTTTATCATAGGTATGTATGTATAGGGAAAAGAGTATACATAGGGTTTGGTACTATCTGTGATTTCAGGCACTAGGGTCTTGGAAAGTATCCCCTGTGGATAAGGGGAGATGACTGTATTTGTGCAGTTCCCAGGCATTACTTTCTGCATTTGGCCGCTTCCCAGAGTCATTGCCTAGGCCTCGCCACCATTTCCTATTCCTAAGTGTGATAACAGCAAAGCATTAATAACAGCAGCTATCATCAGTGAGCCCATTCTGAGGGCAAGGCATTTAGTGAGTCAGGTGCATCATCTCATTTCATTTTCAAAGCAATGCTGAGACGTAGCCGTTACACTTGTGGAGACCATGGCGGAAGTTACATAATTGGTCAAAGTCGTGCAGCCAGAAAGTGGGAGAGCTGGGGTTGAGTCCAGGCCATCTGACTTTAAAACCCTTGCTCTTAACCTCCCACTCCCTTGAGGTCCTCCAGGACATCACATGTTCTTGTTTCAGCAGCTAAAAGTAAAACAATGCCATCACCCTCATGCCCACCCCACACCCACAGTTCTCAGATGTCACTCCTCTTCACCACCCACAGCTCACAACTGTGCAGAAAAATCAAGTTGGCAACTTGACCTGCCACCCTGGAAAGGCTGTGGTCCTTTACTCTGGGGCCCCACCGCCAGCAAGCTGGGAAAGAGCCCCTATGATTCTCCAGATAGGCAA
This sequence comes from Aselliscus stoliczkanus, assembly GCA_033961575.1. NCBI lineage: Eukaryota > Metazoa > Chordata > Mammalia > Chiroptera > Hipposideridae > Aselliscus > Aselliscus stoliczkanus. The sequence continues at coordinate 108,240,533 of CM066737.1, forward strand.
GTCCAGACAATGGCAATGGCTGGCTGGGCATATGGTGAGGGAAGTGACACTCTTTCTGCAGGGCTGAGAAGCAGGTGAACTTGGGAATGTGCAGAAAACACCAAAAGGGACTTAGGAGGAGGTGTATCCCCTGATTCAGAGCTGAGGTTTGGCTTCTCCGAGTCATCGTTAATTCCTCCACATCCTGGGGAAGGGCCAGCTCTATGCAGAAGTAAAGAAATTCTCCTCTGAGGGGCTGTTGAGGTGAGGGAAGGGTCAGCTCTTCCATAGCCTGGGTGACGTATGTAGACAAGCCTCTTGTGGAGCATGAGGCTTTCTACACAGATTCTCTCTGAGGGCACTGGTGACAGATTCCACATTCCGGCTGCTTCAGTTGTATGCTGTTTTTAATCCCCATTTTGATGAAGAAAAGAGGAAGGATCAGATTGCCGATAGTTTTGGTTCACAGCATGGTTTGTTTAGTTCTCCTGAAAAATGGGTAGTCACAGAAACCGTGGAAGTCTTGTCCTGGAAGAGCCCTACTGGTCTAATGTTGCCATCCATATCTTTTGTAACTTACTTTCCAGAATTCTTTACCTGTGGGTTGCAAACCATTAATGGATCCCAAAATCCGTTTTGTGGGTCACAACCAGAACTTCTTTTAAAAAAAGGGACCAGACTAGAAATGAATATAAAGGAAAATACCAGAGTGCCTTGCACATATCAAATCAGTTATGCTCTGGGAGAATTTTTGTTTCTGTTCTATACATTTATGAGTGTACTGGGTCACAATATAAAACATTTTCTTAATGTGGTTGTGGTCAGAAATGTTTGTAAATTTCTATTAACCCAGGTCTCACCTTGACAGAATGGAAAATCCTCCCCTTTTTCAGAGGACATTTGTAATGGTCAAACAGTGGGTACAACTCAAATGGCCATCAGAAGTAGAGGAGAAAAAAATAAAGTGTGGCATAGTTATACAATGGGGATATTATATATACAGCAAAGAAAGTGAATGAACTATAGCTATATGCAACAACATGGATGAATCTTACTAACGCTGTTTTGAACATAAGCAAGATGGAAAAATCATTCCTACTTTATGTTGCAACTTATATAAAGCTTTTAAAAGGCAAAATTAAACTCGACAATTTAGAACAATGAACCCATGGGTGATAAAATTATAAAGAAAAGTGATAATTACCCAAAGTCAGGCTAATGCTTACCCCTGGTGGGAAGAGGTTTGGACTATGATTAGAAAGGGATATATACCAAGTGAGCGATACCAGAGGACTGGAATTGTTCTAGTTCTTAACCTGGGTGGTGCTTACATGGGAATTCACTTTAAAATCATTGATTAAATTATACATTATGTTATATTCACATCTAGGTATGCATCTCATAATTTAAAAAAAGGCTTTTAAAAGCATAGCAATCAAATCTGTACCTTTCAATGTACATTTTTATTAGTTGCTGGTTTTATTACTTTCTGTAAAACATCTTGTAGATGAAAGATTCACAAAAGTGATGTTACAATTAAATTATGTCAGGGCCTGTCCATTCTAGACCAGCAGTGTCCGATAGAAATTTCAGTGAAGATGAAAGTATTCTACATCTGCACTCTCCAATACTAGAAATATAGCTAGTGCAAGTGAGAAATTAAATTTTAAAATGTATTTAAATTTAATGAATTTAAATCTAAATAGCCACATATGTCTAGTGGCGACCATATTGGACAATACTGGTTTAGACCTACTTGCTTGGTATAATCAAACATACTCATGCTTTGGTTTTGAACCAACCTAAAAAATTTGAATCTACCTCTGTTACTACCACCATGAGACTTTACATGTGGTACTTGGTTTTTCTAATCCTCGATATACCCATCTGTGGAATGGGGGATAAGAAAAGATACTTGTTAATTTTTTTTATTTTTTTAAGATTTTTTTATTGGGAAATTGAGGAAGGGGAACAGACAATTTGCTGTCCTTTTGTTCTTCAATCTAGTTGTGGAGGACGTCGCTTCACTATCCCATGTTGGTATTATCATTGTGCTCTTTCCAGGTCAGGCAGTCGCTCATCAGCTATTGGACAGCCGCTCACAGAGGCTCACAGCAGCTCAGAAAAGCTCACACCAGCTGCCTGTCAGCCCCCCTGCAGTCTACGCCATCACTGGCAACTCATGGGCTGCCCAGCTCCAGGTGGAGCTGTTGTTCACTATCTTAGCTGTAGAGGGCACAATGTCACTGGCTCTCATGTGGGATCTGAACCGGGGCTCTGCTGCTCAGAGCTGGTATCCCAAGCCAACTCTTAACCAATGTGCCACTCTGCTGGCCCCTTCTTAATCTTGATGTGAGTACTGGATTAAATTCATGAATGCAGATGACCTATCACAGACCCTGCCAGTAACTGATGTTTGAGAAATGTTGGTTTCCTTCCCAGACCTATGTGGTCATCCTGAAACTGTGTGACCTGCAAATCCAGACTGGGTGAGAGAATTCAGATGATTTAGTGAAACCTGCCGTGCATCTCTCAGCAATCCCAAGGGCCTACCTGCAGGGCAGCAGCACCATCATTGCTGCTCTTTAGCAAAGCTTCTTCCATAGCTCAAACGCCACAGAAACATTCATGCTCATGTTTCCAAGAAGAAACGCATATCCAAACAGCAGCCCAGCCCTTAGATATAGATAAAGACACACATACAATTTTGTCTTGTTTCTTAGACTCAAGTTTATACATTTTATCTGTAGTAAAGAAGACGCATTATTTATTTCGTCCCTTAGTGAATAGTTCTTTAGAGTTTTTCTCCTTTGGTATGAAGTGGTCCCATCCCTTAATATATGTGACTAAAACAACTTATAGTGTTTTTCAACTTTTTTACTTTTTATTTCTAATGTGCATTAAGATGTGACCGGAAGCGCTGGCAAATTTTCCAGTGTGTGAAAATGGAATTCTTATTCACAACCCTTCTTCATATGAGCCTTCTCAATTTACACACACACACACACACGCACACACACACACACACACACACACACACCTGGCCAGGTATTTTTTATCAGCTACCCTGACTCAATTGCAGTTTATATGAAAATGTTGTGGTGGTTGAAGTTGATTGCACACTTCTATGTGAGCCAATAATGTGAGGCAAAACTTTAAAATGGTAGCACCATCTGTCTGAGGTTGTGCCATAAACATGTATTTTCCACAATATAGAAAGCCAAAAGCCCCTTCTACTCTTGACCAGTCAGACCAAACCTAGAATGGGCCTGCGGACCACATTTAAAATGGGAGGTAAAACTCACGCATCATGCAGCTACCAAGTATCAAGCACGGTGCTGTGTGCATTGTGTACCCTTCATCATCCCACCATCCAACAGGGTAGGTATTGATACCCCTCTTCCATTTTACAGATGAGGAAACTGAGTCTAAGAGAGGTTAAATAGGTTGCCTACGGTCATACATCTGATAAAGATCTGGATTCAAACAAATTCTATGCAACTTCATTAAACTTTTTTGCCTTCATTCTGGGTAACTTCAGTGGATCCAGAACCTTGCCTCACTCTTCCTTTGCCTTCTCATTCAGGAATCTTCAGCCACCCTCTGCCACAGTCATACTCTGTACCAAGTCATCTCTCAGAAGTGTACCATCTCAGACATACACCCTTGGACTACCACCTCCCGCTCCTCTCTCTTCCTTATTCACTAATGTCCAAGATGACTCTCCTTTAACCTCATCGAGAACTTTGATTCCTTTTGGCCCTTAGACATTGCTTCCCTCTTGTGTTCACTTAGTATTTTACCCAGTTTAGACTCTATTACCCATCACTTCAGCCATTCTCTTGCACGTGTCGTGAATTCCCTCACACACTGTCCTTCTCGTACTTTCTGCCAGGCAAAACCCAGCCCCACTCACCCTACCTGCCTTCTTCCTCTACACTTGCACATGGGTTGGTAAAGAAGGCTATGAAAAACACCCACAGATTTATACCACTACCACCAATTTATGATCTCAGACTCAACTGGGTCCTTAGCTCTGTCTGGAAATCGTTTTGCCAAGCCCCACTTCTGAACAGCAGAAACCAAACCTGAGAGCTTTCTTCATTTTCCTGAAACGTTCACCTACCACTTCATTTTTAACAGAAGATGTTTCCTGCTCTTTCACAAAGAAAATGGAAACCACAAAGAAGAAGTCCCTCAACTTCCTGCCACCAGCCTGACAAACCTTCCTGCATCTGCATTTTTCCCTCTTTTTACAAGAGACAAGGCCCCTCCTGTCTAAGGCTCTGTCCACATGCTCAGCAACATTGCTCTTCCAAAGGTCTTCCATATTTAGCCTCTCCCTTTGTCCTAGCTCCTTCTCACCAACACTAACAACTCCTTTACAAAAACAACATAAAATCAAATCCAACTGGTGTCCACGATGTCTTCTCGATTCCAGCCAAGATCTCTCTTCCCTATCATAGCCAGACATTTTGAGGTGACTCCTTTCCCTCACCTCAACCCATTAACACCTGACTTCCCTCCTAGCTGTCCTCTGAAACCTCTTACTGAAGTCACTAATAACTTCCTTATCGCTAAATCCAGGGGTCACTTATCAATCTGTCTCGTACTTAAACTCTTGGCATCACATGACTGGTACCTGAGACTCCAGTGGCTGCCAAGCCCCATAGTTGCAGGCTTCCCCTTTCTTCTTGACTGCTTTTTCTCCTCTCCGTTACAGTCTCCTCCTCTTCTGCTAGCCTTCATACCAAGATGTCCAAGAAGTCTCTGCCCTGGGCCTCCTTCTTTCTTACTACTGCACTCTCCCATGACCTTGTTTGCCTTCCACTTACTGGTGACAGCCACACCTATGTCTCCAGCCAGGCCTTTTTATTGAGCTCCACATTTGTACATCTAACTAACCAGCCAACCTATCCTTTCAGAGATCTCCCCTTCCCAATCCACCTAAACTCAACCCTGTGCAATTTATTACCTTCCTCCACATAAGAGTTGTTCTTCCTGACATTTTTCTCTCTAGGAGATGGCATTACAATGAACCCAGCTGTCCAAGCCAGAAACCAGAAATCAGTCTTGACTCCTTCCTCTCAGTCTTATTCCTCAATCAACAAATCTTGGCAATATTACTTATTAATTCTTTCATTTCTCTCCTTTGTCATTCTTTATAGTCTAATTCACATCACTATCCTCTCTCAGAGCATTGGTATACTGTATAGTTGCTCTATTGTTTGCGAATATTCAATTCTTCTGTGGAAGAAAACAAATGAGATGGGTGAAACTCCCATGATGTGTTAGGCATGGATAAGTGTCTTAGATCAGACTGCCATACCAAAATACCATAGACTAGATAGCTTAAACAAAAGAAATTTATTTTCTCACAGTTCTGGAGGCTAGAAGTCTGAGATCAGGATGCCAGGATGGTTGAGTTCTGGTGAGGCCTCTCTTCCTGGCTTGCAGATGGCCCCTTTCTAGAGTCCACATGGCTGTCTCTTTCTCTTCTTCTTTTTATAGGGATACGAGTCCTATCAGTTCAGGCCCCCACCCTTATGACCTAATTTAACCTTCATTATCTCCTAAAAGCAATATCCTCCAAAATACTCACATTGATGGATAGAGCTTTAGCATATGAATTTGTGGGGTGGGGGGATGTGATTCAGTCCATAACAATAAATAAGTCATTAGCATAGAAGACATATGATATAAGTAAAATAACTGAGCATATATGTATAAACATAGAAAAGGATGGAAGGACCAAGGAAACACTAATACTTATGATATATATATATGATAAATTAACATGAGGCACATGAGGCATGCCATTTTTATATTAGGATTATAAGGCACTCCATATTAATGAAGTCTTACTTCAACCAACCACTGGTGATACCCATCCTGGCCCCATGTATCCTCTTCCTAAAAAATATAAAGCCTTCAGCTGTTCAGTAGACTTATTGACAAGCCACAGCTGTATACCTAGGTACACATCTCTCTGCATCTCTCAGAGAAAGTGTGTGCCATTGGTCCCAGGCACCTTCTGTCTGCAGACCCCTGGCTCAAACCTCAACTCTGGTGCTTGTAACCATACCATCAGCAGAGAAGGCTGATGCAGCAGAGTGAGAGGGAATGCATGCCCACTGCGTATTCCAGGATTCTGGAAGTATGGTCCTTCTGCTTGCTTGTACCCTATATTCAGTGTGTAAACCTACCTCGTCTCCTTCCCCTTGCCATTTCCTGTGTGTTTTAAAGTGTATTTGACAAACTATATGATTCAAGCTTTTTCATATGGTCTGTGAGTCTGTCTTTGTGACCTCTGGGATAGCTTGCCTGGTAGTGTATTTGTAGGCCACCATTACGTTAAGGTAACTTCCCACTCTTATATTAAAGTAGTTTCCCACATGACAGGTGGATTGCATTAATGGCCTCAATTCTTCACCCATACCTATAAGCACAGCCTTTGTTATGTGACTTTACAGCTCCTCCCATCATGGGACCAAATGTATTTTCCTGCCCTTTGAAATTGAGCTCAGCCATGTGGTGTGCTTTGTCCAATGCAATGTTAGCAGACATGATGCTAGCAGAGGCTTGAAAGAGCACTTGTCCATTTGGCTTGCTCTGCCTTACCTTTTCCATCTCTATGGAAAGGATGTGCCCAGGTTTGCTTGCTATTCCCAGGAGGAGGATATAAAACACAGAGTGTGGAGTCATGGTCAGCCAAACCCAGTCTAGGTCAGCTGACTCCCAGACTGCCCAGCCTAGATCAGTCATCTATCAACTGATCCACATACTCACAAGAAATAATACTGATGTGGTTCTAAGCCGCTGGGTTTAGGGTATTTTCTCACACAGTAATAGCCAATGTATATACTCACCTCGACAAATTCTGTGGCCTCCTAACTTTTACTCCTGCCTACAGTGCTCCCTTTGAATCTGTTTCCTACTGAAATCATAGTACCCTTCTAAGCTACAAATCTGATCATCTTATGCCCCTTCTTAAATGAGTCAATGACTCTTTTATTTATCTTTACTGTTAATTAAAGACTCCTGCTGGCCGAGTGGCGCGGTGGTTAAGAGCTGGCTTGGGACGCTAGCAGCCCGGGGTTTGGATCCCACATATGAGGGCCAGAGACACTACCCTCTAAAAAAAAAAAAAAAAAAAAAAACCCCACACAACTCCTGAAGAATCTGGCCCCTGATGGTTCATCTAGCCAGCCTCCTTTCTTGCCATAGTCCTTCTCTCTCTCTAGATTTCAAATACGCTGAACTATTTGCAGTTCTCTGACTCATTCATTCTCTCCCCTGCCTCCAGGCCACTGAACATGTTGTTTTCTCTACAAAGGGCATGTATTAGGGCTGCCATAACAAACTGTGTGGCTTAAAACTACATAAACATATTGTCTCATAATTCTGGAGGCTAGAATTCTTAAATCAAGCTGTCAGCAGGGCTGTTCTCCCTCTGAAACCTATAGAGGAGGATTTTTCCTTGCCCCTTCCTAGCTTTTGCTAGTTGCCAGCAGTTTTGGGCATTCCTTGGCTTACATTTGCTGCACTCCAATCTCTGCCTCTCTCATCACATGATCTTCTCCCCTCATATCTTTACATTCTTTCCTTATAAGGACACCAGTCATATTGGATTAAGGGCCCATCCTACCTCAGTACTACATTATCTCCCGTACCCCAGCTTTATTGAGATATAATTTACATATGTGGTCATTCAATACATGTATATATTGCAAAATGACTACCACATTTAGATTAGTTAATACCTCCATCACCTCACATAATTAACATTTCTTTTTAGTGGTGAAAACTTTTTAAAATTAAATTTATTGGGGTAATATTGGTTAGTAAAATTACATAGGTCTCAAGTGTACATTTCTCTAATACATCATCTATATATCACACGGTGTGTTCACCACCCAGAGTCAGCTCTCCTTCCATCACCATATATTTCATCCCCTGTGTCCTCTTCTACCAACCCCACTACCCACTTCCCCTCTGGGAACCACTAAACTGTTGTCTGTGTCTATGAGTTTTTGTTTCTTTGTTTGTCTTGTTCCTTTGTGGCTTTCAGTTTCATATCCCACATATGAGAACTTTTAAGATCTACTCTCTTAGCAACTTTCAAGAATACAATACAGTATTATTAACTATTGTCACCATGCTGTCCATTACATCCCCAGAATTTCTTATAACTGGAAGCTTGTACACTTTGACCAAAATCTTCCTGGTCCCCTACCCTATATGTTGACCCTTGAACTACATGGGTTTGAACTGTGCCAGTCCACTTATATGCAGATTTTTTTCAATCAACAATTTGAAAAAACTCACAGATGAACCACTTAGCCTGAAACAGATGACATAAACTTAACATATCAATAAATACAGTACAGTGTTGTAAATGTATTTTCTCTTCCTTATTCTTTTCTTAACCTTTTCTTTTCTCTAGATTACACTGTGTAGCTTAATTTATTGTATTTTACAGTGTAAAATACATATAACATACAAAATATGTGTTAATAGACTGTTTATGTTATCGGTAAGGCTTCTAGTCAACAGTAGGCTCTTACTAGTTAAGTTTTAGGGAATCAAAAGTTATACACAAATTTTCAATTGCATGGAGAGTCAGTGCCCCTAAACCCTGTGTTGTTCAAGGGTGAACTGTGTATATATGTAAGTGTGTGTCAAAAAATACAGTGAATGTTTAAATTTAAAAAATTATTACAGTAAAGACGCATTGCCATTAATCCCCCTCAAAACACTTCCCCTCACTTCAAACACACTTATCCCATCATTCTTGCCACTTTCGGAAGCAGTTCTGGAAGTCCTCTTTCGTGAGTGTCTTTAGTTGTGTTGTCCTGGCTGCCTCGATGTCCTGAACTGATTCAAAATGTTTTCCTTTCATAGTCATTTTGACTTTGGGGAAGAGCCAGAAGTCACATGGTGCCAAATCCAGTTAATAAGGTGGATGAGGCCACAGTGTAATGTTTTTATTTGACAGAAATTACTGTATCAAAAGCGATGTATAACGTGGACTGTTGTCATGATGGAGGATGTAGTAAAGACACTCATGAAAGAGGACTTCCAGAACTGCTTCAGAAAGTGGCAAGAACAATGGGATAAGGGTATTCAAAGCAAGGGAGAGTATTTTGAGGGAATTTAATGACAATGTGTCTTTTACCATAATGCATTTTTTATTTAAACATTCACCATATCTTTTGATCACACTGTACACACACATAGTGCGCGCGCGCACACACACACACACACACAAACACATAAACACACAAGATCTGACCATTACATTTGCAAACTCATCCTAGAAAAAGTGGTACATATCTCACTGCTGAATATCACTATGGTCACCTTCAAAGCACTCCCCTTGGAAGCTATGTACCAACGCCAGTACCGAGTCCACACTTCAAAGCAATTTTGGAACTTTTTTTCTGGAATGGCCATCAGAGCTGTTGTCCCTTGGTGTATTACCCTTGATGTGCCTGTATTACCTCTATGTCCTGAATGTCATCCAAATGTCTTCCTCGCAATATTTCCTTTATCTTCAGTTAAAGAAAGAAGTCATTGGGGCCAGATCAGGTGAGTAAGGAGGGTAGCCAGTTATTTGTTTATTGGCTAAAAACTCCCTCACAGACAATGCTGTGTGAGCTGGTGCATTGTTGTGATACAAGAGCCGTGAATTGTTGGCAAAAAGTTCAGGTCATCTAATTTTTTCATGCAGCCTTTTCAGCACTTCCAAATAGTAAACTTGGTTAACTGTTTGTCCAGTTGGTACAAATTCATAATGAATAATCCCTCTGATATAAAAAAAAGTTAGCAACATCATTGCAACAAGTTCATGACCTTAATTTTCAGACATTGCACGTGTGTGTGTGTGTGTGTGTGTGTGTGTGTGTGTGTGTACAGGAGAGAGAGAGAGAGGGAGGTAGGGAGGGGGAGAGAGAGAGAGAGAGAGAGAGAGATAGAGAGAGAGAGAGAGAGAGAGAGAACAATTTCTTTATCCATACATCTGGGCCTCTTTTCTTGTTGTCTTGCATGCCTTGTAATTTTTTGTTGAAAGCTGGACATTTTGAACATTATCATGTGTTAACTTAGATCTCTTCCCCCCACAGATTAGTTGTTGCTTGCTGTAGGTTGTAGTTTTTTGTTTGTTTAGTGTCTTTACGAAATTACTTTTGTGAAGACTCTATTCTTTGCCACGAGTGCTATATGAGGTCTCTGTTCCTTTAGCTCAATGGTCATATAGTCATTTGAGAGAGATTTATGTAAACACCTGGAGCCAAATTTAAGAAGGAAGGAAGGGAGGGAAGTAGGAAGGAAGGAAGGAGGGAGGGAAGGAGGGAGGGAAGAAGGGAGGAGAAAGAAAGAAAGAAAGAAAGAAAGAAAGAAAGAAAGAAAGAAAAAAGAAAGAAAAGAAAAGAAAAGAAAAGAAAAGAAAAGAAAAGAAAAGAAAAGAAAAGAAAAGAAAGAAACTGCCCAAGTTTTTGAAGACTGGCTTTGTGTTGGGACAACCCTTCAACCTTTAGCCAGGCCATTTACAATGCTGCCTTAATCTTCACTTCCTACTTGCTTGGAGCCTAAAGATCAGTCAGATGTAGAAACTTCTCGTTTTCTTAGGTCATTTCTGAGCATTCATCCTCCCCTGGACATGTATCTGGTTTAGTTTCTCCAATCTACAGAGCAGCTTTTCAAAACCCTTATTCCCCCCAAAATTTCATACCCAAACTTTTCCTGCCAGGCTGTCAACGTGTCTGTTATTTGCCCCAATTGTTATTTTTTACCCCAGGTGGCAGTAGCTTTCCTTTCAATGTTTTTGAGGAAGGACCTTTGCATAGCCACTTCTCCACTGTGAGAGAACTCTGATTTAGAGGAAACAAAGTCAAGCACTTTTGTCAGTCCTTCATGGAACCCCCAGACAGGTTAAAGCAGACAAACACTGTTCCTTTGGAATAAAGTCTGCTCTGGTCCCTTTACAAACAGGTGCCTACAATGGGAATATGGGGTGCTATCTTCCAAGTTCGCTACTGTCACAGTGAGGAGAGGGATGGGACAAAGGTAAGGTAAAATGCCACAAAACTCTCCTACTGTGTTTTAGTGGACTTTCTCTTAGTTAAGCATTTGCTGGTTTGCTGTAAAACTTTCATTATCTTCCAGAGTTCTGATAACGTTTATCCTGACATTTTTTCTCAGGTTTTCAATGATTCTGGGATGAAATGGCCCAGGATTTCCTTAGATTGCCTGTATTAATCTTCTCAGGCTGCCATAACAAAATCCACAGAATGGGTGACTTAAATAACTGAAATTTATTTTTCACAGTTCTGAAGGCTAGAAGTCTAATATCAAGGTGTAATCAGGGTTGATTTCTGGTGAGGCCTCCCTTCTTGGCTTATCGATGGCTGCCTTCTCACCGTGTCCTCACATGGCCTCCTCTCTGTGCACACACACAGAAAGAGAGCTCTCTGGTATCTCTTCTTCTTATAAGGACACCAGTCCCATCAAATTATGGCCCCTCCATCAAAACTCACTTAACCGTAACTACCCACTTAATGTCACTATCTCCAAATACAGTCACATTGGGGATTGGGGCTTCAGTGTATGAATTTCGAAGAGATGAAATTCAGTTCCTGATACCACCATTTTCGCTGACATCATCCCTGACTTTATTATTTTTATTTCAATAAAATAAGGTGCTTTCCCAGTAATGCTTAATCTCCCTTCCACCTGGAAGATTTTTTAAGGCTGGTTGCAAGGAAGTTTGGGAATTTGGGAAGTTTGGGAGACTTAGTATTGTTTTTCCATTTTCTATATTGAGAGGCAGCAGAGGAGAAGGAAACTGAGAAAATCTTTGGAGTAGTTGGAAACAATGCCCACTACACTGGTATTTAACAGGCTACAATATCCTGGGGGAAATGTGGAGTGGATATAGACAGAGAGTATATCATTTTGACCCTGGGCTTACATTACTCATGATGCCTCTTTGATTTCAGTGGTTTTGTTAATGACAGCAATTATACAGTCTCCTGAGACTCAAGCATTGCTCATCATTGGGCCATATTGATAGATATATTATGAGAATTTGTGCATCTGTAGTCATTTGTATACCATATTTCTATGCACAGTGCCAGTTTTCATAGGCATCTTTCATTTTTAAACCCAATCAGTACTTTTAAAACTGAATCACACTGACAGAACAGGTGCTTATCCATTTATATGTGTGTAGATATAGAAATTTAAATTTCAAAGGCAAATGAAGAAATTGTAAATGTCATTCACTGTTATCAAATTTTTTTTTAATTGTGGTTTCATTTCCACCCAAATGTTTGCTTTTCTTCAAAATTGTTAATCCCCTGATCCCAGGGACGTTTAGTAAGGTACATGAATGCAGTCTCTGAAATACATAAAAATCTGGATGGAGTCTGAATATCTTCACTTCCTTGAACTGACAGCAGTATTCACATTTTTAGCCTGTAGTTTCAAGTTCAGTGTGTGCAGGTGTCTTTTCACATCAGTGAAGAAACAAAACTTTATGATTCATTTGAACTCTTTTGGTTGAGTTTCTTAGACTTCTTTAATTAATGAGATCTCAGTCTCAAAAAGCTGTTCAATAAATCTCACAACTGACCACAAATTAATAATCTCAGTACACTAAAATGCACATTACCTATATTAATTTTTTTGCACATGGTCCCCAAATTAGCAAAGTTTGAAATGACATATATAGGAAAATTCTTATTGTTTTTTTAAAAAGATTTTTATTGGGGAATTGGAGGAGGGGAACAGAGATGGGGAATTGGGGAGGGGAACAGACAAGTTGCTGTCCTTTTGTTCTTCAGTCTAGTTGTGGAGGACGTTGCTTCACTGGCCCATGTTGGTATTATCATTGCGCTCTTCCCGGATGAGGCAGATAGGTCACCATCCTCTGGATGGCCGTTCACTGTGGCTATCGGCAGCTCACACCAGCTGCCGGCTGCTCACGCTGGCTGCCCACTGCAGCAGGGTCTGCAGCCTACACTGTTGCCAGCGACTCACAGCAGCCCAGCTCCAGGTGGAGCTATTGTTCACCATCTAAGCTGTAAAGGGCAGTGTCACTGGCCCTCATATGTGGGATCTGAACTGGGTCCTCTGGCATCCCAAGCCAGCTCTTAACCATCATGCCACTTGGCCGGCCCGGAAAATTCTCATTCTTGATCCACCTCATCTGCAATGTATGAATTTGCCTTGCTAAATCATTATTTGCCTAATAATTGTTGCAATAAAAGGTAGGCAAACCAACCCTTTTCTTTGGACTTGAATAAACCACTGAAGCATATGTGTGTGTGTGTGTGTGTGTGTGTGTGTGTGTGTGTATATATATATATATTGCATGTGGCCCATTTGTGGCAAATTAACTCTGCTTTCTTGTGTATACTCAAGTTCTCTAATTCTGAGGCTTTCTTCACTTTAATATCTCAATCACTATAATTCAAACCCCAGAAAATGCCTGACAGTCCAGTAACGTTTCCCTAATATTTCTGGGATTTTCACACTATTGATATCCTCCTGGTTGTCTCCTGCTGCTCTTCCTCTGGGTCACCTCTGTTCATCTCATCATTACTTCTCCTTGCTGCCTCAGCCTCTTCTAGTGTATTTCACCCCACTGCCAACTTCTGCCTTATCTCCCAAGATTGCCATTAATTCAAGGCTGACACTGTATTGTGCTGGTTAATGAGTGAAGACATACACACAGCACAAAGGAATTACAATACAGGAAAGGGAAAACCAGCAATCATTATTGTGTATCCTGTTCTCTTAGATCATTACCATGAACAGGAAAGTTCCTTCTTGGCCATGTCCTCTTTTGAACCAGACATTCTGTCCTGTTCTGGGGCCTATTCCTCATTTCTGTGAGAACCACTGCTATCCACCATGACATTCTCTTCCACAATCTTCAGTGCTAGCCTCAAATCAGATAACACTGTAAGTTCCTCCACCCAAAGACATCAACATTTCATTTTATTATAGTGAGCAGTTTAGCTGTCTCTGATTCAACCTTTAACTCCTAGGCCAGGAAGTGACTTCAAATTAGCAAAAAGGCACATCAAAGTGTCTTCCCTAGCAGAAAAGCAGCGTCTCCCCAAAACTAATTCTGCCCCCAATTCCTAGAGTAATCTGTACACCCTGAAGGCAGCTTTTAATGTCAGATTTTAAAAACCTTTTTATTTTAAAATAATTTCAAGCATGCAGAAGAGTTACCAGGATAATACAAAGAAAACTAGTGTGGTATTTACCCAGATTTATCAACTATTAACATTTTGTCACATTTATATTATCATATGCTGTCCATACTATATTTGAATCATTGGAGAATAAGTTGTTTTCATTTACTCTTTTTTCTTTAAAGATTTTTTATTGGGGAATTGGGGGAGGGGAACAGTGTTGGGGAGTTGGGGAAGGGGAACAACCAAGTTGTTGTCCTTCAATCTTAGTTGTGGAGGGTGCAACTAGCTCAGCTCCATGTCCAGTCACCATCTGGCCACAAGTCAGCAGCTTACGGCAGCTCAGCTCAAAGTGGTGTGTTCAATCTTAGTTGCAGTGGGGCATAGCCCACCATCCCATGTGGGAGTTGAACTGGCAACCTCGTTGTTAGGAGCACATGCTCTCATCAGTTGAGCCATCCTGTGACCTGTTGCCAGCTTAACGGCAGCTTAGCGGCAGCTTAGCTCAGGCACAGCTCATTTGCCCATGTGGGAATCGAACCTGTGATCCTGTTCTCAGAGCTCATGCTCTTAACCAACTGAGCCACTCGGCCAGCCCTTCATTTACTCTTAAACACTTCTGTGGGTATTTCCTATGAGCAAGACCATCACCTGTAATGTGACAAACCATTATCATGTGCCTCCTGATATGATACACTGAGAAAGATACATATTACTTCTAGGATATTTCTGCCTAAAATGCATAACCTGAATTTAGTCATGAACAAATATCATATATACCCCATATGAGGGATATTCTACAAAGTAGCCAGTTCATATTCTTCAACTATGCCACAGTTATGGAAGAAAATAAAAGCCAAGAAATTGGTCCAGATTAAAGAAGACCAGAGATAGATGACAACTGGGCAACTGAATTCCATGCATGATCTTAGATTGGGCCCTGAAGCAGAGCAAAGGGAAAAAAAATCACAAAAAGGACATTATTAGGATAGTTGGTAAACTTTTACTATGAACTGTGAATTAGGTAATAATATGGTGTCCATATTGTATTTCCTTATTTTGATAATCGTATTGTGGTTATGTATGTTAACAGATATTTTGCATGCAGCTACATGCATTTACATGAAACATCTTCACTGTCTCACTAGCAAGCAGTCAGACCCTATTAGTTTGGTTAGGCCAAACATTATTTGCCAAAAGTATCGAGGGAACTAGATCTCAGGATCATGGGGAATGAACATGTCTTTTCTCTTGGAGAGAATCCTATTTCAATACCAGCATTCCTGGAAGAGCTTACACTTGAATCTCTCACCTGGCAAATAGTTAAGTTACCATTTCACATCTTCACAAAGATGAACTTTTGCTAACTGCCCAAGGTGGGTTACAAGAGTTCAGGTAGATCCTGGGGCAAGGAAAATTAATGGAGGAGACACAGAGACAGAGCTTTTTAACTTCAGGTCCAGGCAAAATATTCAGAAACTGTAGAGACCTAACACGTGGTGCTCAACACACGTCTTCAGTCTTCTTGGGCTGAGCTGGTTCTGCAAGCATGTGATTACTGCAGGAAATTGTCAGAAGGAGACTGGAAATTAAGGGCTCTTGTGATCAGTCATTTGGGGAAGAGTTATATTATGTGTTGCAAACCAAGAGCAGGATAGCAGAGTTCAAATTCAACCCAGGGGCATTGGGACACCAGCTGATGCTCATGAAATGATTTTAATATTTACAGTGAAGCTCTAGCTTTACAAAATGGTTCTGCTGACTCAAAAAAGTAGCGATACATCAGACTGTCTAGATTCAAATCTCAGCTCTGCGATTAAGTAGCCAAGTGACTGGGAAAGTTACTTATTCTCCCTGGGGCTCTTATCTCTCATCTATAAAATGGTGTATGAGTTTCCTATTGCTGCTGTAAAATATTACTACAACCCGGCTGGCTTAAAATAGCACAAATTAATTTTCTTACAGTTCTGGACATTAGAGGTCTGGAATCAATTTCACTGGGCTAAAATCAAGGTGTCAGCATGTCTGTGTTGCTTCTGGAGACTCTAGAAGAGAATCCATTTCCTTGCCTTTACCAATTCTAGAGCTGCATTCCTTGGCTCCTGGCCTCTTCCTCCATCTTCAAAGTCAGCAGCATAGCATCTTCTCACTGCTCTAATCTCTGCTTCATTCCTCATGTCCTCCCTCTAGTCCTCTGAGCATCATGCCTCCCTCTAAGAAGGACTTTTGTGATTACATTGGGCCCACCCAAAATAATCTGTGGTAATCTCCCCATCTCAGAATCTTAATCACATCTTCAAAGTCCTTTTAACCATGTAAGGTAACATACTCACCGTTTCCAGGGATAAGTACGTAGACATCTTTGGGGGGAAGGGGGCAATATTCATCCTACTACAAATGGATACAATAATTTTATATACCTTATAGGGTGGTTGTGAAAACTAAATGAGAAAAAGCACATAAGGCACTTGGTATATATTTACCACAATCCAGCTTTATAAATGTTAGCTGTTGTTAAAATGAAGATAAGTCTGTACAAATAGATTTTTTTCAATAAAAACAGAAAATAGTCACTTCACAAAGCAGGCATATTAGAAAGTTTTAAATTCAAATCAATGATTACTGAGAGAAAATATGTAAGCTTTCCTCATTTTCTTCCTTATTATGATGAATTAATGTATTCAAATCACATTTAACATAAAGAGTTAAATTTTAAGTCTTCATCACCAGACATTTTTACCTTCTATTAAATGAGCTACCAGTTAAAACCATATTCTTAATGCCTTCATCACCTACATCAGTCAATTGTCCCTTCCTCTCTGTCTTTTCTTTTACTTTATTTTCTCCTTCAAACAGGATATAGAACATCTGGATACCATTCCAGAAGACTTCTTCAACTTTCACTAACCTTGGAGACTGTGATTCTGCAATAAACATGGGTTTCACTACACCATGTGTTAGTAGGAACTCTTCTAGGTATAAGTGGTAGAAAGCCAACTATTTTTTAAAAAACAGGAAGTGGTAGTGGTGGGAACTTATGGCTTATGTAACTGAGTTGGGTACTATAATATGGCAGCCAGGTTGACCTTCAACAATGGACTTATTCCTCCACTCTCAGCACCTACAGGGATTGGCCCAGTGAAGAGAGCTGTCTTGCCCAAGATCATTCTGAATCATCCCAGCTTTAGCTTTCCCGACAGGATTGCTGAGGCTTTAATGTAACCACATGATAATTCAACTTCTCCTTCTGCCTACTACTGCTTGCTTATCTTTCCTTCCTTTCTAAGGGTCTTTGCCTCCAAAGGCACTCTCTCATAAGACTCCCGAACACTAATCTCCATCTCAGAGTCTACTTTCCAGGAAACCCAGTCTGTAAGAATAACTGAGATGTCCAAGGGTTTCAGGCAGATCAGACCCAAGAATTCAAACATTGTCAACATATTTGTCTCCGAACCTCTCTATCTTTCCCCTAGCTACTGATCGGATTTTGTTTGTGTTGACATAATTCTTATACAGCTTCTGTAGAAGGTAGTAGAGATTATCTATGGCATCAGCAGGCATACATCATTGACAAAGAGAAACTCTTCACCTTCTCTCTTCCAGTATCCCTAACAACTGCCTCCTCATGCAAGTAACTCTAATAGGCCTTGTTTGGGTCAAGTGCCCACCCCTGGGACCATCACTGTGTCCAAGGGGATGAAGTCTTTTCACTGGTCATCCTTAGGCAAGGTAAGTGGGGCCACATAACTCATAGAAGCATATAGAGTGGCAGCCTGGCAGTTCCGCAAAGAACAGCATGTACAGCAGAGATGAAAGGAACCGAAATCCATTTTTCATCATCACCAGGAACAAGTCTCATTGGGAATCTTGGTAGTAACACATGTCCCATTCTTCGACAATTTTATGCATTTTTCTTGGAATAAATTAGGAGCCCAATTTTTTAGCTTGAGAAATCAAGAAGGAATTATACTTAGGATGCAAAGGGAATTTCCTGGAGACTTGGGTCGACTTTTCTCTCTTTTTTTTTCTCAGCCAGAAGTATTTCGGATTTCAATCATAAGCCTGAGGGTATTGGTCCTTATACCCTCTTGGAAGTTGTGAGTACTTCCTTACATTCATCACAGTCTAGCTTGACACTAACTGCTTAGGAGACAATGGAAGCCAAACTAGCTGGGGAGATAGGCTGTTAAAGGTTCAATTTTCTTCACTCTTCATGTCCAGTCAATAGCAGTCAACCAATACCTGTTGCTCCTTTATCAAACTCTCTGCTTGTCTTTCCAAGAGCAATGCACATTGCAATATACTAAAACACTGTTCTCAGAAGAGAAATTACATTCCATAAAAGAAAGATTTTACTCTTCATTGAAACAGAACTCTTTTTCTCCAGCTGTGAGGCTGATTAAGGTTCTTTTTTTTTTTTGAGGGCAGTGTCACTGGCCCTCATCTGTGGGACCCGAACCAGGGCCACTGGCTTCCCAAGCCAGCGCTTAACCGCCACGCCACTTGGCCGGCCCTGATTGAGGTTCTTAAGGCTCTCAAGAAATCTCTACTCACAGCCTTGTGATTACTTTCATAAAAGAGGAAAAAAGCAATAGGAGGTAATGGTTGATTACCCATAGAAAATATTCTTTCATTTTTTTTAAAAAATTTTTTTCTCAAATTGTGGAGGTTGGGGAAGGGAGTTGGAAAATGTTTAAGAAATTGGGCTGGCCGAGTGGCGCAGTGGTTAAGAGCTGGCTTGGGAAGCCAGCGGCACCGGTTTGGGTCCCACATATGAGGGCCAGTGACACTGCCCTCAAAAAAAAAAAAAAGAAATAGGTTTTTGTGAAACAAGGAACATTGCTACCTAGCATATGAGTATTCATGGTTCCTTTCCCATTGCTTCTCCAGCAGAGCACAGGCATCAGGAAGTGGATGAAACAATGTAGGGGAGACTCGAAGATCTAGATAGAACAAAGGAAGATCCATAAGTAGTCTGGGAAAGAGAAAAGGAAGAAGAAGTAGAGAGAAGACTTTGATCAGTTTCAAAGAGCTCGATGGAGCTGCATTCATCCCTATGGAAGGGTTTGAGAGTGCCCTAGATAGAGCAAGCTCTGAAGGTGTTTTCTTCCTCATTAGGCACATATTGCCTCACTTCAATTACATCTAAAAATAAGGACAGGTCCGAATTATTTTCTTTCTTTTTTTTAAAAGATTTTATTGGGGAATTGTGGGAGGAGAACAGCATTGGGGAATTGGGGAAGGGGAACAGACAAGTTGCTGTCTTTTTTTTTG
This sequence comes from Aselliscus stoliczkanus, assembly GCA_033961575.1. Classification (NCBI taxonomy): domain Eukaryota; kingdom Metazoa; phylum Chordata; class Mammalia; order Chiroptera; family Hipposideridae; genus Aselliscus; species Aselliscus stoliczkanus. The sequence continues at coordinate 108,259,993 of CM066737.1, forward strand.
TTTATTCTTCAGTCTAGTTGCAGAGGATGTTGCTTCACTGTTGATATCCTCACTGCGCTCTTCCCAGATGAGGCAGATCAGTCGCCAGCCTCTGGATGGTCGCTCACCGCGGCTATTGGCTGCTCACGCTGGCAGCCAGCCACTCACTGTAGCCTATGGCAGCCCACTGCAGCAGGGGCTGCAGCCTACACGGTCGCCTGGGCTTGCACAGCCCAGCTCCAGGCGGAGCTGTTGTTAGCTGTGGAGGGCAGTGTCACTGGTCCTCATATGTGGGATCCGAACCAGGGCCGCTGGCATCCCAAAACCAGTTCTTAAGCAATGCGTCACTCAGCCGGCCCCCGAATTACTTTTTGTATCAGGCAAAGTGAAGTCTGAAACACAGAAACCACCATATTTCAACAGAGGGAATTTCACACCAGGAATTTATTACATGGATGATGGGAAACCAGGGAATCCTAACAGGGATGTAGAGGCAACATCCAAATTAACGCCTACAGAAAGTGGTTACATCCCTCAGAGGTGTGGGGAAGGTGGGAGGAGGTGGTGTCACTCGATACCAGGACCAGGCCAGGACCATCGGATAGAACTATAGTGGCAGTGGCCAACAGGAGCTCATGTCACAGAGGTAAAGGCAGATAGGTGGCAACTGGAGCCTCAGTGAAAATGCAGCCACTTCAGAGATGTCACATGAAGCAGAAAGGAGGGGAAGAAACACTCTGGTTTCTTTCCTGCTCTTTCCTTATGCTCTGATTTGGCTGAACATACCAGACGGCCAAGGGGCCTGGCAAACATACTTCTCTCTGAAACAGAGCAGAGCAAGGAGAGGGTGGGGACTAGATCTCAGAGCAGAGAGGCAAATAGCTGTCACATGTTTTGAGTGTCTGTGTTTCTTTGAATTCATCTTTATGTGGAATGGAGCTGATGGCCCTTTATGTGGATTACATATGGGCCAAGAGCAATGGAGAAGGTCACAGTTGAATATCTTTCTTTAAATACCATAAAAAGAAAAATAATGTTACTTTACTAATCGTCATCATGCGAGGCTGTGTCAAGTTGTTTGTAGACAACAAAAAAAGAATTCCTCTTTTTTCTTTTCTCATTCCCTTTGGCTTCTCCAGTTTCTTCTTTTACCTCTCTAGTGAGTAACCCTTGTGCAATTAGTCAACTTTGATCTCATAATGGAGTTGCCATCCTGCTCTCCTGTCCCTTTCAGGTCCTGAAGCCGGGGTAGTAGTCAGGAAAAAAAAAATCTACACCTGGCTTTTGGCATCTACCACATCTGAGCTACCTTTGTTCTGACCTTGTTTCCATACCTAACCTAGCGAATGTCATGTCTGCCTGGGAATACTATAATCGTTCCAACATTTTAGTATATTTGTTATATTTTTATTTCCTATATGTATGGAGCCTTTGGAGTAATTTTGTGTTTTTTTTTGTTTTGTTTTTTTGAGGGCAGTGTCACTGGCCCTCACATGTGGGACAGAACCGAGGCTGCTGGCTTCCTAAGCCAGTGCTTAATCACCGCACCACTCAGCCAGCCCTTGGAGTAATTTTGGATGGTGTGGGCACACTCAGGCTTTTTTTTCCCTGGTATCATTCTTAAAAGTATAGCCAAACTGCTTGGGTTTCAAATCCCAGCTCCCAGCTCGCAAATGTGTGACTTTGGCCAATTAAATTAACTGCTCTGGATCTCGGTTTCCTCATCTGTAAATGTAATCATAATAATAGAATCTATGTTATATGGGTTGAATTGTTAGAATCAAATGAATTACACATACTGAATTTATATATGTATGTGTCTTGTGCATACACACACATATATTTATCAACTCATATATGTGTGCATATGTGTGTGTATATACACACATACATATGTATCTTAGAAAATTAGCACAACATAAACATTCTATAAATATCAACCATCACCATTGTTATCATTTTTCTCAACAAGACTTAAAATACTGCTCTAGCTTATTCAAAATATCACACCTGCTTAATGTTTTTCACCCCGCATGAAATCTTGGCTAGTTGGGTGACTTTTTAAAAATGTTCTAGTTGATAACTGATTATTCAAAAAGATAATTCACATTATATTAATTTAATAAAATATGTTAATTAAAAAGATTGAGAACACATAAAAAGGTAAAGGATAAAACAACTTCAAGAAAACTTGAATTCACTGTGTAAGATACATCCAATGAGTTAACACTGTTATTTGTCTCTCAGTTGTAAAAATTAGTTTCATTGATTTTTCACTATGTTTGGTTGTGATTGGATCATTACAGACCCTTTTTCTGTAGTTTGTGGTTTAAAGATTGAAATTTTTTTATGAATATAAGTTTTTCAGTTGACCAATGATTAGCTAATTTCTGATGGTAGAAAAGGAAAGAGATTGCCCCAAGGCGCTATTTTCATTTCCTCATGGGAAGAAGCACAGCAGAGAAGAAAGGCAGACAGAAGACACTGAACCTCTGCCACCATGGGGAACTGGGCTGTGAATGAGGGACTCTCTATCTTTGTCATTGTAAGTACTAATAAGAGATACATTATGAATCCTCTGACTTGTCTGGGTTCTCTTGGGAACTAAAATAGAAATTTTTTTTTGTTTATTTGTTTTGTTTATTTGAGAAATTGTGTTGAAACTGATTTACTGTGTGAACATGCATCCATTTGTAAGCAGACTGAGTCTATCCTTTCAAACTTATTATTGGAAAGAATGTAACTGGGGGCTCACTTCACCCAGTTTATTTTCTGAATTTTTAGGAGTGCTAAATTAGCCAGCATTTCATAGAGGGAGTAGAAGACATTTCAATTTCATGATAATGATTCCTGAGTCTCAGTTGTTTATTAATATTTACTCTGAAACAAATTTCTACTTTTTATGTGTTTATACCACTTTACAAATGGGCAATCGAAATTTTATGCCATTTTCCAAATAATAAGTACAAGACTGGCTCATGTGTGGAAAATTGGACTTTATTTCAGTAGTTACACTAAAAATAATTGAAGTTCTCAACTGTGGTTTTTTTTTTTAAGTACCTTCTTCTCTCTGAGGTAAGTTGAGTTATTTATAAGGTTTATAAAAATTCAAGTGATGGGAATTGAAATTAAATATCTAGATTCATGTACAGTATATATATGATTATATATATGATATGATATGATTATGAATGATTATATATATAAATCAATATAATCTGTTTTGAGAAAAAATTTTTGTAAGTAAAGATATGGCTAATTTTTAAATAGATACATTAGTTTCTTTAGACTTTAACATAACAAAGAACAGTATTATTTCATGATGGTGGTCTCAACAAAGCAATCATGGATAATTGAGAAGAAAGAAATGTGATTTATAACTATCCTTTTCAAATATCCAATGAAAGCATTATACAGAGGTTAAAAACAACTCTTATCCGTGGAACTTTTGAAAGAATTAATCATGAAGTAAATATCGAGTCTTTGAGTTTTCAAGGTACAGAGAAATTAGTGGCACAAATATAATTAAAACAACAAATATTTTGTCATGTAAAGACATTATGCCAAAGCAACATTCTAATGCAATATAGAATTCTTCTGAGGACTCAGAACTGGTAACTTGATTTTTTATCACCATTTTTAAGAACAGATTACTCCTATAGAAAATGAGTTCAAATTATACTTCTAGATCCTACCACAGTTTCCCCCAGAAAATGTCCTTCTAATTATATACTCACATATTCAATTGAAAGTGAAGGCACAGCTTGAAAAGCAAGAGTCAAAAAGAGAAGATTAGAAAATGGAGAAGTTGTTTTAGTGCCTTCTTTGTAAAGAGAGATTGTTCTCAAGCATTTATGGACGTTTAGTACTTCAAAGCACAGTTAAGAGAAAAATCACTACTGACCTGAGCATAGAGGACTGGGCAGTGTCATCGCTGAACGCAGTCAGTGCTTCAGATGAAATAAGCAGTCACAATCTAGAAGGATCTCTTTTTAGAAAAGAAAAACAACCTATGCCCCTCACCCCCTCATTCATGCTCAATATCCCCTCCTTCAAATGTTAAGCAAAACTTACCGAATATAATTAAAGGCTTGACTGTTTAGCTGATGAGACCCCCACTAATTGGGTGGGATGCTGTGTGGTGGTGGGGGTTTATGGGCACCTGTGAGAGTAGAATACAGTGTCCTACTGGAGCAAGGGATAGCATAGCAACGTGTGCCTTTCCCTTGTCTTTTTAGGAAGAGTCACCTACTATCATCTACCTAAGGTTAGAAAGAAAAGAGGAGGAAAAAGAAAGGAGGGAAGATAGACTGATAATACCTTGGCATACTGACCAAGTAGTAAAACAATCATGGGGAACAACATGGGGTGGAAAAGGTTAATTACATAGAAGTAGAGTGATGCTGCCCAAGGAGAGAGCTGGTTATGTTGAGCTTTGTAACCACCTGTATCAAAGGCTGGAGTTGGGGAACTCCTGACTCTGGTCTGACACCAATATTATGTGAAATTCACTTGTTGAAATGTGAAACATTCATGCAACTCTTTCTCTTTGTGCAGCTGGTATGGCTGGGAATGAATGTCTTCCTCTTTGTCTGGTACTACCGAATTTATGATATTCCACCTAAATTCTTTTACACTCGAAAACTTCTTGGGGTAAGTATAAGTTCCATGTCATGTAATATTGACTAAGCTCATGTTTTTAATCAAATATTCACGTTGATATTCCTTCTCACATTTTCAATAAATATTCTGACCAACCTGAACAGCACCATCAGCCTCACTCCCTCCATTACAAGCCCCTGGGGAGGAGTCTTTAGGCCTTCTAGTGTGGGACAAATAAAAGTGTGGCAGAGGGTCACAGCAACATCCCTCTCCTCTCCAAAACCACTCGAGAAGTGTCTAGCTTAGAGGAGAAATCTAATAATGGCTCTGGAATGGAGGGCCAGGTTAAAGAGATAAATCCAGGGGTAACACAGGTGGGACAAGTGAGACTCCCTATTCTGTAAATCATCTGATTCCTACCACCTTTGTGCATGGAGAGCCCTGTTCCTAGTGACGTGTTATGAAATGATCTTTGGGAAATTCCAGTTTCGTTGAACTGCCAGGTCTCTTCTTCATTGCAGATGAAAATAATTTCATCTGCCCCCCAGAAGATTTTGTTTACTATATCATGCTGAAACTATGAATTCATTAGTTAATAATACTAATTATAATATGTATTATATATCATCTGTATAAATAATTATATCATTATACTACATTATTATGGTTGTTGTTAACTTATTCAGGTTGATGCTGAGAAGGATGATTTCCTTTGGATTTCCCCCTCCAAAATCTGCAACTTCTTTGGGTATTTTAATGAACAATCGTAATACCAAAGCATTACACCATACCAACTTAAGTTACTGTTAAGTTCAGTCTAAGTGCTAAGAAAACCTTCTTTAAAAAGCCCCAGTTTCTATACTGAGCTCTAGTTAATGATATGCATGCTTAGGTATTTAGAAGGAAGTCAACTGATGTCTGTAAATTACTTTGAAAAGCATTAAAAATAAGATTTGTTGATGAAGGGGTGGGTAGATAGATGGATAGATATGTGATAAAGCAAGCATAGTAAAATGTAAAAGATGGAAATCTGGGAAACGGGTAAACAGGGATTAATTGTGAAATGATTTCAAATTCTCTTTATATTTGAAAATTTTCATAATAAAATGTTGCAGTGGGGGATCAGGGCCAGATTAAAACAAAGGGTCCCAGCAGGCCCTTAAGGTAAACCCTTGGCTCAGAAGACCCTTTCTTTCCAGATAACTTGATGCCTCTGATATGAGAGCCACATGCTGGGAACTCTGGGGAATTGGGGGAAGTGTTCTCTGCTTACAGGCATCACCCTACTCCCTCTTCTGCCTCTTCTAGTCTGCACTGGCATTGGCCAGGGCCCCTGCAGCCTGTCTGAATTTCAACTGCATGCTGATCCTGCTGCCCGTCTGTCGAAATCTGCTCTCCTTCCTCAGGGGTTCCAGTGCGGTAAGAGCAAACATTTCCAATGTTTGAATTTCTCAATATTTCAAAAGCCATTAAGCTAAATGCCCTTTCTTAAGAAAAGCAAATCAATGGTTTGTAAAGATTCTAACCTCTGTAGAATATTCATGAGCTAAGCCATGCCTGATCTGTAGTTTATTTCTATATTATTTGTTCGTAGAGCTCCCTGGGACAACCATTTAAACTGGAACAGACATTAAAAAAACAACCACCAATCAATCTCTACCTCAATAATAGCAATAAAGCATATGTGTGTGTGTGTGTGTGTGTGTGTGTGTGTGTGTGTGTCTGTCCATATATATATATATATATATATATATATATATGAAAAGGGCTTTATGAAGCTGATGTGAAATTTGGGAATTAACCTTACACTGTCATGTTTCTCAAAATTTTTAAGTCAGAAAAACATCTCCTTTGTGGATAATATCCCAAGCAGATGGAATCAATGGGTGATGAGTCACACTATAGTGAATGTGATTAAGAGGTGTTGGGTCTGTGGAACTGAGAGATTCAGGGCTTTCTAAATTCCCAGGGCTTCTTTCTCCCTCACTTTAACAATTTCATGAGTCTCTGAATGTACTATACTAGAAGAAAATGATTATGAGATTAAATAGGAGTAATCTATAAAATGGTATACAAATTTCGTAGTGATATTATTGTACAAAGATGAGAAACAAGGAACTTAGAATCTACACACATACTCCAATAAATGGGTCCCATAAAACATTACAAATAAGGAGCTATAGGGAATCAAAGGGAGGCAAAATTATATCACGGGGGCAAGGGGTGAAGAAAGGCTTCTCAGAGAAGGTGGTATCAGACATGGGCATATAAAGATAAAATAAGCCTCTAGAAGATGTAAATGAGAGAGAAAGACTTTCTACCTGGAGAAAATGGCATGAGCAAAAAAGCACAGGAAATAGTGAGAAAGTCGAGTTCTTAAAAACCCTGTGTAGGGCCGGCCGAGTGGCTCTGTGGTTAAGCACTGGCTTGGGAAGCCAGCGGCCCCGGTTCGGTCCCACATGTGAGGGCCAGTAACACTGCCCTCAAAAAAAAAAAAAAAAAACCTGCGTAATCATGACTTCTGGATTCTCTTTGGACATCTTTTTTTTTGCCTTTCCTGGCCACACCAAAGAGGGTAGATCTTCCAAAGTTAAGGATTAATGCCCTGGTGGGACCCATTCCACTAGCTTATTAGTGACTAGTAGCCTCAGGTTTTTCTTTTAATAAATGTTTTTTATATTAACTAGCTTTTAAAAAAATACCTATTAATTAGAGATCATTTCTAGAGAACAGCAAACAATCTACCTTGATGAGAATGTAGGGATTGTAAAAAGAGCAGAGTTCTGGGGTAAGGGTGGAGAGGAAGCTGGGACTTTGCTGGCAAACTAGGACTTTGTATAGCTGAGGAGTTAATAACTAATTTGGCAATCACAGAATATTTTGGGGAAGGAAAGTGGTCTAAACTGTCAATAACAAATAGAATTTGCCTTTAACTCTGCCTCATTTTTCCTAGTTATACTAAATTCACATTGATCCTAAGGGGATTTTTTTTCTTTAAGATCTATACAACATTCGATTTACTAATACAGGATTAGCAAACTACAACTAACAGTAGACATTGATTATAAGGATTTCCAGAGAATCTTCTCAACCTACGAAACCACAGAGATCAAATTCCATTTGCTTGAAAGTTTTATTGATGAGCCACCTGAAAAGTACAATGTTTGGTATATCGTAGGTACCCAGTGAACATTTGCTAAATGAAACTCATGCACTGTAGCCTTTTGTTTTTAAGGAGTCACAATTCATTTTTAACCTCTCTCCCTGTTCAAATATTATGTATTTAGAGGAAGTAACTCCTGAAAAACAGGCAGTATTTTCATTAGGATGGCCCGTTAGGAAATCCTGTTACCCCACAGGCCCAAATTGCACTGCCATTGTGCTGCATGACCCATGAGCAGTGCATGTTGTAATGGCTGTTTTTAGACTTCCTGTGGTCCAGGAGGGAAAATCCTCATGAGGGTCTCTACAGATAGGGATGAAATGAGGCTGTACTTCAAATTGCAGAAAAGATCAGCTCTGTAAAGAGAGACCTATATGGAAAATAATGTATTTTTTTTTAAATTAGTGGTAAGCAACGTTGTTTTATAGACAGGGTGTGTCCCTCCTTCTGGATTTCCTAGCCTCAAATGTGAACTTCTCAAAGAAACTTATTTTCTGATTGGGATGAAACTTAAGTGAGCATGTTGTAACTAATATTGGAAATCATAATAGCTGCCACGAATTGAGTCTTCACAGACCTCACCTCGTGAAATCTGCATATCAAACCAGTGAAGTAAGGATGAAATTACTGGGAGTATTGGGACTCAAACTCAGGTCATTGTGCCCCTACAACCCATTCACTTTCCTACACACCACCTAAACTCCAAAGTGTCCTATTGCAGTATTATGGTCTTAGCAAGTCCAGTATATATGTGAATGTTTGAGTCTGCTGAATAACCTAGGCTAGAAATGGCAATGATGCTGTTACTTCAAGGATTCATTAGTAGGAGCCTATGCAAACTAAACAGACACAGAACTTCCATTCAGTTTCTAGTGGTTTTAATCATTTACACTTTGCTTTATAATCCTCCTGGTTTGACCCACCCCAGGAAAGATAGGGGTAAAGACTCAGCCTGCTGTGTTGAGGGAAATGGGGAAGGATGAGGTTCAGCATACAGGAGGCTTAATAATCCCAATTTGTCATGCAGAAGCTAAGTTCTACCTGGAGGGAAGTCCTAGTCTTAAAATCTGAAAGAAACTGGAAGGTGAGAGGATGAGCTCTTATCTATAGCCTTCTATAGTGTGAGAGTCGGATGCCCTCAGCGTGGCTCTCTCTCTAACCATGTGGTTTAGGGCAAGTCTCTTAGACTTCCTGTTTTGTAGTTCTTTTTTTTAGCTGAAAAGCAAGTGAGATAATGCAAATGTAAGAATGAATATGACATTCTATAAGTATATTAGTTGATTTAGCCTGTCAACTAGTGAGGTCAACAAATATTTATTGAGTGCCAGTTATGTGCTAAGCACTGGGGACACATGGTAAGTAAAGAGTAAAACATGGATGGGCCATGAGCTCAAGGAGCTTAGAGTTTTTGAAGAAGATAGAGAATAAGCATGTAATTTCAAAATTATAAACAGTGCCATACAAATAAAGTTGTGTTCTTCATATTTATCACATATTCTAGGTTTGGGCATTACCGTCAGCTTCTTCCCCTGAGTTCTGTAGCTTCAAAGCTGTCTTTTGCAATTCCAAATTGCATGTAAATATCTAATTCAGATTCACTCACAGTATGTGTGATGAGACAAGGTATACCTAACATAGAACTTTTAAGTTTCTGTAACTAACTTACAGAAACTCATGCTCTACTCCATTAAATATGCACTTCTTTTTAGTTCCATTTCTCAGTTTGATTTTTTTTCTCTTGCAGTATAAACAGAGCATAGAAATCTGCCAAAATGACTCAATAATCTCCCTTGCAGTTGAATGTTAGGTTATTGAGATTGGGCAAGGCTCTAGGCGACAATAACAGAAACTTCCCTTTAGAAGACAACAGCAAATTTGCACTTTCTAATCCCTTTACACAATACTGCCACAGGGATATGAAAGACAGTTTGGGGAATATAATCAATAATGTTGTAAAGATTTTGTAGGGTATCAGATGGGCACGTGTCTTATTAGGGAGGCCACTTCATAGACTCTGTAGATGCCTGACCACTGCACTGTACACCTGAAGATGAATAATATTGAATGTCCAACTATAATTATATATATATATATATATATATAGTCACAGGATGTGGAATACAGCATAGGGAATAGAGTCAATGGAATTATAACAGCTATATACGATGTCGGGGGGGAGGGGGGATATCACTTTGTGAGGGGTGTAAATGTCTAACTATTACATTGTTTTGTACACCTGAAACTAAAATAAAAAATAAAAAGAAGACAAAGGCCCAAAGCAAGGAAGTGGTTGGTTCAGTGAGGAAGCTATGGGGCATGATGGCAACTTCGGTAATTGGTAGGTCGCTGGCAATAATTCCAGAAGTGAGTCAAAAGCTTAAAAATGATATTTGTGTAGTGAGGAGGAAAAAAAAACACTGGGCAGTCACAGACAACTAAGCCCTTCCTTCTCACCCCACAGAATGGCTGTGTTGTCCCCTTTTCAGGAAATGGTGAAGAAATTGTATCTGGAAACCCAATATAAGCATGACTTCTGGCTTCTTTGGGGATTTTTTTTTTCCATTCCTGACCACACCATAGAGAGTAGCTGGGAATAATTAGAAATTGATGCCCTAGTAGAACCCATTCCACTGGCCCACTGATGATTAATAACCTCTGTTTTTCCTTTTAATAAAATGTAAGTGTCTCATATTAACTAGCTTTAAGAAAATTACTTATTAAGATTAAACAGAGTATTACTGAATGGACCTTGCATTTCCCAAGCACATCTCTCCTTTGTTCTGGCATTCAGTTTATTTTTCTCTAAGGTTCTGTTGCTCAAGCTGTTAAGAGGTATTAAAATCTATTGTTTGATGTTTTTGATGATCCGTGTTGATGATAAAGGTAGACCTGTGGAGACAGTGTATAGACCAAGAAAAAACGGTTCTTCAAATTCAGCATGGAGGAGCCCGTACATTTTCCCCCAAGAGTTTCAAAATGATTTATCAGGAAGTAGAAAAGAAAGGATAGATATGGGTAAATATAATACATCTCTATTGGTTTAGAATAATCATCTTAGATTCTAGGACAGTGAAAATGTAATTCATTTAACCAAGTAATTATTAAAGGATTTAAAAAATACATGACATATTGCTCTGCATACAGGAAACTTACCTTCTAGCTTGAGAGCCAAGGCATACGAAATGAAAAGTTAAATAATAATACAAAAAAATCAAATATTTATTAAACACCTCTCGATTAATCTATGAAACAGACCTACCTAAGTGGGAAGAACTATGATAAATATATTGGTGAGGAAACTGGAAGCTGAGTGCATTATTCAATGTCACACAGCTAAGTTGTAGGGCTAGGATATAACACAGGTATATCTCATGGCAAAACTTGCTGCCTGAAATATAATTCTGTAGTGCTTTCTGCCCCTACTAATTTCCATTCCATCATTCTTAGGACTCCAGTTATGTTCCATCACCCCAATAAGGACTGTATTAACTATGTAATGCTGTGTAGCAAATTTCCACAAACACAGTGGCTTAAAACAGCCCCAGGTTTTAGCTCACAGTTCTGCACATCAGAAGTAACAGAATCCTGTGGTTGGATTCTCTGCTCAGAGTATCACAAGCTTGGAATCAAGGTGTCCACTGAGCTGAATTCTCATATGGAAACTCCTTTCAAGCTCATTCTTGTTAACAAAATTCAGTTCTTGGCAGTTGCAGAACTGAAGCCCTGTCTCCTTGCTTATAGTCATTCAGGGGCTGCTTCTCAGATCCTAGATGTCCCTGTAGCCCTTGCCATGTGGCCCTATAATGGCCCTATAACCAGCTCATACTGGTCTTATCCAGTTTCTAACAAGAACCAGAATGAAAGTTTACACCCCTTATGAGTAAGAATTGTGAACACCACTCATGAGTAACACTTGAATAGCCTTCACTGCTCCTCCTCCCCACAGAACCAAAGGACTGGGACATGACAGAACCCTGAACATGGAACCCTTTCAGACAGGAAAGGTCCATTGTAGGAAGATCCGGTGCTGAAACCCTTTAAAATCCCACCCCAAACCCTGGGTCCGGCACACACAGTTGAGCCTTGCCTCCTTGCCAGTCGACTTGCAAATAAAAGCTTTTCTTCTCTCAAAATCTGGTGCCATAGTATTGGCTTCTGTGCACATCAGGCAGTGAGCCCTTGCTCCGTCACAGCCCCCTCCATCTTCAAGCCCTCAACAGTGCATCAAATACTTCTCATGCATTGAATCTCTGACTTCTTCCATCTCTGACTTCTAGAATCAGATTTAAAGGACTTATGTGATTGGGTCAGGCCCACCCAGATAATCTCTCTTCTTAAGGTCCATTTGGGACTTTAATTACCTCTGCAAAGTCTCTTTGGCCATGTAACGTAACAAAATCACAGGAGTGACACCCCATCATATTCACAGGTCAAGTCTCACCCAAGCTCAAGGAGAGAAAATTATACAAGGTCATTGGGGATCATCTTAGAATTCTGCCTACCACAAGAACTCTAAGAAAGAATTGCTAAACAGGAAAAAGTTATTTCCTTAAAATTGTCAACAATGCAAAGAAGTAAAACAAAGCACAGAACTTAAAATAAACACAAAAGACAAGACTATATAAGAAAACAAGGACAGTCAATTTTTCACCAACATAAATGTAACATAAGTTATCTCAAACAGAAAACCCTTGTTTTGAGAGCCTGAGTCACTGCTGAGCTCCACCAGTAGACACTTGGTTTTAGCAGATGCTGCTGGTGAGCCATCCATATTCCCGCCACACTGACAGTTCCAATATATGGAGCAGCTGCCTTTTAGAAGCTCCAGTCATTCTCTGCCTGAGGATATTTTTTTCAGCCCCCTCCTGAGGCAAGCCTGCAATGCCAGGGTACTGATGCCCTGGGAACATCCCTTAGCCAGTGATGAATGCAAGCTGGCAGATGAATAGCCAAGCTTGCTAATCCCTTAGGAAAGAAATAAAAAAAAACCAGAACTCGGGGGTGTTCTACACAGTCTCCCAGAGTTCCCTGATCAGAGAGCCCACTGATATAAAATAACAAAATAGGATAGGATAAAATAGGATAGTGGTAGCTGATATGATGGCACACCCTTTATTGGTTTCCTTCCCTTCCCAGGCTTATGTCCCCTAATTTTGTTTTCTGTGATCACCTTGCGGATAGAGTACTTACACTTAAATTCTTGTCTTCATTTTAGACAGGTAAAATAATAATGACTATATCTTTACATTTGGTTTGGTAAAAAAGGGCATGAACCTTTAAAGACAAATAGACGTGGATCCCAGTCAACATGAGATTTACCTTTAGCTTTGTTATTTGTAAAATGAGGACAATAATACTTATTGCATTAAATGAGGTAATGATTATGAATAACTTGCCTGACTCAAAGAAGGCACTCAATACAGCCTAATTTTTTTTCCTTTTTCTGGAATCCTCAATGTCTCCTTACTACAGTATTTCTGCAGTTCCAGGAATCTGCTGTCCAGCTCCAAACAGCCTCCCCCTCCTCAGTAACTGAGAGATAGTGGAGTAAACAGTTTTTCATACAATTATATTTTTGTCTATAAAATCAGAATATTCTATTAAAAATAACTGAGCCAAATGTTAAACATCCCTATATGTAAATTGAGTATGTTTAGAACCACATATTTATAATACCTAAGATTATTTATGTATTTATTTTGGCACTTCACTCTGCTTGTTTTAAAAGTTGTCTGAATCTCTGTGGCAGTATATCTAGTCTTGGTAACAAAGCAGCCAGGGTGAACACTTGGCCAGTTTTCAGGAGGGCAAAGCTCTGTCTGGTTCAACCAGAAGCCAGATTTTGTTTTGTTTTGGTTTTGTTTTATTTGTTTGTTTTATTTACTTTGGGTAATGACCTGAATCCAGATTGGAACCCATATCATTTTACACATACCGTTAGGACAGTTACACCAATGTATTGTCCAAAATACTATTTTTAATTTCAAGGTAATTGTATAAGGTATGAAATATCAAAATATTAATATCTTTGGCATCAGACAGCTTGAGTTCAAATCCCAGTGCTGCTACTTATTAACTGTGTAACCTATGGCAAGATAACCTCTCTATGCCTTTGTTTTCTCTTTTGTTACATAGTGATAGCCATGGTACCTCTCTGATAGGATTGATGTAAGAATGAAATGAGTTCGGCTGGCCGAGTGGCGCGGTGGTTAAGAGCTGGCTTGGGATGCCAGCGGCCCCATTTTGGGTCCCACACATGAGGGCCACTGACACTGCCCTCAAAAAAACAAAGAAATGAGTCAATGCATATAAAACATTTAAAGCAACTCTTTGCATAAGCTCTTTGTACATATTAGTTATTGCTATTTGTGCTATTATTGTTTGTTTAATGATCTCCCCTTGTGATGTTATCTCTATCAACATAGGCAGTTAGACTATTTTTTCTCCACCCCATAGTGTATGTCCATGAAGGGTGTTGTTCTAAAATTATTCACTTGTTCTAGAACTGTTCACTTGTCTGTGTCCCATTATGCTGTCAGGTCTTTGAGGTCAGGCCTGCCTTTTGTTAATCCTTTGTTTATTGAACAAATTAATCTGAACTAGAAACTACATGGTTAGGTATTTTTTCTGTCCAAATTCCTATTTTATACAATTAGACAATGGTTTCCAGGAGACTTTTTATGTCACTGGTAAGGGAACATAAAACATACTGGTTAAGCTGGCTATGCCTCTTACTTGCTGTTTGACCTTGGGAAGATGACTACATTTATCTGAGGTTCAGTTTTATCATCTATGAAATGGGTAGAATGATATAGTTTTTAGGGTGATTGTGAAAATTAAATGAGATGATATGTATGTATCTAATGCCTGGCATAGAGAAAACCTTTCTGTTAACAATTACTATTTCATTATTTTCCTCTTAATCCAAAGTGCTGCTCAACAAGAATTAGAAGACAACTGGACAGGAACCTCACCTTTCATAAAATGGTGGCATGGATGATTGCACTTCACACTGGTAAATGTATTAAGATATTTGAGATTGCAGCGAAAATTTGGAACCAGAGAGTTTCTTCTATTCTTAGATACTTTTTAAAATAAGAGGTCTGCCTTTGTAGGCATTTTAGGTGGTGATTAGATATGTTGTAATTTTTTTAAAGAGTTCTGTTAAAAAATATTCACCCCTCTTTCTGCTATCCCAATATTAGGATTTATTCCTTTGAATCTGAACACTTTTTTTTTAATCTTAGGCTCTTCTGATGAAATCCCATTGTCTCGTCCCTTTATACCCTTTTTAATATCAAAAATGTTTGTTAGTCCACATATAACTTTTAGTCATTCATTTAAAAAAATACTTGTTTGAACAAGTAGATTCATGGATTTCTTGTAGTAGCTCTAGAGAGGCCACAGCCTATAAATTGAGAATCCCTCAAGATAGCCCTATCAACTAAACATGTTATTTATTATTATTGCTTATACATACATATATAGAGATACATATATCTGTATATACATATGTATACATACATGTATATGTATATACACACATATATACAATATGTTTACATATACACATATAT
Organism: Aselliscus stoliczkanus; assembly: GCA_033961575.1. NCBI lineage: Eukaryota > Metazoa > Chordata > Mammalia > Chiroptera > Hipposideridae > Aselliscus > Aselliscus stoliczkanus. Next base: position 108,275,314 of record CM066737.1, read on the forward strand.
TGTATTATTATTGCAATTATTAAGGTGGTGGTATTAGCATAAGAAGGGATGTATCTGGCATGGCAGCTACAGTTAACAATACTGTATTGAGTGTTTGCAAGTTGCTTAGAGAGTAGATCTTAAAAGTTCCCATCACTAGAAAACAAATTCTGTAACTATGTATGATGACAGATGTTAACTACATTTATTATGGTGATCATTTTGCAATATATACAAGTATCAAATCATGATTTTGTACACCTGAAGTTTATATAATATTGTAAGTCAATTATACTTCAATTAAAAATCCAATTCTAAAGAGAAAAAAAAGAAAGAAGGGATAGCCCTGGTACCCTTATCAAATCTCCATTAAGTCATTTAATAATTGATGTGCCAGGCAACAGGCATGCACATATACACAGTCAGGAAGAAAACAGATTTTTCCTCTGCACTTAACGAGTTTGTGCTTAAGCTGAGTAAAATAGGCTCAGATTGCAGGTGTTAAACTGGGTTCCTCATCTCCTACTAGTAGATCATACAGGCTTTCTGAGCTGTGGCAAATGAAACGTTTCAAAAGTGAAATGTCTGATAAAATCTTGTTAGAAAGCAACATAGTGTAATGGTTAGGAGCAAGACCTGTGGGCCAAACTGCTTGGATTTGATTGTTAACTCTGGAACTTCCTGGCTTGGTGGCTTTGGCAAGATTTTAAAGCAATCTGTGCCCCAGCTTCCTCATCTACAAGATAAGGTGATTATAATGACATCTACATCATTGATTCATAAGTATTAAATAATTATAAAGCACTTATAGCAGTGCCTTGCATCTAGTTTGTCTTATGTAAGTACAGCAAAACCTTGGATTGTGAGTAACTTGGTTTGCAAGTGTTCCACAAGACGAGAAAACATTTCTAATACATTTTAATGTGGTAAATGAGTGATGTCTTCTAATACGAGTAGTTTGTTTCTGGAACGAATTATGCTCACAAACCAAGATATTACTGTACTCATTAAGTAAAGAAGGCAATTTTTGAAAAGAGATTCATTCTTATGGCCATCCGTTTGTATCAGTTCAATATAATGTTGTCATCTCTCTCTGGAGTAATGTTAGAGTCAGGTGCAAGGAAAAGCCCAAAACATGCATTACAAGCGGGGTGAGAGACAATGAGAGCAAATCTAAATATCCTTAGAGACCAAGGTTATTTTGTGGAATCTTAGAGCTTAGTTGGGTCTTCAGGATCTTGTAGTTCAACATCTTCATTTTGCAAATTAGGAAACCAAGACAGGAGAGGATAAGTGATTTTCCTACTATCACACAACTAGGGAATAGCTTACTCACTAGAATTGCCTTGCCTCTCTGGTCCTGGAGACCCAGTTCCTGTTTAAAATTGTCCTGGGTCACCTGTGTCTCCCGATAACTTATCATAGAGTCAGGGGATGTAGGCAAACCCAGCTTACAATAACCTTGTGCATACCCTTCACCCTCTTTGTTTCTCTTTTCTGCCCTCTTTAGCAATTCACACCATTGCACATCTATTTAATGTGGAGTGGTGTGTGAATGCCCGAGTCAACAATTCTGATCCTTACTCAGTAGCACTCTCTGACATTGGAGATAAGCCTGGTGAAACTTACCTCAATTTTGCTCGACAGAAAATCAAGGTAAGCTTCTTATTTCCTGACTCTGATGTTCCCTAGATCATTAGAATGGAGGACTAAATTTCAGTGAATGAAGAACTTTGCTTGGCCAGAACAACAACATTGACAAAATTTGACTATCGATAGGTTTTAAGAAAGTGGGTGTGGAGAAAAATGTATTCCACCCTCCTGATCCTGTGTGTGGAGGGTCACTAGATGTTTTCTAGGCCCTTAAGCTCACCTGTGAGAATGTGTGTGGGTGGAGCCTGGAGTAACTCAGGCTCACCCATGACAAGGCCCAACACTCAAAGAAAGCCAGGAACACACATCTAGTCAAAGTTGGGTTTATTACTTACTACAACAAAAGAGACTTCACACCATGAGGAAGTCTAGGGTGTATCAGGAGGATGTTAAGAGAGGCTTGTAATAGGACTTGGGCTTGTGTTAAATGATTTGGGAGGGGCTTAAGGAAGCAAGGATTTGGTCTGGATCAGGCATGGTCATCAATTGGGGGCAGTTCTAGCATTAGATATCTTAATTTTTTTCTAGGAGGCACAGGGCAATAATATGGGGCTAAACCTGTATTAGGTAAAGAAGCAGCAGTCACCCATGTTTTGGTCTTGGTTCAAACAGGATTTTGGAGTGGTCTTATTTTTGCCTCACTCCGTAACAGTCACAGAATGATGCTAGTATTCTATGAAATTGTTTATGTGATATAGGGACTATGGTCTAGGTGTTATTACCAGGCTAGCCACCAGCTGACAACTGTCAGATGCTTTTGTTCTTTCTTACCTACTACACCTAAGGGGTGGCCTGTATCTCCTAATTACCATTTCTTGAGAAGCACAGTGCACTGGGAGTAACTCAGCAGTTCTCCAGGGGCAGCCATTTTGAGTATCTACTGGCAAGGACTTACTCCCTTCCAGCAGTTGTTGAAGCTTGTTACACTCAGAGGGAGAAACTCCAACTTGTCTTCATGTGCCCAGTGGCTTAGGAGGATGGCCAAATCACATTAATAGACACTGAATTCCAAACATGTTTCCTTCTGTTTAGAAAGGATTACAAGAAAAGTCCCTTAATTCTGCAAAAGTAATTATCCTCAGGCTAACATGAAAAAAAAACTTGTGTGGTCTACTTAGGGACAGAATTAAGCAGCATCAAACAAAGCAAAAATTCTTTTTCTGTAAAGTCTTGGATACTTTTTCTTTTATATTGTGCATTGTTCTGTACAATGATATAGAAAAGTGGTATTGTGAACACACTCAGTGAGTGAACCAATATGGCTGTGTTGTGCCCAGATTTCTTTGAATGACTTTTACTGAGTCTGTGCTCCCCAACTCTTACATATGCTTTCACTTTCAATTTCCTATAGAAGTGTGTCTTCCACAGAGGACCGCCCTGGGGTTATTGGAGTCCCTTTGCCCACAAGCTCAGAGATCTGGAACAGCCTGGATAGCTACCTCTCCCTGGGCAGCCCTTAGCCAATAACTGATGGGTGCAGGTCATGAAGGCCCAACTTCCTTGTCTTGAGTAATGATAAACTCTGAGTTGTGATTTACCCTCCATAGTTCCCCTGCAGCATCAGGATGAAGCTACCCTCTATAAAACTTGGCCTGAGGTTGTCCTCTTACTTTACTTATTCCTCTTTCCTGTCCTATTAACCACTCCCTTACCAGTTTCTTCTAGAGCACAGCCTTTCTGAATCACTTACCCATGAATCCGCATCTCAGGGTCTGCTTTGGGGAAATGCAGCCTAAGGTGTTAGACTTGCCCAGAATGTGCCAACTAAGCATGGTGTCCTTTTTCCAAATGAAAAGGAAGAAAGATCTTGAGGTCCTTGTAGGACATCTTATAGTAGACTGATTTCTGTTGTTTTATACTTCCTTAGAACTATTTCAGTGTATCAATGCATATTTCCTATGACATCTCAACCACTTAGACTATTTGAAATTGAGAAATATCTATTTCAAGTCTGTACCACTCTGTGAGGGATGGTTAGGATTATCTAAAGGGGGAATGAAAATATCTATTGCCCTATATATTGGACACTTTATATATAGGTAGTACTGCATTTGAAAACCTATAAATAATGTGTGTGTGTGTGTGTGTGTGTGTGTGTGTTTGTATTTTACAGAATCCTGAAGGAGGCCTGTACGTGGCTGTGACTCGGTTGGCAGGCATCACTGGAATTGTCATCACACTATGTCTCATATTAATTATTACCTCCTCCACCAAAACCATCCGCAGGTCTTACTTTGAAGTGTTTTGGTACACACACCATCTTTTTGTGATCTTCTTCATTGGTCTTGCCATCCATGGAGCTGAGTGAGTGTTTAAACTCCAACACCAAGTAATTTATGTCACACCATTAGTTTCCAGGTGTGATGCTTTTTTCAAGGCACAGTGACCTCCTTGTCTGTGTGTGGTCAGCCTGTCTTCTGAGAGAATATGAGGGGACAACAGAGGTCAGTGTGATAGAAACCACTCAGCAGCACTTTAGTTTCTTTCACCCAATTAGTAGCTAGTCATAGTGCTGCTATTTAATAGCAAGCTTGAAAATACACCAAAGTCTAAGTATCTTTGCAAACATAAATGCATGTGGGGAGTGCTGGTAGAGTCTTGGAGGCCTACAATGATTTTTCCTGTGGCTTAGTCACTAGTATATTAGGCAAACTCCCAAACTAAAAGGGCTAATGACTAATCAGTTGAAAAGGTTTGCTGTAGTTCAGTGAGTTTTAATTCAAGCCAATTGTTTATTGATTGCCCACTGTGTATGAGAACTGATCTCAGTCACTGTGGAAAATACTATTGGGTTGTTGGAAAAGTCATGATATTTTTTTTCTACGTTTTCCATTGCAAAAATGCATTACGACTTTTCCAAAAAGCCAATAGAAGGAAAAATACATAGTTATTGCCTTCAAGCATTCTAATATAATAAAAGTAAGAGCTAACTTCTAGTGAGCACTGGTTATAGACACAAAGTATTTCTTTAAATCCCCAAGTCGTAGAGATGCTCTTAGTATCCCCATTTCCTGGGGAAATTGTAGACAGGGAACCAGACTAAAAAAAAAAAAAGGTAAACTATGTAACCCAAGCCACCCAGTTGGTAAGTGGCATAGCTGGGAGTGGAGCCCATGTGGTCTGAGGCAGGCTGTGATAAATGCTCTCAGACCCATGGTGCCTGACGTGTGGTTGGGGGAGTTTGCCTCACTGAAAATCTTATTTAATACCAGGTTTCCTTTTTCTACCGTTTCACACCAGCTGATTCTTCCACCTGCACACAAAAGCAGGCTTGGGGAATTCACTGGTGAGAATGAAACTCCAGATAAATGAGGGTGGGGAAGTAGATGCTTCAGGCTCAATAACTGTGGTCAGAGCCAAGTCGGCCTGGAAGTGGCCAAGCGAGTGTGAAAAAGGGAAGGGTGGGGAGAAGCAGCATTGGGCAACCACTTGTGTGCATTCTTAATCGACTTGCTGACTCTGACCCCTGATCAACTCTTTCTATGCTCTGAAAAATCTTTGTAGGCAAAGAATCTCTTGACTCTCCTAAAGCAATTGAGTATCTTTAAATGGGACTTGACCATAATCCAGCTGTTTCAGAGAATCCTAAAGGGAAAAAAGAAGAATGTCTCCCCCTCCCTTGTTTAGTAATTCCACTTCACAGTGGCATAGTTTCATAGATGAGCATTTTTCCTTTTTGTTTTTTGTTTTTGGAGCAGGCCGAGGAGATATATTTATTCCATTCTCCATTTGAGGAGAACCTGTGACTTTCACTGGTTGACTGATTGCTTAGTGTCATGGCTAGGTAGCAACTGAACTAGGATTAAAATCCAGGTTTTCTGATTTCTGGTCCTGGCATTGAGGGGAGAAGGAGACAATCAGTTTTGTTTTGTTTTGTTTTGTTTTACTTTCTCTTCACATGAGTTTGGGCATTAAGAATTTTAATAGTTATCATTTGTTCTATCCTTACTATATGACTAGCCTTTATCATGCATCATGTCAATTTATGACAAAAGTAAACCTTTGATAAGGTCCTAGTACACCTATTTTACAGCTGAAGAAGCTGAGGTTCAAAAGTTCACGAACTTGCCTAAGACCACCAAATCAATAAGGGGTGACCCTGGGATTTGAAACCAAGGCTGTCTGGCTTGGGTCCAGAACTGTTTTCACCAAACCATTCTGCTACTAGTTATCTGCTCTCTGTAAGCCTCATTGTCCTCATATATGAAATGGGAGAACTAATGCTTAGCTTTCAGGCTTCTTATGAGGATTCACTGAGATAATTTTTATACAGGGCCTTTCCCCATGCCTGACACATAACAGATGCTCAATACATGGTAATTCTCTTCCCTAAGACCGAGGGATAGAAAAAGATGGTGAATGACCTTGAATGAAAACATTTTCAGAATATACCAAGTGGCACAGTAAATTTTAGGTCCCCCAAAGAAACTTTTACAAAGGGCCTTCTGTGTCTTCTCTTATATATTCTGAAGACCCTGTCATTTATGTTCCTTGAGGCCAGGGACTTGACTGATTCAACTTTGGGCCACCCTTGTTCCATCCCACTAACCCCACATTGTCCTAAGTTTTAGTGGTTGCTCAGTTACTATTCGTTGGTGAAGAGTTTCTGAGCACATCAAGGCACATACCATCAGTGTTCACATCTGTGAGAATGTCATAATATCCACCAAGTTAAGTCTTTTTAAATTGATTTCAACCTTTTGGTTTAATGTAGACAATTTTGAAACAACAAAGTGCTTGTATTAAGCCTTGGATCTACTGTATATGATTGTATGGGTTGTCAACTACACAAGGATGCCTGGCCAAGGGGAATAAAATCAGCCCATGTTGTGCCAGCCAAGCTCTTTACCTGTAGGACTGTCCTCACAGAAGGGGCATCTTGTTCTAATTTGAACAAAGGCACGGTATGGGCTAGCAGTTGCTTTGTTAGATGTGCAGTTTTTTCTGTTTTTGTTTGCTTATAGAGGAAAATAATTTATGAAACAGAAGCACAAAGCTTCCCTTTAAGTAAACATGTATTGATGATCCAAAACTTACCCTCTATAATGTTACATATAAATAAATATTCTTTGTTCCCCTGTATATATTTTTTCTATTGCTGAAGATCACATATTTTCTTTCCCCTTCTCTAATCTATTCAGAGAGATATAACAATAAGATATAACTTTTAAGTGAAAAGTACAGGACCCATATCAAAATACTTAAAATATGCCTGCAATCTCAAAAAATTTGCTTAATTTCTTGCTACTAAATAATCTGGACTTACATTTCCTCCCCAGGCGAATTGTACGTGGGCAGACTCCAGACAGTTTGAAGGAGCATAATCCAGATGTCTGTTCTCAAAAAATCGAAGATTGGGGAAAAATACAGGAATGCCCAGTCCCGAGGTTCTATGGGAACCCTCCTATGGTATGTACAATTCATTGTTGCTATTACAGTTTCATTACTAGAATCTTCCAACTGTGTCTAAGAAATACATACAAATGTCATAGAGTTGTCCATTACAAATATCATGGAACTGCTAGAGTGTTATAAATATCTACTTTTTTTCTGCTATACTTGCTGTCTAGAATTATTTCTTGAAAAGTATGCTTTGCATTGGTCTTTTAGGAATGCCCTGATATAAAACTAAGAAAAGCATTGTTTTTGAAAATGCTGTTTGGGTTCAAGAATTTCCATCTCTTCTCTTCTGGATGTGAGGGCTGCAGTAATACCAGTTAATGATTTTCAGAGTGATTTCATCATGAGCTGAGTTGGATAGCTCAGGTAATCACCTATACAGAGCTAGGTGCATCTTCAGATACCAGGATGTAAGACTTTCTATACAGCTGTTAGAGCTGTGAAGGAAATTGATGAGGTAATGCATAGGGTTGCCTTTAGGCATCAGGAGGTCCTGTCTATGAGGCATAAAAGACATTGGACAGCCAGGTTCATACCAACACCCAATGGCACTACATGGTAGGGCAGAAGTGGAGTGTATTGATCTTTTAGGAATGCCCTGATATAAAACTAGGAAAAGCATTGGTTTTGAAAATGCTGTTTTTATTCAAGAATTTCCATCTCTTCTCTTCTGGATGTGAGGGCTACAGTAATACCAGTTAATGAGTAAGGGAAAACCATGCTGAAAGGGAAAAACATACTGAAATATTTACCTTCTGTTGGAAGCTTCAAAGAGCTCCATTTTGTGTATTCTCAATATCTCTGCTCCATAGAAGGAGAAGTGGGCCCTGTGATGTTCATATATTTCCCTCCCTTGGTAAACAGGATACATTATTGGTTTTCATGCTAGCCATTGGTATAAAACTAGGCAAAAATCAACATTTGTACAGGACTTCTGAACAGAATCATTGTTTTTTTCTTTTAGCATAATATAAAATAAAGGTAAATTTCCCATCCCATTTTCTCCTTTTCTTCCCCTACTCTCCTAATATAGGGGTACTCTTCCTTTAGACACAGCATGCTGTCTGAGGACTAAACATCTTTTTTTTTGAGGGCAGTGTCACTGGCCCTCATATGGGGTACCCAAATCAGGGCCGCTGGCTTCCCAAGCCAGTGCTTAACCACCACGCCACTCAGCCGGCCCAAGACTTAACATCTTTTAGCATACATACTCATTAATGAAAGCAACCAGACACATCAGTGAAGTGTCCCCACTACATGCTGACATCAACAGAAAGGATAAAAAGGGAACTGCATTTCAAGTCCTCTTAAGGACAAGAAAGCACAGTTCCTCGAAGACAGGTAGAGTCAGAGTACTACTACTTTTTCAGGCATCTACTTCAAAGGAGCTTCTGGGTTTGGGGGGACATGAGAGGCAATGTCCTCTAATACTGAATGGAACTCTGACTCCATTCAATTAAGCCCCATGGTGGCACCCAAGAAATAGATGGATGATGCCAGACTGTTTTAAAATATCTGTGTCATGAAAACAAAGGCCAGTAGGAGAACATTACTGACTTAGGTGCAGATATTCTTCAACTCTGGCTAGAGATGGGGACATTTAGGTAATATTGCCTTAAAAAATTCTTTGCTAGGGGCCGGCCGAGTGGCGCACTGGTTAAGCGCTGGTTTTGGGATGCCAGCGGCCCCGGTTCGGATCCCACATGAGGGCCAGTGACACTGCCCTCTACAGCTAACAACAGCTCCACCTGGAGCTGGGCTGTGCGAGCCCCGGTGATGGTGTGGGCTGCAGCCCCTGCTGCAGTGGGCTGCCATAGGCTACAGTGAGTGGCCCGCAGCCTGCGTGAGCGGCTGGCAGCCAAGCGTGAGCTGCCAATAGCCGCGATGAGCGACATCCAGAGGCCAGCGACCGATCTGCCCCATCCGGGAAGAGCGCAATGACGATACCAACAGTGAAGCAACATCCTCCGCAACTAAACTGAAGAACAAGAAGACGGCAACTTGTCTGTTCCCCTTCCCCGATTCCCCAACGCTGTTCCCCTCCGCCAATTCCCCAATAAAATCTTTAAAAAAAAAAAAAAAAATTCTTTGCTATTTCAGGTGTTAAAACTAGATACCCTCAACTTCCAACAATAAGGTTAAATAATTTAATAGAAAGACCATTTGTGAGACTATGAATAGCACTTCGTGATTTTTTTTCCTTCTTGGAATTCATTCTGGAATGTCATCTTTTAGATGATACTGCCTTCTAAAATTCTTTGCTACTTCAGGTATTAAACTAGTAATCTAACTGAGTCTCTGGATGGATCTATTTGGCCTAAATGTTTTTATGTAGCCAACAATGCTACAAGGTAATTCCAGTGTTCTGAAACACCACAGATTCTGACAAGAGGGGAATACAGAGAAGTCTGAAAATCTTTGGTTTTGTTCCTTTGGGTTTTTCAGCAAGTATATTGCGTAGCTCCTAGAGCTTACCAGGATATTGGAGAAACAGCTAAATTCTTACATAAAATTTCTCATCTTGCAAAAGAATAAACATTGACTACATAACAATTGAAAGCAATTGCATTAAATATATGGTGTTGCTGAAATGCTGTCTTTTAGAGAAATGTTGATTCCGAAACCAGCCTTGCTCTGCTTATTACAGAGCTGTTATTGCAACGGCCGTTGCAACATTAGGAGGAAATCCCATCCTTGTGGACAGTTCCTCTTGGGAAAGTTTCATACTGTAGATATAGTTCCCCAATGTGGCAAAGAGGTTGCTCCTTTTTACTGGCCCAAAATTTTATTTTAATTTGAGATATTTTTCATGTATTCTGCTGTAAAAGAAATTTACTAGTCTAATATAAAATAGTTAAACAAGCCTACAAAGTTTAAGTTGATTTCTAAAACATTTTGTCCCCATGCATCTTTTATTAGCTATCACCCCTTAACAAATCCTTCTTTTTTTTTCATTTTTTGCTCTGATTACAGACTTGGAAATGGATAGTGGGTCCCATGTTCCTTTATCTCTGCGAGAGGTTGGTACGGTTTTGGCGGTCTCAACAGAAAGTGGTCATCACCAAGGTATTGGCTGGTTTAGGAATTACTAGTAGTATCTAACTATATCATGGAGACGTCTACCCAAGTTCTCTATATCATTGGTCAGCGCTCTCTTTTATTCACTTTATTTTGATTAAACTTATAGCAGAGATATGACCTATGGTTAACTTCAATGTACTTAGCTTAATAATCAAATGGTAGGACGTTTTAACTGGGGAAGCTACAAGTTAACAATTTCTGTTAAAAAATGAACTCACATGTTTTATGTAAATGAATGTAGTGGGGGGGCGGTGGGTAGAGGGGATGGATATAGAGTGACAATGTGATTAGTTAAGAGTGGAGAAGCAAGAGGTAGGTTCAAAAGGGCATGCATTGAGCTTTAAAATATTCAGATGCATATATATATTCAGATACCAAAAGAAGCAGACAACTAAGGGCAAGTCTGAGGTTGAGATAGCTTCCCAGGTCCCCTTTACCTCCTTTTCTGTGCTTTGTATGTAATCACAGAATATCCAAGTTAAAGTATCCAAAGGCTCAAACAAGTTAGTAACTAAACTGCAACTAGAATTGAGTCTCCTAGCTCCAAGTATATAGTGGCTTTCCACTGAACACTTCTATGCTGCTTCTCATAATTAAATAAATAAATAAATAAATAAATAAATAAATAAATAAATCTGACTAAATAAATCAAAATAGAAACTCCTTGTTATAATTTCTGAAAACATCAGACAAGACTGTTTTTTATCAAATAAAATTTAATTCAAATCAATTCAGTTCAAAAAGTATTTACCAAAAGCCTACTATGGGTCCTTTTTACAAAACATACATATTCTTCCTGTCCTCCACCCTAGCTTTTCTTTCTTGGCATCTATGGAAGGCCATAGTAAAGAGAGTCCAGCTGGCATTGGAAATCATGAAATATAAGAAGCCACAACAGTTCTTCTTTTGTGATACTTTTATTGTACTAAAAGAAAAAATCTCACAGATCAGCAAATAGAGTGACCACAAAATTTCCCTTACTAGACAAGAACAGACTAACCAGATAAGTGTTTCACTTACACTTATATCTAAGGCAAACTTGTTTTTCTATGAAGAAAATGCTCATTTTCTTCTCATGTAAACACCCATAAGAAACAAAGTGTTATCCCAAAGCATTCCAGGGATAATCCTGTCTCCCTAGTACATTTTAGTAAATTCAATCCTAATTTGCCTATGGTAGCAAAATTGCAATATGGTAAAAATTAGTTTCACCATACAACATTGCAACATGGCAAACAGAATTTTCAAAATAACTTTGATACACTTTTATTTTCTGTTTTCAAAATAAAGCTTCACAACTCCTTATTTCAGTGCTGAAGGCAAATTCCTTACAGCTTGAGCATATAAAACATATTTCAATCACAAGTTCTGGAAATGTTTGGCAATTTTTATTAAAAGGACTTCCCATTCTACTCCTCCTCACTGGCGAAAAGAAAAGCTTAGCGAGGTCAGTCAACATTAGGAAGCTGTGGGGTGGTTTGTTTTCTTTCCTATTGATTTTTCTTTCTTTTCATATTCCTTGGTTTGTTTTTAGTTGTACTTATGAAGTCCTTCTAGGTGTGTCTGGAATTGTCAAGGAAATAGCATATGACTTTCTGAATTGAAATGAGAGCTTTTTATTATGTTCTGTTTTTTTAAAATTATTTACCAACTCACCAGTTGATGGACATTTGGACTGTTTCCAATTTTTTTGCGATTATAAACAATGATGTTATCAACATTCATGTATGTGGACGGATAGCAGTGGGTGGGTGGGGCCTGGCTTTGGAAGAGATGGATGGTGTATTCCCTTGATAAGGAGAAACATAGAAGCAATGCATGGAATCAGAAAGGTTGGAGGTATGACTCAGGAGAAAGGCAGACCAGCACAGTCAGCCTTGGTTTGGGAGATGTTGCTGTCTAACTAGCCAGTGGGGTTTCCTTCTTCTTCTGTCCAGCTGCTAAGGCTCTCGGTCATCATCTTGAGGAGACAGAAAGACTGAGCAGGAAACAATCTTTGCTTCCTGTTTCTAGCACCTGCCTTAACTTCTTAGAAAAAAATGACAGTAGGCTGGCTGGTGTCTTGGGTTGGATTCCCTAGCAAAGAGACAGAGAACTACATGGAGAAGGTTTATTGGGGCATATTCTCAGGAGATGAACTTGTCAAAGAAATTAAAGGCAAGACTAGGGAGAGGACAAAGCTGACCTTCAGTGTGGTTGCAACTGCAGTTTCAGCTGATCCTGCAGGGAGTGCTGCAGTTGGAATGGCCCCTCGAAGTTGTCCCAAATTGATGAGAAGAGCCAGACCTTTGTGTCCCTGCATCAGCTCATCATTGGCCATGGGCTACAGCCAAGGGCAATTCCCAGTGAGACACACATCTGCTGGAGACCTGCTGTGTTGGCCCTAAAGAAGGGACCTGGGTGGGGCATCTTAGCTCAGCCTTTTATCCATATGGACAGTGAAAAGGCAAGTATTTGGGAAAAGTATAGTTTACAGAGACATGTTTTGTTCTGTAGGTGGTCACTCACCCTTTCAAAACCATCGAGCTACAGATGAAGAAGAAGGGATTCAAGATGGAGGTGGGACAGTACATTTTTGTCAAGTGCCCCAAGGTGTCCAAGCTGGAGTGGCACCCATTCACATTGACCTCTGCCCCTGAGGAAGACTTCTTTAGCATCCATATCCGCATTGTGGGGGACTGGACAGAGGGACTATTTAAGGCTTGTGGCTGTGATAAGCAAGAATTTCAAGATGCCTGGAAATTACCTAAGTAAGTACAAAGCACATATTACATAAAGGTGTACCAGTTCAGGAAAAATGTCACTAAATAGCTCCTCTTCTACCATCCTCACTGTCTCCTAAGTCTGACAAAATACACAGGTTCTACAAATATAGGTAACTATTTCTGTATTCTCCCATTTTATGTGCGTGGTGTGGTTGTGCATATATATGTATAAATCTTATGTGAAATATAAAATATTTGAATCAAATATTGATAAGGAATACTCCCAAATTCTTTTCGGTAGGTAAGGTATATTAACTTTCCTAATAAACAAAATTATAGTGTATCAAAGACAGTGTTAAAATTTAATTGGCATACCTTATTTGAGGGTAAATGCCATATATTATTCACTTTGCCTTCTTCTCACATGCCTAACATGGTATCAGACACTTAATGGATGCTGAAGAAACGATTGTTGAAAAACTCAATGAATAGATAAATGGAAAGTGGAGGTATTCAATCTATTGGGTTGTCGGGAAAGTCATGACATATTTTTCAATGCAAAAATGTGTCATGACTTTCCCAACGACCCAATATAGGATGTTATGATATAGAAAATTCTCACTTTACTTCAATATGTAATGTAAGCAGAAATTTCAAGTGTGGAATGCCCTGGCAAGAAATACAGGTGTGTGTGTGTGTGTGTTTTGTGGGTGAAGAGGGATGGGGAGGTGAATAAAATACCCCTGAGAGTTACCAAATGTTTTCTGTTAACTAAAAATTCCTCTTTGTACTTCCAACCCCAAAGTTGACATGAAATTGGTTACTTGAAAGCTGTTTCATAGAAGGAAGTGCCCCATAGATACCTTGTCCTGGTTTGAAGTGATATATTGCACTCCTCCAGGAAAAACGTGTGCCCCATCCTACACTGAAGAGCAAGATATCTCTATAACAATCCCCTCCCATGCTTCCCTCCAGGATAGCGGTTGATGGGCCCTTTGGCACAGCCAGTGAAGATGTGTTCAGCTACGAGGTGGTGATGTTAGTGGGAGCAGGGATTGGGGTCACACCCTTCGCATCCATTCTCAAGTCAGTCTGGTACAAATACTGCAATAATGCCACCAATCTGAGGCTCAAAAAGGTAGGTTCCTTCATTTTTCAGAGGGCTTGGGGTAGCCATCACACTCCACCAGACGAAGCCTCAGAGAGCCTTTGGGCTGAGGCTGGCATAGACCAAGCAAAGTGAAGGCAGGTTTGGGGTGGCTCCCGAGAGGCAGGCTTCTCTTAAAAGAGCTATTTGATAAGTTAAATGTGTTTCCATATAAGCAGGCCCATTAGTAAAAGTGATATACTGTATTTGTATATTACTAGATAGTATAGTATATTACAAGAAATTCGGAAGAAAGAAAGTTGGTGTAGAGAGAAAGTATTCACAACCCCAATCCAAAGGTATCCTTTTTTATATGTTCTCTTCCTACCTGTTGTCATAGTTTTAGAAAGTTGTAAATATTAAGTATGTCCAATTTCATGTCCTGCTTTTCGAAAACATAGTATTTTTCAGTGTTGTCACAGCCTTTATAATAAGCCTTTTTAGTGGTTCCTTCATGTTCCATTGAGAGGATATAGAATAATTTCTCTAACATCCTAGGTTAGTTATTGAGATCAATTCCATTTCCAGCCCTGCAATACTTTTGTTGCAGGAGGGGCAAGAGACATGTCCTTTCATGTAACTTTTACTTTCTCATGGATAGCTCCTCAGAATAAAGTCCCAGTATTTTTTTTTGTCCCATGTAAATTTGGTTTCATTGCCTGATAAAGGACACCTTGAGACATTCTAATAACTGTGGCAATAAACTCTAATAGGGGCACTGAGTTTACTTTGATTTTGTTTTGTTTTGTTTTGTTTTTAGTTTTTTTGAGGGCAGTGTCACTGGCCCTCATATGTGGGACCGAACCGGGGCCGCTGGCTTCCCAGGCCAGCGCTTAACCACCGCACCACTCGGCCGGCCCTTACTTTGATTTTTCATTCTTCCCTTTTCCTCTTTTCTATGAGAGGGAGGTGTGGGTAGAACTGCCTTTCCCCCAGGAACTCAGGAATGTCGGGCAGTAGCTGGCAAGGAAGTAGTCAGCCCCTATTAGTCTAATTCCAGTGGCCTCTGTGAGAAGAGGCACAAAGGAAGCCAGGGATTCTGGGAAGGCAAGAACAGACCCAGAAAGAAAGTAGTGGGCTAACGTGTTTTTTTTTCTTAAGCTATCTATTTCTGAGGCCAAGCTATTTATTTACTGGCCTGCCATTGTGAAGGCCAGAGCAGGCCCATGTGAACTAGCTTGTCACATGTCCAGAGCTTTCTGCAAACCTCTTTCTAAACCTGCTGAGTAGAAGGAAAAAGTTGGGGGCAATTCCTATGTCATGGGAAGAAATTCCTATGTCAATGCTGATAGGTCCTATTTCAATATAATAATCTGCTTCATGATCCAACCTTCTTTCAGATCTACTTTTACTGGCTGTGCCGGGACACACATGCATTTGAGTGGTTTGCAGACTTGCTGCAGCTACTTGAGACTCAGATGCAGGAGAAGAACAATGCCGACTTCCTCAGCTATAATATCTACCTCACAGGCTGGGATGAGTCTCAGGTGAGGACAAGATCCCAAATCTCAGGGCCTGCCCATATTGCCCAGGGTTCACTGATTTTTTCCCTTGGTTATTGGAGTGCCTCATGCACTGGTTTTACCAAGAACAGCTGATAGATTAGGGTGATTTGCTCTCACTCAATATTCCCACATGTTGAGGATAAATTTACATATCCTTAATATCCTGTTGAGACTAGATTTAAAGTTGGTATCTGTGGAACAGATCAAAGCTAAGGAGCCTACAATGAATGAAAGCCATGACTTTGATGTTATTAAAGGAATGCTCCCATGAGGGGTCTCAAAGCATATGGACAACATAATCCATTGGGTAATGAGAGGAGATTATTAACTTTCTCCCTTGCTCTCTATGTATACACTCATATGCATACATATGCTGTATATCCCTTTAACTTTATGTTTATACATGTTTTATAATATACACAATTCATGTAAGAAATAGTATTAAATAGGATTAAACTGATCAGAGTTATTAAGCATATACTGTGTCCCAGGTATTGTTTTTAGTGTTTATATAGATTGTCTAATTTAATCCTCACAACAACACTATGAAGAAGCCCTATTATTATGCACATTTCACAAATGAGGACACCAAAGCCCAGAACAGATTAGGTCCGTTGTCTAAGGGCATCCAACTAGTAAGTGGCCGAGTCAGAATACTCTAGAGCTGCACTCTTAGCAATTCCCAGTAGTTCACTATTATCATTTATAAATAAATCAAAATATATCTAATGAAGGTGATATATAGAGAGTACATATGTATGTGTATATATGTGTGTGCATATGTGTGTGTGTGTGTATCCCCATCCTCCAGGGACATTTAGCAATGTAAACATCCTGTAATTCACAAGACAGCTCCCCACAACAAAGAATTATCTAGCCATACATATCAAAAGTGCCTCGATTGAGAAACTCTGAAACAAGTTAATGATTCCTAAGGGGTAACAGCTTTATAAATAAGCACATAATGACTTGCCTGAAAGCAGCATAAACTGTCACCCTAAGAGAGGAGCTAAGGCCAGATTCACATATTGGATACTTAATCCTGGGCATCTTTCCCATGCACCTTATACCTGTCACAACTGACTTCTTATGTGGGTTTTGGCATATTGCTTACCATAGATTCTCCGAGTCTTAAAAGAGTCTTGCAAATGTAGATCCGGGGCACATGACTATGAAAACTGCTACTCCAGAAAAGTAGTTGGAAGATGCCACTTCTGCAATTTGAAGACCACAACAAAAGTTTTTGATGAAAATGAAACCTAGAGAAAAAAATCTATATTGATTGCTTTGGAGTTTCATTATTTAAAAAGCCAAATACAGTTTTTTAAATGGCAAATGTATTTGCATTGAAAAATAATTATTTTGCTTTGCAAAACTGGTCTCTGCAGGATTATTAAACCAGAGTAACCATCCTTCTTAACCTCATCCATCCCCTGTTCAGTTTATTTAAAATCTGATTTAATATTTAAATAAATTTAATTAACCAACTTATGAAAAATATCTGTTGTTCAAAATAAATATGTGACTATGTACAGACAGGCACACACACACACACACACACACACACACACACACATTAGCGTTAGGCTTGGTTTGAAGCCTTATTGTTATCAAAATATGAGTGCATTTTCATTTATGATTGTTTTAGTTCTTAGTGATTCTTCCAAAGGAGAGGGCGTGGGAATATATTAGGATGAAGACAGAAAGTCAGAGAGCAGATGAGGCGTATAGCAGAGAGAAAAAACAAGTGACACAGAACATTTAAATCCTACCCACACTTCAAAGCCTGACTCAAATGTTGCCACCCTGAAACGTTTCCGTATCTTCTCACCCCACCTACTTTCTTCGCTCTCATTGAGATGTTTGTGCCTCTTCCATGGCACTCATCAGACCCTATTCTATAAATACAATTATTCGTGTTGATACTTCAAGGTCTGCCATTCTGGATTGTAAATTGCATTAGGAGACGAGGTTTGTTCATATTTTTTGTCTTCTACCCTTTGGCATGGTAACTTGCCCCAAATATATATATTAGTTAGTTAGAAAGGGTAGTGAAAGTTTGGTTTCTGAGATATGTAAATATATCTCTGTGGTTTTCACAGCATGTCTCATTTTTCTGAATTCATGTCATTTCCTGTAGGCTAATCACTTTGCTGTTCACCATGATGAGGAGAAAGATGTAATCACAGGCCTGAAACAAAAGACTTTGTATGGACGGCCCAACTGGGATAATGAATTCAAGACAATTGCAAGTCAACACCCAAAGTAAGGAGTACCTTCCCAGGTGTTCTTGACACTTGTGGTCTGCCTAAAGCAGCAGTTCCCAAACATGGCTAGATTTATATATTCTGGAACCAAAAATACCTAGTTTCTTATATTTATACTGAACAGAAGGTTCTAGATATCTCTGACTTTAAGAGGGAATCCTTTTTTTTTTGAGGGCTGTGTCACTGGCCCTATATATGGGACCCGAACGGGGGCCACTGGCTTCCCAAGCCAGCTCTTAACCACCGCGCCACTCGGCTGGCCCTAGAGGGAGAGTCTTTTAATCACACCAAAATTACCTGGCGAGTTGATAGAAACAAAGATTCCCAGGCCTCCACCTCAGACTTTCTGAATCCTGCTCCTCCCAAGTAGGACCATGACTCAGTTCTTGTCTTTGACCTCTTAAATTTCACTAGTGTATGTATTTCTTTTAATTCAATACAATTTATACTTCTTATTAACGAGATGCTGCCCCCACTTTCAGTTTTAGCTTTTGGGTCTAAAATCAAAAGGTGACAGACATCCCAAGGTCATTTGTGCCCATGCTAAAGCGTTAGCTATCATGAAACTTTGAGGGGATCCTCTATCTTGCTAGAATATATGATAAACTCAAGAAATATCCATGAATATACCCTTTAAACCTTTGCTTCTTTAATGAACGTATGAATCACTTGGGGTATCTTTTCAAAAAGGCAGTTGCCGATTTTAATAGATCTAGGGCGAGGCCCAAGAAGTTGCATTCTTTAAAAAGTTGCCAGTAAGGACGCTGGTCTGGAACCACACTTTGAGAAGCAGGGCTTTGGACTATAAAATGTAGAGGGATGAAGTCACACCAAGCTGTGGGCAGAGTTGGTGTACCTAAAGCAGATTTGTTCCTGATTTCAGGATGCTGGAGAGGGCTGGGAGGACACAGAGCCCTGAAGGGAAGTAACCCACAAATTCCCAAATTCACCACCATTTCCTCTGTGGTAGAAGTTTCCATAAACCCTACTTGAATGTCATTTTTCCAGGGATGTTAACTGCCATTTGAAGTATCCAGCAGCCCTCCACAAACAGGCTGAGCAGCAATCCCACAGGGTAATCTGAATTTAGCCACTTGTGGAAAAAAAACAAGGAGCAGAGGAGACTCTGCCCTAGGGCTTACAGTCAGTAGGAAATCCCCACCCCCCATGTGCTGTGTAATCTTTTGCATCCCAAAGCCTGAAATTGTCTTTTTTTCTTTCTTTGTCTCCCCAAAGTACCAGAATAGGAGTTTTCCTCTGCGGACCTGAAGCCTTGGCTGAAACCCTCAGTAAACAAAGCATCTCCAACTCTGAGTCTGGCCCCCGGGGAGTGCATTTCATTTTCAATAAGGAAAACTTCTAATCAGTCTCTGTCACGAGGAAGTAAATGTGGGCTATGCTGCCAAATGTCTAAATAATGCTAGTTGATAATGTAAGTCCCCCCCCTTTTAAAAAATGGAGAAAAAGAAACTACTATGAAGATTTTCCCTGAAAGGAATGTTAAAGATTGTTCAATAGTGATAATTTGCATTTATATGGGGCTTTACGGCTTTCAGAGCACTTTTACAAACATTATTTCATTTTTCCTCACAGTGATACCAGAAAAAGGTAGGGCAAGGGCTCCTGGGCTCAGTTTTTAGGATAAGACAAAAATGGGGATTCAAATGGTGAAGTAACTTCCTGAAGGTTCTGAAGCTAAAGTGCAGCTAGGCCATCTGACTCCAGGTTTACCAGTCTTTGCACAATACCAGGATGCCTGGAATATAGGTTTGTATAGTCCCCTAAAGAAGCACCAAACCAAGGAGTAACTATTCATTTTCCATTTTGTGTCATCTTTGTTCTCATTATTGTCATCTTGAAGGACATTTTCCAAATAGTTAAGAGATAATGTGTGGTAAGAGTGATCTGACACTTAATAGTGATAGGATTGACATTTGAGCATACTCCAGTTTTCCAATACAGCCAACTGTATCAGATATGCTTCTAACAAAAGAATATTAAACTGGAATTAATGTATTACCCAGCATTTATAATCATGCTTGGCAAAGAGTGGATACTCAATGAATGTTTGTTGAATGACTGAATGAAAAGACATTTAGAATATACAATGCCAAGGTAGAATTAATTTAAAGTCTTAAACAGAATTATCTAAGGAAATAACTTCTATTATTCGTATAGGCCAAAGGAACCTGATTCTTCTGAGGGTAGAAAACAAGCTAATTAGAGTAGCCAATAAGATGTCCTGGAGGGCCGGCCGAGTGGCTCAGTTGGTTAAGAGCTCACTCAAGAGTGTGAGCTGAGCTCTGAGCAACAGCAGTTCGATGCCCAGCCCGAGCTGAGCTGCCAACAAGTGGCAGGATGTCTCAGCTAAAAAAAAAAAAAAAGATGTCCTGGAGTCCCTCACATTACGTGAAGCATGGAGGAAAGGGAGATGGAGGCAGAAAACTGCCCTCCTACCATAACTCCGCTGGCACCTCTTGTCCTGTTCTCTGTGCTACAAAAGAAATGCAAACTGATTTACAGCCTGAAAGGGTCTCCTCCAGCACACGTGTGACTTTGAAATTAAGAATTGTGACAAATATATATCTGATATGCCCATTCACTTTAAATAACATCCACCCCTTATTTTACTTAAATACACACACACACAAATGGATCTTATTTGTGTGACTAATGATTTATTGTTTTACAATCATTATCATCATCATCATCATCATCAGCAGCAGCAGCAGCAGCAGCAGGAGTATCATCATGAAACTTACACCCAAGAAACTCAAATCCCCAAACTACTGTATAGGTATTTAATTCACACCCAACAGAATGTTCTGGATATCTGTATGAGTTCAGAAGAGAGTCTCTAAATTACTGTTAGTATGACTAGAAACAGGTTTTTTTCTCTTTATAATGCTTTTATTTCTGGGAACTGAAAACAACTTTATTGGCCCTACTCTCTGGAGCCAATAGCTATTTAGAATTATTCAACTTCAGTAATGATAAAAAAAGAGAAGAAAGCAGGGGTGAGGGCAGAAGATTGGGTTAGGAGGAAAGGGACAAAAAGGGGGAAAGAATAGGAGAGTGAGAGAAAGCAAAATGGCAAAAGAGAAGGGTTGGTAAAGGGGGTCTCATATTGTCAGTTTCTACCCCAGACTTCTTAAAGTCTTGTATGTACTGAATGTAATTGAAGGAGGCATACATATATACATTTTATTTTGATTATATATGGTATTGAATCTGAAATTATGGTCACAAATTTTGATGCTCAGCATCAAAATTCAGAGGACTGGGATGAACTAGTAAGAACTCAGTTGTTCCTTTGGGTTCTCAGGATGGCCAGGGCACTGACGAGTTAGGCTTGCTGCTGGAATGTCACCTCCCCAAAATGTCCCAGGAAGGTTTGTTCACACTGCGCTCCAAGTTTCAGTTCATTCATTCAACAAATTTTTATTGAGCTATTTCTATAACTCTAGTTCTGTATTCATAGTTTCATTTCTCGACACCAAAGTGTGAGCAAGATGGGGAACCACAATTATAAAAAGTCTGGGAATCTTGGTACTTACTAACCTATGTGGCATAAATAAAACCAACTCCGTTTGTTTCTCTGAAAATGTTTTTGCAGGGTTTTGTCCCTTTGACCCCGACATGGTTACGAAATAAAGAGATCTGCCCCATGTTATCTTGGTTATCAGATGAAAAATGAGTGTAAAAGTGCTTGTTATTATGAGAGCTTCCTTCTTCATGCTTCTCCCAAGCTGCCTGCATAGCTTGTCTAGTATTTGGTATTTAGCATTTACTAATAGATACTGAATGACTAAGCATTGTTTTAATCTTAAGGCTAGGCTATGAAGGCTTTTCTTAGTTCTCCTGCCTTTGCAATATTGCATTTATAAAATTTGAATACTTGTAGGTGTGGTATGTGTATAGTCTTAAGGATCCCTAGGAGACAGTTCTTAGGGACAACTATTAAGACTGTACTCAACTATTAAAAGCAATGAGCTCTGTCAGTGTCTGTGTTATTGATCTTTGTATTAAAGGGTGGATTCAGATAGTAAAAATTTTCTCTGCTCCAGAGGGTTTGAGATTCTCTGTTTACATATATAATACACCAAACACTGCACAATCTATGGATCAAGAAGGGAAAACTGAATACTCAGTTCTGTGCCAATGTCCTGGCTATCCTCACAGCACTGGTATAAGGGATTTGGGAGTGTCACATCACATCATGGACAGAATTTCAAAGGCAAAGAAGCCCTAATATAAGAACTCTTTTCATTTCCACTCATCTTTTAGGATCTACAATAACTTTGCAATTAGGTGTCACCAAATCAGATTGTGAATATACTTATATATGTTCATGGTTTGATGTTGGCCACTATTCTAAATGAGTCAACCAGTTATGATCCACACTGTCTAGAAAATGGATAGAGGCATGGGTTATATGGTCTTGTGGGAGTCAGCAAGGGCCCCCACAGAGGCAAGGGACATTATGTGAAACAAGTGTCGATAATAGAAATAGCTAACATTTAATAAACACCTACTATGCCAAACATTTTACATATGCTTCAGCAAATACCTCAGTACATTGCAAGATAGTCATTTTATCCCAATTTTATTGATAAAAAAAAAACACCACAGGCTGAGAGAGGATAAATGTGAGGCACAAACTATCCCACAACTACTGGGCAACTGTGTCAACATTAAATCCACATACTTCTGGCAAAAAAGTCTATATGTTCTTTATACTACACTAGCAGATTAGACAAGGTATAAGTAACCAAGGATATTTTCAAAGCTATTGTGCTAGTTACAGATTATGCACTAAAAATAATTGGGAAACGATTGTGTTATATAAACCTGTGGTTTATTCTATCTAAGCAAGTATCATGATAGTTTAGGCAAACTGATTAACCCCATTCATGATAATTTTTATTTTTATTTATTTTTAGTTTTTGCAGCTTTATTGAGGTATAAGTGACAAATAAATTTTAAGACATTTAAAGCATACAATATGATGATTCACCAAATAATGTCTTTCCAAGGAACAATAACTTTCACCTATATAACCATAATGCAATAACCAATTCAAGAAATTTAACACTGATACAAACTATCTTTTAATATATAGTCATGTATACATGACATTGTATCCCAGCGCACTGCATTAGGAGGCAAGTATTGTCAATTTGTCATGTTATTGGTGGTATTAAGTTTAATCACCAGATTTCTCTGTTATAAATGTAAACATATCACTTCACTTTTGTAACTAGTAAGTAACATTTGGGAAGTACTTTGTGACCGTATAAATATCATTTCCTCCAATAGCATTTTACCCAGTAATTTTAGCATATAAAATCATATCATCAGCAAACAAAGACAATTTTACTTTTTTTTTGAGTTGATAAATTTTATTTCTTTTTGTTACCCGATTGCTCTGGCTAGGATTTCCAGTACTGTGTTCAAAAACAGTGGTAAGAATGAGCACCCTTGACTTCTTCCTGATTTTAGAGGAAAAGCCTTCAAAGTTTCACCATTGAGAATGATGCTAGCTGTGGCTTGTCATATATGGACTTTATTATGTTGAGTTATAATTTTTCCGATACCCATTTTGATGAGCATTTTTATCACACAACGATGTTATATTTTGTAAAATGCTATTTCAGGATGCATTGAGATAATCATATTATATTTATATTTCTTTTAATGTGGTGTATCACATGTATGGATTTGTGTATGTTGAACCATTCTTGCATCCCAGGGATACATCATACTTGATCATAGTGTAGCATCTTTTTAATGTGCTGTTGAATTTGGTTTGCTAGTATTTTGTTGCAAATTTTTGTGTCTATATTTATCAGAAATATTAGCCTGTATTTTCTTTTCTTATAGTGCTATTATCTGGCTTTGGTATCAGGAAAATGCCATCCCTGTAAAATGAGTTTGGGAGTGTCCTTCTCTTCAATTTTTTGAAGAGTTTGAGGACTGGCGTTAATTCTTCTTTAAATGTTTGTTTGAATTCACCGGTGAAACCATTTGGTCCCAAGGTTTTCTGTGCTGGGAGGTTTTTGATTATTGATTCAATATCCTTATTCTTTTTTGGTTTCTTCAGATTTTCTACTTCTTCATGACTCAGTCTTGGGAGATTGTATGTTTCTAGAAATTTATCTACTTTTTCTAAGTTATCCAACTTGTTGGACTACAATGGTTTATAGTATTCTCTCCTGATCCTTTGTATTTCTGTGGTATTAGTTGTAATGTTTCTTCTTTCATTTATGATTTTATTAATTTGAGTCCTGTTTCTTTTTTTCTGAGTTCTACTTAAAAGTATGTCAATTTCATTTATCTTTACAAAACAAACAAACAAACAAACAAAAACAGCTCTTGGTTTCACTGATCTCTTGTATTGTTTTTATGGTCTCTCTTTTATTTATTTCTGTTCTGATCTATTATATTATTTCCTTCCTTCTGCTAACTTTGGGCTTAGTTTGTTCTTCATTTTCTAGTTTCTTGAGGTATAAAGTGAGGTTATTTGAACTCTTTCTTTTTTTTTCTTGAGGGCAGCATCACTGACCCTCATATGTGGGACCCGAACCCGGGCTGCTGGCTTCCCAAGCCAGTGCTAACCACTGCGCCACTCGGCCGGCCCTGAACTCTTTTTTAATGTAGGCATTTTTCACAATAAACTTCCTGGTTAGAACTGCTTATGCAGCATCTCATATGTTTTGATATAGTGTGCTTCCATTTTCATTTGTTTTGAGATATTTTTTTATTTCTTCTTTGACTTATTAGTTGTTCAGGAGCATACTGTTTAAACTTCACATATTTGTGTATTTTCCAGTTTCCTCCTGTTATTATTATTATTTTTTAAAGATTTTATTGGGGAATTGGGGGAGGGAACAGAGTTGGGGAATTGGGGAAGGGGAACAGACGAGTTGCTGTCCTTTTGTTCTTCAGTCTAGTTGTGGAGGAAGTCGCTTCACTGGCCCATGTTGGTATTGTCATTGTGCTCTTCCTGGCTGAGGCAGTCACTCACCAGCCATTGGACAGCAGCTCACGGTGGCTCACAGCAGCTCATGAAAGCACACACCACCTGCTGGCCAGACTCACAGCAGCACAGCTTCTGGTCGAGCTGTTGTTCACCATCTTAGCTGTAGAGGGCAGTGTCACTGGCCCTCATATGTGGGATCCGAACCGGGGCCCTGCTGCTCAGAGCTGTTGTCCTAAGCCAACTCCTAACCAACGAGCCACTCTGCCAGCCCTCCTCCTATTATTGATTTCTAGTTTCATACTACTGTGGTCAGAAAAGATATTTATGATTTTAGTCTTCTTAAATTTGCTCAGACTTGTTTTGTGACCTATCATTTTGATGAATCCTGGAGGATGTTCTTTGTGCACTTGAGGAAAATGTGTATTCTGCTGCTGTTGGATGGAATAGTATGTATATGTCTGTTATTTTCATTTGGTCTAAAGTATGGTTCAAATTCAATGTTTCCTTGTTGATTTTCTCTCTGGATAATCTATCCATTGTTGAGAGTCAGGTATTGAAGTCCCATATACTATTATTGTATTACTATCTATTTCTCCTTTCAGATTTGTTAGTATTTGATTAATATGTTTAGGGGCTCCAAAGTTGGGTGCATATATATTTATTGTTGTTATTGATCCCCTTGATTAATTGATCCCCTTATCATTTTTAATGATCATCTCTATCTTTTGTTACCATTTTTGGATAAACATCTATTTTGTCTGATATAGGTATAACTATTCCTGTTCTCTTTTGGTTTTGACTTGAATCTTTTTCCATCCATTCACTTTTAGCCTATGTGTGTCCTTAAAGCTGAAGTGAGTCTCTTTTAGGCAACATTTAGTTGAATCTTGTTTTTATTTCTTCTTTTAAAAAAGATTTTTATTAAAAATATAGCTAACATACAATATTATATCAGTTTCAGGGGTACACCATAGTTATTCAACATTTATATACCTGAAGAACTGATCACCATGTTAAGTCCAGTAACCATCTGAAGCCATAATATGCTATCACAATATTATTGATTATATTCCCATGCTGTACCTAGAAATTTGGACCTCTTATTCCCCTTCACCTTTCCCCCCTTTTTAAAATTTATCAATTACAGTTGACATTCCATATTATTTTATATCAATTTCAGGTATATAGCATAGTGGTTAGACATTTATATTTTAAGAAATGATCCCTGACTAGTCTATTACCCACCTGGCACTATACATAGTTATTACAATATTATTGACTATATCCCTTATGCTATACCCTAAATCCCCATAATTACTTTGCAACAATCAATTTGTATTTCTTAATCCCTTCCCCTTCTTTCACCTACACGCCGAAACCCCCCTGCCATCTGGTAACCATCAAAATGTTTTCTGTATTTATGAGTTTGTTTGTTTTGCTTGTTAATTTTGTTCTTAGATTCTACATATAAGTGATATCACTTTGCATCTGTCTTTCTCTGTATGACATACTCTACTTAGCACAACACCCTCCAGGGCCATTCATGCTGCCACAAATGGCAAGAACCTATACCTTTCCATGGTCGAGTAATATTCCATTGTATATATGTACCACTTCCTCTTTATCCATTCTTCTATCGATGGACACCCAGGCTGCCTCCACATCTTGGCTATTGTAAACAATTCTGCAATGAACATATGGGTGCACATGGCCCCTCAAAGTAGCCTTTCGGGTTTCTTCGTTTAAATACCCAGAAATGGGATTACTGGGTCTTTCATTGTCTCTTATTATAGCCTTTGTTTTAAAGTCTATTTTGTCTGGTATAAGTATTGCTACCACACCTTTTTTATTTTTTCATTTCCATTTTCATGAAATATCTTTTTCCATCCCTTTACTTTTTGTCTGTGTGTCTTTCAATCTGAAGTGTCTTGTAGACAGCATATGTAAGGGTTTTGTTTTCTTATCCATTCAGCCCTCCTATGTCTTTTGATTGGAGCATTTAAACCATTTACATTGAAAGTAACTGTTGTTAGATATGCAGTTATTGTCATTTTATTATTCATGAGTTTGATTTTTTTTCCATCTTAAAGAAGTCCCTCTAACAACTCTTGTAATACTGGTTTGGTGGTGATGAACTCCTTTAGCTTTTTCTTGTCTGGGAAGCTCTGCATCTGTCCTTCGACTTTAAGTGATAGCTTTGCTGGGTACAGTACTCTTTGTTGTAGGTCCTTGCTTTTCATCACATTGAATATTTACTGCCAGTCTCTTCTGGCCTGCAAATTTTCTGTTGAGAAATCAGCTGACAATCTTATGGGAGCTCCCTTATAAGTTACTAATTGCCTTTTTTTTTTTTTTGCTGCTTTTAGGATACTCTCTTTGTCTTTAACGTTTGCCACTTTAATTATAATGTGTCTAGGTGTGGGCCTCTTTGGGTTCATCCTGTTTGGGATTCTCTGCACTCCCTGGACTTGTATGTCTATTTCCTTTGCCAGGTTAGGAAAGTTTTCAGTCATTATTTTTTCAAAAAGATTCTCAATCTCTTGCTTTCTGTCTTCTCCTTCTGCTACCCCTATGATCAAATGTTGTCACACTTAAGGTTGTCCCAGAAGTCTCTTAAACTATCTTCATTTTTTTGGATTCTTTCTTTCTTTTTGCTGTTCTGATTGGGTGTTTCTGTTACCTTGTCTTCCAAATTGCTGATTCAATCCTCTGCTTCATCTAGTCTGCTAGTGATTACTTTTAGTGCATTCTTCATTTCAGTTATTGTATTCTTCACTTCTGACGGGTTCTTTATTACAGTTTCTGTGTCCTTTTTTATGCTTGTTATCTCTTTGTTGAAGTTCTCACTAACTTCCTTGAGCATCTTTATAACTGTTGTTTTGAACTTTGCCTTTGGTAGATTGCTTGTCTCCATTTTGTTTAGTTATTTTTCTGGAGTTGTCTTCTTTTGTGTCATTTGGGACATATTTCTTTGTTTATTCATTTTGGCTGCCTCTCTCTGTTTCTATGTGTTAGGTAGATCTGCTGTGTCCCCCAGTATTGACTGGTTGGCCTTAAGTAGTAGGTATCCAGTGGGGACCAGTGGCAAAGTGTCTCTGGTCACCTGAGTCAGGTGTTCCAGGGTGTCCCTTATGTGGATTGTGTGTGCCCTCCTCTATAGTTGAGCCTTGATTGCTATTGGCACATCTGTGGTTAAGATTAACCCTCAGGCTGATTGGCTGTGGGGCTTGGCCACTTCCACAACTTATGGGTTGCTGTGCAGGAGGCTTACCTCACTGTGGGCTTTGCCCCAGTGGTCTTTGGTGCCTATTGAGATCACCCTTTGTATGTGCCACTTGTGGGGCTAATTGGACAATGCTCTGTGATGGTCTGAAGCCAGCTGCCAAGTATGTTGGTTCTGGGGCCTCTTGGGAGGGGCTCTGGTGCAGGCCCAGTTCACCCACTGCCAGTGACTGTCCAGGGGGCTACCTGGTAGCAGCTACAAAGTGACCCGTGGTTGTTCGCTGTCTGTGCTAAACCTGGAGGTATGTGGGAGAGGCCACACTGTGAATCTAGGATGGCTACCACCAGTACTAGGCCTGGGGTAACTCCACAGAAAGCCAGGACATCCAGAGGCCTGATGTCACCTGCCAGCTCCCTTAAGGTTCAGCCACTGATAAAGCCTCATGCAGTACACGAGTTGGGTGAGGCAGGGTTTCTGGGAGTCACTAGAGTGGAAAGAATGTGATCAACAGGTTAATGTAGACTGTGGTTTGTTGCCAGTTCTGAGCCTGGAGCTACTCAGGAAACATCTCAGAGCAAACTGAGGCCAGTTGCCTCCTGCCTGGGGTCCGTGGACTCCAATAGTTTTCCAAGAAAGAGTGTAATGCAGGAGGGGCTGGCTGCTCATGGAAAGTGCCTTCAGCTGTGTGGGAATTGGGTGAGGCAGGGTCCCAGCTGAGTCAGCAGGGTGGAGTCAGCAGAGCTCATCAGGCCAATTGGATCAGATTTGGCCTGTCGGGATGGGCTCAACACAGGGAAGATGGCATCTACCTGCCAGCTGCATGGGGGAAGGACCTCTCACCGTGAAAATGCCGACTGTCCTCCAGTCCTCCTCCTGAAGCTACTTACCTTAGTCTGCCCTCCGTACATCTCTGAGGCCCCCTGAGTCACCGTCTCCCTGAAGGAACTCAAGGTGCGTGCCTGCAAGTCAGTGAGTCTGTGCACAGGCTGTTTAAGGGGACATCTGTGTTTCCTGCAGCCTTCTGTTCCACCCAGTCAAAATTTCCACTGTTTTTCACAGCCAGATACTGTGGGTGCTCCTGTTCCCAGCACCAGTACTGCAGTCTGGGGAGCTGGATGTGGGGGCTTGGGGCCCCTCACTCCTCTGGGGGAAGCTCCACAGCTGAGATTTCCCTCCTCATTCTATACCGCCACAGGGAGGTTGGTGGCGATTCCGTGTCTCTGCCCCTCCTACCAGTCTTGATGTGGCTTCTTTCTATTTTTAGTCATAGGCCTTCTATTCTGCTAGACTTCAGGTGGTTCTCTAGGTTGATGGTTATATAATTCAGTTGTAATGTTAATGTGTTCATGGAAGGATGCATTTATCTACTCTGCCATCTTGGATCTCTCCCTCATTTTTTCTTTAATCCATCCAGCCATCCTATGCCTTTTGAATGGAGAAGTCAATCCATTAACATTTAGAGTAACTAGTGATAGGTAAGGAGTTACTATTGTAATCTTTTAATTTTATTTCTGGTCATTTGTAGTTCCATTTTTCTTTTCTTCCTTTTTTGCTGCCTTCCTTTGTAAATGGATAATTTTCCATAGCGGTATGCTTTGATTTCCTTCTGTTTATCTTTTGTGTATGTATTGTATATTTTTGTTTTGTTGTGCCCATGAAGCTTACATAAAACATCATATATTAATATATATGTGTCTATTTTACACTGATAACCATTTAATTTCTATCACATACAAAAGCTCTATCTTTTTATCCCTCACTTTTATGTTTTTGATATCACTATTTACATCTTTTTTTTAATTGTGTTACCATTAACAAACTATTGAAGCTGTATCTGTTTTTAATTATTTTGTCCTTTAATGTGTATACTAGATTTAAATAGTGCATACATCAACATATTACAGTGTTAGGGTATTCTGAATCTGATTATATGCTTTACCCTTGCCCATGTGTTTTATATTTTCACATGTTTTCATGTTACTGATTAGCATCCTTTTGTTTCAGCTTGAAGAACTCTTTTCAGCATTTATTATAAGGTGTGTTTAGTAGTGATGCATTCCCTCACTTTTTGTTTACTAGAGATTCTTTATTTAGCCTTCAATTCTGAAGAACTTTGCTGAGTAAAGTATTCTTAGCTGGCAGTTTCATTCTTTCAGCACTTTGGGTATATCATCCTATTCATTCCTGATCTGAAAGATCTCTGCTGAGAAATTCACTGATAGCTATATCAGAGTTCCCTTGTATGGGAAATTTTTTTCTCTTCCTTCATTTAAAATGCTCTCATAGTCTTTGGGCTTAGACAGGTTTGTTATTATGTATCTTGGAGGATTGTTTTTGATTGAAAATTTTAGGTTACCCATTAGCCTCATGAACTTGAGTGTCCAAATCTCTCCCCAGGTTTGGGATGTTCTCAGCCCTTCTTTTCTTTTTTAATATACTTTAAATTTTTTTCAGTTACAGTTGACATACAATATTATATTAGTTTCAGGTATACAACATACTGACTAGACATTTATATAACTTATGAAGTGATCACCCCAATAAATCTAGTACCCATCTGACAGCATAGATAGATATTACAATATTATTGACTATATTCTCCATGGTATACTTTATATCCCCATGACTATTTTGCCACTACCAATTTGTGCTTCTTAATCCCTTCCCCCTTTTCTCCATCCCCCCACAACACCCTGCCCATCTGGCAACCATCAAAATGTTCTCTGTATCTGTGTTAGTTTTTCTGTTTTATTTGTTTGTTTATTTTGTTTCATAGATTCCACATGTAACTGAAATCATATGGTATTTGTCTTTCTCTAACTTATTTTGCTTAGCATAATACCCTCTAGGTCCATCCATGTTGTTACAGATGGCAAGATTTTCTTCTTTTTATGACAGAGTAATATTCCATTGTCTATTTGTAACACTTTTTCCTTATCCATTCATCTATTGATGAACACTTAGATTTCTTCCACATCTTGACTATTGTAAATAATGCTGCTATGAACATATGTATGTGTATGTCTTTTTGAATTAGTGTTTTGGATTTCTTTGGATAAACAACTTGAAGTGGAATTATTGAGTCCTTCTTTGACTCTTGTTGTAGCCTCAGTTTTAAAGTCTATTTTGTCTGGTATGAGTATTGCTACTCCAGCTTTTTAGTTTGTTGTGATTTTCATAAAATATATTTTCCCATTCTTTTACTTTCAGTCTGTGTTTGTCTTTCGATCTGAACTGAGTCTCTTGTAGGAAACATATGTAAGGGTCTTGATTTTTTGTCTATTCAGCCACCCAATGTCTTTTGATTAGAGCATTTAGTCCATTTACATTAAAACAAGTTGTTCATAGATATGTAGTTATTGCCATTTTATTATTTATATTTTTATTATTATTATTATTTTGGTCTTAAAAAAGCCACTCTAAGATTCCTTTTAATATTGGTTTATGGTGAAGAACTCCTCTAATTTTTTTCTTGTCTGTGAAGCTCTATATCTGTCCTTTGATTCTAACTGATAGCTTTACTGGGTAGAGTAATATTGGTTGTTTGTTTTGCTTTACATCACTTTGAGTATTTCCTGCAAATCCCTTCTGGCTTGCAAAGTTTCTGTTGAGAAATCAGCTGACAGTCTTATAGGAGCTCCATTGTGGATAACTAACTACTTTGTCTTGCTTTTAGAAATATTCTCCCTTTGTGTTTCACCTTTGACATTTTAATTATGATGTGTCTTGGTGTGGGCCTCTTTGGGTTCATCTTGTTTGGGACTCTCTGTGCTCCCTAGGCTTGTATGTCTATTTCCTTCACCAGGTTAGGGAAGTTTTCTATCATTATTTTTTCAGATAGGTTTTCAATTCATTGCACTGTCTCTTTTCTTTCTGGTACCCCTATGCAAATGTTGGTATGCTTCATGTTGTCCCAGAGGCCTCTTAAACTATCCTCATTTTTTTGGATTCGTTTTTGTTTTTGCTATTCTGATTGCGTGTTTTCTTCTGCCTTTTCTTCTAAATCACTGATTTGATCCTCTGCTCCATCTAATCTGTTGATTCCCTCTAGTATATTCTTCATTTCAGTTATTGCAGTCTTCATTTCTGCCTGGTTCTTCCTTATGTTTTTTAACTCCATTTTTATGTTTCCTATCTCTTTCTTGAAATTCTAACAGATCACTGAGCATCCTTATAAACAATGTTTTGAACTTTGTGTCTTATAGATTGCCTGTTTCCATTTTGTTTAGTTATTTTTCTGGAGCTTTGTTCTGTTCTTTTATTTGGAACATGGTTCTTTGTCTCCCCATTTTGGTTATCTCCCTGTGTTTATTTCTATGTATTAGTGCCTGAGACTCCAGCCACCTTTTGTCTCATTCAACAATCTCCTCTGGTTTTCAAAGCCATAAGTTGTGGGAACTTCTCTTCCTGTCACTGGAACTCTGGACTTGGGAGCTTGGTGTAGGACTGGGACCCCTCACTCCTCAGGAAGGACATCTGCAGCTGAGATATCCATCCCAGTTTTTAACTGCTACACTTGGGTATGGGGCCAGCCCATTCCACGTCTCTGCCCCTCCTACCAGTCTCAACTGGGTTCTTCTATATGTCCTTAGTTATAGGACTTCTGATCAGCTAGACTTCAGGTGATTCTCCATGATAGTCGTTCTATAGTTTAGTTGTAATTTTGAGGTGGTTGTCCAAGTAGGCAAGCACAGCATTTACCCACTCTGCCATCTTGACCAGAATTCCATTATTTCTTTCAATAAATGTCTACCCCTTTCCCTCTCTCTTCTCTGGGCCTCCAATGATTTGCACATTACTTCTTTTAAAGGTGTCTCATAATTCGCTTAGGCTTTCTTCATTATTTTAATTATTTTTTTCTTTTTGCTCCCCAATTGGATAATTTCATTGAAATCTTATAGCTCATTGATTTTTCTCTTCTGCTTTTTCAAGTCTGTGGTTGAATGTTCTCTACTGAGTGCTTTAGTTCAGTGATTGTATTCTTCCACTCCATAATTTCTGTTTGGTCCTTTTTTATGTTTTTAATCCCTTTGTTGAACTTCTCATTTAATTCTTGTATTGTTTTCCTGATATCATTAAATTGTTTATCTGTGCTTTCTTGTAGCTCTCTGAGCATTTGTAGAGCAATTATTTTGAATGCTTTGTTGGGTAATTCCTGGATCTCCATTTCTTTGGGGCCAGTTGCTGAAGTTTTACTGTATTCCTTTGATGGAGATGTTTCCCTGATTCTTTATTATTCTTATAGCCATGCATTGTAGTTTGCACATTTGAAGATGCAGTCATGTCTTCCAGACTTGATGGACTGAGTTCAGTAAGGGAAGTCTTTCACCTGTGGTTGGGGGCACACTGGATGATGTTGTGACCTTGTGTCTAATGATGCAGGGTGCCAAGTGTGGGGGTATGTGGCAGCACTGGTCAGAGGGAATGTAATGTCTCTTCAGCTCAAGCCACTGGGGTTCACAGCATCAGAAACTTTGTGGACTTGGTGAGCATTGCAGGGGTTCTACAGTAGCTGCAAGGGTCATTGGGGTCCTAAACAGCACCTCCAGTCTGTTAGATAGGAATCAGGGTAGGCAGAGGTCGTGGCCATTTCTGGTGGTGTGCGCACACGTGGCTGCAGGGCCCAGCTGCAGGGACCTGTGTAAAAGCTGGGGTCAGTTGCAGACATCCTCAATGTCATGATGGCTAGGGCAGATAGCAACTATGAGCTCACTAGCAGCTGCAGAGGATCTGACTATTGACATGCTGTCCTGTGGCTGCACACTCTCACTCTAGTTGTGCACATTGTAGTGGAGCCTGGTGGTAGGTTGGGGCTGGGGGCATGAAGGTGCAAAGCTGGAGGGGCTAGCTATAGGTGAGGATGCTGGTGCCAGCCAGTGACAGAAGGCAGGGCCTCATCTGGTCCCACAAGCAGCTGTGGGGCCCTAGTTGTTGGTGTGCTCATCCATGACTGTACATTCTCCCTCCTGTGATTTATGAGCTGCCATGGAGGCCAATGAGTGGCATCAGGCCAATAGCATGCAGGTGCACAGTTAATGTGTTTCACTTCTGCAGCTGCAGAAGCCTGAATTGGCTGTAGGCATGGTTCCTGGGCTCTGGTGGGGGTGGAAGGAGACTTGAGCAGCTGGCATTTGACCCTTGTCCATCTATGGAGACTTCAATGGCAGCAGGTGTGAGTCTAGGGTTCTGGTGGAAGTGGTGTGAGAAAGGAAGCAGAGAGAGATTCAGGTGGCTGGTGTGGTACTGTGGGGGCAAAAGCTGGAGAGATCTGCAGGGGGTCTGCAGCAGCTGTGCTTGCCATTGGTTTCATCAATAGAGAAATCTGCCAAGTTTTTCTGCAGAACAGGTCTCTGTGAACCATGATTGCTCTTGCTATGTGTCAGCTAATAATAATAGCTGGTGCTTTTCTTCTTTGTTCCTAGCT
This sequence comes from Aselliscus stoliczkanus, assembly GCA_033961575.1. NCBI lineage: Eukaryota > Metazoa > Chordata > Mammalia > Chiroptera > Hipposideridae > Aselliscus > Aselliscus stoliczkanus. The sequence goes on from CM066737.1 coordinate 108,309,680, forward strand.
GGCTCTAAACAGCTCAACTTTGCCAGTCTGGATGGGGTGAAACTGAAGCAGGACTTTTTTTTTTTTTTTTTAGCTGAGCCATCCTGCCACCTGTTGGCAGCTCAAAGGCAACTCAGCTCGGGCTGGCCTCGAACCGCTGTTGCTCAGAGCTCAGCTTGCACTCTTGATGAAGCAGGACTTTTGTGCAATGTTCCCAGAGGCTTCTGAAGCTGATCACTCACCCAGATCTTACTTTCTTGGTGAGGGGAACTCTTTCTACCTGGGAAGTCCCATTTTAGCCATGAACAATAACAGCTTGGGGGACAGGATGATGCATGCAATATGTATTTGTTTTCCTTTTCTTTTGTGTGGTTATCCTCAGTTTTTTGTTGTTGTTGCTCCACAGTGCTATGAAAGTGTCCTAAGTGGAATGTAGAGGTCTCCCAGAGCTATTTTTGTTCATGGGATAGTGTCCAATCATTGATCTTTGTGGGAGGACAAGGAAACTGGATTCTTCTATCCTACCATTAATTCTGTGTACCCTAATTTTTACTTTTTTTTAAACAGTATTAAAGCAATACAAAATTTAATTTTTCATTTAAAAAGCATGAAGCAATTTGTTAAGCCTTAAGATACTTGAATTTTATAACATTTTATAAACATTTATAGTTCTTTATATACATTTTAAAATCAAGCCTAATAAAGTGAATTTATTTTTATTTTTTTAATTTATTTATTTTTAATTAGTTTCAGGTGTACAACACAGTGCAATAGTTATACATTTTACCCCTCAAAGTGACAACCCCCTACCCCCAATTCGCCACCCCACTCCCCCCCCATATCATATATATCTACTACTCTTCCACTGACTCTCTTCCACAGTATAATCCACATCCCGTGACTATCTATATATATTCAATTACAGTAGGTATACAACCTCCGCTTCAGGTATACAGTGCAGTGATCAAACCTCTACTCCATCCATGAAATGGTCTCCCTAACAAGACCTATGACCATCTGACACCCCATAAAATATTTACAACATTATTAATTATATTCCCCAAATTTTTACTTTTAAATTAAGATAAGATAGGACCTATCAAGAAATGGTATTATTTGGCTTGGAAAAAAGAAAGCTGTAGAGTGACTCAATAATATTTAATAAATCAACCTTTAAAATATTTATGTATTTTATTTATGAACTATTTCTACCTGGCATGGAATGGTCAGCTTTGGCCATATCGTAGGAGTGTGTGTGTGTGTGTGTGTGTGTGTGTGTGTGTTTTGAAATAAAATTGCATGAGAATGAAGCTAAATTATAAAAGGACAGAATTTGTCAACTGGAAATGTCATTGGTTAAAAAACAAATTGCTGACAGAAGCTAGGAAATCTGAACCTTAGATATTTCTAAAACTCCAACGAAAGATCAACAAGGTGGCCTAAGATTCTTTTAGAACTATAGTCTTTATTATCTTATTGTAGTGGTTGGGGAAAGCAGTAGTCTCAGCAATTGGATATTCCAGTTAATAATACAGTATTTTGCCATTTATAATGTGCCCCTATGTATAATGCACACCCATGTTTTTGACTCAGACATTCAGGGAAAACAAATATTTTGTTTTAATTCAAATTTTTATTTGTTTACATTTAGGGACTTGTTTTTTGTATTATAAAGGAATTTTAGCATTTATTTTTTAACATATTATGGTACAAGAAATTTTATGTAACAAATAACTGCAAAACACAAGAACAAATTCAAGGTACAAGAAATTTTATGTACCAATAACAAATTCACTATATTTATGCATCATAGAAGGCCAAGAACTCTTCGATGTCACAAGTTCACTGGAAGTTCAACAAAACTGATGATCATATTCCAGGATATTATTTTGCATATGGATAATGTTGTTGATTTCTAGAGTTACACTTCAAACTCATAAGCATAAATAAAAGAATTAAAAACATTTATATAGATATGGAATTAGTACTACCCGTGTATAATGCGCATCCTTATTTTTCCTTCACAAATTTGGGCAAAAAAGTGTGCATTATACATGGGATACTGTAAGGTATAAGACAAAATTAAATCCTGATATTCTGTTTTGTGGACAAAAGGAATTACTAAGAAAGATTGTACATAAATAGCAGCCACTGTGAGTTGATTTTCTTTATCTTACTCTGAGAATTCATGTCCTGGAGACTGTACCTCTCTGACTTTTGGAAACAGCTCTAAGTATTTTATATTCTGGAATTTCACCCTTCAGAGAAGACTGCTCCAAATACAGTAAACCTGATTTATACAAAAACCAAGGCTCAAAAGATCTTTATAAATTTTAGAATTACATTACAATATTACGTAATTACCAAATTTACCATTACACTACATCACTGGATTGCTAAACGTTGCTTCCTCTTTTCAGCCATGCAATTCCCAATGAAGGAACAATAAAATCACCCACGCATTCCGTGAGAAAGGCAAACATCACTCAGGTCAGATGGGGGGAAATTCAGGGCATGAGAAATAAGTCTCCTTTGTCCTTCCAAGGAGATTTCAAAGCAAATTTCAGAGCTCCTTGCATTGGTTGATAAGGAAAAACAAATCATTCTATCTAAACATCTCCTGTTTATAGTTAATGCACAAGTATTGGTTGAAAACCACCAGGGCACACTACTGACTTGGTAGTTATTCCAGATCTAACTATTGAAAGTCAGCAGAGCTATCTGATCATCCTGTTTTTCATTTGAGTCTCTGCATCACCTCCAGCCACAACATTAAACTCAGCCATCTGTGTTGTGAACTTCCTGCTGCATTTATTACCTGTTGTTTTGTTCTATGTGGGCAAATGTGCCTGTGACTTTACTGAGATCAAAGGCAACAGTGAGTTTCACCATGTACAATTCATAATGGAAGCAGGCTGTAAAACACTCTTTCAAAATATATGTTTTTGTACTTTTTTCCTTTGTAGAAAATATTTAGCAAACTTTACTTTCCATTTGGAATATATAAAAATGCATTTTGAGAAATCTTCCTCTTTAAGATATTGTATATCAAAGAGTGATGGAGGAAAGAAAAGTGAAACATAAATAGATAGTGTCAGCATTCACTAGAGGGAAAAAACAAGATAGGGAATATTAAAATCAAATGGAGTGATTATTTTTCCTTGCTCTAAAAATTTAATGATGTTTACATTGATTGCAACTTGGCCCCAGTTTTCCACTTCTGTTTGCATCCATGTCCTCCGCAATGTGATTTTGTAGTTTCTTCAAGCAATAGATGAGATCTATTTGCTCACCCCTTGAATCTGGGCTATTCTTGTGACTTGCACTGATCAATAGAATACAGCAAAAATGATGTGGGAGTTCCAGAGCCTAGGGCTCAAGAAACCTGGCATGCTTCTGTTCTTTCTTTTACTCCACCTTTTCCATGACAGTAGGCCCAGGCTAGCTTTCTTGAGGGTAAAACATGTTGGGCAGAGCAGAGTCAGCCTAGTAGTACCAGCCAGTATACCAGCCACATGAGAGAGAGACCAAGATTAACAGAAGGTCCTAGGCAACCCACAGCTGACTGCAAGTATATAAGCAAGACTGGTTCACAACCACAGAATCTCCCAGATGACCTGTAGATGTATAGGAAATCGTGACTAGTTCTTGTTTTAAGCCACTAACTTCAGGGTACTTGTTATACAATGAAGTTACTGACATAAATGGTATCAAAAATTGATGCAAGAGATGGAAGGGTCCAGGATGAGAGTTGTGTGTGATTATATCCATGCTTACATTGCATGGCAAACTTTTCTGAGGATTACTGTAAAGAACTATGAGGAAAACACTATATGCTCTGAATTGTCATCATGACTTCTTTGGAGTCATACTTGTTTTAAAAGTCCCTGGGCTCATGAAGCACAAAGGTGTTGTCATCTAGAATATACCAGGTAATTTATTTTAGACAATTCTACCCCAATAATTAGCATGTTGTTCCATTTGTGTAGAAATAAACTATCTGGCAATCTCACTATCTGAAATATAAGTAAAACTGGGATTGATGGCAGGATAAAGTGTCTGAGCAATGAAAATAGAACTAAAATCCACAAACAGTAGTACATTAAACTCTGGCAATGCCAATCAGAAATCACAGAGCTTTTTAATACATGTCATAACAAGCTTAGTGATCTTGGTCCCCAATCCATTGTTGATGAGAAGTGGTAAATTGAGAGAGAAGAACTACTAGGAGTAGGTATATACACGGTGGTTACAAGTGACATCTGAGAACCTAAAGAAAGGGCAAAGAAACTCTATAAGCAGACTCAAAAATCTCAGAATCATAGCAGTCTGGGGTCATTTAGTGTAAGGGAAAAGCACTCCATATACCTCAACAGAGCCTAAGAGCATCATTGGACTGTATTTCTTCATTCACTCATTTATATATTTATTCAACAAATACTATATATATTGAGCTTTTTCTCTGGTCAGTCTGCTGGCCAGAACCTCAAGGGCTGATAATATTAATTAGAGCTTACAATTTGGCACAAACATGTGTAATGGCAATGGGGTTTTTAATAATCCATTCACTAAAGGGTTAAATAATGTTAAGTCAGCTAAAATATTCATGCACAATGGTTAAGATTTTTCCCTATGTTTAAAAGGTAAATCTTCAGTTATCTGGAAAATGCACATATTGAGAATGACTCATTCCAGAGTGTTACCAGGTGGCTTAAGTTTTATGTTATTAGTATGTCTAATTTTTTGTAAGTTTTGTATAATTAGTATGCCCATTTTTAGTACAGGAATGTCCACACATCTGGGGCAAAGGAAAAGAAAACTTGTGTAGATTGTGCCAAAAAAAGTAAAATTTGTTTAAAAATTAATTTAAAAATATAAACAAAGAATTAGGTTGCTTTAAAAGTGGGGAGGTAAAATAAAAATTACATGATATTTAAGGTATTAAAAGAAGAAAAATAAAGTTTTCTTCTTATAAAATTCCTTAAATTTGCTAAAAGTGAAAAATATAAAATACACAACTTTTTTTTTTTGAGGGCAGTGTCATTGGCCCTCATATGTGGGACCTGAACTGGGGCCGCTGGCCTCCCAAGCCAGCGCTTAACCACCGCGCCACTCGGCCGGCCCCACAACTTTTTTTTATGTTCTGCTTTCTTAATGGTATTTAAAAACACAGTTATTTTCAGAAATGAGGAAGTTCTGACATGCCTACTAGATAAAGGTCTGCTGCAGGTGGTGTTGATTACTTGATATAGCAGAATACTATAAACTCCTCTCTAAGTAAGGATTAAACTGGCCAGATGAATCCAAAGTGTGCCTAACATTTAGAAAAATCATAGCCCCATTAAAGGGTTATGAAACCCACAAGTCACATGGAAAAGACAGATTCAACTACATAATAAAAATCTAGACACATTCAGTTCACAATTGGTGAACTGATCTGAAACAATTATCCTTTTCTCTCTCCTAATACTCTAAAAGTACAGTTAAAAATAATAATAACCTATGCAAACAGAATAGGACAATCAAGAAAGAAAATGTTTCAACATATTCCTAGAAGCTGGATAATTGGTAGCGAAGTGGTAATTCATAAAATGAGATGAAGGAAACCCAAGCCAGAAGTATGTGAGGATAAGGAGGCTACAACTTAGGAAGAGATGCCTACCTATCCTGAACAATGCCAGAGAGTTTAGGGATATGGAAATACCAGATATAAAGAAGGAGGATGGCGACACATGGAATTGAAAAGTGTACAGTCTATCATCCAGCCAATGGAAGTTCCAGAAAGAGAGTATAGAGCTAACAGGTGGGAGAAAAGTATCAAAAAAATCATATTCTACCTAGACTTCTATACTCAGCTGTCTTCTATACTCAGGAAAGCAGAGTTGGAAGCAAGGATTAAAGTACTGATACTTTGCTTGATAGATATAAGCCCAGGGTGGTGAGGGTCATGAATGGGGGAAGTGAGACAAGGAAATGTGAAGCATTAAATATGAAGCATCATTACACAGTCTACCAATTCACAAAGAGCCCTAAACTCAGCAGGAGTGTATGCTCGGCGCAGGGGTCTTTTCTGGAAGAGCTTCAAAAAGAACTGTGCTGGCAGGTAGTCCAAGAAAGAAAGGGGAGGGAATTTATCTTCCTATTATACTCCTCTTGTCTGTTTTCCACTGGTCAAGATTCACTCCTTGGGAATATGACCCCCTCTGATATAATAAGAAATATACATATACATACTTTGGTCTTTGTTCCAGGCTCCTAAATCCTTTGTAATTTCCTCAGCGATAAAGATGCTTGGAGAATCTTTTGTTCTAATATTTGGTCTTTGACCCTGGTTCTTATTTTTTTTTTTAATTTTTTTATTGGGGAATTGGGGTAGGCGAACAGCATTGGGGAATTGGGGAAGGGGAACAGACAAGTTGCTGTCCTTTTGTTCTTCAGTCTAGTGATGAAGGACGTTGCTTCACTGGCCCATGTTGGTATCATCATTGCACTCTTCTCGGGTGAGGCAGATCAGTCGCTGGCCTCTGGATGGCCACTCACTGTGGTTCACAAAAGCACATGCCAGCTGCTGGCCAGCCCCATGCAGCCTACACCATCACCAGCGACTCGCGGCAGCCCAGCTCCAGGTGGAGCTGTTGTTCACCTCCTTAGCTGTAGAGGGGATAGCATCACTGGCCCTCATATGTGGGATCCGAACAGGGGTCCTGCTGCTCAGAGCTGGTGCCCCAAGCCAACTCTTAACCAACGAGCAACTCAGCCGGCCAGACCCTTGTTCTTGACACAGAGCTCCTACATCTCTTGGATTTCCTGAATAAGAGCATATTTCATTCTAACGAAGCAACTCTGTAGGGTCTCCTGGACACCTTCAAGATAGGGGTTGGTTGCCTGAAATACCAAGCTTGGATTAGAAGCTTGAAACTTTCAGCTCTACTCCTCCATCTTCCAGGGAGGAAAGAGGGACTGGAGATTGAATGAATAATTGATCCTGTCTACATGATGAAGCCTCCATAAAAATCTCTGGACTAGGGCTGGCCAAGTGGCACGGTGGTTAAACGCTGGTTTGGGAAGCCAGTGGCACCGGTTCGGTCCCACATGTGAGGCCCAGTGACACTGCCCTCAAAAAAAAAAAATCTCTGAACTAAAGAGTTCAGAGAGCTTCCAGGTTGCTAAACAAATCGATGTTCTGAGAGGGTGGAACACTCAGAATGCATGGAGGCTCCATGACCCCTCCCGTGTATCTTACCTGGCTATTCCTGAGTTGTATCCTTTTATAATGAACTGGTAACCTGGTGAGTAAACTGTTTTCCTGATTTCTGTGAGCCCTTCTAAGAAATCATCAAAACTGAGGATGGGGTTGTGGGAACCTTGATTTATAGCCAATTAATCAGAAGTACAGGTGACAACCTGGGACTTGTGATTGGTGTCTGAAATGGGAGCAATCTTGTGGGACTGAGTCCTTAACTTGTGGAAGCTGACATTAATTCCAGGTAGATAGTGTCAGAATGGAATTGAATTGCAGGACACCCTGCTGATGGAGAATTGGTCAATGTGGGAAAAAATTCATACACTTGGTGACTAGAAGTGAAGCAGTGTTGAAAAAAAACAGAATTTCTCCACTTCACCACTACACTCCCCCCCACCACACACACACACCTTTGGGTTACATCATCAGACCTCAGTGACTTGTCAAGGACTAGACCTCATGTTCTGCACTGGAACATTTCATCAAGGCCTGGAAGAAGAGGGACAACGCCACACAGATTGGGCCTCTGACCAAGATGAAAATAAAAGAGGATGTGAGGGAATATGAAAGGAAGCACACAGTTTGTGTCCTATAACTTAGCTAAACACTCAATTGTGTGGCAGAATAAAGACATTTTCAGACTTCTATTTTCTTTTTTGAATTATTTATTATATATAACATATGTAAAGCAAAGTGCATAATAAACACTAATCTTAAGTGTACAACTCAGTACATCTTTACATATTTAGGCACAGGTTTAACACCACCCAAATCATGATATATAGGGCATTTCCAGAACCCAATTTCCCTCATGCCCCTTGACAGTTAGTACCCTGCCCCCTAGAGGTATCTACTATTCTGACTTCACATCATATATGTTTTTTAAGCTCTTGGATTTCGTATAAATAGAATCTGGTAGCACATACAATTCTGTGTCTTTTTGCTCAAAAATCTTGAGATTAATCAGGTCGGGCGAGTGGCGCATTGGTTAAGAACTGGCTTGGAATGTCGGCTCTGAGCAGCAGGGCCCTGGTTCAGATCCCACATATGAGGGCCAGTGACACTGCCCTCTATAGCTAAGATGGTGAACAACAGCTCTACCTAGAGCTGAGCTGCTGTGAGTCCCCGGGACGGCATAGCTGCAGCCCCGGCTGCAGTGGGCTTCCATAGGCTACAGTGAGTGGCCGGCAGCCAGTGTGAGTGGCTGGCAGCTGGTGTGAGCTGCCAAGAGCCGCCATGAGCGACCATCCAGAGGCCGGCGACCGATCTGCCTCACCCAAGAAGAGCACAATGATGATACCAACATGGGCCAGTGAAGCAATATCCTCCACAAATAGACTGAGGAACGAAAGGACAGCAACTTGTCTGTTCCCTTTCCCTGGTTCCCCAATGATGTTCCCCTCCCCCAATTCCCCAATTTAAAAAAATCTAAAAAAAAAAATCTTGAAATTCATCTATGTTGTGTGCAGTAGGAGTTTCTTTTTTTAATTTTTAATTTTTTTTTTGGGGGGGGCAGTGTCACTGGCCCTCATATGTGGGACCCGAACTGGGGCCGCTGGCTTCCCAAGCCAGCGCTTAACCATTACACCACTCGGCCAGCCCAGGAGTTTCTTTTTTATTGTAGCATAGTCTTCAATCACATGTTTCCACTGAAATTCATTTATCCATTCTTTCATTAATAAACATTTGGTTTGTTTCCAATCAGGAATAAAACTGCTAGAAACATTCTTTTATGTTTTTCTTGGTAAGCATTTATTTCCCTTGAGCATATATGAAGTAGTCCAATTCCTAGATCTTAGGGTAAGAGTATTTTTAGCTTTAATGAACACTGCCAAACTTTTCCAAAGTAGTCCCAGTTTATACTCCTACTAGCAACACTAAGAAGGTATAGTAATTAGATAGTGTAGTATCAGGGCCAGGATAGAAAATAGGATATATATATATATATATATATATATATATATCTATATATATATCATATAATAGGCCATTATATATATCATATAATCAACATATAGATAATCAATTATATATACTCAAGTTAAATATATATAATAAATCAAGTTACTATACATATTATATATAAACTTGATTGACACCAAATGTGGCATTGCAATTAAATTGAAAGGAAGGATGATCTTTTCTATTAATGGTGTTGGAACAATTATATACCCATGTGGAATAACGTAAACCTTGACCTCTACCTTAAACCCCAAAATTAGAGGTTAGCATAGACCTAAGTGACCTAAATGAAAAAGGTAATAAAAATAAACTTCTAGAATAAAACATAGGAGACTATAATTATGACTTCATTATAGGCAAAGATTTCATAAACAGTATACAATGAGCACCAACCATAAAAGAATAAAAGTTAAATAGTACTTTATAAAATTAGGAACTTCTGTTCATCAAAAGATATTATTAAGAAAGATGGGCCAGCTGAGTGGCGCATTGATTAGGAGCTGACCTGGGACGCCAGCTCTGAGCAGCGGGACCCCAGTTCGGATCCCACATATGAGGGCCAGTGACACTGCCCTCTACAGCTAAGATAGTGAACAACAGCTCCACCTGGTTTCCTCTATAGCTAACATGGCTGGTGATGGTGTGGGCTGCAGCCCCAGCTGCAGTGGGCTGCCTTAGGCTACAGTGAGTGGCCGGCAGCCAGTGTGAGTGGCTGGCAGCTGGTGTGAGCTGCCAAGAGCCGCTGTGAGCGACCACTCAGAGGCCGGCGAGCGACTGCCTCACGCAGGAAGAGCGCAAGGATGATACCAACATGGGTCAGTGAAGCGACGTCCTCCACAACTAGACTGAAGAACAAAAGGACAGCGGCTTGTCTGTTCCCCTTCCCCAATTCCCCAATGCTGTTCCCTCCCCCAATTCCCTAATGAAATCTTAAAAAATAAAGAAAGTGAAAGACAAGTCACAGGCTGGGAGAAGATATTTACAATACATATATCCATAAAGGATTCATATTCTGAATATATAAAGACCTTGTACAGATCTATAACAAAGAGACAAAAAAAATTTTAAATGGACAAAACACTTGGACAGTCTTATTTCACAATAAAAAATATCTAAAAAGCTCATAAACATGAAAAATTCTCGATATCACCAGGTATCAGGGAAATGCAAATTAAGATTTCAAGACAATACTATCTCATATCCACCAATATAGCTAAAGTTTAAAAGTACTGGTATTGGTGAAGGCATGGAGCAATTGGAACTCTCAGGCATTTTAAGATTTTTAGGCCCACTAAAATTAACTTCCCATAACTTGAGAAGTTACTTGAGGCTGTATTTTTGAAAAATGGGGAAGTAATCTAAAATGAAAGAGGAAAAAAGATCAAGAAAGGAATGGCTCCAACTCAGAAGAGTAGAGAAAGAATGTTCCAGGATTATGGGTGCACAGTATTTCTAAACTCAGCACACAACTCAGCTTGACATTAAAAAAAGAGATTATATATTATATGATATTATATATTATTATATATTATATGATATAATATTATAGTAATGTAAATGTTGTTTGTTTTCTAATTTTAGACTTAATAATAGACAAACCATAGAAGAATTAGCCTTGGTTAAAAAGATATAATGTAAAATTATCAATTTTGACAATATAAAATTAATGGCCCAACAGAAGGGGTAGAGTATTAAAAAGACTTGAGAGAGAAAAGAGATATGCCATCTGTATTTGTAGATATGCCCATGGAAAATTTCATAGAAAGAATTTCACATGCCCATATGTGGCACAGCAATACCTGAGAGACACCAGATCTGAAGGGAAAAATGGACAGATAACATAGTATCCAAATGCTCCAGCCCTCTGGGCTTGTGTAAGGTTCTGGAACTGTTACCCAAATTCCATGAGTGGCAACAAAGCCATAACCCTAAAAAGATTGTTTAGTTTTACTTCCATATGATAGAAGGGGCCTAAAAGAGAAATTAAGTTTTGTTAGAGTGAGTCATACATCATGTACACTTCACTCTGGAGACAGACTTTACATCTACAATACATGTATACAAGGATATTTATGTAGTACTAAAAAGCATTCTAATTGTCCTTCAGTAAGAACTTACGGTGCATCCACACACTGGAATACTTATAATACAATCACATAGTTAGAGCTATATGTGTGATCCCATTAATGGGAAGAAAAAGTAGTGTGTATGTGTGTGTGTGTGTGTGTAAGTGCATGGGAAAGGTCTAGAAAGATGCACACCAAAATACTGATACAGTAATCTGGGGAAGTAAAAGGGACTTTGGGGTTAGGTTAAAGGGAATTCTTATTTTTACTCTATATTATGTTATGCTTTATGTTATATTTTTTGAATATTTTGATCAGATTTCCCATGATCAGATTTGTGCATAGATGTTTACAAAACATTAGCTTACTCTGCGTTTTGGTGAGGAATGCAATTCAAGCAGCCCATCTTATGCCATCCCTCTTTTTCAAACCCTTCAAGGTTTCCTATTGCTTTGGGATAGACCGCTGACTTTTTTTTTCTTGGCTGAGCCATCCTGCCACCTGTTGGCAGCTCAGCAGCAGCTCAGCTCAGGCCGGGAATCGAACCGGCTACCCTATTGCTCAGAGCTTGCACTCTTGAGTGATCTCTTAACCAACTAAGCCACTCGGCGAGCCCTAGGCCCCTGACTTTTTAACATGACTTAAAAAGGGACTGTGTTTACTTTTTTTGTCTTCACTTCTTGATATTATACCTAATACAAAGGGGGCTAGAAAGTGCCATTCTGCCATGTGCCTACAAGTAATACTGGACACTTTTGGAGAACGATACTAGTTTATGATAATTTTTGTATGCAAAATACACACAGCCCTTATCCAAACTGAACCCTGAATTCTCCCATCCTGTCACAGCATGAAGCCCACAGACCAGGAACATTAGTTGCTACCCAGGAGTCACTGTAATTTCTACTTGCAAACCAGTCAATTCTCAGTTAACAGCCAACAACACTTTACTAGAATTGTTTCTAACACTCAGGAAAGGAGGACCGTCTCCCAACCCAACAAGTGTCTGACATAGCACAGAAGTCTGCCAATGTCAGCTAGACTGTGAGGCAGACAGCATCTGCAATCACACCTGCAGCCAGAAGGGATGTCATCCACTTCTTTAATGTGTGACATAGTTGATCACACTCTTCCTTACAAAACGTTTTTATTGGACTCTTTAGGACACTGCACTCCTCTCATTTTCTTCAACCTTCACTGCCTATCTCAGTTTTTCCCATTCCAACAAAGGGAAACTCCAAAACCTTAGCGTATCCCTGCTTGTTCTTTTTCTCATATACCACATGCAATTCATTATCAAATCCTGTGAGCCCTACTTTCAAAACATTTCTAGACTCTGACCTCCACTACTTCTCATTACCTCCACTGTTGCCATCCTAGCCTGAGCCACTATCATGTCTCAACTGCACTATTTGCAATGGTCCCCTAACTGGGCTCTTTGCTCCTGTCCCTGCCTACTTACAATCTACTCTCAACACAGAAGCCACAGTTATCACATCACTCCTCTGCTCAAAACCATCAGTACTACATCATCTCACCCAGAAATGGTCCTGTATGACCCAGTCCCCTGCCATTTATTGGGTCTTATTTCCCATCATTCTCTCCCAGTCTCACTCAGCTCCAGCCACCCTGGCCACCTCGCTGTCCCTCAGACATTCCAAGATTGGTTTCACCTCAAAATCTTTACACTTGAGTTTTCCTCTGCCTGGAACGGATCTTCTCTCGCAAATCTGTGTGCCTCCCTCACCTCCTTCAGATCTCAGCTGACATATCACCTTTATTAGAAAGGTCTTCTTTGGGCCGGCTGAGTGGTGCGATGGTTAAGAGCTGGCTTGGGACGCCAGTGGCCCCGGTTTGGGTCCCACATATGAGGGCCAGTGATACTGCCCTCAAAAAAAAAGAAAAAAAAAAGTCTTCTTTGACAATCCCTTCTACACAGCAGCCCTGCCACGGTCCCCTCCCTGAATCATTCTCTCTCCCTTGCATTCCTTCTTATGCATTATTACTTCTACGTAACACTCCTTATCATCTGAACATATTTGTTTATTGTCTGCCTCTCCAGTCGAATGTAAGTTCCATGAAGGAGAAGTTTTGCTCATTTTTTCCCCAAGACCCACGAACAGTGTCTGACACATAGTGAACACTAAGTAAATATTTACTGCATGAATCACTGACCTCATCCTGTGTTGTGTGTGGGAAGAGACCATGGAAAGAGAGTAGGTGTTGGGAGTTTGGCAAGAGGGGGCTTGGAAAGGCCAGTGAGGAATACAGATGAAACAGAGCTGAAGAACCTTGAATGAAGCAAAAGAATCTGGAATGCTGGTGATCTCCCTGAGGAAGAGTTGCTACAAATCAGATTGCTGCTATTTCTCCTGCTTATACTCAGAGTCCTGCAAAATGTAGGTTCTAGTGTGATAGGTTTAGTTTGACAGATTTTAGCCATTTTAACAAATGGATATGTTTTATAGGAAAAGCTGATGATCTATGAGTACACACTGTGGTAAGGGATCAAAGCTAGCAGAGAGCCACTCTTTGAATCTCACCAAGGGCACAAACTTTGAAGTTCATACTTCAGTACCCAGTCAATGGCATCCTTCTGTCCCCTGGTGGCAGCACAGCTAAACTGCGCAGGAAGATACGTTCCTTGGAGAAGAGAAGGCAAACAAAAATGTCAAGGGTAATATTCCATTGTATATATGTACCACATCTCAGCCATAAGAAAAGATGAAATACTGCCATTTGCAACAACATGGATAGATCTTGAGAATATCATGCAAAGCAAAATATGTCAGATAGAAAAATAGAGAACCATATGACTTCCCTCATGTGGGATATAAAACTAAAAACAACAAAGGAACAAGAGAAACAAACAAACAAAACTCATAGACACAGACAAGAGTTTAGTGGTTACCAGAGGGGAAGGGGGATGGTAGAAGAGGGAAAAAGAGGTCAAATATATGGTGATGGAAGGAGAACTGACTCTGGGTGGTGAGCACATAATGCAATATATAGATGATGTGTTACAGAATTGTACGCCTGAAACCTATATAATTTTACTAACCATTGTCAGCCCAATAAATTTAGTAAAAAATAAATTATGAAAGAAGTCAAAGTTAGAGCTCTCAAAGCCTGTAGCAACCATAAGTGTGCGTTTGCTTGGGATAAAGAGCTCCCAATGTTTTCCCCCATGAAACCTGGCCATGCTTTCTTACTCATGTGACTTCAGCATCAAAGGAGACCAGTTGAATGGAAGATATTGCCCTGACCAGTTAGGTTTGGATGTAAAACACACACCCCTAATCCAGGCCCTAGACAAACTCCTCTCATAACCACCTGCCAAATGTGTTTGTAGAAAAAAATTTCTCCTGTGGCTGTGAGATTGGCATAGGCAGGCCCCTCTAACTTAAGAGTCTACAACTTTAGGATGAGTCTGCCTCTGCTCCCTTTTAGTCTATGAGTCTGGGCAGCCCTGACTTTCCCACTCAGACTTCACTTGCTGGAGGCATCTACACCCCTCCCTGGATTTTTTACGGTGAGCTTTTAATTTCTACCTAACAATACATTTCTTACTCTTGGGTTTGTGTGACTGAAAATGTCATCTCTAAAATGTATCCTGATCCCCACTGACACCCAGGTAATGCTTCCCTTAACTTTACCAGGCATTGGAATCACCACAGGAGAATGTCAAACATGGAAAATTCCAAATCTTCCCCAATTCACCCTCCAACTCTGATTTGGAGCATCAAGGATGGAGCCTGGTGGGCCGGCTGAGTGGCTCAGTTGGTTAAGAGTGCAAGTTCTGAGCTACAGGATAACCGGTTTGATTCCCACATGGGCCAGTGAGCTGCGCCCCAGCTTAGCTGCCACTGAGCTGGTGAGAGCACATGCTTTTAGCAACAAGGTTGCCAGTCCGACACCCATATGGGATGGTGGGCTGCGTCCCACCTGCAACTAAGATTGAACATAGCACCCTGAGCTGAGCAGCTGTGAGCTGCTGAGGGGCAGCCGGATGGCTTAGTGTGCAACAAAGTTGCCAGGTCACCTCCTGCATGAAAAGGTGGACTATGCTCCCCCGCAACTAAGATTGAAAGCGGCAACTGGACTTAGAGCTGAGCTTGCACCCTCCACAACTAAGATTGAAGGACAACAACTTGACTTGGAGCTGATGGGTCCTGGAAAGACACATTATTCCCCTTCCCCAATTCCCCAATTAAAAAAAAAAGCAAGGAAAAAAAAAAGGACGGAACCTGGGCATTTTCATTTTATCCAGCACTTCAGGTCTCCCTACTGTAAGTAGCCTGTGGATGACATTTGGGAAACATGGGCCAACATGGTAGCATAAAAGAAGAGGGTTCCATAAAAGAAGAGGGTTCTCACCCTCTCCTCTGACACTGCCCCAAATCCCTAAGAGCAAAGAGTTAAGAAATTTGTAAATGTCATATATAGAATTTGGCCTTCTCATAAGATATGTCCTATGTGCTGACTTGGAGACAAATATGACCCAATGTTGCAAAGACTTGTGGCCACAGCAACTGATCACTCTGGTTCTGTCTTCCTGTCTTCAGGATCATGGCCAGCTTGGGCCAAGCTTCCTGATTGAACTTGCTTCCTTGCCTGGTGCCAGTCTTAAGCATTGGGGTTTCTATTTGTCCCATTTTAGTTCTGTAAATACTTGTAACTGATATGAGGGGGAAAGTACCAGGGAAATTCCTGGAGAGATGCAAAGGGTTAATTCGGCATCGAATATCCGTTAGATGGATAGGTCTGGATTTTTTTACTCCATGATAGTAAAGTTAAAAAGAACCCCATTTGTCCCCTCCATTTTAGAGATGAATCAAGTACAGCTTAGAAAGGTGAAATGATTCCTTGAAGATCACCTAGCCACCTGGAGGTAGAGCTAGGAGTAAAATGTGGGCCTTTTCACTCCCAGTCAAGTGCTATTGTTGGGAGCAGAGAGGTGAAGCTATGGACATTGATGAAGTTGATCCCAGGGAATAGTGCTCCCTGTGAATTAGATACTTTAACAAACATCACTCAGCTCAACAAATGAGAAACCAAACACTATGGCATCCTTAGTTGCCATAGTGTTATCTGCCTGGCTCCCTAGACCTACAGGACATGAGTTCCCGAGAATTCAAACTCCATTATACCTCTTATATTTACACATTTCCCTCCTATTTCCATAGTAATTGCTGTGGTTCAGGACAGTCATCCAGAAGAAACTCTGTTGCAAGTTTTATGCAGCGCAGTGCCCACAGGTGCGAGCGCACACACACATACACCCATACACAAATATGCATAATTATAAAGAACAGGGCAGGAATAGTATCCTGAGCTTGACAAAAAGAGCAGGCCCAGTGTGTATACTTTTTATGCTTTGTTGGGGGAATATGTTGTGATTCACAATTAATTCCATTTTAGAATGACTAATCTTAAGGGCTGGCACAGGATCTCTGTAGCCATGTGTGTATACATTGTATATTTGTACAGCAGAGGGAAGCTTGCTATTTTCGAGTCTTGTTCTCTCTCCTCCCAAATTGCTATTACTTTAAATTTAAGATATAATTTAAGTGGCTAGGAAACACTCCTTATTCCACTGCAGGGGTTGGTGAACTCTGGCTAGCCTGCCACCTGTTTTTTGGAAATAAAGTTTTATTGGAATACAGTCACACCCATTCATTTATTTATTGTCTGTGGCTGCTTTTATATAAGGACAGCATATTTGAGTAGTTGTGAAGTCCTGCAAAGTCTCAAATATTTACTATTTGACCCTTTACAGAAGAAGGTTGCTTTAATGTAATCTATTTTTATTTTTTGGCTTAAACAATAGAAAGTTATTCTCACATTTCCAGAGGCTGAGAAGTTCAATTACACTAGCAGATCTGGTGTCTGGTGGGAACTTCCTTCCTGGTTTGCAGATGGCAGAAAAAGGGACCATTCTGGTGGTATTTTGCATGAGCATGAATGTGAAAGCCCATGTTGGCTCGTGCAGTTAACCCAAATCCCTAGTCTACCAATTAAAGGTTAATGAAGGTTCAGTACAGGCTACAGTCTAATAATTTTCATGGAAATTTCCTCCATAAGGCATTACAAGGGATGAAAATAAATCTACAGAACCTTCATCAAGTACAAATATTCCCTCCTATAAAACTCTGCCCTGAAAAACCCAGATTGAAATACCTCAGGTTAGAAGCAGGCATACATAAAAATATATCTAAAAAGATGAAGTGTTCAGTAAATAAAAAGGTATGTATTCGGGCGTGAAGAAAATCAAATATGTAGTACTACTGGATAAACCCAGGCATCGCATCCAATTCCTTGGTTTGGCAGAGCTGTAAAGAAACTTCACCTTTAAAGGATCCCAGAGTGGGGTAGTTGCCCACATTTTGTGTCCTAAAGGGAAGAAACACCATACTGGTGCTGCAAGTGCCTGTACAAAGTTACAGCTTTGTGCCTGAGATCTATAGGAGCCATTCTGAGAAGACACTCTTCATGAAACAATTAGAGGCTCTTTCTAATTAGCCCTGGGTTGTCAATATACCCTACATATATCTAAGGGTGACATGGATGACATTAAGTGGGACCACAGTGAGACACACACAGTTTACAATTAGACAAGGTGGATTAGACTCTCCCGGACCACTGAATTAACATATATAGATGGTGGTCATCTAAATCTTGGAAGGGCTAAATGCTTAAGTTCCTTTTATAGGGTACTTCTAATAAACATGCAAAGGTCAATTTTATTGCATTACTTGACATTGAAACTATAAGCCTCTTAAGCCAAATTGCTTTGGTGTCTGCTATAAGACCTAGTTTCTTTGCCATAAAGTCACAGATTTTTCTCCCATTTTTAAAAAGCTGTTATCAACAATAGACAAGGTTTTTTAACTCAAACTTTGAAAATATAATCTCTAGCATCGTAAGATTACTTTTAAAAAGGGATGATGAATGTAGGTGGTGAAAATACTCTCAGTGACTCATGTATAATTAGTTAACATGCAACTTGGAAAGAAGAGCAAAAAAAGTATTTTTACTAGAGAAAATGTAATGAGGTGTTGCCGTCATTTAGGGCAGCATATTGGTACTACACAAACAGAAAATTACAGCTTTACAAAAATCCAAGTTAGTACTTACATTTGAATACCCTAATTTTTCATACTTGAAGTCATTAATTTAAAAAAATGCAACAATTCAATTGCAAGTTGACAAACAGGACAAAATTCCTTGCCAAAAATAGTCATTAAAAGCTAATGAGGCTAAGTAAATTTAAGAAGATTGAAGTCATTATCAAGCAGATATAAAGGAAAAACTGATGGTTGCTGGCTGGGAGGGAGTGGGGATGAGGGAGAGGGGGAAGGTTTTGGACAGCGTAGGTGGGTGACTACAATGTTGCTGCAGGGATATGGGGGGCAGTTCTGGGAATGTAATTGATAATGTTGTGAAGAGACTATTATGTTAAGTGAAATAAGTCAGTCGGAGAAAGACAACTACCATATGATCTCACTTATATGTGGAATCTGAAAAACTGAATGCACGATCAAAGTAAACAGACTCATAGATATAGAGGAAAAACTGAGGGTTGCTATTTGGGAGGGGGGTGGGGATAAGGGGGACGGGGATGGGATTAGACAGCATAAATAGACAACTACAATATTGCCACAGGGATATGAAACACAGTTCGGGGAATATAATAATGTTGTACAAATTTTGGATGGAGTAGAGGCTAGATCACTGCACTGTACACCTGAAACTGATGTTGTATAATATTGTATGCCAACTGTAACTGAATATATAGTCACAGGATGTGGAGTATACTGTGGAAGGGAGTCAAAGGAATTGTAATAGATATGTATGATATGGGGGGGCAGTGGGGTGGCAAACTGGGGGAGGGGGGTTGTCACTTTGAGGGATAAAGCGTATAACTATTGTATTGTGTTGTACACCTGAAACTAATAAAAAAAAATAAAAAAAATAAAAAGCTAATGAAGGCTGGCCGAGTGACGTGGTGGTTAAGCGCTGGCTTGGGAAGCCCACACGTGAGGGCCAGTGACAATGCCCTCAAAAAAAAAAGCTAATGAATAGTTACAGAATATATTTTACACTGACTTCCTTTAAATGACATTTTGTGTTAAAATCGTAAAATAAAGGGCATAAACAGAAGCTATGTTATAATGGTGAATCCTGGGTTTGGGTTGCTATTTTCATGATATTTATTCTGTACACTATATCTATGTGTACTTCCGACATGCATTTCTCTTTCTCATTCCTATTTAGAATTTCTTACAGTAAGCACAATGCCATTTCTTTAGCAATTCAATGATCATCCAGAAGCAAAAGCACAGCACAGAAAGATAATCTTTATTATATTTCAGCTAGAAACAGAGCAGATAGCAAGTTCACGAGGTATTTTGGATTATTATTCTTTTAAGATCAGGCTAACAATAATCAAAATTTTCAGTCTTAACTGCACAGATATTTTGGTCACTATTATAATCTTCAAGGGCACTAAAGCCAGCAGCGTAAAGTAACATAAAGTTAATGATTATGAAAATTTTCGACGTGCCAAAAATGTAGATCACAACATTCAACTCTACCCTTGTATTTTCTTAATATATTTAAACACTGAAGAATTATTGTTACACAGCAAAATATCAAACATGCATATAGTATTCCTACAAGAATACTATCTTAATATTGTCAACATGAATACTAAGCTTTCCTTTCTCCCCAATATTCAATGAATCATGGTTCCACTCCCTAAATGTATCAGTGTTAGTGGTAATATGCAAACTTGATTTTGTTTTCAACGTTACATAGCAAATTGACTTCACATTTGGTGGTCAGCTGTGTACCCTCATTTTTCATCTTTTACATTCTTAATAAATGTAATGACATTTCATAAGCCCTGAGATTTTCAATAACCTGCTAATGATTGTATACTTTTAATTTATATTTTTATTCCATTTAATTTGAACCCCACATAATTATTTAAAATTATTTACAGATGTAGCAATAACAATTTACTACTTATACACTTAGACTGCTAATAAGGCCTTTTAAGTAAAAGTTGCATATTTTATGCACTTTTTTACTTGCTAAGAACAATTCTTAAAATTATATCTATGATTCTTTCACCAATGTGCTTTTCATTTTGCTTACTTCTACATGGAAAACCCGATTCACTTTTTTCCTCTCTTGTAAAACAACTCTTTTTTTTTTCCTTCCCCAAACATAAATGTTAATTGTCTAACTGAACAAGTGCCAAACCAAAAGAAACTTAGAATTTGAACAGTAAATTGACTACCAGTCAACTATAATGACTACGAGAAATATGCTCATAACAGGCATTCAATACATGTTTGTTACACATGAAACGCGTGAATTGTAAGGCAGCTGTTAGTCATATACTTTTCATCATATACTGTAACTAGAGAATTCAGGTTATCAGATTTAATTTGCCCTCAAATATAAATCCAACAATTTGAAAATTTAAAAACTGTTTTAACAGTTCTCAGAAAAGGTAAACAAGTTAATAGTAGTTGTTACTGTAACATTAGTTGATAGGAAAAAAGAACAATTACTTTTCAGTAAGTCATATGTGCAATTGAGAAGAAGAAATAAAAAAAAAAACCTAGGAAGTATTAGCTAATTATTATTTTCTCCAGATTTATCCTTGCAGCTGTTTTTATTCTGATATTTATCCCTGTTAATTTCTCTGACACTGAAAGAGAATTTTATTATCTGAATGGATTTCTCCATTTCCGCAGGTACATAATTTTAAGTGAAAAGGTGGTATAAATATACACATAAGATTGTATTTTCCTGTCATGCCATTTTTTCTGCATTTGTTTCTTGTTGACATTATTTTTTTTCCTATTTAAATGATTCTGTATAGAATATGAGATAATCTGCCAACTTACAATGAGATTGCTTGCTGATAATATTGTTTTTGTAGATAGCTTTGAAGCATATTGCACATGTGTCATGTAGCACATTAATAAGTAACTTTGTTCTTTTTAGAAAGGATACACCAACAAATTCAAAGCCAAAACATTTTTAGTCTGTCACAGGACAATAGCAATGGCAAAAACATTGACGATACAGTTCATGGTTCGGTTCTCCCATCTTACGGTACAGGTTCCTGAAAACACACACAAAAAAGGACTCTAAAATACCAGTAAAACACTGAAATTACCAGAGAATATATGTGCATTTTTCATAGGTTTTAATTTCTTACTTCCTGCAATTTGTTAAATCTTCCCATTTCACATTTGTCTGAAAGCATACTTGTTAGTTACTAGGTACAAAGCAATTCTGTTGATAAAGTCTTTTCAGAATTTCATTAGGGATAAATAGGAATTTGATAATAATTGTACTGTTTGACTTTGCTAGAAGTTGGATTTTGTTTGAATCAGCTTAAGGTCTCTTACCATCAGATGTGACATCCCAAAAGCATGAGCTGGCTGTGTGAAAGCCATAAGCGCTCCGCTGGACCACGGCACAGGTCACTAAAAATGAAGTCACAGAGTGAAGACACTTATATAGGAAAAGATATCCAAGATCTAAGTGTTTGAGTTCAGAGCTTTACAAGATGTAAAACTAATAGAAAACAAAGCATTCAGGAATGGATTGAAAAAATATGTCTCTCATCTTGATCATTTACTACCATGATTTTGTCCCCACTGGACCCAGTCTATTTCTTGCCCACTGCCATCACCACTGGTGACTGTAGTGCAGGACAATTCTGGGCCAAAGTACGTGCCTTCCTCATGGGCATAATTCAGGCACTGAAACAAAGAAAAGATTCCACTTTACAAACAATTATTGTGTGGCATGTCACAGTCCTACATGGAAGGAGACATGAGGCTCGGAAAGGAAGACAGTGAAGCTCAGTATGTTTCTGGGGGAAGAGATAACCGATGCAAGTGTAAAAGGTGACGCTACCAAGGACAAATACATGGTTGGCAGGAGCTCAAACTGCTTTCAAGTAGCAGAAGAGCTCCATCTTTTAGGTATTATCACATATTATCTTTTGATGAATAATTCAGAAGTCCTTCCTATCCTATTAGCATCCGACTTGAGTGTCTATCATCCATTTATGTTCTCTAAATTCAGAGAAAACCACAAACACAAAGGTGAGTAAACTTGTGAGGCAGGACACCAGTACTTACCAATATATTTATAAGCTTTTCCCAACTTCACCAAATGTGCTAAGGATTGCTCCACTATGCTTGCAGTCCATTGGTTGATGTTGTCCTGATCATAATCTTCACCACCCAAAACTCCATCTATACACTAAAAGGGCAGAGGATGGTTAAACAAATTATATACAAATTGCAGCAAAAATTTATTCAAAACAGAATGAACTCATAACCCAAGAAAGTGGCTTAGAAAATATGCATCTGGTAAATACTTATTATGCATTGTCTCTAATTGTTTAAGAATTCAAACTCATAGACACAGGCAATAGTTTAGTGATTACCAGAGGGTCAGCGGGGAAGAGGTGGTAGATGAGGGAAAAGGGGGTCAAATACATGGCGATGGAAGGAGAACTGACTCTGGGTGGTGAACACAGATATATAGATGATGGATTACAGAAATGGACACCTGAAATCTATGTAACTTTGCTAACAATTGTCACCCCAATAAACTTTAATTAAAAAAAATTCAAAGCATTTCCGCATGCATTATCTCACTCTACGCAATACTATGGGACATAAAGATAAATACGTAAAGATCATAACCCAGCAGGAAGCTAATAAAGTAACTGTAATACAAGAAAGACTTATCAAGGGTGATAAATTATGTCATAAAAGGATTATGAGGGTGGAGATTTTCAAAGGGTGATATCAATTGGTTAAAGAATGGCTTTGAAACAGGTGGGATTTGAACTAGGTTTTAGATGCTAAAAAGAAAGAATGAGATCAATTTAAAAATTTAATTCTCATGTATAATAATTACATTCACATTCACATTATGTAATTTCTTAGCCATAAAACTAGCACACCTGACACTAAAAGTAAGTCATCAACAAACAATACTTTCAGGTGCTCTGGAAAGGGAACTAAATAATTTCCCCAGTGCTGACTTGCATCCACTTCTGATACCTGATTAAGAGTATCACAATCTTAGGTTTTAAGGTCACTGCTGCCACCTACTTGCTGTGTGGTATTTTGCAGGTGACTTAACCTCTTGAAACCCCTATTTTCCTAATCCTAAAAGTAAGGATAATAGCCTCATCTATCCAGGTGGTTGTGACAATGGAATGACATAATGAATGCCATGTGCTCAAACACAGTGACTGCCACAGAGTAAGCACATAAATAATGTTAGATATTATCATCCTTGTCATTATCATTATTGCTGCTTATTTTATTATTATCAATTGAGATATAATTGACATATAACATCAGGTATAACATTATGTATAAATTTAAGGTATACAACATGATGATTTAATACACATTTATATTGTGAAATAATTACCATGATGAGGTTAATTAACAAATCCATCTTTTTTTTAAAGGATTTTATTGGAGAACTGTGTTTTTCTAGGGCGCATCAGCTCCAAGTCAAGTAACTGTCTTCAATCTAGACAGCTCTGTGGCCCATGAGGGGATCAAACCAGCAATCTTGGTGTTATGAGCCTGTGCTCTAACCACCTGAGCTAACCGGTCACCCCAACGAATCCATTTTTTAACATAGTTACATTTTTTTTGCATGTGGGGTGAAAACATTTAAGATTGTCTCAAAGTGACTTTCAAGTATGCAATACAGTGTTATTAACTAAAGTCACCATGCTGTACATTATACCCCCAAAACTTATTCATCTTATAACTGGCAGTTTTTACCCCTTGACCAACATCTTTCCATTTCCCATTCCCCAACCCCCCCAGCTCTTGGCAATGTTCATTCCATTTTCTGTTTCTATGTGTTTGGCTTTTTTTAGATTCCACGTGTAAGTGAGAGCATACGTTATTTGTCTTTCTCTGACTTATTTTGTTGCTATTATTTTATATTCAAGTGATAGAACCTGGATAATAAATCACTCATTTATGTATAGAATCCAGCTTAATCTCCCTCTATGCAGCTTTCATTTACTAAAATTATAGTCAAAATTCATAAAGACACTAATTAATACAGAATGTTAAGCCATATAGTATAAAATCTTCACTAATGATAAAAATGTAAAAAGAAAAGTTAAGGGCCGGCTGAGTGGTGCAGTGGTTAAGCGCTGGCTTGGGAAGCCAGCGGCCCTGGTTTGGGTCCCACATGTGAGGGCCAGTGACACTGCCCTCAAAATAAAAGAAAAGTTAAATTTAGAGGGGTTGAAGAAAGGAACAACGCTTGAGTTGTTCTCCTAGAATGTTCAATAACATGACTGAGTTAGGAGGGCTAAGGGTCAGGGCAACAGGGTTTGAATTCTGGCTTTACCATCATCTCCAAGCTCATGACCTTTGGGTAAACCTCCTCTTCCTAGACTGCCTTTAACTTAATTGGAAACTAAGAGCACCCATTTCTCTTTGGGGTTATCTAAATGACAGAAAACATCATGGGGCTATGGATCCCACTGTAAAGTCCTGCTAATTACTATTAATTAATATTTAGTCTTCTTAATTTTAGCATTAACCAGGAGGCCCCCTGGATAATGAGGTCCTTAACCTGTCTGTATTTCCACCAGGGCCAAATTCAGGACATGGGCACGTAACAGACACTCAGTAAATGTTTGTTGTTGAAGTAATATTGGCTTTGATATACTGTTTGGGCATCCGAAATCAAATCTACTATAGACTAAGTTCCACATTAATTCCATTTGTATCACTTTTCTTTTAGAATTTCTTTGGGGGCAAATTCTATTACTGACAGTAAATAAAATATATGCATATCACTGATAATTGAGTAGCTCTAAGACTTCAGAGGGAGAAATATTAGCATAGGGGCTCAGAGCAAGAAATCTAAGGAAAGAAAATAAGATCAGCAAGAGATAAGGAAAACAGGAATACCTACTAAAACTGTAATCATCTAGAAAGCGCTGAAATAGTTTGTTCTCTCTCTCTCTCCTTCTCCTTTCCCTCTCTCCCTCCCCTTCTCCCCCTCTCCCTCCCTCTCTCCCTTCCCTTATCCCCCTCTCCCTCCTTTTCTCCCTTTCTCCCTCCTTTCTGATGTCTCATAGGCAAAGAGTGGGCTCATGGAAAGATGGGAGGAAGGAAGAGAGTAGACATGTAGCTAAAAGTCACCTCTAGCAAACCTGAGAGTTCATATTTTATAGAAAAACTTCAAGTGAAGCCTGCTTTTGACTCCATAATGTGTCAGAGTGTGTTTTTATTTAAAAATGTTTGCAGGGCCGGCAGAGTGGAGCGGTGGTTAAGCGCTGGCTTGGGAAGCCAGTGGCCCTGGTTCGGGTCCCACATATGAGGGCCAGTGGCACTGCCCTCAAAAAAAAATGTTTTCAGTTAAATTACTTGTATTACTTAGCTCCCTATTGCAAGTATTTAAGTAAAACCGATGCTCTAAAATGCACCCAGTGGCTCCTAGCCCCACGTAGCCACCACCAAGGATGCATATCCCAGTTCAAGGAGCATGGCTCTTTTAATTTAATAAAACATCAAAGTAACACATGCACATCGTTTTAAAAATCCAATGGAAGAGAAGAGCTTACAATGAAAAGCAAGAATCCCCTCCCCACCCTTTCCCATCCCTAGCCCCACTCCCTAGAGGAAACAACTTCAGTGTACAACTGTTTTTATTTCTTCAAAGGATTACTTAAGTATCTCCAGTGTTTTATCGCTGTTTCTTGATTTTCGAATTATAGACAACATCCCTAGAGTGCCTGCTAAGAGAGATGAAAATTTAGTTCCCTCAGACCACCTGCCACCTTCTTCCCCTTTTCCCTCCATATAGTGAATTCACTACTTTTACTTGAATATATTTGTCCCAGTAGAAGCATGTTTTTTTTCCACCCCTGGCGTTTCTTTCCACACACAGGATGCTTCCTTAACATTCCTGGTCTCTTGTCCCACCTGTTATGATTCCTCCTCATGGAGGCGGAGTGAGTTACCTGGGTGGTGATTGACAGCAGCAGTTCTACCATTCTTGTTTGGGAGAGCCAATCTCCCAAATGCCTTGGACTTGGGTTTTTGGTTTCTCCTTCCCTCCCTACCCAGACCAAGGAAAGGCATCAGCCTGGCTAAGTGTATCTCTGCTGACCCAGTCTTTCCCTTGGTCTAAACTGACCAGGCAGGGAGTTAGCGAAAAAACCTCCAACCCAATACCAAAGGTAATAATTTATTCT
Organism: Aselliscus stoliczkanus; assembly: GCA_033961575.1. Classification (NCBI taxonomy): domain Eukaryota; kingdom Metazoa; phylum Chordata; class Mammalia; order Chiroptera; family Hipposideridae; genus Aselliscus; species Aselliscus stoliczkanus. The sequence continues at coordinate 108,336,225 of CM066737.1, forward strand.
CTTTTTAGTGACTCTTTGGTCTTTTCATTTGGCTCAGAATGTGAGTAAACAAGGTACTATTCAAAGGCTCCTCAGGGCCGGTCTAGTGGCTCAGTTGGTTAGGAGCTCGCTCAAGAGTGCGAGCTGAGCTCTGAGCAACGGCGGTTCGATGCCAGCCCGAGCTGAGTTGCCGTTGTGCTGCCAACAGGTGGCAGGATGGCTCAGTTAAAAAAAATAAATAAAATAAAAATAAATAAAATAAAAATAAATAAATAAATAAACAAAGGCTCCTCAAACACCCCAGCATCCTTTCCTTCATGTTCCATGGACCAAGGGTATCCCCTCTTGACTTTCCACTGTGAAAAATGAGATTGTTATCACTCCTGCCCTTCCCGTGACCACCATCCCCTATTCCACCTCCCAGTTATCTTCATTTGTGCTTTCGTATTGTCTAGGTACCAAAAACATTTTGCATCCTGTTTTTTTTTTGTTTGTTTTCTTTTTTTTTTGCATTCTGTTTTAACAATTAAATATTCCTGGGCTACATAGTTCTAATACAAAATTCTGAACTATTGAAGTATGGCAGGATTTTCAGGTGCCTCTCTAGGCCTCAAGCTGATCCGAGTTGTACAAGGCTAGCCCTGATTGAGTTCTGGGTGAGCTTGTGACCCGGATCATTCAGGAAGGTGAGACACTGCCTCAGGACAAACTGGCAAGGTGCTCATCACCTGGGGGGCAAGCCAATCCAGTCCAGACTAAAGGCAGGTAGGGCCAGCTCATTTTTTTTTCTAGAATTTGGCACAGTTCAAAATGACTCGGGACTATTAAAAGTGTTCATAAATACCTTATGCTTACCCACAGTGCATGTGATAACACTAGAATAATTCCTTGTCAGAACTGAATCCCAAAGAGAACTACTTGTCTATTTCCCTAACAGGAGGGTCAGATGTGATGTTTCAAATTTTTTCTTACGATTTTGATTTACCATCACACCAGTATCTAAAAATTGGTAGTTACAAAATAGGCACAGGGATGTAAAATACAGCATAAGGAATATAGTTAATAATATGGTAATAACTATGTATAGTGCCAGGTGGGTACTAGACTAGTCAGGGGGTTCACTTTGTAAATTATATAAATGTCTAACCTCTATGCTGTATCCCTGAAACTAATATAAAATAAATGTCTAACCTCTATGCTGTACCCCTGAAACTAATATAAAATAATACTGAATGTTAACTGCAATTGAAAAAGAAAAAAAAATGTTAAGTGATTATTTTTCCAATTACATTGGGCTAAAAATAGCATTTAATGACCAAAGGCAGATACAGATATAGACATACACATATGTATATATACCTATATATCATATAAATATATACATTTACATATATAAAAATAATAAAAGTATGTATATACATACATATACACATATATACTACTCTTATAGTACTAACATTTAAAATAATATTTGGCCTACAGATAAAAGTTCTTTTGTTCCAAAGACAAGCCATCAATTTTAAAAAACAACAAACCAGTTTTCTGGACTCATACTTAAACATCACTTTCAGAGTAAGCCCCAGAATGACGGACAGCATGCAACAAAACATAGAAGCATATAAAGGGTTAGCAAACGAATATTAAAAATCTTGTTTTAATACTAAGATTTCTAACTTTGTACTGAAAGTTAAAACTCAGCTTTTTAAAACTGCAATCAATGCAGCAGCTTCAAAATGAACAAGATGTATACAACTCACCTCTTTAACAATATTGTGGGCTTCTTCCGCATTGAAGCGAACCTAAAGGGGAAAAACAGAAGATAAAGCTGCTTTCAACACAGACTTCCATTTATTTGTAGTCATGATGATACACAGAATCCCCTAGACTTGCCTAGACAGGTATTGGTGACAGGAGACCATGGTGATAAAGGGCATCCGGTCTACCAAAGCTGCTAATCCTACCTCAAACACTTAAAATTACAAAATACTTTCCCCACTTACCTCCCTGGAGATTTTGATTTATTAGGTCTGGGGCTTGGCCTGTGCAACTACTTTTTTTTAAGTGCTTTACTGATGATTGTGATGAATGCCCTAGATTGAGAATCATTGCATTGTAAAGTGCAAGAAACAGCAGAAGGCGGGTATAGAGATGTGTCATCAGTATATAGGAAATGGCTGCAGTGAAGTGAGAATGACATGGTCCATAAGAACAAAACATTGAGGACAGGGCATTTAAATTGCTTAAATGCATGTTCCCGGGGTTTAAACCATTGAAAGCAACTTTTATACTGTGTTTCTTTAAAAATTTAGGGCCGGCCTAGTGGCTCAGTTGGTTAAGAGCTCGCTCAAGAATGTAAGCTGAGGGCTGGCAGAGTGGTGTGGTGGTTAAGCGCTGGCTTAAGCCAGCGGCCCCGGTTCGGGTCCCACATGTGTAGGGCCAGTAACACCGCCCTCAAAAAAAAAAAGAGTGCGGGTCCCACATGTGTAGGGCCAGTAACACCGCCCTCAAAAAAAAAAAAGAGTGCGAGCTGAGCTCTGAGCAACAGCAGTTTGATGCCCAGCCTGAGCTGAGCTGCCAAGCTGCCAACAGGTGGCAGGATGGCTCAGCTAAAAACAAAAAAATTATAACAAATTAACTATTTTTGTTAACTGAAAATTTCAGGAAATACCAAAGACCCTAGTAGTGCTTAAGAGTGTGATACCGCTGGAAATATTTCCTCTTGTGGAGTGGCTGTAATATACAGATGCAAATCTGCGTCACTGGTCCAAAATGTGTGAAGCATTCTGTTTTCATGTGTTACCATGGCCACCCGGTACATCCTGATTATTTGGTGACCTTCCAAATCAAAGATTACTTCAATTTTGTTTTTAACTGATGCTAGAGGGCTGGATGAGTGGCTCAGTTGGTTAGGAGCTTGCTCAAGAGTGCGAGCTGAGCTCTGAGCAATAGCAGTTCGATGCCCAGCCCGAGCTGAGCAGCAGCTGAGCTGCCAACAGGTGGCAGGAAGGCTCAGCTTAAAAAAAAAAAGTACAGGTTTAACTGATGCTCGATAAAAATGTGGCTTTCCTGAATTAAAGATTATGAAAATAGTTGATCATTCTACATTAATGTCACTTTAATACTATATAATAGGTTTGGCAACTTAGTCTTTCCTTTGCAGTGACTTGATAGACTCATAAGTTAAAAGCAACTATTAATGACATCCAACTGTCTGTTCCAAAGTAGAGAACTAGGCTATGTGATAAGATTGAAATCTATACCAAAATACTTCAGGTAATACATGATTTGTTCCCATAGAGACATTTTTAAGTGCTTTATGACATCATTTTTGTAAATCTCACTACACAACTAAAAAAAGAAAGTAAAATTTTAAAATAATTATCATCTTGAATATTGATGTAAAACATTTTCAACTCAATTACACCATAGAATTCCCCAACAACAAAGGAATAAAAATACCCTGAATAATTAGGAATATTGTGAAAACAGTTCTCACATTTTGACCCTATTAAAATGATTTTACCTTAAAATAAGGTTCTCATCTACTTTCAAAAGTGGTCTACAAATTAAAGGATGTCCATTTCACTTTGATTTGGAAGGTAACCAAATAATCAGGATGTACTTGGTGGCCACAGTAACACATGTAATTTTATTTCTTTTTAAATATACTATTGGGGAAGTACTGCCATACAGAACCATCTCAGGAGTCAGGAGACCAGCACTTGCTGGGGGATATGGCTGAGGGTGAAATTGCTTGTGGCTCAATTTCTAAAATAAGAATACTGTACCACTAACCTGTAAGTACCTGCATCACAGAACTGATTAATTTAAATGGGGTTTTACCTTCTGCAGAAGCCCACATCCTAAAGATGGGTGGACAGGAAATCCCTCCTTTCCAGGTGGCTAATAATATATCATTTAGGCACCACCACGTGCCTACTTTTTTTTTTCACCGCACCATTCACCTGTGGCTACCACTGGACAGAAAATGCCTTTGTCTATTCTGCCTTTGCACGCCTGTTATAGGATATGCTGGGATCCAATCGGCGTCTCATCCTCCTACTGATTCATTTGAAGCCAGAGTTGTAGTTGTTTGGTCAGAGGCCTAGGTTCAAATGGAGCATCTCCCATTCCTGGCCGTTTAGATTTTGGGCATGTCACTTAGCCACCATGAAAGTCAGAGTCCCCATCAGTATCAGGAAGATAACTGACATCGTGGGGTTCTGGTGAGGCTGTGGGAAGCCTGAGTCAGTAAGCAAGGGCTCCTAATCCATCAGGCACCTCCTTTCGGCCAACCCAGGCTAAGAGTGTCAGGGAGCCGAAGAGGCTCAGCCATCAAGGCCTCGCACACAGGACGGCCACACCTGCTTTGGGGACGCCAAGGGACGGAGGAAAACAGCCGGGAAAACCGGTTTCCAAGGCCTGCCCGGCAGCCGGCCGGCACCCGCCACCCCATCCCCACCCCATGCATCCCAAGTCAAGCCTTCCACCGCCACGGCCCCGACCCCACTGCTAGCCCCAAGCGCTCCCGGCCATCCCTGACAATTCTCAGCCCACCCTCCGAGCTTTGGGGTGGGGGACGGGCGGGGCGGATCCCTGGCCCAGAGGAGAGGACCCAAGCTCGGAGGACGCTGAACCCCAATTCTCTGGGCTGCCTGACTCCTGGAGACCAGCTGGCCAAAACCCCACACCGAGGCAGGCGGGGGCCGGGGTCGCTCGGAGGCGGCCGAGGGGCGGTACCTCGTCGCAGGGGCGATGGTACTCCTCCATGGTGGCTCCGACTCTCCCGAGGGGCGGAGCGATGGGCGGGTCAAGCTCCGCGGCCGCGCACTGGCCTCCCGGGAGAACTCGTCCCTGTTTATGTCCTGGGGCGTTACCCACTCAGAATTCGTCTTTGTGTCGCAGCGGCGCCGCCCTTCTGGGAGCAGCGGCAGAGTTCGGGGCGGTGGGAGGCCTCTCCCCGCTGCCACAGACCTTTCTGGAAACAAGGGATGGGTGTTAAAAAGCTGGGAATTGTGCTAGCGTAGATCAGATGGGTGACTTGGTGTCAAACTCCACATTATTGGTTGAGTGGTCACTGCTGTGCTTATTTGCGCATCTTTGTTCATCATCCTCCAGCAAATAAGTGTGGTTAATGCAGTCGTGCATAAGCCACTTTGATTTGTCCACTTACTAGCTATGTTACTTGGAAAAACGAACCTTGCCCGGCTTCAGTTTTCTCATATGAAAACTTAAAATTATACCTATTTCACGGTTGGTTGTAAAGATCAAATGAGATGCCATATATAATTCCTAAAGTAGATGCTCCTACACCCCTCCTCCTCAATGACTGTGTGAAAAGAAAGATTTAATTTATGGGAGAAAAGGTAAAAATACCCTAAAATAAAGTACAAGTTTTAGCCGAACAATGGTTACACTTATTTAAAAATAGTAGGTTCCAGATGATCCTTAGGATTTCCTCTTTTAAACCCATAACTACCAAGCAGGCTTGATTCTGTTACCATCATCCCATTTTTCAAGATGAAAATTTAAGGAGAAGAAAGAAACCTAGAGGTATGAGCAGGGCATTTGGGACAACTTTTCACTTGGCTGTGAGAAAATTCAAAGGCTTTTGCTCGTGGACCAAGGAATAAAATAATCAGATTCCACGGCCTGCCAAGGGGGAGGTCTCCAGTCAGAATCATACTTTGTGTTAAGACTCCAAGGAACACACCCTCCAAGGTGAGGGTGTAAAACAACAAAGCTTGATTTTGCTGGGACTGAAGCTCAATTTTAAATCACTTCAATCCTTGAAATTGAATTAAGGTGATCTAGCATTGCTAATGCCCCTACCCATCTTCCAGAAGCAAATGTAAATTCTTTCTGGAGGAAGAAAACATCATGTTATGCCTCAAAGTAGATATACAATTCACACACATCACAGGTGCACAACAAAATGTAACTAGATGCATAAAAGAAAAAACAACATTATCATATTCTACAGATAATGAAAACAGCCCAACCAGGTATGTATATGGTGGAATTATGAGAAACAGACTTTAAAATAACTGTGCTTAATGTATTTCAGAACACAAGATTGAGAACTGGAAAGAACTGGTAGCTATAAAAAAATACCCAAATGGAATTTCTAGCAGTGGGAACTACTGTAACCAAAATAAAAAACTTAAAGGATGGGTTCCATAGTAGTTTAGGCAAAGCTGAAGATTTAATTGGTGAAATTTTGAAAATAGGTCATAAGGAAATATTCAGAATGGGGCATAAATGAATGTAGAATATGGGAGAAAGCATAGGGATGCAAGGAATACCATGAGAATGTCTAACATACATAATTGGAGTTCCAGAAGATGAGAGACAATGGGAAAAAGCAATATTTGATGAAATAATAACTGAAGATCTTCAAAAAATGATGAACGTTATTAATTGTACTCTCTACAGGAAGCAGATAGAGCACTAAAAATGTAATAATTCATCAAGGATTTATTTACAATGATGTGTATTGGGGAGGTGGGTATGGGGGATCCACAAGAAATAGTTCAGAAACATGATACAATATACTTCTTTTGGCCCTCAATATTCACCCTCTTGACCAGCTACAGAGGCAGGAACTATTACAGCTATTTTTTGTTACTTGATCCTTTCAGGCTTTTAACTCCGTCTTATATAAAGGACACTGATCATGGCTAATGTCTTTGATTTCAAGTAATTATATGACCAACTTGTTGTTACATTAGAATGATACAGTACTGATAGATTGCCTCTAAATGTCAAGGAGCATGTTTTAAACTGAGCATCTGTTACATTTATATGGGCCCTGTGATTGGCAATGTAACGTCACCAAAGTGGTGATGGATCAATGTCATGTTATACAATTTTGGGGGTTGAGGGATTCCTTCAAACCCATCATGGAGGCCTTCTAATTTTTTAATGCATGTTCTTATATTCGAAGCTCTTAATTTACATATATTTTTTCTATCTGTGCTTTCTAGTTATAAGATGCCAGATGACTCTACAATCTTTATTAGCACTTTTGTTGCCATTGAGACTAAGTGCTACAGCCACTTGATCTCCAATGCCTCACCCTCCACTTGTATTTCATCCTCTGGTGACAATATGAGTCATCATGATGTCACTTCACACCATGAATTACTCATTCTCCATTGGGTCTCAGCAAGAAGAGTATCCATGTACTCCTTGAATATATGAACAACTAAGTCCCAGACTTACATTTGAAGATCTGCTTCCTCAGGGTTTACTTCCTAACATCCTGTATTAGTCAGGGTTCTTCAAAGAAACAGAAGCAATAGGATATATATATATATGAGATATATAGATATAGATATAGATATGTATGTTATATTGTATATATCTCATATATATATATATGGAGAGAGAGAGAGACAGAGAGAGAGGAAAAGGGAGTTATTTATCTTAAGGACTTGGCTCTCACAATTGTGGAGGCTTAGTGAGCCCAAAATCTTATGGGGAAGACCAGGAGGCTGAAGACTCAGGAAAGATGCAGTTGAAGTCTAAATGCAGTCTGCTGTAGAGCTGGAAGAGCCCATGTTGCAGATGAAGTCAGCAGGCCTTCTGCTGAAGAATCCCGTTTTGCTTGAGGGAGGCCAGCCTTTTGTTCTAGTCAGGCTTTCAAGTGATTAGATTACACTCCACCCACATTATGGAGGACAATCTGCATTACTCAAAGTCCATTGATTTACATATACATCTCATCAAAAAAAAACCCTCAGAGAAATGTTCAAAATAATGCTTGACCAAATATCGGGGCACCATGACCCAGCCAATTTGGCACAAAATTAACCATCACATGCTACTTCTGGTACTAGTACTGTATCAGGCAGGTTGCCAACATAAGCAGATGGCATACTTAAATTGACATAAATTAAAGGGGCTCATTTACAAAAGGACTAATTACAAAGGTGTGGGCAGGTGAATGACAAGTGGTATTTTAAGAACTTGGGATTAGCAACACAGTCCCAGGAGTTTGAAGGGAAAGAGAGGCTTAAACAGTCATGTGGAGTCATGTGGAAAAGGCCACTTTGAGAGTAACAGTGACGGTTTGTGGAGGGATACATCAAACCCAAGGTGACTTCCACAAAGGGAACCAGAGGAATTTTTTTATAAAGACTTTATTATGAAATTGGGGAGAGGGACACTGTTGGGGTATTGGGGAGGGGAACATTGTGTTTTTCCAGGACACATCAGATCCAAGTCAATTTGTTGTCCTTCAATCTTAGTTCTGGAGGGTGCAAGCTCAGCTCTAAGTCCAGTTGCCTCTTTCATTCTAGTTGCAGGAGCCCACCATCCCATGTGGGAATCGAATCAGCAACCCTGTTGCTCAGAGCTCGAGCTGTAACCAACTGAGCCACTCAGCTGACCCAGGAACCAGAGGAATATTTACCCTGACTTCTTCTCCCTCCTTCTGATTCACTGATGTTACTAGTTGGTTGAACCCAACTGGAAACCAGAGGGCATGGGAGCTATTGTAATCTAATCCTTAGGTCAGCTTGCCAAGGCAGACAATGGTGTGGAACATGGATGTGGAGAGGCAGAGGACACCTAGTACAGGTCTCAAGCCACAGATCCAAGAATCCCTAAGATTCCCCAAGCAGAAAGTATAAAATAAAAATCACATTTTGTCACATCACAGTAAAATGGCTGAAAACCAAAGGAAAGAGAAAAACTATAAAGTAGGATTGTCCAAAAAGAAGGCAAATGATCTTCAAAAGTCAAACAAGAAGACTGACATCTGACTCCACACAGAAAAAGCGGAAACCCAAAGTTAATGTGTGTGCCTTTAATGACAATGCATTTTTACACCTTTGAAATACTGAAGGAAAATTCTGGGCAATTAGAATGTATACCCAGCAAACATAACCTTCAAAAATGAAGACGAAATAACAAAAATTTAAAATAAGCAACAGAAAATTAGTCACCAGAAGAAGTACACTTTAAGAAATACAAAAATCGGGCTGGCAGAGGGGCGCGGTGGTTAAGCGCTGGCTTGGGAAGCCAGCGGCCCCAGTTCGGTCCCACATATGAGGGACAGTGACACTACTCTCAAAAAAAAAAAAAGAAATACAAAAATCTATTCTTTTGGCAATAAGGCAAATAATCCTAAACAGAAATTTGGTCAATATATGAGTAGAAGGAAATAAAGAGTGATTAAAGGGATAAATTTGCGGATAAATTTGATGATTATCAACTCTATAAAACAATGATGATAATGTCTTATGGAGTTTCATATATATATATATATATATATATATGTCAAATGAAAATACAGGATAACAATATAAGTTGAGAGGAAGATAAATTGAGTTGGTGTTCAAAGGTTCTTTCATTGTCAAGAAAGTGGGTAGAAAAACTATGAAGTTATATTTTGATAAGTCAAGAATGCATTTTGTATGTGGTAAGCAATAAAGGAAAACTTTTTAAAATGTATGACTACTAAGCTAACAGAGTGGGGAAATAAAATAATAAAAATACTAAACTCAAAAGGAGGCAAAAAAGAGAAGAAAATATAACATAGCACAGGTGGTACATATAGGTACCAAATAGTAAGATGATATATTTTGACCCAAATATATCATAATTATGATAAATGTAATAAATAGATCAGGTTTCATTTAAAAGACCCAAAACAGAACAAAACATAACACACCTATGTGCTGTTTATAAGAGACATATAAAAAATATCAGATACAAGGAACCAGCTCTTTGTTACATTATTTTTTTTTATTGTCTTTTTGCTCTCTGTTTCATTTAGTTCTCTGATTTTTATTATTTCCTTCTTTCTGCTGACTTTGAGTTTCATATGTTCTTCTTCTTCGAGTTCCTTAACATGAGGCTGTTTATGTGGGATTTTTCTTCTTTCTTGAGATAGACCTGTAATTATATAACTTTCCTTTTTATTAGTTTTCTTAGCATCCCAATAATTTTGATAGGATAAATTTTCATTCTCATTTGTTTCTATGTATCTTTTGACCTCTCCTTGTATTTCTTCTTTCACCCAGTCATTCTTTAAAAGCATGTTGTTTAATCTCCACATATTTGAGAAACAATCGACAAAATAAAGAGGCAACCAACCAAATGGGAGAAGATATTTGCTAACAACATCTCTGATAAGGGGCTAACATCCAAAATATATAAGGAACTCATACAACTTAGCAACAAAAAACCCCAAAACAATCCAATTTAAAAAATGGGCAGAGGGGGGCTGGCTGAGTGGCACGGTGGTTAAGAGCGGGCTTGGGAAGCCATCAGGTCCCATATATGAGGGCCAGTGACACTGCCCTCAAAAAAAAAATGGGCAGAGGAACTGAATAAACAATTATCCAAAGAGGACATACCAATAGATGGCCAATAGACATATGAAAAGATGTTCAACATCACTAATCGTCAAAGAAATGCAAATAAAAACCGCAATGAGATATCACCTCACACCATTTAGAATGGCTATCATCAACAAGACAAATAATAACAAGTGTTGGAGAGGCTGTGGAAAAAAAGGAACCCTCCTACACTGTTGGTGGAAATGCAGATTGGTGCAGCTGCTATGGAAGGCAGTGTGGAGGTTCCTCAAAAAATTAAGAATAGAATTACCATATAACTCAGCAATCCCTCTCCTGGGTATATACCCCAAAATCTGAAGATATTTATCCATACAGATATTTGTGCTCCAATGTTGATTGCAGCTTTATTTATAGTGGCCAAGACATGGAAACAACCAAAGTGTCCTTCTATAGATGATTGAATAAAGAAGATGTGATATATATACACAATGGCATACTATTCTGCCATCAGAAAAGATGAAATAATGCCATTTATGACAACATAGATGGATCTTGAGATTATAATGCTAAGCGAAGTAAGTCAAACAGAAAAAGTTGAGAACCATATGATTTCACTGATATGTGGTATGTAAAACAGGAAATAACAAAGGAACAAAACAAACAAATGAAGAAACAAAAACTCATAGACGCATACTATTACCCCATCCTTGGTTAACACAGTGCCCCAGGTGGTCACTACAGGACCAGTGTCAACACTCAGTTCTAGTCTTAATTGGTTTTCCCTGGTTTAGATTAACCTTTTGATTCTCTCTCACTTATGAGAACTTATGATTCTATAACTTACTAGTCCTCACTAGTCCTGATTAGACCTTACACAAATCACTGAAACTCTTTGAGACTCATTGTTTTTCATCAGTAACATGGAAATTATATCTCCCTTGCTTTCTGGATTGTTGTGAAGGTAAAATGTGGAAATGTTCATCAAAGTGCTCCAAAACAATGTATGGTGCTGGGCAAACATAGGGGGATGACATGTGCTACATGAGTTTGAATATTCAATGTATTTACCAGGACTTGATCTGCTAGCAGAACTTGTTAATAAGTGCTTTTTTTTTTTGTTGAGGGCAGTGTCACTGGCCCTCATATATGGGACCCGAACCGGGGCCGCTGGCTTCCCAAGCCAGCGCTTAACCACCCAGCCACTCATCTGGCCCAATAAGTACTTCTTAAAGCAACCCCTTTACAAATATTATTTGGATTTGTGATTTTCGTGTGAATATCATTGTTAGCTCATTTTTATGGTTAATCATTTGGGTCTGTGGAGAGGGTGGACTCAGAGATGTCAGTCTGAGGGACTCAGGCCAGGCCACTTGGAAAGGCCTGGCCAGCATTACAGGGGAAACAAACAAACAAACAAACGAATAAAACTCATAGACACAGATAATAATTTAGTGGTTTCCAGAAGGTATGGGGTGAGAGGCATGGTAGATGTGGGCAAAAGGGATCAAATATGTGGTGATGGAAGGAGGACTGACTCTGGGTGGTAAACATTCAATGTGATAGATAGATGATGTATTACAGAATTGTACACCTAAAACCTATGTAACTTTACCAACAATTGTCACCCCAATAAACTTTAATTTAAAAAAAAAGAAAGAAAGGATACAGGAGATTTGAACAACATGGTGAACACATTTTTATCTAATTGACATGTTTAGAAAGGAAGAGAGAGAAAGAGAGAGAAACACCACATTTGCATAACTTAACATATATTTTTATAACTGTTCTATTTTATTATTAATTGTTGTTCATCTCTGTGTCTCATTTATAAATTAAAATTTATCATAGGTATGTATGTATAGAAAAAACATACTATATACATAGGTATTATTTGTGGTTTCAGGCATCCACTGGGGGTCTTGAAATGCATTTCCCATGGATAAGGAGAAACTACCATATTTGAATAAGATACTTCAATCACAGTTATTAATGTTCTCACTAGTAGGCCATCATTTGTTATGTAAATATTGATGGAATTCTCCAATTTTTAATGCTAACCCTGCTTCCCTATACATTCTGTTTCAGGCATCTGCTTGGTATAATCCTTTTTTTCCCCCTAGTATATAAGCCACTATAACTCAAAACTTTCACACTACTATTTCAAGGCCTTTTTAATATCTGGTCCCCGAAGGACAGAATGAGTTTTCTTCCATAACTCAAACAATTATTACAAAAGAAAATTGCAAAGTGATACAATTTTCCTAATTACCAGAACTAATGATCAAGAGTAAAATGCCAATTTTTAAATTGCCTTACTTGGTATGAGCATGGATCAACAATGAGGCAGGGAATAGAAGATATAAATGGAGCAGAAATTTACTGTGCTGAGATACACTCTCTTCCATTTTGAATGCACTGACTTGTTATTGTGAATGCGTGGGGAGAAATGTCCTGTCTTCGAGAATTGCTGTACTATGGCATTAGTCTTTGGAGGATTGAAAAAAACAGGATTTGAATCCTGGCTGCAAATCGGAATCACAGGGGGAGGTTGCTAACAATTACCTATGCTATCACATTGTGGTTTTGATTTGCACATGTGTATACAGATATCGAATTATAATGTTTTACACCTGAAACTTATATAATGTTATTAACCAATATTACCTCAATAAAAAAGCATATGTTGGAGCCTACCCCCTGACATTGATTTAGTTGTTCTGGCGAGGGACCTGGCATCAGTAGTTTTTCAAAAGCTTCCCCACGTGATTATAACATGCAGTCAGCACAACTCTTTTTTCCCCCCTTTAGATGTCATTAAAACAAGGTAAATGCAGTTTTTTCTGGTAAGGTTTAAATACAGTTCTGCTGGAAGTTAGAACAATAAATTACATTGGGTTGTTGGAAAAATCATGATGCATTTTTGCAATGAAAAACAGAAAAAACATGTCATGACTTTTGCGACAACACAATGTTCTTGAGTTTTTTTGTAGCTTATGGTTTGGTCATTCATTCACTCATTCATTCAACAAATGTTTACTTAGCACACACTGTGTGCCAGGCATTCTGTTAGAGCAGTGGTTCTCAATCAGGAGCAAAAGTTTTGCCCCCTCCTGGACCCTGGGGACATTTGGCAATGTCTGGAGTCATTTTTATTTTTATTTATTTATTTTTTAGAGGACAGTGTCACTGGCCATCATATGTGGGATCCGAACCGAGGCCTCTGGCATTCCAAGCCAGCTCTTAACCAACGCGCCACTCGGCTGTCCCTGGAGTCATTTTTGATAGCCAAAAACTCAGGTGGATGCATATGATATGTACAGTCAACTGATGCTGCTAAACATCCTACAATGCACAAGACAAAATTATTTTGCACAAGATGTCAATATTGTGTTAGATTAGGGTGAACAGGAAAAATTCCCTGTCTCTATGGAATTTATGATCCAGTGGGAAATGGCAACCAATGTGCAAATACTATGTATATGTATATGTATATGTGTGTATGTGGTGTCAGTTAATTGTCCCTGTTACAAAGATGACTTAAGCAAAGTGAGGGATTCAAGTGTAACTGGGAAGAGACTATTTTAGACGAGGTGACAAGGAAAATCTCCTCTGAAGAAGTGTTTAAGCAATCATTTTTGAATGATGTAAAGAAGTTAGATGAGAACTTGGAAGTTAGACTAGAAGTTACATTAGAAACTGAGGGAGGACTGGTTATTTGTTTTAGACAGCAGAGAAGTATGTACTTCATTTTATAACAGTTTCTGTATAAAATATTTTTTTATGTTTTAGACTTTGGAGGAATAAACTTTGCTTCTCTGGATAACAAAAAAAAAAGAAACTGGAAGTTAGTTGAGAAAGGTCAATGTGGTTTCTCAGCGAGTGAAGAAGGGAATTAATTAGGAAAATATGGTAAGCCTTCAGTCAGCTCAACTGGGCTTTGTGGTCGAAATTTCAAAGTGAAACCAATCATTGAGGCTCTGGGCTCTAGTCACATTCAGCTCTTGAAAGCATGTGTAGGAGAGTAGGATTAACTGGGGTTGGGATTTCCCCAGGTGATTTTAACCTAGGAAAAGAGGATCATGGGCTTTAAAGGCATTTTCAGGGGAAGGATTGTGCTGATAGATCATGTATCCTAAAATGGGTAAGATAGGTAAGTAGAGAGGAGTAGTGAAAAGACACAGGATTATTGCATTCGAGGTCTAAATGGGATCAGAGAATTACTGTGGTGAGGATTTTAGAAGAAGTGAGATAGGAGGAAAGAGAGGAAGGGTCAGGAAGTCGGATGATTGAAAATAAAATGTTTTTCAGGCCAAGATCTAAGGAGCAAGGAGGATCCTCTTCTACTTGGTGCCTCCTTCGTATCATACTGTAGGCATCGAAGCTAGGGAAGGGGTGGATTAACAGGAGTACAAGAGGCTTTGTATTGGTGTCACAGGTAAGGGACAGTGTTCTTTTCTTTTTTTTTTTTAAATCAGATGCTATGATTTTGACATCGTGTATTTCCCCAGCTTTTTGGTATATAGGTGGTCTGGGGGAACGAGTGAAAAAGAGATAGCTGAGTACAAAGCCTAGTGCACTGTACCATGATTAGCACATTGGCTAGGGGAAAATAAGCAGGCACCAGGGAAGGAAAAGACTTCCATATAGGTTGATCCCTTTCCTCGAGGCTCACAGATTTTATGAGATATCTATCTTATATTCTTCCCCCTTTTCCCCGTACTTGTTCATGTAGCTAAGGGTGAAATTACATTCACGTCTCTGGTATGGTCTGCTGATTCTCACAATTACACAATAAGAATATTTTTGGCGGTTTGAAGGATTCATTTATTTTGTGTGTTTTGGTCCCTCCTGCTCTTGCCATTTCTGGCAAAGTTTGTAGTTTTTGAACTATTTGAGTAACTAAAACTTCTACTCATGTTATGAGCAATCCCTGCCCCATCTCATCCACAAATTACAAACTTAAAACAAATCTCGGGCCGGCCGAGTGGCGCAGCGGTTAAGTGCTGGCTTGGGAAGCCAGCAGTCCCGGTTCGGTTCCACATACGAGGGCCAGTGACACTGCCCTAAAAAAACAAACAAACAAACAAATCTCAAGTCTCAGAATACAGACACACCTCGTTTAATTGAACTTTGCTTTATTGCACTTCACAGATGATGCATATTTTACAAATTGAAGGCAAGACCCTCCACCAGCAAAAAGCCTGGAAGAGAACCCGCAATGTCTCCAAGGTATGCCTGTATTTCTTTCCATCACAGAGAAAAAAAAAATCTGTTTCTAATTTAGTGTCTGTCTTTTAGTGGAAAGAAATGCTGACCATTGGATTCAGGGTGTATAATCTGACCCTGTTGTCTATTATAGTGCTTTATTGCACTGAAGGGGACTAGAAACTGCTTAAATAATAAATGTATGAATCAGCTCTGTACTGATTCAGGGAAAGAACAGGTGTGAGGAGACCCATTAAGTCTCACCCAGCTCTTAATTTCTCTGATTCTTCTAAACCATGTCTCATGAGGACATGTCTTGATGATTTTGAAGGACTGGAGTAAGGTATTTACAAGTATAAAACGCTTCATTAAGTTTAGCTATTTTGCTCATCAAAAATCTGCAGCCTTATCAGAGGAAATCATTCATTGTCCAAGTTTATATGCTAATGACCCTCCTCAGAGTCAAAGCACATTTTACGTATTTATTCATAGGTCCGATGAGAACCTTTAAAGTGGTTCATTTTGAAACACAGCAACTTTTTTATGGGCAGAATATAATGCTGAATATGAACAAAATGAACGTTTGTGTCATGGTTTCCACATAAGAAAGCATTCACTAAGTGCTAGCACTAATCATGTATGTTTATTCAGCACATGATGTAGCCCTGGTTTTCAAATGCATAATCAAATATAAATGCATACAGATGGATTTCACTTGCCACTGAGGTACATTGTAACAATTATGATATTCCATCCTCCTTAGATAAAGACGTGAATGGTACAGATGTTAAACAATGTGCTAAAGCAACATGATTAAACACGTTTCCTATTCCTTTATTCCAAGGTATAAAACTAGGAATCAGCACTGACTCAAATGTTCAAGGTTGAGTATCTCTACCTAGAAACAGACAAGGATGTGGGAGAACAATTACAGCTATTTATGAAGGGCTTTGTGTACACAGAGTCTTATCTCTGTTGCACCCTTAGTTAATGTTCCATGGACTGGGGTACTCAGAGCCTGGAGATTGCCAGTCATTACACTGAGGAGATCAGGTCGGTTTGGCGGGAATTTGTTCAGACATGAAGAAGGCCCTCACTGGGGGCTTTTCACTAGCTGCATCTCTCCTGAAGTCCTTTTGGAATTTGGTTTTTAGTTATTTCTTTCAGGAATCATCACAAAGTAAAGAAAGCAATGATTTTCTTTGATTCTTAGTTGGCTAAAAATTTAACGCAGCTAAGCACTTGAATTTATCCAACTCAACTGCCTTTTCTCTACTTCAATCCAGACTTGAAGTAAAAGTCCCTTAATGGACAAACTGGTGCCTCTGTTAACTCTGGGTTTTCAGGGCAGCAGGGGAAACCTCTGATCTGCTTGGCTCTGGTTCTCCACCATGGCTATTACAAACATTCTGCCACTCTCCAACCCTCTGATTCCAGAATACTCATGTCACTAGGAGCATATTGCTTCTCACTTCACCAAGAAACTGAATCTATCATATGAGACCTCCTTTAACTCCTTGCCACTTAACATAAGAACACACTTGCAATGCCAGCCATATTTTGCTTCTCTTATAACAGAACTGGTCATCTCCTCTACTGGTTCTTTGATATTTATTCTTTCTTTCTTACTCACAGACTATGGGAAGACATTTTTCTGCTTCTTTCTTCTTTGTTGGTTTTTTGTTGTTGTTGTTGTTTTATTTTGCTCATTTATTCAGCTCTTTAGATTCCATATATAAGTGAGATCATATGGTTCTTGTCTTTCTCCAACTGACTTATTTCATTTAACATAATAGTCTCTACATCCATCCATATCATTGCTAATGGTAAGATTTCATTCTTCTTTATGACCGAGTAATACTCCATTGTATAAATGTACCACAGTTTCTTAATCCAATTGTCTGCCGATGGTCATTTCAGTTGTTTCCAATGCTTTGCTATTGTGAATAGTGTTGCAATAAACATAGGGGTGCATATATTTTTTGAATTAGCGTTTTGTATTTCTCTGGATAGATATGTATTGCTCAGTTATAAGATAGTTCCATTTCCAGTTTTTTGATATACCTTCATACTGATTTCCACAGTGGCTGCACCAATTTGCAATCCCACCAACAGTGCACGAGGGTTCTCTTTTCTGCACACCCTCGCCAGCACTTGTTGTTCGTTGGTTTATTGATGATAGCCATTCTGATCGGAGTGAGGTGGTATCTCATTGTGGTTTTTATTTGTATTTCTCTAATTATTAGTGAGGCTGAGCATTTTTTCATGTCTGTTGGCCATCTGTATATCCTCTCTCCTTTTTTTTATCCCACTCCTTCTAGGGTTTATTATAACAGCTAACACATTTGTCTAGTATCACTCAAGTGTAAACCCCATGAGTGCAGGCAACTGGTCTACCCTGCTCCCCATTGTATTTCTAGAGTAGAGATCAATGCCTGACTCAACACATTTTTTTGTTTTTGTTTTTTAATGAATGAATGAGAGCTAAGAGGGGTGTGTGGTGAGGCAGAGTAGTATTATGGAACCCAGAGTGTTTTATGCTTTAATTTCAATAATATTGTTCCTGGGCCGGCCGAGTGGTGCATTGGTTAAGCGCTGGTTTTGGGATGCCGGCGGCCCCGGTTCGGATCCCACATGAGGGCCAGTGACACTGCCCTCTACAGCTAACAACAGCTCCACCTGGAGCTGGGCTGTGCGAGCCCCGGTGATGGTATGGGCTGCAGCCCCTGCTGCAGTGGGCTGCCATAGGCTACAGTGAGTGGCCCGCAGCCAGCGTGAGTGGCTGGCAGCCAAGCGTGAGCTGCCAATAGCCGCGATGAGCGACATCCAGAGGCCAGTGACCGATCTGCCTCATCCGGGAAGAGCGCAATGACGATACCAACAGTGAAGAAACATCCTCTGCAACTAAACTGAAGAACAAGAAGACAGCAACTTGTCTGTTCCCCTTCCCCGATTCCCCAACGCTGTTCCCCTCCACCAATTCCCCAATAAAATCTTTAAAAAAAAAAAAAAAAAAAAAAAATAATATTGTTCCTTTTGAAGTCCCCTATGGTAGTCTATTCTAAAAGGTAGTATTTTATCAGCAAAGCAGTGGTGCTATTGAAATTCTTATCAGTAGTTGCTTGTATACTTATATCTAAACACAGTCTATGTCCCTGATGAGTTGTGAGGTTTATGGCATTCATACTGTGCTGTGCTACCCAGGAACCGCCAATGTGTACATTTCCCAGTGGATTATTTACAAGAAACTTATTTAATAAAACTCCACTTGAGAAGGGGAGGTAAACATGAACATGTTTTGATAGAATTATACTTATTCTATTGTATTTTGTTTATCAGAGCATTATATAATATAAGTTCATGCTAGATACCAATAACACAGCTGAACTTAGTGCGTTTTCCTCCAAAGAAAAGCATTCAGGCATTTGTATATAAAATGGAAGTACATATACAAAAGGTCAACTCCAGAAAACAGGATGTCATTCAGTAAGGAAAAAAAACACAACTATTAAAAGCCTATCATTTAAAGGTTATAGTTGAGGTCCAAATAAAATGAATCATTTGCTCCCAGTTATCAGATATCACATTGTGAATCTCTCTTGAAGAAGAGTAGGAGGAAAAGCAGCACTTAGTCTGTTTCTGTGTCACCTTTTATCTAAGGCAGTCGAAAACAGATTTTGGTGTTATGTCTTTGCCCAGGCTATATTTTTTTTCTTAGATTTTGAAATGAAATGAAATACATATTTTTTAATTTTAAATCACTATTTCAGTAAATATTTTTTCATGACTGGCTATGTTCTAATACTAGCCTGGACTTTGAGGGATAGGGGAAGAAGGCAAAGAGTTGCTTTAGCTGTGCTGATTCTCAAAAGGGCAGAAATTAAAGATGCGAAAGAAGGTGACATTGCCAGGTTGAAGTAACAGTATATTCAAAGGAATGGAAGCATGAAAAAGCACAATGTGTGTGAAAAAAAATGCTGCTATTAGGTAAAGAGAGGGAAGACTTACTCCAGTATTGAGTAAATCTCAGGGTGTTTTACCAACTAAAGCTGAGGATCGTAAGTTTACAGTGATAAGAATATATGCTTGTGAGACAGAAGAGACAGTTTAGGGAATATAATCAATAAGGTTGTACATATTTTTTAGGGGAACAGAAGGATGCATGTCCTTTGGGGAGACCACTTCATGGACGGTGTAATGGCCTTACCACTGCACTGTACATCTGAAGCTGCCGCTGAACAATATTATATGTCAACTATAATTTAACACATATATAGTCATGGGATGTGGAGTGTAGTGTGGGGATGGAATCAATGGAATTGTAACAGATATGCATGATATCGGGTGGGGGGGGCAAGGGAGGGAGGAGTCACTTTGTAAGGGGTGAAAAAAATAACTATTGCATTGTTTTGTACATCTGTAACTAATAATAATAAAAATAATTTAAAAAAATAATACATGCTGGTATGATTCCTCTAGATAGTCTTTGTAATTCAGATCTAGGTAAAGGTGGGCAGTGGCAGGGATTCTACTTTGGAATGGCACAAGGTAGTGTGATAGAAAGTAAGATATACTAAATACATAAGGACCAAATAAGGAAGGAAGTTGTATCAATACAACCATATGATACATTCATGAGCAACAGAAAACACTACCATATGTAACAGCTTACATAAGTAAGAGATTATTTTTCTCATACTACAAAAATCCTGAAGAAAGGATGTAAGCTCATATCATAACTCTATAATATCATCTTTGTAACATCAATATACCCTTCTCCTCCATCCTTGTCATATGGCTTTGGTCTTTGTGGTTGCAATATGGCTGCTAAACAAGTGCATCATCACATTTGAGTTTCAGGCAGGGAGGAGGAAGAAGGAGTCGAGGGCTTTCTCTTACTGAGGTTCTCTTTAGGAAGGGAAGCCTCCCATTGGAACTTCCCCTAACATCTTTGAACAGAACTGTGTCCCATTGCACCTCTTGTTGTAAAGGAGACTGAAAATTGAAGATCTTAATTTTCTAGTCTCTATTGTACAAGGAGGCTCAGGTAGAGAGGTGTTTGCTATTGAAGTTAACTGAGCCAATGTAGTGTCTGCCACAGAAAGGAGATCAAGAGAGAGCTGACACACTTCAAGACAATGGAGGAACCAAAGATAGAAGCTTTCAGCAAACTTGAAAATCAGATGTGGTGAGAAATGAGAGGAGGCTAAGAGATATTGGAGGTTAAAATTTCTGGGGTGAAGCAATTTAAGCAATGAGAGATGGTTGTTGAAGAACCATGAGGGTGAAGGTTCTTGGAATTGAGACAGTCAAAAAAGTTAGATGAGAAAGAATCTTTCATCTGAATATGGATATTTCTTGGGGTGATGGAGGGACCTGGAGTTTGAGTAAAGGAAAAAGTTAGTGTTGTTAATAAAGAAAATAATATCCTTTTCTGTATATTAAATTGCTAATGAAAACAAGTTCTACTGCACATTTTTAAATCCTGAAAGAAATCAGGATGACTTCAAAGAAAATCAGACAGCAGTCCAAGAGAAAGTTAATATGCATTGACTGTGTCAATTAGCTATTGCTTAATGTAGTACCTTAAAACAATAATCATCTATACTTGTTCAGAAGTCTGTTGATTGGCTGAATGATCTGGGTTTTGGTGATTTGGGCTGGGCTCAGTTTATTTCGGCTTGGCTCATTCATATACCTCTGTTCAGCTGGTGGGTAAGCTGGTGGCTGGCAGGTCTAGGATAGTCCCAGCTGGGGTGACTAGGCCTTGTTCCCCACGGCCTTTCATCTTCCATCAGGCTAGTTTAAACTCATTCTCATACAGAAGAAGCCCAAGAAAGAAAGCAGAAGTATGCAAGATTTCTTGCCACCTAGGCTAGGAATTGGAACAATATTCCTTCTTCCACATTGTGTTGACCCAATCAAGTCACAAGGTTGGCCCACATGCAAAAGGTAGGGGCAGGGACTCTACCTCTCCGTGGAAGCTGAAATATCACTATGAAAGGGGCGGAGATACAGGAAGGGAAAAATTGGAGCCATTTTTGCTATCAATCGACCACACTGTTTATTTTTTTTTCAATCATGTGTTGAAATTCATGGTCAGGGTAAGTCTGACTATATCTATTTTTTAGGCAAATAAACATAAGTGCTTATAGTTCAAGTAAATGGCTTCCCTTAGATTATTCAGATGCAATGATCTGAAATGTCAGTAAATGGTAGTCATAAATATGAATGGATATAGGCCCCTTTAAAAGTTTTCATGGTTTTGTTTTTCAGGTTGAGTTGCTAACCCTGCCAGCTACTATGTATATTGAACTTATGTGCCACTTCATTAATAACTTCACCCTCATATCGCCAGCTATGTAATAATGTACAGACTCATCACTGAATTGCGTGGCTGTCATGTACCTGGTATGTAAGCAGCTTGTTAGAACACTGGTGAAACTCAGGCAGGCAGTGATAGCTTTCTCCTATTTCCATGAGGGTGATGAAAGAGAGAAAAGGGAACTTTTTGTAAACCCAGTGATCCTTCACACATCTGAAACAAACAATATTAATCCTGGTGTTCTCAGAGCTGTGAATACCAAATGTTCTCCTGACTCTGCTCCCACCCAGAGCATGCACACATCCATCTGTTTCAGTGTGGCTTGCTCTCTCTCCTCCTTTCTTCCCCTCTCCTCTTTTCCCCTCTCCAAATTTGCTCTATGAGAATACAGGTTTAGAAAGGGTAAAGGCAAAACACTCAGCCTGCTTTCTCTGGATGAGTGAGTTTCTCTAACAATGATGCTTGCAAATGCCACAAAGAAGCTGTTGTCAGATTGTGGGGCCTGAGTGAGAACTCAACTCTCTTACCAGTTGTTTTTTTGTTTTTTTGTGTTTGTTTTTTTGATGCACCACTTCAGAAGCCAGGAAACAGAGAAGATTTAAGAGCAATCATATAGCTTTTCACATAATCCAGTGAAACAACTTTTCCCTTGAAAGTCACTTTATTTCCAGTGGTAGTTTCCATGCCTGTGTTAAAAATGTCATCGAATCAAGCTTTTTATTAACCTGTCAATATACCCAAAGTGTTCCACAGAACCTCTGTGGGGGAGTTTTCTTTTAAATCTGCAGATTGCCACATAGGCTTTCCTCCCTAATTAACACTGACAGGTTCTATTTAGTGGAAATATCCCACTCTCGGAGTACAGGAGGGAGCAGGTGGGTGGAAAGAGATTTGGATCATTTGCTAGACACAGAAAGAGAACTCACCAGTGCTAACAGCATATGACTGTGAAGGGAATATTGAACGAATAAGTCCAGGACAGTGAACTCATGCAAGTTAACAGTGGATTGAAGTAATTACACAGGCTGCTTATTCCAAAGTAACTGGAATGTCTTGGATCCTTTGGGGACTGAGATTTTCCCCAACTCAGGGTTACATTGCTGAGTCCACAACCTTAGTCCACATTGTGGGATCTGAGATCATTCTGGTAGCCACGGCATGACACTGTGGCCACCATTATTCATTCCATGGAAGTATTGGCTTGTCCATTTCTTGGTGTTTGGGTGGTTTCCAGTGTATACCTTACTGGACTCCTCTGATTTTTATCACCCTAAACTCTGGATGCCCAATTGGTTTCCTGCCCTTTTCCCTAATCCCAATGTACTCAAATTTCCAAGAAACCATGAGTCTACAGTGATATAAGTTGAAATTCATTCACTTAGCCTAAGATAAAATTCCAATTCATTGGACATATTCATAAATAGGCTAGGAACCTGTTGGATAGTTGTAGTAGAGTCATCTCTATTCTTTGGCCCAGGGGGTTCGCATCTAAGTAGCATGATTTTGAGATTGTAGACCCTGCTTACCCCCCAGATATTTATATGAACAGCTTGCCAGAAGATCCAAGTTCCTACTGTTGGAGTAAAGAATGATTTTGGCCAGATCTAGGTTTGAAATAAAAACTCATTTGCAGTTACCATTCAAATTCTATATGGCACCCAAAGTTAATATTAAAAGCTGAGATAGTGTACGGTCGGACTTCTGGCTTCAGCTTCAACATATAAAGAGTTTGATAGTCGTCTCTCTCATTCTTATGACAAAAAAAAAGCTAAATTGGAAGATCAGTGAATTTTCCTTGGACTATCAGAAAACTGAGGTTGCAGGGCAAACCACCCCCACAAAATCTGTAGAAATGGGTGAATTCAGAGTCACAGCCAAGATCTGTTCACCTGTGGCAGAAGTGGCTAGAACCATAAACTGGTAGGAATACTTAAATGGTGATTTTGAGGATTTGCTGGAGGCTGAGTGTGGACTGGGATGAGAGGGAGAAACTCCTGGGTAATGCAGTCTTGTGGAGGCCCATATTTTCTTGAGATTTACCTCCAAGAACCCCAAGAATGGCAAAAGATCCCCTGGTCAGTCTGACAGTGGGAAGAGTGACCATTGTGAGATGTGCCCAGAATATTCTCAATGAAAAAAATCTACTCTCCAGGGGTGAACAATTTTCCCAGTCTTACTTCATGTTGGGGACGGGTATTTCTCCTACTCTATTCCCCCTCTCGCCCTCCTTTCTTACCTAAGAGGGGAAAAATAAAGCTAAGGAATGCTTGCGAAGATCACAGCCCAGGGACACAAGTCCTTTAAAAGACTGAGATTTTGGGCCGGCTGAGTGGCGCGGTGGTTAAGCGCTGGCCTTGGAAGCCAGCGGCCCCGGTTTGGGTCCCACATATGAGGGCCAGTAACACTGCCCTCAAAAAAAAAAACAAAAAAAAACACTGAGATTTTGTCCTAAAGTTATAGAATGCTTCCCCTCCCCAACACTTAACTACCGTACCAACAGGACTCCAATATAATAACAGATTTCAGTTGAAAGAGCAGCAAGATGCAGACTTTCTGAGATACATAGGGAAGCCCACAGTCAACAGGGGAGGCAAAAGCAAGGACACTACAGGAATTTGAGGCCTCAGGCACTTACAGCTACAGCAAACATTAAACAGAGCCCAGCTCCTAGCCAGATTAACATGAAACTTCACAATAAAGACGTATTTGCCACAGTTCCTGTTATCTGATATGTAATGTCTTTTCAACAAAAAAAGCCAAGCTATATTAAAAGACAATATCGGGCCGGCCAAGTGGCGCGGTGGTTAAGCACTGGCTTGGGAAGCCAGCAGCCCCGGTTCGGGTCCCACATACGAGAGCCAGTGACACTGCCCTCAAAAAAACAAAAAGACAATATCAATCACAGTCTGGACAGACCAAAACAAACATCGGAACCACACTTTGTACTGAAACAGATTTTTGAACTGTCAGACAGTGGATTTAAAATAACTATGAATAATGTGTTAAGGGCTCTGATGGATAAAATAGACAATATGCAAGAGTAAATGAGCAAGTTAAGTAGAGAGGTGGAAAGTGTATGAAAGAGTAAAAAAAAATAAAATAAAAGCTAGAAATCAAAAACACTAACAGAAATGAAAATTTCCTCTGATGGGCTTATCAGTAGACTGCACAGGGGCAAGAAAAGACTTGGTGAGCTGAATGATAGGTCAGCATCAACTCCTCAAACTGAAATGCAGCGATAGCATACTGTCTGAAAACCTTCAGCAATATATAAAATAATAATTTTTACCATAATTATATGTACCAAGCTATTAAAACATATTTTGAGAAGAAATATGAGATTGTGTAAGAACCATGTCTTTCAATAGAAAAACTGTTGGTTAATAAAATGTCTCAATAACTTGATTACTTATAATCATTACAACTGGAATTATGAAGGGAGCAACCTGTGTATATTGATTCAGCTGTTTTAGCAGGGACTAAATAACCATGATTCTAATAAGAAAGAGGGTTTATTTCTTTTCCATATGAAAGGCCAAGCTAATAGAACAGAAGGATAAAGAAGCACTGGTCAACAGAGTTATCAAGAGACTCGTATTCCTTTCTTCTTGTCACTGTGCCAACCCCTTGGATCCTCCTTATCCTCAGAGTTAGAGACTCACCATCATCACATCTGTTTTAACTCATGGGGAAAACAGAGAAAATGAAGTAGAAGCCAGGCATTGCACACCAGAACATGGTAGCCACAGCTAGCTGCTAAGGGTTCTGGGAAAATGTAGACTTTAGCTAGGTGGCTACTCAGTTTAAAAAGTGGAGATTTCTAGTATTAAAAAGAAAAAGAAAGAGTAAATACTGGGGACATTTCGCAGTCCAGTCCACAGTTGACTCTCTGGCACCCCAAGTACCCATGAATACCATTTCCACCCAGGAAACAAACCAAAGAGCCATGCAGTTACTTTATCTAACTGGAACTTCCCGGCATCCCTGGGTGATGCATAGTTCTGACTATCAGGTTTGGAGGTGAATTCTCATGGTATGGCAACCTAAAAACTTGAAGACAAATGGTGAAGAGGGTTAGGATAAGTGCACTTACAGCTCCCATTCTGTAAAAGGGAAGAATGGGAAACACATGACGCTCATTGTCCATTGCGGTTAATAAATTTTGCTGCACAGCAATTGTGAAAAGTTCCTGCCCTAGCAGTGGAGTGTCACCAGTTCTACTCTGGGGGTGACTCCCTTGTCTCTCATTCTGGAGGGCATTAGAAATGGGTATTGGAAAGTACACCCTTCCTGAGGGTTGCACAGCATTGTATAGCCCAATTTATACTGATACAGATTTGAGGGACTAAGGGTTATTTTAGGGGTTTGTTAAACAGGTTTGGATATATTATTCCACACAAAAAATTAGAAAGCTACTAGTTTATTTATTTCTGATCAATTCTATGTAAAAGTAACCAGGGACAGTAGTTCGTAAGTTTGCCAAAGTTTTCCTTTATCTACTAACCTCTGTGCTCAACTCTTGTCCTCTTATTCAATTATTTTTCTTTTTCCTCAGTATAATGGTGGTTAACTTGAAGGCACATGAAACGGTGGGCTTGGGAGAGATGAAAAAACCCTTAACCTGGACTTTCCTGCTGGTCTGGTTCCTATTACCTGGCAAAGAACAATTATATGAAATGCTCTTGAGAAAGGCTAAGAGTGGGGTGACTGGTTAGCTCAGTTGGTTGGAGCGTCGTGCTGATAACACCAAGGTTACCGGTTCAATCCCCATATGTGCCACTTTGAGCTGTGCCCTCCTTAAAAGAGTCAGCTGTGCCATTGTAGCATGAAAGCAATGTGTAACCAATGACCGTGGCTGTTCCCCAATAAAATTTAAGAAAAAAAAAGAAGGGCTAAGAGCCACAGTCTTATCTCTGTGATGTTGGGCGTATGGAAGCAGTTGGTTTTTCCAAATGTGCAAAATCTTACATTATCAGATTCTCAGTCAATTTACATTATAAGCTACAGGCTGAAAGCATCCCTTAATAGAACTATGTTCTCTTTCATTTTTGTTTGCAAACTGGCTAACCCTTGCCTAGTTTAGTTCTTGACTGTTGTATTTTGCTAAAAGAAGCCAATATACCAATAATGTGACTTGTGTAAGTACTACCTCATGAGCTTCAAGCTCAGTAGGCAAATGGCATTCCTTCAAATGCACTGACAACAGGTTTAGCAAATGTTTGCTATGACATAACAAAGGTCACCATCTACCCAGCCTGCATTATCTTTTTCCTCACTGCCTACTGCCCCAAATACTAAGCAAGTAGCACATATTTCAGACTCCGTTTGTTATGTCAGCCCTGCTTCTGATAGCAAAGTCACTGTTTGTTTGGCTGCTTTAACAGAGATCAGATAACAATGACTTTTTAAAAGACAGACAATTTATTTCTGTCTCACAGAAAAGTCTGATTGGGAGGTAGAATGATGGATAGGGAAACTCTGGTATAAAAAGACATCCAGGGACCCAGTTATCTCCTCCCTTTTTTGCTGTACCATTCCTAAGGATGTTGTCTTCATGTTTGTTTGATTAAAAGTGGCTCACCACCACTTATCAGGGTTCCAGACTACAGAAACAGGAAAGGGGGAAGTAGAAGGCAAGGAGCTTCCTTTTAAGACTGTGACAGAGATTTCAGGCATTAGTTGCATTCAATGGTGTACCAGAGCTAGCTTGCACCAGCTCACAAGAAGCACCTGATGAATTTTCAAGATTTTGTGAGCCAATTGTTAAACACAGCCATTATTAAAGATTACATTATATAAATTAACCATGAAACATATTGTGTTAAAAAGGTAAATATTCAAAGATTGTCTTCAGTTATTTTACTCCATTTTCATATATATATATATATATATATATATATATATATATATATATATATATTTACTACATTATCTATACTATTGTTATTTGCATCTATGTTACCAATATAATGGCATTACTTTATAATGTTGCTACTGCACAATTTGCTACTTGCAAATCTCTTGCCAACTCTGCATTCAGTGACATTGTATCTCGAAATCAGACATGGTGGGAATATTTATACCATAGAAATCAGCAAATGCCACAAATCAGGGCTCCTCCAGCCCTTTCCTAGAGAGCTGGTAGTTAAACATTTACAACACATCATTGCTTCCACTCTATCTCTTTGGCCAGAATTTACTCACGTGGCCACATCTAGCTGCAAGGGAGGTGAGGACATGTAGTTTCTAGCTGTGTGGCCACATGCCCATGTATAATTTAGGGATTCTATTTCAAAGAAGAAGAACAAAATGCATAAAAGGGGGACAATAAACATTCTCATGTAGCAGAATAAGCTCTGAACAGGTTTCTAGGCCTGAGATCCACTTTGCTAGTGGTTCATTAGCAGAGATGGTAATAAACTCATAATAGAGATTTTAGTACTTGTCTAGTCCACCATCACAGGAGTACGGAAAATTAGCAATTTCAGATTATGATAGCAGACTAAGAACATAAAACAAGATCCCTGTCTGTTTTGTGTCTAGTTCCTAGGAAATGCAAAAAATATGTTAAAATAGAAATAAATTTATAAATGTGTTGGAAAACAACAAAGTGAGCCCTTCATACCTTCAGAAACTATGAGGAATCACTAAGAGAAAGAAAAATGATGTAGGAGTTAAGAATATACCTAAAACCTAAAATATGCCTAGGTGACTGGGGGCTTTGAAATGTGGAAGCCACCCACAGAGAACTCTATACTTGGCTCCACTTTCAGGGAAATCCAAATTAAAACACAAAATATACTCAGATATAAAAGAAAGTCTGTACTTTTGATTTGCTATGGAACTGGAATGGGAAGGTATCTAGCTGCTCCTTCCTTCTTCAAAGCAGTTTTTATAAAGAGCAAGTCTTGTTTTAAAGTTTTAAGTCTGAATATTATTTTCAACTAATATACCAAGAACTATAATTTAGTGCTCAATAGAGACTCCTAAGGCAAGAAAAGATATGACCAGTAACTGGATGCAATGTTTATCTTGGATATTTGCTTGCAGAGTAAACAACCATGCAACCCATTCTCTCTCCCTACATTAAAGTGTAATAAGAAAGTTTGGACTAAGTAATATGGTCAGAGACTTGTTTTATGCATATATGACTTACATTAAGTGAGCGTTCTAGCCAAACATTTTATCTTTGATTTATCTTAAATCATGTTATAAGAAGAACAAAAGAGCCAAAAGTAAAAATATTCTCAAAATGATAGATGTTAAACATTTACTTCCTCTTCACACAATAAATAAATAAAAATTGTAAGTGTCTGTTTTTGGCAGCATTTTCCACAGGAGATCAGAAAAGCCATTACAGAGTTATGGATGAACTCTTGGTGTTTGATGATAAGAATGGCTAATGCTTCTACGGATTTAACAGAGTTGGAAAAGGCTGTACAGATAAACAATACTTTAGAATGTTGGACATTTGCATTCTGTAAGGGAGGTATATAGAATTACAAAATTATTTTTAAATGATTTATTTCTCATCTCTTTGATCATTGGAAATATTGTTGTAATAATATGAGTTGAGTACCTACTATGAGGAAAGTGCCACTAAGCCCTAAAATAAACACAAAGATGCCCTCAAAGAGATTGCAGTCTAGAGGGGAATAAAAGAAAGATACTTCAGTTCATCTTTCATGTAATAAAAATATTGAGGGCAAGTACATATTGGCTGTCCCATCTTTAAAACAAGTGCTGTCTTTCTCCACAAGTTGGGAATGCCAAAATTAGGAGATTTCTAATACTAAGCAGTAGATCTGTAGTTCCTTAGTTTCTTCAGTATTCAAAGAGCACAACTTGAATGCCCTAATTTAGAGGGAAAGATACATTTTAAAAAAAATAATAGCCCGCTCTTCCCCTAAAGGGGCTTGATTAGGAGGGGAAAGAAAGAGGACAGGACTGAGTTGATAATTTTCCACAAACACTTTGAAATCTTGCTCTTAGCTATGACAGGAACCAATTTTAGTAATGTATATGTATTCTCAGCCTTTTATCTTTTTTCACCTCTTTTGAATCTTGGGTTGTTGGAGCACTGATGTTAGACTATTAAGTGGAGAGAATTAGAGAAAGTGAAATTGTCAAATTGATTACATATGAAAGGGTATAGCATTACCCCCAGAAGATGAGAAATGTCTGCAAAGACTGGAGATCTCTGTGAGAGAGGCACTGGGGAGGTTTACCTGAGAGAGGAGAAGCTATCATAAGTGAAAGTGCAGACAGATGCCTAAGAGAGGACTCTGGGAAAGTCTTGCTCCATGATGAGGTATAGTTCTTTACTACTGCATGAAGAGATATCAGAAAATACATGGATTTACAAAGCTTTTTGGAATCAGACATGTGTGTGTGTTGTGCATGTCACTCTACTACAATATGGGCCTTAAGCAAGGGGTCGTGTTTTGTTTGTTTTTTAAAGATTTTATTGGGGAATTGGGGGAGGGGAACAGTGTTGGGGAACCAGGGAAGGGGAACAGACAAGTTGCTGTCTTTTTTGTTCTTCAGTCTAGTTGTGGAGGACGTTGCTTCACTGGCCCATGTTGGTATTATCATTGCTCTCTTCTTGGGTGAAGCAGATTGGTCGCCGTCCTCTGGACGGCCGCTCACAGAGGCTCTTGGCAGGTCACACCGGCTGCCGGCCACTCACGCTGGCTGCCAGCCACTCATTGTAGCTTGTGGCAGCCTATGCCATCACCAGCGACTCACAGCAGCCCAGCTCCAGGTCAAGCTGTTGTTCACCATCTTAGCTATAGAGGGCGCAGTGTCACTGGCCCTCATATGTGGGATCCAAACTGGGGCTCTGCTGCTCAGAACTGGCATCCCAAGCCAACTCTTAACCATCGTGCCACTCGGCTGGCCCAAGGGGTCATGTTAATTGAAGATAAAGGGAAAAGAATTCTGTCAAGTTGTAAATACAGTACCATTTTATTCCAGGCAAAATAAAAGAGCAAAGTCCTTAATATTTTTGCTGTGACATTCATCTGTAGTTGAATGATATTTCTGTGCCGCCGACTGTGGTGTTCGACTACTGACGAGCTCAGTGTTCCAGAAAGGAAGTTTAGGAAAGCAGATGTACATTTTTCTATATTTTTGTGTTTCGTAAGAATGAATAACAATAGGAAATTTTTATAATTTAAAGTAATCATTTATTTTAACAAAATGTAGCACCTTAATTGAATTTACTTAAAAATATAAATGCTGTAATTATTTTCTGTGGAGTTTTGACACATTTTGGAGAACAAATTTGAAATCAATTAACACAGTGAAAAGATTAATATTTCTCCCTCCTTTCCCCTTCTTTTTTCACGTATCTTTTCCTCTTCTGGTTCTGGAGGTGAGGTTGTGAAAAGTGCTGCAGACCAGGAACCAAGAGGTTTGGAATTGGAGTTCTTCATTCCAATTTGTTAGGCTATGGCACAAGTCACTTCATTTCTCTGAGCCTCAGTTTCTTCATATGTAAAATGGGCATGACAGTACTTGATCTGCCTATCTCACAGCTTTTTCTGAGTTGAGAGTGTGAAACTTCCTTGTAGAGTGTGATGGAAATATACGAGATTGCTGTTTTATCTTCTATTCCTGAGGGCCTTGCTGTAATAGTATTGTCTAACTTATTAGTTGGTAAAACTCTGCTTTTCCTTCCACGCAACAGGTAGTTGTAACTTTATATGGGAGACTACTAAAAATTTAATATGCACTGATGCACAAAGGAACGGTAGAATTTTGGCACAAAAACAGATTGTGGTGGGGGAGGTGGAAGTGGAAGCTATTTTTCAAATATATAACATAGGTGGCTATCTTTGTTATTTGAGGACAAAACTGAACATGACATAATGCCAATATTTAATCTTTCCATTTCAGATTTAATTTTGCTTTAAAGCGTGGTACCAATATTCTACTTGAACAATAATAACATTCCCCTTCTCGCTGCCCCAGTCCCATTTTCAGCCTTATGTGATAGACTGACAAACTTCCTCAGAATATGACTTCACAGAATATTACTCTCTGTAACTATATAGAAAATTAACATTGGGCTGTTTAAATTATGACTTTGTAGCCAAGTACTAGGCTACTTACTGTCATTGAAACAGAAGTTTCAAATTGAGAAGAAAATGGGTAACATAAATGATTTCACCTTTTTTTCCTTGAGATTCAACAGTTCATATTGGACATTACAAAATCCAGGATTTTTATACTAGAAATGCTATTTTAAAAAAATGATACATCGGGCTGGCTGAGTGGCGCATTGGTTAAGAGCTGGTTTGAGATGCCAGCAGCCCTGGTTCAGATCCCACATACCAGGGCCAGTGACACTGCCCTCTACAGCTAACAACAACTCCACCTGGAGCTGGCCTGTGCGAGCCATGGCGACAGTGTAGGCTGCAGCCCCTGCTGCAGTGGGCTGCCATAGGCTACAGTGAGTGGCCGGCAGCCAGCGTGAACTGCCAATAGCCGTGGTGAGTGACCATCCAGAGGCCAGCGACTGATCTGCCTCATCTGGGAAGAGCGCAATGACGATACCAACATGGGCCAGTGAAGCAACACACTCCGCAACTAGACTGAAGAACAAGAAGACAGCAACTTGTCTGGTCGCCTTCCCCGATTCCCCAGCGCTGTTCCCCTACCCCAAGTCCCCAATGAAATCTTTAAAAAAAAAAAAGAGTTGCTTGGGAGCCAATAAAAAAAATGATACGTCACGGGCCAGCTGAGTGGCGAGGTGATTAAGAGCTGGCTTGGGTGCCAGCGGCCCCGGTTTAGATCCCACATATGAGGGCCAGTGACACTGCCCTTTAAAAAAAAAAGGATATGTCATCTTGGGTTGTCTAAGGTGAATTAACGTTGTAATGGATGGGAAAGGGAATGAGAAATTACTGAGGATGAATCCCAGAAAAAAAAAATGTAATGTAGTGGGGATTACAAGGAGTTTTTATTTTTTATTTATCATGTTCTAGCTTTAAAAAATGAGAATGCATGACTTAAAAAATCATGAGAAAACTAATTCCATTAAAAAATTAAGGGCCAGCCAAGTGGCGTGGTGGTTAAGAGCTGTCTTGGGAAGCCAGCGGCCCCAGTTTGGGTCCCACATATAAGGGCCAGTGACACTGCCCTCAAAAAAAAAAATTAAATGTGGGGCTGGACAAGTGGCTCAGTTGGTAAAGAGTTAGCTTAAGACTGTGAGCTCTGAGCAACAGGGCCACCGGTTCGATTCCCACATGGGCCAGTGACGCTGCACCCGAGCAGCTGCCACTGCGCTGCTAACGCGTGGCAGGATGGCTCAGCTGGTGAGAGCACATGCTCATAACAACAAGACTGCCTGTTTGATGGTGGGCTATACCTGCCCGCAACTAAAACTGAACTCAGCACATTGAGCTGAGCTGCCACCTGGATGGCTCAGTGGATAGAGCAAGCACACTTAACAACAAGGCTGCCAGGTTCGACTCCCACCATGGGATGGTGGCTATGCCCCCCCGCAACTAAGACTGAACTCGGAACCTTGAGCTGAGCTGTCGCCCAGATGGCTCAGTGGATAGAGTATGCACCCTTAACAACAAGGCTGCCGGGTTTGACTCCTGCTTGGGATGGTGACTATGCCCACCCATAACTATTGGGTTGTCAGAAAAGTCATGACATATTTTGTCTAAGTTTTTCAAAGGCCATTTATTTATATAAAGAACAAAGATCAATAAATGATATATTGCCTGTTTTGTTCGATAACCTTTTGCCATCTTTCAATGAGCTTCATAATTCCTCATTCATAGAAGGACCTGTCCTTATTTGCGAAAAACTGAGCAAGGTGCTGATTTACAGCCTCATCTCGGTTGAGCATTATACTACACAAGGAGTTTTGAAGAGAGAGAGCGACAAATGGAAGTCTGACGGCACAAGGTCAGGTGAGTATGGTAGGTGTGGCAAACATCCCATCCAAGCTCCAATACTTTTTTTAAAGATTTTATTGGGGTATTGGGGGAGGGGAACAGCATTGGGGAACCTGGGAAGGGGACCAGTCAAGTTGCTGTCCTTTTGTTCTTCAGTCTAGTTGTGGAGGACATTGCTTCACTGGCCCATGTTGGAATCATCATTGCGCTCTTCTCGGGTGAGGCAGATCAGTCGCCGGCCTCTGGACGGCCGATCACAGTGCCTCTTGGCAGCTCACACCAGCTGCCAGCCACTCACGCTGGCTGCCGGCCACTAACTGTAGCCTATGGCAGCCCATTGCAGCAGGGGCTGCAGCTATGCCATCCCAGGGACTCGCAGCAGCCCAGCTCCAGGTGGAGCTGTTGTTCACCATCTTATCTGTAAAGGGCAGTGTCGCCCTGATATGTGGGATCTGAACCGGGGCTGCTGGCATCCCAAGCCAGCTCTTAACCAACGTGCCACTCAGCCAGCCCAAGCTCCAATACTTTTTGACGGGTGATCAAACTTGTGTGTGGTCTCGCGTTGTAGCCATGGAACACAACTCCTTTGCAATTAACAAGCTCTGGATGTTTCTGGATGATGGATTCATTCAAACTGTCCAATTGCCGACAGTACACATTCGAATTGATTGTTTGGTTCCTTGGTAGGAGCTCGAAAGGCATGACACCTTTAAAATCCCACCACACTGAGAGCATAACCTTCCTCTGATGAATGTATGCTTTCGATGTTGTTTGAGATGAATCATTACTTCAGGACCAAGATCATTTGAGCACCACATTGTTGTAAACAATCCACTTCTCATCACCAGTTAGCAGTCACTTCAAAAAAGGATTGTTTTCCTCACGTTTAATGAGCATATTGCAGATGTTTATACGCGCCGTCAAATAAACTTCTTTGAGTTCATGCAGAACCCTAGTATCGAGCTTCCTTATGTATCCCAGCTTCTTCAGGTGGTTCTGAACGCTTGAATGATGGATGTTCAATGTTTCTACAAATCTCTCGTGTCATGTAACATGGGTTTGACTCAATCAATGCCTTTATTTTGTCGTCATCAACCTCAGTGGGCCTCCCTGACTGAGGAGCATCTTGAGATCAAAATCACCAGCACGGAATTTCGTGAACCATCATTGGCACTGACGTTCTTGTAGAGCATTGTCACCCTAAACTTTTGTAACTTTTCACAAACTTGACACGCGTTCTTCCCTTTATGGAAGTAAAACAGTAAAAGATGGCAAAAATGCACAGTTTGTTCTTCCATCTTCAACTTGATGTAAAATCTCCAAAACAACCAAATAGCTCAATTTTTTTCCAGAATGAAGCTAGAACTGTCACCTGTCAAATGACATAGCAATACCATAGATGCGAATGACTCTAGTACTTCCAAAAATGAATTAGTGCCATCTGTCGCAAACATGTGTCATGACTTTTCCAACAACCCAATAAGATTGTAACACAGCACCTTGAGCTGAGTGGCTGCGAGCTGCTGACCGGATGCCAAATGATGACTGGCACCTTCCACAACAAAGACTGAAGAACAACAACTTGACTGTTCCTCATCCCCAATTCCCCAACACTGTTTCCCTCCCCCAATTCCCCAATTTAAAAAAATTAAATGTGAGGGGACATGCTGGGTGATGCAATTGGTTAAGAGTGTGAACTCTGAGCAACAGGGTCACCAGTTCAATTCCCACATGAGCCAGTGAGCAGAGCCTGAGCTGAGCTGCTTCTGAGCTTCTAATGGGTGGCAGGATGGCCCAGCTGGTGAGGGCATGTGCTCTTAACAACAAGATTGCCAACTGGACTTCTTCATGGGATGGTGGGCTGTGTCTCCTGCAACTATATTGAAAGCGGCAAATGAACTTGGAGCTGAGCTACACCCTCCGCAACTTAAGATTGAAGGACAACAACTTGACTTGGAGCTGATGGGTCCTGGAAAAACACAATGTTCCCCTTCCCCCATTCCCCAACACGGTTCCCTTCCACAATTCCCCAATAAAACCTTTAAAAAAGTTAAATGTGAAATGATATCTAATTCCATTAAAATGAAATATGAATAAGAGATCTTATCTGCTTTTATAATTTTCAGAGCATTAATTGAATCTAAGATTACAGGATTTAAGATCTGACCTTAGTAAGTATTTAGGCCAATTCCTTCATTTTCTGGGTGAGGTTATTGCCATCAGAGAGGTCCAGTGCCTTCCCCAAGTTCATACAGTGAGGAATTTAGCAGATCTGGATGTGGAGTTTGGGTCCTGGTGTCTCATCTAATATTTTTTCACTGTGCCCCCAATGAATTCCACATGTCCATCTTTACAAGCTGTTAAAGAGAGGAGATGTGGCAGGTTCTCTGATAGTATTTTTTTTATGTTGTTAAATAGTTGTACTTTTTAAATCAAGCTGTACTGCACAATAATAAACACTTCTCTACTGTAAATGTCAAGACAGAAGATAGAAAGGCAGAGTGTGGGGCAGCTGTCTTGCCAGCCCAAGGTGGTATAAGAGGACAGCTCTACCATGTAACCTGTGAGTCTTGCTGGAAGCTCAGCATAGAGTCTATTCTTCCAACCCTTCCAAAACTCATTCTGTGAGTTTTTTACATTAATTTACAATTCTTTCTGCTTAAAACACAATAGACTCCGGGCCAGCCAAGTGGCTCATTGGTTAAGAGCTGGCTTGGGATGCCAATGGCCCCAGTTCAAATCCCACATATGAGGGCCAGTGACACTGCCCTCTACCGCTAACAACAGCTCCACCTGGAGCTCGGCTGTGCAAGCCCCAGCGATGGTGTAGGCTGCAGCCCTTGCTGCAGTGGGCTGCCACAGGCTACAGTGACTGGCCAGGAGACAGCATGAGCGGCTGGCAGCCAGCGTGAACTGCCAATAGCCACGATGAGTGACCATCCAGAGGCCAGCGACCGATCTGCCTCATCCGGGAAGAGCTCAATGATGATACTAACATGGGCCAGTGAAGCAACGTCCTCCACAACTAGACTGAAGAACAAAAAAAGACAGCAACTTGTCTGTCCCCCTTCCCCGATTCCTCAACGTTGTTCCCCTCCCCCAATTCCCCAATTTAAAAAAAATCTTTAAAAAAAATACAATAGACTCTGAAGTCTGTAACCTAGAACCTATCAAATTCACCCTCTTAAAGTATTACAGCCAGTAAAGGGCAGACCTGTGGTTTGCAGCCAGCTCTGACCCTTTAAGTTGACAATGAAGCCCCTTTTGTTCCAAGATTTTAGAAAGAAAAGGGAAAGGTCCACCCAGACCTTATCCCAGAGTGAATTTCTTTAGTTTTCAGAAGTAATTATACCATAAAGAGAGGGGCATTGGGAAATGAAAATCTCTAATCAGATACTTTATTGCAAGGATTGTGGGTTCTAGTTCAAGACCTGGAGTGATGAGCAGGACAGAAGAGAATATTTGCTGATTTCCTTTGTCAGTGCTGCATCAAGGGAAACTTAGATGCTCTAGGTATTAAAAGAAAGACATGAAGCTGGCAGTGAATTAACCATAACCCTGCCTCCTACTGCTAGGAGCAGTGCTGCTTCTGCAGAGTTAGTCACGGGAACTGTAAGTGACTGGACAATACTCCCTGTGGAGTGCTGAGATACAATCAGGCCCTGTGGGACTTCAGGTTGCAGCATTTGGCTTGTTGTAGATTATCTAGTCAAATTATACTTCCTTATCATAAAAATCCCTTGGGTTATGGTGTGGCCAGGCCTTTTTCAGATTTGGGAATTGGTGCCAGTCTATTGAGCTATCCAGTGGAGACAATTCTCTAGTTTTCTTATACTAAAAAAGCAAATTGAGGGCCTGCATAGTGGCTCAGTTGGTTAGAGCTCGAGCTCTGAGCAACAGGGTCGCCGGTTTGACTCCCACATGGGATTGTGGGCTGCGCCCCCCACAACTAGATTGAAAGCGGTGACTGGACTTGGAGCTGCGCCCCCTACAACTAAAACTGAAAGACAACAACTTGACTTGGAGCTAATGGATCCTGGAAAAACACAATGATCCCCTTCCTCAATTCTCCGACACTGTTCCCCTCCCCATTTCCAAACAAAAATCTTTTTTTAAGAAAAGCAAATAGATTCTTCTACTACAGAAATGATTAAGGCTAGAGATAATTTGAGATGATACACAGGTTTTAATGTGGTCATAGTAAAGTCCTAGGAAGCCAAATAATTCCTGGATTTTGGATAGGCTTGTGTTTGGGGATGATTGTACAAAAAAAACCTTCATTAGAAACATTGAAAAGTAAAGTGCAATTTGCCTAACAATAGCCCACCCAGTGGAAAACAATTGCTTTAACTTCTCTTGGGTGCTTTAATCTCAATTCTGACAAAATGAACACCTATTGGCAATTTAACATTGCCTTGGTTTTTAGCTGAGAGGAAATTGGATAAATGGAGTGTTACTAATGTTTGAGGTAAGTGTGCAATCTTGCAGGACTAGATTTAACTTGTTTTTCAAATGCATAAAAATATATCAATTACACTTCATTTAGATTTTTTCTGTGTGACTTTATCTTTATTGTGTTACATTTATGCCTGATATCCCCAAATCTATTTGTAAATTAGCCTTAGTACTGTGAGAGAAAATTAAAGGGGAGTCACATATCCTCTTAAGTTTTGCATTTGTATTTTGCTTGATGTAAGAGTCCTCCAAACATGTTCCATTTAAAAATAGTCAAAGGAGGGCCGGCCGAGTGGCACGTTGGTTAAGAGCTGGCTTGGGACACCAGCTCTGAGCAGCAGGGCCCCAGTTCGGATGCTACATGAGGGCCAGTGACACTGCCTTCTACAGCTAAGATGGTGAACAACAGCTCCATCTGGTGCTGGGCTGCTGTGAGTCGCTGGCGACGGCATAGGTTGCAGCCCCTGCCGCAGTGGGCTGCCATGCGCTACCGTGAATGGCTGGCAGCTGGTGTGAGCTGCCAAGAGCCACCATGAGTGGCTGTCCATTGGCCAGCAACCAATCTGCCTCACCTGGGAAAAGCACAATGTTAATACCAACATGGACCAGTGAAGCGATGTCCTCCACAACTAGACTGAAGAACAGAAGGACAGCAACTTATCTGTTCCCCATCCCCAATTCCCCAACACTGTTCCCTTCCCCCAATTCCCCAGTAAAATCTTTATAAAAAAATAGTCAAAGTATCTATATAAACATTCCTCCAAAGAAGGTATGCAAATGACCAAAAGGCACATGCAAGGTGTTCAACATCACTAATCATTAGGGAAATATAAATCAAAACCACAATGAGACACCACTTCAAACCCACTAGAATGGCATAACTAAAAAACTGATGAGAAATGTTGATGAGGATGTTGAGAAATTGGAACCCTCATAGGTTAACATAAAGTAAAACATAGAGTTAAACATATGTCAAGGTAAGAAAAGTCCAAACCTGTAGAGAAGTTTAATGAGTTTATTTGAGTCAAACTGATAACAATCACCAGGAATCAAAATCTCAACAGATTGGGCCAGCTGAGTGGTATGGTGGTTAAGAGCTGGCTTGGGATGCCAGCGGCCCTGGTTCAGATCCCACATATGAGAGCCAGTAACTGGCTTGGGACGCCAGCAGCCCTGGTTCGGATCCCACATATGAGGGCCAGTAACACTGCCCTAAAAAAAAAAAAAAATCTCAACGGATTGAGAAAATGCTCTGGATAATGTCAGCTTTGCAGCTTATTTTATACATTAGAATCAAAGAAGGAAATGTAAGGAGGGTTACATGAAATCCATTGGTGGTAGATTAAGGGGGTGGTTGAAAGCAAAGTGGGGAAATCTCTGGGATTGGATGAAAAGTAAAATGGAGAGTCAGGTACTTCCATTACTTTGGTCGAGACAGGATAGTTAATAAAGAACATTAAAGCACATAGAGATGGTATTTGGGGAACAAGAAAGCAATGAGGGTTCTGTTACTGCACGCTGGTTCAGTGAGCTGTACCCTGAGTGGTCTGGGAAAGGGAATTACTCTGACATTCCAAGGGTGTGTTATCTTAGATGCAAAAAAGACAATAGGCAGGCTCCCGTAAGATAAACATGGACCTTTATCAAGAAAGTTACAGGCCTAGGATGCGACTACCCACCATGACCTGCTTTTAGTTAGGAATTTTTATGTTCAGACCACCCTATGTGGTTAATTTTGGTCTCTGAGTTTGTAAGGCTCACCATGCAGGCCTCCCCTGAGCTTGTCAGGTTTAGTATGTGGCCGCTTTTTCATCCAGACATATGACCCAGCAATTCCACTTCTAGGCATATACCCAAGAAAAATGAAAACATATGTCCATGCAAAACATGTACATAAATGTTCTTAGGAGCACTA
This sequence comes from Aselliscus stoliczkanus, assembly GCA_033961575.1. Classification (NCBI taxonomy): domain Eukaryota; kingdom Metazoa; phylum Chordata; class Mammalia; order Chiroptera; family Hipposideridae; genus Aselliscus; species Aselliscus stoliczkanus. The sequence goes on from CM066737.1 coordinate 108,376,329, forward strand.
TTCATTATAGCCAAAAAGTAGAAACAACCCCAAAATGTCTATCAAGTGATAAATGAATAAATAAAATGGAGAATGTCTATACAATGGAATATTATTAAGTAAAATAAATGAATGAAGTACTGACACATGCTGCAACATGTATGAACTTTGAAAACATTATGTTAAGTGAAAGAAGCTGGTCACAAAAGGCCACACATTGTGTGCTTCCATGTGAAACATCCAAAACAGGCAATTCTGCAGAAAGAGTACACTATTGTTTGCCTAGGTGTGAAGAATTGGAGGAAATGGGGAGTGCCTGCTAATGTTGATGGGGTTTCTTCTTGGAATGATGAAAATTTTCGAAAATTGATTGTGGTGATGGTTGCACAACTCTGCAAATATAATAAATACCACTGAACCATACACTTTAAATGGATGAATTTCATGGTATGTAAATTATATCTGATATATATATATATATATATATATATTACATATGCATACGTATATGTACATATATACAGATGTGTGTGTATATATATAATCCAAAGGAGTTCCTATATATTTTACTATCTCAGATTTACCTATAAAAATGAATGACAGGGCCATCTGAGTGGCGCGTTGGTTAAGAGCTGGCTTGGAATGCCAGCGGCCCCGGTTCGGATCCCACATATGAGGGCCAATGACACTGCCCTCTACAGCTAAGATGGTGAACAACAGCTCCACCTGGAACTGGGCTGCTGTGAGTCGCTGGCGACAGTGTAGGCTGCAGGCCCTGCTGCAGTGGGCTGCCATAGGCTACAGTGAGTGGCCAGCAGCCAGCGTGAGCGGCCAAGAGCCACGGTGAGTGGCCGGCCGCCCAGAGGCCAGCGACTGATCTGCCTCACGCAAGAAGAATGCAATTGACGATACCAACATGGTCCAGTGAAGCAATGTCCTCCACACCTAGACTGAAGAACAGAAGGACAGCAACTTGTCTGTTCCCCTTCCCTGGTTCCCCAATGCTGTTACCCTCCCCCAACTCCCCAATAAAATCTTAAAAAAAAAACAAAAAAAAAACGAATGACATGGTTCTCTTTACCTTTCATGAACCTCTTGGCAATGCTTTGCAACTGTCTTTTAGCATCACCTTGCTTTTTATGGGCATCTGATAGATGTAGGGAAAAGGAAACCTCGGAGCAAGGAATGCTTCGGGAGAAAAGTATGCATGCTAAACTTATCCCAAATTGTTCGTCTCTTTGGAGAAATAAGATGTGGGTGAAATTATATAAAGAACCTTATGCTGAGGTTTGATTCAACAACTATACTTCAGCCCCTTAATCAGCATTGCACTGAGTCAAGAAATGTGTGGAAACAAAGACATGTGAGACAGAGAAATTATTGTCTAAATGGTTAACAGTGTGTGAATGGATTGATATCAACTACTAATCTGAGAGCTAAATGTAATACAAGCCACAGATATACCAGGGATGAAGGGAGAGTTTAAGGAGAACAGTAAAAAATAGGTTGTGGTCTGGCTAGATAAATAATAGCAAAAGGGCATAATTTTATCCACTTAATATAAAGCATGTGACATTTGAGCCAGTCACATGTTAAAACTATTTCTCAAACAAATTGATTGCCAGTATGTGTTAAAGATTTTATTCAAACTTGTAGCAAGTGAAGGTGAACCTTTCTGGAATAGGATTCTTTAAAAGGTATTTTGAAGTACAACATACATAGGGTTAAATACATCAATCTTAAACTGGATGAATTTTTGCACCTGTGTAACCACAATCCAGATCAAGGTACAGAACATTTCACCACTCCAGAAAGCTCCCTCATGCCTCTTTCCAATTAATAATACTTTATCTCACCCAAGTAAGCATTGATTAGTTCTGCATATTCCTGAATTTCATATAAATGAGATCGTACCATATGTCTTCCTTTGTGCCCAGCCTTCTTTTGCTCTACAAAAAATGCCCATGTGCACCATCCATGTTTTTTTGTGTAGTGGTAGTTCATACCTTTTTATTGTTGTGTAGTGTTCTACTGTACAAATATACCATGATTTACTTGTCTGTTTATCTTTTATTGGACAGTAGAGTTGCTTCCAGTGCTTGGCTATGAGAAATAATGCAGTCATGACCTTTTTTATACAAGTCTTTTGGTGAAACGTGCACTAATTTCTCTCCAGTGCATCCCAGGAGTGGAATGTCTGTGTCATAGGGTTGGCATAAGTGTAGCTTTTGGAGATTGCCAAACTGTTTTCCAAAGGGACTGTACATATTTACACTTTGCCCAGTAATGTATGAGAGTGCCAGTGGAAGAGATTGTTTTTAATAGGATGAGACTGTGGTTAGATACTGATGTTAAACTAGGTAATAGAAACAAGGTCTGCTTCTAGCATACAGACAGGAAAGATGGTTGGCTGTTTGGTTAATGCATTGTGAGTATAAATTTAACTTCCCAGAGAGGGCTGCAAATCTCACCAACATTTATCAGAAAAGGGCTGAAACACTTTTTATCAGAAATGTAAATAATTTTCCACGAGAGGTTGTTAATAATATCCTCCAAAAGTTCTGCTTCAATCCACCTTTGCTAAGGTTTGAGAAAATGTTTGTTCTCACATACCTAGTTCAATGCCAGATATACTACTAATTGTATGACCTTTGGTACATTACTTGAACTCTTTGTCCCTTTGTTTCCTTAGCTGTAAGTTGGGGACAATATTATTTACCTTACAGGACTAGTTTGGGGTTTTAATGCCTGGCACAGAGCAAGTGTTCAACTAATTCAAGCTTCCTTTCCTTGCCTTGCCTTGCCTCTTTTCTTCCCCCTTTTTTTCCTTCTTTGAGAGGTCAAGTGGGTTGATGAAGAGTAATGCCAGCATTCTGCCCTCATAATTATCTTAACAAACCAAAAAGTCTAGGGCAACAATAGGGAAAGTGGGAGGGTGGAGGATGGTTGGAGAAGAGAAAAGAATAAAAAATGTAGGAGGGAAAACATCATGTCCCCATCCTTAAAATAAAGTTCTCCATAATAATGTTGGCATCTGGGGTGGGGAAGTGGTGAGCACAATAGAACACCTGGTATTCTGAAAATTAAACCTCATTGCCTATATTAATATTAAGCACACATATACACACACTAGAAAATAGACTGATTTAGCCTTAAGGATAGACTATTTGTAGATTTGTATTGAACTGAAAATATGTCCATGTGAAAGAATATCAAAATTAAAATCTCACTTGCATATATAATATCAGTTAGAGCAAATGTTCATTGCATAGTAATCATCTCTCTAGGAGAGGCGATTAGCTTGATTTGCATTCATTTAAATGTTCATGTGGGACGTTGATTTTGCCTGTGCAATTACTAGAGTAGTTAATACATTGTGCTATTAAAACAGTTAAAAGACTGCACAGAAGTGGTAATACAAATGTGGCAATTGATGGGCCATAACTGGAAGGAAAGCCTCTCACATAAATAGACACCCTTTCTTCAGTGGGGCAAAGAAACTGAAACTAATTGCTCCACACAAATCTCCTCCACCCAGTGGTATTCTGGTAGCAGGGATTCATGAATGGGTGCAAATTCCTTTTTACAATAAGCGAAATAAATAAGTAAATCATATGATATGTCAGAAGGTGTGGTAGATTGCAAGTATGACTACAAATTATTCCCATCCCTGTTTGTATACCATTTTACCACGTTATTTTGCAGTGTGACTGCAGCACTCACTAAGAAATGGAGTCTATTTCTCAACCCCTTAAGTCTAGGCTGGCCATGTGACTTGCTTTGGCCAATAGGACATTAGCAAATAAGACACAAACACAAGCGAGGTTAGAAGAGTGTAGCTCACTGGGGCTTACTCCTTTACTGCTCTTGGAACCATGAGACCACTATGTGAACAACTCCAAGGATGATTGCTGGAAGATGAGAACGTTACATGGAAGAGAACAGAGATCCCTCAGCCTGCCAACACTAGAAATGTGCATGAGGGGCCGGCCAAGTGGCAATGGTGGTTAAGCGCTGGCTTGGGAAGCCAGCAGCCCTGGTTTGGATCCCACATGTGAGGGCCAGTGACACTGCCCTCAAAAAAAAAAAAAAAGAAATGTGCATGAGGCCATTCTGGATCTTTCAGCCGTCAGCTGACTAGCTGACCACAGACCCACGAGCAAACCTAGGAGAGATCAGCTGAGTCAGTCCAAGCCAGAAAAACTGCCCAGCCAATCCATAGTATCATCAGCTAAATAAAATGGTTGTTGTTTTAAGCCACTAAATTTGCAGTGTATTGTTATGCAGAAGTAGCTAACTGAACTGAAGTTATACATACTCCAGAGAGAAATAGAGCAGAGAAGGAGGGAGTAGAAGTATATATGTGTATGCAGGGTGTGGGGAGGAGGGGTGGAGTGAGTTGCAATTTTAAGTAACTTTGTCAGGGACGGGCTTCCTTGAGCAGATAACATTTGACTTAACATTTGAAGGAGATAAGGAAGTGAGTGATTCATGTGGTTATTTGAGAGAGCATGCCATTTGCAAAGGGAATAATAGCAAGTAGAAAGTTCCTGAGGCACAGTGTGTCTGGCTTTTTTGATAAAAAGCAAGGTCAAGGTGTCTGGAGCACTGTAGGAGGTAAGGGCACAGAAATTACAGGAGGCCAAATTATGCAGGAGTTCCCTATTAACATCTGGGAAGAGACTTCCAACACAAGGAGGTGGCAAACCCCAGGGCTTGCTGTGTCTGCTATGCTAGTGAATCAATCCAGAGGTAGAAAACTGACATGAGCTATGCCAATCCTTTTCTTTTTCCTGGAAATTTGAAACTTTGGACACAGAGACCCAGAGATTAGGAGGTGCTGGAGCTGAAGTGAACTTACTGGCTGAACTCAAGAGACCCAGGATGTAATTGTTGAATTTCTGGAGCAGGATTGCTTCTTGTCTGTGCCAAGGCTTAGGAGCTGAACTGGATTTTGAGGCCCCTGAGTCATTGCTAGTATGAATTTCTGCTAACACTAGATCTTTTTTCTTAAACAAGGCAAAGTTAATTTCTGTTGCTTGCAAATAAAAGAATCTTAACTAATATAATTATCTTGTGGTTTCTTTCTTGTTGTTTAATATATGCCTTCTTTTCTGAAATGGGTTATTAGTTTCTTAGAGACAGGAATAATTTCTTCAGTTTATTTTGTATCCTTCCTCTACCCAGCTGTGGTTTTAGGATAACATAACAGCTAAGCATTCATTCACTGTGTATAATGTGTCAAGCTCTGTGCTCATATAGGTTATCTTATTTAAACTTCACAATAACTCAACAATTATTCTTGATTGTCTCCATTTCAACAGATGAGGAACCAGAGACCAAGAGATGACATGGCTAATAAATGGTGGAGTGTGGACTCAAACCTGGGCATTCTCATCCCAGAGCCTACATTCTTTCAGGACTCAGCACTTAGCAGGTAAAGATACTTGTGTTTTGATTCATTGAAGAGTGTTAAGAATCCACAAAATCACCTTCTGGGAAGATCAACTGGCCTTCACCATCCAAGCATGGTTTCCTTAGCATCCTTTCCCTGGGTAGAGAACTTTCATTCTAGGAATATATGACAAGAAAAAAAATTCTGAAATATTCGAAATTAAAATTACAGTGGCTGGAGAGTGAGAAAAAGAACAGTTAGTCTGTTAATGGCTATGGATCACTTCTGGCAAAAGACAGCCTACATCCCTGTATCTGTTGAAATTTAGGGTTAATTTCTAGGTGGTTATTTCTGTAACTGTCCAAAAGAGAGAATAGCCAGGCACCATGAGGATGGAACCACAGGAGCCTCTGCTTCTTGTTTATACATGAACTTTATTGACTTTGCTGACTATCCCAGAACTAGCTCCACTTCACCTTCTCCCATCCCCTTTGTCTATAGCTAATGTAAATTCTTTGAGAAAGACTTATATCTTCCCCCACCTCCACTTGATGTATAAGAATGCTTACAAAACTCTGGATGAAAGACATGCACACATTGTCTTTTCTACGTAGCCATGCTGCTGGTGGTTTAGACTCTACACCTCAACATCAATCCTTTTTTGCTAGCAGTGGCCTAATAAACCCTTTCTTTTCAAAAGACTTGCAGCCATGAAAGTTAAGATTTTTTTTTTAATGCTTACTATCAGTGAGAAGTTAGGTGGTATGATGCACAGACTACAGAAAAGCATTCCTGCTCAGAAAGTGTTCCTTGGGCCGGCCAAGCGGTGTGTTGGTTAAGAGCTGGCTTGGGAGGCCAGTGGCCCTGTTTCGGATCCCACATATGAGGGTTAGTGACACTGCCCTCTACAGCTAAGATGGTGAACAACAGCTCCACCTGGAGCTGGGCTGCTGTGCGTCCCCTGCTGCAGTGGGCTGCCATAGGCTACAGTGAGTGGCCGGCAGCCAGCGTGAGCAGCTGGCAGCTAGTGTGAGCTGCCAAGAGCTGCTGTGAGCGGCCCTCCAGAGGCCGGCAACCGATTTCCCTCACCCGAGAAGAGCGCAATGATGATACCAACATGGGCCAGTGAAGCAATGTCCTCCACAACTAGACTGAAGAACAAAAGGATAGCAACTTGTCTGTTCTCCTTCCCCGGTTCCCGAATGCTATTCCCCTCCCTCAATTCCCCAATAAAATTAAAAAAAAAAAAAAAGAAAGTGTTCCTTACCCTGTCAGGGCCAGACATAACAAAATGAATCACATTTGGGGTTAAAATGCTTGTTAAGATGCAAATAAGTTATGCAAATTTAAGTGTGTATATGCTTAAAAACAAAATTCAATCAAGTAAATTTGAAGATCTACTTGGGTTTAAGTGATTCATAAACCAGACAGCATCCTGATCTAGCAACTGAAATGGCTCTTCCAGGGGCTGTACAAAATGGAAAGATTTTATAGGAAAAATGGTGGAGAAAGGGAGCTATTGACAAAAGAAAATAAAGGATCGCTTTTGGGTCAAAACATCTTTTTTAGGGGGAAGAGGACTGGAAGGGGTTTTCTCATGCAGATTGCCTATGGGAGACCTAGGGAGCCCATGTGACAGATTACCTTTTTGGTGCTGGACCAGAAAATTTCAGTTTGATTAAAATTATGTTTCCAGGGGCCAGACAAGTGGCTCAGTTGGTTAAGAGCTCGCTCAAGAGTGTAAGCTCTGAGCATCAGGGTCGCGGATTTGATTCCTAGCCTGAGCTGAGCAGCCGCTGAGCTGCCAACAGGTGGCAGGATGGCTCAGTGGAAAAAAAAAAAAGATTGTTTCTAGAAGAGGCTGAAACAGCAGTTAAATCAGGTATTAAATCTAAGTTTGGTATCTTGGGCTTTTAGTACGAGTGACACCATTTTGGGCCTGTGGTTTTCTCTTTAACAGACTCTAGTTTGCAGACAGAATAGACTTCCATTTTATCAGCCACAGAGCTAAAAAATAGATGAAAAACCTCTATGGAGAAGTTGCCTGGTAAGATGGGGAAGAACACTGTGGTAAAATATATTGATGGCTCCAATTCCTTTTTCCTCCCTATACAGATACCCTTTGCAATGTAATTTTGCAGTGCCTTCCATGGGTGGGATGCTCTTCCCTGTCCCTTAATTTTGAGTTCAGCCAAAGGGTTTTATTTGGCTAGCAGAATGAGGTGGAAATGATGCTGTGCCTGTTCTGAGCCTAATAAGAGGCTTTGCATGTTTCCTCTTGTGTTTTGCCCTACAACAGCTACCATATGAAGAGCATACCTGTACTAGCCTTCTAGTCCCAGGTACTAACAGACTCAATGGAACAGAGTCACCTTCAACCGAGCTCAGCCTAAATCAAGTGGCTCTCCTCTAACCTGCAGATACATGAGAGTAAATGATTCTGGTTTTAAGCCACTGACGTTTGGAGCAGTATTTTGTGGCTATGGCTAAATGATATAAGCACCAGACATATAGAATAGACCATTAGTTTGAATTCTGGCTCTTTCACTGACTGGCTATGTGCCCAAGGACAAAGCACTTAAGTTTTCTGAGACTCAGTTTCCTAATTAGTAAAGTGAGCATAATTATACCTATCTTATCTTTTAAGGCTACCAACAGGAATATCAAAGATGTGTGTAAAGATCTTCATAAATATATAATAGATGAATGGTTTTTCTTTATTACTGAAGATAATTGATTCTCTCTAAAATACTTATATTTTTCTTCCTTGGTATGTTATAGGGTTCTGAGTTAAAATTCCACATGATCTCAACTGTTTTACCCCATGGTAGAGCTTTAATGAGAGAACAGTGGACCACAGTGGTGGTGAGAGCAACTGGCAGACTGAAAGACCCTCCAGAGAAATAATGAAACTCAAGTGGACAAAATCATTACCTCTCCACTTGATTCTGCTCTAGTGTTTCGTTTAGTAAGAAACCATTCCCTGATACATAGAGGGAGAATCTGGAACAATCTTAAGCTGCCCAGCTGTTCTTGGCCTCCTGGCCACCCTTGGTGGGTCAAGGTTTAGAGAGGAACCAAAAGATGAAAGAAGGCACAGAAAGAGCAAATTCCACCAGTTATCATAATATGATACCTCCCATCCACAAGGAGGCTACATTCAGTGAACTGGAAATGCAAAAATGCCCAACCCTTAGACTCCGATACTCCACCCATCAGTTATTATCACCCCACCTCTGAGCTTACAACACATTCTGTCTCCCCATTTTATTTGCCAATTAATTATGTGTTGCTTCATGACACTGGCCCGCTACTCTGTTATTATTATTATTATTATTATTATTATTATTATTATTTAATGATTTTATTGAGGAATTGGGGGAGGGTTACAGTGTTGGGGAACCGGGGAAAGGGAACAGACAAGTTGCTGTCCTTTTGTTCTTCGGTCTAGTTGTGGAGGACATTGCTTCACTGGTCCATGTTGGCACCATCACTGCACTCTTCTCGGATGAGGCAGATCCGTCGCCGGCCTCTGGACGGCCGCTCACAATGGCTCTTGGCAGCTCACACTGGCTGCTGGCCACTCACTGTAGCCTATGGCAGCCCACTGCAGCAGGGGACTCACAGCAGCCCAGCTCCAGGTGGAGCTGTTGTTCACCATCTTAGCTGTAGAGGGCAGTGTCACTGGCCCTCATATGTGGGATCCAAACCGGGGCCACTGGCATTCCAAGCCAGCTCCTAACCAAAGCGCCACTTGGCTGGCCCTACACCATAATTATGATTATGTTATTTCAGTGCCTTGCGGCTTTATTGTAATTTTACTTTTCAGACCTTTTCTTTCATGTTGGTACTGTTAGAATGGAATATTTCCATGACATAACAGATTTACACATTTACAGTCATCTTGTGATAGTTTAATGTTAAGATGTTACAGAACTATTTACCACTGAAAAAAGGGGTTCAGACTTAATAATTAATTGGGCTTTTTAGATTTTAAAAAATCAAGCAAGACATCAAACAGACTTTATATACAAGTATTGGTAAGTATGTAGGGAAATCCTTATTACTTAATATGCATTGTTGTTCTTTTAAGCATAACAGCTTCGCTTGTTAATACAGAATAGGCTGAAAGATATTGAAACAGGTCTTGCTTTCTAGAAGCTAATATTTAAGGTTTTGAAAATATGCGTGTACACACACACACACACGATGTGGAGGTTTTATCTCTTTTATTTACTGCCATGTTCCCAATGACTAGAACAGTTACCAGCATGTAGTAGGCAAATATGTACTCAAATATTTCTTGGATGCTTACTACATGTCAGATAGTGTTCTAGGCAATAGGGATACCACATTGAATAAAACAGAAATCTATATTTTCATGGAGTTTATATTGTACAAATGGGAGACAGAAATAAAGGAAGATATAAATGAATATGATACTTAGTATATAGATGGAAGAAGAAATATGGGGGAAATAAAGCAGGAATGGGGAATAGGGAATGCTGGGGTTAGGTGAGAGAGTCAGTATTTTAAATTGGGTAGTCAAGGAAGACCTTAGGGATAGATGACTTTTTTGTTTGTTTATTATTCAATTAAAGTTGACATTGAATATTATTTTATATTAGTTTCAGGTGTACCACATAGGTTAGACATTTATATAGTTTATGTAGTGATTCCCCCCCCCGATTAGTCTAGTACCCACCTGGCACTATCCACAGTTGTTGCAATATTATTGACTCTATTCCCCATGCTGTACTTTACATCCTGTGACTATTTTGTAACTACCAATTTGGGTTCTTTTATACTTTATTTTGACATTCAATATTATTTTATATTAATTTCAGGTGCACAGCACAGCAGTTAGACATCCATGTTATTTAAGAAGTGATCCCCTGACCAGCCTGGTACCCACCTGGCACTATGAATAGTTTTTCCATATTATTGATTACATTCCTTATATTGTACTTTACATCCCCATGACTCCTTTGTAACTACCAATTTGCACTTCTTAATCCTTTCACCTTTCTCATCCAACCCCTAAACCCACTCCCATCTGGCAACCATTAAAATGTCCTCTATGAGTTTGTTTCTGTTTTGTTTGTTTATTTTTTTCTTTAGATCTTACATATAAGTGAGATCATATGGATTTTTTTCTCTGTCTGGCTTATTTCACTCAGCATAGTGGCCTCTAGGTCCAAGGTCTACATGATTTTTGAAGAGAAACCTAAAGTTGTTGAATGAACCCTGATTGTACCTGGCGGAAGAGGGAAGAGTGAGTGCTCCAGCCCTATATGTTGGCGGAACATCAGGGAGGCCAGTGTGAATACAGTGGAGTAAATGAGGGAGACAGTGGAACAGGATAGATTGAGAAAGATGACAGTAATTGACCATGCAGGGACTTAATGACCATTGTAAGAATCAGGTTTTTACTCTGAGGAAGACAGAGACACAATGGGGTATTTCGAAAAGATAAATAACGTGTTTGGAATTGTATTTTAAAGGGTCATTTCAGCCACTGTGGGAGAAAGGACTACAGGGGGCAAAGGGCAGAAGCAAGGAGACCAGTTGGGCTGTTTGTCATAACACAGCAGAGATGGTGGTGGCTGGACATGGATGGTAGATGTGAGAGGTGGTCAGATTCTAGATGTGTTTTGAAGGTAGAATAGACAGTATTTACTAATAGATTGAATGTGAAGTGTGAGAGAAAGACAGAAGTAAAAAATGATCTAAGGATTTTTAGTTTGTGCATCAATAGGAATGGAGTTGACATTTAACAAGATGGGGAACACCTTAGAAGGAGAAGATCTGGGGAAATATCAAGAGTTGGGTTTTGTACAAGCTAAGTTTCAGATGAGTCATCCAAGTGAGGATGTTAAGCAGGTTGCTAGATAAGTGTGTGGAATTCAGAGGAAAGATTCGGACAAGAGATATAAATCTGCGAGTCATTAGCAAATCACTGGAATTTAAAAATGGGAAGGGGCCGGCCGAGTGGCTCAGTTGGTTAAGAGCTCACTCAAGAGTGCGAGCTGAGCTCTGAGCAACAGCAGTTCGATGCCCAGCCTGAGCTGAGCTGTCACTGAGCTGCCAACAGGTGGCAGGATGGCTCAGCTAAAAAATAAAAAATAAAAAATAAAAATGCAAGACTGAATTAGATCAGGGGTGCTTGATAAATATTTGATAGATAATAAATAAATATACACTATCTCTTCTGTTAGAACACATTTTCTAAAAAATTAGCTTATATGCTAATAGGGGAACGATGTCAACATAATGTGGAAGTTGTGTTGGAGTATAATTATAATCTTCAGCATGAGAGGAAAAAGGACTCAATTTGGCTGCTGCAGAGTCAGCAGCCTTTTTAGCTTTATTTTCAGAAAGTTAAAAGTGAAGGTCTTGGGCCAGCCGAGTGGTTGGTTAAGAACACGAGCTCTGAGCAATAGGGTCACCGATTTGATTCCCACCTGGGCCAGTGAGCTGTGCCCAAGCTGAGCTGCCAACAGGTGGCAGGATGGCTCAGCTGGTAAGAGCATGTGCTCCTAACAGGGGTGCCTGTTGGACTCCTGCCCAGGATGGTGGGCTATGCCCACCTGCAACTAAGATTGAACACGGCACCCTGAGCTGAGCTTCCCTGAGCTGCCTACAGGCTGCTGGATGGTGACTGAACTTGGAGCTGAGCTAGCTGTGCCATCCACAACTAAGACTGAAGGACAACAACTTGGCTGTTTCCCTTCCCCAATTCCCCAATAAAATCTTTAAAAAGAAAAAATGAGGGTCTGCACCCAGGGCTTCCTGTCCAAGGAGGTACACCTCCAGCCTTGCATGGTTTTTGCTTCCAACAGATTGCACTTCCTCCTCTGCCCACATTAATGATAGCCTCACTGTCTTAGAACTTCATTTCCATCTGCATCGTCTCAGCTCTATCAAGCCAGAATTTTCTCTCCATTGGTTTCTTGCATTTTTTATTATCCCCTGAGACAGCCTCTAGCCATACCAAGCTGTATGTCTGAACTGTCCAAGTTATCGCTTGAGATATTGTGCTAAAGCTCTGCTAATACAGTTGCATAAGTTTTGAGTGACTGCCCCTAATTCTGTTTTTTCTAAGCCTTGTTAGTTTTAGTGTGTTATTTTGCAAAATGAGAGATTTTCCAGGGAAATGCCTGCACACATAAGGTTGACATGTTACTTTTGTCCATCTTTTCCTTTAGGAACTGTACCCTCCTCATCAGGTAAGTCTATCAATCTATCAATCCCATCCCCCTCATAGACAAACAGGGATGGGCATATAACCCAGGATGGCCAATCAGAATATATCTACTTGACCATGGTAATTGTTTCAGGAATGGACAGACACATGATCCAAGTGGAGCTTATTCCTGGAGCTGTGCTGGAGCTATAAGGAAGAACTCTCTTAGCTCTGGAGCTGTCTTAGACACTAACTGCCTAAAGAATGATGCCATCACAAGAGAAAAGACACACAAATTAAGAATCTAAAGTAAATTATTCATGTTTTGAGGATTTCTCCCATTATTATTTTCCTGGAAACTCTGTCTTTTTTCAAGACTCAATTGTTATTTTATGGTGAAGTGTTTCATGACCATCTCCACTTCCTCCATGGAGGGCTGTGAGCTCCCTTCTCATTCCCACATCACCTTGTACACTTCCCTGCAGAAGCCTTGTTGCATGATTTTGTTAATTGTCTGCTCCTCCCCTTCCCCCACCCTTTGGTGTATTCTTTATGGTAGTAACTTTGCCTTATTCATCTCTATAAACCCAGTATCTAACACAATGCCTAGTACATCATAGGTGCACAGTAAATGTGAGTTGAATGAATGGATGAAGATATGATTCTAATAATACTTATGATCACCTTGCATGAAAAGACACATTGTCTTGGATACACACACAAACACACACACATACACACAAGCAGCAAAAGCATTTAATTGAGACTAAACTTGAAAATAAGATAGCAAGGGAATGCGGAGTAGGGGAGGTTTTCAAAAAAGAGAATAAGTTGGAAAAGAAATATGACCTTATAGACTTAGAGGATAGAGAGAGAAACTGAGGGGTGATATTATTCAGGAAAGTAGGTACAAATAAGGAAGAAAAGGAAAGGAAAACAGATGGGAAAAAATGGAAAGTTTAGAGGTGGAGGTGGGAGGTAGGGGTAGGAAGGCTCTGGATGTTGGATCTTGCAGCTTTCCATTAAGATTAATTTGCTGGGCTGGCTGAGTGGCGCGGCGATTAAGCGCTGGCTTGGGAAGTCAGTGGCCCCGGTTTGGGTCCCACATATGAGGGCCAGTGGCACTGCCCTCAAAAAAAAAAAAGATTAATTTGCTATTGGGTGTCAGGACTGGTACTGGGTTATTGGGACATTGAAATGAATATCATAGTCCCTGCTCATCCTGGGGGTGGGGGAGATCTAGGTTTATAATGGTGGTCAAAAGGCAATGGGATGATGAGGGATGTGTTTTGGGGGGTAGATTGCCCACTTTTCTGAATAGGCAGTGACGTTTCATTCCTTACCCAAGTTGTAGGAAGTACGGCAGCTGAAATACTGTCCTCAAGTTGGGAAAATTCTCCACTCTCTCCCCATCTTTGTTTCTTTCTCTCTGAACTCTGTAATCCCTCACTTTTGATAAGTCTAATGGGATTCTTATTGTACATGTCTTCCTGCCAGCTGATACAATGGAGGCAGGATGGGGGTGTCATAACCTCTGTCCCCTTCCCACTCCCAGCAGTACAAGATAACCTCTACCAGAAAAAAATGTCAGGCCCCAAGGCAGAATCCCTAATCCTTATTTGCTGGAGATATTACTTCTCCTGGCACTCTACGATGCCTTGACTGTCCTGATGAAGCTTGGGTAGGGCCTCAGCTGCTCTTCCCAACAAGATTCAGAATAGGAGGGTGCTCTGCTATGAAGGGTCCCATCATCCTCGCACTTTTCCAGGACCATGGAGGATCTCAGGGGAGAGATTCATAGCCACCTCTGCGAGGAAGCCAACTCCAAGCAGGTGGGAGTGGTTTGTGCATTGGCTGTGGTGAGCAGTAGGGGGATCCCGGGCATAAATACCGACTGTGGGAGGGTATGGGCATTGCCAAATCCAGCTGGCAGGTAGAAACTGTGTCAGATGGGCAGCCCTAGGGTCAAGGAGACCCTGCAAAGTAAGGGCTCCAGGAAAGAGGAGGCCTATGGAAAAGGATACACCTGAGATCTCTCTGGGCTAGGTGGGCTCTGACGCCACCACGAGGGGGAGATAGAAGGTGGCGGGGTTGGGGGGCAGTGCATACTGGAGCAGGCTGGTAGAACCTGAGGGAGGGCCTTGGAGATGCTTGTCCACATGGCATGTGAAACGTGTTTTGAGCTCAAAGGGGCAGCCCAGGGGCAGTGGGTCCTGGGGTGGCGGGGGACAGAGGAGAGGAGAGATCCACGACGTAGGCACTGGTCCTACTCCGGCAGGCGGTTGTCTGGAGGGGCGGGCTTTGCTTGGTGCTCTCTTGCTGGGTGGGCTCTGGCGCCGCCGCCTGGGGGCGTCTGCCAGAGAACCCGGGTGATAGTGGCGGCTGGAGACCGCCTCCCAGCGCGCGGCCCGCTACCTGCGCGGGGCGGGGAGAGGGGCGCACTGCGCGAGAGGCGGGTGCCGAGCGCGTGAGTCACTCCGCTCCCCTGGGTTCGGAGCGGGACTTCGCCTACTGCCTGGGTCTGCATTTCATCTCTAGCTTTAGCGACTCACCCACGAATCCTGGTACCCTCCGGAGGCTGGACCAGCCGCCTTTCCGTCTGGGTAAGTTTCTCATTTTTGGATGCCTCGTGCATGGGTGATTCGGCAAGAGGAGGATCTCCCAGTCTGTGTCTCTGTCAGCCTTTGCTCCCTCCCTCTGATTCTCTCCAATGGAGACAGAAAGTTAGATTTTTAAAACGCAACAGAGAATATCAAATCTATGCTCAGACCCCAAACAAGCCAAACTCTGGGGCCATATTCTTAATTTCCCATGTACCTTCAAATGTCTGGATGCGGCGTTTATGGGGCTAGGAGTGTTTGATTTGTTTGGTGTGTTTCCTTCCTCCCCCACTTTCTTCTTGGGTGAGTCTTAGAGGTTGGGGATTGGGGGAAGCTAGAGGGCTGGGCTAGAACCCTTGGCCAGGGCGGTGTCCTCCTTCTTGGTGAGGTGGCATATGTTTTACTGTAGCCTGAGTTGGGATCTTGAACAACCCTCCTCAGCTCAGGACATGCCAGAGCTGTATATAAATCTCATTACCACTGACTGAATCAAAATGTTTTGGAGGCACAATGAATGTGAATGTCATGATAATGTTGAAACAATTCATTGAACTCTGTTGGATATTTTATTTTTAATGTATTGCAGGAAAATTTTAGATTGCTGCTGGTCTTATTTTCTTTATTTTCAGAGGTGCTTCCAAACCTGTTATTTCCCTTGCAAGAAAATCAATAAAGACCTATTCTGTTTCTTATAAGGACGTAATAATACAAAGCTACATGTTAGTTTTCCTTTTCCTCTACCAGTGTGTGTGTGCATGTGTGTGCGTCTGTGTAGGGTGCGCTTCCACTAACTGCCTTTAGAAAAATCAATGTGAGGATGAGTCCCCTTTTCTACCACTAAGCACAAGTGTTCCTGTAACTATTAAATAGGTATTAATTATTGCTGCCGTTTGTGCTTATAAGTAGCAGAGGAGAGAACCTCCTAGAATTCCTGCATTTGTGGCTAATATTGATGACTGAATTGCTTTATCAATATTGTTTGGTTTGCTGCAGCGTTAGCAGGTGGTATTAATTTACAGTACAATTCTTTTGCTCTAGGCAAACATCCTTGCTGATAGGAGAGGGCACCCAACCACATCGTTATCGTGCTTTGTGGGTGAGAGGAAGCTGGGTGGGGGAAACTTTCCCGGCAGTTGATCATGAGTCTCCTATCATAAACTGCTGTTTCCTGAATTATTCTGTTTATAGTCTGTGGTTATAGAAAAGACCTTCCCCCTCCCACCCTGGGAAGAAAATTAATAGAACCTTACATGTTTAATTTGATCACACGGATAACTTGATAGAGTTGTATGGAAGCTTTTATGATTCTCTTTTCCAAAGCTCTTTCCAGGGAGCACCCCCGACTGAATTAGGTTTCCCACCTCTCTGGTGACATGATGTCTCTGCCTATCTTCATGCTTACTGTCTTGTGACTCTTGTGTTACATACGAGTCTCCCTCACGATAGTAAAATTTCTTGAAAGGCAGAAGTAATGTCTTACTCATTTTTGTATCTCTGGAGCCTACTAAAGTGGGTCTGTTGAATGAATAAATGAATTCAGCAGTCCAGATTGGGTTTACCATTTCCTGAACACCATCTGGACATGCTTTTTCTTCACTCCTTGAAAATGATCCTAATTCAG
The DNA here is from genome assembly GCA_033961575.1 of Aselliscus stoliczkanus. Classification (NCBI taxonomy): domain Eukaryota; kingdom Metazoa; phylum Chordata; class Mammalia; order Chiroptera; family Hipposideridae; genus Aselliscus; species Aselliscus stoliczkanus. The sequence continues at coordinate 108,393,110 of CM066737.1, forward strand.
ATACTCTCAACATGTGTCAGACTCCACTGTGTTGTAACTAAATAAGAATTTGACAAATATGGACGATATCTACAGAGGGTGCCAAAAAAATGTATACACATTTTAAGAAAGGAAAAAACTGTATTAAAATTGTAATACTCGATATATACTGATAACAAAAGATGAATACAAGTCACGTTTGACTTCTGCAATTACAAGAGGTGCTCCGCATAATTTTAGTACAGTTATTTCCTTTCTTGAAATGTGTATACATCCTCTGTGTATATTAATTGTGACTTCTCTTTCTTTTTTTTTGCTGCATACACTAGAGAAGCCAACTAAAAGTGGCTTTAAATAGAGAAGGCTGACAGTAGAGGAACACAAGTTGGTTCAGTGGCCCAGAGATGTCAGGGTTCTACGTCAGTGCCTTACCCTCATGGTTTCAAGATGGCTCTAACAGCTTAGAGATTACATTCTTACTCCGTGCTCAAAGGGAGGAAATGGTTGAAATGTGTAGAATAATTTTCCTCATGTAACTTTCTCTTATCAGAGAAGAAATATCTTTCCCCAAAGTTACCCAACAGACTCCCTTGTATCTCATTGGCCAGAGCTGGGCCACATAGTAATCCTTAGTGGCAAGGGGGGGATGGGAAAGTGAGTATCCAGCTTTTCATCGTCTACTGTAGAAGGGAGGTGAGGGAGGAGGGCTTGGAGATGGCTTTGGGGAGCTAACCAGCAAGTCTGTGAGATTGTCATGAAAATGGTTCTATTTTAACCTGTGACTGTATTAATGATTAGTCCAAGTAAAATTAAATATTAATGTAGCAAAAACACATTCAGAACAGCCCCCCCACACACAACGTGTGTGGTATTTTAAGGGGGCTAAATAATCACTTTTGTAGAGCGTGTTTTACAGACTGCTGCTAAAGTATGTACACACACATGTAATGTTACTGTGCTACATAGGATCCGGCTACTTGTATGCTAGTCCAAAAATCAGGAGACAAGATTGGTGGAAAGAAAAGCAGGTTATTCCAAAATGCCAGCATTAAGGGAAGACAGTGGGCACCTTGTTATAAAGACTGCCCTCCCTCTCTTAATACCAAAAGGTTTTATAGGCATGCAAGGAGGGGTGGAACAAAGAAAAGTTGGTCAGGGAGTTCCTGGGGGAAAAAGGCACTTCCTAGAGGCTGGTTTGTTTCAGGGATAGGAGTGGATCTTATGCAGATGTAAAAACTTTCAAGTCAGTGTCCTGGAAGTTTCTTTGAGGAACTAGGGTAATTGAGCCTGGTCTGCATAAGGCCTGGAGTAAACAGGATCTTAGTAAATGTAGAGTAAACAGAGTTGTTAAGGTTGGCTGAAGGGAAGGGCAGCAAAGAAAAAAAAACTTTAAAAAAAATCCCAAGCTAAACTACAATATTAAATTACACTAAAGGTTTAAATCTCAAAATAAACGATATGGTGCCACCCTTACAGTAATGTATATATCAACTATATTCAATATGGGTCAGATCATCCAGCTCCTGGAACAGAATACACAGTCAATAAGTAGTTATCCTGTGAGTAGGCTACAGGAATACCTTGGAGATATTGCGGGTTTGATTCCAGACCACCTTAGTAAAACGAGTATCACAATAAAGTGAATCATAATCATTTTGCTGGTGGAGGGTCCTGCCTTCAATTTGTAAAAAAAAAAAAAAAAGCAACATCTGTGAAGCGCAGTAAAATGAAGCACAATAAAACAAGGTATGCCTGTAGTGAGTTTGGGAGCTTCACAACTACACAGGGACACGTGAAAGGGTTTAGCAAGAAAAAACTCATTAGTGGTTTGGCAGCTAGGCCCTGAAATGCTGGTTTCCACAACCTTCGAGTCTTATTTGGATCCGAGGAACCTGAAGGGCAACTTAACAGGAGGAACAAGAACATAAGGAGAGGTAGTGGGTACTGACAGTTTAGGTCAACAGATTTTCTTTGGGGGCTTTCTCTATATCTGTACTGTGGAAGATGTACTACAAAAAATGTTCAAGGTGACAGTAGTGCATGCACACACACACACAGACAGTTGATGCATGAAACGAAGAGAGCATATATCACTGCCAGCTATCTTGAGTCTCCTTCCCGGTATGAGTCCTGAAATACTACACAATGTTTGGGGACATAATGATGGGAGATCAGCTAAGTATCAAGAGATTGAAATTAACAATCACAGGACCCTGGGTCTTAGATTTCTCACCAGTCAAAAGAATGAAGTAGACTATCAGTGGTTCTCAAACTGTGTTGCATTTTACAAATCACCTGAAGGGCTTTTTTTTTTTTTTTGAGGGCAGTGTTACAGGCCCTCATATGTGGGACTGAACCGGGGCCACTGGCTTCCTAAACCAGCGCTTAACCACCGCGCCACTCGGCCGGCCCACCTGGAGGGCTTTTTAAAAATCCGTATATATGGGCTGATTACTCAGACTACTTAAACTGGAACCTCTGGGAACGGGACCCAGGTATCAGGATTTTTAAAACTCCCCAGATGAGGGCCGGCCGAGTGGCGCAGTGGTTAAGCACTGGCTTGGGAAGCCAGCGGCCCCGGTTCGGGTCCCACGTATGAGGGCCAGTGACACTGCCCTCAAAAAAAAAAAAAAAAACTCCCCAGATGATTCCAATATGCACCTGAGTTTGGGAACTATTGGTTTGATCAGGCTACCATAACAAAGTACCACAGACTGGATGACTTAAATAACAGAAATTAATTTTTTTCACAATTTTGGATGATAGAAGTCCAAAATCAATGTGTCGGCAGGGTTGGCTTATTCTAAGTTCTCTTTCCTTGGCTTGTATTGGGTTGTCGGAAAAGTCATGACGTATTTTTTTCTGTTTTTCGTTACAAAAATGCGTCATGACGTTTCCAACAACCCAATATATGGCTGCCTTCTCGCTGTTTTCACATGGTCTTTTGTCTGTGCATGTCTGTCCCAATTTTGTGTTATGAGGACACCAGCTGCATTGGATTAGGGCCCAGCCATATGACTTTGCCTTAATAACTTTGCCTTAATTACCACTTTAAAGGCCCTATCGCCAAGTATAGTCAAATTCCGAGGTACTTGGGGTTAGAATTTCTACATGAATTTGGGGAGAGGATGCAATTCAGCCCATAACAGGAACCGCTGAACAAGTGCAGCGCTTCTCGAACTTTAGTGTGCATATAAATCACCTAAAGACCTTTTTCTAATTCAGATACCCAATTCACAAGTCTGGATGGGGTGTGAGATTCTGTAGTTCTAACAAACTCCAGGTGATGTCAGTGCTGCTAGTCCATAGATAATACTTTAAATAGCATGGTTCTGAAGCTCTAGCAGGCATTCGAATCACCTGGAAAACTTGTTAAAAGGAAATTGCTGGGTCCTGGCCTCAGAATTTCTGATTCAGTGGATTTGGGGTAGGGCCCAAGAATTTGCATTTCTAACAAGTCCCTGGGTGATAGTGATACTGTTGGTCTAGGGATAGTACTTTGTGAACCACATATCTCTGACATTTTGACACTATGGTTTTGGGAGAGTCTAGTTCATTACTTATACCTTTGTATGTGAAGTTTATCTGTAGTATTTGCTATCGAAATTGCTGATCATGTTGCACTTTTCCTTTTGCCAAGCTTAATTTTTCTGCTCACAGGACAAAGGATGAGGAAATGGGAGAAAATGCTGCATTGAGATCTCTTTTAATCTCTTACACAAATTGACGTGAATGAATATAGAGCCTACACGTCAGCCCATTTGTCTCTATTCATGTTTCTTCTACAATCACAGAGCTAAATTGCAGCTTGCTCTTACACGAGCTGAAAGATGATTTCAAGAGACTAGTTGCTTGCTTCTCATATGTGAATTTTTTTGAAGGTTTAACTTGTCGAGATTGTACAATCTCAAATTTCTCAAAACACATTACATTACTATAATTTAATCATTTTTATTTCTATATGAGACCAACAGTGAGCTACATCAAACAATATTCTCTCCAAAATAATTGGAGATAGGAAAATAATTGGCCTGCTATTTGAGAGTTAAATTAGTAAAAATTCATGTTCTGTGGATAGTACTCATGGGAATAAAACGAGACGGCCTGTAAATGTGAGACTAAATGGTTTAGAATCATCCAAAACTTTAAGCTAGTAATCTGGGTATAATCTCAAGAATTGATTTGTATTTTATAAAATAGAAATCTAGCAAAAATAATAGATTTTTTTTTTTGGTTGACTGTTGTGTGCTGGTTACAGCTGTAGTAAGTACCTCATTTAACCCTTGTAACAAATCTATAATATATCAGACGTGTGTGTCAGCTATCTATTGCTATAATAATGCTGCATAACAACCAGCCACAAAGTCTCAGCATATGACAGTACGCATTTATTGCTTATGTGTCTAGGGTCAGCTGGGGGTTGGCTACACTGCATTGCTGATCTTGGCTGGGATTGCTCACCTGTTGGTGTTACCTGGATATTGATCTAGGGCTAGGCAAACCTTGGAGTAACGGGTATGCCTGGGTTCTGTTTCATATGTCTCTCATCCAACAGCAGTCTACCCAGTCAAGTTCTGCAGTATCAGAGGATGTAAGAGAGAACAAAGGCCTAGACTCATAACTGTCATATCATCACTTCCACCTTATTCTGTTGGCCAAAGCAAGCCACATGGCCATGCTGAGTCAGAGTGGGAGGGCCCTACGAAGTTACATGGCAAAAGGCGTGGATGCTGGGAGAGGTGAAGGATAAGGGCCATCTTTTGCAATCTGTCATGGAGGAAAAAAGAAAGTTGAGAAACATTAAATAACTTGTCCACATCACAGTACCTATGAGAGATGAAGCCACAAAAGCAACTTTGATTCCAAAGCTTAACACGCTTTCCTTCATACCATATTACTTTTGTACTTTTTATTGTACTCTGTTTAGAGAATAACTATGTCAACAAAAGGTATATGGTCAGCCTAGAGGATAAAAAATTATCTTTGTATATTAAGTCACAATTGAGATTTTATACACACACACATATATAAACATTATTATGTTATGTTATATTTTTCTATTTGCTCAATTTAAAGCATTTTATGTTGATTTTAATTTTTATTAATTTATTATGTCTGTATATGAAACAACCCAAATATTTCCATTTTAAACTTAAATATGGATTTAACCTGTAATATAATAAATCTTTTAAACAAAGATAAAAGCAAATTTCTTGCTGCCCCATTTACTCTGGGGCTGTTATGAAAAGAATGGGTCTTGGGCTGGCCGAGTGGAGCGGTGGTTAAGCGCTGGCTTGGGAAGCCAGTGGCCCCGGTTCGGGCCCCACATACGAGGGCCAGTGATACTGCCCTCAAAAAAAAAAAAAAAGAATGGGTCTTGCTAAAGTATACCCTCACTTATGACTTTTCCAGAGTGATGCTAGGTGTATAGGGCCTCTTCAGAATGGATTTGCCAATGCCATAAGTGTTTACCCTCATGGTTTTCATACATTTTCCACATTCCTGGTGAATTTTCCAGCATTTGATAGTGCACCTCCCAGCACTGTTCAAGGAACAGGTTACCTGTCATGTTTCCAGCCTAATCATATGACCCACCACATTAGATAAGCTAAGTTGTAGAGATGGATGCGATGAGGCTGTTAGAGCCCAATTCCATTAAACATTTGAATTGTGTAACGAATTCTGTTTCTCCTGATTTCATGCTCAGCAATCAACCTTATGAATTCCCATGTTCATTGCCTTCAGGGTGTCTGGTTTGCCCAAAAGTTATATTTCTCATTGTCAATTACTAAGCTACTATTCTGAAGTGCTGTGAATGTGAGTCAGCATGCAGCACCTTCAAGCCTGATAAATGCAGAGACACTGATAAGATCTGAGGATGTACTGCTCAATGCTAGGCCTGGTGATGATGAGTCACCAAAGTGAATTAATACTAGCTAGCATTTATTATGATTTTCTGCATACCAGGCACTGTGCAGTTTTATTAACATGATCTCATTTAGTCCTTACAACAACTTTGTGAGGTAGTACTTTTATTTCCATTTTACAGATAGGGAGACTGAGGTATAGATTAAAAACTTGCTTTCAATCCAATGACTACTTGGGCAGACTTCTAGTTGCCACCCAATATCCTTTTTCACCTTCTCCTTTAGTGACAGAATCCAGTTTTATTCCTGGTGGCGATTCACCTAGTGAACAGTCTCTGTTACCCAACATCTCTTACATTACGGTATGATCCTATGACTGAGTTCTGCCTGTGAAAAATAATTGTTATGTTGTGTAAGGACTTCTAGGAAGTCTGCCTTGAGAATCGACTTGGCTGGAAGGAGGGCCCTTTCCATACCTCCTGGCTACTCCAGCTGCTAGCCTGGATTGGAGGTATGATGGCTAGAGCCACCTTGGACTATGGAGTGACCTCTTGGATGTACAGCAGTATTGAAGTTCTTAGAAGGGTAGAAGAAGGGATTTGGGTCTGTGAAGACACCATAGAGCTACTGTGCCAGTTCCATTCCAGAGATCTTTACTGCTTCCGGAAGATATTAGTGTTCTCTCAGTAAAGAAAGGTAGGGATGGCTATTAGGTAGAGAGTGGACAGTGTTTACACACTATGTGCCAAATGCCTAAATATATTTTTTTAAAGATTTTATTGGGGAACCGGGGAAGGGGAACAGACAAGTTGCTGTCCTTTTTTGTTCTTCAGTCTAGTTGTGGAGGACGTTGCTTCACTGCCAAATGCCTAATATTTGAACTGTGATAGATATGTGATTGAGTTCTAACCCCACCACTTAGTAGCTATGTGTATTGGGCACATTTTGTACCTCACTGTATATCCTTTTAGCCCACCATTTAGTCAAGTCATTGATCCAATAACCAGTTTCATGTGGGTATACTCGGATAGTACATTGCCTTAGCCTCACATTGAATATTTCACTTTCCATCCCTGGATTTCTTTGGTGTTTCAACATAGAGGCCTGTTGGAACCCCCTGGACTCCCTGACACCCACATATGTGTATTATGGAACGTGAGAGTTAAAAGCCCAAGAGTCAAATCTTCACTAACGTGGGGTACGAGCCAGGGATACAAGTTCCCCTTTTCCATTCTTGGCCACATAATTCTGGACTGCATTTTAGTATTGTTTGCTTCTAAGAGGTTCTCAGAGGGGCTAAGCATGATTAAGCTCCAGTTGTCTATAGTTGTGGCCAACTCAAAAATAGACTCTGTATTGATTTATTGATTTTTCTTCTTTTCCTATTCCCTTTCCTCAATTCCTTCTATTCCCTGGAATCAGTTCTCCCACCTCTGCACCAAAAAAAAAAAAAAAAGAAAAGAAAGAAAAGAATAGTAAAAGAAAAAAACTGCTTGCTTGCACACAAACCCTTGTCCCAGGCTCTGTTTAAGGGAGAACTCAGTTTAAGACATTGTATAACCTTGAATTAAGTTTTATTGGTAGAACTTTGGCAGTTGCTGACACTTTATACCCCTTAGATAGTGAAGCAGTGTACTATCTGCGGTATACAAAGATGACAACACATTATGAAATTTGGTAGTATCAAGTACGTATTGGTATGGATGTGGATCAATAGGAATTGATATACCTTGTTGATGGGAGTACAAATTTGGGGAAAATGTTTTGGAAAAGAAAACTTGGCACTATCCGTGAAATTGAACATCCACATACTCGGTGATCTAGCAGTTTTATTTCCAGGTATAACCCCTAGAGCAGAGGTCGACAAACTGTGGCTCACGAGCCACATGCGGTTCTTTGGGCATGTTCTATCTCAAAAGTTTGCCGACCCCCAGAAAAGCCAATCCTTCCTCTCACAACAATTTAAAAATTATTTGAGACCCATAAATATATTTTTTACATGATCACCATTATGTGACTAATATCCTTTAAAATTTTTATAAATGAAACTGTGATAGTTTTATTTTCATTTTCAATTTTACTTCAGAGCCACATGTACATACCCAAAGAGCCGCATGTGGCTTGTGGGTCACAGTTTACTGACCGCTGGCGGCTCTTCCATCTCAAAAGTTTGCCGACCCCTGCCCTAGAGAAATTCTTATGCATGTGAACAGCAACTCTCCTTAGGGATGTCCTTTGCAACATGGTTCATAATATAAAAATACCAGAATAACCTAATTGTTTTTTGTTGTGAAAAATAAAGATTTTGATGTTTATTATTTCACAACAAAATAAAAATTAATTAACTGCTGTTATATGCAGGAACATAGATGCATATTAGAAACAAAATATTGAATGAAAAACTAAGTCCCCAAAGATTTCATGCAGTTGGGCATAATTTTTCTAAGCCCTGAACCAAAAAATACTAAACAATACACTGTAACTAATCATACATACATACATTTCATGATAAACTATAAAGCAAGGAAAACCCAGTGTTCAGGCTAGTGCTTTCCTCTGATGGGGAGACAGGGATAGGATAAGGCACGTAGATACAATGGATGCACTAGCATTAGTAATGTTCTAAGTCTTGAATTGGGTGATGGGGTCATCGAGGTGCATTTATTCTTTATAATTTATTTAAATGCAATATAGGTTCTTTTGTATATATAATATCAGATATTATATAACAATTTTTTTAAAAAATGAACCACCAACAAAGATGCTGTGATAACAAAAACATAGCTTTCAGAGTCAATGTGAGTACAATATTTTCATCATGTGATGTGTTTTTTCCCTTTGCGTTCCCATGTGTGTATTGTAATCAATTAGAATGGCAGTGTTGGGCTGGCCGAGTAGTGCGGTGGTTAAGTGCTGGCTTGGGACGCCAGCGGCCCTGGTTTGGGTCCCACACATGAGGGCCAGTGATACTGCTCTCAAAAAAAAAAATAGAATGGCAGTGTACAAGATTCAGTTTTCCTTATGGCCCTGAAGGGTCGTGTCCTCAGTATATTTAGAAAATAACAGTGTGTTGTGTCCCACCCATGGTTCCTGTATGTCCTGAGGCTTCTCACTTCTCTCTGCTGTGCATCATCCAGCTGCGATTTTACTGCTGGTCTCAGCACAGCACTCATTGGCGCAATCCCCCTTGTTTCTGTGCTCTGTGTCTGTATGTGTTTGCACTTGCACAAGTGCACACACACACATTGGGAGGTAGTATAATATAGGGAGTAGTGAAACTACTAACATGATATTTCTCTTTATAGTTTCAAACCTACTCCTTGCTTCCCTTGGCAATGCTACCACACAAAGCTGTAAAGTTGTACCAGATTTTAAACTGTAGGACAGGGTTTATAACCTTTAAAATACTTTTGTGCCACAGACCCTTTGATGAAGCCCATGGCCTCCTTCTCAGAATAGTAGTTTAAATACATAAAATCAAACACACTGGATTACAAAGGAAAAAACCTATATTGAAATACAATGATCAGAATATTAAAAAAAATTTGTTGTATAGTAATATATGTATTTCTTTATTAGCTTATTAAACAACAAGTTAGTGGTGGGTCTAATGACCACCCAAATTTTAAAGTAGAAATAAGCATCAAGGATATTTCACAATATCTGCAGTAACTGTAATGAGACATAAAAAATACCTATGATTTTTTTTGGTAACAAAGTCACAGATGCTAAAATACTATTGCAGTTTGTTGCCTACATTTATGTGAAGTACTAAATTTCAGTTATAGATTAGTAAACATAAGGATGTAATTTTTTTCCCATCCAAGTTCATGGACCCTCTAAATTCTATCCATATACCCTTGGGGTCCATAGACCCCACCTCCAGAAGCTTGCTTTAAGCAAAACAAAAAAAGATTACAACAGATGAAGGAAATAATTATAAGTGAATACCCAATGTTATTGAAGCTACAGTCCATAAGAAAAGCACTTATTGGGCCGGCCAAGTGGTGCATTGGTTAAGAGTTGGCTTGGGATGACAACTCTGAGCAGCAGGGCCCCGGTTTGGATCACACATGAGGGCCAGTGACGCTGCACCCTCTATAGCTAAGATGGTGAACAACAGCTCGTCCTGCAGCTGGGCTGCTGTGAGGCGACGGCATAGGCTGCAGTGGGGCTGGCCGGCAGGTTGCGTGCGCTTTTGTGAGCTGCCACGAGTGGCCATCCAATGGCCAGCCAGCGACTGCCTCACCCAGGAGGAGCGCAATGATAATACCAACATGGGCTGGTGAAGCGATGTCCTCCACAACTAGACTGATGAACAGAAAGGACAGCAACTTGTCTGTTCCCCTTCCTCAATTCCCCAGTGCTGTTCCCCTCCCCCAATTCCCTAATAAAATCTTCTTTAAAAAAAGAAAAGCACTTAGCACTTATTTCTCATACTCCATGGGATGTGGGGGTGACATGGAGGGTGGGGGCTAGGACATCCCAATTCCCATTCTTACCTTATAGACCTCTGTGAGAAGACCTTACTCTTCAATACCCTGTAGACAAGTCTCCCTACTTCCTTTAGGAAATCCTGCCTCGGTCTCAGAGGAGTTGGTCTTCCCTTTGCATTTATCAGTCTCCCTTCTCTATTCTGTTTTCCCCACTAAGAGCCGTTCACCTTCAAATAACTCTCCAGTGACTCCCACATAACAATGCAGGGTGGGCTTTCACTCCCTAACTCTCTTTGAGGCCTTTCCACTGTGGTGAGTTGTAGTAAGCAGAACACACTCACCCCTCCTAACTCTCCAGTAAAAACACCTATTCTCTTAAAGAGCAGCCCCCCTGTGCTGTCATCTGCTGCTCCTCTATTTTTATTTTTTTTTTAGCTGAGCCATCCTGCCATCTGTTGGCAGCTTAGCAGCAGCTCATCTCAGGCTGGGCATCGAACTGTTGTTGCTCAGAGCTCAGCTCTCACTCTTGAGCGAACTCTTAACGAACTCAGCCACTCAGCTGGTCCCCAAAACACTTATTCTCAAAGATAATTCAGTCTTAGAACATAGGGAAAAAGAAACATTTTCCCAACTGCCTCCTAAATTAAAAGGCTGCTTAAGTTGTGAAGCTTGTATTGTACAATTATTATGCAGATCAGGGATAGTTCTTTATTCATCCCACAGCCCCTTTCAAATGGGCTCATTAGTGAGCTACAGACTTTTTTTGTAACGTCCACGGTTTAACGTTTATTATGATTCATGAAAACCCAGAAAAAATCAAAATTTATCATGAAAGTTGTAAGTGATAAGATTTGGGGGATTTTTATATGGAAAGGTTTCAACTTCATTTCATGAATCAAGAAAACTTCATTTAGTACCCACTTGCATTATAGCTTTTGTTCACTTATTCTTAGCATTGACTTTTTTTCTGTTTTTGTTTGTTTTATTGAGATGAAATTCACATAGAACAAAATTAGCTATTTTAAAGTGAAGAATTCATTGGCATTTAGTATACTCACAATGTTGTGCAACTATTACCTCTACCTAGTTCAAAAACATTTTCATCACCCTGAAAGGAAATCCCATAGCCATTAAGCATCACTCGCCATCTTCTCTTCTCCTTCTAAGCCCTTGGCAACCACCAGTGTGCTTTCTGTATCTATGGAGATAGCTATTCTGGATATTTCATATAAATGGAATTGTACAACATGTGACCTTTCTGTTTGGCTTCTTTCATTTAGAATAATGTTCATCCTCATTGTTTCATTGTATGGATATTCCACATTCTGTTTGTCCATTCATCTATTGATGGACACTTGGTTTGTTCCCACCTTTTGGTTACTGTGAATAATGCTGCTACAAATATTTATATACCAGCAAATGTTTGAACAGCTGTTTTCTTTTTCATTTTAATTTTTTAGATTTCTATTAAAATACAGCTAACGTACAATATTAAATTAGTTTCAGGTGCACACCATAGTTATTCAACATTTATATACCTAAAGAAATGATTATGGTAAGTCCAGTAACCATCTGACACCATACCATGCTATCACGATATTATTGAGTATATTCCTCATGCTGTACATTACATCCCATGACTTATTTGTTTTATACCTGGAAATTTGGACCTCTTATTCCCCTTCACCTTTTTTGCCACCTTTTTAATTTTTCAATTATGGTTGACACTCATTATTTTATATTAATTTCAGGTGTGTTGCATACTGGTTAGACATTTATATAGTTTAATAAGTGATCCCTCTGACTAGTCTAGTCCTCACTTGGCACCATACATATTTATTACAATATTTATTGACTATATTTCCTATGCTATACTTCACATTCCCCAGGACTATTTTGTAACTACCAATTTGTACTTCTTAATCTTTTCACCTTTTTCACCCAGCCAGCCATAGCCCCTCCCATCTATCACCCCAACAAATCTAGTACCCATTTGACACCATACATAATTAGTACATATTGTTGACTATATTCCTTATGCTATACCCCACATCCCCATGACTACTGGGTAACAACCAATTTGTACTTCTTAATCCCTTCCTTTTTTTATCCACTTGCAACACCCTTCCCATCTGGCAACCATCAAAATGTTCTCTCTACGAGTTTGTTTCTGTTTCACTAATAAGTGAAATCATATGACATTTGTCTTTCTCTGTGTAACTTACTACACTCAGCACAATACCCTCTAGGTCCATTCAAGTTGTTGCAAAATTTCATTCTTTTTTATGGCTCAGTAACATTCCATTGTACATATGTACCACCTCTTCTTTATCCATTCATCCATCCAGGGATACCCAGGTTGCCTTCATATCTTGGTTATTGTAAATTGTGCTACAATGAACATATCGATGTATGCAACCCCTCAAAATGGTGTTTGGGGATGCTTTGGATAAATAACCGGAAGTGGGATTGCTTAGGCCTTATTTGTCTCTTGTTATAGCCTTTGTTTTAAAGTCTACTTTGCATAGTATAAGTATTGCTACTCCAGCTTTTTTGTTTGTTTCCATTTTCATGAAATATCTTTTTCCATCTCTTTACTTTCTGTCTGTGTCTTTCAATCTGAAGTGAGTGTCTTGTTTTCTTATCCATTCGGCCACCCTATCTTTCAATTGATGCATTTAACCTATTTACATTGAAAATAATTGCTGATAGATATGCAGTTATTGCCATTTGATTCATATATATATTCATATATATATATGAATATGAATATATATATGAATATGTATATGAATATATGTATATTTCATCTTAAAGAAGTCCCTCTAAAATTTCTTGTAATCCTGGTTTGTGGATGAACTCCTTTACGTTTTTCTTGTCTGGGAAGCTCTTAATCTGTCCTTTGATTTTAAATGATAGCCTTGCTGGGTAGAGTAGTTTTGGTTGTAGATCCTTGCTTTTCATCACTTTGAATATTTTGTGTCAATCCCTGTGGCCTGTAAAGTTTTTGCTGAGAAATCAGCTGACAGTGTTATGGGAGCTCCCTTGTAGGTAACTAACTGCTTTTCTCTTGCTGCTATTAATGTTCTTTTTTTGTCTGTACCCTTTGGCATTTTAATTGCAGTGTATCTTGGTGTGGGCCTCTTTGGGTTCGTCTTGTTTGGGACTGTCTGTATTTCCTGGGCTTGAATATTCATTTCATTCTCCAGGTTAGGGAAGTTTTCTATCATTATTTCTTCAAATAGGTTTTCAATTCCTTGCTTCTCTCTTCTCCTTCTGGTATCCATATGATGCAAATGTTGATATGCTCAATATTGTCCCAGAGGCCCCTTAAACTGTCCTAATTTTTTTTGAATTTTTTATTGTTTCTTTTTTCTGTTTTGATTGGGTGTTTTGATTGGGTGATTTATTTTCTAAATCGCTGATTTGATCCTCTGCTCTATCTAATCTGTTGACTCCCTTTAATGTATTCTTCATTTCAGTTCGATGCCCAGCCCGAACCGAGGTGAGCTGCTGTTGAGCTGCCAACAGGTGGCAGGATGGCTCAGCTAAAAAAAAAAAAAAAATTCTTAGTTGAAATCAACCAAATCCTTTCTGCCTAGTTTAAGCAGAAGAGTTTATTTGGAGGTATCAGGTGGTCGGGTGTTTCTGGCCCTAATTTTCCCTACCTTTGCCCATGCCTTTTGGACATGTGACTTGACAGTTATTTTCACTAAAGGAGAATACTTCTGTGTCCCTTATTCTGAGGTTGACCATGAGAATCGCTTTGACCAATGAAATGTTGGTAGATATGCTGCATGGCAAGGCTTAAAAAGCATTTGCATGTTTATACTTTGTTCCTACTCCTGTGTCATTTGCAAGAGAGCATGCCAGGGCTAGCCTGCTGGAGGATGAGATGCCTGTGATGCAGAGCCGTGGCATTACAGTAGTCCCAATTGAAGCTATCCTGGTTGGCTCACAGGCAGTTGACCCCCAGACCTGTGGGTGAGCTCAATTGCAGCTGACCCCACATACCCAAGCAAGCCCAGTCCAGCCTCCCTGAACCCTACAAATTCATGAGCTAAATAAATGCTTATTTTGTATGTCACTGAAATTTTTGTTTTGTTATGCAGTATTATTGTGTCCATGAGTAACTGATACTGGTAGTTTACAGCATCCCTGGGAGGGCCAGAGAGCCTAGTTTGGATGTTAGTTGGCCAGGAGAACTGCCAACTCCACCACAGGACGTTTCTAGCAGAAACTTCTTTCCTATGGTCTCCTAGTACTCAGCACCTGTGATGCTACAGAGTAGAAATAACCTTCACCAGCTTTTCCAGAGGAACCAAATACCTCCCCAACTCACTGTGTACAAGAATCACCAATATTCCTCACCTGGTTTATTTCCTCATTCTAGTCCTCCTGTAGACACATCTGACTGGTAGGCTCTAAATCACACTAGAACCTTAGCTATGAGGGCATCTGGCAGATGTGTTGTTTAGCTTTCTAATCTCTGCAGTACAAGAGGACCTGCTAAAAGGGGTTTGGAGTAAGTGTGAATGAGTCTCTCCAGTATCTACCACAGAGGCATAGACAAAACATCCCGATTCCCTGATTGTCTGTCATCTCTGCATAGGAATGGTCAAGGTGTCGACACTCCCAGGACTTGAAACTTTGTGGGGAGGAGTTCTGGACTCTTTAATTGCTCTAGAGCAGGAGTTGGCAAACTGCAGCTCACAAGCCACATGCGGCCCTTTGGGTACGTTCCATTTCAAAAGTTTGCCGACCCCTGGAAGAGCCAACCCTGTCCCTCACAACAATTTAAAAATTATTCGAGAGCCATAAATATATTTTTACATAATCACCATTGTGTGAATAATATCCTTTAAAATTTTTATAAATGGAACTATAATAGTTTTGTTTTTATTTTCAATTTTACCTCAGAGCCACAGTTCGCTAGCCGCAGTTTGCTGACCCCTGGTGGCTCTTCCGTCTCAAAAGTTTGCTGACCCCTGCTCTAGAGCAAACTTGCTACGTGCAGTCTTAGCTCCAGGAAAGCAGTTTGGTTCTGATATTGTTGACTGAAGATACTGCCTTTTCCTCCTTGGCATCTGGCAGAGTGAGTAGCATGAGAATAATTCCAGGTGAAGCAACACTTTAATTACACTGGACACTTTAAACATGGAGTTTCATTCCCATTTCACTTTTTCTGTAATGAGTCAAAAGGCACAAGCAAAGAAAGGTATATAGAAAAGCATAGTCATGCTCTTATGTGAGGAAGATATAAAGGAATAAATACATCTCTGTCTGTGTCCATCCCCTACACTCATATGCCAATTCCTTTGACCTAAGTACACTAAATACTAAAGGGTTACAGCATTAGCCTGATCAATTTTAACCTCACCCTTACCCTTTAACCCAACTCCCACCACAAGCTAGAATGGCCCTCTGAAGTGGCTGGTCTGGATCATGTGGCAGTTACTGATTGATAGAAGACATTTCTACCAAATGAACAGGCTTTAGGTGTAGGTGTATTTATTTGTAGACTGCGATTTGTGAACTTGGCCACATGAAATCTTTATTTGTTCTTTTTTATCCTCTGAAGACCTTGTTCCAACTAAATATTTACTTGAACATTTTGGTGACCTTTTTTTGTGTTTCAGATTTAATGGGAAAAACCATTCAATTAATAGGCATTGCTAATGCTGCAAACACTGAAAAAGATTGAACATGTCAGAAAATTGCAATTGTGCAGTATTTTAAGGGATGAATTTTAGTATATCTGGGTAAAAAAATTAAGTATTCATCTGTATAGCTAATATCTGGACCATTGACTAGTTACCAGTAAGAGTAGGAGTAAACACATCTGAATATATGTGTGTGTGTGTGTGTGTGTGTGTGTGTGTGTGTGTGTGTGTATATGTATATATATGCTTCAGAACAGCATATAGTCTGTAAACATTCCCAACTGTGGCAACATGTTCAAAACATTTGCTTGATAGATCAAAAGGTATTCTGGGGCTGGCTGAGTGGCTCAGTTGGTTAACACTTTGTAAGCGGGCATAAAAAGCTATATGACGAGTTTACTCGTTTCCCGCAAAAAATGTGTTAAGAGCTCGCTCAAGAGTGCGAGCTGAGCTCTGAGCAACAGCAGTTCGATGCCCAGACTGAGCTGAGCTGCTGGTAAGCTGACAACAGGTGGCAGGATGGCTCAGCTAAAAAAAATAATAATAAAATAAACAAAAGTAAACAATTAGCATTAAAAAAAGGTATTCTGATATTGCTAATACACTACTTGGCCCATATAACTTTGTACATTGTTATTTGGTTTAATATCTCTTGTGTGTTGACTGAAAATCTAAATAGAGGATAATAACCCACTCAGCTAACTCGGAATTTGTGGTAGCCACTAATTATTATTGCTATTTTCCTTGTATATTACCAAAAATTTCCTTGCAACTTTCCAAGTAAATGTTCTTGTATGTTACCAAAATTACTTGTGATACGGTCTGAAACTTCACAAAGGTGCCAGACTTGAATTAAGACTTGGGCCAGGGAAAATTTACCTGTACAGATCAGCCCCCACCTACACCTCTCACTGTGTCTCCCACTACTCCCCTCCCTATAGAATCTTCTCCCCCAGCTAACTGGTATAATCATTGGTCGCTAATGATATATACATTTCTATCTTTGTCTGTATCAGGGGCTCGTGAGCCACATGCAGTTCTTTGGGTATGTACATGTGGCTCTGAAGTAAAATTGAAAATGAAAATAAAACTACCATAGTTTCATTTATAAAAAATATAAAGGATATTATTCACATAATGGTGAATTCATTTGTTTCATAGGTCTCGCAAAACTTCGAGACACTAAGGCCAGCTCCACACATTGCATTTTAGCAGGTCCTGCTTAATGGGAGTCATTTGGAAGGATGTGAATATAGCATTGTTTCATAAGCATGGAGGGAGGACGAGAGTGGAGGGGATGGTGGAGCACATGGTAGGCAGGGCAGCAAACAAACTGACTAATAAGTGACTGCAAGGGTGCCCTCTACCAGGCAAGGTAACATTGCCAATGGCGAAATGTGAAAGTGAGGAATCTAGAGAAGGCACGTGTAGTTGTTTTTTGTGAAGTTTGTGTAGTTGTGCAAATGTGGAGTCTGTGTCGTTTTACTGTTTCTGCAACTTACAATTAGTATTCTCTTTTGGCTGGGTGCATCCAGAAACTGCATTAATCTTCGCATCCAAGTTGACTACAAGTTAAAAAATATTGTTGGTAACGGCAACTGGGCAATTATTATAAAGGCAATTATTTTCAATATGTATATAAAAATAATGTTGGTTTTATTATATTTAGATACGTTGACGGTTGAGATTTAATGTGGTATGTTTTACTTCACGTGCAACTGTTATAATAAAACATGTTACTGGTGAGGTTTATTTTTATTTTCGATTAATTGTTATTTTGAATAATGATTTAGTTCATTTTATTTCCTTTTAATATAATGTATTTTTGTAACATGTTAAATAAAATATATTGTTTAAGGTGCTTTTCAACATGGCTATGAAGAAAAAAGAAAAACAATAGATAATCATCGTGACTTTAAAACTGAATGGACTGAATCTTTTGTGTTTATCTCGAACTCAGATGGCCTACCAACCTGTCTTATTTGCCAAGAAAACCTGGCTCACAACCAAAAGTCAAATTTGGAGAGACACTTCATGACAAAACATGCTCCATTTGCCAGAAAATATCCTGTTGATAACATGAGAAAGAGAACAGTTGAAGAACTTCAGAAAAATGTTGAAAAATCAAGTTCTGTATTTAATTGTTGGAGACAGTCTGCCAATAATGTTAATAATGAAAGCTTCGTAGTGAGTCAGGAGATTGCTAAGAGAGGAAAACCATTCACAGATGGTGAGTACATAAAATGTTGTTTTGTTAATGCATCTGAAGAACTTTTTGGGATTTCAAAAACAAAGCAGAGATTTTAAATTAAATTAAAAACACACTGTTATCTGCCCATACAGTAGCAGATAGGACCATTAAAATGTCCTCAAATGTGACCAACCAACAAGTCAAAGACATTAAATTAGCTTCAGTATTATCAATTGTGGTAGATGAGTTCATGCGACATCAAGGACACAGCCCAAGTTTCCCTTTATTGTGCAGTATATATCATCTTAGGGTCTGAGAGAAGAACATCTGGGATTGTTGCTACTCAAGGGCCAAACGCGTGGAGAGGACATAGCAAATGCCATTCTTGAATGCATGGAAAAAAATCATATCTCACTCAACAAAATGGTTTCAATTGCAACTGATGGTGCAAAAAGTATGATGGGTATGAGAAAGGGTTTTGTTTCCATTTTGAAAGGAAAAATTAATCATGAAGTGATTACTGTCCATTGTACACTCCACCAGGAGGCACTTTGTGCACAAACATTTCCAGAAGAAATTGGTAAAATCATGGAATTGGTAATTAAGATTACCAGCACCATTATAGAAAGGGGACTTAACCATCGACAATTTAAAGGGTTGCTAAGTAAAATGGAGAGCGAGTATTCAGATCTTCACCAGCACAACATGGTTCGATGGCTTTCCAGAGGCGACATGTTAAAGCATTTTTCATCTAGCATAAATGAAATCAAACTATTTCTCGACAACAAGGGTGTTCAATATCCAGAATTAACAGAAGATCAGTGCTTGCAAAAATTGTACTTTATGGTGAATGTCACATCACAACTGAATCAGCTCAATCATAAATTACAAGGCAAGGGAAATACTGCTTTTTCAATGCCAGAAGAAGTTATTTCGTTTGAAAAGAAATTGATTCTGTTTGCTGAAGATTTAGAGAGTGGAACTTAAGTTCGTTTCCCAAACTTGTCTCAATATCGCCAAGAAAACAATGCCCTCATTAACAAAGATTATTTCAAGACAGCAGTTTTAAACATGGGAATCTTTTCTTCAAAGGTTTCAGGAATTCAGAAATGATAAAGCTACTCTAGTTTTTATTACAAATCCTCCTAATGCCAATGTGAAGAAATTAAATTTTTCTCCATTTGATATTGACACAGCTAATTTTGAAATACAGTTGGTGGATTTGACAAGCAAAGATTTATGGAGCTCCAAATTTGTACGTCTTGGTACTGAAATAGAACTGGAAAGAGAAAAATGAAGTCTGATTTCACAGCACAAGCAAACTGCCATAAAAGACCTACAGAAGGCAGACTCAATGATTTTCAATACTTGGAGTAGTCTTCCAGACTCATGAGTTGAAAAAATTTGCATTTGGTGTTTCAGTATCTTTGAGTCTACATATTTATGTGAGCAGTCGTTTTCTAACATGAATTCCATTAAATGTAAACTGAGGAGCCAAATTACTGATGACAATTTGGAATCGTGCCTTAAATTAAAAACAACTAGTTACAAACCGGAGATACAGAAACTTTCTCAGGAAATGCGCGCTCATTGCTCACACTGATTAAAACCAAAGAGAGCAATTTTTTGTGTGAATTTTTCTTAATAAAGATATAATTAATACTATTACTTCTTATAATATTGTTTTAAATTGTCCTTATTTGTAAAAATATATTTATGGCTCTCTAATAATATTTAAATTTTGTGAGGGACAGGATTGGCTCTTTCATCTCAAAAGTTTGCCAACCCCTGGTCTATACCTTTTGCCCTGCCGAGGGAACCTCCCTGGCTCTGTCTGTGTGTCTGTGACCTACCACATAAGGCCTGGGTTTAAAGCTTAGCTCTAAACCCAGAATTTTCCTGATTTTCTCAGCCTTTGTTCACTGCTCCCTCCAAGATGTCTACATATAGCTAAAATGTTAGCCTTTAGAAAATACAAATAGACTGACTTGTAATTCTGTATTACAATCAGCCCCTCCTTCACTGCCATACAGATACAATCAGTCTTCAGCTGATGGGATATGGTGCCTGGGGCCTCCAGCACAAAACTAGGGTTTGGGCAACAAAATTCCTTGCATTTCACTAGAGCTCCCTGCATGGATATTTCTGATTTCTGACTTCACTCTTACGTGTAAAAGGGTCACATAATCCCTTTGTTACAAACAGTCTCGTGATTCCTTTCTTCTTTCTAGTAATAAAGAAGATAGGTCTTTTGTCCCACATGCCTCCTTATGTGTATGAGGTACTGAAGCAGTATGGCCTTTAAACTGTGGACTTGGCTGATTATCTCACTTAATCCTCACCACAGCCCTAAGAGGTTGGTGCCATTATTATTCCTTTTTGGAGATGAGGAAACTGAGGCTTAAAGAAGTTAAGTAATCTAATGCCACAAGCTATTAAGTGGAGGAGCCAGTAGTCACACAGGGACATTCTGGCTTCTAGGTCTGCACCCTTCCTGATGCTTTGTTGGCGTCTATTAGAAAGTTTAAGCAGATGGAAGGCACTGCTAATTCAGGGGCTGCTTCTGTTACTCTCACTGTGCAATCAAGAATGCCAGAACACCCTCTTGGTGGAATAACTAAATGGGTGGAATTTAAGTATGATACTCCACTAAGGCCACAAAATACGGGACTTCAGAAACATCCATGCCATTAAAATCTGGTCTATAAGTAAAGGCAGAGCCAGCATGTGAATCACACCAAGTAAAGCACAGAGGTTGGAATTCTGTTATTGCCAATTATGGGTTATAAAATGGGTATGTTACTTTACCTCACTTTACCTGGCACTTAGTAAATACAAAATAAGTGTTAAGTATTATTTCTATACCACGCTGTTTCCTTAGCCCTCTATCCTTCCTTATAACAAACCACTAGCTTTTTACATCAGAGAGCTGCCTGCTTCCGCTCCAAGAAGCCTAGATGGTCAGGGTGACTTTGTTTCTTTTGTTAATAGAACGAGGAGTTGGAATGAAAAGGAGTGAGTCACTCTGATAATGAAATGCTACCAGTTTAGGATTTTTTTTATTATTTTATGACTATTGCTTGTTTCCTGTTGCTGCTATTCATTACTTATTTGGGGGGGGAACAACAATCTTTTTTTTTTTTGGTCTTTTGATTTTCATAGCTGGGACATCCACTTCAAAACACATTAGCCAAACCTTTTTCCCTCCCTGCCACCTCATCACAATCTCAAACACCAAAAATCAAATTTCCAAAATTGTCTAGAAGTATTGGATGTACATAAATGTTGGCATGTGCTTTATGTTTGGGGATCACTTCCTATGAAGCGTTCAACATGGGCTTATTATGGGGGGGTGAACATTAAGGATATTTGTGGCAATTGTCACTTCCCTTCTCTTAAAATGATGCTGGATGTAGAGCCCCTAAGATAAAGATTCTCAAATTTTCTGCAATTGTGAAACTCAATTATTTTGGGAAAACATTCTAAATGAAAATAAAACACAATTTTTAGGACTGGAAAGTTGATGATCCATTTTATAGGGGAGAGTTTGAAGTAATAACTTAAGTAAATATTAGCCTAAGGGAAGTGTGGGCATACTTTATGGAGTGTTTCAATACAGATTCTCTTTCCACTTTGTGCTGTGCCTTACCTGGCACTACTGAATGCATTTTCCATCTGCACACATTTGTCTTACATCATGTATCTTCTGGCAATGCCCTTTATTTTTTTTTTTTTTTTGAGGGCAGTGTCACTGACCCTCATATGTGGGACTGAACCTGGGCCGCTGGCTTCCCAAGCCAGTGCTTAACCACCGCGCCACTCGGCCGGCCCTGGCAATGCCCTTTATAACCCTTGGAAACAAGGCACCTTTTCTATGATGTCATTCAGATGTGTCTAAGTTCTTCCATCCTGGCAGCATTACCTCTCCCTTTAAAAAGCCAGGAACATGGTTATTTGGGATGCTGGGAGCCAATTTCCTCCCCCAGTATGCTTGAGGAGCCCTGTGTGTCATTACATGTGTCACAAGTTTGTCCTGGTTATTTCTTGTACCCTCACTTAGCTGATCACACATACCAGCTTTTTTTTTCAGTCACCTCTGCTGTGTGACTCTCCATGCTGCTACATCTCTCTGACCTATCCCATCCCCAAGCTATGGACAAGTGCCTCTTTCTCAAAGCCCAGCTAACAGAAAGTTGTCTTGTTTAAGGCTTGGAAATAACATCAGGGAAATACAATGCAGAAAGGAAATTTTAAACTGTGCTTCAAATACATATATTGCGCTTTTAGTCCATTGGCCCTGCCCCTCTGCAGGGAGTTATGCTGTCATCATTCTCCTTACCTCCTGGCCTGCAGCTATGCTGCAGAGGCCCACATATGCCCCCTCCATAAAAGTTATCCTTGTTATATCCTCAGTCTTTTCTCCTCCATGCCAGAGAAAGCAAAAGCCATTTATAATCATTATAAGCTTTGCTGAATGGGATCTTGGGCATAATAACACCGTTTTACATCATTCTACAGAACCCATTACCCATCACTTGAAAGCATCAGTTCATTATTTTCTCCCACTACTTCAGTCTTTGGTGTGTAGTAATCTTCCACTCGCTTGGCTACAGGTGCTCCCCAAAGTAGTGTCTCCAAGAAGGAAATAATTTGGGGGTATCACTGCGAAGAGTAGGAGTGGCTACAGGTTTAACCACAGCACTTTCATTGTCCCCTAGTCCCCATTGTTCCCCAGTGGTTTAGAAAGGGTGAATATGACTAGAGTCTGAAAGAAAGGTGAACTTCAAATATAAAAAACCATGGTGCACCTTCTTGACAACAACCAAAGTCTAACTCCAAAGGTCTAAGCTCCCAAGGTTTCATTGGGAGAACTCATATGTCTAGCAGTAGGCAGGGTTCCATGTGTTTAAAAACAACAGGGCCGGCCGAGTGGCGCATTGGTTAAGAGCTGGTTTGGGGATGCCAGCGGCCCCGGTTTGGATCCCACATATGAGGGCCAGTGACACTGCCCTCTACAGCTAGCAACAGCTCCATCTGGAGCTGGGCTGCGAGCCCCGGTGACAGTGTAGGCTGCAGCCCCTGCTGCAGTGGGCTGCCATAGGCTACAGTGAGTGGCCGGCAGCCAGTGTGAGCAGCTGGCAGCCAGCGTGAGCTGCCAATAGCCGCAGTGAGCGGCCGTCCAGAGGCCGGCGACCGATCTGCCTCATCCGGGAAGAGTGCAATGACAATACCAACATGGGCCAGTGAAGCAACGTCCTCTGCAACTAGATTGAAGAACAAAAAGACAGCAACTTGTCTGTTCCCCTTCCCCGATTCCCCAACTCTGTTCCCCTCCCCCAATTCCCCAATAAAATCGTTAAGAAAACAGCAACAACAAAAAACACTAACAACAATCAAGACTCTAAAGAACATTAAGCCCACTTAGTCAATATAGTACTGTGAATTTTATTTGCAAATCCTATTTCTAATCCTATTTATGTGCTTCTGATTTACCTCTTTATTAATTATCCTAGTAGAAGCAGGTGACATTCTTAGTTACCATCTGGAATTTTTTCCAGTGTACTTGCCAAACATCACTATTGTCTGAGGAGAGACTTAATATTTACTTAATTCTAAGTTTCTGGGTTTATTTCATTCAGTCAAGGTTTTAGACGTGTTTTAATGAGTTTCTGCTAAGGGTCAGACACTCTACCAGACACCAAAGATGATTCAGGCATAGATTCCACTCTCAAAAAGCTTACATAACCTCCTGGGGAGAATCAACAAAAATATAAATAAATATAAGATACAAAGTTGTATGTGTCCTAAGAGAGATCTAGATAAAAAGTGCATTTACATCACTTAATATTCAAAATCAGTGTAATTCCTCTACTTGGCACTTTTCTAGTAGCTGCCTAGGGCGTCCAACTTTAACTGCATCACAACAGACTTAGGTTCAAATCCTGCCCCTGACACATAACAATTATTTGACCTTGGATTGTTCCTTTATATTCAGTGAACTTCAGCATCTCCATCTATATAATGATGTCAATAATTCCTCAGAGGGGAATAGTGAGGATTAAATGAGATAACCTGTATAGTATATAAAGTGCTTGGCACATAGTAGGTACCTAGCAGGTGTTTTATCTTCTCCGCTCACTCCATAAATGGACCAAATAGATGTAAGTGCCCTAATTTGTGAATAGTTATTGTATATCCTATAGGAGAAGTAGGAAGTCACGTCTTCAAATCTGAGGCTATCAAAACATTATGACTTACTTGAAACTTACTTTAATCATGAAGCCTTCCGTGAATGCCCTATATAAAATAACAGTGGATTACCCCACAACCTCTTTTCTATTTTCTCCCTAGCATGTATCATCTGAAATATTACATAATTACTTATTTACTGGCTGGCTGTCCTCCCTCCCTAGTAGAATGTATGTTTTACAAGAGCAGGGGTTTTGTCTTTGAGTTCACTGCTCAATCTCCAGGGCCTAGAACAGTGATGAGTACATAGACTGTGCTCAATAAATATTTGTTAAATGACTGTCAGGGATTAAGACACATGTTAATCAAAGCAAATTTAGTTTTTCTTCTTTTTTTCTTTTTCTTTTTTAAATTTAATTGTTTTTCAATTACAGTTGACATTCAATATTTTATATTAACTTCAGGTGTACAGCATAGTGGTTAGACATTCATGTAATTTACAAAGTGATGCCCCTGATTAATCTAGTACCCACCTGGCACTGTAAACAGCTATTACAATAATTCCCTATGCTGTACTTTACATCCCCTTGACTATTTTGTAACTGCCAATTTGTACTTATTTTTAAAAAGATTTTTATTAAAATATAGCTAACATGCAATATTATATTAGTTTCATGTGTACATCCTAGTTATTTAACAGTACCCACCTGGCTCTATACAGAGTTATTACCACATAATTGATTATATTCCCTATGCTAAAGAAGTGATCACCATGGTAAGTCTAGCAACCATCTGACACCGTAGCATGCTATCATAATATTATTGATTATATTTCTATGCTGTCTATTACATTCCCAAGACTTATTTGTTTTATATCTGGAACTTTGAATCTCTTATTCTTCTTTATCTTTTCCTCCATTTTTAATTTTTCAATTAGAATTGACATTCAACATTATATTAGTTTCAGGTGTACAGCATAATGGTTACACATTTGTGTAATTTAGGAAGTGAACCCCCTGACTAGTACCCACCTGGCACTAAACATAGTTATTACTGTATTATTGATTATATTGCCTATACTTTACATCCCTGTGATTATTTTGTAACTACCAATTTGTATTTCTTAATGACTTCACCTTTTTTACCCTGCCCTCAACCCGCCTCCCATTTATTACCCCAGTAGATCTAGTATCCGACACTATACATAGTTATTACAATATTGTTGACTACATTCCTTATGCTATACCCTACATCCCCATAACTACTGTGTAACAACCAATTTATACTTCTGAATCCCTTCCCCTTTTCACCTACTCCCAAACCCCCTCCCATATGCCAACCACAAAATGTTCTATCTATGAGTTTGTTTCTGTTTCATTTGTTTATTTATTTATTTTTGAAAAGATTTTATTGGGGAATTGGGGAAGTTCTTCAGTCTAGTTATAGAGGACGTTGCTTCACTGGCCCATGTTGGTATTATCATTGCATTCTTCCAGGGTGAGGCAGTTGCTCACTGGCCATTGGATGGCCGCTCATGGTGGCTTACAGCAGCTTACGAAAGCACACGCCCACTGCCAGCCAGCCCCACTGCAGCCTACGCTATTGCCGTTGACTCCTGGCAGCCCAGCTCCAGGTCGAGCTATTGATCACCAACTTAGCTGTAGAGGGCACAGCATCACTGGCCCTCATGTGGGATCCAAACCAGGGCCCTGCTGCTCAGAGCTGGCTTCCCAAGCCAACTCTTAACCAACGCACCACTCGGCCATCCCAATTATTTTGTTCTTTAGATTCCACTTATAAGTGAAATCATATGGCATTTGTCTTTCGCTGTCTGACTTACTAAACTCAGCACAATACCCTTTAGGTCCATTCATGTTGTTGCAAAATTTCATTCTTTTTTATGGCTTAGTAGTATTCTATTGTATATATGTACCACCTCTTTTTTATCCATTCATCCATCCAGGGATACTCAGGTTGCCTTCATATCTCGGCTATTGTAAATAATGCTGCAGTGAACATATGGATGAGTATATCCCCTTGAAGGTTTCTTTGGATAAATACCCAGAAGTGGGATTACTAGGTCCTTCTTTGTCTCTTGTTATAGTCTTTGTTTTAAAGTCTATTTTGTCTGGTATAAGTATTGCTACCCCAGCTTTTATGTTTGTTTGTTTCCATTTTCATGAAATATCTTTTTCCATCCCTTTCAGTCCATGTGTGTCTTTTGATTGGAAGTGAGTCTCTTGTAAGCAGCATATGTAAGGGTCTTATTTTCTTATCCATTCAGTTCCCCTATCTTTTGGCTTGAGCATTAAATCCATTTTCATTGAAAGTAATTGTTGATAGATTTGTAGTTATTGGCATTTTATTATTTTTATTTTTATTTTTTTAATTTTAAAGAAGTCCCTTATCAATCTCCCTCAACTCTGGTATTAATTTGCTTCTTGCTAGAGGCATCCCTGATTTAACATTATTAATTTCCAGATCTTTGTTTATTTTCTCTCATTGACTCAGAGGTTTCTGTGTAATCGCAGTTCTGTCCATTTTCACCAGTAGGTGCCAGTATCCTATATGACTTATAGAGACAGATCTACCACTTATGGAGGATTCTTTTTCTGGAAAATGTTATGTCTTTTGAGGAGAATTTAGGAAAAGCAAGACATTCTCTCTGTTTATGGAAAGACTGTGTTGAATCTAACTAATTTATAAAAAGGTGGCCTGATTGGAGGTGCTATATTTCTGAACAAAACGCTTTACACCATTTCTTCACATAAATAAATGCAAATTCTTTATGGAATATTTCTGATGGATATACCTACACACTGTAAAGCTTTAAAAGGTATATTTCAATCAAACTAAAAGCAGTTATGCCATTCAGTTTCTCAAATATTCAAGGAACTCTTTCAGACATTTGTATACTTACAATAAATCCACAATCGTGGTTCCCAGTTTGCATGTTAGTAATGAATTTTTTTCAAGGCTCTCTGGTTTGGGGAAATAGTTTAATGTAAGATGACCTCCACAAAATCAGGACACTTTCAAGAATGAAAGGGGTTGCTATTAATAATTATGCCAGCATGAAAAGCATAACCTGACACTATTTCAGGCAAATGGAGATGTATATTTGGGTGGGGCATATGAAAGGAAACTTTCCCAGTGACAATAGCATTTGCCTAGGAAATATCAAAACTAAATGTTATATTTCACTACAAGTGGTTCTATGTAGTATGTCCAGACAAAGAATATGAACTTTGAATGACTTAGAATACTAAACGCTTACCTGACCTGACTGAAATCTCTTCATTGACCAGTGAACAATGGGGACCTGTTTTAACCAATTGTATTTAGAACCAAAGGCTTAGTATGTCCTATCCTAAGTGCTACTTTTGAATTACATCCTTAGTTAGCACAAACCACCAAGAAACCATTTTCCGCACACTTAAAAACTAGTAACTTTAGGGCTGGCCAAGTGGTGCGTTGGTTAAGAGCTGGCTTGGGATGCCAGCGGCCCCGGTTCGGATCCCACATATGAGGGCAAGTGACACTGCCCTCTACATCTAAGATGGTGAAGAACAGCTCCACCTGGAGCTGGGCTGCTGTGAGTCTCCAGTGACGGTGTAGGCTGCAGCCTCTGCTGCAGTGGGCTGCCATAGGCTACAGAGAGTGGCCGGCAGCCTTCATGAGCTGCCAATAGCAGCAGTGAGCGGCTGTGCAGAGGCCGGCAACCGATGTGCGTCATCCGGGAAGAGCGCAATGATGATACCAACATAGGCCAGTGAAGCAATGTCCTCCACAACTAGACCAAAGAACAAAAGACAGCAACTTGTCTGTTCTCCTTCCCCAGTTCCCCAACGCTGTTCCCCTCCCCCAATTCCCCAATGAAATCTTTAAAACAAAAAAAACTAGTAACTTTAACCCCCTGGTTAAATATTCAGTGAATTCCTTTACTAGCATGTGTTCCCTGACTGGGAAGGATTTTTAGGCTCTGGGATTCTTTCTTTCAGCTGACACTCATATGAGAAGAGTCAAACCCTTTAATTCTCTCTTACCCTTTAATTCTTTGATAAGAGCCAGAAACAACCTTGTTTGTGACACAGACTTTCATAACTCAATTCCCACATTGCTGTTTAACTTTATTTCCTGACCTTAAAAACTCCCAAGGGATGGCAAGAAGAGGCCAGTGCATGCCAGTGTGAAAGGCGACGGAACTGTTTCCTTGCCACAACTCTTCCTAAGGTAATTGGTCACCTGTCTTACTAGTGCTGGTCCTTATGAGAGACCAACACAGATAAACAGAAGCAGCCTAGACTGATAAAATACCTGTTTCGATGTGTACAGGGCAAAGGTTGTATGCAAAAATTGTATGCAATTTTACCGACCTGGCAGAATTAATTCACAAGTACTCTTCATGTATTATCTTGTACTTCCCTAGAATTTCACTCCCTAGCATCAGTCACACTATCCTAACTTTTATTGGAAATGGTAAAGGTCTGACAGTATGGCTAATCCTAAAAGAACTTCAGAATACTTTCAAAAATAGTGTCAGAGAAGACACAGTGGAAATGCTGAGGGTGTACAGGTCTGGCTTATATCTTACATGAGCTGATGATACAAAAGGAAATTTGATTCTATTAAACATTTGACACACATTGCAAAGAGGAAGGGAAAGTGTTACCTATGTACCTGTCCAGAATCTTCCTCTATTTTATGACACTTCCATACAGTTTCTGTCCATCCACTCACTGCCTATACACAGGGAAAACAGCCGAAGTTCTGTGGAACCTGAAGCATATACAATTTAAGTGGCTGCCTTTAAAAAAAGGAGTACAGAATAAATACCTCACACATTTACCCTGCCTAATCCCCCTGCCTGAAGAAGGAGTCTTCTCATCCAAACACTGCAGTTCCCTGCCTAGTACATTCTTTCATATGAGGACAACCTCCTGTGTCAAATTAAACTCACCACAATGTTTTTGCATTGGAACACAGCCACAACCATTCAGTGACATGTTATCTATGGCTATCTGTGCACTACAACAACCAACTTGAGTGATTGCCAGAGAGCATAGACTTGCAAAGCCTAAAATACAATATTTACTCTCTGGCCAGTTACAGAAAAAAGTTTGCTAACTCCTGGCTTACACAATGGTGATGGGTTGCAGCACCACTCTTCTCTGAACCTGTTAAGAGCCATTCAGCATGCCATAGAATGGTATAAGGCACATTAGATTACATCAACTAGTCAAACACCCATGTTGCCCTTTTGATCTCATCGTCTAAGAAATTCAAAAGCAAATTTAATCTTTAATATACTAACCCGATGACTAGCACCATTATTTTTACCTGATCTCATTAAATTTGTTTTATCTTTATCTTGGTGTTAGTGATTTTTTAAATTTTGTCACCCACCTTATTTCTTACTTGGAAGGTAGAATTTAAGCATTAACAGGATGCAGTATCATCCTGCCTAAACATTGAATGGTGCTTTAGAAGCTATGAAGCCAGACTGAAATTGCTGTTTTAAAAGCTATCTGCAGTTAGTGCTTATAACTTCCAGGGCAAAGACAGAATTTATCATTGGGACACTTGAGTTTTTGTGTATGTAGGCAAAATATCGCTTTAATGCATCTCTCGGGTCATTCAGAAGGAAGGCCCAGATTCTATTGTGCTTAAAAATGTAAAATGCTGTCTTGCTTGAAGTGCAGTTGTGTCCCTGAAGGATTATTACGCTGTTAATGGACTTCTTTTTTTAAAGGGAGTGAGTGGATTGGGCCCAGAAATTTGTGAGGGAGAACACAAGAGAGAGGTCTTTAATCTGAGGAGAAAGGGGCTATCTTTCTCAGCAGCAGGAGGGCATGCAGGGGGTGGGGGGCTAAATAGGGAGGAGGGCAGTTAGAGACCCCCTGGGAAGGAGTGTGACCTGTGGGCTCTACAAAAAAAAGTGTTTTAAAGCCGTCCAGATTTATTTAGAAATTCTCTTCTGTTTACCACAAGCCTTCAATAAAGTTAGTGAAACAATAGTCTGGTGTTTATTCTGCTTTGGTGAAAAATGGGCAGGGCTGTATCTAGTGTTTAGATCAAGTATTGTTGAGGTAAGTGGGAGTAGGGCAACATGCAGAGGAAAATAGGATGGAGCAACTACAGGATGGACAGAGGTGTTTTGGGGAGGATTGGAAGAGGTGATCCCAGCAGGAGCTAAGACAAGTGGCCACCTATGGGGAACCTCAGAAGCATTTGAGGAGAGAACTGGTTATTTTCTTTGAAGAAATCAAAAAAGGGAACTCAGCAAGCCGGAAATCTAGAGTTGTGTACATAAAGCACTTTCACATACAGTTATTAGAATGACTTTAGTGTTATGACTGAAATATGAAAAATATAACTAATTTGGTTTTGACCCTTCTAAAGATGAAAAATGTGACAAGAATTTAGAATTCAATCAGGCTGCTGCACAGAGATTAACTGAAGGAAGTTAGCCGCAAAAATAATTGGAAATTTAGTATTGGCTTCTAGGAAAGTCAAACAGATAAATTACTTTAGGGTAAAATCTGAAACCAGCAGAGACAAATCCCCTCAAAAAAGTGTTGATTGAGAGTCTGCTGGTTCATCACAACTATAAAAAGGGTTAAAGGCCTTGATTAAGGTCCTCACACAGGATGAATATCCTAAAGCTTGGATCCTGTGTTCTGACTACCTTGCCTGCCCTCTGAGATGGTAACTCCAGTTTTGACTATGATAATCTTAACATGCTTAAGCGATGTGATTGTGATATTGAAACAATTAGTTATCCTCAAATATTCATTGCTTTTCCTTTTTTTTTTTTTTTTTTTTTTTTAAAGATTTTATTGGGGAATTGGTGGAGGGGAACAGCGTTGGGGAATCGGGGAAGGGGAACAGACAAGTTGCCGTCTTCTTGTTCTTCAGTTTAGTTGCGGAGGATGTTGCTTCACTGTTGGTATCGTCATTGCGCTCTTCCCGGATGAGGCAGATCGGTCGCTGGCCTCTGGATGTCGCTCATCGCGGCTATTGGCAGCTCACGCTTGGCTGCCAGCCGCTCACGCTGGCTGCGGGCCATTCACTGCAGCCTATGGCAGCCCACTGCAGCAGGGGCTGCAGCCCACACCATCACCGGGCTCGCACAGCCCAGCTCCAGGTGGAGCTGTTGTTAGCTGTAGAGGGCAGTGTCACTGGCCCTCATGTGGGATCCGAACCGGGGCCGCTGGCATCCCAAAACCAGCGCTTAACCGATGCGCCACTCGGCCGGCCCCATTGCTTTTCCTTTTATAAGTTAATGAAACTCCAGCTTTTTAGCTGGGCATATGGATGCTAAGAATAATGATTGCATTTCCTAGCCTTCTTTGTAGTTAAGTTTGACCACATAAGTACATTTTTGTCAAAAGGATATAAGAAGAGTGGTGTGCAGCATCCAGAAGCTATCTTCAAGGGAAGAGGGAACCTATATTTTTCCCTTTTTGACTTCCTGCCAGCTGGATTATAGATATGGTAGCTAGAGCAGTCATCTTTGATGATGAGGTGACCAGTAGCTGAGCCACAAGGTAGAAGGTGCCTGGGTACCTAACACTGTGGAACTGCTGTAACTGCCTTTCTCTAGACTTTTACATTTTTACTTTTTCAACTGCTTCTGATCAATGTGAATCTAATCCCAATAAATATAGGATCATACTCTCAATTCACTTGAAATGAAAGTATTTTGTCTTGGTAAATATATTTCCAAACCAGGGGATACATAGAAAAAAAATCGGGATTGTATCAGTTATCTACCACCACTGTAATGGTATGTAAGAAATAACCAAGACATATTAGTACACAACAAACCTTCTTCCATGTGTTCCTCATCCTCCAACAAGCTAGCTCAGGCATAGTCTCGTGGCAGTGGTAGACATGCAAGAGGACAAGTATTTTTTCAAGCCTCTACCTGTGTCACTGTTGTTAACATTCCATTGTCCAAAGCAAGGCATGTGCCTGGACTCAGAATCAGGGAGAGGGAAAATATATTCTGTCTCTTGATGTGAGAAGCTGCAAAGTCACTTGGCAAGAGGCACAGAAACAGGCATAGGTTAAAAGTTTGGGCGTGGGCCGGACGAGTGGCGCAGTGGTTAAGTGCTGGCTTGAGAAGCCAGCAGCCCCGGTTCGGTCCCACATATGACGGCCAATGACACTGACCTCCAAAAAAAAAAAAAAGTTTGGGCCATTAATGCAATCAGTCTAACTTTAGTACTAATGCTTTTAAGTTAAGGTCACAATAAATTTAGGAATGGGTTTTAATAGTCATCATAATACTCTTATGTATTTGGTATGTAATGTATTTTCAATATTGAAGAGATTTTGCCATGTAAGAGAATGTAACAGATTGTGATTCCAATTTCAAATGTATAATTTTGTCATGAATTTTAGTCTTTTAATTTATAGTTGAGAGGTGTAAGATACATTTACTAAGTAAACAGTGGTGAAAGTCTAAAAGAACTTGAGATTCACTATAGTTTTAAGTTGAATTTTTAGATTTTTCTAGGGTTAAATACTGGTGAAAATACAGTTGACTCTTGAACAATGTGGGTGTGAACTGCGTGGGTCCACTTAAATGCCGATTTTTAAAATACGTGTATAAATGGACCTGCACAGTTCATACCTGTGTTGTTCCAGGGTCAACTGTATTTCATTTAGTGCTTTTCTTAAATGTTAGCTCTTCTCAAAGGCTTTTCTTGAACATGCTATTAAAAAATGACTATTTCCTTACCTTGTCTTCTGTAGAGCACTTATCACTATCTGACATTATACATATTTTTTAAATTACCAGTTTTCTACTAAAATGTGCTATCCACAAAGATAAGAATTTTATTTTGCTTGTGGGTATATCCAGAATATGTATAAAAATGCTTGGCGTATAGAAGGTGCTCAAAAAATTTTCTGACTGACCGACTGAGTGCATGAAGTTTTTATTTTTAAGTCACCCATTTGAAATGCTTAAAAAGAAATTTGAGTAAAACACATTTATGAATATAATGTAAATTTTGTAAACAAATGCACTGAATTGTAAACAGGGACCAATTGAGTTCAGTCTGTTCAACTTGAATTGATTGAATATTACTCAGTGACTTATTAGTGACTTAAAGTTTATTATGTTTATAAATAGAATAATAGGATTTTCAAATTGATATTGAAAACTTAAAGGAAGGCTAGGTTATTAAATGTTACTTTAGTAATTTGAATATTAATTTAAAAAATTAAAAGGTAACAGTAACTGGTCTGTTCCGAACACAACATTTTCTCAGAAACTTAATGAGCCTCGCATTGTCCACAAAGTCTTTATAATGCACATGTGGGGTCATGGAGCAGTGAACATCTGAGTCCCAGAGAAGGAGGAAGGAGATAATTATTTACTGGTATTGCTATCGCCAATGGGAATGGGAATGGTGTAACACAAGAAATGTCGAGGTTGAACTAAAAAGGAGGAGGTAGAGGACTCTGTTTTAAAGAGGTAGGTAAACCTTGTGATTGGTCAAGACAGAGTTATGGAAGAAAAAGAAGGGAACATCTAGGAAGAACTATGATGACATTCCTGCTATAAATTCATTGAAAGAGGGAACAAGTAAACAATTGTGAAAGGCTTAATGATGAAAGTACCCATCATGTGGATACAGTGTAGCAGTAGCATCAGTGGCCGTTACAGAGACTCTGGTTTCCATCATAACAGAATTTCTTGTCTCTGGATTTTGTTATCCACCATTTTGGTTATATTGCCACATAACAAACCATCTCAAAAGCTAGTGGCTTCAAACAACCACCTTATTTTGCTCATCATTATATGAGTCAGGAATTCGGCAAGGGCTTGGCAGGGCAGTTGTCTCTGGTTCAGGTGGTATGAGCTGGAATAGCTGGGACTGGAACATTGACCTCCAAGAAGGAGATATATATATATATATATATATATATATATATTTATATTTATATATATATATTTTTTTTTTTTTTTTTTTTTTTTTTTTTTTGCTGAGCCATCCTTCCACCTGTTGGTAGCTCAGCTCTGGCACAGCGCCACTGTCCCATGTGTGAATCGAACCGGCGGCCCTGCTGCTCAGAGCTCGCTCTTCCAAGCTGTCCTGTCCTGCATGACTAGAGCAGTGGGAAACAAGAAGGGGCGGCGAAGGGTTAAAAAAGACAGGAGTCTAGGCCTGCTGAGTGGCGCGGTGGTTAAGTGCTGACTTGGGAAGCCAGCGGCTCCAGTTCCGGTCCCACATATGAGGGCCAGTGACACTGCCCTCAAAAAAATAAAATAAAAAGAAAGACAGGAGCCAAGAATAGTACGCAAGTGGGCCAGGGGACTCAAGCCTCAAGGACTGAACCCCGAAATCAGGCCAATGAGAGGCTTTTATAGATACCTCAACCAGGAAGTGGGATTGTTTTGTCCACCGTCCGGTACCTGGGAATGGGAATTTGCTTAAGCCGGATTACCCATGCCTGCAGGCTGCTATTCTGGAAAGTCCTAGTGTGTTCCAACAAATTCTGTGCCTTCGCACACACATACAAGACCCCAGGAGATAAAGTTGTTATGCTAAAAACTCACTAAAAAGGATTATCTCTAAACCTACTGATAGGGGATTGGGAGTCAACTGATATTGTCCCAGCTTTCTGGGACACCCCCTGAGGAAGCTTTACAGGAATCATTCCTCCCTGTCCCATGGGGTTTGAGACACCTCCTCTATTTTAGGAATCGGCATGGGGGAACAGACGGCTGGGCAGCTACGTGGCAACACCAAACCAACTCCCAACCAACTAAGCCACTGGGCCGGCCCTCCAAAAGGATATTTTTACTTTCATGTCTAGTATCTCAGTACTTTTTGGCCCCTCACTCTCCATATATTGTATGATTCTTCAAAGCCTCTCCATGTAACGAGATTCTCACAATATGGTGGTTTCAGGGTAATTTCCCTACTTACAGGGTCGATGGCTTCCTGGAGGCAGGAGTCAGCAACTTCCAGGCAGTTAAGACCTATAAGTGGAACTGAAATAGCATTCTTTTCACTTACTTTATTGGTGAAAGCAGCCACAGGGTCTGCCTAGATTTAAAGGGATAGAGATACAGACTCCATTTTTTTTTTAAAGATTTTATTGGGGAATTGGAGGAGGGGAGCAATGTTGGGGAACCGGGGAAGGGAAACAGACAAGTTGCTGTCCTTTTGTTCTTCAGTCTAGTTGTGGAGGACATTGCTTCACTGGCCCATGTTGGTATCATCATTGTGCTCTTCTCCAGTGAGGCAGATCCGTCACTGGCCTCTGGACTGCCACTCACAGTGGCTCTTGGCAGCTCACACTGTCTGCCAGTCACTCACACTGGCTGCTGGCCACTCACTGTAGCCTATGGCAGCCCACTGCAGCAGGGGCTGCAGCTATGCTGTCCCAGGGACTCACAGCAGCCCAGCTCCAGGTGGAGCTGTTGTTCACCATCTTAGCTGTAGAGGACAGTGTCACTGGCCCTCATATGTGGAATCTGAACCAGGGCCGCTGGCGTCCCAAGCCAGCTCTTAACCAACGTGTCACTCAGCCAGCCCCAGACTCCACTTTTTACTGGAGCAGTGTCAGCATTGCATTGCAGAAGAGCATGTGTAGATGTCAGTGAAAAATGGGAGAGAAAGGACCTCTGAAAATTCATTCCTCCAGAAAAGCAATGAGAATACTGGTAAAAATGGTCAGACTTTTTTATGACTCTGGAAATTAACGAAAGCCTTGTGACAATTCAGGGAGCATTTATTGAAGAATAGTGGCTGAATCTCAATAACAACATTGAGCTTTGTGGAATTTTGACTTTCCATATTTCTACTCCCTTTTTTTGGCTGTGTAAAGCCTTGAAGCCCAATAGAAAATAATCAGTGTGAAAAGCAGCATCCTGGCAGCCACCAGAAAGGGTATAACAGAGTTGGAGCACTTTCAAAGCCACGTTAGCAGAGAATTATCATTATTTGGCCTGTGTGGTAGTTCCCTAGAAGACTCCAATCTCAAGATTGTCTTTATTTGATCTGACTTGGAGCTTGCCCAGGGTACAAAACTTTTTATTCAGAGCATTTGTTAAAAAAAATGTTTAAGTCAGAGGCAATTGTTGAACCTTGTGGTTGTCTGAGATGGTAAATAACATTTGGGTCAATAATAGGTTAATGAAAAAGCTTAAATGAAAAAAACTGGAGAATAAGATGTCCAGAGAGGACTTTGAAACACTCTGACACATTCCTGGAAATCTAGAAGGCCATACACATATATAGGGCTGTGTAAGTGTTCAAGAAAAATGTGAGGAGATGCTAAGCTCTTGTATCTGACTAATCTTAAGGCACTGTGCAAATGCAAATAAAGGCTAAGGTAGAGTTGTAAACTTTCTGGCTGAGTATTGAAGGCATGCCCGACATTTATACAGAGTCCCTCAACAAAGACTAGGAGATATTGGTTTCAAGCATTAGGGAAGTTTATGCCCAATCATTAACTGAATACTAAGGTAACAGCAGAGACTTTAGTGGCAATGCATGACAAGAAATATAGACTTTACAGATTAGTTCACAAAAGCCACCAGACAAAGAACAAGTCCTGGGGAAAGGGAAGAAATTGATCTCTAGAGTTGCCACATTATATTATTTACAATGTCCAGTTTTCAACAAAAGCTAAGTGGTATGTAAAGGAACAAGGAAGTATGGCTTATCTATAGGGAAAAAATTAGTCAATACAAACTATCTCTGAGGAAGTCAGATGTTGGAGTTACTAGACAATAGAATAAACTATTTTAAATATATTCAAAGAACTGAAAGAAACCATCTCTAAGGAGCTAAAGGAAAATATGAGAACAGTGTCTCACCATTTAAAGTAAAAAAAAATCAATAAAGAGAAATTGTTAACAAAAAAAGGAAAGCAAATAGAAATTCTCAAGTTGAAAAGTACAATAACTGAAGCAAAAACAATCTGGTAGAGGTGCACAGCAGTAGATTTGAGCAGGCAGAAGAAAGAATCAGTGGATTCAAAAACAAGTCAGTTAAGATTATTCAGTCTGAGAAGCAGAGAGAAAATTATAAAAAAATGAACACAGCCTATGACCTATGGGACACCAATGAAGCATACTAGCGTATTTGTAACAGGAGTCCCAGCAGGAGAGGAGAGAGAAAAGGGGGCAGAAAGAACATTTGAAGATATAATGGCCAAAAAGTTCACAAATTTGATAAACTACACAATTCTACACATTCAAGATGCTGAATGAATTCCAACTAAGATAAACTCAGAGATCTTATATTCAGACACATCATAATCAAACTGTCAAAATCCAAAGGCAAAATCTTGAAAGCAGCAAGAAAAGAAAATCATTACATATGAGTGATCCTCAATGAAGTAATAGCTGATTTCTCTTCAGAATCCATGGGGGGGTCAAAGCTGCTGTGGAATAATATTATATGTCAACTATAATTTAATACATATATAGTCATGGGAGGTGGAGTATAGTGTGGGAATGGAGTCAATGGAATTGTAATAGATATGTATGATACTGGTGGTGGGCGGGCAGCCGATGGGGGAAGGGGGCTTGTCACTTTGTAAGGGGTGAAAAGGATAATTATTGCATTGTTTTGTACACCTGAAACTAATAATAATTTAAAAAATTTGAATAAAAGAAAAAAAAACCATGGGGGTCAGAAGGCAGTAAGACAATATATTCATAGTGCTGAAAGGAAAAGACTGTCAACTACCGATTATGTATCCATCAAAACTATCCTTCAAAAAGTAGACTTTAAGGCATTCCTAGATTTAAACAAAGAGCACCAGTAAATGTAACTACATAGGTAAATATATAAAAGACAACATAAATATATTTTTGTTTATAACTTTTTATCCTATCTGATTTAAGAGACAATTGGATAAAGCAATAATTATAATTCTGTGTTGATGGGCAGACAATAGTTAAAGCTGTAATTTGTGTGACAAACAGAACAAAAGGTGGGAATGAAATGGAGATAAACTGGAGCAGTTTTTATATACTATTGGAATTAAGTTGGTATTAATCTGAACTAGATTGTTTTAAGTTAAGATGATAATAGTCATTGCAACGGGAACCACTAAGAAAATAATTCAAATATAGTAAAATAAATGACAAGGGAATGAAATGGTACACTAGAAAATTTTTTTTATGATTTTTATTGGGAAATTGGGGAGGGGAGCAGTGTTAGGGAATTGGGGAAGGGGAACATTGTATTTTTCAAGGACCCATCAGCTCCAAGTCAAGCTGTTGTCCTTCAGTGTTAGTTGTGGAGGGTGCAAGCTCAGCTCTAAGTCCAGTCGCTGCTTTCAATGTAGTTGCGGGGGGGGGGGCAGCCCAAGCCCACCTTCCCATGTGGGAATTGAACCGGTAACCTTGCTGCTAAGGGCACGCGCTCTCACCAGTTCAGCAGCAGCTCAGGCGCAGCTCACTGGCCCATGTGGGAATCGAACTGGCGAACCTCTTGCTCAGAGTTCACTTTCTTAACCAACTGAGCCAGTTGGCCGGCCCTAGAAAATAGTTTTAATGCAAGAGATTGCAGCGGTGGAGGAGTAGGAGAACAGAAAAGACATAAGACATAAGGAAAATAGCAAAATGCAGGCATAAATCCTCCCTTATCAGTAATCACATTAAAGGTAAATGGATTAAGCACTATGATTAAAATTCAGTAATAGGCAGAATGGATTAAAAACATGACCCAACTATATACTGGCTACAAGAGACATACTTTAGATTCAAAGTCTCACAAATAAGTTGACAGTTAAAGAATGGAAAAAACCATGCAAACTATCAAAAAAGAGCTGAAGCGAGTACTCTAATATCAGATAAAATAGATTTTAAGACAAAATTGTTGCTACAGACAAAGAAGCACATCTTATAATGATAAAAGTGCCAACCCACCAAGAAGATACAACGATTTTATATGCACCTATCCCAGAGCCCCAAAATATGAGAAACAAAAACTGACAGAAAAGTATATGTGATTAGAGGTATTGTTGTGGCTATCTTTAGAAAATATAATCTAGGGCCGGCCGAGTGCCTCAGTTGATTAAGAGCTCGCTCAAGAGTGCAAGCTGAGCTCTGAGCAACAGCAGGTTGATGCCCAGCCTGAGCTGAGCTGCTACTGAGCTGCCAACAGGTGGCAGGATGGCTCAGCTAAAAAAAACAAAAAACAAAAAAAACAAAAAAAATCTGCAACATTCACATATATTAAAAACTGGAAAAATTACACTACTTTTAGAATCCACATTATCTTGTTTTGAGAACTCATTTAGATATCTGTTATGGAAATTAATGGGCCGATTACCCCTCATATCTCAAGATCATTTATTTTATTTTATTTTATTTATTTATTTATTTATTTATTTTTTAAAGATTTTATTGGGGAATTGGCGGAGGGGAACAGCGTTGGGGAATCGGGGAAGGGGAACAGACAAGTTGCTGTCTTTTTGTTCTTCAGTCTAGTTGCGGAGGATGTTGCTTCACTGGCCCATGTTGGTATCATCATTGCGCTCTTCCCGGATGAGGCAGATTGGTCGCTGGCCTCTGGATGTCGCTCATTGCGGCTATTGGCAGCTCACACTGGCTGCCAGCCGCTCACGCTGGCTGCGGGCCACTCACTGTAGCCTATGGCAGCCCACTGCAGCAGGGACTGCAGCCCACACCATCACCGGGGCTTGCACAGCCCAGCTCCAGGTGGAGCTGTTGTTAGCTGTAGAGGGCAGTGTCACTGGCCCTCATGTGGGATCCGAACCGGGGCCGCTGGCATCCCAAAACCAGCGCTTAACCAATGCGCCACTCGGCCGGCCCTCAAGATAATTTATTAAGCCCAAATTAGCAACTAAGGGCTGAGGCAGTGCAGAATATATACAAATCATAGGACTTTGAAAAGAAAGCACCCTTGTTTCTAGGTTGGTCATCTCTTGCACATCAGTCTGCCTTCCCCTGGAGGTCTGGATACCACGTATTGATAGCTAGGTATTGAGGGCTGTTGCTGATAGACTAACTTCTAAGCAATGGGAGTGGGGGAGGTAAGTTTTTATGGCCTACCAGGAAGGTGAGGCTTCCTTTAATGGACATTTGGAATCTGTTCTTCACACAACAGTGGACATAGTCCTTGTTGTACTAGTGAATTGTCCCCACAAGGGGACAGCATACGAGTATGTTAACATGTACCTTAATCAATGCAGTAAGCAGGTAGGTAGACTTTCTAGAAGTGGCCTCCAGGATTCCAGGACCTCTGAATGTAATTAGGTATCCCTCCTGTGATTGCATTATGCTTTATGGCACAGTTGATCTTTAAAAAGATAGGTTATCAGAATGGACCTAAAACTAATCACATGAGCCCTTAAAAGTAGAGAACTTTCTCCATCTGGTGGTGGAAGGGGAGGGCAGAAGGGAATGTTAGATTCAAATGTGAGAAGGATTCAATGTATCATTTCTAGCCCTATGATGGAGGGGACCACTTGTTAGAAATTTAGATAGCCTTTAGGAGCTGGGGGAGGGAACCACCAGCTGACAGCCAGAAAGGGAATGGGGACCTCAGTTCTACAACTACAAGGGAATGAATTCTGCTAGCAACCTAAATGATCTTTAGGTGGAAGCAGATACTTCTGTGGCCCCCAGACCTCTAGATAAGAGCCCAGCCCAGCAAACACCTTGATTTCGGTCTTGTGAGACCCAGAGCAGAGAATCCAGGTAAGTCTACCCAGACCTCTGACCTACAGAACTGGGAGGTTGTTGTCCTAAATGCATTAGTTTATGGTAATTTGTTACACAGCCATAGAAAACTAATACAGTGGATCAGTTCTACAGTACCACTGTAGAACCCTGTTATTTCTCATCTCTCTTCTTCCCATGATCACATAAGTGGGGTGCACTAGATGTTGCATATAAAGCAGTAGAAAGATGTCTGTGGCAAGTGATGGGTATCACAAATTCAGGGATTTCCCCAACATAAATGGAAAATCTATGAATTTAATGATTTTCACATATGTCATATTGTTTCAAAACATTATCTTTATTATCATTATCATAATGTTTATTATTGTTTTAAAACATTATCTTCCATTATGAGTTTTGTTTATACAGAGAACAGAAGTCATGGGGATGTTGTGTACAGACAGCATGGTGACTGAAGTCAATACTATTGTGTTGCATATTTGAAAGTGGCTAAGAGCTTTTCACAAGAAAAACATTTTGTAACTTTGTTTGGTGACAGATGGTAATTAGACTTATTATGGTGATCACTTTGCAGTGTGTACAGATAGTCAATCATTATGTTATACACCTGAAACTAATGCTATATGTCAATTATACCTGAATACAAAATAGGAAAAGATGGAAAGCCAAATCATACTCTTTTGATTGAAATCCCAAGAGCCCCATGAAAATAGCACCAGAATAAAATGAATTATTGATGATTTTAGCTCTGACCTAATAAAGTTCAAATTTTTATGCTTGTGGGAAAAAAATCCCATAATCTTCCATTATGAAGGGGGTTGGGCTATAATCCTGCCTGGAGGGTATATAGACTAAGGCAGTATTTCTATACAAGTGATTAGAGCTTAACTAATCATTGATGTGAGAAGTGCTTAACTGATCTATGTGCACAATTTCCACTTTGTTTTTACAGCAGCAAATGATGGTAAGTTGTATATTCACTGAGCCTATAGAATTTAAAGGACTTTTAGAGAAATTTTTTTAAAAGATTTTATTGGAGAATTGGGGGAGGGGAACAGACAAGTTGCTGTCTTCTTGTTCTTCAGTCTAGTTGTGGAGGACGTTGCTTCACTGGCCCATGTTGGCATCATCATTGCGCTCTTCCCTGGTGAGGCAGATCGGTTGCCGGCCTCTGGATGGTCATTCACCGTGGCTATTGGCAGCTCACGCTGGCTGCCGGCTGCTCACGCTGGCTGCCGGCCACTCACTGTAGCCTATGGCAGCCCACTGCAGCAGGGGCTGCAGCCTACACTCTCACTGGGGCTCACACAGCCCAGCTGCAGGTGGAGCTGTTGTTAGCTGTAGAGGGCAGTGTCACTGGCTCTCATATGTGGGATCCGAACCGGGGCCGCTGGCATCCCAAACCAGCTCTTAACCAATGCGCCACTCAGCTGGCCCTAGGGATATTTTTGAGTGCATATTTTTGGAGACTTCTTTGGAAAGTGAGTAGAGAAACTTATTTAGGGATATCTTTTATTGTGAAATTTTCTCTCATCAAAAATGTCCCTGTACCTAGAGGGTATTTTGCTAAGTGAAATGAGTCATACAGAAAAAGTCAAACACCATATGATCTCACTTACATGTGGAATCTAAAGAATGGAATAAATGAACAAACAAAACAGAAACAGACTCAGAGATACAGAGAATAAATTGAAGGTTGCCAGAGGGGAGGAGAGTTGGGGATCTGGGCGGAAAAGGTGAAGGGATTAAGAAATAAAAATTGGTAGTTACAAAATAGTCACGGGAATGTAAAGTACAGCATAAGGAAAATAGTCAATGATGGTGCAACAAATATGTATAGTGCCGGGCGGGTACTAGACTAATCTGGGGAATCACTTCATAAATTATATAAATGTATAACCACTAGACTGTACACCTGAAACTAATATAATATTGAATATCAGCTGTAATTGAAAAATAAAAAAGTGTTAAAAAGAAACTTAAAGATACACCAAGCTAAGTTTGATCCTTCACTCGCAAAATAAGAATTTTCCATCTTGGTCATTCATTCTCAATCTCTTTTTCTCCCCTTCCCTTTCTCTTACTCTCCTGCTCTTCCCTCCACCTCCTGTTTTTAATATATACCCCCACCCCACCTTCATGCTAAAAGGCTTTAAGTTGAGCATAACTCCCATTTGAGCTTTTCCCCTTTTGCTAACTCAGAATTTTCAAAGATTCAATTTGATAAGTTCCTGTGCAATAATGAGGCAGACCTTTGGCAAGTAAGCATTTCATCCAAAAGAAGGTTGAACATTTGAAGTGCATTTAGTAGATTATACATCTACTCAAGTGTGTCTGCATTTACACAAAAATTTTTTGGTGTGAGGTTTTTGAGGCAGGACCTGACTCAGGATAGGACTAGGAGGGTCTTGCTAAGATTTACAACAGGAGGCAAATAGACTATCTTAGATTATTTGATATGCTGTACATTGTACTTCTAGGTACATTGGCTGAGTCTCATCAGTTATATTAATGCAGTCAAATCAGAGAAGCCTGTATTCCAGATAAAAACTCCCTATGTCTGAGACATCTGTTTGTGTAAGAAGTAAGATGTGTTACAATTCCAAAGCTTTGTGCTCAAAATTCTGTTCCCTATGTTTTATCTGGGTCACAAATTCAAGGCCTCTCAAG
Organism: Aselliscus stoliczkanus; assembly: GCA_033961575.1. NCBI lineage: Eukaryota > Metazoa > Chordata > Mammalia > Chiroptera > Hipposideridae > Aselliscus > Aselliscus stoliczkanus. The sequence continues at coordinate 108,436,798 of CM066737.1, forward strand.
GCAAGACACGTAGATAAAAGAAGATGGTGGTGACTATGATAAACTGGAAGTGTGTACCCTATCTTAAGGGGGCAGCCATTCCCCAACCCCTAAATAATGTTGCCATGCAGATTTTGAGACCAGCATTGCCTGATTATCTGATTTTTTTTTTTGAAAAAGGAAGCAAAAATATGGATTATTTTATGTGAAATTTCCCCATTTATAATGTTTGCTATTTTGTGAAAACTACAAACAGTGGTCAGAACAAGCAAAACACTCCTGTAGGCTGGATTTAGCTACTGGATCAGTTGGTGAACTTTGATTGAAACCAAGCATTCCTTATGATCTTGTTTTCCTCATTAGTTCTCTCTCAGAGCTTGTACACATGTTGAGTATACAAACACGTATGTGAGTGAAGAATAGGTACAAAATAGATGATATAATTTGTACAAAAATATAATCTTTTACATCAGTAATAACTTGGATGCATGAACTGGGGCTGGAAAATTTGTAGGAAGTCAGTAATAAATACACATGATCACTGTATTTTCCTATCTTGATTGTATAGTATGATGACGGAGGGCAAAGAGTTCTGATAAGCTATAATTGGAGACTGACAGGAAACTTACTTGGAAAACATGATTAAACCCCTCTACAAGTTAAGTGACAGAGTCTGGGGGAATAAGTTTTTCCTTGAGGCAATTGTATCCATTCTTCAAGGCTGTTTCTGGAAATAAAAACTTTAGGGAAGGATGCTGCCTAACAAGGGCTTTCTGTAGGATTTTCCTGTCCCTGCTGGTATCTTATGTGGTTGCTGCTATTCACTGGAAGAATTAGAGTAATTGTTTAAATGGAGTTTCTGTTTTAAATCAGTTGTACAATATGTCATACTCTGAAACTATTTAAATAGAGTTTTAGAATTGCTAGGTTATTAAATTTAAGTAGAGAGAAACCAGTAAAATTCAACTTCAAGGATTCCCTGTTAGAATGTCATGCTCACTGGATTCATGTGCAACTAACATTGCACAGCAGTAACTGTGACCAACTCTCCACTCAACCCAGCTTGTGCTGGGACAGTCCCAGAGAGAAATGGAGACTGGCTAATTACGGTTTTGTAGTATGATGCATGAGCTATCACTTAAGACCTGGAACCCCTTTCTGATCATGGAATTGATCATTCACATTAACATAATGATGGTGATTGAGGTATTAAAACCTAGATCTTCCTTATAGAAAGTTTGGCTACCATAGTAGAGGTGGTCAGTGCTGGGCCCATATCTCTTCAGTGCTCATCTAAGATGCAAAAGGCTGCTTACTGCAAGTGCTTGTTACTCTCTGTCTGAGGACTTTTTTTTTATAGCCAGGGAGGCAAACTTACTTTGTGAGGGCCAAGTCCCCAGAAGATGCCTTCACCCAAAGACAGGTGAGGAGTGGGTGGATAAAAACACCCCAACTTCTTTGCTGCTCGGTTGAGATGTCTCTGAGACTTGGCTCTCAATGTCTTCTCAGAAGGGTTGAGCCCCAGTTGGGCACCATGGTGATAGGTACCAGCCTTGATAACATTCCCATTGTTGGTTTTCTTCCCTTCCTTATCTCACTTTCTATTTCCATACTAGTGTTTACTGTGACTAACTCCCAAAGGAACTACTTGGACTCAAATCCTCATCTTAGGATATGCTTTTGGGGAAACATAAACCAAGACAGGAGCACTAATCTAGTGCTTCAACATTCAGTTTTATCAAATTTGGCATAGTACTAAAGAACATTAGTTTGGAGTTCAGGATCACTTTGCAACTTTGAAAATAAAATGAAAGTCTGTAAAAGACATCCTGTATCATTTAAACTTATTGATGTTAATAAAATGTGGTACATGGATTTAGGATATAGGTGACGTTGAATATATCCAGTGACATCTCTGGGATAAAGAATTCCTAGTTGGTGGCAGGAGAGCTATTAGTATAAGGTCTCCATCACCAAGGTGGGACACACAAATGCAATAATGTGGAACCAGCACCATAGCACAGTACGGGGCGTGAGGGGGCAGGGGTGTGGCTTGGGAAAATCTGCCAATGGGCTAGATCTTGCCCACAGCCTGATTTTATAAATAAAGTTTTATTGTAACACAGAGATGCTTATTTGTTTATAGGTGGCCTGTAGCTGCTTTTGTGCAACAACAGCAAAGTTGAGTAGTTGCAACAGAGATCATATGGCCTACAAAGCCCAAAATATTTACTATCTGCTTCTTTGGGAGATAATTTTTTAGTTGCTGATACAAAATACCTTACAGCGCTTACATAATACTGTATTTTAGTTTAGTTTTCAAAAATTAGCCAGTAAGGCATGTAATTGGACATGGTTTGCTCTTGCTACCTCATACCAACGAATAGCTTAATTATCCTGCACTGGGTGTATATGCAGTGGCTTTAAAAAATGAGTGATGTGTAGTGGCAGGGTGAAAATTCAGCAATGAGCATGACTTGTTGGCTAATTGAAAGAATGAATGTTCATTTTTACGAAGTTAATAGATATGGACATGATCTTACTTGTAAAGATGCAGAATGGCGGTATGGTGCAATGAATGCCTAGGAGTGTGGATGTGTGGATGTATTTAATAATTGTTTTGAAAAATCTCAAACCTATAGAATAATTGTAAGAATGGTACAATAAACACTCATATACCTTTGACCTAGATCAGCGGTCCACAAACTGCAGCTTGGGAGTCACATGCAGCTCTTTGGGTACGTACATGTGGCTTTGAAGTAAAATTGAAAATGAAAATAAAACTATCATAGTTCCATTTATAAAATTTTTAAAGTATATTATTCACATAATGGTGATTTCATTTGTTTTCAAATCATTTTTAAATTTTTTTGAGGGACAGGATTGGTTCTTCCATCTCAAAAGCTTGCCAACCCCTGACCTAGATGTATCAGTACTTTATATTTTACTGAATTCATCTTAGGTCTCTCTCAAGAAAAAGGATGTTCTTTTTTATATAACCACAAACATTTATCAAATTCAGGATATTTATCATTGATTCAATATTATCATCTTATATATGGAACATTTTCAAATTTCACCAATTGTTCCAATTTTGTCTTTTATAGCAGTGCTCGCAAATGTTAGCATGCATCAGAATTACCTGGCAGGCTTGTTAAAACACAGATTCCTGGGCCCCCCCAAATTCTGATATAGACGATTTGGGGTGGGACCCAAGTAATTTCAATTATTACAGACTCTCAAGAAATTTGGTCAAAATGCTGCCAGCTTAATAACATCCCTCTTAGGAATACCCAGTTAGCTCAGGTGGTTAGAGCGCAGGGCTCAGTGCTCATAATACCAAAGTTGCTGGTTCGATCCCCACATGGTCCACTGAGCTGCACCCTCCACGACTAGATTGAAACAACTACTTGGAGCTGATGAGTCCTGGAGACTCAATTTTAAAAAAATAGCATTCTTCCATTCCACCTCCCACCAACCCCACCCTCCAAACCCAGGCTACTATACAGGATCCTGTATTGCATTTAGTATCATGTTTCTTTTGTCTTTTTTTAAAGCTGGAACAGTTCTTCAGTCTTGCCTTTCTTTGTTTCTCGTGATACTGACATTGTTAAAGAGAGCATACTGGGTTTTCTTGCCCTGTAGAATATCTTTCAGTTTGAGTTTACCTGATGTTTTCTCATGATCAGATTTAGATAACGCATTTTTTGGCAGAAATACTGCAGAAGTAATGTTGATCAGTTTGTCCCCTTTGTTAGTGATTAAACTTTGATCACTAAATTAAAGTAGTATTTACCTGATTTCTCCTCTGAAAAGGTGGCTTTTTAACTTGTTAATTAATATGTAACCTGTGGCGAGATACTTGGATCCTATTCCCCAACAAACTTTCATCCAATCTCTGGGATTCTTGCCTGAATTATCAAATTTGTTTCTAAATATTGATTTTTTTTTCTAACGCCATCGTTTGCTCTACATTTATTAGTTCTCATTTTATAGTAAAGAAGAGAATTTCCTCTTTCTCCATTGTTTTCTTGTTGTTGTTTTATGGAAACAGTGTGAACTAATGGTCTCGTATTCAGTGGGTTAGAACCCTTTGTTTTCATTATTCTTTTTTTTTTTAGGGCAGTGTCACTGGCCCTCATATGTGGGACTGAACCGAGGCCGCTGGCTTCCAAGGCCAGCGCTTAACCACCTCGCCACTCGGCCGGCCCTTCATTATTCATTTTTAATGCTCAAATTGTTTCTGATTTGACCAGTGCCAAAACCTCCAGTCTGGCTCCTGTGCCCTTTTATACATAGCTCCATCAGTTGTTAAGTACTCTAGAAACGTAAATTATAAAATACTTTATTAACATGTACATTTTATCTGTCACTAAATACTTGGCTGTGCCCTTAGTGTATCTCCAATACTCTTCGATGTCGAAAGGCATGCAAGGGTAAATATACCTTCTTTCACCAAAGAACTAAAATCTCAATATAGTAGGAGTAACATAGGTAAAGGTATTGGAGACCAATTTGAGATGGTATATAATCCAGTTCTAAGTTTTTTGTTTATTCCTTCTAAAACTGATCTAATACTTAACAATAGCAACACATTTCCTCATTGTGAAATAGGAAACAATCCATCCTTAGTCTGTAAGCAAGGCTTATTTCTCTAATAACATATAGGAGGAAGTCAATCAGCAAGATATATCTGAGAGTTGTCTCTCTGCCTTCCGTGTGTGAAATGTAAACTTTAATATAGTTAGACAAAAAAGTTCGGGTTTCAGAATGTCACATACTACATAAAATTGTGGGATACTATCTGGTTAAGTAGGTGTTTGGCCAATTTTGTGGTTAGCTTACTAATTCTTGCAATTCATTTGTTGTTTTCTTTTAAATGGAGGCCCATTTTATTTATTTATTTATTTATTTATTTATTTATTTATTTATTTATTGAGGGCAGTGTCTCTGGCCCTCACATGTGGGATCTGAACCGGGGCCGCCGGCGTCCCAAGCCAGCCCTCAACCACCACGCCACTCGGCCAGTCCTTCATTTGGTTTTATAAACTTTAAATAGTACAGTCATTTACGACTGTCATACCGTATCCTCTGTGCCTCTCACCATTGCTTTAGTATTTTTCATCCTTTTGCCCCTCTGTATTTCTTTCAAATAGTTTCTTCTGATCTGTCATTGCAGAATAACTAACTCCCATTTTTTCTAATGTCTAGTAATAGTCATCCATTGAATTCTTCATTTTGGTTATGGTAACTTTTCCTGTTCTAGAAATTCTCTTTTTAAAATATGTCATATCATTTACAGTTTCTAATTTTCTCCTGAAAATCTCGGTATTTTATGTCCTTTAACATTGTAAACATAGTCACTTCAAGATGTGTGTGATAATTCCAATATTTGAAGCCCTGTGGCTCTGTTTCTATTGTATGTTGTGTCTGCTGGTATTCAGTCATGAACAAGAGCCTGGATTATTCTTATTCTTGTCTGAGGGTCCAAAGTTCTGACAGCAGCACTAAGAGAATCAGTTTTTTCCTGGGAAGAAAAGTACATGTGTCAAGAATGGATGAGTAGAATTACAATGTAGGAGGGTCCTACACAATTAAATTGCAGTAAAACGTAACGGTTAAGAGTGAAGGGGCTAGATTGTTAGTCGCTATTTGGGAGGAAGGAGAATTCCTCAGCCGAAAGAGGGCCTTGAGGAAGACGTACAAGTGCCGAAGTGGGACGGAGAGAGCCTGCTCCTGATCCACAAACTACAGAGCCTCGCTCTCTCTTTGGACTCACGGTGATTCAGCCCCTGCCCCAAATTAGAAGCCAAGCAAAAAAACTGAGTTACGTAATGAAATCTTCCACATTGTTTGTTTGGCTTTGAAACATACACCAAATTATCCTGCAGAAGCCCCTCAATTCCGTTTCTAGTCAGGTCTGCATGGAGGGGACATTTCAACATGGAAAAACTCTGCAATGAAAATGAAGCAATACTTGAGAACCAAGTAAAGATGGAAAACCAAGAGCAGCCACAGGATGCGGGAGAACCAGAAATAGCTCGTACTCGGGAAGACAAGGAGAAGTTAGAAAATGAGGAAAAACTAGAAAACAAGGGAAAGACAGAAGATGAAGAAATACTTAATGATAAGGAAAAGCCAGAGGAGGGAAAGCCAAAAGAAGGAACACCCGAGAATGGGGGAAAGGCAGTGAAGGAGGGAGAACCGGAGGGTGAGGGAAAGCCCAAAGAAGAAGGAAAACCAGCCAGCGAACCAAGGGCTGCAGGAAAGTACCTAGCTGGGGATGATATACCCCGGAAAGGCAAAAGAAAAACCAGCAAGGGGCTGGCTCAGTGCCTCAAGGAATACAAGGAGGCCATCCATGATATGCATTTGAGCAATGAGATGATAAGAAAACTTGATGAGATGGCTAGGGTAGAGGATGAAGTGAAGAAAACCAGACAGAAATTGGGATGGTTTATGTGGCTGCAAAAAAGTTTACAGGACCCCTTCCACCTTAGGGGCCCAAGGGAACTCAGGGGTGGCTGCAGGGCCCCACAAAGGGGCTTTGAAGACATTCCTTTTGTGTAGTGTCCCTTCAGGCATTTGCCAGGTCCTGCGCTGTAACCTTATGCTAATACTTTGCTTTAGGTTTCACTATTATGTAGTCACAGCCCTCTAGATTTCAGTAGCAAATTTTCATCCATTGCATGGAAAAAATGCCTGTGGTACATTGTAAAATTAAAATAAAAGTTTGCACAACCATAAAAAAAAAGACTGAAGGGGCTAAACGATATATCTGATAAGGGGTTAATATCCAAAATTTATAAAGCACTCATGCAACTCAACACCAAAAAAACAAACAACCCAATTAAAAAATGGGCAGACGATATGAAGAGACATTTCCCTAAAGAGGACATACAGAAGGCCAACAGGCATAGGAAAAAATGTTCAACTTCACTGGTCATTAGGGAAATGCAAATAAAAACCACAATGAGATATGACCTCACTCCGGTCAGAATGGCTATCATCAATAAATCAACAAACAAGTGCTGGTGGGTCTGTGGGGAAAAGGGGACCCTGCTGCACTGTTGGTGGGATTGTAGATTGGTGCAGCCACTGTGGAAGTCAGTATGGAGGTATCTCAAAAAACTGGAAATGGAACTACCTGTTGACCCAGCAATTCCACTCCTAGGTATTTATCCTGAAAAACCCAAGACACTAATTCAAAAAAATATTTGCACCCCTATGTTTATTGCAGCACTATTTACAAAGACTTGGAAACAACCGAAATGCCCATTGGTAGATGACTGGATTAAGAAACTGTGGTACATTTATACAATGGAGTATTACTCCGCTATAAAGAAGAATGAAATCGTACCATTTGCAATGATATGGATGGACCTAGAGACTATTATGTTAAGTGAAATAAGTCAGTTGGAGAAAGATAAATACCATATGATCTCACTTATATGTGGAATCTGAAAAACTGAATGAACGAGCAAAGTAAACAGAAACAGTCTCATAGATATAGAGGAAAAACAGGATTGCTAGTTGGGAGTGGGGTGGGGATGAGGGAGAAGGGGAAGGGATTAGACAGCATAAATAGGTAACTACAATATTGCCACAGGGATATGAAACACAGTTCGGGGACTATAATTAATAATGTTGTAAATATTTTGTGGGGTGTCAGATGGTCACATGTCTTGTTAGGGAGACCATTTCATGGATGGAGTAGAGGCTTGATCACTGCACTGTTCACCTGAAGCTGAGGTTGTATAATATTGTATACCAACTGTAATTGAATATATAGATAGTCACGGGATGTGGATTATACTGTTGAAGGGAGTCAGAGGAGGTGTAATAGATATGCGTGATATGGGGGAAGGAGTGGGGTGGCGAATTGGGGGAGGGGGGTTGTCACTTTGAGGGGTAAAGAGTATAACTAATGCACTGTGTTGTACACCTGAAACTAATTAAAAATAAATAAATAAATTTTTAAAAGAGTGAAGGGGCTAGTTCCAGGCTGCCTGTGCCAAATCCCAGCTACTTTACTTAATATCTGCCAAGCCTGTTTTCCTTATTCTTTTTTTTTTTTAAATAAAGCAGATCCCCTACACTTTTTAAAAAACAAAAACTTTATTGGGGACCAGTGTGTTTTTTCCAGGACCCATCAGCTCCAAGTCAAGTTGTTGTCCTTCAGTCTTAATTGTGGAGGGCGCAGCTCAGCTCCAAGTCCAGTCACCATTTTCAATCTAGCTGCGGGGGCCGCAACCCACCATCCCATGCAGATGACGAACCGGTAACTTTGTGGTTAAGAGCTCGGAGCCATCCAGCTGCATCAGTTTTCCTTATTCTTAAAATGAAATAGTAACAATACCTATTTTATAGAGATATTATAAGTATCAAAGGAGATAATGCATGTAAACTACTTAGCCCAGTGCCTGGTAAGCACTCAATAAATGTTAATTATTATTATTATTTGATATTTAGAGGAGAGAATGTTTCAAATTTTGCATGTAGCAAGTGTTTGAAATGACAACAAGATGCATTCATACATTCATTAATTTATTCATGAGTTCTTTTTAAAATAAATACACAATAAATATTTGTTGGAAGAAATCATTTGAGCAACTGGTGGAGAAGGTGGTCTGAATCTCAAAAGGAAAGCTAGAATTGTAAAGGGTCAGACAGCAGTAAGGGTTGTCATAGAAACAGCCAAGGCAAAGCTTGGAATCAAGATGACTTACATGTGGGATAATGGGCAGATCAACTTGGATGGAATGGCCCAGAGAAAAAGATAATAATCTATAGAAAAACAGTGGGCAAGTATATTATCTTGTAATGTTCTATAATTATCATATATATTGTGACTTCTGGGTCATCATCTCCCATTTCCAAGTCTGCCCTATGATATTAAGCTGATTATGTGCATAATAATGCAGGTATCACATATCAACTAAACTAATGGGCTTTCTCCCCAACATAATATATACCCCTTGAATAATTTGAAAGGCTCAGTACCATTAAAGTGTTCAGCTCATGTGCCCCGTGTGTTTTATGTGCAATGATAAGAATCTTTGAGAGCTGTTTTCTCTAAAGCTACTAAAGCAGTCTTTCTCAAGTTTTAGCGTGCTTTAGAATCACTTGGAGAGCTTGTTGTTACAATATATATTGCTGGCTTCATCCTGAGAGTTGTTGATTTCATAGGTCTGGAGTGGGTCCCCAGAATCTGTATTTCTAACAAGTTCCCAGGTGATGCTCTTGCTCCTGGTCCAGGAGCCACACTGTGAGAACCACTAGACTAAGTACTGAACTATTTTAGAATTTGGTCATGTTTTCTTTTGGTAGAGTAGTTTTCTAAAATCTATATTTAGTTGTGCCTCCTACCCACAGAAGTAAATTATTTGAAATAACTTATAGGGGGAAACTTTTTCCTTTTTTTAAAATATTTTATTAAAAAATACAGTTAACAGACAACCTTATATCAGTTTCAGGGGTACACCATAATTGTTCAACATTTATGTACCTAAAGAAATGATCACCATAAGTCCAGCAACCATCTGACACCATATCACGCTATCACAATATTATTGACTATATTCCCTATGCTGTATGGTACTTTCATTTATATTTTATTTCAGCAGCGATTTTTATTTTTCTACTGTGAATACTAACTGTTTTGGGAGGCATAAGCTAACATTAAACTTCATTAGTAGTATAAATTTTCTAATACTTCAGAGAAATCCCATTGCATTATTCATAAATCTGAATGGGTTGAGTGGGACTTTTTCTACAAGTAATCTTTATAATAATAGGTATTTCATAAATGTAAGCACAAATTCCTTCATCAGTATATTCTGCTGTTCATATTATATCAACATTTTAAAGTACATATGCAAATTTTATGGCATTTTTTTCCTTTGCCTGCATATATCTTTTTAAAGGAAATACACATCACTTCAGATTCTTGTTAATTTTACCACTGCCGCCTCTTACGTAAATGAGTCATACCAAGTATTACATGACACTTTTCCTGACAAGTACTTGAAAGTTGAAGTAATTTTCATGCATTCTGTCTCATTCTTCCCTCAGTGCTTTAACGCATTATGGGCAGGAAATTACTTTGACAAATGAGAAGAGATAGTGTGAGGGTGTTCAAACTGCATTGCGTTCAGCTCATTCACCCACTTCCAGTCTTTTCTTTCTTTTTTTTTTTGAGGGCAGTGTCATTGGCCCTCATATATGGGATCGAATCCGGGGCTGCTGGCTTCCCAAGCCAGCGCTTAACCACCGTGCCCAGTCTTTTCTTTGAGTCTGGGCTCTGCTGTCTGTCCACTTCCCCATTGTTGGGCCTTACTTTATCTCTTTCCTCAAATAAAACTAATATAAGGCTTTTGTGTGTGGTGGACTTCTAAATCTTGGTAATAACAGGGAAGGGGAAAGATGGTGACAGCCCAGCTCAGTACCTGAAACAACTTACAGCTAAATGTCACACCACAGTGTCGGCAATACCTCAGCTATGCCCTGTCACAGGGAATTTTCCCTTAGGCCTCTGTTTTGTTTACATCCCTCCTCTCCCCCTTCCCAGCTCTCATCCTTAGATCCCTTTTTGCTGGCCTCCCTCTCTCCTGTCCACCTTAATCTGTCTTACTCTATTTCACAGAGTAATTCAGCTGTCTTCTGGCTCTTATGCATTTAAATTTAGAGCAAGGGCCCTCACATTTCTCCATTAAAAAGCTAGTCAACATTGTTGACTATATTCTATGCTGTACTTTACATCCCCATGGCTATTTTGTAACTACCAATTTGTACTTCTTAATCCCTTCACCTTTCTCACCCAGCCCCCATTACCCTTCCCTTCTAACAGCCAACAGTTTGCTGTCTGTATCTAGGAGTCTTGTTTCAGTTGTTTATTTTGTTCTTTAGATTCCACACATAAGTGAGATCACATGATATTTGTCTTTCTCTGACTCATATTGCCAGGTGAGTACTAGACTAATCAGGGGATCACTCTGTAAATTATATAAATGTCTAACCACTATGCTGTACACCTGAAATTAATATGAAATAATATTGTATGTCAACTGTAACTGGAAAAAAGGTTTTTAAAAGAAAAAACAAATAAGCTAGCCAAGGCCCATCGTCAATATATTTTTCTAAACAAACAAGATGTCTACCTCTGAGGTGAGTTAGATCATTGCCCTAAAGAGGAAAAAGTACCATTTTAAAAAATTCCTGCTACATTTATTAAAGAAAAGACAACAGGGCTGCTTGCCGCTAAGAGTACTTTTTTTTGGATTGGCACCAGTTTGGAAAAGAAAACTAAGGTGAATTAGAAAGTGTACTGCTGGCTTAGAAGTGAGAATCCTGGCCCTAGCTCAGCTTTTATTTGGCTGTGAAGTCTTTAATAAGTGACTTTACAGCTCCCAGAATGTGTTTCTTCATTTATCAATGAAAGCATTTGGGTCAGTGTAGTTCAAGCTTAAGCCGAAACTGAAAGGAGACAAAAACATTTCAAGTGGCTCCTATTGAAGCATAAATGGGTCTAGGCCCACCCTCTTCAATATCCCTCCTCCACCGCTCCTTAAGCTCCCTTACACAGCACAGTTCTGAAAACACTGATCTAGATGGTTTGCATCCACAATTGTTCCCTGCTTTTCTGGAGTTTCTGACCAGAATTCATTTTACTATAAATGCTCCTTGTAAGTAGAATGAAGGTAGATGGAAGCCTGAGAGAGAAACCCTCCATGACCTGGCATAGCTGAGGAATTTTGGAGTTGTGTGATGTTCAGTCTTGAGTCGTTTGTGGCCTTGGGCTAAGCTGTAACCAAATCTACTCTCATTCTTCCCTAATATTCCCAACAGTTAAAAGTCTCTCACAGGTCTGGCCTAATTTAGAAAAGATGGCCCTATTGAAAAATATTTTTCTAGAAGAAGAGACAGGGTCATTTTGATTGAAATTTGACCTTTGGTATTTGAGAATAATTGATTAACATGTTTATTTCTTACAGTCCCTGTGCAATCAATAATATACTTACAGAAACCCATTTCACTAGCAAGTGGCTCCATGAAGAAAGCAGCAATCACTCAAATCTCTGTAGCAGGGATTGGTGATGCACCACAGAACTGTCCAATCACTCAGGCACCTGATTGCCAGTCATCCGTAGAAGAGAGCTAGTGTCTTGCACTTACCAGAGACGACAGTAAAGTGGGCATTCAGGGTAAAGAATGGAGAGTCAGTCCACAGATGTAGGCACAAATGAAAATGAGCCAATGCCCCCGGGACAACTTTTAACCAGTGGTATGTAGGAGTAGGTAGATTAATGTCCTATACACCCAACTTTTGGTGGTATCATTTTGAGGCCCTACCTTTGCAGTTTCTCATCATATCTGCAGAGGAACTGAGTTCCCCCTTGCCCACAGCAGTAATAAACATTTGATTTTCTTTCCTCCTTACTTTTTTCACGTTTCCTCCTCCCTCACTTTTGCATTTTCGGATTACCTTGAAAATAGTTTTCTGCCCCCGAATCCTTGCCTCAATATCTACTTTTGGGAGAACCCAAATTAAGTTAACTTTCAGTGCTGTTACAATTTCAGATACTAAGTATTAAGTAGTACCCCCCTAGAAAAGAATTAAAATAAACACACAAAAAAACAAAACAAAACAAAGGAACAAGCAAACAAAAAAGTAGTACCCTATTCTGAATTCTGCAACTGCTCCTAATTTACATATGTGCTATTGTTTCAATCCTATTGTGTTCTTTTTTTTAAAGATTTTATTGGGGGAATTGAGGGAGGGGATCAGATAAGTTGCTGTCCTTTTGTTCTTCAGACTAGTTGTGGAGGATGTTGCTTCACTGGCCTATGTTGGTATCATCATTGCACTCTTTTCGGGTGAGGCAGATCGGTTGCCGGCCTCTGGATAGCCGCTCACAGCGGCTCTTGGCAGCCCAGTGCAGCAGGGGCTGCAGCTATGCTGTCCCTGGAGACTCAAAGCAGAGCTGTTGTTCACCATCTTAGCTGTAGAGGGCAGTGTCACTGGCCCTTATATGTGGGATCTGAACCAGAGCCACTGGTGTCCCAAGCCAGCTCTTAACCATCATGCCACTTGGCCAGCCCAATCCTATTGTGTTCTTGATGGCAGAAGCTGAACCGAAGCAGGATATGGGTGATTTTGTTTTTATAAGAATTGTAAATTGACATGGATGTGAATTACATGATTTTAAAATTTGCCATTTTAGGTCCTGGAGTCAGTTTATTGAAGATTTTTAATTCAGTGGGAGTAAAACTATGATGCAGCTTTATTTTTACCAGTTAACTGTCCCTCAACTGTATCAAAATTCCTTTCCCATAGATTACATGCTACCTTTATGATATCTTAGCCATAACTCTCATCTTACTTTGCATTCCTGGAAAGAAGCATTTCATTTCAGAGAATTATTTCCTCTGCTTTGGGGGAGGAAATACTCTGTCTTCAGGAACACTCCTAAAATGTCTGGCAACCTTCCTTCCTTCTGCCTATGCTCCCAGGACTGACTGGGAAAGCAGGGAGGTGTTGATGGGTGGTACTGTAAGGGTGGTACTGTCCTGGCACCCTTCTGTATGTTTGAAGTAAGAAGCTGGCTTCCACTGTTGTCGGCTCACTGAACTTAGTGTGTGTCTTCAACCTTGGGCCTGAAAAATCCCATCTGCATCCTGTTGTATGTTTCCTTAGTTTAATAGTAAATTAATTTTTACCTCCTCAGTTCACAACAGCAGGCCTGTTATTAGGATATGTCAATTTGAGTTTTAGAGATTTATCAGGTGTGATTTACTTATGAGTCTGTGAGTGTCAGCTGAAAATAAGTGGATGACAAAATCAGAAGCATCAAAAATCATGGCTAGAATAATTCCACTGTTGGTATTAGTGCTCAGAACTACAAACAGGACAAAATTAAATTCAGGGATATTTAGGATTTAAAAATGGTAAAATTCATGAATCCTAGACTTACTTGAGGGGATGATGGACAGAGTTGAAATGATTGTCTCCATAAAATTGTATTATTGGGTTGTCAGAAAAGTCATGACGTATTTTTTCTATGTTTTTCATTGCAAAAATGCGTCATGACTTTTCCGACAACCCAATAGTAGCAGCAGTACCTAATAATTGGATGTGGGAGAAATATAACAAATTCAACCAGGACAGCTTTGGATCCTCTGTGATATTTGGGCCATTAAGATTGCTCTCAGAAGACATACAAGAAAGAAGAATCACTTTTGTTCATAGAAAATTGATCTTTTTTCCTCTTCCAATGATTCCATCTCAATTACTGTGACACAAGCTATTCTGCCAAAAGTAGCTTTTTGGGCATAGAATTTTCTAGATAATGGCTAGTTTCCTGCCCAGCCACTTCCCTCTTCATCACTGTATTCACAGCCCCTCTTCTGTCCCACTTCCCCCTCCCCCTCCTCTCCTTTACTCCCTCCTTTACTCTCTCCTTTATTTCACTTTCCTTACTTTCTCCCTAATTCCTCAAGGGGCTAAATTGGCTATCTTGGCTATGGTATTTGTCTTTCACCTTTTTCTTGATAATCTCTGGTCAGTTAGATTCATTCATGATTACTTTGTGAACTTTGCTTTATGATTGCTTTGTACATCAAGGACATTTCTTATTTCCTTCAGAGAACTGATATCATATTAACTGGGCTTTACACCTTTTTTTGTTTTGTACAGCACTTTTTAAGAATATACCTATTTGGGGCATATGTGATGGTTACTCTCTCACTGTTTGGTAGTAGTAGAAAGTGCATAGATTTGGCAGACAGACATTGATGTAGGTTCTGAGTTAACCACTTTGTAACCTTGGTCAAATTACTTATCTGTTCTTTATTGAGTTTCTTTACTATAAGGGAGGATAATCGTAGCCATCTCCAAAGATTGTTGTAAGGTTAAATAAAATGAATGATTGGGTTGTTGGAAAATTCATGACGCATTTTGGCAACGAAAACCATAGAAAAAAATCCATTGTGACTTTTCTGACAACCTAATATTTAGTTATCTGTTAATACTTTAATTAACAATGTTTGTGTTTTCTTCTCTGTTCCCACTCCATTTCACATTTTGTTTCCTGATGTTTTCATAGATTTTCGAACTGGATCAAAGTACCAGAAGACGTAGTCTGTTCAAGTCCAAATGCACAGAGTTCCAAATCTCCTTCTCCATAGTTTCATTTTTTTTAGCTGAGGGAATATTTTTAAGTGCATAAGTTCTATACCAGGAGGTTTCAGAATTGTCAGGGTTTCTTTTTCTTATTTTCTTGCAGTTATTTCATGTAAATTCTCAATAATTTTTCCCAATTTTATTCTGTTATCAAGCAGTGTAAGGGACAACAGTGACAAGAGGTACAACATGAGCTGCTTTTGTTCACTAGAAATATTAATTATTTTCTGAAACTTTGCGGCCCAAAAGCATCACTGGAATCAACTTTCCATTAGCTTCATGTATCTTTTTGACTAAATGCTGATTCCCAGGGCTTATTGCTTCTTACTCTGGCAATACTTTATAAAATGTCTTCGTTTTCAGTTCACACTGGAGCCTTGATAATTTTCCTTTCAGTTTAAAAATATTTTGTCAGGGCTAGATTTCAGAGTTGTGAAGCATGAAGTGAATTCCTGTGGAATTCATTCAAAGAGATGTTCATGTTTGCCGTTATTTGTTCCATGGGTATTTATTACATTATAAAATGGAAATAAAAACACAAACGAGACAGCTATTACTCATCCAAAATGCACAAGCTGAGTAGGAGAGAGATTTGCAAATAATCACAGCTTCAATTTATTTGTTGCTGGCTTTTCTTTCTTATGCAAACCCTTAAGGTCTCCGTTCAATCTCAAGCATGTTATCTGGTAAGACAGACTCATTTAGTTTACTCCCCAGATACCGTTTCCAATCCCCTTTTTCTCTGACCCACCTCCACCACCCACTACAAAAAGATCTGAGACTCACTTTCCTATCCTCCCTTGTCAATGAGATATATGGAAAATTCTTCTGGGGCTTCAGGAAAAGTACTGTAGTTTCTGATAAAATGAACCAGGTACATGAGGAGAAAGACCTATTTTTGTTTAATTTATATATCCCATCCTGCCTTTGACTGGTTTTTTTTTATGAGTGATATCTTTCTTTTTTTTAAAGATTTTATTGGGGAATTGGGGGAGGGGAACAGCATTGGGGAATTGGAGAAGGGGAACAGACAAGTTGCTGGGTCTTTTTTTGTTCTTCAGTCTAGTTTTGCAGAGGATATTGCTTCACTGGCCCATGTTGGTATCGTCATTGAGCTCTTCCCGGGTGAGGCAGATCTGTTGCCAGCCTCTGGATGGTCGCTCACCGCGGCTAATGGCAGCTCACGCTGGCTGCCAGCCGCTCACGCTGGCTGCTGGCTACTCACTGTAGCCTATGGCAGCCCACTGCAGCAGGGGCTGCAGCCTACACCGTCGCCGGGGCTCGCACAGCCCAGCTCCAACTGGAGCTGTTGTAAGCTGTAGAGGGCAGTGTCACTGGCCCTCATATGTGGGATCCAAGCTGGGGCTGCTGGCATCCCAAAACCAGCTCTCAACCAATGCGCCACGCGGCCGGCCCTGACTGTTTCTTGTTATTGTGATATTTGGAACTAGGAAAGCCATCTAGCAACCATGAAGCAACCTGCCAATGGACCAAATCTCATATGCTAAGTATGATCCAATTCAACATAGAAAGGGCCTAAATCTTTTGTGACATGGGTGAGCCACCAAACCAACCTGAGATTGTCACTGTAGTTTATTATTGTTGTTGCTAATATTGCTGTTACTTGTTGCCCAAAGCTTTTCTTGTTGATAAATCTGGAAAGAGTAACCTATCATGTCAACAGTTCAGCTTGATTTCTTAGACCTTGCAAGTCCTGAGCAGAACAGATACATTTTGATTGTGGTTAGGGGGTAGAGCATGAAAGAGACCAAATAAAAAGTGATCACCACAACCAGAGTAGGTTTGGGCACTAGGGAAAAAATAATACCTTAACTACAAAGAGCAAAATGAAAGGGAATGCAGAGTACAAAATTTGCCTCTACAATTGCACCTGGGGTGATCCTGGGTACAACATTTAAAAAGAAAGGTAGTGTTGAGGTTGTAATTTATTCTGTGCTATTCAGTATCTTAATTAAACGTGAACTATGGCAGATTTTAAATTCTACCCAGGATCCATCCTGTCATATAGCTGGTAGTTTGAATGTTTAGAGCATGGAAATCAGTTTCATGGCTGGTCTGAAGTACACACCATTAGAAAAGACCTGTTGTAAAAAATTTAAAAATATGAGTGATGATTTGTATCCCTTGCTGTTTGGGACTATTGATTATTGATGCTCAAGGCCTTCCTTGAGTTTTTAAGAAGTTGTGAACATCTGTTTTAAATCCTTGAGTAATGCTTATGATAAGATTGGAACTTTAAAAAATTTAAGACATTTCTCTTAACAGTTTGAGTTATATGTATCTTTCTCTTGTCCTTCATCTTTTTCCCTACTCTAAGAAATAACAATTATGGCTTTAAACTTTCCTTTTGCTCTTAGATAAGTTATATTGTGGCATGACCCTTTCTGTTAGCACCTGTAAGCAAACATAACAAATATAAATTTAAAAAATTACCACTGTACCATGTATATGTATTTTAAGGAATAACTATTTGTTCAGAATTATTTTCAGAACTGTTTTAGGTATGAAGACTTGCAAATATCATTTGATAACACACATTTGGATCACCACATTTCAGGAACATTTATCATGAGAACAGAGTAGATCTCCATTTACCCTTACCCTTCTGAAGCTTTGCTATATGCCTTCAGTCATCAGAAGCTGTACTTGGAATTCTGTTTATAGGAGGTCTATAATGCTTTCCTATTTAAAAATTGCAGACCAGTGGGCTGCTTTTTTGGTGACTCTAATATTGATTGAAATTATCTTTGATGTGTGATGTGTATTCCATTGCTTGTCATATAGAATAGCATTCTCAAGAATAGCTTTATTACAAAAGCTGGTAATTTAATATGTAGTGAATATTAACTTTTGACCAAATTAAATAGAGCTTTTTAGGTTATAAAAGTGTAAAACTATTTGCAAACATACCTTGGTTTATGTGTTAGTTTTCAGGTGTTCTGAAGTTGTTTTGGTTTTGATTTTTAGGGCAGTATCACTGGCCCTCATATGTGAGATCTGAACCAGGGCCACTGGCATCCCAAGCCAGCTTTTAACCACTGCGCCACTCGGCCGGCCCAGGTGTACTGAAGTTTTTGAATCGTTTAATCAGTTGCATGCATAATGGACAGTATCTTTCCAGCATGTAATACTAATTTTACTTTTATAGCAATTACCACCATTGACTCGGAGGTAAAGATCCTGAGTAGAACAATAACCATGGAAGTAATTGGAATAGGTAGGAACTGATCTGCTTTGACAGGGTAGAAAGGTTTTCAAAGGATAAAAACAAGATCCATAAAGCAAAATAAATATTGTTGTGACTAATCAAAAATTTCAAAGTTTTGTGCATCAATGTACACTGAAGAAAACTGGCATCTAAGAGGCCCAGTTCTCTTCTTAATAATACCTGTTTCGGTGTGAATATAATTGCAAATTCCCAGCCTTAGAACATTTGGAAATAAAGAGAAAGGGAGAGATTTTAAAGCTATTTAGGAGTTAGGATATATAGTATGCATTAGTCAGAGTTCTTCAAAGAAACAAAACCAATAGGATACACATATACACACACACACACACAGTGTATGCTGGTATGACTTATTTGTATTATTTATTATAAGGAATTGTCTCTTAATTTGCATGCCAAAATTTTTTATATGTCAAGTTTTCTTAAATTAAAATTTTTTAATTTAGATATGTCATTTTTTTTTGAGGGCAGTGTCATATGTGGGACCCAAACCGGGGCCGCTGGGTTCCCAAACCAGCGCTTAACCACCGCGCCACTCAACTGGCCCTAGATATGTAATTTTAACTTAAGGTGCATGTATTATCATTTTTATTATTATATTTGAATTAGGAAGAATTTCTTTTAACTAAAGAAGGGTCCATTTTGTAAGTTACAATGAATTAGTGCTCATAAATTACTTGTTTTTAACAATAGATTCTGATTTTAGAACTCTGTTGGAGGCTCTTTACACTGAATTTATTCACAAACAGCTTATGGTACTTTTGAATGTCTGCTTCTTTGTAAAGAAATGGAACATCTTAAAGGTTCAGGGCACTAAAATTTGCATTTTTTAAAAAAAAATCAGAGAATTCATTGTTTCTTCAGATGGAACTCATAAATGATCCTTTTTTAAAAAAGACAACTTATTTGTGGTATAATTTACACACTGTAAAATTCACAAATTTAAACTGTATAATTTGATGAGTTTGACAAATGTATCAGGTTATTTAATCACCACAAACAAGATACAGAATTTCTGTTATTTTAAAAAGGTCCTTCTTGCCAATTTGAAGTCAGTTTCCTCTCCCAAGCCCCTAAGAACTACTGATTTGCTTTCTTTGATCATAGTTTTTGCCTTTCCTAGAATTTTATGTACATGGAATCATATTGTATAATCTTTTACGTCTGTTTTTTTTCACTTTGTATAATGCTTTTGACATTCATCCATGTTTTTACTTCATTAAGTAGTTCTTTTTTTATTGCTGAATGATAGTCCGTTATATAGAAACATTACAATTTGTTTTTTCACCGGTTGATGAGCATTTGGGTTGTTTCCAGTTGGGGGCTATTATGAATAAAACCGTTATAATCATTTAGATACAAATATTTCTGTAGACATATATTTTCATTTCTCTTGGATAAATACCTACTAGGGGGATTCTGTCTTATGGTAACTGTAAGGTTAAAGATTAAGAGAAACAGCCAAATTGTTTTCCAAAGTGACTGTATCATTTTTCATTCGCAGCAGCAATGTATGAGAATTCAGTTGCTAGCATATGGTATGGCCAGTCTTTTTAATTTTAGCCATTCCTATAGGTGTGTAGTGGCATCGCATTATGGTTTTAATTTGCTTTTCCATAATGAGTAATGATGTTAAGCATGTTGTCATGTGCTTATTGGCCGTACACATGGCTTTGGTGAAGCATTTGTCCAAACTTTTGGACCATTTTAAACGTTGGTGGTTTGCTTATTATTGAGCTGTAAGAGATATATATATATATATATTTATTTTCATTCTGGATAGGAATCCTTTATCAGGTATGTGTTTTGCAAATATTTTCCTCCGGTGTAGCATGCCTTTTTATTTTCTTAAGAGTATCTTCCTATGACTAGAAGTTTTTTGTTTTTTTATTTTGATGAGGTGCATTTTATCAGTGTTTTTTCTTTTATGGTTCCTGATGTTTTGTGTTCTGATAATTCTTTGCCTAACCCAGGGTCACAAAGATTTTCTCGCATGTGTTCTTCTATAAATGTTCTAATTTTAGCACTTATATTTAGGTCGATGACTCATTTTGAGTTAACTTTTTTTTGTATATAGTATAACAAAATCTGAGATTAATTTTTTTCCATATGTGTACCCAGTTGTTCCAGCACCATTTGTTGAAGACTATCCTTTCCACCACTGAATTACCTTAGCACATTTGTTGAAAATCAGTTTTGTGTGTGTGTGTGTGTGTGTGTGTGTGTGTGTGTGTGTGTGTGTGTGTGTTGGGTGGGGGAAGTCTATTTCTGGACTCTCTAGATCCCTAGTATACATGTAAGGTAGTTTGTGAACTGTGAAAACTTTGTTAATAACTCAGCTTCACCACTGCTACCATATTGTTTGCTCTGTTCTTTGTGCTAAGTCTGTATCTATATATTTCTCTCATTGAACATACATAATGTATTGTAATTACTTGTTTACATAGGTGTGTTTCCTACTAACCTATGAATTCCTTGAGGACAAAGGGCTGTGTCCTCTTCATCTCATGTGCTAACACTAGGTACATAATGGTCATCCAATAGATTTTTGTTGAATTAAATAGAATATGGAAATTAGATTAAAATTTTAAATATTTTACCTATATAATTATAATTGGTATTGTTTTTACAAAATCTAAGCAGATTTTCTCACTTCGTTAGTTGTCTAGTATTGATACATAGCATCAACGTCAACTTTTTTCCTGCATCCTGGACAGTTAAATTTTTTTTAAAAGATTTTATTGGGGGAATTGGGGGAGGGGAACAGCATTAGGGAACTGGGGAAGGGGAACAGACAAGTTGCTGTCCTTCAGTCTAGTTTTGGAGGACGTCGCTTCAGTGGCCTATGTTGGTATCATCATTGCACCCTTCCCAGGTGAGGCAGATCGGTCGTCGGCCTCTGGAGTGCCGCTCGCACTGGCTGCCGGCCACTCACTGTAGCCTATGGCAGCCCATTGCAGCAGGGGCTGCAGCTATGCCATCCCTGGGACTCACAGCAGCCCAGCTCCAGGTGGAGGTGTTGTTCACCATCTTAGCTGTAGAAGGCAATGTCACTGGCCCTCATATGTGGGACCCAAACCAGGGCCCTGCTGCTCAGAGCTGGCCTCCCAAGCCAGCTCCTAACCAACGTGCCACTCGGCCGGCCCCTGGACAGTTTAATTTTGACTAGTTGGTTAAGGTTTTCTTATCTGTTATTTGATAATAAAAACAAGTCATAACTATTAGGAGATGCCCGTCACTGACTAAATGCCAACATGTATTATCTAATTTAATGTTCACAACAACCCTGTGTGGCAGTTACTATCATTATCCTTATTTTATGAGGGAACAGAGAACTAGAAAGGTGAGTAACTTACCCAAGATCACACAGATGATCAGTGGCAGAGAAAATGATGGTAG
The DNA here is from genome assembly GCA_033961575.1 of Aselliscus stoliczkanus. NCBI lineage: Eukaryota > Metazoa > Chordata > Mammalia > Chiroptera > Hipposideridae > Aselliscus > Aselliscus stoliczkanus. The sequence continues at coordinate 108,458,604 of CM066737.1, forward strand.
CCCCTAATTTAAACACCACACTATAATCCGTACTTACCTGGCTTCATCTAGGAAAAGTTAAGTTGTAAATTAACTTTCACCTACATTAAGTATTGTCATTCCTCAGGGCTGGCAATATGGCACAATATCTTTGATAAAAAGTGAGGTGCTGAATTTATTGTTAATGAGTATACATGCAGTTATTTTCTCAGGCAAAGTTGATTATTTCGTATATTTCTCCGTAAGTCATATCGTGTCCTTTACAACTTGTTCAAGATATTTCAGCAAGAGTTCTGATGTGATATTTAGCTTGATGTTTCCCCTTTGGAAAGATATTTCTTTGGTCATGAAAGCTACTTGTCCTTCTGAGCCTTTTTTGAAATACGAATACCACAGGGCTAAGCCCCTCCTAATCAGCTAATACCTCATTAATTACACAAGACTTTGTTAACAAACTGGAAGCAGGATATACATCTGGTTAGAGAGTGGAGCATCTTGGGAAGGATGGGTTCTTATGCGCAAAGACATCCTAAAAGTTTTCATAATTTACCTCAGTTTTTCACTACTCTCATGCAGGCCCAAATCCCACCTCTTCCAAGCTCCAATTTTTCTGAACGGTGTGAGTTTCAAACCAATTTTTTTTCTAATCTCATGAATGGTGCTTCTTACCCTATCCCAAGACTGAAGAGTTTTTGCCTATAGCTCCCTTTCTCAATATGCCCCCGATCATCTTTGAGAATTTCTCAACACCTTCCTTTTTTACCTCACCAGTCTCTGAAATCTGGCTTTGTGGTGATGCGTTCATTCCAGTAATTATGACAGGAATAAGAGGAATATCAAAAGCTAACTTTAAATAGCATTTTCCACCTGCTATTTGCCTCAGATTACATTTTTCTTCATTTATCCTCATGATAATTGTATGAAACAAGTGTTATCACCACCATTTTATGCATAAGAAATGTGAGGCTTAAATGGTTAAGTTCCTTGTAAGAGGTTGTATGATCCATAGAGACGGGGCATGAACACAGCTTTGTTTGATGGAGGAATGAATACTCTTAATCACTACATCGTAATGCCTCATAGAAACCCAAAAATGACTTACAAATGGATACGGGATCAGTTTTTGAGCCAAAAGGAAGATAGTATTTGATAATAATCATAACTTTTATATCATATTATACATTCTTGCTCACATTCATTATCTGGATATGATTTGTATGCTGCTATTATGAAGCTATTGTTTTTTTCTATGAAGTTGCTTTTGAAGCTTAGCAATAATGTTAGGAACACATTGAGGAATTTAGGAAGTCTTCAGGAATAAGAAGAAGAATCTGATAAGATGACCTTGGGGTGAGTGGCAAGATCAATTGCTTTGCAAGTACTGTAATGGGTTATGTCTCCACATGCTTTTTATACTCAGCTTCTTGACTAAATGCTAAGGAGGGAACTTCAGAGGAAATAGTTTAATTAAATTTATTTCTAACCTTTCTGATTCAGAATTCAGCAATTCATTTAGAAAGATTTATCTGGGACAAAGTCTCATGTCTCCTGAACATTCAGATAGTTCTATCTGAAGGTTAAAACAGATGGTCTCTGACAAACCTTTCTAAGTTTCAAAACAAAACAAAAACGAACTGCCAAGAATTCAAAAGTCCTGCATTTTTTAACCCTTCCCCTTCATTTACCTACCTTTGTAACTTGGAGCAAGAATATCCCTGATCCTCATTTTCTTCATCTGTTAAAAAGATAACTAGGTAACAACTAAAGGCCTTTCTACCTCTAAAATTCTTTAAGTTTGACTCTGTTCATAATGTTTTCTAAGTTTATCTAATCTTTATTTATATTAGATGTCTTATGTTAATACTATTGCTGAGGAATACCATATTACAGTGATTATCAAACTTTTTGGCCTTTGACCTTTTAAACAGTATTGAGAACCTCAAAGAGCTTTTGTTTCTATGGGTTCTATCCGTCAGTATTTACCAGATTAGAAATTAAAACAGAATTTTTTTAACATATGAATACAAAAGCATATATTCCATTAGCTGTCAGAATGATGGCATCATTGCAGTTCATATAGCCTCTGGAAAATTCCACTGTACACACATGAGAAAATGAGGGGAAAAAAGGCAAATAAGATTTTGGTATTTTTATGAAAACAGTTTTGACCTCACAGACTCGCTGAAAGGGTCTTGGGAGTACCTAAGACCACATTTTGAAAACAGCTACCATTGAACTTGTATAGTTAATTTCTTTCTGAATGAAAGCAGATTAGTATTTAAATAGTCCAGCTCACTTACCTGCCCCCACCTCCATTCTCGGTTTCTTCCTCAATTGTGGGTTAATGCATTAACAGGGCACACCTTGTGAAGAACTATTTTATAATGGTGCTATTCATGTGTTCTCTTCCTCTGGACACCATAATACAGACCCTGGTTTTGGTTGGATTCAGTTGGTTGAGATTCCTTTTTGTTAATAGTCAAAGGACTTCCTTTAAGGCTTTATAATAATAACTAAAGGATTAACTTGAAACAAAAATAAACATATGTTGTGGGATAAAAGAAAATAGTGTGTACTAAATAATTTGCGAAAATTAGATGTAACAAATTAACAGTATAGAATATGGTTCTGGTATTAACTTCCAATCACACTGGACTAAAAACAGGTAAAATCAGGGCCGGCCGAGTGGCACGGTGGTTAAGCGCTGTCTTGGGAAGCCAGCGGCCCCGGTTCAGTCCCACATATGAGGGCCAGTGACACTGCCCTCAAAAAATAAATAAATAAAAGCAGGTAAAATCGATACAATGTAGAACAGATCTCTTTTTGATTCAGTTTAGGATTTTCTTCTCTTTTAGTCATCTGGGTTCTAGTCATCTATTAGTCCTCGGCTGTGAACTTCCCAACCCCCATATAAATAATTTTCTATCAGTTTTAGAGAATTCTCATTCATTCTAACTGTAATTGCTTAGAGTTAAAATGTGAGGTCCAGAGTTGTCTACAACTGTAATTTTATTGTTCTAGCTACATTCTTAATACACTGTTATCCAAGTTTGTTAATGTTTACATTTAATGAAGCTCACTGCCCTTCAGAATTCCTGCAGTGGATTACTGGAGAGGGACCTCCATCTCTCTACTCTACTAGGATGGTAGAGAGGAATGATGGTACACCTTGGCTTTTGTTGTAAAAGAGCAATTCAAGGTTGAAAGTCCCTGATAAAAAAGTCATCTTCCATGGTGAAGCAGAGATGTTAATTTCTGTCATGTTATTATCCCTCCTTAGAAGATGCTATTGATGCTTCACCCATACCACCTCAGCGCTTACTATTCCCCTATAGGCCAAAGGTTTTTTATTGTAAGCATGTGGAACTCTCTGCCTTGGAACTTTTTCTGGCTATAGATGTGTGCTTTGGAGTACAGAGGTAGGCAAAACTAAGATTCCAGGGACTTCAAGCCTACAGAAGCAGCTCCACCAATGATAGGTAGGAGTTTGTGGATAAACACCCCAGCTCCCTCTATTTCAGTTGAGACAATGCTGAGGTATGTTCTATTAATATACAGTCTCCTAAATCTCTCCAATGGAATTGAATTGAGTCCCAGTTGCCCAAAGCAGAAACCTCCTCATCAGTGTACCTTGCTTTGGTTTTCTTCCTTCTGTTAACTCACTACTTCTGTATCATGGGATCACCTCCCATTGGCACTCAAATCCTTGTCTCAAAGTCAGCTTCAAGGGAATCCTGAACTAAGATACACTGCCCAAAACCTGTGGTTTTTGTCTTTTTTGTGGGTTCCATGCCCACATCAGTACTTGTTGCTACATATAGCACTAGTACTAATTTTTCATCCAGGGCTGCTTACTGCCCCATGGTAGCAGCCAGAGCTTGTAGTAAATGGTGTTCTGGTAAATGTTGAACAACCAGCTCCCCACCAAAACCCTCATTTGTAGCTTGTGTTGATTACTGTGGTGTACATACACCCACCATGACTGATTTCAAGCTACTGCTACGATGTCGCTGATTGTGAGGTTCAAGATATATGCATAGTTGACTCTCACAAGTCCATATAAGCTGGCTTTAGCTCACCACTGCTTACTGGGGTAAACCGTCACAGAATGGGGGCCTACAGAGATGTGTTTGATTGAAGATATTCGAGTGCTGGAGCATAAATATCATCTAATCATATTTGCTCATTTATAGGGTCCAGGGGGAGAAGGGATCTGTCCGTTATCTAACACAGGTAGTTAGGGAGACCAAAAATCAGGTCTTCATGGTTCTTGTCCATTGGTACAGATGACAAGGAGCAGAGTTTGGGTCATAAGGGGCAACAAAAAGGATCTGGTTTTCTTAGTTCACTGATAATGGTGAAATGTCTTCGAGAGTGTAGAATCAACTAAGAGGTAGGGTTGGGTTAGAAAAAAATGTGGCACATGCCTTATTAGGTTGCTTTTCCACTCTCCCCTCCATCGTTCAACAAACATTCATTGATGGTCTCTGATATGCCTGGGATGATGTTAGGTACTGGGGAGTCAACATTGAACAACACAGTTTCCTGTCCTCATCTAGTTTACATGCTAGTGAGAATAAAGGTCCTATACAAATAACTGCAAGTACGATAACTATTCAGAAAAGAGAAGTACAGGGAAGACCAGCTAGCTCAGTTGGTTAGTGTGGTGCTGATAACACCAAGGTTGCCAGTTTGATCCCACATGGGCCACTGTGAGCTGCGCCCTCCCTAAAAGAGTCAGCTATGCCATTGTAGCATGAAAGCAATGTGTAACCAATGACCATAGCTGTTATTCAATAAAATTCTTTTAAAAAGAGAGAGAAGAAAGTACAGGGTACCGTGTATTAATAGAGACTTAACCTATCTGGAACTTCAGAGAAGGAGGATTCTAGGGAGGGAAAATAGACCTGGGCGCTCAGAAAGACCGATTTGCAAAGCCAGGTTAAGGGTGGGCAAACAGTGCTGGAAGTATAATAAGAGAGAAAATGAAAAGAGCTCTGAGTGATTACTGTATTTGATTGTCAGGAATATTAAATTTGAGATTTGGTATGGGAAGTGAGAGATGGGGAGTCACTGAATGGATTTAACCAAGGAAGGAGCATGCTTTAGTTCTTTTAAAAGAGCACTATGATTGTAGAGGAGAAAAGGAACAAAGCTCAGACTAATCCAGGAGAGTTACTTTGGTATTCTTAGGGGCCCACAAATATCTGGTGGGTGATCACTCCAATAATGCCATAGCACTCCAGTGGCTTAGCTTGGCAATATAAATATTATCGATGGTATTTTAATTTTTTATACCTGCCAATCTAATTTCTAATCTTTATACTACCCTGGTAGTTATCTGGCCAGAGAACTTATACCTTGAAACATAACAATAACAATAAAAGTGCCACACAGTGTTCTAAGAACTTATAAATGTTAACTCATTTAATAGGCACATCAACCCTATGATATAGGATCTATACTTATCCTTTTTTAGTAAACTAAAGTACAGGGGAAGTAATTTGCACAAGGTTTCATAGATAACGAGCGCTAGAGCTAAAATTCAAATCTAAGCTGTGTCACTCCAGTGTCTGAGTGTTCTCCGACTGACCCATAATCACTTTTTGTAGTTTTATCACTTATGTGATAATTAATTGTAACAAGTTTAGCAACTGTTTTCCTTTACTGAAGTCAATTCTCTTCAGCTATGTGATTTGCCAGTTTGATGATATTTATTTCATAACTTTGGTAATTTGAATAACCGAACTTCTCATTTAGGTAATCAGAGTCCAGAAGCTACAGGCTTTTTTTCCTCTCTTATTTACCTGACAAACACATATGTGGTATTTATCATGTAGCAGTCACTGTTGTAAATGTTTCACACATACTAACTCTTTACAACTCAAAGAGGTAAACACGGTCACCTCCATTTTACAGGTGAGGAAACTGAGGCATCAAGTGTTTAAGGCTAAAGTCACACTATTAATAAGCTAATTGGGAATCCAACCTAGGCAATCAGTCTTAAGGGCCATGGTTTTAACCTCTACACTGCAGCCTCTTTTTTTTTTCAGCTGAGCCATCCTGCCACCTCTTGGCAGCTCAGCGGCAGCTCAGCTTGGGCTGGAATCAAACCAGCGACCCTTGGGTCAGGAATCGAAATGGCGACCCTGTTGCTCAGAGCTCACACTTGAGCGAGCTCTTAACCAACTGAGTCACTTGGCTGGCCCTGCAGTCATTCTTACCCAGAAAAGTCCAGCTTCATCTCTAACAATTCTAATTGTTGAATGATGAGAATGGGTGTTTTAGCTTTGTAGACTAAATGCTTTCAATTTTTCTAGTCTTTAATAGATATATTAAATATCTATTAAATATCTATTAAATAATAGATAGTATTGGGTTGTTGGAAAAGTCATGATGTAATTTTTCTGTTTTTCGTTGCAAAAATGCGTTATGACTTTTCCAACAACCCAATACAATTTAGCACTTAAGTGCATTGGTGATTGTGGCAGTGCCTGGAGTTTCAGTTTGAGATAGGAAAGACAACATGGATGAAGTGAAAGCAATACAGTATTCTGAACTTTCTGTATAAACTACTTGAAGGTTAGTTCTATAGTCTATAGTTGTTTAAGGCTCCCAGAGACCAGAATAGAAGAGCCATCATAGGTGCTCCATAATTTGCTTCTTGATTGATTGATATGTCTTTGATTTCCATATTAGAATGAATATACTGAAAGCCTGCCTAATTTTAGGTCCTATCACAGGAACAGCAATAAAAACCTCTATATTTCAGTATTAGATATATCTAAATATGAATTATAATAGGACTTCTATTAAAACTCTTCTCATCAGGCCGGCCGAGTGGCGCATTGGTTAAGCGCTGGTTTTGGGATGCCAGTGGCCCCAGTTCGGATCCCACATGAGGGCCAGTGACACTGCCCTCTACAGCTAACAACAGCTCCACCTGGAGCTGGGCTGTGCGAGCCCCGGTGATGGTTTGGGCTACAGTCCCTGCTGCAGTGGGCTGCCATAGGCTACAGTGAGTGGCCCGCAGCCAGCGTGAGTGGCTAGCAGCCAAGCATGAGCTGCCAATAGCTGCGGTGAGCGACATCCAGAGGCCAGCGACCGATCTGCCTCATCCAGGAAGAGCGCAATGACGATACCAACAGTGAAGCAACATCCTCCGCAACTAAACTGAAGAACAAAAAGACAGCAACTTGTCTGTTCTCCTTCCCCAATTCCCCAACACTGTTCCCCTCCGCCAATTCCCCAATAAAATCTTTAAAAAAAAACACACAAAAAAAACAAAAACTCTTCTCATCAAGTATATATGCTACAGAATAGAAATCATCTTTAAAAAATTTTGTATTTAACTTCTTTATGGAACTGTGATAGCTTATAATTAAGGAAAATCACTTATTAATGTCATCTATCAAATTAGCTCTTTGTCATTACTATTTCTTGAACAAATACTTGAAACTAGTGTAAATCTGCACCATGCAATTCTGTCTTGATGGGCTCTGATAATAAGAATAGTACTTTAGGGCTGGTTGAGTGGCACGTTGGTTAAGAATTGGCTTGGGATGCCAGCGGCCCCGGTTCAGATCCCACATATGACGGCCAGTGACACTGCCCTCTACAGCTAAGATGGTGAACAACAGCTCCACCTGGAGCTGGGCTGCTGTGAGTCCATGGGACAGCATAGCTGTAGCCCCTGCTACAGTGGGCTGTCATAGGCTACAGTGAGTGGCCGGCAGCCAGTATGAGGGACCAGCAGCCAGTGTGAGCTGCCAAGAGTCCCTGTGAGTGGCCGTTCAGAGGCCGGCAACATATCTGCCTTATCCAGGAAGAGTGCAATGATGATACCATGGGCCGGTGAAGCAATGTCCTCCACAACTAGACTGAAGAACAAAAGGACGGCAACTTGTCTGTTCCCCTTCCCCAGTTCCTCAATGCTGTTCCCTGCCCCCAATTCCCCAATAAAATCTTTTTTTTAAAAAAGTAAAAGAATAGTACTTTAGCTTTAAATAACATCTCTAGCTTTCAGAATATTTTCAGATGCATAATCTCTTTTCATTTTTTCTGATTGTCTGTACTGCTTTCACTTCATCGATGCTGTCTTTCCTATTTCAAACTGAAACTCCAAGTTTTGCCATAACCAGAGAGGACATGATGTGGGGCTGTAGTGTAAATATGTCAGATTGAGCTCCAACTCAGTAAAATGCAGCCCTTTCAGTGCTATTATAAGGGGGTAGTCTGACTCACAGTACACATTTTATTTTTGCAGGTGACTAATACTTCACAGATGTTTGATTGCTTGGTGATTACAATTACAAAGAATGACACTGCCCCAGTTTCCTGGATTTAGTCTGTTCTTTCCCTCTCCCTACTTCCCTTGACCTCGATAAGATCCACCTTGACTGTATAATTGTTTTTACTACCTAGTTTCCTAAAATGACCTCCTGGATGGCTGTTGTTTTTCCTGTGGTGGTTGTTGAACTACCCAATGAAAAACATGAGCCTCTTGACCTGAAAGACGATTGAAATCTTTTGGGGAAAGGCACCCGACCAAGATCCCCTGAGTCATTTAATTATTTAGCAAACATTGGGAGACCAGTAAATTCTTGGCATTGAGCGTGGTATTCGGTGTTCAAAGATGACTAACATATTGACCCAAACTCACAGGATTTGTGGTCTTTTGCGGTATGTGAAACCAAAGGGAAAGCTACTTGAAATTGATTCCTGGATGTTCTACTCATCACCTGTCTTAATTGTATAAACTGCAGAGTAAGAGAATTAATAATTATTAAACATTTAATAGGAACTACATGCTTCGTATGTATTATCTCATTTAATTCTTCCCCAGATTGTCAGGAAAGGTATAAATATGCCAATTTTACAGATGAGGAAAGTTAGAATCAGAAAGCTTAAATAATTTGCCTAAAGTTACAAAGTTGGCAGTGCTGAGGTTGAACACGGGTTTAGGCTGAAGCTTAACCTGACATATCAGAAGTGTCTGGTTCCAGTGTCTGTGCTTTAAAGACTCACAGCTACGTATTCTGCCTCATGTAGCTCCATCATTCCAGCTTGTCTTTTCACACTGAAAAAAAAAATCCTAATAAAAAAAAGGAGAGAAAAAACAAGCAAACCAATGAAAACCAACAAAGTAAATTGGAGCGGCAGCTGGGACTTTAAAAGTATGGAAATTTAGACTAATGGAACAAATGCTATCTTGTACCATGGATTAACATATCATATTTTATGAACTATGTGCTAGGATGTGAGATGGGAAAATGCATAGGCTCTGAAAGTTAAGTTGGAATGTTAATGACTCTAGACCCTTTACATTAGGATGGTGTATATCATCTGCCATTTCACAGCAGAGGGCCAGTCAACTATTTCAAGCAGTTCCAGTGATAAGAAATGCATATAATATGTGAGATAATCCATTTCATTTCTGAACTATCTTGATATTTCCCAAAGTAAAAGGCTTTAGTGGCTAGATTTTAACTATTCTACAATTATTTTATTAGCCACACAACATTTTATCACATTCATTTGCATATAACACTAGAGACAAAATTGAAAAATTCTTGATCTTGCTCTATCTCAAGAGCTCAAAATATTTTTTATAAACAACCAATATTCTTTCATTCTTAATAAGATTTCTACTTTATTTTGAAAAAATAATTTCTTAATATTACTCAGCACTGATTATATTCATAAGTGTGTGTGTGCTAGAGACAAAGCATATTAGATGAAGAAAGGAAGGTCTTTTGCCATCAAAAATTTCAGTCGTGAAGGGGAAAAGATACCTGTCAGCTGGCAAGAACAGTGATTTAAATGCCATTATAGACCAGGAAAAGAAGAGAAAATGTCTAGAGAAGTTCGTGGAGACTTTAAGAAAACATCACATTTTACTTCATCTTAGGGCTGGGGAAAACATTTTGCAGACATCGGGAAGAAAGAAGGTGGCTTGGGAGTTGGGAAATGAAGGGGGAAGTGGAAGTAGGAGGACATTATGGGAAAAGGGAAAAGCAGATAGACAATCGGATCCTGGCAGGCCATGGAATATTCTGGGAATAGATAAGCAGGGGCAGAAGCATAGGTTTGTGTAGAGAGGAGGAGATGGGGAGAAGAGGCTAGAGAGGTGAGATGGGGAGAGATGATGAAGAGCCCTATGGGATGTGCCAGGAGCTTTGAAGTATATGTTGTAGGGCAGTGGGTACCGAACAGTAGAGGAATACTGTTGCGGCCACTTTTAGATACAGGATGGACTCCCACCCCCAAATTGGTTAGGATGTGGAGATCAGTGCACACACATATACCCAAGATGGTATGAAAAGATGGATCAGTCACATCATGAGGCTTTCTGGGCAGAGCAAGGTGACTCCCAAGTAGGTCCTAAAATGGCTTGAGAGAACAGGAAGAGAAGACTCGCTCGGGGTTTTATGGTGATTAGGGAGTGGAGCCATGGTGAAGGTTCCCATGCATGGGAAGGGGGCTTGTGTGGTTTGACTCTCCCACTAGCACCAAAGGAGGGAACACCCAGGCTTTCTTATAAGCTTGCCCACTTGTGAGGCAAAAAGAGAAGAGGGTGGGGTGAGGCTCAAAGCTGTCAGCTGTCAAACATCAAAAAAATGGAGACATTGCACTAGTATGATCAGAGTTTAAAAATTTTTTAAAACCAAAAGGAGGAACACTGAGAAGATAACCTCAAAAAGGATGAGACGAGATCAGAGAAACCTGCAGGAGATGGTATCCAATACCCAGGCAAAAGGAAATGAGGACTTGAACGATGACAGGAAAATGAGAATGGTTTGAGGAATATTTCTGAGAAAGAATTGAGATTTGGTACCCATCGAACATGGTGGTGAGTGAAAGAAGCTCTTCGAGGATGACTTTCAGAGCTGGTTGTGTAACTGGAGAAAGAGAAAGACTGTGGTAGGTTACATGGGAGGAGAGAGAGGTGGTAAGGAGGAGACTGTGAATTATTTCCGTTTCATGTGTTTTGAAATAGGATAGCCTAGGGCCACTTTACTTTTTGAGAAATGTACAACGGTAGTTCCAGACTCTGACTTTTTCTCGGTCAACTTGAGTATAGGTAGTCACATAGCATAATGTTAAAAATTGAAGTCCCTTTCTAAAGCCCAGTTGAGCATGATATCCTTTTAATTTTCTATGGAAATTATATTGTTTCTTATTACAAAAGTAATCCATGTTTCATGTAAACAATTATAAAATATAGATAAGTATAGACAGGAACATATAGGTTACCCACAGTCCCCCCACATGAAAATAACTAATATCACATTCATGCATTATCTGCTAGAGGGTGCCATTGAAGCCCACATATGAGAAAAACTTCATTTAAAAAAAGTGAGAGGTTTCAAAGAGGAAGTAATGTTTTATCTGTGTCTTGAAGGATTTTGAGGACATTTGCAGGCCATAAAGGGGGACAAGGTGGGCTGAGAGTAGAAGTATAGGAAAATAAGGAAGGATACACATTTTAATGTTGAGATTATACAGTTCATTATGTTATATATAACTATTTTTTAAACAATTTTTTTTTGTTTTGTTTTAAATTTTATTGGGGAACAGCCATGGTCATTGGTTACACATTGCTTTCATGCTACAGTGGCATAGTTGGCTCTTTTAGGGAGGGCTCAGCTCATAGTGGCCCATGCGGGGATTGAACCGGCAACTTTGGTGTTAGCACCACGCTCTAACCAACTGAGCTAACCGGTCACCCCTATAGCATAATATTTTTTTTTTGGAGGGCAGTGTTACTGGCACTCATATGTGGGACCTGAACCAGGGCCGCTGGCTTCCCAAGCCAGCGCTTAACCACTGCGCCACTCGGCCGGCCCCCTATAGCATAATATTTTAACTTAATATGTTATGGGCACAATTTTTAAGTGAAAATTTTTCCACCTAGGAAATATGTTCCTGCCTTTAGGAAAGACCAAATTGGATATTGTTGAAGCTCCTTTCTGAAACTGCTGTTTTGGAAACATGAATCAGTCTGCCACAACAACCTGTTATCAACTCTAAGTATCAGTTTCTGGGCACTGGGCTTGCTGGTTTTCCTGCTGATGCCCCAGAGGTCAACAGCTGTGATTACCTGCAGAGTTATTTCCTCCTGTTTTTGAAAATTCTGGCATTTTGATATATACTTCAATTTTACAGTTGTTGTAATTAAATATCTCGTTTGATTAAAATGAGAATTCCCTAGAACTCAGAAAATTAACTGCAAGTTTTTCCCCCCAGTTTGATTGAGAAACAATTGACATACATCACGTATAAGTTTAAGGCATACAGCATGCTGGTTTGATGTATAGATATTGTGAAATAATTACCACAATAGGTTCAGCTACCATTCGTCATGCAAGTTGTGCTTTTTAAACAATTTGAGTATATTGTGATAGAGAAGTCGACTGCCAGACTATGAAGCCCCAGGGATGTGTGCTCTTGTAGGTCAAGAAAAGGGGTTCTGTAATGGGGAAAACAAAACAAAACACAACTTCTGCTGATAATGCTGTTGGATTTTTCAGCATTTTTTTTTAAAGATTTTATTGGGGAATTGGTGGAGGGGAACAGCGTTGGGGAATCAGGGAAGGGGAACAGACAAGTTGCTGTCTTCTTGTTCTTCAGTTTAGTTGCGGAGGATGTTGCTTCACTGTTGGTATCGTCATTGCGCTCTTCCCGGATGAGGCAGATCGGTCGCTGGCCTCTGGATGTCGCTCACCGCGGCTATTGGCAGCTCACGCTTGGCTGCCAGCCGCTCACGCTGGCTGCGGGCCACTCACTGTAGCCTATGGCAGCCCACTGCAGCAGGGGCTGCAGCCCACACCATCACCGGGGCTCGCACAGCCCAGCTCCAGGTGGAGCTGTTGTTAGCTGTAGAGGGCAGTGTCACTGGCCCTCATGTGGGATCCGAACTGGGGCCGCTGGCATCCCCAAACCAGCGCTTAACCAATGCGCCACTCGGCCGGCCCTTCAGCATGTTTATTAGAAGATTCTACTGATTGATGTGATTAGTGATTTTGACATTTCATTTGTATTATAGGCGAAGTATGCCAAACAGCCTATAGTTCTGACACTGGATGAAAGCAAGGAAATTCTGAGATGTGACATTACTTGCTCCTCTTTGTCTCACTTTCTATATCAGACCTGATGTGATATCTGGAGAAGGATTATCTCACTCTGCGAGTTCAGTTTTCATGAACTTTCATGAAATAGTGTTATCAATTATGAGCTCTCTTAGTTAAAAACAGATCTTTAATCTTTCTGTTTTGCTTGCCAGTGTGAATTACGAGAGTACTTTTTTCTATACTTCAGTAAATGATTGGGCATTTTTTACTGCCTAAAGAATGAAACTTCAGTTGAGCCTCCCCATAAGTCAGATTCTTCCAGTATGACTCATTTTATGACAAATCATTTTTGAAAACTGCATGATGAAGTGTTTTTCAGTTCACTGGATTATTTGCCATAGAAGTGATTTAATGCACTAAATCCCTAGCATGGTTTCAATTGCCATAGAAGGGATACTCTGGATTCCACACAAAGTATTGAGAGCCTGGGATTCTGGTAGTTCCATGAGTAAGCAGTGTGCATCAGTCATCTATTGCTACAATAATGCTACGTAATAAATGACCAAACTGTAGTAACTTAAAAATCATAAGCAGAGTTCACTTCCAGCATGAAAAGTGAGACGTTCTGTAGACCAACTCCCCAGAAAATTGGTGAAAATCATTTTTAAAACAGCCATTTAAAGTCTCTGAAAATGGTCCTAAGGGAATATAGCAAATGAAAAAATATTTATCCAGGAAAATCTATTAAAACTTTGAGATAGCAGCAAGAGTCTAGTATTTGAATGGATACCCATTCTGTCCTTTTCCCCTACCAGTTCAGTGAAATGGAAACTCCACTCAGGACTAGTGCAGCAAAGAACACAAGGCTCCCTCTCCCTCCAGCTCCAGTCCATGGGCCATCTTTAGGGGAGGGACAGGACATCAGCATTTCTCATCCTGCCCCCAGCTACTAGTTGGTAAGGCTAAGTTCTGGGCAAATGTGGCTGAGACTTGGGGGCTTGATTCTTTCTCCCAACCCCCACTCATAGTATGGAGGCTGTACCTTGGATGTGGCATCACTGAGTATGTTGGGGCCTGATCACCCTTATCTGCATTGTAATCCATGTGTGATCCACACCAAGAGAGGCAAGCTTAGAAGACCTGAGGCTACTCCTCTTTCCATAAGTGTTCAGCTTCTAAAGCAGGAGGTGTCAGTCAGAGAAAAATGTCTCATTGTCCTACCCCCAGCTTTAGAGCCTTGGCTCAGAGTTTTTCCCTGGAGGAGAAGCAGTCCATAAAACAGAATGCTGAACCTCTTACCAAGGAGCTGACTTCACTTTCAAATGTATAGAGAAGTTCAAACAAACCTAAGGACACTCAAAAACAGTTACAAATGAAAGGCACTTGGGAAGAGATTGGTAGATTAAGGATATAGACAAAACTGTAGGCTGACTAGTTTTCTGGAGACAAGCTGGGAAAGAGACGCCTAGGAGAAGCCTACTTTGAGCCAGAACAAATTTTAAACATTGACCTAAGCAACTAACCCTTCAAGAGAGCCTGGAATTGATTGAATTAGTTCTGTGGAGCCATTTATGCCTCAAGGTATAGAGCAGTCAGCTAGTAATAGTAGACTTAACAGTTGAGTGTGGTCAGAAAGAGTCAGAGAAAGTTCTGCTAAAACCAGTGTCATCCCAGTGTGACTGGGGTCATACATAAGTCCAAATCTCATGAGGCACAACATCAAAAGCATCACAATGTGAGGGGAGGCCGTAGACTTCACTAAAATAATCTAGCCAGTCACTAAACAATTAGAGAAATATTGGGTTGTAGGAAAATTCATGATGTATTTTTTCTATGTTTTTTGTTGCAAAAATGTGTCATGACTTTTCTGACAACCCAATAATAAGCACTGAGTGGTGGAACCAATACCCAGAGTTGCTACAATATATTGTCTAAAATGATAATATAAAAAATCATGAGACATGCAAAGAAATAGAAAAGTATGACTAATATACCAGAACAAGAGCAGGCAACAGGAACTTGTAAGAGCAACTAGATGTGGGATTTAACAGGCAAAGACTTCAAAGTTACCATTATAAATATGTTTAAAAGACTAAAGGAAACCATATTTAATTTAGTAAAGGAAGATATGACAATGTGGCATCAAATAGAGAATACCAGTAAAGAAATAGAAATAATAAAATTGAACCAAATGGAAATTCTGGAGTTGAAAATTATAATAACTGAAATGAAAAAATTCACTAGAGGGCAGAACAGTAGATTTAAACTAGCAGAAGAAAGAATCAGTGAACTTGATGATAGGAAAATTGAGATTTTTCTAGTTTGAGTAGCAGAAAGAAAAACAATGAAGAATAAAAACGAAAGGAAGTTTTTCAAGCTGAAAGCAAGCAACCCCAGACAGCTCCCTCTATACACAAAAGTATTGGAAAACATAACTATGCAATTTTAAAAAAACTATATAAATGCACATTTATTTTCATTACTTAACTGATTTACAAATTAATTATATAAGGTATTGTGCATATAAGATATAGTCATGTAATATATTTTTCAATAACAGTGCAGAGGGAATGGGTGGAAGCAAACCTGTACTGGATTAAGAAAATGACTCTAAATGGTGACTAGAATCTGAAGGAACAAATGAAGAGAACCATAAATAACAAATAAGAAGGTTAAAATAATAAAATATATAAATATATGTTCGCTCTCCTCTCAGCTTCTTTAAAGACATAAAAACATAAAATTATGTAAAGCAAGAATTATGTCAATATATTGCTGAGTTTGTAGAATCTATAGATTTAATAAGTATAACAATAATATCACAAAAAGAGGATGAATTACCTTTACTGATCGTGACTGGACTCACGTATCTGAGGCTTAAGAAGGAACATCTGGGCTGACCTCCTCAGTTCCACGGGGTCTCTCATCCTCCAGCAGGCTAGTTTATGCTTATTGACATGACAGAAGTGGATGTTTCAAGTAAGAGTGAAAGACGGGCTGGCCGAGTGACTCAGTTGGTTCAGAGCTCACTCAAGGGTGCGAGCTGAGCTCTGAAAAATGGCAGTTCGATGCCCAGCCCGAACTGAGCTGCCCCTGCTGTTGGCAGGATCGCTCAGCTTAAAAAAAAATAAGAAAAAAAAGAGTGAAAGAAAATAGTCTCTTGAGGACTAGGCCCATTACTAGCGTACAATCACTTCCCCCAGTACGTGGTCAGACTGGCTCAGGTTTAAAAGGTGGGGATATAGGCATCATGTCATGATTAGAGGAGCTGCAAGTCACATTTTTAAAAAATGTGGATACGTGGAGTGGATACAGAGAATGGGATCATTGTGACCATTTCTGCAAACAATCTACCATACATTATTATAACCATTTATTTTGCACTTCCTTGCTCTCTTAAAACCTTTATCTAGTTTATCATTGGTTAATTTAAAAAAATTATGTTCATGTTCATCCAGATGTGAGAGATGGATCCAAATGCAAAGAAGTCTATTAAAATCCAGATTCTTCATTGCTTGTGGGTAGATACAATGTCACCTGAACCCCATCTCCTTTCTTGCAACTCATGATC
The DNA here is from genome assembly GCA_033961575.1 of Aselliscus stoliczkanus. Taxonomy (NCBI): domain Eukaryota; kingdom Metazoa; phylum Chordata; class Mammalia; order Chiroptera; family Hipposideridae; genus Aselliscus; species Aselliscus stoliczkanus. Next base: position 108,475,227 of record CM066737.1, read on the forward strand.
AGTTACACCAAAGACTTTACTACTTTAGAGATTTGCCAATGCCGTAATTCTGGAATATTCTTTCTCTGAACACTTCTCTACCTGATTCCCTATTCTTGTGCCAGTTCTCAGTTTCTGTGTCTCTTGCTCAGAGGATATTCCTTGATTACTGCCTCCAAGTTACAGCTCTTTATTGTATCTTAAAATAGTTGATTTATAATGTATATTTTATTTATGTGTTTATTTATTGGGAATTGGGGGAGGGGAACAGCGTTGGGGAATCGGGGAAGGGGAACAGACAAGTTGCTGTCTTTTTGTTCTTCAGTCCCGCTGTGGAGGACGCCGCTTCACTGGCCCATGTTGGAATCATCATTGCGCTCTTCCCAGATGAGGCAGATCGGTCACTGGCCTCTGGATATCGCTAACCGCAGCTATTGGCAGCTCACACTGGCTGCCAGCCGCTCACTGTAGCCTATGGCAGCCCACTGCAGCAGGGGCTGCAGCCTACACCGTTGCCGAGGCTCTCACAGCCCAGCTCCAGGTGGAGCTGTTAGCTGTAGAGGGTAGTGTCACTGGCCCTCATATGTGGGATCCAAACCGGGACCGCTGGCATCCCAAAACCAGCTCTTAACCAATGCGCCACTAGGCCGGCCCTATAATGTGTATATATATATATATATATATATATATATATATATATATATATATATTTAAAGATTTTATTGGGGAATTGGGGGAGGGGAACAGCATTGGGGAATGGGGAAAGGGGAACAGACAAGTTGCTGTCTTTTTGTTCTTCAGTCTAGTTGCAGAGGATGTTGCTTCACTGGCCCATGTTGGTATCATCATTGCGCTCTTCCCAGATGAGTTAGATCGGTCCACGGCCTCTGGATGTCGCTCACCGTGGCTATTGGCAGCTCACGCTGGTCAGCCGCTCACGCTGGCTGCCGGCCACTCACTGTAGCCTATGGCAGCCCACTGCAGCAGGGGCTGCAGCCTACACCATTGCCGAGGCTCACAGCCCAGCTCCAGGTGGAGCTGTTGTTAGCTGTAGAGGGCAGTGTCACTGGCCCTCATATGTGGGATCCAAACCGGGGCCGCTGGCATCCCCAAACCAGCTCTTAACCAATGCGCCACCCGGCCGGCCCTATAATGTATATTTTTAAATGTAATGTACGTTTGCCCCCTCGGGGACATTTGACAATGTCTGGCGATACTTTTGGGCATCGTAACTGGAAGGTGCTATTATCTAGAAGGTAGAGGCCAACGATGTTGCTAAAAATGCTACTGTACCAGGAACAGCCCTCCTGTACAACAGCAAAGAATTATCCAGTCTAGTGTCACCAGTGCTCAGGTTGGTAAACTGCTTTAGATCATGCAGGATAATTTGGGATTACATATTTATTTCAGTATTTGTTTAACATCTGTCTTTCCCACTACACTGGCTGCTCCATGAGGATGAGATAATGTCTATTTTGTTTAACATTGACTATCCAGCATGTAACTCTGGGCTTGATATCAGGTTAGCTGCACAATAAACATTTGTTAAATGAAGGAAGGAAGAGTGGGCAGGAGGTAAGGAAAAAGGAAAGTATATACCTTTAAAAAGAAGGTATATAAGGGCCGGCTGAGTGGCGCGTTGGTTAAGAGCTCATTTGGGATGCCAGCAGCCCTGGTTCAGATCCCACATATGAGGGCCAGTGACACTGCCCTCTACAGCTAAGATGGTAGACAACGGCTCCACCTGGAGCTGGGCTGAGCGAGTCCCGGCGACCTGTAGGCTGCAACCCCTGCTGCAGTGGGCTGCCATAGGCTACAGTGAGTGGCTGGCAGCCAATATGAGCTGCCGGCAGCTGGTGTGAGCAGCTAATCGCTGCCATGAACGGCCGTCTAGAGGCCGTCGACTGATCTGCCTCACCCGGGAAGAGCGCAATGACGATACCAACATGGGCTAGTGAAGCGATGTCCTCCACCACTAGACTGAAGAACAAAACGACAGCAACTTGTCTGTTCCCCTTCCACAATTCCCCAATAAAAATCTTTTTTTTTTAAAAAAAAGAAGGTATATAAACATTTCTGGGTATAGAAGATGCCGTCAGCGTCCTGCCCATATTCCCAACAGCTTGTGCCAGTTATGCCTATTGACTTGAGTTTCAAATGTCAGTACCTGAATTTCTTGGTATGAAGGCTTTTATCAGGCTATCAGAGCCTACTCTACCCAATAGCATGCTAGTCCAGAATGCTGTGCATTGTCTTCTCCTGACAAGTGTAGTGTGTTTTCTAGTGTCCCATAAAGTTTTTCAGTGATATTAAGCTGATGAATAATGTACACATTGTTTGCTTCTTGTACTTCCCTGTTTAAATTCCTCACTTCCTTACTAAAGTTTCCTGGGAATACCGCCTGTGGTAGACTGCATAAGGGCCCCCAAAGATAACTAGATCCAAATTCCTTGAACCTTCGAATGTTACTTTATATGTCAAAAGAAAATTTACATGTAAGATTAAGGATCTTGTGGTGGGAGATAATTCTGTATTGTCTGATGCAGACTAAATGCAAACACACATGTCTGTGGGGAGGCAGAGATAAATGTGACATAGAAGAAGGAAATCTGACCACTGAAGCAAGATGCTAACCTACTGGCTGTGAAGCTGACGGAAGTGGGCACAGGCAAGGAATGCAGCTCTGGGAGCTGGAAAAGGCCAGGAAACAGATTCTCCTCCAGGGACTCCAGCTGGAGTGTGGCCCTGTTGGCAACTTGTTTTCAGCCCAGTGAAGCTGTTTTGGACTTCTTACCTCCAGAGCTGTATGAGACTAAATAACGTGTTATTTTAAGCCACCAAATTTGCAGCAGTTCATTATAGTAGCCACAGGAATCTAATACAGATTTTTGTTCCAGAGAGATGGTTACTGCTATAACAGATAACTAAAAATATGTAAGTGGCTTTAGAATTGGATAAAGGCTATAGGCTAGAATAATTTTGAGGAACATGATAAAAAAATTCTAAATTATTCTGAACAATTATTAGAAATATGGATGTTAAAACAAGTGCTGGCGGGGCTGTGGGGAAAAAGGGACCCTGCTGCACTGTTGGTGGGATTGCAGATTGGTGCAGCCACTATGGAAGTCAGTATGGAAGTATCTCAAAAAACTGGAAATGGAACTACCTTTTGACCCAGCAATTGCACTCCTAGGTATTTATCCTGTAAAACCTAAGACACTAATTTGAAAAAATATATGCACCCCTATGTTTATTGCAGCGCTATTTACAATAGCCAAGACTTGGAAACAATCGAAATGCCCATTGGTAGATGACTGGATTAAGAAACTGTGGTACATTTATACAATGGAGTATTACTCCGCTATAAAGAAGAAAGAAATTGTACCATTTGCAACGATATGGATGGACCCAGAGAACATTTTGCTAAGTGAAAAAAGTCAGTCAGAGAAAGACAAATACCATATGATTGAATCTAAAGAACTAAATAGACGAGCAATGTAAACAGAAACAATCTTAGAGACATAAAGGAAAAACTGATGAGGACTAGATGGGATGGGGATGGGCATGAGGGAGAAGGGGAAGGGACGAGGCAACACAAACTGGTAACTACAATACTACCGCAGGGACAGAAGAGACAGTTTAGGGAATATAATCAATAGTTTGTAAATATTTTTTTAGGGGACCAGATGGACTCATGTCTTGTCAAGAAGACCACTTCATGGATGGTGTAGTGGTCTGACTACTGCACTGTACATCTGAAGCTGCCACTGATTAATATTATATGTCAACTATAATTTAACACATACATAGTCATGGGATGTGGAATATAGTGTGGGGATGGAGTCAATGGAACTGTAATAGTTATGTATGATATCGGGGGTGGGAGGGCAGGGGAGGGGTTATCACTTTGTAAGGGGTGAAAAAGATAACTATTGCAAAGTTTTGTACATCTGTAACTATTAATAATTAAAAAAATAAAAAAAAGAAATATGGATGTTAAAAGTGCTGCTGGTATTAGAGAATACCTAAATCATCATAAACAGACTGTTGAGAGAAATATGAATGTCAAAGGCATTGCACATGAAGGTTTAGAAGGAAATTTGGAACTTAATGTTGGAAACTGTAGGAGAGGGGATTCTTGCTATGTAGCTGCAGAAACCTAAGCTGAATTGTAAGCAATGAAAATTTAGCTGAGCAGATTCCCAAGGAAAGTGTTGAAGGCATGTCCTTGTTTTCCCTTGCTGTAATACTAAAATGTAAGAGAAAACACATAAATTGAGGTAAGAACTATTAAGCAAAAAAGAACCAGGACATGAAGATATGAGAAATTTCAGCCTATCCAGATTGCCAAAGAAATTAAAATAAGAGGATTCACTGTCAGGAAAGTGGAGATAAAATCAAGGATGTAGCTAGACATCCATATGGTAGTACCTCTGAGGGATCTAAAGATCAGAGTGTTCAAACAGAGGAGGACTCTTTGAAGCAATGTGGGATGTGAATCATGCATAGCCCCAACCATCTTAGCAGAAGCAACAAATAAATAGAGATGGGGTTTTCCAGGAGGGATCTGTGAATGAGCCTCTTGTGTAAAGACATGAACCCCATAATATACCTGGGAGAGACTACAAGATTTTTGAGTATGTTAAATCAGAAACAGTGCCATCTTTAACTGAACCAATAGACAGAGGATGAAATTAAAGAAGGACCTAGGACTTTCAAATGTTGACACGCACAAAACAGGCTGATAAAACTACTCAGTTGCAAACATGCTAAATTCAAAATAAAGATGACTTACTCTGAGGGCAGAGCCCAGAATGTAGAGGGCAGCTATATGGACTCAGGTGAAGTTGTGGGAACAGAGGGAGGAGCCTCAAATCATGAAGGCTAATTCCCAGGTCTTGAACCTACGGAGGTTTGCCTGCTTGAATATTGAAATTGCTTGGATCAGAGCCTCTTTTCTTCCTTCTACTCTCTCTATTGGAATGGAAATATCTATAACTTATCAGCTATACATGAACCTAACACAAAGCAGAAACACAAAATTAGTGGAGAGGAATATTAAAATGATAAAAACAAAAAGAGGGCTGGGCGTGTGGCTCAGTTGGTTAGAGCGCGAGCTCTGAGCAATGGGATTGCCAGTTCGATTCCCACATGGGCCAGTGAGCTGTGCCCCAGCTGAGCTGCCAACGGGCGGCTGGATGGCTCAGCTGGTTAGAGTGTGTGCTCTTAACAACAACGGTTGCCGGTTCGACTCCCGCATGGAATGGTGAACTGCACACACACCCCACAACGAGATTGAAAGCAGCGACTGGACTTGGAGCTCAGCTTGTGCCCTCCACAGCTAAGACTGAAGGACAACAACTTCACTTGGAGCTGATGGGTCCTGGAAAAACACTGTTCCCCTTCCCCAATTCCCCAACACTGTTCCCTTCCCCAATACCCAATAAAATCTTTAAAAAAAGAAGAAGAAGAAGAAGAAGAAGAAACATCACTTTGTGCTTTGGCTTCATCTAGGACAGCCAAGAAAAGACATCTGGGCTTAAACTGAGTACAAGGTACACTTCTATCAACAATGTTTATCTGGTTTGGACAGGTTAATCCATTGAGTGTCTCATTGTGAGTTCCAAAATGATTGAAATATATTTTTCAAACTGTAAAATCAAGACACTCATACAGATATGAAATGACTATGTGTTCAAAGATTCTAAGGGCCAGCTGAGTGGCGCAGTGGTTAAGCGCTGGCTTGGGAAGCCTGCGGCCCCAGTTTGGGTTCCACATGTGAGGGCCAGTGACACTGCCCTCAAAAACAAAAACAAAGATTCTATTTACTCAATGAGGGAAAGAAAAGATGTTAATTAAAACTGGTTCAAAAGAGAACCCAAAGGATATGGGAGTATTAATCAATAATATTTAAATGAATGTGTAAATAGAGGCAAAGCTGGGTTCAATACATCATGGCTGGGGGACAATTGAATTTCTACTAGACAAGACACTTTACATGTTTATCGGTAACCTAGAACTAACAAAAAGTTGTAAAAAAAACAAGGGAAAAGTTTTCCATTGAAACATATTCATTTCTACAATGTTAAAATCAAACAGAAAATGACAGATCCCTCAAAATCAGGGTCCAGTCACTGTGGTAACCAGGTTCCTATCATGCACATTTCTAGGTTGAGGCCTGATGAGGGCACAATGGCTGCCAGTTGCATCCTGATGACACAAAGGGCTCCCTGACCAAGGAGGGGCTAGAGCACAGGGGTGTAAAAGGCAGAGCTGAGCGCTGTTGTCTTCAGAGGCACAGTCCACCTGGAGAAGTACAGCTAATCAGAGCTAAACCCAGTCATCACCATGTCACAAAACCGAAGCAATGAGAGCTCCCGTGACAATCCAGCTCATCTTTTTATACCTGAATTAGACGTACCTTTGAGCTTCATAGATCGCCTACTACTGCACCCAAATGGTCAGCATGTGAGTTCATCTAGAGATGATTTCCTCCTGACCATGATCGACAACCTGATTAACTACGTCTTGCAGACGGTAAGCGCTGAGGTCAACAACCAAAACAGGCAGCTCAACCCTCAAGATGCAGGGAGAGCAGCAGGCCGAAATAGAGCGCCCCAACGCTACTTTCCGGGTGCAGCCTTGTTTGACAAGATGCCGGGATCCAGGAGAAAGGGCTGAAGCTTTGGTTCCAGAGCCTGGCTACAGTCATCAGCATCCCAAGCTAAAACATCACATGGCTGAGGAAGCCTGGCTCTATTATCAACGAATGACAATAAAGGGTTGAAATCCATTGCTGTGTACCTGGCTCCTGTTTCATGGTCTCCTCTTTGAGAAAGAACCTACATTCTTCAATACAAATCTTCGAGTTATTGGATTTCAAGGAAAGCACTCGGAAGAACTCTTCCTCATGAATTTTCATTTGTGTTTTATTTGGGAAATCCTGATGGGTTAGAAGAAAAGGATTGATTTCAAAGTATAGGTCTCTGGACTTTGCAAACCTAGGTGTTGTTACATCATGTGAAACCATGTCATGAACACTTCTGCTTCTCAGTTAACTTGTTCTGGTAATCCTGACTCTGTCCACTGACATGGTCTTAATGGTGATTATGTGATGACATCAGTACCCTGTACCCAAGGGCTTATTCTTTGAAGTACCTGTCCTTTTCATGGAAGTTACTAGACAGTTCTTTGTTGAAAACAAGATCTCTGTCCTATAGCTGATTGTAGGCCTTGTGGGAACCATCAGAGTTAAGCAATCTGGAGGAGATAGACAGTTACAATGACTTTGATGAACTTATTAGTAATATTTTTCACAAGTGAACATGTTTCTTGGGGGACATAACAAAAATAATGCAAATGAAGGTGAAATTACTTCTGTGGTATGCAATAGAAGATAAAGCCAATTCCAAAAGAATGAGATTTGGACAAAAGGTCTATGAACATAATGCTTAAAGCTATTTGAAGAAAAGTCTCAAGTAGGTCCTGACCATCTGTATTTTATTTTATTTTAATTACATTTATTGGGGTGACAATGGTTAGTAAAATTACATAGGTTTCAAGTGTACAATCCTGTAATACATCATCTATATATCACATTGTGTGTTTACCACCCAGAGTCGGTCGGTTCTCCTTCCGTCACCATATATTTGAGCCCCTTTACCCTCTTCTATCACCCCTCCCCCCTTCTGGTAACCACTAAACTGTTGGCTGTGTCTGAGTTTTTGTTTCTTTATTTGTTTGTCTTGTTCCTTTGTTGCTTTCAGTTTTATATCCCACGTATCAGTGAAATTATATGGTTCTCAACTTTTTCTGTCTGACTTCTTTCCCTTAGCATAATAATCTTAAGATCCATCCATGTTGTTGCAAAGGGCAGCATTTCATCTTTTCTTATGCCAGAGTAGTATTCAATTTTGTATATATACTACATCTTCTTTATCGAAGCATCTATTGAAGGATACTTTGGTTGTTTCCATTTTTTGGCCTGAACATGTGTATTGTAATAAAGCTCTAGCGGTAAGTTTTATATTCATCCTAGTAAATGTTTGGTGAAAACTGAAACAGTCAAATTGCAATTAAACACTTAAAAATAAAAAGTTATACCTGATAACATTATAGAGTTGTTGTCTAATATCAGCGCAAGTACCACCAAGACTCTGGTAACATATAATGGACACTGAGAGAGCTGATAAATCTCCAGGAACTTCATATACATGCTACAATATCTGAAATATTTATGTTAATAAATTTTCCCTATTCAAATTTAACCTAGGGGAGGCTGATTACCTCTTTTGATTTTTTTTTTTTCTGTACAGCTCATAGTAGTATATCAAAGAAATCTATTTTATCACCTTTCTTTTTGGAAAGTGACAGAATCTTTGTGACTTCCAGGGCTTTATTTTTCATTTAGGATTCAGTTTGTGGAAGGCAAAAATAAAATTGGCTGGACATTTGAGCACTTAAGATTATGGATAGGATTGTGGAAGCTATTACTCAGAGTGGCAATACAATAAATAAAATTCAAAAACAATGTAATTTTTATTTATTTTATTTCAAAGAGAATATCATAAAGGCAGAACAAAATGTGGAAATTTATTCTGTGGAGCTACAAAATCTTTGCTTTTTGGGGGCAGATTACCAAAAAGATATTCCATTGAAACTGATTTCAAACTTCTGACCTCTAGAACTATAGGCAAATAAACCTATGTTTGTTTGTTTTTTCTTAAAGCCACCAAGATTGTGGTAATTTGTTGGAGCAGTCATAGGAAACTAATACAGCTGAGGAGCGACTTTTTACAATCTCCTATTAAGAACAGACTCATACTCTATCAAAAGTTGTTGTTTTTTATTGATAGCAAATCATTCTTGAATAGACTTCAGTATAATATTTGATACTAAAGTAGCCATAAGCGCTTTTTGCAAGTCTTATGTATAAGCTTATGAAAACTGAGTAGATTTGGGGGAAAAAATTAAAACACATTTGTGTTCCTTTTCAAATTCTGTTTCTCTGAACCTTCTACAGCTTTCTGTACATGTTCAGTTTTGTATTTTAGCCTCCTCTTTCCTATTCTGGCACAAAAAGGCATTTGACTAAGGAATGTGGCCACACACATTCCTTAAACAGTGTCTCACTGTAGCAGAAATGAGCATATTCATTGACAGAACTAAAGATGTAGCTTCTTTATAGCATGTGCAAATAAGAAGCAGAAGTATATAAATTAAAATTATGCTTAATCATCAGTGTTTCATCTTATAAATGATGAAAGCCATCCATTATTTAACTTAATGTAATATCATCCCAGATTTTCAGTTATCTAATGATTTGGGAAATTCTCCTAAGCTGACATACTATAAACTTATTACTATAGAAATTCAAGTGTGGCACAAACATAATTCAATTTGGTTAAACTAATGTATGTTTTTTGAGTCTTAATCTTTTAGTGGAAGTAATTGTGGTTCATTTGATCAGGGAAACAGTATAAGTTTGGAAAAAAAATATACCCACGTAGCATAAAAATGTATTCTGTATTATACTTAATACTGATAAGTCAAAGAGTACATGGTTGTTTTCACAAAAACCAAACTATTAAGCTGGATGTATTTGCCAAAGATCTACCTAAATTATATGAATCTGAGCTTTTAAAATGGTTATGAGTCAGTGTCTTGGAGAATATATATTTTTTAAATTTAGCTCATTTTAAGAATCATAGTTTAATTTTCAAGAGTATTCCATGTAGAGTATTACGCAGTTATAAAGAAGAAAGAAATTGTACCACTTGCAATGATATGGACGGACCTAGAAAACATTATGCTAGGTGAAATAAGTCAGTCAGAGAAAGACAAATACCATATGATCTCACTTATATGTGGAATCTAAAGAACTGAATAAACAAGCAATGTAAACAGAAATAGTCTTAGAGACACAAAGGAAAAACTGATGAGGGCTAGATGGGATGGGGATGGGCATGAGGGAGAAGGGAAAGGGACAAGGCAACACAAACTGGTAACTACAATACTACCGCAGGGACAGAAGAGACAGTTTAGGGAATATAATCAATGAGGTTGTAAATCTTTTTTAGGGAACCAGATGGACTCATATCTTGTTAGGGAGACCACTTCATGGAAGGTGTAGTGGCCTGACTACTGCACTGTACATCTGAAGCTGCTGTTGAATAATATTATATGTCAACTATAATTTAATACATATATAATCATGGGATGTGGCGTATAGTGTGGGAATGGAGTCAATGGAATTGTAATAGATATGTATATCAGCAGGGGGAAGTGCATGGGGGGAGAGGGTTATCACTTTGTAAAGGGTGAAAAGGATAACTATTGCATTGTTTTGTACACCTAAAACTAATAATAATAAATAAAAAATTTGAATTAAAAAATATTCCATGTATATAATCAGTTGTTTATTAGATATGCCAATCAGAACAGAGCTTCTTTAAATTCAGAGATTTTATGATCCAATAATATCACCCAGAGGTAGGAAAACATTACACACTCATACAATTAGAGGTGAAGGCAGTTTTGAATTACAGACACATAGACATATAAGCAGAAATAGAGCTGGGCTGCTGTGAGTGGCGGGTGACAGCATAGGCTGCAGTGGGCTGCCATAAGCTATCTTGAGTGGCTGGCAGCAGGTGTGAACTGCCGTGAGTGGCCTGTAATGGCCGGCAAGTGACTGCCTCACCCAGGAAGAATGCAATGATCACAATACCAAGATGGGCCAGTGAAGCGACGCCCTCCACAACTAGATAGAAGAACAAAAGGACAGCAACTTGTCTGTTCCCCTCCCCCAATTCCCCATAAAATCTTTTAAAAAAATTAAAAATAAATAAAAAGAGAATGCAAAGAACTGACATAAGACTATTATTTAGTAATACTGAAATGTGCCCAGAGGTCAGAGCCACAGGCCCTAGGATGGAGGCTCTGTCCCAAAAGGTTGATCTGCAGGCCTAGGACCCAGCTTCCAGCCATTGTTTTCAGGCTTTAAAACCTAATGAATGGAGCTTGCTGGTTGGATTTCAAACTTGCTTAGGGCTGATGATTCTTCTCTTCTTGTTCTGTCTTGTGGAATCAGAATATCCATAACTATTGCATTGTCAGAGAAGTCATGACACATTTTTGCAACGAAAAACAGAAAAAAATACGTCATGATTTTTCTGACAACCCAATATTATCCCACCTTTGTATGTTGACCCACCATTGTATTTTGATAGTCAAAAACTTGTTTTCCAGTTTTAGAAGTCCATAAATGGAGAGTAATTTTGCTCCAGGATGAATCATTCCCAGAATCTCACCCAGACCTGATTTAGATGATAAGAGTTTAGGCTTTGAGTTGGTACTGAAGGGGGTTCAGACTTTTGAGGTTGATGGCATAGTGTGAATGTATTTTGTGTGTGAGATGGACAGCAATCTCTAGGGGCTCCAGGGTGCACTTTGGTAGGCTGGATAATGGCCCCCAAATATATCCAGGTTGTAACCCATAAACCTGTGACTGTTACCTTATATGGCAAGAGAGACTTTGCAAATACGATTAAGTGAAGGATTCTGAGATGGGGAGAATATCTTGGATTGTATGGGTGGGCCCTAAATGCAACTACAAGTCTCCTTAAAGAGGAAGAAAGAGAGATTTGACACAGAAGAAGCTAGTGTGACCACTGAAGCAAGGTGCTGTGCTGTTACTGGCTTTGAAGATGGTGGAAGGAGCCACAAAGAATAGAAGGAATGCATTTCTAGGAGCTGAAAAAGGCAAGGATACAGATTCTTCCCTAGAACCTCTGGAGGGAGTGTGGCCCTGCGAACACCTAGAGTTTAGCCCAGTGCAAGTGATTTCAACTTCTGACCTCAGTACTGTAAGACAATAAATGTGTTTTATTTTAAGCCACCAAGATTGTGGTAATTTACAGAAGCCATAGGAAACTAATACACCTCCCAAATAAACTACTTCCGCTCAAATCCATGTCTCAGCATCTACTTCTAAGGGAACCCAAACTAAGATGCTGGATGCGGATAAAGGATATAGTAGCCAGCTAATTTATCCCACATCCCCTGAAATTGTTCCCCACCCCGCTCCTGTCACATGATGCAACTGATTATGTTTTGAGATGGTTAAAATTGTGCACAACAATGTAAAACTGAACAGAGCAAATAGGTTTCTTAGGACACTTAAATTTGATAAAAAATGAATCCCCTTAGGAGACTTCCACTCTGACTATGATGGAATGACTGTTAGTGGACTAGCCCTCCTGCCATAAATGACCATAAAACTCGACAAAATATATGAGCTGACTGGGAGCATTGTACAACAGGCAGCACAATACTGTGATTCCAGAGAGAAAGGGAAACCCACCACGGTAGCTCAACCACCACTCCAGTTCTCTGCCTGGGGAAAAAAACATCCCAGTGGTGCAGTGAACTGGATTCCAGGCAGAACACAGTGGTGATGCTGGGCTGAGGAGATAGAAATCAGAGTTCATTAGATTTGAAGAAGCTGGAATTTGCAAGACAGGGCATCAGAGATGAGGGCGCTATATAAAGGAAGATCATCCAAAGTCAATTTGGAGGTTTTCCAAGAGTCTTTGGCTGAGGACTGGGCTGCATATTCACAGGACAAGACTACCTGAGACTGACCAGAGGGTACAAGGTTGAAAGAGGAACAGAGATATTATCAATTGACCCATATTGGAGGATGTTGGAGCTGCAGGCAACAAGAGTGAAAGATGTTGATAGTACCTCATGAATAACCTGGGCATCCAGCTGAGACATCAGAAGCCTTAGGAGTAAAGACCATGCCCTAAAGTAAGACCTATAATATTAATAAATCTACCCTTAAAAATTCTAAAACCCAACCCTTACAAGCTCTGTAGAGGAGATAGAATTTGAAGGCTGATTCTTCCAAATTAATTAGTCTTAGGAAAGACCTTAGATTTTCTGCATGTATACCTTAGCAAACAAGAAAACAAATGTATTGAATTGCCTACTAAAACAAAAATCAATACTCTTCAGAGGAAGATAGCAGAACCCAGTTTTTCTAAACATATCATCTACAGTGTTCAATATACAATAAAAAATATTCAACATGCAAAGAAACAGAAAATGTGACCTATATCAAGAAATAAAAAGAAGTCAATATAAACAAATTCCAAGATGCCCAGTTGTTGGACTCTTTAGGCAAAGACTTTAAAACGATTATTTTATTGTCAAAGAACTAAAGGAGACAATGTTCAAAGACTAGAGGGAAATATGGTCTTTATGAATGTGTAGGGAATTTCAGCAGATAAATGTGAACCATAAATAATTAAATGGAAATTTTAGAATTAAAAATTATAATAACCAAAAAAAACACCCACACACACACACTAGATGGGCTCAACATCAGCTTAGAGATGGATGAAAAAAGAATCAATGAACTTGAAGACCGATCAATAGTAATATCCAATCTGAAAAACAGAACAAAATATATATCCTTGAGACTTTTTAAAGTTGACTCCTTCAATATAAGGAAGTATTAATAATAACTCTCTTGGTACTTTAAGCTAGACTCATCTTTTTTTTCCCAATCCCCAGGACCCTAAAGGGCCACTGCAGCTAAAAAGAGGTCTACTGTGATAGTATAAATGAATAATCATGTTGGGGAAATAATCTTCCAAAATTTTAACTTACTCCAACCTAAGATGCAGTATAGTACAAGCACTAAGAAAATTTCATGTATTATCTAATGTTCAGCTGAGCAGCTACATCCTGTTACAGAATTATCTTCTAAAAGTCATAACAGTTCAGTGTCATGGTTAGATATATAGACTGTGCTACCAGAGTGCCTGGATTTAACTTAAGGCTGTACCATTTATTAATTGGGTAACTGTGGGCAAAATACTTAGTTTGCTTATCTGTAATATTGGGATAATGATAATTTATACCTAACAAGTTTTGGAAATTATGGGAAATTATATATATAAAGCACTTGGACTAGTACCTGGCACATATGTGTTAGTTATCATTAGATATATTTTTTTCTCAGATCCTTTAAGAATAGAACTTTTCAGGAATAGAATATTAAAAGAGTGAATCATCTTTACAACATTGATTTAAAAAGTATCTCATGTCAAAAATTCTCCTAAATGTGCTTTAGAGGATGAAATACCTATTACCTTTCCCCTGATGATCAACAGAGTCATTCCTTTTTGAAAATGGAGACACTGCCTGCTTCTTTGAATAGCTGTCCAGCACAGATAAGCATTACTCTGTGCTACTGGGTGTGTTCAATGTGTAAATAGATTGTGGGAACATGAGAGACTGGTTTTTCAAGTTCTTGCTCTTAACACTCCATGAGGGTCAAGTAGTCCAGCATTCTACAGTGTGTGTCTGAAAGAAAAGTGAGCCTCCAAAAATGATCTAACCAGATTGAGGTAAGAATAATGTGTTTGGGGGTCTTCAGTGTGGCATCTGCTTTCTTGATTTTTATATTTTCATGTTTTGGGATGGGGGGGGTTGCTTGCCAGGAAATAACTCCTTCCACTATTTGATACGGGATTTTATAATAAAAGGAGAAAGAGGAATATATACAAAAAGGGGACATTTTAGCTGTTGGCCTGCTAAGTAAGCTTGATGGCTTGAGGAGAGAAGTATGTGTATCTTCTTGTTTTTAGCACTTAATTTAATCTACAAATTGAAACACTGCACTAGATCCTACTGAACAATGAGTGTCCTAGTGACATAAAGAAATCAAGTCCATGGCTTGGGATGCCAGTGGCCCCAGTTCAGGTTCCACATATGAGACCAGTGACACTGCAATCAAAAAAAAAAAAAAAAGAAGGAATTAAGTTCACAGTAGAAATACTGTCATTTTGCCAAATCCTCTCACACCTCTATGTATAAAATAATAGTCCTTTTGCTCTGGATTTCTTTTATTTGTTAGAAAACTCAGATGTTTTATTTAGCTTAGTTGAATTGATTTTTGCATTCAGTCCTATTCTTGATATGGTTAAATATCCAGTATGGATATATATTTAGTAGAAGGAATTACTAACATCTGAAAACCTTGGAATTATTTCAACACAAATGTGATGTTTTTAATACCATGTGGAAATGAGATACTGACTGTGAACATGAATATACACTAGAAAGATGCATCAGGTTTAAAGATTTCTCTCTTTATTTTTTTTTTTTGACGGCAGTGTCACTGGTCCTCATATGTGGGACCCGAACCAGGGCCACTGGCTCCCAAACCAGCGCCCAATCACTGCACCACTAGGCCATCCCAGATTTCTCTCTTTAATATAGGTTTTTTTAAAAAAGATTTTATTATAGATTGGGGGAGGGGAACAGGCAAGTTCCTGTCCTTTTGTTCTTCAGTCTAGTTGTGGAGGATGTCACTTCACTGGCCCATGTTAGTATTGTCATTGCACTCTTTCCAGGTGAGGCAGTCGCTCACTGTCCATTGGACTGCCACTCACGGTGGCTCACGAAAGCTCATGCCAGCTGCTGGCCAGCCCCACTGCAGACTACACCGTCACCAGCAACTCATCGCAGCCCAGCTCCAGGTTGAGCTGTTGTGTTGTTCACCATCTTAACTGTAGAGGGCGCAGCATCACTGGCCCTCTATGTGGGAACCTAACTGGCGTCCTGCTGCTCAGAGCTGGCGTCCCAAGCCAACTCCTAACCAACGCACCACTCGGCCGGCCCTAATATGGGTTGTTTTAATTAGCAGTGGCATCTTCCTTATTTAACTTAAAAATGCTTGTGCAACATAATATATCAAACTATATACTTGGAGCAAAAGAGTTGTCTATTTAAAGCATTCAAAATCATAAGTAGAAAATATTACTTATAGATGGTAATGTATTTTAAAATGCTACTTAAATTTAGCCTCCTTAACATGTCGTTTAAGAATAGGAATTGTTTGGGCCGGCCGAGTGGCGCATATGTTAAGAGCTGGTTTTGGGACGCCAGTGGCCCCGGTTCAGATCCCACATATGAAGGCCAGTGACACTGCCCTCCACAGCTAACAACAGCTCCACCTGGAGCTGGGCTGTGCAAGCCCCGGCGATGGTGTAGACTGCAGCCCCTGCTGCAGTAGGCTGCCATAGGCTACAGTGAGTGGCCAGCAGCCAGCGTGAGCTGCCAGTAGCCGCGGTGAGCGACCATCCAGAGGCTGGCGACCGATCTGCCTCACCCGGGAAGAGCACAATGACGATACCAACATGGGCCAGTGAAGCAACTTCCTCTGCAACTAGACTGAAGAACAAAAAGACAGCAACTTGTCTGTTCCCCTTCCCCGATTCCCCAACGCTGTTCCCCTACCCCAATTAAAAAAAAAGAATAGGAATTGCTTAATTTCACTTTATAATAAGTTATTTAGATATCAGCTTAAACATAAGACTTATAATTTATACCCAAATGACTTAATTGCATGAAGACTCTCAATTGGATTCTAGTGAAATCCTTAAAAAATAGACCCCTAGGGGATGTGTACCCTTGCTCTTCTTGGCTGGTGATGGATGGCCACAGAGGCTACAGGGCATCCTGGCCAACTGGCGGCAGACCAGTCACGTGGCCACCAAGGTCATGGCCTTCCATGACAACTTAAACTGCTGGAGCTTGCACTGCCCATCTGCATGCCATGCACCATCCTGGCCAAGGTGCTGTCAGGCCCAGCAGCCAGCACACTTGTGGCCATCTCTGCCTTCTACACTGGTGTGGGCATTCTCCAGGGTAAGGATGACATATTTTTGGACCTGAAACGGAAATACTGAAATATATATGAGTGGTCAGATGTACTGGCCTTTTGCGCAGCTGACCAACTTTAGCCTTTTTCCTATTCACTGGAGAACAGCTTACATTGGACTCCATGGTTTTCTGTAGGCCACCTTTCTTTGCTATTCACAACAGAGTGGCAATGGCACGTTAAAGTCAGCTTTCACCTTCCTTTATTTAAAGGAGGCCAACACAGTTGAAAGGCCCCCAGAGAAATGAGATGTCAAGGACTCCCTGCAAGTGACATTTTTTTCCCTTAAGTGCAGTGGATTACTTGCCAATAAGGTACTTACCATTTATGTTCTCCAGTTGGAAGAATTACTATTCCGTAGACCCACTTGTTTCTTAATTATCCATAAGTACTTTATTTTTTATTTTATTTTATTTTTTTGAGGGCAGTGTCACTGGCCCTCTTATATGGGACCAAACCAGGCCGCTGGCTTCCCAAGCCAGCACTTAACCACCGCGCCACTTGGCCGGCCCTTCATAAGTACTTTAAATTTTATCCAAGTCTTTTTTTTCCCATTCTAGTCTGAAAGTACTATTTCTTTAGTATTTTCACTTGTTTAATACTTTGCTTACTACCAATAACAGTGCCCAAGTGGGCATTTTATAGTGATTACTATTTCTATCCTACTAGCTTAATGCCATTTAATTATATTTAATGCACTTAATTGTTAATGCCATTTAAGGTACCTTCTGCTTTGATTGTATACATCTTTCTTCTAACATCTCAGGTTATTCCTAAACATTTTGGGATTAGATTACCTTTTATACCAAACATCATTCTTATAGTAAATTTCTATTTACATACACATAGAACTCAATCAAGGACAAGATTGAATAGGCAGAGTCCCCCCTTCCTTGCCAAATACTATATCATTATTTTGTGCTGATACTAAAGTTCTGTAAGTATATTTTATATTATGAAAAATGGTGTAGGGCCGGCTGAGTGGCGCTGTGGTTAAGCGCTGGCTTGGGGAGCCAGCGGCCCCGGTTCAGGTCCCACATATGAGGGCCAGTGACACTGCCCTCAAAAAAAAAATGGTGTATAAGCTATGTGTCCTGTATAGAATATATGTCATTGATGTCTCCTATTTTTGTAATGTCTAAGTTGGTTTTGTGTGTGTGGTTTTTTGTTTGTTTGTTTGTTTTAATTTTGAGCATATTCAATACCCCGTTTCCCTGACATATAAAATATACAAAATATTTGACTTCTTAAAGACGTACAGTGAGTGAAGTTTCTTAAAGAAAATTAACAATTTTTCTTCCTTTGAAAGGAAGATCTCTATTCCATAGGTTTCCATGGAGAATAGTTACCCCAAATTCCACATTGTTGTTATATTTTTTAAAATCAATGCTTTTAACTAAATCTTTATAGGCAGTCTTTAAGGTAGACATGAAAATCATAATCCAGACTTTCAGATTTACTCAGTTTGTCTCACCTCAAAACCAGTGGGTTTAAAAATTATATGAATATTGGGCCAGCCGAGTGGCTCAGTTGGTTAAGAGCTCGCTCAAGAGTGCAAGCTCTGGGCCAGCCGAGTGGCGCAGTGGTTAAGCACTGGCTTGAGATGCCAGCGGCCCCGGTTCAATCCCACATGTGAGGGCCAGTGACACACTGCCCTCAAAAAAAAAAAGTAGTTAATTCAGTAGAAAAGCTTTTTCACAATACATAAGACTAATTTTGTCATTAAAAAGTATATCTAGAGTAGCTATAGTACTACCTGACAATTTAGATGAGCTTCAGCATTACTTTTATGATGGAAGAATAGTGTTTACATTTTGTATAATAGTAATTAGGAAAACAGACCTTTATACTGTCAAGGGGAAAAGTTATTCATAAAAGTATGATAATCTTTATTTAATAATGTGTTACTCTGTACTGTAGAGAATATATAGCTTGTATTCTCTGAATTTTTGCAAATAATACCCTTTCAGTGTAAAAAAAAATAGATCCCTACATCCCTGAGAGAGAGAGGGCGAGGGAATGAGAGAGAGAGAGAGAGACAGACAGACAGACATGTCTGTGTATATGCACACACACATACACATATTTATATATGGGCAACTAATAACAGAAACAGATCAGGGAAAAGGTGAGAAAAATATCTTTTTGTTGTCAAATCATATTTATATATTTATAATTTTCTGAAATTCTCTGCCAGCCTAACTTTGGGAAATAGATGTGATGTCATTCAGTTTCTTCAGGTTTGATAAAGTCTTCTAATAGGTTTAGAATTAAATAATAAAGTAATTTCTACCTCTTTGTGTCCCACAGACACATTTAGTATTTTTGTTGGAACTACTTTCTTTCTTTCTTTTTTTTTAAAAGATTTTATTGGGGAATTGGGGGAAGGGAACAGCGTTGGGGAATCAGGAAAGGGAAACAGACAAGTTGCTGTCCTTTTGTTCTTCAGTCTAGTTGTGGAGAATGTTGCTTCACTGGCCCATGTTGGTATCATCATTGCTCTCTTCCCGGATGAGGCAGATCGGTCGCCGGCCTCTGGATGGTTGCTCACCGCGGCTATTGGCAGCTCACACTGACTGCTGGCCATTCACTGTAGCTATGGCAGCCCACTGCAGCAGGGGCTGCAGCCTACACCATTGCTGGGGCTCGCACAGCCCAGCTCCAGGTGGAGCTATTGTTAGCTGTAGAGGGCAGTGTCACTGGCCTCGTGTGGGATCCGAACCGGGGCTGTTGGTGTCCCAAACCAGCTCTTAACCAATGCTCCACTCGGCTGGCCCTACTTTCTTTTTTTTTTAATTAAAGTTTATTGTTAGTAAAGTTACATAGGTTTCAGGTGTACTATTCTATAGTACATTATCTATATATCACATTGTGTGTTCACCACCCAAAGTCAGTTCTCCTTCCATCACCATATATTTGATCCATTTTACCCTTATTTGCCATCCTCTTCCCCCCTCTAGAACTACTTTCTTATAATTATTTAGGATGTTAGGGAAAGGAAAAGGAAATGCAACTTTAATATCTGAAATGAGCAGTTTGTTTTACCTAGGCTCTATTATACAGTGGCATATGTTGTGACTATTTTACCAGCATATGTAAACACTTAGCTAATCATCTTTAATGCGTTCTATTTGGAATTTACTTGTAACTATGTTTTATACATCCCATATGTTTCTTGTGTATGTGCTATCACTCTCAGAAATTCACCTACCCACATACATTCACACATTTTGAATGACTGCACAAGACTCTTTAACTTGTCTCCAACTGGGTTAAATTCTTGACTCTTTCTGTGGGTAGCATCATCACTTTTTTACCTCTGTTCCCTTGCCATGTTTTCTCCACATCTTCCATCATGCCTAGCCCAAGGACTTCTGATTCTACTGAAGATAGCAATAATAAAACAGATGGTCCCCATTGATTCCATTGCTTGTGGAGTTGGCAACTGTAGTGGTGACCTTAAGTCCTGGAAGTCCATCTGCAAGTGGGGCAGAATTCTTAGAGGTACAAAATCTGATGAATATATATTGTACTAGGGCAGAAAATTCTCTTGACCTGGTTTCTCTCTCAGCAAAAACTCATCTCTAAGAGGTAGTGAACAAAATCTGCCCCGACTGTCATGCTATCCACTTTCTCTCTCTTAAAATCCTACTTTCTCTAAATTCCCTTATGACATGACATCTACCTCCCACTTTATTGACAGTGTAATTCCAAGGGTCACTTGTGGTGCTATTAGGAAATCTCATTATATTAATTCATTTATCCATTCAATGAATATATATTTAATGACAGCTATCCATCAGGTATTGCTAGGCACTGAAGTTACAGTAGGTCACATAAGGTCTGCCTTTATGTACCTCCATTCAAGTTAGGAAAGATGTTAATTGTTTTCTAAGTGGTAGAAGAGAAGTGTATTAGATGAAAAAGTACACTTCAAAGAAATAAAAGTGGACATGAGCAGAAAGCAGTGGCTCAATGACCATTCTTAGAAGAGAAAGTACACTCCAAAGAGTTTAGAGTGGGCCAAGCAAAAGAAGGAGCTCAAAAGGCCAAGGAAAGATGTCAATTTTTAATTTACCCAAATGACTCAATTGTGATAAATACTATAGGGGATAGTTTTCCAAATCCTCATTCTATTTGACTTCTTTGTTTCATGTGACACTCATGATCATTTTCTACTTCTTGAATTTTCTTCTTCTTTGTTATCCATGACTCTATTATCTGTTCAACTGTTTGTCTACCACTTTTCTTCTTGTCTCCTCCTCCTCCTCCTCCTCTCTTCCCTAAGTGTTGGTTTCCCTCAAAGGTTTAGCGTTTGGTTCATAATCTATTACTTCTTTTATTTGTCTATGACTTCTCATCAACCCATAGCTTTAATCACCTCTAAGTGAATGCCTCCAAGATACCAATTTCCAGGTCTTTCCATCTACTACATGTTTTCCCACTGGTATTTCAATTGTCACCCAGTATTCATCATGGTTATAGCCAAACTTACTATCTTTTATGTCAAACCACTTCCTCTTTCATCCATGCTTCTGCTAATGACATCATGAAATCTGGAAGTCAATTTTGCTTCTAACTTTGCTCTCAGTATCCAAACCACTACCAAGTCCTTTGATTTCTTTCATGATAATATGTCTGGCATCAATCCTTCCCCATGCCCCTTTTCTGTTATTTTTTCTTCTCTATTTTCTCATCCTCTCTTCCCTCAGTGAGAGCTACCAGACTCCATCCTGAAGTCCATACCTCATGGGTATCTTCTTTTTCTAAACCTTGGGAACAGAATCATAAGAGTGGTGGAAAGAACACAGGTTTTGGTAACCGGAGACCCAGGTCTAAGTTCTGACTCTACTATTCACTGCCTCCTGTGCACTTTATCTCTCTGTGAAACTCAGTTTCCTCAATTTGCCCTATCTTATACAGTGATCACAAGGAACAAATAAGATCATGGAGTTGAAATCATTTTCTTTTTTTATTTTTTTTAGCTTCTTTTAATTGGGGAATTGGGGGAGGGGAACAGAGTTGGGGAACCGGGGAAGGGGAACAGACAAGTTGCTGTCCTTTTGTTCTTCAGTCAAGTTGTGGAGGACGTCGCTTCACAGGCCCATGTTGGTATCATCATCGCGCTCTTCTCAGGTAAAGCAGATTGGTTTCTGGCCTCTGGACGGCCGCTCACCGTGCCTCTTGGCAGTTCACATCGGCTGCCAGCCACTCATGCTGGCTTCCGGCCACTCTCTGTAGCCTGTGGCAGCCCACTGCAGCAAGAGCTGCAGCTATGCCGTCCCGGGGACTCACAGCAGCCCAGCTCCAGGTGGAGCTGTTGTTCACCATCGTAGCTGTAGAGGGCAGTGTCACTGGCCCTCATATGTGGGATCCAAACCGGGGCCACTGGCGTCCCAAGCCAGCTCTTAACCAACGCACCACTCGGCTGGCCCATGGAGTTGAAATCATTTTAAACTGTGAAGCACTACATCAATAGAAAAGTAAGATTTGTTAATAGGAGAATAACTCAGGAACAAGGAGCAAGGCCCTGGGGTGTAACCACTGAGGCATATAGTATAGGAGTAAGAGCATGGACTGCAGCCAGAGTATCTGAATTTGAACCCTGGCTTTGCTACTTACCAGCTGTGTGAAATTGGGAACATTTAGTTAGCTTTTCTGTTCCTGAGTTTTGTTAGCTGTAAAATGGGAGTAATAAGAGTTTGTGCTCATAGGGGGTTGTAGAATGAAAAGGGCTCATAGATGTAAAATATTTAGAAACAGTTCCTGGCACATCGTAAGTGTCCTGTAAGTGTGGAAGTGGTAGTGGGGACTAATGGAGCAGCATGTGGGTACAAGGTGGGAGCGAGTTAGTAGAACTGAGTCACCAGGTAAGGATCAGGTGAAGGATGGAAACACAGAGGAACACAGTGTACACCTCTACCTGGCTGACTCCCTCATGACGCAGATCCAAAATGATCATGCCATCTGGGGCAGAACTGAGCAAATGTGCATCAAGGAGGCATGAGCATTCTAAGCAACCTTTTGGGTCTCAAGGGTGGGGATAAAGGTCTTTCAGACACATTTGTGTGTGTGTGTGAAAGAAAAGAGAATGGTGAATAGTTTGCCCTTTAGAGGCATGAAATATGTCAGCATGTTATGAGATCAAAATGTCAGTATCCAAATGTTTAAATGTTAAGAAAGCAGACGTAAGCTACCCTTTGTATTCCAGAAATCTCTTTCTTGAAGAAGCACAGAGTTATAGCATTTTGGAGCGCAAGGAACCTTAGCAATTCTATTCCTCTGAATTCATAGAATCATTGCCCCCCTGTGCATTTTTACCAACACACGTTAGCAGTTCATTTCAGAGAGGGTTGTTTTTTTTTCATGTTAAGAAAGGACAAATAATAATACTTAGAATATTGCAGGGGTTGTTGTAAATGCTTTAAATTATTTAACTAATTGAATCTTTACAAGAACCTCATGAGATAGAGACATCATCATTATGCCATTTACATAAGAATAAAATTAGGATCATAGAGATCATGCATAGTTAATGGGTAATTGAGCCAGGTTTCAAATCCAGGCAGCACGGCACCACAGCTCATATTCCCACCCATTGAGCCCTATCACCTTAGCACCTCCATGCACTAGTGTCTGGTTAGGTGGGTAGGGTCTGGAGTGCTGGGCAGCTGTTAAATGTTGCAGCTCCAGTTTTCCTTGACAACTACTATTAACTGATAGTTTCTCATAATATATAAAAATTACTTACGTAAGATTTATAGTAAGTATCCCAATATGTGTGCATGAAGAGTCTGATTTTTCTTACTCTTATTCTGTATGTGAGCATCAAAGGTTGCGAATGGCGATGCTCTCGATTTCCTAGACATACACTATATACATTGGCAGCTACTTTTCACTATATTTAATTGTTGCTTCTGGCCGGGGGGATACTCTCTTGAGTGCATGTTAGTTTCCCTCTTTGTTTTTGCTAACATTTCAAAAGTTCAGGCTCAATATTTGGAGCTGCTGTTTTATTTCTGTTTTCTGTTTTAACTTATTGTTCATGTAAATGTTCTCTTAGGGATTTTTTTTAACTTTCTATAAGCATGATCAGCTACAAAATAATTAATAGGCTTTTACTTCATTTTCTTCTTCACTGAATAAAAATACTAAATCAGACTTACCTTTACTGAACTGCTTAATAACCTTATTCATTTCCAAGTAGGCACAGTGCCATTTGTTAAAGTTTGTTAAAGTTTAATTTAGCAGTTTCTGGACCGTCTAACAGTTGACTTATCCAGGCTAATTTGATTTAATCTTTCTAACTAATGCCAGGAAACACTCTGTTCCTACATTAAGAACATGTCCAGTACATTTAAGGTTCTGTGGTTCATTAGACTTCAAGTGGCATTTTCATTTGGGTGTTGTACAGTCAGAAAATATTTCCAAGAGAGTGTCGGGACTTTTTAAAAAATGAATAAAAAAGCAACTCTAAGATATATTTCATTTTAAAGCAAGTAAAATCCTCAATATAACTTTAAAATCATTTAATATTGATAATATCTTCCAAGAGTATACGTAATAGATTTTACCAGAAAATATAGTCAGGATGGGTAGGAGGTGTGTGTGTGTGTGTGTGTGTGTGTGTGTGTGTATGTATGTATAGAGAAACTGTACTTGGAACGAAGCCAGCAAATAATGATGTTCCAGAGTTCAAAAATAGACTTTAAATTTAAACATGCTTTTATCTGGATTATAAAATGAAAGTTCAGCAACAGCCCACTTGGTAAACACACACCAGTAGAAATCAGATTAAACTTTTATTTAATTCAAGTATCAGAGTATAGACAAATCCATTAATATATCCTCTCAGGAACTATGTATAGACAGCAGTAGTTTTTAGTCTCCTGGCATAAGAGCACATTAAAATTAGTAATTGATTAAATTTTTTGCAATTAATTTCATTTAAATCAAGCAATATGATATCATGGATGAGTTTTCAAATAAAGCAGTAAGGGCCTAATGCAAAAGAAGCATTTTTTCCAACTTTCAGCAAATAATGGAATAGCCAAGATATCTGTGCCTACAGACAAATGTATAATTAAGTTGCATATCTTGACTATAAACTAGATATGTATTGAAACACATTTTGTGACAAAGAATCACTACCCTCCTATTGAGAGGCTAACATGGGAAAGAACTACTAGGAAGTCCAGTCAATAACATAGGGGGAAAAAAAGACCAGGATGTTCTCTTTGCATTAGCCATGATCAAGAAGGAAGCATTTAACCTGCTTCAAACCATTCCCAGCTACAAAATAATCTAATAGGCTTTTACTGATTTTGTTGGCTCTTACTGAGTTTGTGTGCCAAACACAGGAAGGATATTTCTAAATCAGTTATACACAACAAACTAAACAACTATTGATTTTCTCTCAAGTGAATTCCTGTTTGACTGTCATTGTTCTTGTAACAGTTATATGTTTGGCTTTACACAATAGGATATAATCAAATACTAGCCCTGCTCAGGTCTACAGAGTAGGTTCCTGAACAATGAAGATAAAATCCCATAGTAATATTTGATTGATAATATTGGGAAAAATCTTGAACCTGGGTCAGCAAACATGAAATGTAGGTCCAATATTGCCACCAATAATAATAGTAACTGCTCATAACTTGTGAAAATTTACTATGACCCAAGTGCTTTCTACATAACCAAGATCCCACAGCTAACAAATTTCAGAGCCTGGATTTGAACCAGGATCCCTGCTCTGTGCCAAGGTTAGCTTGATCAAGTTAAGTAACTTTTAAAGGTATGTCTCTGAGGTATTTTTTTCATGCTGCCCACATTTGTATCTTTCTCCCTGGTTCACAGGCTCACCCAATCTGTGCTGGTATCTGCGAAGCTGTTGCTGATCTTGCCCTGTCCCCAGTGTCTCACGGGTTGGCATCCTTTCTCTAACCTTTTGACAAGGGCACCCTGTGTTCTGTGGACCCCTCATCATTACTCTTAGGACTAGTTGCCCCCTCAGCACTCCCCACTCCCTAAACTACTGCTAACACCCCTTCCCCAGCTGAACCCTCAGGCTATGGCTTCAGGTACTACGTAGCCTCAAGCCCTTCCTAACCTCTTTCCCTCTGCCTGCTCCACACCATGACCACGCTGGAGCTTTCATTTCCTTTCTCAGGGGAAGCTGCTCCTATGTCATATTCTATATCCCCTCTACACTGTCTTATAATAAAACTATGTTGAGACCTCCAAGCTTTGTTCTTGGTAGAGAGAACACTTAGTTCGAGGAACATTAAAAGAAAAAGAAAATATATCGTGGATTACCTCACGGTGTTGTCTCCAACTATCTGGTAAACAACTGGTTTCTTTATTTTTAATGTTCCACACCACCTCAAACTAATACTTTTGCAGAATGCACTGTACAATGAGATGAATCCATGGATTGCATTCTTTTGTCATGTCAATGTCAAATTGCTATAAAAGTTGTAAAATCCTCTCAGTTTTGTACATGTCTTTGTCTCAGGACAGTAACTAACGGTTTGTGGACGAGCATCAGTCCATGAACTACATTTGGAGGAGCGTTACCATACAGACCACCTTTCTCAGGAACAAAGGGATCTGCATTGACTGCAGTCCATCTTGCACTTTTCAGGTGTGCCTCTATGTCCATCTTTGGTACATACAAAGGTACACACTCAAAAGCAGGAGTGCTGGGCATTGATATAAGATTGACCAAGACAGGTCTGGCCAAGTGGCGCATTGGTTAAGAGTTGGCTTGGGATGCCAGTGGCCCCAGTTCGGATCCCACATGTGAGGGCCAGTGACACTGCCCTCTACAGCTAACAACAGCTCCACCTGGAGCTGGGCTGTGTGAGCCCGGGCAATGGTGTAGGCTGCAGACCCTGCTGCAGTGGGCTGCCATAGGCTACAGTGAGCATCTGGGAGCCGGCGTGAGCTGCCAATGGCCGCGGTGAGTGACCATCCAGAGGCCAGTGACTGAGCTGCCTCACCCGGGAAGAGCGCAATGACGATACCAACATGGGCCAGTGAAGCAATGTCCTCCGCAACTAGACTGAAGAACAAAAAGACAGCAACTTGTCTGTTCCCCTTCCCCGATTCCCCAGTGTTGTTCTCCTCCCCCAATTCCCCAATAAAATCTTTAAAAAAAAAGATTGACCAAGACAACATTGTGTGTGTGTATGTATAGTTTTCTGCAAATATCTGCCCCCTCCAAAATAATAAAGCTGCATTACTAAAAATGGCCCAACAGCACCAACTGTGCTATTTGTTCTTCCAAATGTTTACAATGTCCATTACTTATAATGTGTGTTGGGGAGTTAAGAACAAACTACTTTACACCAAAAATGGAAGTAAAGACAATTATTTCAGACATTTAAATATATATAAAATATATATAAATATGTATAAAATATACTTGTTTGTTATGTTGTATATTGTTATTATTACACATAATAGTAACAAACTCAAAGGGTTGATATGAGAATTTAATGAATTAGTATATATAAACCAAGACCTTAGAACGGTATCTGGCATTTTTATGTGTTATGTAAGTGTTTACTGTCCTTACTGCCATGAGTCATAAGGAAAAGTACGTAAGGCAAGTATAATAATGGAGTGGGAAATATACACTCCAATATAAAATATAATACAACATGGATAATAAGAACAGGTATGATTAATTATGATTTGGGTACCATGAAGTACTTAATGACTTGGTTTTGGTTTGCATTTGATGTCTGGGAATGCCATCACTTTACATGGAAAAGGGGTGTGTGACAGGAGCTATGCTAGGCATGTCGCATTAGCAGTTCCTTTTGATCCTTCCCCCAAAACCCTATGAGGTGGGTATTATTATCTCCATTAAATAAGAAGAAATTGCGGTTCAGAGAGGTTAAGCAGCTTATCTTCTATAACATGGTAAGTGGCTGGGATTGGAACTATCATCTAATTTGAGAACATTTTTGCCTTGGGATAGATAGGCCTGGCAACAGAGTCTCTGGGGCCTGACCTTCAGGGCCACAGATCCTGTACGAATTCTTGAATGGACTTCAAGTGGTTTGTGAACCTTTTCTAGGGTATACAACTTCCATTATCTTCTCTAAAAGGGTAGAGAAATGCATCTCAGATAATATTAAGAAACTTTAGGCCAGGGCCGGCCGAGTGGCACGGTGGTTAAGCGCTGGCTTGGGAAGCCAACGGACCCGGTTTGGGTCCCACATATGAGGGCAAGTGACACTGCCCTCAAAAAAAAAAAAAAAAAGAAACTAGGCCACTGTGTTCTCATCCTTCAGAGTGCACACAAATCACCAGGGCTCTTGTTAAAATTTAGGTTCAGATTTAGTAGGTCTGGGGTGGAGTCAGACCTCCTATCATCAGTTTTGTTTCTAGGAATACTAACATTGGACCTCAATTAAGTGAAATGTTATCTGCTCTAAAACTCCACATTCTTCTCATTAGTAGATCTGTGTTAAAACAAAAGAGAGAAAGAGAGAAACTGTACTCAATCATATTATAATATTTTGAATTTTGTCAATAAAATATGTGTGTACATTTGTTTTCTCTATTGTTATATAAGTATCTACAGAATAGCCATGATTTTGCCTCTTGTACCAAAAAGCCTAAAATACTTACTGGCAGACCCTTAATAAAAAAACGTTTATCAGCCCCCTAGTGTAGTCCATGGTGTAAGACCACCTTTGAGGAGCATAAATGTTGCTTATCTTCCTCTCCGCAGTTCCTTGCTGCATTTGGTAGATATGACATCACCAATCAGGCTGAAAGGAATCCTAACTAAGTATGAGGAGCAGCAAGGCTGGCTGTATTATGGATATTGCCCCCTCTAGAAGAGAGGTCTGGGAAGGTGAGAGTCAACTTCAAGTGTAGTTTAAAAATAGATCTCCTTGGGGGTTTGCAAACTGAGTTTGCACGAAGGATCTAGTGTCTTCTCAGGTGGGTCATGTCAGTATGACTTTGGAAGAAATTTGCAATCCATATAGAGAGTTTGATTAATTGGGGTTGTATGGCAGTTAGCCAAACTCCTGGGTAGAATATTGCATCTTTTTGCACCAACCTTCAAACTACTTAACATTTAAGATATTTGTTCAGGGCCCTGAACTTGGCAAGAGCTATTTTACCATGCATTTCATATGTCTGAAGACATTTCTCTTTACTTTCCAACACTTTGACTCTTTTGAAAAGGTTTCCTTTGAGCTTACTTTGACACCTTTGAGAAGGATCTATATTATACTCTTGCTAGAACATATATGATTCTTCAAAATTCTCTGGGCTTCAAGTAGTCTCCTGTACCATAACCTCTATTGTAGAGCTTCCTCTCAGATGTCCATCTTGAACTATTCTTTCCTTTGGTCTTGGTCAATGACAGCTTTAGATTTCCTAACTAATGGCTGATTTTCAGGCTATCTATCTATCTGTATATCTGTGTAACTATTTTTTATGCAATGGGGTTTTCCATTCTTAACACTCACCCCAAACCTTGTTACCATAAGGCCCATAACTGTAGGCTCCAAGGGGACAAGTACAACATATAATCTGGAATGAATTAGATTATACATCAAAATAATTGCCAAATTTACTAATGTGTATTATTAGAAACTTTGGTTGTTAGGCCAAGATGTAATGTAACACTGGATTGGGCTGAATTTATCGACATGGTGCATTTTCCAGAGATTCTGGGTTTAGTGTGATACTTCATGTAGCTCGAAGTCTTTGTAACAGTTTACTTAATTGTTTGAAATCTGGACTTAATGGAGGGCTACATCGACTCTGAGTGATACACCTGACTCCCAATTCATTAGACTGAATTGCCTTTCCTACTCTGTTGATTATCCCTCCTCAGTCTCTTTCCTTAGCTCATTCATTCATTTGTCCCTTCTTTAAATATTGTTGTTCCTCATGGTCCATCCCTGGTCCTCTTCTCTTCTTCCCCTGTATGATCTTACTTGCATGGCTTCAGTCACCATGTAGGCACCAGTGATTCCTAATTAAATGTCTCTAGTGTACACTTGTCTGATACTCTAGTTCCATATTACAAATGCCTTTCTGGATAGATCTTTGTTGATGCTTCCTTTATAAGTGCCTGGACCTCAACATGTCCAAATTTCTATTAATTATATATTTTTCTCTCAACTATTTTTGTTTTGTATTCTCTGTCTCTGTTAATACTATTACCGTCAACATTTCTAGGCTTTTTTCCAGCCCTATTGGATCAGAATCTCTGGAGATGGACCCTCAGGCATCTATTTTCGAAAAAGCCCTGTAGGTGATATTTATGTATGCTAAAATTTCAGAACCTATGCAATTCCACATGCTGGGAACCTCAGTTACCATCTCCCTTCTTCCTTCCCACCCACATTTAGTTGGTGACTGAATCTTATTGAGATCATTCCCAAATACCTAAAAAATGACCCTTATTTCCTTTTCCACTGCCTCAACTTTAGTTCTCAATCTCTTTTTGGCACTTCTGCAAGAGCTTCATTGTCAACATAACCTCTCCCCTCTCTCTCATGTAATCACTGGGTGCTGATATCTTTCAAAACACAAATCTAAATCATAAACCTGACTGTGCTATTCCTTGGCTTAAAAACATTCAACAGCTTGATGGCATGGGAGCATTTTTCAGACTATTTCAGGCCATGACGCTCTTTCTTGAAATAAAACCCTGTCAGGAAATCCAACTTACAGAACAGATAAAAGCAAAACTTCTATGTGAAGCAGCAGTCCTCACCATAGGCTTGGTCATTCAGCCTCCCCTGCTATACTTCCAAAGGAACCATTCCCAAAGGCACAGGTTGAAAAACACTGGATAAAGTCCAGATGCTTTATCTGGGTACCAAACTCCTCTCTGGATGATGTCTCATTCCTCTCACCTCTCCACCATTAACAGGACCCCAACCCTGGAGTTATTCACTATTACTTGGACTAGTCATGTATGTGTTCCTGTGACTTTTCATATTTACTGTTTTTATATACCTAGAATGACCACTTTCCTCTTCCTAATTGTCTTTTCTTTGTGTTCTCAAAGCCAAGGTGGCATTTATAAGTCTGTGTTGTTTCATGTTGTCTGTCTTTGTCCACTAGGAAATAGACAAGCTCCTTGAGAACAGAGCCCATGTTTTTTTCAACTACACATCTCCTAGATCCGACATGGTTTCTGACACATGGTTTTATATGTGTTTATTGCATGAACAATTTATATGCTCTGAACCTCATCCTATCTGTTCTTTGGTTTTATCTTTTCCTAGACTGGGCATGCCTTAGTGAATTAAACATTACCTTAAAAAATAGATATATTGGGTTGTCGGAAAAGTCATGACGCTTTTTTGCAATGAAAAACATAGAAAAAATACGTCATGACTTTTCCAACAACCCAATATTATCCTCAAGGCAATATGACTCTGCTAGTGATCTATTTTCCTCTTCAGTAGCCAAACATGAGATTAGTGGATATATGCATTGTGTATGCTGGCATATGAAGCTGCGCTAATATTGCTAGTACATATTTTTTTTTAAGATTTTTATTGGGAAATCAGGGAAAGGGAACAGACAAGTTGCTGTCCTTTTGTTCTTCAGTCTAGTTGTGGAGGATATTGCTTCACTGGCCCATGTTGGTATCATCATTGCGCTCTTCCCGGATGAGGCAGATCAGTCGCCGGCCTCTGCACAGCCGCTCACAGCAGCTCTTGGCAGCTCACGCTGGCTGCCAGCCACTCATGCTGGCTGCCGGCCACTCACTGTAGCCTATGGCAGCCCCACTGCAGCAGGGGCTGCAGCTATGCCGACCCTGGGGACTCACAGCAGCCCAGCTCCAGGGGGAGCTGTTGTTAGCTGTAGAGGGCAGTGTCACTGGCCCTCCCATGTGGGATCCGAACCAGGGCCGCTGGCATCCCAAACCAGCTCTTAACCATTGCACCACTCAGCCTGCCCGCTAGTACATATTTTTGACAGCAGTGATATTTGATGCATTTTTCTTTATTGATTTGATAAGTATAATATATATTCATTGTAGAAACATGGAACTAAAGACAATTATAAAGAAGAAATTAAAATATAGCCATAATATAACTACCTGGAGATGGACTTAATATTTTGACTTATTTTCTCCCATTCTTCTATAATAGGTGTGTATGTATTTCCTTGAACACAATAGGAATGATACAGTGTAAGTAGTCTTATATTCTGATTTTTTTCACTTATTTTCATATTATAAGCCTTCCAGCATGTCATCATATATAAGAGAATCTTAGTATTATTAAAAAATGTCATTATTATTAATAAAAACTGGAGTTTCTAAGCAATTGCTAAGAAATTTGTAAATTCTTAATAGAGAGTCTGGGAAGTCAGAAAGAAACCTGTGGGTATTTTGTGAATCAAAGGGAATGGAAGTATGTTTTTGACTCATCTCTGTTAGCGACATATTGCTGAATTTCAGTGTAAGTACAGAAAGGATAGAGGCATCTAAAATGTTCTGAGTATCTGGTATGTGTCAGATATCATGCCAGGCACTTTATATACAATAATTCATTTTTATATTCAAAACAAACAAGGGAGGTAGATATTTATATTCCTATTTTACAGATTATAAACTGAGATGCAGAAACTTAGAGTAGCTTGTCCATGTTATTCTCTCAGGGAGTCAAATTGAATCCCATTCATTTCTAAAGCCCCACACTTTTCTCCAACACCAAATCTGAGAGGGTACACTGAGCCTGCCTTTGATTCTGTGGGCTTTGTATTAGCAGTGCTTACCTATGGATGACAAACCTTTGGGGAACCACACTTACAGTTCATGAACCCCTGAAATTACCTCCCTTTTTCTATTAGAACATAGGTATATTTTTTCAAGGTAGAGAGCCTATAGTCCTTATTGATCATCTAAAGTATCTCTCAAAAAGGTGTATAACTCTCTAATGAAAATAATGGGATACTCACAAGTCTTGCAGAAACCCTTTGGGGAGCCTTTAGTTTGACTTGCCAGGGCCTGGATTGAGAACATTATCTTTTCTGCCTCTATTACCCCTTCATGAGTCCCTGAAGCCCATGGAACCAGTTTTCTCCCAATACCCACCAGTACCCTCGATGCTATTTGTTTATAGAAGAGTCTCAAATAATTTCCATGTTTGCTAACTGTGCTACCATTTTACTGATTTGTCTGTTTGTGTCAAATAATAATATTTCTTATATTTTTATCTCTTAACAGCTGAGCATATCAAATCCTGCTTACTTCTCTTTGTATAGCTAAAAGTGCCTGCACTTGTGCTGACTCGGTAACAATAAATAGGGACTCATGGTGTACATGCAATTTCTTCATTCCTTTCATGAAGTGGAAGAATGCATGACCCTTGATCTTTAAACTTCCTGGTAACCACAACCTTACACATTTTGTATATTAGAAAGTGACATAGGGTACATTGAGGAAGGCCAGAAATTCTTTACTGTTCCCAGCCCATTGGAGTCTAATTCACTCCCTTCAATCTGGGATGACTTTAATGATTTGATTTCCTTGACAAAAACAAAAACCCCCAAACATGGCAGAAGTAATGTTCTGGGACTTCCAAGGGTAAGTCTTAAGATGTCTTGCAGCTTCTGCTTGGGCCTTTGGAATACTTGCTCTGGGGCAGAGGTCGGCAAACTTTTGAGACGGAAGAGCCACCAGGGCTGAGCAAACTGCAGCTCATGAGCCACATGTGGCTCTTTGGGTATGTACATGTGGCTCTGAAGTAAAATTGAAAATGAAAATAAAACTATCATAGTTTCATTTATAGAATTTTTAAAGGATATTATTCACATAATGGTGATTATGTAAAAATGTATTTATGGCTCTCAAATAATTTTTAAATTGTTGTGAGGGACAGGGTTGGCTCTTCTAGGGGTTAGCAAACTTTTGAGACAGAATGTACCCAAAGAGCCGCATGTGGCTCGCGAGCCACAGTTTGCTGACGCCCTGCTCTGGGGGATTAGAGAGCTGCTATGTAAAAAGCCTGAGACCACCATGAGGGACAAGCTACATATAGGTGTTGTGGAGCCCCAGCTGTGCTCCCAGCTAATAGCTGACATAAACTGTCAGATATGTGACTGCATCATCTTTAGCATCCCACCTAGACGAGTCTTCAGGTAACTTTAGCTCCAGCTGCCATCTGACTGCAGCCTCATCAGAGGCTCACCTCCCCAACTTCCCTGTTGCTGCCAGTGTCACCTGTACTATTCCAAAATCAAATTATTTGTTATTTTTGGTTTCTCTCTCTCCTTTGCATCTAACTCAAGTCAGTCACCACACTGTATTGCTTCTTGAAATTTTTAAAAGACATAAATAATATATGATTATATGAACATGTCTAAAATAATAAACAGTATCCCTTCTCTAACCCCTGACAATACAGCTCCCATCCCTATTGGCAACATGATTAACAGATCAGTATGTATCATTGTGTACTTTTTTTCTATGCATTTATTTATATATACATATATATATAACCACATATCAATTGCATTTCATTAGCTGCATATGCATTTAAAAGCATACAAATCTTCCTATTTTCAACTAACAACATAGCTTAGATATTTCCATGTCGATACATATTAATATTTTTAAATATCTCACTCTAACATGGCACCATGGCATTGCTGTCATTTCAGGCTATTTCACGATTTTCACCCTTGATAATTATGTTGCAATGAATATCTATACATTATCCTCACGTATACATACAGATATTAATTTTTCTGTAAGATTCTTACAAGTGGTCAAAACATGCATATCTTAATTTAAAAACCTTAATTGAGGTATGATTGTCATACAAAAAGCTGTGCATATTTAACATATACAACTTAGTGAGTTTGGAGGCTAGTATACACCCATGAAACCATCACCGCAATCAATACGGGAAACACCCATCACCTGCATAAGTTTCCTCCTGCCTTATGTATTCACTTATAAGGACACTTAGCAAAATTTTAAATGTACAGCCCAGTATTGTTAACTATGATGACCATGCTATGTAGATCTCTAGGATTTACTAATCTAGCATAACTGAAACTTTGTACCTTTGGCTAATTTTGAAAGACTCAGCACATCTTCGAAAAAGGGTGACAAGAACTATAAAGGCTCTGAGATTTTATGCCACTTTAAAGCTAACCAGTAGGCTTGTCATAGTTTTCTGTGTGGTGGTCGAAGACATGCTACTCCTGGGTCAGATACCATGGCTTTTTTACTCACAGCACAGCAAGTCTCATGAGCTTCATCCAAGTGCACAGGTGGAAATTGTGCATCAGTGGATTTGTGTAACAGCTGAGGAACCCTGAACATAGGGAAGCCAAACTTTTTACAGTGGGTTATAAGCAGATATGCCCTCTGTCCTAGAGAGAGACTTTTGCTATAGTAAACAAATCATAAGCAAATGTGCCCTTTCATCCAGAGACAGACACTGCATCTTTCAAGGCATGTCACTAAACAAACATCCCTGGAAGATACGTAGATACGAAAGTGACCCATGGAGAATTCTTGCTCAACTAAGGGTGGAACTTATTTCCACCCCCACCAATGGAGCATGAGCATGCTCATTTCCACACACCCTCACCAGTCACTGGATGATAATGGATTTTTGGGCTTTTTACATTTTCATAATCTAATGGGAAAGCTAAGAAGTTTTCTCCTTGTAATTTACATTTACGTAACTGGTAACCTAAGTGAGCATCTTTTCATGTTTACATGAATTGGTTGTGAATTGCCTTTTCTTATTTCGTACGCCTTATATTAATTGGTTTATTTTCTTGTAATTTGTAGGAGCTCTTTATATTTTCTAGTTATTAATTCTTTTCCTGCTTTATATGGAGCAGCCTGACTCTCCCAGCATATCTCATGTTTCTTTTAATATTATTTGCAGTGGCTTCCTTCGTACAGATATTTTTAATTTGTATATGGTCTATTTTGAAACTCTTTGGGGGGCAATATAGAATATTATAGGTCTTGGCAGTTAAAAAGCATTTAGAGAAACGACTAAATATGATATAAATATATCTTCTAATATTTCTTTCAGATATTTTTGTCTTGAATTTGTTTATGTTTTCTCCTAACCAATTTTTTAAAGATAGTTAAGTCTTTAAAAACACCAAAATACATGATGCCAAGGTAAGTAAGAATAAATAATTTTAAGTAGTCTTTTCCAAACTGAGGATTCTGTGAGAATTCACAGTGAACACCAGAAGATTAAAGAATCTGAGAAGTTCTGTAGAAGAAAAGACATTTTGTTTGGTTTCACTCCACATATCCAAAATTTTGTTGGACTAATGAACTTTTAAAGATTCCATAGAGTATCTAATAACAACTTGTGGGCTACTATTGTTCCATGGAGGCACTCAGAGGAAGTCAGATCTGATGGCTAGAAGCAGGGTCCCTGAAACCAGAGTGCTCTGAATTACAAAATGGGTGACGTTGGGCATCTTAATTAACTTCTCTATGCCTCAGTTTCCTCACCTCTATGATTGGGGTATTACAGTTTATTTTGTGAGGGGTCATAAGGATTGGCTGAGTTATGTAAGTGTGGGCTGTTATTATTGTGGAACATTCTGAGGCAGCTTATGGAGCATCACCATAAAACTGGTAGTATTGTTGGTTGACCTTTGTCTCGTTGTTCAGAGAATCAATACCGTGGTGGAATTTTTTTTTAAAAAAATTCAACTACTGCACTCCCGTGGCATGTGCCACACATGTGCCCAGGTGAGAAGAAACTGTTCTATTGAAAAGCAGTGCCTGCAGTTCTATAGCATCTGCCGTTGAGTCTTTCAGCTTGGAGTTTAGAGTGCAGGAATTATTTATTTTTCTCCCTACAGCATCTCCATCTCTCTGGCAGTTCTCACCTTTTGGCAGTCTTGTGGGTTCTTGCCTGCTCATCTCTTTGAAAGGCACTCCCAAGAGAATTTTTTTTTTAAGAAGTTTTATCGGGGGACAGTATGTTTTTCCAGGACCCATCAGCTCCAAGTTAAGTAGTTGTTTCAATCTAGTTGTGGAGGGTGCAACTCACTGGCCCATGTGGGAATCGACCTGGCAACCTTGGTGTTCAGAGCATGCACTCTAACCAACTGAGCCACCCAGCCGCCCCCTCCCAAGAGAATTTTGCATATGCAGTTGTGCTTGTATTATAAGCACCCTCAAACATCCCTCTAAATGTACTGAAAATCTCCCTAACTGTTGTAACACAGTAACAGGCAAAAAGGAAATTACTTTTTTTCTTACTAATTTCATCCTAAGAGCTCTTCCAGAAATGTTCCATTTTTAAAGATGCATTTCAAGTACCCCTTAATGAGATATTTTTAGATATACCCTTTTCTTTGATTAAGTATATCAACCCCTATTATATTTAAGTGTCTATTATACAAAATAAATGTTTTTAAAAATCTTGTGTCTCTGTGTGACGCTATGAAAATTTTTGATTATAGTATCTTTTGTGATGCTCAGCAGAGTTAGTGACATGTCCAAAGCTGAATGGCAGTACAATGACATACAAACCATCTTGTCATCTTTTTAAATAATTTAGCTCAGTTCACCAAGGCTACTGGCCAAAGAGGGAAAAATCCACATCTGCCTTAAGGGGAAATAGCTGTTTAAGTGAAGGTATTAAAGAATAAAGTAAAAATGAATTTCTTCTAATCTTACCAGTGTTTTTATTGGGCACATTTAACTAAAAGAATGAGAATTGACTTTAGATAAAATGTACTCATTATTTTTACTCATTTTTTTGCTTGGTTAAAGTTTGTAGTGGGTAAGGGATTCTTTGGGGAGTTCCTATGAACTAGCTGAAAAGAGGCATCAAAAAATGGTACATATTGGGGCCGGCTGAGTGGCGCGGTGGTTAACAGCTGGCTTGAAATGCCAGCGGCCCTGGTTCAGATCCCATATATGAGGGCCAGTGACACTGCCCTCTATAGTTAAGATCTTGAACAACAGCTCCACCTGAAGCTGCGTTGCTGTGAGTCCCCGGGGTGGCATAGCTGCAGCCCCTGCTGCAGTGGGCTGCCATAGGCTACAGTGAGTGGCTGGCAGCCAGCGTGAGTGGCTGGCAGCCAGCGTGAGCTGCCAAGAGCCGTTGTGAGTGGCTGTCCAGAGGCTGGTGACTGATCTGCCTCACCTGAGAAGAGCGCAATGATGATACCAACATGGGCCAGTGAAGCAACATCCTCCACAACCAGACTGAAGAACGAAAGGACAGCAACTTGTCTGCCCCCTTCCCCGGTTCCCCAATGCTGTTCCGCTCCCCCAATTCCCCATTAAAATCTTTTAAAAAAATGGTACATATGTAGGTGAATTCATCACAGCCTGGAAGCTGATCCTCCAAAGGCTCAGAAATTTGATTTGGTCGGCATATGGAGATCAGATAAGGCACAGGTTCAAACTACACCAAATATAGGGGGTTCCACTGGCAGGACCTGGACATCTACTCCCTGGAGGGAGAGCTTTATGGGAAACCAACTTACAATCAGAAGTATCCAGTAGGAGGTGAAATTCAAGCAAGCGGAAATAGCTGTGTGATTTGAGTTATTAGCATCATGAAAAGTTGCCAGACTGAGGCATCATCACCGAAGTGGAAGATGTGCTATGGGGAATAAACAGGTTATTTTCATTTTGAGGCCTGAGTGCTTCTCCTTTGGTTAGAGTCTGTGTGGGCACTATTGGCATCTAGCTCCTTATATTTCCTTTATCTGACAATTAAGTTCACGAACATGCTGCAACAATGTTGCCAACATTTTTAGATCTCAGAGGGATTACTCCTTATGAATTTGTACCAACTGGACAAACATTTAACCAAGTTTACTATTTGGAAGTGCTGAAAAGGCTGCTTGAAAAAGTTAGATGACCTGAACTTTTCGCCAACAATTCATGGCTCTTGCATCACGACAATGCACCAGCTCACATGGCACTGTCTGTGAGGGAGTTTTTAGCCAGTAAACAAATCACTGTATTGGAACACTCTCCCTACTTGCCTGATCTGGCCCCTAGAAACTTCTTTCTTTACCTAAAAATAAAGGAAATATTGAAAGGAAGACATTTTGATGACATTCAGGACATCAAAGGTAATACAGTGACAGCTCTGATGGCCATTCTAGAAAAGAAACAGTTCCAGAATTGCTTTGAATGGTGGGCTAGGCACTGGTGTCAATGCATAGCTTCCCAAGGGGAGTACTTTGAAGGTGACCATAGTGATATTCAGCAATGAGGTATATAGCACTTTTTCTAGGATGAGTTCACGAACTTCATTGTCAGACCTCGTATGTCCAGGCTCACTGTCTCCTCTTTACCCTGTGTTTCTCCCGGAGGACTCCATTGTCATCAATTCGAGTCCATCTTACAATATTTTAATCACAGTCCAGTCCTGGAAACATCCTGATTTTTTTTTTGAGGGCAGTGTCACTGGTCCTCATATGTGGGATCTGAACTGAGGCCGCTGGTGTCCCAAGCCAGCTCTTAACCACCGCGCCACTCTGACAGCCCAATCCTGATTTTCTTGATAACGTTTTGGCTACTTCTAATCTCCTTGGCCACTCATTTACATGTCAGGTCTAGCAGTCTTGGTACAGATGAGCAAAAATCCATTTATGGCTAATTTTGATAACTAAATTCTCACAGGGTAATTTTATTTCTCTTTTATACTTGCCTGATTTCCCATCTTCTCTATCACCTTCATTTGCTATGCCCATGGTGTTACTACCCTCCCTCTGTTCTCCTCACAGGGCACACCCTTAGATTTTTTAGAGGGTGGACTTGCATTTACAGCTGGAGACAAGGATGACCACAAGCTTCAGGTCAAGCATTTTTGTAGCTCTCAATCTTTTTAATAATTTTTAAATACAATTCTATAGAACAGTCAGCACATTCTAAATCTGACATTCAAATATAAAATATATATTAAGTGAATCTAGCTGTAATGATAACATAGTCATTTACTGAGTTACCAGGTGGTTTTCCCATTTCAGCATGAAACCAGATGAGACACTCTTTATCTGAGAAGGCCACAGTTGACAGTGATGCAAAAACCAAATCCTTAGCCTTTCTGAAGTGCCCCTTTTGTTCTTCACCTTGTTGCTTCCTGTTCATGTCAATCTTAGGGCTCTTGATCCTTGCTGCTTCTAGTACCTTGGAGATAGAGACAAGGCCTGGAATCCATCTGGAAAGTCTGGACTGACCAGGGCAGTTTTCTCAGAGGGGGCTGGCTGGCTCTTGATCTGTAGGAAACAGTTCAGTTCTGAGTCATTTCAGCCCAGTTCTGGTTTGGTGTACAATGTATACAAGAAACACATAGGGAATTTGGAAAGTTAGAGAGGCTTTGGACACGATCCTATCCTTTCAGATCTCCTGAGATTTTTCAGGTCAGCCTAACCTTATGCTTACTGGGAGGCCCCAAGGCAGCCTTTGAGTAAGTATCTAGTTATACTTGGAAAGTGTAACTTACATATAGATTGTAGTTCATATACCTAGGAGGAAGATGAATGGCAATGTTATGGGAAGATGCAAATCACAAAACATGGTAGATCATTCTAAGAGTCATTGTTCTTAAGGGGATGTACAGAGAGAAGTCAGGTACCCAGCCAATGAAAGCATGTGCTCAAGAATTAGGATGAAGCATAGGGACTGGTGAGCTGATGTTGACAGGGGGGTAGTTTTAGAACACCTGTTTTGCCATATGTACTACAGTCCTAGAATAATTCACACCCATGTACACCATGAGATATAAACACTCCATCTTGAGAATAAAATATTACCCAATACAGTTGAAGCTACTGTGTTCTCTTCTCTGATTGCATCTCTCTGAATTTCCCTGTATTAATACTACAAATGTATGAGTTCCTAATTTAGATATAATGTTCCAACTTATTCCCTTCATATATATGCTACCATTCTGCATGAATTTCTCTGTAACTTGAGTTTTTCATTCAACATGATTTTTCTGAGATCTTCGATTGTCGGAAAATTAAGTTCACAAACTCATCCTAGAAAAAGTGTTACATACCTCATTGCTGAATATCACTGTGGTCACCTTCGAAGTACTCCCCCTGGGAACCAATGCACCCACGCCAGCGCCTAGTCCACCCTTCAAAGCAATTTTGGAACTCTTTTTCTAGAATGGCCATCAGATCTGTCGTCCTATTACATTTGATGTCCTGAATGTCATCAAAATGTCTTCCTCTCGATATTTCCTTTATATTTGGGTAAAGAAAGAAGTCATTGGGGGCCAGATCAGGTGAGTAGGGAGGGATTTCCAATAGTTATTTGTCTAGTGGGTAAAAACTCCCTCACAGACAGTGCCATGGAGCCGGTGCATTGTTGTGATGCAAGAGCCATGGATTGTTGGTGAAAAGTTCAGGTCATCTAACTTTTTCATGCAGCCTTTTCAGCACTTCCAAATATAAAAGTAAACTTGGTTAACTGTTTCTGCAGCTGGTACAAATTCATAAGGAGTAATCCCTCTGATATCAAAAAAGGTTAGCAACATCATTGCAACAAGTTCACGAACCTAATTGTCAGACTTGGTATTTGATACATGTAACACTGGTTCATATTTGTTTTGCTAGCAGTGCTTTTTATGTGGTGGTCTTAGTTGTGGGAAGAGGAGGGAGCCACTTAAGGGACCTATCCTGTTGTGGACAGCCCAGACTGTGCACTTAGTGTCCCCAAGTGGTGAGCCAATTCACTCATGGGTCAGCTGCAAGTATGGTAATGGGATCTAGCTGGTAGAGGAAGCTCATTATAATGGAAGAAACTGAATTTTCATAGCGAACCTGGAATCAGCTAAATGTAAATAATATTTCATGGTAATAAACACAATATAGATATAATAAATGCATGTTTACTGATTCAAATGTGTTTTTTAGGTTAAGTATATGACTGTTTCAAAAATTAGACACTGTTATAAGTGTTATGGGAAAATGGCATAATTAATTTTCCTCTCCTTTGTTTTCTCCACTTTCTCAGTGGTTTCTGCGTTCTGCTCCAATGGATCTGATTCCTGCCTTGTAGCTTTCTGAAGGATTAAGGCTGAGCATCATTAGTGAAACTCAACTGCTACCTCTGTACACCACAGCAAAGGCTTTGGAGAGCTTTTTCAGTTAAAACAATAATGACTTTCTTGGACCATAATCCAGTGGAGCCTGTTTTCTGTGGAGCCTGGAAGAAGACCTGACTACCATTGGCAGTTAGTTCTTCAGAGACCTTATAATAACACTCTGCATCAAACAACTGAGTGACTCGAGCTTGCTCACGGGGACCTTAAGAATTGGGGATATCTATTCACCAGAAGATTCAACCACTGCTACCCAGAACTGCTGCTGAAATACCATGTCTAAGAACGCAGAGTTCATCAATCTATCATTTTTATTAGATCATGAGAAGGAAACGATCCTGGGAGTCTTAAAGAGAGATGAATATTTGAAAAAAGTAGAGGACAAGAGAATAAGGTAATATTCATTTATCTTTTCTGTCCTCCTTGAATGCTTTCTGTTTGTTTGATGAGAACACCTATTTGGTAATAATGTCACACCTAGTAGCTAAGTGGAAGGACTGCCAGGTTTTAGTATTAACTCTGGGATGTATGAATTGCATGACCTTGAGTAAGTTACTTAACTTTTCTGTGCCTTGGTTTCCTCATCAATAAAACAGAGATAATAGGGGCCAGCTGAGTGGCTCAGTTGGTTAAGAGTTGGCTTAGAGCATGAGCTCTGAACAACAGGGTCACCGGTTTGATTCCCACATGGGCCAGTGACACTGCGCACAAGCTGAGCTGTCGCTGAGCTGCCAACAGGTGGCAGGATGGCTCAGCTGGTGTAAAAAGAAGATTGCCTGTTCGATGATAGGCTACACCCACCCACAACTAAGACTGAACTTGGTACCCTGACCTGAGCTGCCGCCCGGTTGGGTCAGTGGATGGAGCATGAGCTCTTAACAACAAGGCTGCTGGTTCAACTCCCACATGGGATAGTGGCTACACCCACCTCCAACTACAATTGAACACAGCACCTTGAGTTTAGAGGCCACGAGCTGCTGACAGGCAGCCAGATGGTGATTGGCACGCCCTCCACAACTAAGATTCAAGAACAACATCTTGGCTGATACCCCTCCCCAATTCCCCAACACTGTTTCCCTCCCCCAATTCTCCAATTAAAAAAGATCTTAAAAAAAACACGGATAATAATAGTAGCCTCCTCATAGGGTTGTTGTAAGGATTAAGGAAGATAATACATGTGCAGTGCCTGGTACCTATGTGCACAATAAATATTACCTATTTATTTATAATGCCTTTCTCAGGTCAATTTTACTGGGAATTTGCCTCCATCTTAGCTGGGAGAATAAGGGGACCTGGAGAGTGAAAAGTACCCACTGTACCCCCAGAAATCACCTGAATTTCTTGAAATAAGTTTCTGTGTGAGGAAAGTTGAATAATATGGGCACAATTGACTTTTACATCAATTGTAGATAGGGTTGATATTTAGCTGGATCCACAAGTAAGACCTCATCTATATTTCAGCCAGCATCCATTCTGATTGGTTGCATCATCTATTCTGAATGATCATAACATCATTCTGATTGGTTGCTGCATCCATAGTGATTGGGTGCTGCCTGTAGTGTCCTGCTTGTTAAATATATTTGGTTATTATATCTTACCCCTGAATAGAGGAGCAGAAATAAATGGAGTTGCCTCCTCAGTCACTGCCTACTGTGCAACATGTAGCGTTTGTATCTTCTAAATTTCCCAAAACTGTAGTCAGGGACTTATGTTTATTTTTTTGAGGAGGAAACTTGTCATAAGATTGCCTTCACATGTTGCAAAAATATTCAATGTACTTACAGGAACTAGGGTCCTTAGAATTGGAAATACATTGAAATATTCCTGACTGATCTTATTTCTTAGTTCAGAACCCAGATTTTCATTTCCATCATCCTAAAATAGTCAACCAATCTTAAAGAAATGAGGGCTTTGGTTAAAATTATTGTATGTTTGTACACCTAGAGTTCAGATGGCAACAAAATGCAGTTAATGATTTTAAAGAAATAAATGAGGGCCGGCTGAGTGGCGCATTGGTTAAGAGCTGGCTTGGGACGCCAGTGGCCCTGGTTCAGATCCCACATATGGGGGCCAGTGACACTGCCCTCGACAGCTAACAACAGCTCCACCTGGAGCTGAGCTGTGCAAGACCCGGCGATGGTGTAGGCTGCAGCCCCTGCTGCAGTGGGCTGCCATAGGCTACAGTGAGTGGCTGGCAGCCAGCGTGAGCTGCCAATAGCTGCAGTGAGCGACCATCCAGAGGCTGGCAACCGATCTGCCTCAGCCGGGAAGAGATCAATGATGATACCAACATGGGCCAGTGAAGCAACATCCTCCACAACTAGACTGAAGAACAAAAAGGACAGCAACTTGTCTGTTCCCCTTCCCTGATTCCACAACGCTGTTCGCCCCCGCCCCAATTCCCCAATGAAAACTTTTTAAAAAATAATATTTTTGGCATTGGTATTCATGAAAAGTGACTAAATTTTCTAATGTGCTACAAAAAATTATATTGTTTATGAGGAACGAGGTACTAACTAGTTGTCGAAGACATTCTCAAAAGAATTAAAAATCATTTTCTTTAGGAAAAAACAATTTAATAACGAGATCTGAAGTACAATGAAAATAAGCTTTTGTTCAGGATATTTGTTTATGTGATTCTCAATAAGTTTTAATAATAATCTATTATACTCTCTCTTCCTTTTTCTCTATTTTTCTTCCCTTCTTATACTCTATAAAGAAATTTAGCCAAATAGTATAATATACAAAAAAGGTGACAATTTTCTGTGAATTTTCTGGCTCTTTAAACTTTTTTGGGGACTTGCATGTTTTTTTCTGCACTAACTGTTAGATGTTTTGTCTCGTTTTGTTCTGAGCTACCAAGATATGTGCCCAGGCCGGATGACTCAGGCTCTGCCACTCTTAACAGCTTTGTGTACTGAGAAGCCACGCCAAAGCTAGTGGCATGGTGTTTACAGTGCATGCTATTGAATCACACACCCA
This sequence comes from Aselliscus stoliczkanus, assembly GCA_033961575.1. Taxonomy (NCBI): domain Eukaryota; kingdom Metazoa; phylum Chordata; class Mammalia; order Chiroptera; family Hipposideridae; genus Aselliscus; species Aselliscus stoliczkanus. Next base: position 108,520,005 of record CM066737.1, read on the forward strand.
CACTTGTTGACTGAAATCTTAGTTACACCATGGAATCTTTGTGTCACCTTAGATGAGTTACTTAGATAAATCTAGTTTCCTCATTTGACAAAACAGAAATAATAGCATTAGCTCCTTCAGATGGTTGTGGTAAGGATTAAAGAAGCTAATATTATCAAAAGCTTAGAGCAATGCTGACATACAGTAAGCACTCAGTAATTCCCTGTTGTAATCATGAGACCTATTGTTGGTGTGTGTGGCTCTTGATTTATGAATTGTAGTGACCACTATTGGTGCTCTATTCAGATCCTCTAGGGTCCCTTGTTGGATCTGTGCTCTCATCTCCCAGCTTCCACATGGTTTACTTCTAAGGGCTGGCACCTGCTAACTTCTTTAGAGAACTAACTTCCTTTGGGTGGCTGGAGTTGCCCTTAGGATTAGAGAGCCACAAGTGCCAGGTAAACTTGAATTTATGTCCCTACTGGGCAGCCACAAGCCCCAGTGGTTGACAGGTACAGAAACCCTTTGCCTCAAGGCAAGACAGACTCTACAATACAACTTCTGCTTCAGACCTCCCTATGGGATCATGCTGAGGCGGAACTTCATACTTGCTTAGCCCCTCTCTCTTTCCCTCTCCTGCCTCACCTACTGCCTTACCGTTTGCTCCTGAGACCACTTCATAAACACTTCCACACACAATCTAAATCTCAGAGTTAGCTTCTGGAAAACCCAACCAGAAGATTTGCCAGACCAGACAGGGAATTTAGTCCTTTTTCCTTGATTTCCTCCCAAATCAACACAAGGAATTTATGATGTAGCGGATTCTATTGGACCACTAAATTTTTCTGCTACCTATTATAATAATTGTTTTCACTATGCTACAGAGGTGTAGGTTGATATTTTGTGGGAGACTAGAGCAGGGGTCGGCAAACTTTTGAGACGGAAGAGCCAATCCTGACCCTCACAAAAGTTTAAAAATTATTCAAGAGCCACAAATATATTTTTACAAATAAGGAAAATTTTAAAATCCTTTAAAAACTTTACAAATGAAACTATGATAGTTTTATTTTCATTTTCTTTCTTTTTTTAAAAAAAGATTTTATTGGGGAATTGGGGGAGGGGAACAGCATTGGGGAACTAGGGAAGGGGAACAGACAAGTTGTTGTCCTTTTTGTTCCTCAGTCCAGCCGTGGAGGACGCCGCCCCACTTGCCCATGTTGGCATCGTCATTGCTCTCTTCTCGGGTGAGCACAAGGCTGGCTTCTGGATGGCCGCTCACAGCGGCCTCTTGGCCACTCACGCTGGCTACCGGCCACTCATTGTAGCCTATGGCAGCCCACTGCAGCAGGGGCTGCAGCTATGTCTTCCCAGGAACTCACAGCAGCTCAGCTCCAGGTGGAGCTGCTGTTCACCATCTCAACTGTAGAGGGCAGTGTCACTGACCCTCATGTGGGATCCGAACCAGGGCCGCTGGCATCCCAAGCCAGCACTCAACCAATGCGCCACTCGGTCGGCCCTATTTTCTTTTTCAATTTTACTTCAGAGCCACATGTGGCTTGTGAGCTGCAGTTTACCGACCCTTGCACTAGAGGAAGACGTAATTATGATTCAGATGGAAGACAGAAATGGAAGGAATTATTTTACAGTTGAGCTTAGTCTTGAAATGTGAAAAAGATTTTGATATTGGCAAATACAGTAATGCCTTGGTTTGCGAGCATAATTCGTTCCAGAAACAAACTACTCGTATTCGTATTGCAAGACATCACTCGTTTAACCACGTTAAAATGTATTAGAAATGTTTGCTCATCTTGTGGAATACTCGCAAACCATGTTACTCGCAATCCAAGGTTTTATTGTATATGTCAACTGTGTTTCAGCTGTTTACCATGGACCACAACATTGTCTTCAGATTCTCCTAATAGGTTTCAGAAGGAAATGGAAACCAAAGAAATTTTTTTGTGCCTTATGATGATTACAAAGGAAAACCTGATCTAGAAAGTTAGTAAACTGGAGTTCAAGAAGCAGTGGGTTTATTGTTTGTGTATTTATTTATTTTTTATTTTTTATTTTTTTGAGGGCAGTGTCACTGGCCCTCACATGTGGGACCCGAACCAGGGCCGCTGGCTTGCCAAGCCAGCGCTTAACCACCACACCGTTCGGCCGGCCCCTGTTTGTGTATTTATTTACTTGAGTAGGTTGTCCTTAGGAATAAGGAAAATAGAACAAGGGAAAAGTATAAAAGTTGCAATCTTTTAATGTAATGAATCAACATTTTATTTTCTTTATTTTTTATTTTTTATTTTTTTTTATTTCAATTTTATTTTATTTTTAATTAGTTTCAGGTGTACAACACAGTGCAATAGTTATACATTTTACCCCTCAAAGTGACAAACCCCCCACCCCCAATACACCACCCCACACACCCCCATATCATATATATCTATTACTCTTCCTCTGACTCTCTTCCACAGTATAATCCACATCCCGTGACTATATATATATATTCAATTACAGTAGGTATACCACCTCCACTTTAGTAATACAGTGCAGTGATCAAACCTCTACTCCATCCATGAAATGGTCTCCCTAACAAGACCTATGATCATCTGACATTCCACAGAATATTTACAACATTATTAATTATATTCCCCAAACTGTTTTTCCTATCCCAGTAGCAATATTGTAGTTGCCTATTTTTGCTGTCTAATCCCTTCCCCTTCTCCCTCATTCCTATTCCTCTCCAAATTAGCAACCCTGATTTTTCCTCTATATCTATGAGACAGTTTCTGTTTACTTTGCTCATTCATACAGTTTTTCATATTCCACATATAAGTGAGATCATATGGTATTTGTCCTTCTCTGACTGACTTATTTCACTCAACATTATAGTCTCTAGGTCCATCCATATCATTGCAAATGGCACGATTTCATTCTTCTTTATAGCGGAGTAATACTCCATTGTATAAATATACCACAGTTTCTTAATCCAGTCATCTACTGACGGGCATTTTGGTTGTTTCCAAGTCTTAGCTATTGTAAATTGTGCTGCTATGAACATCGGGGTGCATAACTTTTTTTGAATAAGTGTCTTGGTTTTTTCAGGATAAATACCTAGGAGTGGAATTGCTGGGTCAAAAGGTAGCTCTATTTCCAGTTCTTTGAGATACCTCCATAGGGACTTCCATAGTGGCTGCACCAATCTGCAGTCCCACCAACAGTGCAGCAGGGTCCCCTTTTCCCCACAGCCCCGCCAGCACTTGTTGTTTGTTGATTTGTTGATGATAGCCATTCTGGCTGGAGTGAGGTGGTATCTCATGGTGGTTTTTATTTGCATTTCCCTAATGACCAGTGAGGTTGAACTTTTTTTCATATGCCTGTTGGCCATCTGTATGTCCTCTTTAGAGAAATGTCTCTTCATATCTTCTGCCCATTTTTTAATTGGGTTGTTTGTTTTTTTGGTGTTGAGTTTCATGAGTGTTTTATAAATTTTGGATATTAACCCCTTATCAGATATATCGTTGGCAAATATATTCTCCCATTCAGTAGGCTTCCTTTTTGTTTTATTTATTTGGTTTCCTTTGTTGTGAAAAAACTTTTAAGTCTGATATAATCCCATATGTTCATTTTTTCTTTTACTTCCCTTGCCCGTAGGGATGTATCAGTAAAAATATTGCTCCGGGTAATGTCTGCAAATGTACTCCCTATATTTTCATTTAGGATTTTTATGGTTTCAGGTCTTACATTTAAGTCTTTAATCCATTTTGAATTTGTTCTTGTATAAGGCGTAAGGAGATGATCCAGTTTCATTTTTTTGCATGTGTCAGTCCAATTTTCCCAGCACCATTTATTGAATAGACTATCTTTACTCCAGTGTAAATTCTTGCTTCCCTTGTCATAGATTAACTGTCCGTAAATGCTTGGATTTATTTCTGGGCTCTCTGTTCTGTTCCACTGATCGATGTGCCTGTTTTTATGCCAATACCAAACTGTCTTGATTACTGTGGCCTTGTAGTAGGTTTTGATGTCTGGTAGCGTGATCCCCCCGACTTTGTTTTTATTCCTCAGAATTGCCGAGGCTATTCTGGGTCTTTTATGATTCCATATAAACTTTAGGATTATATTTTCTATTTCTGTGAAAAATGCCCTTGGTAGTTTGATAGGAATTGCATTGAATCTATATATTGCTTTAGGCAGTATGGACATTTTAACTATATTAATTCTTCCTATCCATGAGCATGGTAGGTGTTTCCATTTATTTGTATCTTCTATGATTTCTTTCTTCAATGTCTTATAATTTTCTGAGTACAGATCTTTCACTTCTTTGGTTAAATTTATTCCTAGGTATTTTATAGTTCTTGACGCAATTGTAAATGGGACAGTTTTTTAATTTCTCTTTCCATTAGTTTATTATTGGTATATGCAAATGCCACTGATTTCTGAACATTGATTTTATATCCTGCTACTTTACTGAATTCGTCTATCAGTTCCAATAGTTTTTTGATGGAGTCTTTGGGGTTCTCTATATACAGTATCATGTCATCTGCATATAATGACAATTTTACTTCTTCCTTGCCAATTTGGATGCCTTTTATTTCTTTTTGTTGTCTGATTGCTGTGGCTAGAACTTCCAGCACTATGTTGAATAAAAGAGGAGAAAGTGGACAGCCTTGTCTTGTTCCTGATCTTAAGGGGAATGGTTTTAGCTTTTCCCCATTGAGTATGATGTTAGCTGTAGGTTTATCATATATGGCTTTTATTATGTTGAGATATGATCCCTGTATTCCCACTTTGCTAAGGGTTTTTAACATAAATGGCTGTTGGATTTTGTCAAATGCTTTTTCTGCATCTATTGAAATGACCATGTGATCTTTATCCTTCATTTTGTTGATGTGGTGTATCACATTAATTGATTTACGGATGTTGAACCAGCCTTGCGCACTAGGGATGAATCCCACTTGATCATGATGTATGATCTTCTTAATATATTGCTGAATTCTGTTTGCTAATATTTTATTGAGAATTTTTGCATCTATATTCATCAGGGAGATTGGCCTGTAGTTTTCCTTTTTTGTGATGTCTTTATCTGGTTTTAGAATCAGGGTGATAGAGGCTTCATAAAAAGAGTTTGGGAGCCTTCCCTCCTTCTGGATTTTTTGGAATAGTTTGAGAAGAATAGGTGATAGTTCTTTTTTGAATGTTTGATAAAATTCACTTGTGAAGCCGTCTGGTCCAGGGCTTTTGTTTTTTGGGAGCTTGTCAATTACTGACTCAATTTCCTTGGTAGTAATCAGGGTATTTAGATTTTCTGTTTCTTCTTGCGTTAGCTTTGGAAGGTTGTATGCTTCTAGAAAATTATCCATTTCATCCAGATTGTCAAATTTGTTGGCATATAGTTGCTCATAGTAATTTCTTAGAATTTTTTGTATTTCTGTGATGTCTGTAGTCATTTCCCCTCTTTCATTCCTGATTTTGCTAATTTGAGTCCTCTCTCTTTTTTTTTTGATGAGCCTGGCTAGAGGTTTGTCAATTTTGTTTATCTTCTCAAGAAACCAGCTCTTGGTTTCATTGATCTTTTGAATTGTTTTTCTGTTCTCTATATTGTTTATTTCTGCTCTGGTCTTTATTATCTCCTTTCTGGTACTCCCCTTGGGCCTCTTTTGCTGTTCTTTTTCCAGTTCCCTTAGGTGTAAGGATAACCTGTTGATTTGAGATTTTTCTTCCTTCTTTAGGTAGGCCTGCACTGCTATAAACTTCCCTCTTAGGACTGCTTTCGCAGCATCCCAGAGATTTTGGGTCGTGGTGTTTTCATTTTCGTTTGTCTCGAGGTATCTTTTGATTTCCTCCTTGATCTCATTTGTGACCTACTCACTATTTAATAGCATATTGTTTAGCCTCCATTTATTTGTCAGCTTCCCGGATTTCTTCTTATAATTGATTTCTAGTTTCATAGCATTGTGGTCAGAGAATACAGTTGAAATGATTTCAATCTTCTTAAATTTATTGAGACTTGTTTTGTGGCCTAACACGTGGTCTATCTTAGAAAATGTTCCATGTGCACTTGAAAAGAACGTATATTCTGTAGCTTTGGGATGAAATGCTCTGAAAATGTCTGTTAAATCCAGCTGGTCTAATGTGTCATTTAAGGTCGCTGTTTCCACATTGATTTTCTGTCTGGAGGATCTGTCCATTAGTGACAGCGGGGTGTTGAAGTCCCCTACTATGATAGTGTTACTGTTGATCTCTGTCTTTATGTCTGACAATATCTGTTTTATATATTTAGGGGCTCCTATGTTAGGTGCATAGATGTTTACTAGAGTTATGTCCTCTTGTTGGATCGATCCCTTCATTACTATGAAGTGTCCTTCTTTGTCCTTTGTTATATTCTTCAATTTAAAGTCCATTTTATCTGATATAAGTATCGCTACTCCAGCTTTTTTCTCAGTACCATTTGCATGAAATATTTTACTCCATCCCTTTACTTTCAGCCTGTATGAGTCTTTGGATCTGAGGTGAGTCTCTTGTATACAGCATATACTGGGGTCTTGCTTTCTTATCCATTCAGCCACCCTATGTCTTTTTATTGGAGCATTTAATCCATTTACATTTAATGTGATTATTGATAGGTGTGTATTTATTGCCATTTTCTTATTTGTGTTTGTAGTCTTTCATAGGTTGTTTTTCTCTTCTACTTAAAGAAGCCCTTTTAGCATTTCCTGCAAAGCTGGCTTGGTGGTAATGAATTCCCTTAACTTATTTTTTTCTGCAAAGCTCCTTATCTCGCCTTCGATTTTAAATGATAACCTTGCTGGATACAGCAATCTTGGTTGTAAGCCTTTATTTTTCATCACTTTGAAAACCTCCTGCCACTCTCTTCTGGCCTGCAAAGTTTCTGTAGAAAAGTCAGCTGATAATCTTATGGGGGTACCCTTGTAAGTAACTTGCTGCCTTTCCCTTGCTGCTTTAAGGATTCTGTCTTTGTCCTTAACCCTTGCCATTTTCACTATAATGTGTCTTGGAGTGGGCCTGTTTGGAATCATCCTGTTTGGAACTCTCTGCACTTCCTGGGCTTGTATTTCAATGTCCTTTGCCAGGTTAGGGAAGTTTTCAGACATTATTACTTCAAATATATTCTCAATCCCTTGCTCCCTCTCTTCTCCTTCTGGTACTCCAATGACCCTTAGGTTATTGCGTCTGATGTTGTCCCCCAGCTCTCTTAAACTATTTTCCATGTTTTTCATTCTTGTTTCATGTCGTTGTACCGCATGGGTGATCTCTGCTATTTTGTCTTCTAAGTCACTGATTCGATTTTCTGCTTCATCCAGTCTGCTAGTGATTCCATCAAGTTTGTTATTTAATTCAGTAATTGTGTTCTTAAGTTCTAGCTGGTTGCTTTTCATGATTTCTCTATCCTTCTTTATATTTTCATTAATTTCCTTGAACATTCTAATAATCAGTGTTCTGAACTCTGTCTCCGATAGGTTGGTTACCTCTATTTCCTCTATTTCCACTGATTCAGGAAGTTTCTTCTGTTCTTTTATTTGTGTTATGTTTCTTTGTCTCCCCATTCTGGCTTACTCTTTGTGTTTGCTTCAATATAACAGATAGATCCCCCAGATTTCTCAGTCTTTTCTGGGTAAACTTATATGGTGTGTGTCCTTTATATTTGAATTACTCAGTCTCCCTATTCTCCTGTGCTTGTATCTGAGGTGTTCCTTGTGTCGTGCGTCCTCACTTGTTGAAGTTTTAGTTTTGATTACTTTTGGTTTGTCAGTAGGTGGGATTGACTCCCAGATTGATTAGCTGTGAGGATCAGCAGCTTCTGCAGTTTATGAGCTGCTGTGAGAGGATTGACCCCTCTGATGAAACTTGGACCCTATGGGTCTTAGTACCTGTAGTAACTTCTTTTTGGGTGTGACTCTTGTATGTCAAACCCAGAAATGCTCTGGTTTTATCTAAAGTTGGCCTCCGGGTATGATGATTCTTGTGTCTGTTTGTTTGGACCCACTGCTGCAGAGTGATTTTAGAGCATAACAGATCAACAAGAACAACCTCCGCAGCCACCAAAGGAAACCAAATGCTCGCACAATTAAAAACAACCAACCATCAAACTACAGTCAACTTGTACAGAAATATCAATCATACTAATGAAGAAAACAAACAGAAACAAAACAAAAACCACATAATAATAACAGAAGAGGAAACAAAATAAAATACAATATCCTAAAATAAAAAATAGAATAAACATGAGAAACCGATTAGCTATACCTAAAAAATAAAAAATAAAAATAAACTAAAATAATAATAAAAAAAGTAAGAAAAATTTAAAAAATAAAATTTGCAGAAAAAAGGAAAAGAGGAAAAGTATAGCAGTGAGAAGAATGAATAAAATAAGAGAGAAAGTGAGGGTGGGGAAAAAAGAAAAAGAAAAGAAAGAAAAAGAAAAAGAAAAAAGGAAAAAAAATATATATATATATTTGTCTACACACCCATATATATGGACATATATTCACCTATATACACCTATATATATATGCCTATATTAAAAACTACAATATGATTATAATGAAATAGAAATAAAAACCAAAAACAACCAAGATAAGCAGCCAATAAAGGGAAAACAAAACAGAATAAAACCAAACAAACCAAAAATACCCGTGCTGGTCTAGGCTAAAGTCCACCAAGCTCTCTTCAGTTTGTCTGCTGTACAAAAATTCCTGTGCGTCTTGTGGGAACAGTAGGCCACCTGATGCCTAGCGTGATCCTGGCACTGCAGGTTTGCTGTACTTGAGTGTGGTTGTGACGTGTGATTGCTGGTTTTTACAAAGTCACTGCCTTTTTGCTTTTGCCTGTCCCAAGGCAGGCTGCACCCCCAAAGGCTCAATGAGTGTCTCTGGGCACCCTTTGGGTTGACAGCCGTGGAGAATTAAAGAATTCCTCACTACCAGAAGCCTGCTGCTAAGAATCTGTTAATTAGTGCCTCAGCAGATGAACCTGCCCTGCCTCCCAAGCCTTGCCTAAAGGTGGGGGCGGGGTGGGTAGTCTCACTCTGCTGCCTTTACTGGGTGGAAATTCTCAACCTCCTGCAGGTAAGGATATCTTCCTAGTCTGCCCCTATTGCTCCCTTCAGGAGTCAGTTTAAGACTGTCTTGGCGGGGGACAAAGTTTGTGGGAGTGGGTGAGTTATTGGGTTGTTTTTTTTTTGCTTTCTGTTCAAGAGTAGAAAAAGGGAAAAAAAATAAAAAACATAAAAATAAACAAAGCCACAGTTCCAACACTGTTTCAAGCTAAGGCCTTTGCCTCTTATGCTCCAACGGAGTTCCTGCTGCTCTCCCAAAGGGTCTGCCGGGATTTAGGGAATTGCGCGCACCCTACCGTGTGGCCAAGATCCCCGCTCCGCGTCTCTCGGGGACCTGCGTCTCCACCCGGCGCACTGCTTGTCCGAGCGAGTCCTCTTTTTCCCCTGCTCCCGGGTTCCAGGCTTCTGCCTCGGAGCCGGCGCGCCCCCGCGGATCTCCTGCTGCTCTCCCAAACGGTCTGCCGGGATTTAGGGGACTGCGCGTACCGTGCCGCGTGGCTCCAATCCCCGCTCTGTCTCTCCGGGACCTGTGACCGGCTGGCGCGCTGCGTCTCCGCGGGTGAGTCCTGTGTTTCCCCTGCTCTCGGGTTTAAGGCTTCTGCCTTGGAGCCGGCGCGCGCCCGCGCCGTTCTCCTGCTGCGCTCCTGGAGGGACTGCCGCCGACCTTTCCACTCGGCTCCGATCCCCGCTCCGTCTCTCCGGGACCTGCGTCTCCGCCCAGCGCGCGCTGCTTCTCCGCGGGCGAGTCCTCTGTTTTCCCCTGCTCCCGGGTTTCAGGCTTCTGCGCTCCGCGGGACCCGGTGGGCACAGAGACTGATCCCTGAACCGGGAGGGTGCAGGGACTGATCTTGCCCTGTCGCTGCGGGGCTCTGCACCCTGCTTCCTGGGGAACGCGGGTGCAGCTCGTACCTCTGCACAGTCGTCTCCTCTCTCTCCTCCCGCACTTGCCCGGCCTGAGGCTTCTGCCTCGGACTGCAAACCAACACGCTCTTGCTGAACTCTAGGCGGGCCGCGGGCCTGCAGGGAGCGAGCCGGGGCAACACTCACCGTGACTCAGCAGCCGCGGGTGCGGGCTGCACCTCACGCGTCTCACCGCCTTCTTCCCCTACTCGCCCGGCCTGCCCACTGTCCAGCAATCCTTGTGTGGAACTCTTAGTTGCTCTGTGTGATGAGTAGATGTCTCTTTGAAGCATATTAGAAGTTCAAATTGTGGATATTTCCAGGGGAGATTTCATGGAGCCCTCCTCACAGCCGCCATCTTGCTCCTCCCTCCATGAATCAACATTTTAGAGGCCTGTCACCCAACCGTGCTCCACAGTCCACAAAACCACTGAAGTGTGGCTTTAATTAAGATGGGACAGGGGCTCCTAAAGTGCTGTGCTCCTTCGGCAGATGAGAAGCCTGATAATTACGTCCAGGGATGAACTGTAGGCTGGGAGAGGCATCTGCCTATTATCAGAGCATTCTAGGTTCATCCAAGAGGCTCAAATATATTTTTCTCCTTCAGTCTAAGTAGGAAGGAGTGGTAGGAGATATCTAAACCCAGGTTTTGACTATTAGAGAGTAAAAGTATTTTAAATGTTCTCTGTGAAGAACAGATCGCTTAGATTTATTGATGGCTTTAATGTAATGAAGAAAGAGGGAAGAACTGATGTAAAAATTGAGCTATTAACATTGATTGCTGGGCCGGCCAAGTGGCGCAGTGGTTGGGCGCTGGCTTGGGAAGCCAACGGCCCTGGTTCGGGTCCTACATATGAGGGCCAGTGACACTGCCCTCAAACAAAAAAAAAAAAACATTGGCAAATGGAAAAAAATACTGACCATTTGGAAGCACAAAATAAACATCTTTGTTGGTCTTAGATTTTTTCTAACTTTGCTTTATGAGATTTTTTTTTTTTTAGCTGAGCCATCCTGCCACCTGTTGGCAGCTCAACGGCAACTCAGCTCGGGCTGGCATCGAACCGCCGTTGCTCAGAGCTCAGCTCACACTCTTGAGCGAGCTCTTAACCAACTGAGCCATTCAGCCGTCCTTTTTTTCTAACTTTGGAAGTACTCAACCTAACACAGAGAAACACAGACTCATAGTATCTGCTTCCCCCAAAATCTCATTAATAGACCCTTAATCTACTTGATCATCTGCACCTAAATACAAATATTGCTAAGCTTCCACTTATTGGTATTGGCCTATATAAGAAATCTTCAACTTATAAATGACTGTTCATTTCAGCAGTTCATTTGTGGGCTTTATTCTCACTAAGCGGATGTCATTTCCATTTGACTACAATGCCTGTGAACACACCTGGTCTTAACATCCTCTTTATCACCTATTTTTGCGCTTGTCTCAATGGTAAACTGTGTTGATTGCCTTACAGCATTCATTTTTCTCTTCTTCCTCCCTATCCAAAGCTGAGTTTTGCTCAGCTCCAGCAGTAGATGCTTTTCTTTAATTAAAATTTATTGGGGTGACAACGGTTAGTAAAATTACATAGGTTTCAAGTGTACAATTCTTTAATACATCATCTATATATCACATTGTGTGTTTACCACCCAAAGTCAATGCTCCTTCCATCACCATCACATTTGAAAAATGAAAACAGTAGTGGATTTTTAAAAAATAGTCATCCCTTGACTGGAATATCTCTGGCAACCATTATTGGTCTGGAGGTGGATATGAGACCAAAGATGACCCACTCAGACATATAGCCCAAATTTATAAAAGGTTTTATTTCCCAGGGTGCATGTTTTTAGTAAAATATGTTATCCTGGTTGCTGTTGAATTTGAAAGCCAGCACAACAATGAAGCTGAGCCAAAAGAATGGCAGAGAATTGTTGTCAACATCCTAATATACTAGATCTGGCCACTTCTGGACTTCTTCTTTAAGCAATATAATATATTTCTGTTATTTATAGCAGTTTGAATTAGATTTTCTGTTACATGCAGCCAAGAGCATCCCACAGTCCCCAAGAGTCAGAATTAATCAACATTAGTTGAGCACCTCCTATGGGCCAAGTGCTATGGATTTATTGTCAGAATAGTGGAGGTGAGCAGAGACACAGTCTAATGCTTGTTGGGTCTATAAACATAAAGACGTTTGCAATCAAGGATCAGGCTTTATCCCTGGTGTAGATCAGGGGTCAGCAAACTTTTTTAGTAAAGGGCCAGATAGTAAATATTTTAGTCTCTACAGGATATATATTCTCTGTTATGATTATTTCACTCTGCTATTGTAGTATGAAAGCAGAAATAGACAATATGTAGACAAATGGTGATGACTCATGGTCCAATAAAACTTTATTTACAGAAACAGGCGGTGGGCTGGATTTGGGGTTGTAGATTGTTGACCTTTTGTGTTGAAAACAACACTTTGGTAGTTTCTAGCCTTGGGAATAACTGCACACACTTGAAAGCTTGATAAGCCATCTCAGGGAGAAGCAGGATATCTATAGTCCAAGAGATAAGATGGAGTTGGTCTAGAAACCATCAGCTCTCAGAGATAGAGTGGGGGCTTCTGTCTGGGAAGTTAGATGATTCCCCAGGGGCCTGCCATCTCCAGGAGATTTTTATGCCTCCCCCAATCTGTAGTGGCTCACATGTTGGAACAGCTTAAATGTGTTTCATTGCCTTTATAAAGGAACAGCAAAATTCATCTGAAGGAATAGAAAATACCAAGAAATAGCAGAAGGCTCTACAAAATTATAAGGAACAGATTGCAAATTCGTTTTCCCAAGGAAGTAAGAACTATTAATATCTCCCTTTATAGATGGGGAAACTGAAGTGCACAGTTAAACAACTTGTCCAAGGTTGCACAGCTAGTGACTGGCAGAACTTCAATTTGTATCTCCACAGTCTGGCTCCAGGGCTCACACTCCACTCTTAGGCCACTTTTAATGTCTGAGTGACATATCTAACCTTTTGGGGAGTAGGGAGGCAGAAAAAAGAGATGGGAAACTATCCAATGCCTACCTCAAACCAGAGAATGTATTATTACTCGATCGATGCACAAATGTGTCTTCATTATTCTCAGGTCATCCCTGAGGTATGTACTATTAAAATGTGTTATCGCTGTGGCAACTGAAACTTGAATTAAATCATTTGCTCGGCTGGTAAACATCGGAGCTGAGGTTATTCTCATTCCATATTGTTCCCCTTTCCTCTCTGCTGTGATGCTCATACAATAAGTATGCTTATTCACACCCTGCTGAAAGCCCACCCACAGCCTTAGTAATAGCTGTCAGAGAAATGGAGCCAAACAGAAAACATTTCTTTAGCCTGGTATTTACTGACAGTTCTGACCTATAAGCTGCATAACATTATCCAAAGTTACTATGACTTTTAGTGAAGCATTGCTCATGCCCAGTAAAAACTGACAAAAGTTCCTTGTGCTGTCCTACTCTTCATGCTGAAAACCAAAGTGCAAGTGTGTTCTATTTTGTTCCACACAGTGGGCTCAGTTGAAATGGGCCACTAAGCAAACCCAGAGATTCCTATCAAGAGACCACATATTCCAGCCTGGAAAATGCCATTAACCTTGTGGCTTTGTGTTTATGTGGTTGATTCCATCATTTTAGAGCAGGGTGAGGGACAAAAGAAGAGGGAGAAACAAAAGGGGGAAGTATATTCAAATTGGCTATTTGGAATCCTGCAGACAAGCTAAATATTTGGTTCAAATGGATTTGAAGTGATTTCAAGAATTATACATTCAGCATGGAAGTTAGGGAGACCAATAAGTGCCAAGCAGTAATACCCTCTTAGTATTCTACAAATGTTTGATCTGTGGGGGGCTGTTTGTTTTTCCAAATCTTATCACTACCACTAAAAACAAAATCAGTTTGAGCTTCTCAAAAGCTTAAAGAAACTGGCCCCATGGAACACCAGGGGAACTATTGGAGTGGACTTATGGTATGGTAAACATTTTGTTTTAATTTTTATAAAATTGCCACAAAGCTTCTTAATGGATTAACACAAACTCGCAGCATGAACACACTGGCTCCCTCATAGAACCCAAACTGTTAATGAGTCACAGAGAAATGGAAAAAGAAAATCCGGCTCTGCCTTAAATGAATTTAAAACCTTGAGGGGTTTTCTCACCACAGACTTCACTGATTTCGATATATATATACACATATTGGGAAGCTAATTTAAATTGTGATTCTACAGTATTTTCCTCTAAGTAATTCTTGTGGGGCTCACCATAGGCACAAGGCCACAAATACCTGATAGTTGGGGGCATTTTAAACATTGGATTGTACAAGTAAATATACTTGACAGACTATTTTCTTTGTTTGAAATATGGTCACCATAGTCATAAGTAAAATTTTACCTATGGACGGGGGTTGTGGAGGAGGAAAGGGGAAGAATGAATCTATCTCCATCTCTTTGATTCATCCTCAAATTCTCCTTTTGGTACCCTTTCCCTTCCTTGTATACTGTTTCTAACTAGAATTGTGTAGAGGACATGCCCCCAGGTAGCAGGGATTCATTTCATTCAGGAAATTACCATTCCCTTTTATTGTAAATTGAAGATATAACAGAACTATAAACCCCACATAATTAATTCACAACATGGCTGAATGATTGTAAGGTAGGATGTTGGAGCTGGGGGGGTGAGTGAAGAGGATTTGCCCCTGCCCCCCCACAAGGTAGGCCAGTTCAGAAGGGAAGACTTAATTGAGCAAACACCAACTATATTCTTGGGGAAATAGGCATTTTATTTCTAGGGAAATATAAGTGAAAACTTCATTAACAAAACTGACTTCTCTAACATTTTAGACCTCAGGCATATGTCCATTTTATATCAACAATTTACATGACTGTTCCTATATTAATAGGAGCTATGGTTTAATTGATTTAAATCCATAATAAGAGTAAGCTGACATGCATTTAATAAGTTTTCTAATCATTATTTCATTGCAGAGTAATTAAGTGTAACTGCTACACATTTTATGCAAATATCTAAAATTAAAACTTACAGCAAAGGATTTTTTAAAGTTCGTAAGATCATTAATGCATTAGGCTCTATAAAGGGCATCAATGTGTACAATACTTTATATTAGAAATCCTTAATCCAATTAAATATTTAATATATTTTGATATATTTTTATTATAGAAGTAATATGTGTATTATAGAATATTAGAAAATACATAGAGCATGTACTTTAAAAACTCACTTAATATCCCTCTTTCCAGAAATATTTTCCACTTTTGTTGAATTTCCTTCCTAATATTTTTCTGTGTATATGTGTGTATGTATATATATATATATATATATATATATATATATATATATAAAATTTACACATAATTGGAACCATATTATTTATGTAATTTTGTATTCTCTATTTTTTTAACCTTATTTAATGAATTTTTTTTCTTTTTTTGAGGGCAGTGTCACTGGCCCTCATATGTGGGACCGAACCGGGGCCGCTGGCTTCCCAAGCCAGCGCTTAACCACCGCGCCACTTGGCCGGCCCTTTTAATGAATGTTTTTGATGTCATTAAAAATTCTTTGGGGCCAGCCAAGTGGCTCAGTTGGTTAAGAGCTCGCTCAAGAGTGAGAGCTGAGCTCTGAGCAACAGCAGTTCGCTGCCCAGCCCGAGCTGAGATGCCGTTGAGCTGCCAATAGGTGGCAGGATGGCTCAGCTTAAAAAAAAAAAATTCTTTGGAAGCATCATTTTTATTGGCTAGATAAGATTTCATAACATGAATGTGCAATATTTTGTTTAATTATTTGTCCTAATTACCATGAACATCCTTATTATTTAATCTTCTGTCTTAATTTTTATTATATTGTGATTCTCGTATTTTGATTTATATTTCCTTTAAATTGAAAAATTGTTTCCAGAAATGTTGTGTCAATTTCCTCTTCACTAAACCATTATATTATACCACTGCTGACATCGAAATTATTGTTCTAAATCATTACCAATTTGATAAAGTAATATCCTATGTTACTTTGTATTTATGTGGTTATTAGTGTTTTTAGATGATTGCTAGCCATTTGTATTTCCTTTTTGAATTTTTTATTCACATCATTTGTCCATTTATTACTGTTGGGTGTTAGTGTTGTTTCAGTATTGATTTGTATGAATTCTTTTTGTCATATATTTGGGAAATACATTTCCAAGATTCAGCAAAAATTCATTGAGTACTTATTATATGCAAGGCATAGGAGATGGAGATGAATTAATTTCCAATTTAATAGCAGCAAAATTGTATTTTATTAGATTGTGTAAAGTGTCCACTTTCACATTGACTCAAATCAAATTGATATGTTCTTTCTGTAAAATATAAATAACATATCTTTGATGGACTCTATACACAATTAGTATTTTATAGACAAGATTTGTATTCTTCTCTACTTCTGTAATAGTATTCTTACCATTTATAAGTATAGAAATTAGGGTAAGTTCAGCTCTGGGTGTCAGAGAATCAAAATAATAGTAGCTTAAGTAAGAGAGATTTCTTTTTTTATCTAGATGAAGTCATGGGGAAAGCAACCCAGGGCTGGTAACAGTGGCTCTGTGTTCATCAGAGGCCATTGGTCCTTCCAAGTGGTTGTACTGCCATCTTCAACATGGGCTAATACCTATTAAAATAAAATAAAAATTATTCTGACACTTATTAAAATTGTAAAGAAGAATTTATTCAGGACTATTGCAATAGATTTTAAGACTGTCACAAAAAAAATTAAAACAAACAAAAGAATGGCAGTAGGGGAGACAGACCCAGGCTCAAGTCCAACTACAGCAAAGGCAAGTGAGGATATATAGTCAAGAAACAGAGTGAGGAGGTCAATAAACGGAAATTTACTAAGAGGAGACATTGATGGTAGGGGGATTCTTACTAAATTGACTTAACAGAATTCTTACTGAAGGCAGGCCAGGTTGATATGAGATATCAAGGGTGGGGAATTCTTGTTAAACTGATTTGGCAGGATTCTTACTAAATCTGGGCAATGCAGGTTGAAGACAGGGTCCAAGGACAAGGTCTAATTTAAAGGAACCTCAGAGTAGCCTGTCCAAACTTTGGTCAAGGAGCGAGTCTTAATCACACTTTATGGACCAAGGTGGTTGCTCCAGCTCCAGTCCTATTGTCCTCATTTCAGTCAGTGGGGAGACAGGTAAAGGACAAAAAAAGAGACAGGTTTCCTCCCTTAAAGGCTTTTTTTTTTTGAGGGCAGTGTCACTGCCCCTCATATGTGGGACCGAACCAGGGCTGCTGGCTTCCCAAGCCAGTGCTTAACCACCGCGCCATTCAGCTGGCCCTCTTAAAGACATTTTTGAGAAGTTTTACAGATGACCTTGCTTTCAGCGCATTGGCTATAATGGGAAATGTAGTCATTATTCTGGGTGGCCATGTGTCTAATTCACATTTAGGTAGGGGTTTAATAGTTTTGTTTTTGTTTGTTTGTTTGTTTATTGGGGAACAGTGTGTTTTTCCAGGACCCATCAGCTCCAAGTCAAGTAGTTGTTTTCAATCTACTTGTGGAGGGCACAGCTCAGTGGCCCATGCTGGGATCAAACCAGCAACCTTGGTGTTATGAGCACTGTGCTCTAGCCCTGCATTTAGGGGTTTATTGGTATAAAAGAATAGAAAGAATATTGGGAGACAACCAGCAACTCAGAAAATGGGTGTAATTAAGATCATGTATTTTTTTCAATTACAGTTGACATTCAATATTTTATTTATATTAGTTTTAGGTATACAGCATAGTGGTTAGACATTTATATAATTTATGAAATGATTCCCCCACCCCAATTAGTCTACTACCCACCTGTCACTATACATAGTTTTTACAATATTATTAACTATATTCCCTGTGCTGTATTTTACATCCCTGTGGCTATTTTATAACTACCAATTTGTACTTCTTAATCACTTCTAACTTTTTCACCCAGCTCCCCAACCCCCCTCCCCTCTGGCAACCATCTGTTCATTCCCTGTATCTGTGAGTCTGTTTCTGTTTTGTTTGTTCATTTATTTTGTCCTTTAGATTTCACATATAAGTGAGATCATATGGTATTGTCTGACTTATTTTACTTAGCATAATACCCTCTAGGTCCATCCATGGCATTAATAGTGAAAGAGTAATATGATAAGGGTAAAGAAGGGACCCAATACAGACAATATATATAGGCTGAGCAGGAGCGAGATGATGAAGGTTACTGATAGGCAAGGTGTGAGGGGTTTTAAACTGTCATCCACATCCTTAGAGGTCAGCTTATAGAATCATTTATAATCAGCAGGTCAATTAACTTAACTTTGAGAATGGATGGGTCATTTGCTCATGATTTGTATAAGCATCTACATTTTGAAAACCAAAGCTCTCCAACACTGATAAATGCAAACATAAGTAAGAATTTTATGTGCTTGTTAAATAAAATTAAGTAAACATAATAAATGAATCAGTATGAAAAAAAGATCATGCATCTCATGGATCAGATTTATTTATGGCTCAGCACAAACCTCATCTTCCTTTTTATAGAATCAGAAAGCAATTAACTGTCAGTGATAATTTTCAGTAAAGGATATAAGGGGAAAAAACAGCACAGAAAGAAAACATTTATATTCATCCTTGATGAATTTCCAAGAAATAGTGATTTGACATTTTTTGTACCATATGCTGATACTGAATACTAGAAAAACTGCTGGAAGTGTGTTTTGTAATAACCTTTATGAAGATATGAGCCCCCATAAACATCACCTAAAGAGGTAAAATGGGAAAAATTAAGTACTGATAACTGTCTTTGATGAGCACATAACTCTGTTCTTGCTGCATTTAAAATAATTTAGTTGACACAAATTCAATTTAGAGACATTTTGGAAATAAAATTCATGAATTTATAAAAATTAAAGTTAGTATATATCTGTATTCAGCAGCAGAAATAGTTTTAAAGAATTTTTCAAGCGCAACATGTTCTCTTTAAATTACCTTTTTTTATGTATGAATGCCGAATTTCTTCCCATCAAGTTACTTTTATCCTTGCATTGTCATAGCAATAATCTTTAAAAGCCACTATTGAAATGCAGCTTTCCTACTTCTTGCTTTGCTGATTCTGTTTCCACCCACTTTGGGTTTTTTTTTTTTTTGTAAGCTCTGGAGTTTATTCTTCTAAATCTTTTTTTCTCTTTTAATTTTTTGTGCTTTATGTTTTTTTTCCAGGGAATCACTTTGTAAGTTATATAAATGTCTGTCTACTCACTCTTTTTCTAACTAATTTACCATATTGATACCAGGACTTTTCTGCTGTTTTTTATATTCAAGAAAGTTATCCTTTGAATTTCAGATTAGTAAAACACATCATTGTTCTTTATTGGGCCAGGAAATTGAGATGATAGTTATTTCAATCTATTTCCAGGTGAAAGACTTAGTTTGCTAATTATATATGAGATCAATTTCTGCTATGATTTTGAGACTACAGGATACCTTTGCTATTTGTGGGTTCAGTTCTAGACCACCATTTAAAGCAAGTCACAATTTTTTTGCTGGTGGAATGTCTTGCCTTCAACTTGTAAAACAATGCCAAGATTTGTGAAGTACAATAAGGTGGAATGTAATAAAACGAGGTGTGCCTGTATAGTTAATAAACAATTGCCTGTCTGTTCACATGGCTTTGTGGGAGAATCTAGTATATTCCTAGGAGTGAAGTGTTTTGCTGCCAGGAAGTGCTTGGTGTCATCTGCAGACATGAAGATTTCACAATGCCTTTTTCCCTGAGACATTTTTTTTTTTAAATTAGTTTCAGGTGTACAACACAGTGCAATAGTTATACATTTTACCCCTCAAAGTGACAACCCCCACCCCCAATTCGCCACCCCACTCCCCACCCATATCATATATATCTATTACTCTTCCTCTGACTCTCTTCCACAGTATAATCCGCATCCCGTGACTATCTATATATATTAAATTACATTAGGTATACCACCTCCGCTTTAGTTATACAGTGCAGTGATCAAACCTCTACTCCATCCATGAAATGGTCTCCCTAACAAGACCTATGACCATCTGACATTCCACAGAATATTTACAACATTATTAATTATATTCCCCAAACTGTTTTTCATATCCCAGTGGCAATATTGTAGTTGCCTATTTTTGCAGTCTAATCCCTTCCCCTTCTCCCTCATCCCCATCCCCCTCCCAATTAGCAACCCTGATTTTTCCTCTATATCTATGAGACAATTTCTGTTTACTTTGCTCATTCATACAGTTTTTCAGATTCCACATATGAGTGAGATCATATGGTATTTGTCTTTCTCTGACTGACTTATTTCACTTAACATAATAGTCTCTAGGTCCATCCATATCATTGCAAATGGTACGATTTCATTCTTCTTTATAGCGGAGTAATACTCGATTGTATAAATATACCACAGTTTCTTAATCCAGTCATCTACTGATGGGCATTTTGGTTGTTTCCAAGTCTTAGCTATTGTGAGACAGTTTTTAAACATATGAAATTGGCATAGTTCACAAGATTTTTTAAAAATCCATACGAGTGTTCTTTCAGTCCTGTTCCTTATTACTTTCTCTGAAGTAACTTTGTATCTAGGTGAAACTGTACCCCAACTCTCAAATGGTCTTGATTCTTTTTTTTTTTTAGATTTTTTTTATTGGGGAATTGGCGGAGGGGAACAGCGTTGGGGAATCGGGGAAGGGGAACAGACAAGTTGCTGTCTTTTTGTTCTTCAGTTTAGTTGCGGAGGATGTTGCTTCACTGTTGGTATCGTCATTGCGCTCTTCCCGGATGAGGCAGATCGGTCGCTGGCCTCTGGATGTCGCTCACCGCGGCTATTGGCAGCTCACGCTTAGCTGCCAGCCGCTCACGCTGGCTGCAGGCCACTCACTGTAGCCTATGGCAGCCCACTGCAGCAGGGGCTGCAGTCCACACCATCACCCGGGCTCGCACAGCCCAGCTCCAGGTGGAGCGGTTGTTAGCTGTAGAGGGCAGTGTCACTGGCCCTCATGTGGGATCCGAACCGGGGCTGCTGGCATCCCAAAACCAGCGCTTAACCAATGCGCCACTCGGCCGGCCCTCTTGATTCTTTTTAATAGCTTTAAACTCAAAAACGAATCAAAAGCTTTATTAAGTTTATTAGGGGCCGGCCGAGTGGCGCATTGGTTAAGAATTGGCTTGGGATGCTGGCTCTGAGCAAAAAGGCCCCAGTTCGGATCCCACATATGAGGGCCAGTGACACTGCCCTCTACAGCTAAGATGGTAAACAACAGCTCCACCTAGAGTTGTGAGTTGCCAGTGACTGCATAGCTGCAGCCCCTGCTGCAGTGGGCTGCCATAGGTTACAGTGAGTGGCCAGCAGCCAGCGTGAGTGGCCAGCAGCCAGAATGAGCTGTCAAGAGCCGCTGTGAGCAGCCGTCCAGAGGCCAGTGAGTGATCTGCCTCACCCGAGAAGAACACAATGACGATACCAACATGGGCCAGTGAAGTGATGTCCTCCACAGCTAGACTGAAGAACAAAAGGACAGCAACTTGTCTGTTTCCCTTCCCCAGTTCCCCAACGCTGTTCCCTTCCCCCAATTCCCCAATAAAATTTAAAAAAAAATAGTTTATTAGGCCAAGAATCGTGTGTTTCTTGAAGAAAGCTCCACTGGGGAATATTTGCCATGAGAGATTGTGATAAGAGGCCACTTGGGCCGGCACCATTTTGTGGGAGAAGCAAGACAGGCAGACGAAACCCTTTATGTTTACTGAGGCATAACTTTGAATGTGCTCAGCATGGCTTTGTACAACTAGTAAAGAAATAGCAGCTGTTAATAATACAGTGTTCTTTCTTAGCAAACAAATATTTTAATAGTTTGAGAGCCAACAAGAGAAACCTGACGTTGAAGAAGAATATAGGTTTTGGAATATAAAATTGTGGATCTGATTCCTAACTGCACCACTTCCTAACCCCGTGAACCACAACAGGTTTCCTTTCTGAGATTCCACCTTTATATCTATAAAATGGGAATCATAATGTTTTTCTCATGTATTACTGTCAAATGACATGAAATGTAAAACAAAGTGCCTGTCATTATTCTGGCTAAGTGTTGTGATGGTTAGATCTCAATAATAGGTTCTGCATAGAGAAGCTACAATCAAAATGAAAAAGTAATATTTTTATATTCAGGGTATAGAAAGGAAGTCTGGTAACCCCTGGATTTTCCTTAGGCAAATATGAAATAGCCCCGGTATTGATGGGATTGGCTCTGGATGTGAAAAAAGGTCAGGAGTGCTAAGAGGTATGCAGCCATTGACATGAAGCTGCTGTGACATTATTCTGCCTGAATATATTACTTCAAGTGTTTTTTGTCTCATTGTTTCTGGTTTGACAGTACTTTTTGTCAGTCCCTGTGATTTTGCTCTCTTAAAGGAATATGAAACTATTGGGTTGTCAGAAAAGTCATGACTTTTTTCTCTGTTTTTCGTTGCAAAAATGCTTAATGACTTTTCCGACAACTCAATAGCTAGAGAAGGATTTAGCTTGTAGACAGTGTCGCAGAGGATGAAGCAGAATCTGATAACATCTCTGCAAGTGGTAAACAATAAAAATAAAAAATAAAAAGAGCTACTATTTAGGAGCTCTTATTGTATTCACTGGGAAATAGGCTTGGCTTTGGGTGATAGAGACACTATAATAATGGTATCAACAAGATGAAAATACGTTGCCCTCAAATGGAAAAGTCTCAGTTGGCAGCTCTGTGATGATTTTGTGGTGGCTCCATGACAGCATGGGTCTGGGCACCTTTTGTTGCTCCACCATCTAGAGAGTTTAGCTCTTGATCCAAGATGGCTCACCTCTATTTTCCATCCCAGCCGCTGGAAAGAAACAAGAGTTCAAGGGAAAGGGACTCCTTTCCCATCAGGGCATGACCTAGAGGTTGTCTATATCATTTGTTTCTTTCTTTTGGGGGGATGCAGGGAGGGAACAGCATTGGGGAATCAGGGAAGAGGAGCAGAAAAGTTGCTGTCCTTTTGTTCTTCAGTCTAGTTGTGGAAGATGTCACTTCACTGGCCCATGTTGGTATGATGATCATCGCGCTGTTTCTGGCTGAGGCAGTAAGTCGCTGGCCATGGACTCGGCGCTCACTGTGGCTCATGGCCATTCTTACCAGCTGCTCACTCTGGCTGCCAGCTACTCATGGTAGCTTATGGCAGCCCACTGCAGCAGGGGCTGCAGCCTACGCCATCACTGGCGACTCAAGGCAGCCAGCTCGAGCTGTTGTTCACCATCTTAGCTGTAGAGGGCGCAGCATCACTGTCCCATGTGGGAACCAAACCGGCCGTCCTGCTGCTCAAGAGCTCGTGCTCCCAAGCCAACTCTTAACCAACGAGTCACTCAGCCGGCCCTCTATATCATTTCTGATTATATCACACTGTCCAACATTAAGTCTCATGACAAAATTTAAATACAGGCTTTATTATATGAGTGGTCGTGAGCATAACTAGGCATTCCACTAATAGAGAAGGGGAGAACAGTTATTGGGAGACATATATCAGATTGTCTACAACACAATTGCTATGTGTCAAGCTGTGCTTCACACTTAATGCTCACAACGACATTATCTTACTTAACGCTCACAACAAACCTATGAGGTTGTAACTCTTATGATTTTTTTTTCCAGAGGGAGTATTTTGAGACATAGAAAGGTTAGGTCTCCTTAAGTCTTAAGACACAGGGAGGTTAAGTAATTTTCTTAAAGTCTCAAGGGAAATAAGCGGTAAGGCAAGTGTTTCAACCCAAGTTGTCTGACTTTAGAGTCCTATGCCCTGGGCCACTAGTATGTAATCCTTGCTTGCTCATTCTCTCTCTCTTCAGCTTTGAAGTGCTCTTCTAGATAAGATTGGAGATTGTTTAAAGGCATCAAGGAATCAAAGATTTTTTTTCCAAAAGATTTTATTGGGGAATTGGGGGAGGGGAACAGACAAGTTGCTGTCCTTTTGTTCTTCAGTCTAGTTGTGGAGGACGTCGCTTCACTGGCCCATGTTGGTATCATCATTGCGCTCTTCCCAGGTGAGGCAGTCGCTCACCGGCCATTGGACAGCTGCTCACGGTGGCTCACGGCAGCTCACGAAAGTGCACACCAGCTTCCAGCCAGCCTCACTGCAGCCTACACCGTCCCTGGTGACTCATGGCAGCCCAGCTCCAGGTCAAGCTATTGTTCACCATCTTCGCTGTAGAGGGTGCAGTGTCACTGGCCCTCATATATGGGATCTGAACTGCGGGCCTGCTGCTCAGAGCTGGTGTCCCACACCAACTCCTCTCCAATGTGCCACTCGGCCAGCCCCAAAGATGTTTTTTGAATTGTTATCTATGACTTCCTCTTCTAGGCACCTAATTGCTTCTATTGTAAAATTCCTATCTTATCTGGTACAAAATAGTGTTCAGTACAATTGGGACTAGGCTGGGTAACAAAAGAAAAATGCCACACAGATGTGACAGGAATTTTAATGTAAGCAAAACCTGATTTGAAAGGAATGTGTTTATGCAAAGATAAAGCAAGCAGACTTTGTAATGTACTGACATTTTTGATGATAGAATAGAAAAAACTAATTCAATATATCACCAGAATATAGAAATGAAAAGATTTTGTCATTTAACTACTGTTAACATAGTTCATCTTTCAATATTTAAGATTTCAATTACATGTAGGTCATCAATTCACATGTTACTCTGAATATATCTCTGTAGCAACAAGGAAACATAGAGAATAAACAGATATTTTCAAATGCTAGAGCATCCTAAGCTTATATCAAAAGAAGAATTGGTGTTAGCTGGAATTAAATGTCTTCAATAGCTTTTTTTCTTTTTCTTTGTATTCTTCATCGGTTTTTAACAGTTGATTTTGGGCCATCTTTATCTCTACTACAATTTTTCATCCATCTCGTATACTCTTTGCTTCTCTTCAGACAAGAAAATATAGGGGAAATGGTTAGATTTTTAATATTTTCAGGAATCAAAATAGTTTTCCTTGCCAGAAGGTCCAAGATGGCAGATTAGGTAAATGCTATGCCTGCTGCCTCCCAGGATCACATCAAAATTACAACTAAATCATAGAATAGTCAACCTCAAGAATCATCTGAAGACTAGCTGGGCAGAACCCCTATAACTAAGGATATAAAGAAGAGGCCACATCGAGAATGAAAAATTAAAAGAAAAAGAGTTAAAAAATAGTTTTGCTTACTGAACAAAATTATAGGAATTAGGATATGGTTAAGAAAGATGAAATAAGGTGTGGAAATTCTTATCAAGTAATTGAGAACTTTTTGTTGTTTTCTCAGGCTCGTATTACTTTTTCAAAGTGTGTTTGATCTCAATTTAAGCCAATTTTAATTTGACTTTATTCCTAGTGGATCCAACATTGTACATTTTTTAAATCTTCTCATTCTCTTTTTAATAATGATGGATTCGTATTGTAAAAGCTTCTATAATTCATAAGGCACACTACCATACTTAATTGCCCCTGCCCTTCACAAACACCCTCGGAGGAAAATAGGAAAGGAATTATTATCTTCATTTTGAAGTTGAAGTAGCTGAGACCCCATAGAGGTTAAGTGGAATGCCCAGTGATACCCAGGAAGTAGCATCGTTGAGTTTTTCTCTCTCCCTCCATCCCTCTCTCCTCTGTCACTTGCTAGCTTTTACGTATAATTTTTTTTATTCATTCAATTAAATGGTATCCATTGTTCCAGCCATTGCTTATGTGCTTTAAAATGCACATAAGCTGAACAAAACAGATAAGAGTTTTGCCCTCAAGGATATTACAGAGGAGTTGGCAACACAAACATTAAACCAGTTAAAAACAGCCAAATAAAGGTACAATTAAAAATTATGGTATGTGGGCCGGCCGAGAGGCGTGTCGGTTAAGAGCTGGCTTGGGACACCAGTAGCCCAGGTTCGGATCCCACATGTGAGGGCCAGTGACACTGCCCTCTACAGATAATATGGTGAACAACAGTTCCACCTGGAGCTGGGCTGCATGAGTCCCGGCAACAGTATAGGCTGCAGCGCCTGCTGCAGTGGGCTGCCATAAGCTACAGTGAGTGGCCAACAGCCAGTGTGAGCAGCTGGCGGCCAGAGTGAGCTGCCAATAGTCGCCGTGAATGGCCATCCAGAGGCCGGCGACCGATCTGCCTCACCCGGGAAGAGCGCAATGACGATACCAACATGGGCCAGTAAAGCAACGTCCTCCACAACTAGACTGAAGAACAAAAAGACAGCAACTTGTCTGTTCCCCTTCCCCAATTCCCTGATAAAATCTTTAAAAAAAAATTTATGGTATGTGTTGTGAAGAAAAAGAACACATGAGTGAGAGTAAGATGTGACTCTGCTATAGATTTTGTGTTCAGAGGAAGTCCCGCTGGGGGAGCAGCAATGAAGCTGAAGCTGAAGTAAAAAGGATATGTGGGAGCCAGCCAGAGGAAGCACTAGGCCGTATGTTTTTCAGCCAGGATAAGCTAAGAGATGCTGTGGTAACAGCCTAGAATTCTTAGTGGCTTAAAACAGTGAAGGTTTATTTATCTCTCATGCTGCATGTCCATAAGAGGATGGCTGGGGACTATAATTCATGGCATCCTCAGACCAGGACCCAGACTTACAAAGCAGATACTATTTGGGACATTGCCATTCTCTATCCAAAGAAGAGGGTTTGTGGCAAACCAATCACTCTTACAGCTTACATACATCATTTCACAGACCAATGTTAGTCACATGACCACATCTAATGTCAAGAGGGCAGGGATGTGCAGTCCCAACTTGTTCCACTTTTCCAGCCTCCTTTGCAGCTAGCTGATAGTGGTAATGTGACACTGTCTGGTCAAGGAAACCTAAGGAGAAGCCTGATGGGATGACTTCCAAGTCAGTTTTTCCTTTTTTCAGAGAAAGGTGCAACTGACACCTCTTCCCCCTTCTTTCTGCCTTAAATGGGAATAGTGTGCTACAGCTACCTGGCCATTTTGTGTAAGAATGATAAGCCACACACCTTGAAAATAAGGGGCCATCAGGATGAAAGGAATCCTGAATGATCTAATTTTGTAGCTGAACGAATGCAAGCAACTGTCTCATTCTGGATTTCTTGTTATGTTAGGGTCGGGGAATGAAACCAGTATTTTAAGCCTGTTACTTTTAAACCAGAAGCATTTCTAGCTTATGTGGATGAGAGAGCTGAACAGATACTATGCTTACAGCCCAGAAACTAACCTTCCTCAGATAACGTCTGAGACTGGGCCACCAATGCAGGAACTAAATGAGGTCCACAGTGCTTTGTAAGTGTTGGCCAGTTAAGCAGAGGGAAGAGACATCCTCCATCCTATTCCTCTCTTCTAGCTCCCTATACTTCCCTTTTTCCTTGGCACCAACTCTCCAATTACACACTTTCTTTTCTGGGTTGCAATTACCCTCTTTTCTCCTCTTCTTGAGTGTCTGAAAATGGCTGTGTCCACTTAACGTGACATATCCTAGACATGATTGAATTAGGTCAGTTTCTAAGAGGGATTTGAAAAACCGGTAAGCTGCATAGTAGTTTGTACCAGCCTATGGCATTCTTCCCAGCTTTCCCCACATGTCTCAGAAACAGCTTCTAAAATATGTGGGACAATTAGCACCAATTCACTTAGGAATTCCCCAACTAGTCTGTTTGGAACTTTAAATTCTTGCCTCCCCATGGCCTGGTTTATGCGGAGCTCCAGTTCTTTTCAGATTCTATAACTGTGAAATAGGTAAAAGCTGGTTGCTAAATAAAGCCCTGTAAGTAGAGCACAAAGAAAGATGCAATGTAAATGTTTGATTTTATGGCCATAATTTCTCCAAGTGTTCTCACCCACTCTAGTTTAAGTGGTTAAACTTCAGGCACTTAACCACAGACTTTTTTCCAGAAGAGCATTTGCCTCTAGAATCTCCTGGAATACCTTATTTTTTCAGTTTATTATTCTTTGCCCCTCCTCCCCGAGTTTGTCCGATAGGACTGCTGTCTAGGATTGCTATCTTTGTTCTACTCATTTTGATCACTTTATTTCTTATCATTGTTGTACGCCCTGAGGTGTTCAAATGTCTGTTGCGTTTCTCAAAATAATACAGTTGTGGTGTTTAAATAAGAACTTATTCTGTTATTTTAAAGTTTGTAGCTTTTACAAGTTTTCAAAAGTTAACCCTGTGGAGCTTTTCTTTTCTTTTGTTTTTTTTTAATTTTATTTATTTTATTTTATTTTTTTGAGGGCAGTGTCACTGGCCCTCATATGTGGGACCCGAACCGGTGCAGCTGGCCTCCCAAATCAGCGCCCAACCACCGTGCCACTTGTCCGGCCCTGTGGAGCTTTTCTTACGCCCAATTTCATGAGCCATTTATCATGGAAAAAAGGGACATGAGGGTACTTTGTAAGCTCTATATCAGAGATTGGAAAGCATTTGTTGTGGGTTTCTGTCATTAGTATTTAAATAAACAAGAGAGTAAAGGTTTCAGAGTGCTCTGTATGGCTGCCTGTTGCAACACATGAATCACTTTGCATCATTTGTCCTCTTTTCAACTAACATCAAGGATAATGGGAATCCTTAGTACATGTCCTGTTTTGACTAATTTTTGTCTTTGAATATTAGAATGCCTAACACACACAATAGGTACTCAGTAAATACTCATTGAATGAATGAATGAGACAATGAATTAAAGGTTTTAGAAATCTTACTCCTCACTTTTTAAATTCCCCATTTATGAACTTTCATTAAGCAAGTAATTAGAAGATCTGGTTTCTGGTTTTATCTATACTGCATACTATTTTTAACATGAGACACATAATACTTCACAAGTGAGTTTGAAGACCCGAAAGAGATAATGAATAGTTTTAAACATTTAAATACCTTTTAACCTAGCACGAAATTGGGTCCTGAACAGTATATATAAGGAACTAAAGTCATTGTCACTACCTTTGGGGGGATGCTAGTCTAGTTGGATGTAACAAAGCACAGTACCACAAATGTAAAAGGAGATGGTATGAAATGTGTGGGAAGGTTCTGGGATGCTGTTTTTCTGGAACACAGAAATATTGTGTTGAAGAAGGGATTGGAGATAGATAGCATAAAGAAATGGCACGTCTGTGAAGCATTTAAGTGGGGATGAGCCTAACTTCTAGAATAGTGTTTTCCAGACTTGGAAGTATATTAGAATAAATAGGGAAGCTTTTAAAAATGTCATTGTGTAGGCCACATCCCACACCAATTACATCAGACTCTGTGGGGGTGAGTTTCGGGAATCAGTGTTTTGTTTTGCTTTGTTTTTTTTAAAGATTTCATTGGGAAATTGGGGGAGGGAAACAGTGTTAGGGAACCGGAGAAGGGGAACAACCAAATTGCTGTCCTTTTGTTCTTCAGTCTAGTTGTGGAGGACGTTGCTTCACTGGCCCATGTTGGTATTATCATTGCACTCTTCCCGGGTAAGGCAGATGGGTCGCCTGCCTCTGGATGGCCGTTCACAGCAGCTCTTGGCAGCTCACACCAGCTGCCAGCCACTTACGCTGGCTGCCGGCCACTCACTGTAGCCTATGGCAGCCCACTGCAGCAGGGGCTGCAGCTATGCTGTCCCAGGGACTCACAGCAGCCCACCTCCAGGTGGAGCTATTATTCACCATCTTAGTTGTAGAGGGCAGTGTCACTGGCCTTCATATGTAGGATACGAACTGGGGCTGCTGGTGTCCCAAGCCAGCTCTTAACCAACAAGCCAGTCGGCTGGCCCAAGAGAATCAGTGTTTTTAAAAATATTCCAGTATAAGGACCGGCCGAGTGGCCCAGTTGGTTAAGAGCTCACTCAAGAGTGCAAGCTGAGCTCTGAGCAACAACAGTTCGATGCCCAGCCCGAGCTGTGCTGCTGCTGAGCTGCCAACAGGTAGCAGCATGGCTCAGCTAAAAAAGAAAAAAATATATTCCAGTATATAGTGGAATTTGAAAACATATATCCCAAAGCTGTGCTTCTCAAACTGCAATCACCTAGAGATTTTGTGAAAATGCAGAATCTAATCCAATGTATCTGAGATGGAGCCTGAGTTTCTGCATTCCTAACAAGCTCCCAGATGATGTCGATGCTTCTAGAACAAGGACCACATTTTGAATAGCTATTTTCTAAAGTGTATGTAAATGGATTACATGTCAGTTAGTAAAAGAAGGGACATGGAAATAGCATTTATTTAGTATCTGTGTGCCAGGAATCATGCTGATAACTTTACATATATTATCTCATTGAATCTTAAAAACAGTCATGTAAGAATATTATTACCCCCATTTTAGAAATGAAGAGACTGAGGTTCAGTAGGTAAATCATTGCCTAAGGTTGTGCAGCTAATTCATGGCGGAGCTTGGATTCACACATAGGCCTGTCTGACAATGAAGTCCATAGGTCATTGGAAATTGTTGGAAACCTTCAAAGGCTACACAAAAGTATTTACATCTGGAAAGGTGGGCAATGTTTTTGTAGCAGACTCTTCATTGGATGACTTAAGGGAATTACCCATATTGCCAAGTTTGATTTCACACTTTTGCCTCATGTAATATATCTAGGCAAGAAAAGAACATGGCAATGTGTATGTCTCTAGATTGGGATTATGCTCCAATGTTATAGTATCAAAAATATCCTGGAGAAGTTAGAGAATAATGTGAATAAATACTAATAGTAAAACAGTAGTGTTCGTGAAGGATGCAAGAATTCAAAAATAAAGCACAAAAATCCAGAAGGAGGGAAGGCTCCCAAACTCTTTTTATGAAGCCTCTATCACCCTGATTCCAAAACCAGATAAAGACATCACAAAAAAGGAAAACTACAGGCCAATCTCCCTGATGAATATAGATGCAAAAATTCTCAATAAAATATTAGCAAACAGAATTCAGCAGTATATTAAGAAGATCATACATCATGATCAAGTGGGATTCATCCCTAGTGCGCAAGGCTGGTTCAACATCCGTAAATCAATTAATGTGATACACCACATCAACAAAATGAAGGATAAAGATCACATGGTCATTTCGATAGATGCAGAAAAAGCATTTGACAAAATCCAACAGCCATTTATGTTAAAAACCCTTAGCAAAGTGGGAATACAGGGATCGTATCTCAACATAATAAAAGCCATATATGATAAACCTACAGCTAACATCATACTCAATGGGGAAAAGCTAAAACCATTCCCCTTAAGATCAGGAACAAGACAAGGCTGTCCACTTTCTCCTCTTTTATTCAACATAGTGCTGGAAGTTCTAGCCGCAGCAATCAGACAACAAAAAGAAATAAAAGGCATCCAAATTGGCAAGGAAGAAGTAAAATTGTCATTATATGCAGATGACATGATACTGTATATAGAGAACCCCAAAGACTCCATCAAAAAACTATTGGAACTGATAGACGAATTCAGTAAAGTAGCAGGATATAAAATCAATGTTCAGAAATCAGTGGCATTTGCATATACCAATAATAAACTAATGGAAAGAGAAATTAAGAAAACTGTCCCATTTACAATTGCGTCAAGAACTATAAAATACCTAGGAATAAATTTAACCAAAGAAGTGAAAGATCTGTACTCAGAAAATTATAAGACACTGAAGAAAGAAATCATAGAAGATACAAATAAATGGAAACACCTACCATGCTCATGGATAGGAAGAATTAATATAGTTAAAATGTCCATACTGCCTAAAGCAATATATAGATTCAATGCAATTCCTATCAAACTACCAAGGGCATTTTTCACAGAAATAGAAAATATAATCCTAAAGTTTATATGGAATCATAAAAGACCCAGAATAGCCTCGGCAATTCTGAGAAATAAAAACAAAGTCGGGGGGATCACGCTACCAGACATCAAAACCTACTACAAGGCCACAGTAATCAAGACAGTTTGGTATTGGCATAAAAACAGGCACATCGATCAGTGGAACAGAACAGAGAGCCCAGAAATAAATCCAAGCATTTACGGACAGTTAATCTATGACAAGGGAAGCAAGAATTTACACTGGAGTAAAGATAGTCTATTCAATAAATGGTGCTGGGAAAATTGGACTGACACATGCAAAAAAATGAAACTGGATCATCTCCTTACGCCTTATACAAGAACAAATTCAAAATGGATTAAAGACTTAAATGTAAGACCTGAAACCATAAAAATCCTAAAAGAAAATATAGGGAGTACATTTGCAGACATTACCCGGAGCAATATTTTTACTGATAGATCCCTACGGGGAAGGGAAGTAAAAGAAAAAATGAACATATGGGATTATATCAGACTTAAAAGTTTTTTCACAACAAAGGAAACCATTAATAAAACAAAAAGGAAGCCTACTGAATGGGAGAATATATTTGCCAACGATATATCTGATAAGGGGTTAATATCCAAAATTTATAAAACACTCATGAAACTCAACACCAAAAAAACAAACAACCCAATTAAAAAATGGGCAGAAGATATCAAGAGACATTTCTCTAAAGAGGACATACAGATGGCCAACAGGCATATGAAAAAAGTTCAACCTCACTGGTCATTAGGGAAATGCAAATAAAAACCACCATGAGATACCACCTCACTCCAGTCAGAATGGCTATCATCAACAAATCAACAAACAACAAGTGCTGGCGGGGCTGTGGGGAAAAGGGGACCTTGCTGCACTGTTGGTGGGACTGCAGATTGGTGCAGCCGCTATGGAAGTCAGTATGGAGGTATCTCAAAGAACTGGAAATAGAGCTACCGTTTGACCCAGCAATTCCACTCCTAGGTATTTATCCTGAAAAAACCAAGACACTTATTCAAAAAAAGTTATGCACCCCTATGTTCATAGCAGCACAATTTACAATAGCTAAGACTTGGAAACAACCAAAATGCCCGTCAGTAGATGACTGGATTAAGAAACTGTGGTATATTTATACAATGGAGTATTACTCCGCTATAAGGAAGAATGAAATCGTGCCATTTGCAATGATATGGATGGACCTAGAGACTATAATGTTGAGTGAAATAAGTCAGTCAGAGAAGGACAAATACCATATGATCTCACTCATATGTGGAATCTGAAAAACTGTATGAATGAGCAAAGTAAACAGAAACTGTCTCATAGATATAGAGGAAAAATCAGGGTTGCTAATTTGGAGAGGAATGGGGATGAGAGAGAAGGGGAAGGGATTAGACAGCAAAAATAGGCAACTACAATATTGCTACTGGGATAGGAAAACCAGTTTGGGGAATATAATTAAAAATGTTGTAAATATTCTGTGGAATGTCAGATGATCATAGGTCTTGTTAGGGAGACCATTTCATGGATGGAGTAGAGGTTTGATCACTGCACTATATTACTAAAGCGGAGGTGGTATACCTACTGTAATTGAATATATATATAGATAGTCACAGGATGTGGATTATACTGTGGAAGAGAGTCAGAGGAAGAGTAATAGATATATATGATATGGGGGGGGAGTGGGGTGGTGTATTGGGGGTGGGGGGTTGTCACTTTGAGGGGTAAAATGTATAACTATTGCACTGTGTTGTACACCTGAAACTAATTAAAAATAAAATAAAATAAAATAAACAAAAACAAAAATAAAGCACAAACTTGTTTGTTTGTTTGTTTTTAAGGAGATTTGTTTTTGTTTCTTTTTTGAGGACAGTGTCCCTGGCCCTCATAAGTGGGACCCGAACCGGGGCCGCTGGCTTCCCAAGCCAGCGCCCAACCACTGCGCCACTGGGCCAGCCCACAAACTTGTTTTTTAACTATCGAAGTCAAAAGTGTTTATTCTGGAGGGAGAAACTGTATTTTCTAAAAGTGTTTGGCTCTGACTTCTTAATTCTTTCAAATATTGTTCCAAATGAAAACATCCCTTAAATAAGATATCTCTGCTCCTCTGTTTTATTTTAAGTGATTTTTTTTCTCTCCTTCCAGGAAGCTGAAGAATGATCTCTTAGAAGCAAAACGTAGAAGTGGGAAAATTCAACAAGACACCAGCAGAGTCTGTGTCCACTGTCAGAGAAACCTGGGCTTAATATTTGACCGGGGAGACCCATGTCAGGCCTGTTCTCTAAGAGTGTGCAGCGAGTGTCGGGTCTCAGACCTTGATGGCAGCTGGAAGTGCACTGTCTGTGCTAAAGTCGCGTGAGTTGTTTGCCTTTGCTTGGAAAGCCAGATTTGATGACTAGTGCGATTGGCATGGAGAAGGAAGGAAAGAAAGAGTATTTAAGACTTAGGGATAGCGTATGGAATTAAAAGTATTGTCCAATCATAGGCTCAGCAATGCCTTCGCAGGGTGTGTGTGTGTGTGTGTGTGTGTGTGTGTGTGTGTGTGTGTGTGTGTGTGTGTGTGTGAGAGAGAGAGAGAGAGAGAGAGAGAGAGAGAGAGAACAGTATTTTTATTTTTATAAACTCTAACATATAGTAATTAGAAGCCTCACAGAATGAGCTTTCTTTCTGCATCTGAAAACCACCCATGAGCCTTCTTCTCTTAGAGGCCCACTGACTCCACATAGCTTTCCAGAAGGCACAGACCATTCCCGTGAGACGTTTGTGGTGACTTGCAAAATGAATATGAAATACCCAGCTTGTTCAGATCAGCTGAGGGGCAAAGCTGGAGTAGTTCCTAAATTTCCTCCAAAGCTAGTACTTGAGAAAGGATGAAGGTTGAGAACCTTCTCATTCGGCTCTGTGTTTAGTCTGTGGGAGTGCAATGGACATGGATTTCACTATGCCAACCTGGGTGCAAGTCAAGAATCATTGCTTTCTAAGTTCAGTTAAACTGAGCCTATTCATGATGTGGTTTCTACTACTCCTGGGACTTACCAAACTCCATCATTTTAAGAAAACTCCCCTTGCCTCAACTGGTATCTTTTCTCCCTCCTAAGGTCCCTTCATCTCCCTGTACTCTGTGAGGTGCCTAATAATCTCATCTCTAGGCAACTAACTTCCTGTTGGTCTTTCTTTTCCTGTGGTTGAGGTGAGGGATGCTGGCATCACTTTAGGTTGGGTGGGTTGGTTGGTTTGGTTTGGTTTGGCTTGGTTTGGTTTATCTTTTCCAGTCACTAACTCATCCTCTTCTAGGAGTTAAGAGGCTATGTTAGGCAGAAGTAAGTACTTTAGTAGTATGAGTGAGTGACCTTCCATTTCCAACATCTCTGAATAAGGACTACTGTGTTCTATTGAGGAGTCCTGTATGCAGCGATTGCATTCTTTTTCATAAAAGTGATCCTGAATTGAGCAATTCATATGGTGTTTCAATGCTGGATTGATATAAGCAGTTGTAAAAAAAATGAACCATTTAAGTTAATTTGTTATTTTCTTTGGATACATTAATTTACCTGAGCAACCATCTTCAGTTCTTTGTACCAAATAAGTAAATTCCTTTTAGTACTTCCTGCAATTAGCAAACGTCCTTTAACAGATCTAGGGAAATGAACACTGATGGAATCATTGACATATGGGTTGCAACACAGCCTTTGTCGAAATTTGTATTCATTTTCTAAACTGCATTTAGTCATCTGCAAAATTAGGATGCAAAAATAATGCTGGCTATTTTCCTATGAAGTCAAGTTATTTACTTTGGATATTTCTCCATGTACCTATACAGAAAAAATAACAAAATGCACTTTGCTTTCTACTTAAAACTAGTATGATACATCTGTAACTCAAATATGGCATGCAAAAATTGCTGTTTTAGACCCTGGACACTTCTTTTTTTTTTCTTCAGCTGAGACAGCAGGTGATTTATTGTACACATTACCTTAAGCCACAACCGAGAACAGAACTTGTCCAGAATGTCACAGGTCCAAAGCAAAGGACTGTTTTTGTATGAGTAAAGTGGGTCTCTCAAAAGGTGGTCACGGGGAACAGATGGCAATGGATATTCTAGATCCATTGAGAAGTCCTAGCCACCAGGCATGCAGCCCAGCAATTTGTTCCAGTGTCCCTGGACTCTGGCTTTCCTCATTCCTGCTCCTGTGACTTCCACAGGTGCACAAGCTAGCGGTTTACTTGGACCTCTGCCTCATCTTTCTTCTTTTGCACTTCAGCCTGCGCATTCGCTTCTTCCTCCACTTGGCTCTCATGGCACGGAGGGATCTAAAAAGATGACGCTAAGGCTGAGAGAGCCCTAGATACCTCTCAGAAAGCTTGTCTCAGTGTGGGGTAATGGGTTTCTCCAATTCTGCTCCCCTTAATTGAGCATTTCAGAGCTTGATATAAAGGCCCTTCCAATATAGTGAAATAATGAGTCGCAGAGGAAATGATAAATAAATAGGCAGAATTTCCTCAGTTTCAATTTTGCTTCCATACAGTTTTCCAGGAACATTTGTCCCTCTCAGCTCTTAGTGACCACTGGAAGACAACAAATCAAATTAACAAGAAGCAAAGAAATGGAAATAGGAAAACTTGGAAAGAGAATAGTATTCTTGTTTTTTATGGATACATATGCACATGCCCTCCCCACCCCCAACACACACACACATACTTTTAAAACTAGAGTTAACTTACACAAAAGGACACAAATAGCAAATGTACAACAGGGTTTCTCAGTTTCAGCATTACTGATATTTGGGGCAATAGGATTCTTTGTTGGGTTGCGAGGGCTCTTCTGTGCACTGTATGGTGTTTAGCAGCATCACGGGTCTCTATCCACTAGATGCCAGGAGCACCCATTTCCTTTTCCAGTTGTTAAATTCCTCCAGACATTGCTAAATGTCCCCTGAAGAGCAAAAGTACCACTGGATGAGAAGCAGCGGTGTACAGCTTGGTGAATTATCATAATTCTTGTGTAACTATGACTCAGGTGCAGAAATAAAACATTACTAATAGCTCAGACCCTTTTCTCCTTCCTCATCTCAATCACGACTCCCTTTTTTTTTTCTGAGGGCAGTATCACTGGCCCTCATATGTGGGACTGAACCGAGGCTGCTAGCTTCCCAAGCCAGCGCTTAACCACCGTGCCCACTCGGCCGGCCCACTACTCCCTTTTTATTCCCCAACTGTAAGCACTATCCTGCTAACACCATAGATTACCT
Source organism: Aselliscus stoliczkanus (assembly GCA_033961575.1). NCBI lineage: Eukaryota > Metazoa > Chordata > Mammalia > Chiroptera > Hipposideridae > Aselliscus > Aselliscus stoliczkanus. The sequence goes on from CM066737.1 coordinate 108,557,065, forward strand.
TTGGATTTTTTTTACAGCTGCTCCTCAATTTATGATGGAATTATGTCTGGATAAACCCATTGTAAGTTGAAAATATTGTAAGCCAGGGCCGGCCGAGTGGCATGTTGGTTAGGAGCTGGCTTGGGATGTCAGCTCTGAGCAGAGGGGACCCAGTTTGGATCCCACGTATGAGGGCCAGTGACGCTGCACCCTCTACAGCTAAGGTGGTGAACAACAGCTCCACCTGGTTGCCTCTATAGCTAAGATGCTTAATGTTGCCTCTATAGCTAAGATGGCTGGCGACAGTGCGGGCTGCAGCCTCTGCTGCAGTGGGCTGCTGTGGGCTACAGTGAGTGGCTGGCAGCCAGTGTGAGCTGCCAAGAGTCGCTATGAACGACTATCCAGAGGCCAGCGACCGATCTGCCTCACTCCGGAAGAGCGCAATGATAGTACCAACATGGGCCAGTGAAGTAACGTCCTCCACAACTAGACTAAAGAAGAAAAAGGGTAGCAACTTGTCTGTTCCCTTTTCCTGATTCCCCAACGCTGTTCCCCTCCCCCAATTCCCCAAAAAAAGTCTTTAAAAAGAAAAAGAAAATATTGTGAGCCAAAAATGCATTTAATGCATATAACCTACTCAGCATCACAGCTTAACCTAGCCTTCCTTAAACAAGCTCAGAACACTTACATTAGCATACAGCTGGGCAAAATCATCTAACACAAAGCCTATTTTATAATAAAGTATTGAATATCTCATGCAGTTTATTATGTGTATCACTTTTGCACCATTGTAAAGTCAAAACATTGTAAGTGGAAATATTGTAAGTCGGGGACCCTCTGTACTTTATATAAATTGAATTATACAGTGTGTGTTTGTTTATAAATTATTTTGGTTAGCATTATATTGGTGAGACCAGTCCATTTTTGTTGCATATAATGGTCATTATTCATTTTCAGTGTTTTATGATATATTTTATAACTATACAAGGATTTATATACCACTGTATCAGTAATGGATATTTGGGATGTTTTCAGTTTTCAGCTCTTAAAAATAATGTTATTATAAATATTTTTATGCATGTCTCTTGGCACATATATATGTATTTCTAATGGATAAATATCTGGGAGGGCCGGCCGAGTGGCGCAGTGGTTAAGTGCTGGCTTGGGAAGCCAGCGTCCCTGGTTCAGGTTCCATATATGAGGGCCAGTGACACTGCCCTAAAATAAATAAATAAATAAATAAATAAATAAGAGTAAAATTCCTGGGTCGTAGAATATGCATATGTTCAGTTTCAATAGATGATTCCAAATAGTTGCCCAAAGTGCTTGTGCCAAGTTACCCTCTCACTCGCAATGTTTTTTACCAGCACTGTTTTTTTTTCCATTTTTGTAATTTTGTTAGGTGTGGAGTGGACTAAATTTGAATTTTCTTTGTTACTAATGAAAATCGGAATATCTTCAGCTTATGTATTTTTTAAGATTTTATTGGGGAATCAGGGAAGGGGAACAGACAAGTTGCTGTCCTTTTGTTCTTCAGTCTAGTTGTGGAGGACATTGGTTCACTGGCCCATGTTGGTATTGTCACTGCGCTCCTCCCGGATGAGGCAGATCGGTCGCCGGCCTCTGGATGGTCGCTTACCGCGGCTATTGGCCACTCACGCTGGCTGCCAGCTGCTCACGCTGGCTGCCGGCCACTCACTGTAGCCTATGGCAGCCCACTGCAGCAGGCACTGCAGCCTACACCATTGCCGGGACTTGCAGCCCAGCTCCAGGTGGAGCTGTTGTTAGTTGTAGAGAGTAGTGTCATTGGCCCTCATATGTGGGATCCGAACCCGGGCCGCTGGCATCCCAAAACCCGCTGTTAACCAATGAGCCACTCGGCCCACCCTCAAATCAACTCTTAACCAGTGCACCACTCAATCAGCCCCCCACACATTTTTATATCTGTTATTTTTATGGTACACATTTCATTCTGTATTCTAATTTCCATTTTGATCTTTTTCTTTAACCATAAGTTATTTACAATTGTTTTTCTTCATTTTTAATTTTGTGGGGATTTTTCTGTATCTCTTTTTGGTATTGAATTCTAGCTTAATTCTATTGTAGCCAGAGAACATATTCTGTGATTTCAAGATTTGAAATTCAAGCAAGCAAATAAATGGTCAGTTGTATTAAATGTTTCCTATGTACTTAGGAAAAAATGAATTCTGTAGTTGTTGATTTGAATATTTTAGATATGTCTATTAAGTGATATTTGTTAATTGTGTTGTCCAAATCTTCCATATTCTTACTGTTATTTTATCTACATATTCTATCTTATACTAAGAGAGATATGTACTAACCTCATTCAATAATTGTTATGGATTTTCTATTTTTCCTTTTATTTCTGATAATATTTGCTTTATATATGTTGAAGTTATAGTCTTGAGTACTTAAATATTTAAGATTGTGAAATTTTATGGATGTACAGAAACCTTTATAATTATGAAAAGTCCCTCCTTATTTCTAGTTATTATTTTTTCCTTGCAGTTTACCTTTTTTGCAATTAATATGTCTACAACAACTTTCTTTGGATTAGTGTATGCTTGGTAAATTCTTTTTTACCGTTTTACTTTCAACTTTTCTGTGTCCTTATATTTAAGGTATGTCTTTTGTCAGCAACATATAATTTTGTGTGTGTGCAGTGTAAATCCTGTCCAATTGTTGTCATTTAATTAAGATATTTGTAGGAATGAAATTACTCATATATTTTACTTAAATCCTGTCACCTATTTATGTGCTCTCTCTTCATCCCATCTGTTCTTTTTTTCTCTATTTATTTGCCTTCTTTTAGGTTGTATAAGTATTTTTCTCCTATATTATTTTTACATTTTTTTATAGCTCAGCTAATGATTATGCTAGAGGTTGCCATACACGTTCCTTTTTTAAAAATTCCTTTACTGTGAAATAAACATTTCTTTTTTTTTTTTTTTTAAAGATTTTATTGGGGAATTGGTGGAGGGGAACAGCGTTGGGGAATCGGGGAAGGGGAACAGACAAGTTGCTGTCTTTTTGTTCTTCAGTTTAGTTGCGGAGGCTGTTGCTTCACTGTTGGTATCGTCATTGCGCTCTTCCCGGATGAGGCAGATCGGTCGCTGGCCTCTGGATGGTCGCTCACCGCGGCTATTGGCAGCTCACGCTTGGCTGCCAGCCGCTCACGCTGGCTGTGGGCTACTCACTGTAGCCTATGGCAGCCCAGTGCAGCAGGGGCTGCAGCCCACACCATCACCGGGGCTTGCACAGCCCAGCTCCAGGTGGAGCTGTTGTTAGCTGTAGAGGGCAGTGTCACTGGCCCTTATGTGGGATCCAAACCGGGGCTGCTGGCATCCCAAAACCAGCGCTTAACCAATGCGCCACTCGGCCGGCCCTAAACATTTCTTAAAATTAGTTTCAGGCGTACAATACAGTGCAATAGTTATACTTTTACCCCTCAAAGTGACAATCCCCCTCCCCCAATTCGCCACCCCACTCCTCTCCCCCATATCATATATATCTATTATACTTCCTCTGACTCCCTTCCACAGTGTACTCCACATCCCGTGACTATCTATATATTCAATTACAGTTGGCATTCAATATTATACATCAGTTTCGGGTATACAGTGAAGGCCACACACATTCTTGATTTATTAAACTCTAATATAAATCAGTACTTTTTGCACTTCCAAGACAATACCAAGACCTTAAAATCTTTTAACTCCCTTTACTCCCCTCCTAGTGCTATTGTTGTATATTTTAAATATCCATATATTTATCTATACCTATACACAATTACACAAACACATATATATGTTTGTATTTATTTATACACACACACTTTATCTTAGTTTATTCAGGCAGCTATAGTACTACATAGACTGGGTGGCTTATAAACAACAGCAATTTATTTCTCACATCTCTGGAGACTGGGAATTCCAAGAACAAATTTTTGGCAGATTTGTTGTTTGGTAAGGACCTGCATCCTGGATCATAGTCAGTCATCTTCTCACTGTGTCCTCACCTAGTGAAAGGTTCAAGGAAGCTCTCTGGGATCTCTCTCTTTTTTTTTTTTTGAGGGCAGTGTCACTGGCCCTCCTATGTGGGACCTAACCAGGGCCGCTGGCTTCCCAAGCCAGCGCTTAACCACCGCGTCTCTGGGATCTCTTTTATAAGGGCACCAATCACCTCCTAAATGTTCCATCTCCAAATACCATTAAGTTGGGGATTATGTTTCAACATATGAATTATGTGGGGGACAAAAAAATTCAGTCTATAACATAGTTAATCGGACAAGATGATATTATTGTTACTTTATAGTCATTGTTCACTTGGATTTACTACATAGTTACCGTTTTCATTACGCTATATTTTTTGTTACTACATCTCTATGTTTCTATCGGGATAGTTTTCCTTCTGCTTAAAGGGTACCGTTTAGTATTTACTTCAGTTTAGTGCTGCTAGTGATGAATACTCTCAATTGTTGTTTTTATTAGCATGGTTTTATTTCACTCTTAATTTTCAAACATGTTTTTGCTGGTCATTGAATGATAGGTTAGAAATTATTAACTTTCAGTAATTTGAAGGTATTATTTATTCCATTTGCTTCTAGTGTACAATGTTTCTGTTAAGAAATCAGATGTCAATATATTATTGCTGCTTTGAAGGTAATATTTTTTTTCTTTGACTGCTTTTAATATTTTTCCCTCTCCTGTTGTATTTTCAACAGTTACTATACAATGCCTATGTCTGATTGTCATTGTATTTATCCATCTTGGGGGTTTCTAGAGTGTCTAAAATCTGCACTACTAATGTCTTTTGTTGTATTTGAAAACTTTTTAGATAATATCTCTTCACATATTTCTTTTCCCCCAACTTCTCTCTCCTCTACTTGAGGTACCCCAAAAACATATCTTAGTTCTATTCAGCATCTTTCATATATCTCTTATGCTCCTTTCCATATTTTCTATCCTTTGAATCTCTGAATTCATTCTATATATTTTTGTCCTTCAATTAGCTATTCTTGTCTTTAGCCATGTTTAGTTTGCTATTAAATCCATCTTTTTAATTCATAAATTCAGTGGTGTTTTTTTCAATTTTAGAATTTTCATTTTGCTTTTGTTATGTTTTCTTACTCTCTGCTGACCTCACTCATTTCTTTTTTTTTTTTTTTTTTTTTTTTTTTTTTTTATGGCAGATGTCACTGGCCCTCATATGTGGGACCCAAACCGGGGCCGCTGGCTTCCCAAGCCAGCACTTAACCACTGCGCCACTCGGCCGGCCCCAACCTCACTCATTTCTTGTTATTTCTTGAATAAATGATTTGTATTTTAAAGTCTATGAATAGCTCAGTTATTATCTGAGTCCCCTATGAGACTCATTCTGTTGTTTGTTGTTTTTCTTGGTTTTGGTCATATCTTATTTTCTCACAAACATAATTTTTGATTGATAGACAAATTGAAAAATTGTAAAGCTCAGTGAGATGCTGTATAGTAATATGTATCTATTGAGAATATACATTTTTTTTTGTAGCAGGGAAATAGGATGGGGCCACTAGGTATTCAGTATTACCTTGATCAAATCAAGGATTGAGCTTATTTCAAAACTGGAGCCTCAGACTCAGCTGATGTGTTTTTGGATCACAGTTACTCCTAGTCCTCCAATGTCTCAAGATACACCAATTAGATAAGAGATCCAATTGATTTTCTATTTTATAAATAGTGGAAATAAGAGCACTAAGAGGTTAGAATGTGTGTTGGTAGAATTGGGATAAATAAGTTCCTTTGTTTCTCCACCCAGCTCTTTTCTTATGAGACACTGCCAAGGAGAAGTTTGCCATTTTAGGGCAATGAAGAAGAAATTGGAACTTTAACAAATGGCTGACCTTCCAGTTGCAGAATCTGAGGACTTATAAGGAATTTCTCAAAATATTTTTCCAATTCTTATACATTATTATTGTATTTGATCCCTAGTATTTAATCATTTCCATTTTGTATTCCATTACTGTTGATCCTCCTCTCTACACCCTGGACTCTCCATTTGCTCAGACAACAGTAACTAGGGCCGGTGACTCAGGAGCCCTTCAATCAATCAGGAGTTGCCTCAGGCTTCTGTGTGGGGAGAGGAATTGTCTTTAACTTCTAACTGCCACTTATGATAACTGAAGCATACTTTTTAATACAAGACCCAAGGAGCTAACGTATTCACACATTGCTAATTGAAAGTTTTTATCATCAACTCAACTGCTAGTCAATAAGGATGGTAACTGCAGGTCTAATTCACACAAAATTTCCCCTAAATCTTATCAGATCAACATTAGTTTATATTAAGAGAGAAAGTTTTAATGTATTAAGTGAATGGAATTTGTAGGTTGGTTGTTATAGAAGTAGCATACCCAAACTAATACAACCACTTCCTGTGTTTTTTTCCCTTAATACTAATATATTATATACTTATTTATCTTCTTTATTATCTTTCTTTCTCCGCTAGAATATAAACTTCATAACCACAAGGGTACGGCGCTTTATCTATGATGTTCACTGATGTAGTTCTAGTGCATAAGAGAATACCTATAGTAATTACTCAATGAATATGTGTTAAATAAATAGGTGGATGGATGAATAAGTGAATGAATGAATGAATGAATGAATGAATGGCAGGATTCTACTTAAAGCATTTCAGGCTTAAGCAAGTTATGGAAAAAACGTGGTTTACTTCTGTCAGAAGCATGGGGATAAACACACACACACACCAAAAAACAAAACAAAAAAACATGAGCCATGCTAAATATATTTGCCCTCGAACAGAGCAAGTTTCCAGTTGTTACAGAAAAATATAAGACAAGTTGTTGTCAGAAAGGTATAAGAATAAATAATAACAAATTGAAAGTTCTGTGCCTTCCCTAGGAGATGTGAATACATCAATATGGACCATCTGACTCACTTGTACTTCTTTTATTGGTGAAACAATAACATAAAAACCCAGCCATCCACTTATCCCATTATTATGTCCATTGATCCATCCATCCGTCTTACAACATTTATTGATGACCTGTTTGTGTACTAGGGAATAAGGATACAAAGATGAGTAAAACGTGGACTACCCTCAGTGATTTCACAGTCTAAGGAGGAAGGTGAGTTTATTACATTATTATCTCATCAGTAAAGTAAATTCTGTCTTCATGCATTAAAATGTCCTAAGAAAGAAACAGAGCTTTCAATGTGTGATTCTTATACCTCTGTGACAACAACTTATAGTTATATCTTTCTGTGACAGCTGGTATTTACATGAGTGTTTAATTTGACATATCAAAATCCCTCCTCATTTTTAAAGCTGAAAACAGAGGCTATTACTTCGCCAGTATTCCACACACACAGTCTGTGTGATCTCAGAGACTTAATCTGTCTGTATTAGAAGTATCTTGTTTGCTATTCATGAAGTGTTTTTTGAAAAGGAAATGTGAATGATATTTTATTGGCAATGAACGCCCTTTGCTGTGAGAGAATGCTGCAGCGACACTGGGCTGTCTCCATGTTTAATAGACCATAAAATTGAAATTTCCACCCTGACCTCTAAGAGATGAGATGAGTCAGAAAGTGACTCATTCTCTAATCAGTTGGAAGCACAGCCTTTATTGTCATTTACCTTGGATTGGGTAAAAGTAAAGAGATTTTATTGCTGTAGCACTGAACCGATTATAGCAAGGAGTGATGGAGCGGGGCTAGCTGTTAGAATGGGCTGAGCAGCCTTTGAGGTTTTCTCCAACCCCTTTTGATTTGAACAAGTTGGTTGCTATAGATCCAATTTTACAACTAAGTCTATAGAAACAGAATGAAAGGGACCCTGACACAGCCAATTAGTTCATTGTGCTATCTTAATGAGATATAGAAAATTCCATGATTATGTTAGCTGAGGTAGTTGCCATTCAACACCACAACAGTCATAGTGATCATTTTTCCTAATTAGCACCCCATTTGAACTGAGAAAGACGCCGAAGATAAAAGCTACGTGACAGGGAACTAAACTAAAAAATGAAATACTTCTAATACGGTATTTATGAGCTGATCTTATATTCATGCTATGTTGTAACATTTTATGCTGCTCTTTGTCCTTGTGCGAGTCTGCCTTTTTAAAGAAGGAGGAACCCGATGTTTTGTTTTTGGTGAATTGGTAATGATTACTCAAATAGATGAAATGTAACTGAAATAGAACTGAGTCTCTGTCAGTAAAAGAAGACAGCACCAATGGTTGGAACACAGAGAGAGTGCAGGTGGGAATTTATAGTCCTTTGTTATGAAAAAGAGAAATAGAGCCCCTGACATCTGGAAAGTGGTGTGACACATACATGTAGTCCTTGATGTTGTTAGGAGCTGACTGGGCACTCACAAGTAGGCTATGGTATTCTTCTGTTGGACGTAAACAATCTCAGGACACCAACATCTTACAGGATCACTCTGCACCCATGATGAAATGAGACAAAATAACACTTCATAGGCTTGTCTGAGCATAGACAAAACTGAGGTGACTGTTCAGTTTACAAACTACAATACATCCCTCTTACTTGGCTAATGTGAATGATCTGCTGCTTCCTTACCAATTACAGCTTTGCTAGTCTGCCCTCCTTCTGGTTAAAACATATTAAGAAACTAATCACATGGGTCAGCCGAGTGGCGCAGTGGTTAAGCGTTGGCTTGGGAAGCCAGCTGCCTGGGTTCAGGTCCCACATATGAGGGCCAGTGACACTGCCCTCAAAAAAAAGAAAAAAAAGAAACTAATCACAGCATTGTCCCTGCTTCTTGGCATCACCTAATCCAGAGCAGATCTCTGCTCCCTTGAACTTTCTACTAAGTTACCTGACATAAACCCAAATCCTAGATTAAATCTTTTCAAATACCCTTTTACGGAGACACCCATAGTTCTTTATGGCATGTGCTTTCTCTTTCCCTTCACTGCAATGGACAAAAGTCTCAACTTGTTCAACCCAGAAACCAGTGAAATGATATCTTCAAAGTTCTGAGAGAAAATAACTATCAACCTAGAATTCAATATCCAGAGAAATCACTGTTCAGGAATGAGGGAGAAATAAAGAAATTTTCAGCAAAATAAAAATTGAGATAATTTATTATGAGTAGTTTTACTAAAGGAACTTCTAAAGACTGTATTTCAAGAGGTGTATCGAGCTGAAATATAAAAAGGAATGGTGAAAAATGGAATTGGTAAAACATGGATAAATCTAAACAAACACTGATATATAAACAAAATTACAATATCTAAATTATTGAATTAAAAATAAGATATGTCTAAAATATAAGATAAAATGTATATACAAGCCAGGAAAAGATATTTGGAGTTTAAGGACATCAAATTTCTTTTATTGACTAGAACAGGGGTCGGCAAACTGTGGCTCGTGAGCCATATGCAGTTCTTTGGGTATGTGCATGTGGCTCTGAAGTAAAATTGAAAATGAAAATAAAACTATCATAGTTTCATTTATAAAATTTCTAAAGGGTATTTTTCACATAATGATGATTTCATTTGTTTTATGGCTCTCAAATAATTTTTAAATTGTTGTGAGGAACAGGACTGACTCTTACATCTCAAAAGTTTGTCGACCCCTGGATTAGAAGAAGGGTGAAACCATTGGTTTGCAAAATTAAATATGAATATTGTGATTTCTAGGGTAACCACTAAAAACAAAAACTCATATATAATATGTACACTAGTAGAAAGGATAAAATGGAATGAGAAAAATATACATCAGTCTATAGATAATATAAATAAAGGCAAATATTACAGTAATCACAATATAAATTGTAAATATTACAGTAATTACAATGAACTCTTGTACATGTTTGTCAGGCCATATGTACAAGAATGTCGTGGCAGCATTTTTTTGTAATATAAACTGAAACGATATAAGGGTCCATCAACATGAAAATAGATACTTATAGATATTATAGGATGATAGCATAGTGAAGATGAATGTAGTGGTGTTAATATAAACATGGCTAGATTTCATAAAAAATGTTGGGCTAAAAAGTCACAAAGAATATATATATATATATATGGTATGATTTTATATATATATATATATATATATATATATATATATATAGTATGATTTCTATTTCTATAGCACTCAAAAATGAAAACATAGAAAATTTATTACTTAGGAACACATGCAAGTGCAGTAAAACCACAAAGTAAAGCAAAGGAAATAAAAAAATGCAAAACAAAATGTTCTCCTTCTTCAACTGGGTGACAAATATACAGATACTCTTTTGTATTATTGTTTAAACTGTCCATATATATATTATAGAGTGTCTTGATATGTATGATATTTGCACATTACAAAAATCCCTCTAGTCTATGTAAGTATTAAAATACCATACCACAGTGAACAAAGCATTCTAAAAGCAGGGAAGGCTCTTGTATGTAATTAATAAGTTTTTGAAAATATCATGTCAAGGCAGTCAAAACAGTTTCTTACCACTCCCCAAATCTCTGTATCACTATGAGGTTACTCTGATGTGAATCTCTCTTGTAGCTAGATTATGAAATTTTGTTAAACTAGGGGTGATTCTGAAATGACTATGTCAATTGACTATGAACTGTCAATACCCGTCAGACCAAAGATCACCAGGAACCCACCCATGGTATTTTTCAAGTATTAGATTGATGTGGCAGAGAATGATATAAATTTTATATTGGGTGTCCATTCTTTTTTCCTTTTTCATCCCTCCTTTACTGCTATTACTCTGCCCCCAACATTCACACAAACACAAACAATCACAGTCCATCATATGAAATCCTACACATTATTCCTTGGCCTCTATAGCCTTTCACCCTTACTTAAAGCCTTGTTATAGCTCACAAGTATGAGTTTTCATCTGACAATTTGGTCAAATGTAAAGAGTATAGACTTTCAGTGTAAGCCCCATTTTCTACCATAATACCTTCATAACTTTGGGCAAGTTATTTAATCCATGTGAACTTTGGTTTCCTCATCTGTAAATTCAGAATAATAATAGCTACTTTATGGCATATAGTGGGGAATATATATATATATATATATATGTATATATATATATATATATATATATATAGAGAGAGAGAGAGAGAGAGAGAGAGAGAGAGAGAACCTAGCACCTTACTTCGTGCATGGTATGCACTCAGTAGGTATTAGTTTCTCATTCTTCTACTAAGCCTTCCGTCTACCTCCAGGACCAGAGAAGATGGCAAAGACATAATCCCAAGAGATTGTTCTGATGTCATAGAGCTCTGAAATGACAAATGACTCAAGTGCAACCTGACTCAACTCAGGTTGAGCAAATAAAAGGATTATAGTTAGTGTTCTTGCAAGGATAGCAAAAGGTAATGACCAAGAATTCTGGGAAGATTTTATTTGTGTTAGATGTTGGCAGCTCTAGGCATGTATGGTAAAGATGATATGGGGACCCATTTCCTGGAGCATGTAGACTGGATGTGTCCCACTTTTCTCCTGTCACATGTGAAAGTGCTCTCAGTGTGCTATCCACCTCACCCCACATCCCAAGAACATATAAAAAAAATGAGATTTTGACATGCAACTATTGGATGATTTTCAACCACTGATTAATATTATTCCTCTTGTTCTAATTTCTTTTTGTGTAGAGGATAACTGAGGGTATAGAAGTTGATGGCTTGCCAAGATGAGGATGTGTCCTGCAAACGGGTCACATCTTGCTCAGGACTGCGAACAGTACTGAGTGTTCTTGGAACATGAACTTCCTTTTGGGTTAGAAAGACCAAGATTAGCTAATCTTGGAGCTTAGATAAGAGCATAGCTGTCTTCTGTAAGAATTGTTATTGTAGATTCAGTCACATATTTCCTTGCATGAAGCACACTAAAAATGATGTGGACAGCAGAGTGGTTGCTACTTGCCTGAGCGAGCTGTAGCCCTCTGTTCCTTCATCTTGAACTTGCATCCTGTGTGCCTGCCTCATCCCTGATCCCTAACACAGACCACCGACAACATTTTTGTGTAAACTCTTTGTGGTATTGCAAAGATTGGCAAATTTTTTTAATTAAAGTTTATTGTAACTATAATTAGTAAAGTTACATAGGTTTCAAGTGTACAATTCTGTAATACATCATCTATATATCACATTGCGTGTTCACCATCCAGAGTCAGTTCTCCTTCCATCACCATATATTTGATCCTGTTTGCCCTCATCTACCATCCCCCTCCCCCCTTACCAAGTTTTCCTAAAAAATAAAATGCTAGAGAGTAAATATTTTAGACTTCGTGGCCATGTGGTCTCTGCTACAATTACTCAGCTTTGCAGTTGTAGCAGAAAAGCAACCAGAAACAATACAGAAACAAATGAGCATGAATATGTTCAAATGAAACTAATTCATGTAATTTCCACGTGTCATGAAATATTCTTCCTTTGATTTTTCCCAACCATTTAAAAGTTAAAAAACATCCCTAAGGGCCGGCCGAGTGGCGCATTGGTTAAGCGCTGGTTTTGGGATGCCAGCAGCCCCGGTTCGGATCCCACATGAGGGCCAGTGACACTGCCCTCTACAGCTAACAACAGCTCCACCTGGAGCTGGGCTGTGCGAGCCCGGGTGATGGTGTGGGCTGCAGCCCCTGCTGCAGTGGGCTGCCATAGGCTACAGTGAGTGGCCCGCAGCCAGCGTGAGCGGCTGGCAGCCAAGCGTGAGCTGCCAATAGCCGCGGTGAGCGACATCCAGAGGCCAGCGACCGATCTGCCTCATCCGAGAAGAGCTCAATGAGGATACCAACAGTGAAGCAACATCCTCCGCAACTAAAAAACTGAAGCACAACAACAAAAAAAAGACAGCAACTTGTCTGTTCCCCTTCCCCAATTCCCCAACACTGTTCCCCTCCGCCAATTCCCCAATAAAATCTTTAAAAAAAAAAAAAAATCCCTAAAAAAAAATCCCTAGATTGTAGGCCATACAAAACAGGTGGTTGGATGAATTTGACCCACAGGCCACAGTTTGTGTGCCTCTACCCTATTGCTCTTCTGAATTTTCCATGTTTATCTTCTCACAATCTGTGCAAGTCATTTCCTGAGCTGAATATTAAAAATATATATATATTTCTATGTTTTATTATTGTGTTAGTTTTCTATTGCCACCATAACAAATGGCCAGTTTATCAGCTTAAAAATAACACAACTGTATTATTTCACAGTTCTGTAGCTCAGAATCCTGGATTGGCTTGGTTTGATTCTCTATTCAAGGTTCACAAAGCTGAAGTCAAGTTCAGAGACGGCTGAGCTCCAATCAGGAGGCTCTGGGAAAAATCCACGTTCAAGCTCATTTTGGTGTGCAGAATCTGATTGCTTTTGGTTGTAGGAATGAGGTTCCCATTCCCTTGTTGGCTGTTAGCTAAGAGCCAGCCTTAACTCCCAGAGGCCTCTCAGGTCCTTGCATATGGACCTCTACATTAGTCTTAGCACGCCAAATCTTTCTCACATTTGGAGTCTCTCTGGCTTCTCATTCTGCAGCATCATAGCATCTGATTTCCGTTTCTCCCTCTGTGTTTAAGGGCTCAGTGATTACTTTTGGCTCACCCAGATAATCTAAGACAGTCTCCCTATTTTAAGATCAGTTGATTAGTAACTTTAATTCCATTATCAAAGTTCAATAATAGCAGTATCTAGATTAGTATTTGGTTGAATAACTAAAGAACAGGAACTTTGAGGAAACCACTTTAGAATTTAGAATAGCACAATTACCACCTAGATTTTCTACATAAATATTAATATATAAGTCTGTAGAGCAGTTGAGGTGCATCCAAGAAATAATTTAACCCATTCAAGCATTTGGTTTTCGTAGGTTAGATCATCTTAGATTTGATATATTTCATAAGTGTATTTTATATAGTTCTGGAACTAATTCAGTAGTCCATCTCATTAGGTGATCTAGCGATTTGGGAATAAATCTGACATGTACATGCTATTGTCTTTCCTTTTGATGAATAATTTGCTCTAAGGATAACATTTTCATGCTTTCCCCAGTAGAGGAGTGTGCTTCATATATAATTGACGTTTGTCTTTCCTATGTTCAGAAGTAGGGTTTCAGGGTAATTCCTGTGGAGAACAATTTGGCATATTTTTCTGCAGTAATTTTAATATTTAGAATGGATTCAATTGGTAATTTCAAATCCAATCAGTTACTGAGTCACACGAGTGTAATACCCCAGGACTAGAAATCTCTATTTGATTCTCAGCTGCTTTTCTTTAGCCAACATGTCAGGCTTACTGATTCTCATCCCCAGTGGCCCAAGCATCTCCATTTTTCTTTCCACTTCATGGCCCTATGATATCCTGGTTTATATCTCCAATATTTCATAGATCATGTACTGCAATGACTTCCTAATTGGGCTGTACTGCAATGACTTCCTAATTGGGCTGCCTGTTTCTGGTTTCTTCCTTCTCCATATAATGCTACTGAGATTATATTTTTATTTTTATTTTATTTTATTTATTTATTTATTTATTTATTTATTTAGCTGAGCCATCCTGCCACCTGTTGGCAGCTCAGCAGCAGCTCAGCTCGGGCTGGGAATCGAACCAGTGACCCTGTTGCTTAGAGCTCGCATTCTTGAGTGAGCTCCTGACCAACTGAGCCACTCGGCCAGCCCATTACTGAAATTATATGATCCAATCTGAACTTTAGAAAAACTGCCAGACTTCCCCCATTGCCTCCAGAATGGCAGCCCAGCTCCTTAGCATGACATTCAAACATTTCCATTATGTGACTCAATTTTCCATTACAATCCTCCATAGACATGTTGGGACAGTAGTAGGTCAACACTGTTGTCCCAACACCTCTGTGGGATATCTTCTGAGAATGTAAATAGGCCTGTGAAACTAGGCTAAAGGCTTTGTGTAACTATTGCAGGTGGGGCTTAAAAATGGGTATGATAGTCAAAGATCCTTCTTGTTTACCTTCAGCATTCAATTGATTGTTGAAATTCAGGCAGGCCCTTCTACCACCTACATTTTAAATTTATCTCCTCCTCTCTGTTAGTCTTGCCATTTCCCCAATATGGATCATGTCACCTCTCTCCTGGATTATTGCTATGGCCAACCTCTTTGTCCCATTCTCTCTTTACCCTAACCCAGTCATCATATTACATCAAAGTATCATTCTGAAAGAGAGTCCGATCATGGCCCTTTTGTAATTCAAAACTTTCACTTGACCCCCACTGTTTCCACTGAAAATTATTTACCCACTAATGCAGTGGTTAAGAACTTGATCCCTGGGCCTTACTGCTTGGGATGGGATCCTGGCTCTACCACTTACCGATTATGTGATGTAAGACATGTCATTTTATGGTTCTAAGTCTCAGTTTCCTCATCTATAAAATGGGTATAATAATATTTATACAGAGTTGTTGCATGGATAAAAATATATTAAGTATGAAGAGCACTTAGCCAGTACCTAGGACATAGATGTGTTCAACTAATAGCAGCCGTAATAATCACCATAAAATATTCCAGAGATTGAGATGGTATCTATAAATAGCTGGCAGTTTTTTACTTAATAATTTTGAGAGTTAATTATTTGGCTCAATAACTGAATTCTAATTTTCTCCCCTTTTCCCCTGAGTAGGCAGCTAAGGATTGTAACTGGTGAATGGTTTTTTGAAGAAAAGGCAAAGCGTTTCAAGCAAGCCAATGTTCTAGGCACTGATGTTGTCCGACAGTCCATCTTAAGAAGAAATCCAGGTAATTAAAGTAATGATTTGGTTTCAAAATTGTTGTAATCTTCATTTTGGCAGACTAAATAACTTTCCTACATTATGTAGCAAATGAACACAGTTGAACTTCCTGCATCCCTTAGGTCATCTCAAAACATGAAATCTAAATTTGCAGTTCACACAAGGAAAGAGGAATTCAGTAGAATATAAAACCCACAGTGATTTTCCATATATCTGACACACTGAGAGTTTCAAAGGAGGCATTTGTCTTCATCACAGACAGTTCTTTTCCTGAATGCACTTACAATATTTTCCTAAACATTTAAGGAAGTAACACAAAACAGATGAATGAAATGATTCACATTGTCACATTGTGAAAGCAGTCCTTGTTTTCAACAGGATGTATTTCAGATTTCTTTCAAATGCTCCTTTTTCTAATCCAGTGGTTCTCAACCAAGGGGTGATATTGTGTACTGTGCTCCCCTCCCCCAAGCCAGAGGAGCATTTATAAATGCAAGGGGGCATTTCTGGTTGTGTTAATGACTTGGGATGTAGGGGGATTAGCGGCATTTAGCGTGAAGAGCCAGAGATGCTCCATGGCCTGAATGACTCAGGACAGTTTCACTTGATGAAGAATTATATTGTCACCAAATGCAAGGAATGCCCCACCCTGAGAATGCTATTCTGGGCATTCAAACTATAATTTATTTGGTTGAATATTGAGTGAAACATGTATTTAGGAGCATGTTTTTCATATGTGGTGTAGTAAGGTAGAGCAGACATTTTCTGACCTGTGCCTAGGGTAGCTCATTTTTCAGATACTGGAGACTAAAATCCTTGTCTTGAAGTCTGCCCAGAAGGCTGGGAGCCATGGAACTGCTTCCGGAGCCACTTGTGGGTGTGGTACTAGCAAGGAAGGGGTTTTCCAGATGGGTACCATCAGATCTGATGCCACAAAAGGACAGAATGGAGTAGAGTTAGAATTAAGCAGTTAGCTATGGCTGCTTCCTCCACTCAGACCTTAGCACCTCCCGGAGTGTAGACTGTCAAGTCATGAGGTGTGTGCACAGGTGCTCACTTTCCCAGGGAATCTGGCTTAGGTGCTTAGAAATCAGCGTATTGTTTCTAGAATCTCATGTTTGAATTCAGTCTCTAGGGATATGTAGTTCTCATGAACCCAGACTCCTCTGCTCTAAAAATACCTGTAAAGGGATGATGTATTATTCCTCCATTATCACTATCCCTCAAAAGCTTATCTCAGCAAACCTCCCACAGATGAGTTCTGATCTTAGTCCTTATTTAATTCTGGAACAAACTCAACAGATTAGAAATAACTGTGTGACTGGGAATCTTAGGATGGAGACATCTTGTCCATTATTATAGACTTCTTTGTTCTGTGCTTATGTATGGAAGTGAATGAAGAATAGAAAATTGCTCTCATTTCTGGACATTTTGTATGTAAATTTGTCTTCTGATTATTTTTAATGAGGAGCTGAAGAAATACAAAGCCAAGAGCAAACACGCCAGGATGCAGAAAAGTCAAACACTTCACCTTCTGCTGGGCAGAAGGCCAGCCATGATGGGCCTAGGAGAAAGGGGTAAGTAAGAAACAGCCTTTCCAAGGGAGTTGGTGATCTTTATTCCAGATACCTCTGAAATAAAGACTCCATAGTTTTTGAATTCTGATGTCACTTCAGTGACCCAGAGATGATTAAAGACTCAACCAAAGTAACATTCTCCTATCATTCTCCTCCAGAAATGCAGTTTTAATTACTTTCAGCTTTAGATGAATAAAAGTCATCTCTGATCTGAACATGCAAGAGTTTTTCCTGCATTTGACATATCCGGTTTTGAACAAAATGGTTCCCATTGTTTCTAGGTAGAAGGTTTCATGTCAGGGCCAGCCTTGTCTATAAAGTGGTGATGACTGCCTTTGTTGTACAGTGTCAACTCCCCTCCCACAACCTGAGTACTAATATATGAAATATCCAAATCAGATATTTGTTAATTGGGCTGAAAACATTATATCCCCTGTTTAAAATGCCAACTTCCTTAAGGGGAAAAAAATCACATTTGGCCACCCCAATAACTTAATTTAGAAAGCAGGTATATCTATCAAATACTGAGAATAGGAATGGGAGGCATGTAGGGAAGCAAGACTCAAGGAGGCATTGGGAAACGGGGCAACAGGATTCCATCAAGAGAGAAAAGTGGCACCCAAAACAGCCTGTAAGGACCAAAATGCAAATGGCTGTTTTGCAGCATTTTGCAGTCCTTATTTCTCAGGTAGCTGTTGGCCAGCTTTGTGCCAGAGGTAGTGAGAGTTCTAATACATACCAAGTCACTTCATGGTCTTTTCCAGGGAGCACTGCACTGTTTTCTCAGCAGAAATCAATGTGAGAGATGGCCAGTGTCTGAAACTTTATGTAGCTCTACAGAAAGTCTTTTTTTTTAGAATCTTGAACTGTGAATAGAAACTAAACCTAAAGATCCTCTAACTCAAACACTCATGACTAACCATGTCTCCATTAATTAGCAGAGATGAATGGAAAAGATCGCATACATCAAATATATTTTTATTTTAAGATTTTATTGGGGAATTGGGGGAGAGACAGCATTGGGGAATGGGGGAGGGGAACAGACAAGCTGCTGTGCTTCTGCTTTTCAGTCCAGTTGTGGAGGACGCTACTCTACTGGCCCATGTTGGTATCATCATTGTGCTCTTCCTGAGTGAGGCAGATTGGTGGCTGGCCACTGGATAGCCCCTCACAGAGGCTCCTGGCAGCTCACGCCAGCTGTCTGTCACTCACGCTGGCTGCCAGCCACTCACAGTAGCCTATGGCAGCCCACTGCAGCCCTGCTTCAGCCTACGCCGTTGCTGGGGACTCACGGTAACCTAGCTCCAGGTGGAGCTGTTGTTCACCATCTCAGCTGCAGAGGGCAGTGTCCCTGGCCTTCACATGGGATCTGAACTGGGCCCTGCTGCTCAGAGCCGGCGTCCCAAGCCAGTTCTTAATCAACGCACCACTTGGCTGGCCCTACATCCAATGTATTGATCCTTTGAACCATGTTGAATCCATTTGTCACTCTTCAAGACTCCCACAATGCTTTGTGCCTATGCATCGCTCATTACATTGCACTCTGACACCACCTCCCCTCCACGCACTTAATTGTAAGCTCCCTTAGTGCTGGGCCTTTTGGCTGTTTTGCTTTTGTAGTCCAGCATCCAGCATGGTACCTGGCTCATCAAAAATAGTCAATGACTTGGGCCGGCCAAGTGGCGCATTGGTTAAGAGCTGGTTTTGGGATGCCAGTGGCCCCGGTTTGGATCCCACATATGAGGGCCGGTGACACTGCCCTCTACAGCGAAGATGGTGAACAACAGCTCCACCTGGAGCTGGGCTGCTTTGAGTCTTCAGGGACAGCATAGCTGCAGCCCCTGCTGCACTGGGCTACCAAGATCCGCTGTGAGCGACCGTTCAGAGGCCAGTGACTGATCTGCCTCATCCGGGAAGAGCTCAATGACGTTAACAACATGGGCCAGTGAAGCAACGTCGTCCGCAACTGGACTGAAGAACAAAAGGACAGCAACTTATCTGTTCCCCTTCCCCGGTTCCTCAACACTGTTCCCCTCCCCCAATTCCCCAATAAAATCTTTAAAAAAAAATCAATGACTTGATTCAGAGCCGACAAGTGCTTCTAGAAGCTGTAGTTTACAGACCCCAGTTCAGGCATCACTGTGTAGCTTACAGAATGGTGGGCTTGTGTAGGTTATAAAGTGGTGGGCTTGGGGCTAGGAGACAATAACTAACTGACAGCACAATGAATTATATACACCCTCAATTGATACAAACAGTCATAGCCCTGGATTGAGGCCTGCTGGAACTCAACACTGGGATCTCACACTTCTCAGTCTTCAAGGAATATAACACTTAGTGGGGGAGAGAACTTACATACCCGAAAAGTGGGTATGTATGGAAGAATTTTAGGAAAATATAAGATGACCATATGAACTGCCTGAAAGCTTTTCTAAAACACGATGTTAATTAACTACAAGAGATGTCATAAGGCAATAGATGATTAACTAAATATTAAATAAGTGGCTAGGTAATCAATGTCTGGAGATCAGAGGGGCCACCGGAAAAGACATCAAATTGTAAGTGGGACTTGATAAGGACTTTGAAAGATTAATGGGGGGCCGGCCAGTGGCGCACTGGTTAAGCGCTGGCTTGGGATGCCAGCAGCTCTGGTTCGGGTCCCACATATGAGGGCCAGTGATACTGCCCTCAAAAAAAAAAGAAAGATTAGTGGGGTCCAGGATGACAAAACTGGGGAGTGATCAAGGTGGAAGAGACACCTGAAGTAGAAATATGGAGGTGGGGACATATACAAGATGGTTCTCAGAGTGGCATAGATTGATGTTACATTTTAAGTGCTAGTCTCACCAAAAATGTAATTTTCTAGTTAGATTGAAGCTTCTGACACTTTGACAAGATACTCTTCCAGTGGTCTTTGAAACAGAGACAACTTGGCAGATTCTATTAATATTGTCCTTATACCTTTGGATACATCCCCTGCCCACCCAGAAAAATGGAGAACGTTGAGTAAATGAACTGGTCTCTCCCGTGCCCTCACAAAAATAATACAACTTTGGTTTTTCATCAAAGTGAATTTGGAAACCCCCATGGTTTGAGTGTTCAGTACCCTGGATCATGACTTGAACCTTGGTTCCTGAAAGCTCATTTTGCTCAAATTCCAAATAATTTAATGGGGATTTAAAAATGAAATGGGAATGCAATCAGATTTCATCCTACATGAGACACCCTATTGTTCAGACTTCATTTCCACATGGAGAAATGTCATGGAAGATATAAACCACATGGGTTCAGTCACTTATTCCACAAGAATTGGTTGGGTTCTAGTATGTGCCAGTTATCACTCTAGGCTCAGGGGACTTGTCAGGAAACAAGCAGAGCAGAGTTGCTGCTCTCCTAGACCTGCAGTCTGATAAGTTGCCACCTCAGTTTGTCCCAGAGGAACATCTAAACTCCTCTCGGTAGCAAAGTGAGTTCAAGGTCTTCATTCTCAGCATCCCATGCAAACAGGCTCAGCCAAGGCAGTGCTTCTCCATTCTCAGGCGACAGTGACAAGTTCCCAAAGTTCATGGCCTTTTTCTTTTTTAAAAAAAAAAGATTTTTTAAATTGGGGAATTGGGGGAGGAGAACAGACAAGTTGCTGTCTTTTTGTTCTTCAGTCTAGTTGTGGAAGACGTTGCTTCACTGGCCCATGTTGGTATTATCATTGCGCTCTTCCCGGGTGAGGCAGATCAGTCGCTGGCCTTTGGACAGCCACTCACAGTAGGCTCTTGGCAGCTCATGCTGGCTGCCAGCCACTCACACTGGCTGCCGGCCACTCACTGTAGCCTATGGCAGCCCACTGCAGCAGGGGCTGCAGCTATGCAGTCCGAAGGACTCGTGCAGCCCAGCTTCAGGTGGAGCTGTTGTTCACCACCTTAGCTGTAGAGGGCAGTATCACTGGCCCTCATATGTGGGATCCGAACCAGGGCCCTGCTGCTCAGACCTGGCGTCCCAAGCCAGCTCCTAACCAAAGCTCCACTCAGCCGGCCCATAGTCTTTTTCTTAGCAGGGACAATGATCTGGCTTACCAGCAAGTATTATGGCCTTGGGAGAATGTCATAACCTCTTCCACCACAGCCTGTGACACTGTCCTATAGAGGCATGATAGCTCCCCACAACCTCTCAGCCCCAAGGCCACTTTACTGAAGACTCATTTGCTATTGAAAGTATTAGAAACGGTATTCTTGAAATTATATTTTAAAATGCTTTTCTTTTAAAAAATATATATTTATATACTTTCAGATTTCTTCTTAGCAAGTTCAGATCAGCAACCAGAGGAGAAATCATCATAACTCCAAAAACTGAAAGTGGGCGGAGTTACAGTGTGGACTTAGACAGCCAACATTTTCGGAGTTTAAAGTCAACCCCAGGTTCCGACAGGTAAGGCACATGCAGGTTGGGAAATGGTGTAGCTTGAGGATAAGGTTGATGTGTGTTCATCCACACAGTGCTTCTAGGCTTCTGTAAAGTATTACTTCTTGGAGAACTCCTGAAACATAATGTGAAAAGCCACAAGGATATTTTTTAGTAGAAATGGAAAGCACTTACACTTCTTCTGGAATTACAGCTATGGAAACCATCTGCATTACCTGCAGGGACAAGACATTGTTTTGGGACTCAGGGCTGCAGTTCAAATGGAGACGTACAGGGAAATGAAATTCTTTTCATTGATTTCTTGATATTTTTCTGTTTAAACTTCTGAAAAAGAAACCTCTAAGTGTCATATACATTCCTGGTATCTTTTAAAAATTATTAATAATTCATCATCTGAGCTGCCTCCAAGAATTTCCATAAATTTCAGTTTCTATGTTCACCTCTAACTCATTATCAGTGGGGCCAAGTGAGAATCTCCTATGCACAGAGCTATCACCTTGTCAAGAAACGTAAAGAGAAACAAAGGATAGCCAAGAGCATAGTCATTTCATATCAGGCTTGATTTTCTTTATCTTGTTGGGGCATGAATCAAAGCTTACTTCATGATTAGTGTATTTTCAAAGACAAGAATGAGAAAAAAAGATCTCCTCTCATGTTTCTCTACTTTGTCCAAATGTTAACTTCCTTTTGTTTGCTTGGAGCAGCAGTAATTCTGCAAAGCCTGATAGTAAAACCTCCTTAGGTTCTACAAGCAGAATTACCTTCTCCCTATTATTCATTTTAGAATATAGAACAGCAAATTCCCCTAGAAAGGACAGACGCTCTTTTGACTGTTGTTTGTTTTATTCCTGATGACTCTCCATACCTGTTTCTTTTTTTTTCCCTAAAGCGTTTCTGCAGACTAGTGTCACTTTGTGTAAAACTGCACAGAGAAACATGGAAGCATAAAATAAATCATTTATCCACTATCAAAAGATCACTACCATAGTCACTGTTTTCCACATTTTCAAGAATATGGATGTATTTGCTTTATGATAAAAAAATCTAAAGTGGCACGGTGGTTAAGAACTGGCTTGGGGGCCAGCTGAGTGGCGTGGTGGTTAAACGCTGGCTTGGGAAGCCAGTGGCCCCGGTTCGGGTCCCACAGGTGAGGGCCAGTGACACTGCCCTCAAATAAATAAATAAATAAATAAATAAATAAATAAATAAATAAATAAATAAAAAATTAAAAGAACTGGCTTGGGATGCCAGCAGCCCCAGTTCGGATCCCACATATGATGGCCAGTGACACTGCCCTCTAAAAAAAAAAAAATTAAACCATAGTTGCCTTTGTCCTTGAAAGTTACATTTGACTTCCTTTGGGGTAGCCCCATGTTATGGCCCACAAAACTTTATACAAAAATATCATTTTTGGGTTTTTTGTTTGTTTGTTTGTTTTAATTGGGGAATTGGGGGAGAGGAACAGTGTTGGGGAATCGGGGAAGGGGAACAGACAAGTTGCTGTCCTTTTTGTTCTTCAGTCTAGTTGCGGAGGACGTTGCTTCACTGGCCCATGTTGGTATTGTCACTGCGCTCCTCCTGGATGAAGCAGATGGGTTGCCGGCCTCTGGACAGCCACTCACCGCAGCTATTGCAGCTCACGCTGGCTGCCAGCCACTCACTGTAGCCTATGGCAGCCCACTGCAGCAGGGGCTGCAGCCTACACCGTTGCCAGGGCTCACGCAGCCCAGCTCCAGGTGGAGCTGTTTTTCACCATCTTAGCTGTAGAGAGCAGTGTCACTGGCCCTCATATGTGGGATCCGAACAGGGGCTGCTGGCATCCCAAAACCAGCTCTTAACCAATGCACCACTCGGTCAGCCCTCATTTTTGGTTTTGATTGTTGAATTCCTGAATCTCAGACATCAAAATTATTTAGAGATGATAAGCAATTAGCTTAGTGTTGCTGTTTTTGATTAGCCTCTTAGGGACTCCATGGATGAGCAATCTTGGCTTACACTTTAAACCAGCATGTAAGATGGCTATAGATAGATAAACAGAGAAGGGAGGGCAATAGATAGAGATAGATAGATAGATAGATAGATAGATAGATAGATAGATAGATAGATAAGGAAAAAGGAGGAAGAGGAGAGGGAGGAGGAGTAAGATGGAGTATATGCTTTGTTCAAAAATAAAAAGTATCTTGGCCCAACAAACAAAATTAGATTATTCTATTTTAAATTAATTTGTTTTACAGTTACTCAACAAGCATAAGGGGCATGCACTCCAGTATCACAGTGCTTGTACCATTCTTCCAAAATCTATCTGCCTGGGTTTATTTGTTTTGTCTTATCTCCTGCTGGGTACAAATAACCACAAAGCTATAAAGCCACATGGACATATTTCATCAAATATTGGTGTATTACTCAGACGTTTCTTGTTCTTGTAAATTGGAAGGAGATCCCTAAGTAGACTTCGTCTTTTAAATTGTGAATACCTGAAATGGTTTACAGATGATCAGAATATGGTATTCAGGGGTGCTTTGACTTAAGCATGCCAAGCACAGAGTTTTTCCATTAAGAAAGAGAGTAAAGATGTTTGGGTGATCAGTTGAGCAAAATGTCCTTTTCCTAGAATATGCATTTATCACAGTGGTGACTCATTAATAGACTGCCACAGTGAGATGAGTTACATTATCCCAAAACCACCTCATAGAAAGGTGTGGCATGAGGTGGTCCATCTTTTCTTAACTCCCTTCACCTAAAGATGGTAACTCCCTTTTGATTGTTTAGAAGTATAGTAATAAGTAATAAGTGATAGTTAATAAAACTGGCAGATTTTCTTTTCTCCTTATATTCTGCAAACAGACTTGAGTTCTCCACTGTAATTCATTTTAGATTAAGGAACAGCAAATTTCCCTAGATTTTTTAAATCTCTTTAAAAAATTAAAGAGATTGTAAGATCCCAGTCTCCTTGGTCTATTACAGCTGGGCTGGGGCATTCTTTTTCAAAACTCATATCATATCAGAGTGGAACCAATGTTTTATCTACATGCCTGGTTGACTTTATTACTTTTAGGTCATTTCAAAGCAGGGAAAAGTATGAATGAGTCAGGCAAGGCCCAGTAGCTTCTCAGACGAGCATGACACATGGCTCTTCACAGATTGCTAGGGACTTGACCCAGTAAGTAATGGAGATTTTAAAATAATATAAATGCAAACTATAGTTAATAAACAGAATGCTCTTCAAAGCAGTGATTCCTAATTCCTTTTATGCCATGATGAGTTGTCGATGTGGTATGATTTGTGAGATATGTATCTTAAGTTATGCTCTCCCAGAAACACTCAGATGAGAATACATAAGGGAATGATTTGTTAATGAAATTATTCCAGGAGAAACCAGTAAGAGGGAGTAAGAGAAGCAGAAAAAAGATGGGAAAGAAGCTAAGCAATGTGCTCTCAAGTGAAGTCTGAGTTGGACGACTCAACTTGATCCTTCAAGGGACTCTAGAGCATAAATTATGTCTCTGAATTTTTCCATTTTGAGGAGCTGGACTGTACCAATCAGTCATTGACTATGGATCCCCTTGGATAGAGTTTCCAGATTTAGCAAATAAAGATACAGGGTGCCCAGGTGTATTTGAATTTCAGATAAACAACTTTTTTTCAAGTATGTCCCATGAAATATTTTCATTCATATACTCCCCTTCCTCCCTCTTTCTCCCCCTCCCTCCCACTCTCTCTCTCCCTCTACCTTCCTCTCCCCTCCCCCTCTCTCTCCCTCTCCCTCCCCCTATCCTCATTCAGTCTCTCTCTCTCTCTCTCTCTCTCTCTCTCTCCCCCCCTCCCCCTCTCCCTCCTCTTCCTCCTCCCCCCCTCCCCCTGACATGCTTGGTACCTTGATGACTAAGAAAATCATTCTTTCCTCATATCTATTATTTTGACAAAATGAGTTTATGAAACGTATTCCCTCAATACATGATCCATCCTTTGTTTATCAGAAGTAAAATTATTTTCCTGTCCTGAATGTAATTTTCATTAATTTGCAATTAAGATGCCACTTAAGCAGGACCCTCTTAATAGTAATTTGAATATAGTGAGATGGGAGTATTCTAACTCTGAGTCAAAACCACATCTATAAAGTCAATAGTGATTTCTTTTGTTTCTTGCCAGGCTTTAAAAATTGTTCAAATCTATAACACATCTCTCTAACACTATGTGCATTTTATTTTGTTATTCTAGCTGTGGTAGTTTTGTGAATCAAAAAGGTAAAGGCTATAAGGATTGTCCTCCAAAGGAAAATTACTTTCACCTCTTTCCTGTGCCTTTGCTTCATTTGTCCAGTGCTAATTCCTCTTTCTTCCTATTTTAACCTACTTTGGATGAGCTCATTCCTCCTTAGTGGCAGCAAGAGGGGGACAATCAAAGCCACAAGCTGTCAGAAATGCTAACAGCCAAAAGCAATTCACAGAACCATGGTGTCCTGAGAAGCGTGAATCTCACTTTCATAACATAATGGATATATGACAGAACAGGTGAGGAAACGTGGATTCACAAGAGTATTTCATTTACTTGAACTGTGATGATGTCGGTGGGAGTTACATGAGGTCTGAGTTCCCAAATAATTCCTCAACTATAAGCTTCTTTTTATAACTCAATACCATACCCCCCCTTTTTTAAATTAAAGTTTATTGAGGTGACAATGGTTAGTAAAGTTACGTAGATTTCAGGTGTACAATTCTGTAATACATCATCTATATATCACGTTGTGTGTTCATCATCCAGAGTCAGTTCTCTTTCCATCACCATAAAACCATCCCTTTTTAAACTCATCCTTTGCTCACCATACACACCGATCTTTGGGTTCCCCTAGAACAAAACCCTGAAATAAGTTCAAGAGCAAGTAATTTATTTAGGATGTGGTCTTGGAAAACACAGATAGGGGAGTAGAGAAGTAAGCCAGGGAAGAGAAGGAAACCAAAAGGAGTGTGTCAGGAAGCCCATTACCACTATGGGCGACTAGAGCTCAACCCTTCTAGACAACTGTAGGAAACAGTGAAAACACACCTCAGACTATCCAGTCAAGAGAGCAAGAATCTGACGTATTTATAACCCAGTGCTCTGTTCATCATTGGTTGAAGGCTAATTCTGGGACACTAACTTTCTGGCACTTCTGGCTTGTTCTGTGTGCAGGAGCTCCATGCTCACGTGATCTGAGAAAGTCCTCAGGCAGGGAGTTGTGGGTCCGAGTAAACAAGATCCTGTGCGGAGAGGTGCGTGCTGAGAGGAATGGGTGGGGACACTGAAGTCCGCTGCATCATCCCTCCCAAACTGTTCTCAGATCTCTTCCAAAGGTGCAGTTTGTCAAAACCACCAGTTGCTCAGCCCCTGGTTTATGTTTGCTTTATATACATGTGACTTTCCTTATTATAACATCAATGATGTGTGGAGATGTGGAGACTTGCTAGTTCAGCCATACCCTTGACACTATACTTTGGTTGAACTATAACTGGATTCTTGACCTGCCTCATTCTTGTGGTCAAATGATTGTAATTCCGAAGCTGCTTCCTTGCTATCTTGTTTGTTTCTCCAATTGTTTCCCAAAGATCCACTGCCTTAGCATGTTATTTTTCTGTGAACTACATTGAACACATTTCCCTCCTCTAATATAATCAATTTCATTTGTAGTCGCCGTTACCTAAGGTAGATTATGTGATGTGTTCCATTCTCAGGTTAGCTGAGACACAATAATGGCCTTCTTCAAAACATTGAGGAGTAGATATATATGACATGCTCACCTGTGTATTTTATTTATACTGATGAATTGAACACACAGTTCTGCCAACAATTATTGACCTAGTACTATGTGCCAGGTGGTAAATGTGAAAGTTCTTAAACAATGATACTGTTCTACCCCTTCATAAACTTCCAATTTGGCAGGGAAGATTGGGATAACTGAACCAAAAATTTCAAGACAATATGGTATCATGATAAGAAGTTGTACTGTGTGCTCTGGGAAAACCAAAGACGCATTTATCCTTCCTGAGAATTCAGGGAAGCTTCATGGAGAGGACCCCTAAACAATTTTAAGGGATGAGGAGGATTTGGCCAGGTGAAGAAAGGTAAAAAGAACATTTTAGACAGAGGCAATAGAAAATGCAAAGGAAAAGAGGCATAATGCAGTCTTCTTGCCTGTGCTAGAGAACCCACAGCTCAGAGTTTTTAGTGTAAAAATTAAGACATGAGATAGAGAGCTAAGTTGGGCCAGAATGTGGATGGCTTTGGTAACCTTGATAAAGTTTCTCTTATAAGCAACTTAGCATCCCAGGTAGAACAAGAGTTTAGCAAATCTGAGCTACTGAGTATAGAGCAAGTGCGTGTTCCATTTAGTTACTGAAAACGAAGTTCTGCTAAACACTTGCTTCCCTTGGTGTCCATAGGGGAAGTCACTTGGCTTTCTTCTTGCTCCTGACTTCTAGTGCACCAAAGGTTTTTCATGGCTGCTCGCTTCTCTCCTCCAACTGGCTTCCAGCCATCATTTAGAAACAAGATGTGGAATCAGGATTTTCTTGTAATGGTGTAAGTCCAAAATATTATCAGACTGAAAGTTCTAGCTGTTTTTCACCTCTTTTGCTTCACATCCAGTCGGAGTCCTTTCTTCATGGTGATTGTCTCCTCCATTTTAGAGAGCCTTTGAAAAGGAAACAGATCCTTTAAGCCAGACCTAAATATTTTTAAACCAACAAACAAATCAGCTTTTGTTTTAGTAAATCAAATTATGAAGGTTCTTTATATAATTCACCTTGAGACTCATCGAACAAAATTTTATTGAGTACCCACCACATTGTATTATCTTTGTCCTCTCTCCGTAAAGGACAAAAAAAGGAAATATGTGCAATTGAGCCACAGAAGTCCAGTAGCTTCAGAGGCAATGGCAGCTAGAGAAGCTTCCCGATGAATTCCTGCTTCTTCCTCATTTCTCTGCTTCCCTAATTCACCATTCAAGAGCTCCTGTGATGGTTCACCTGTGCCTAAGTATAGCACACACATACATACACATACTGTGTATGTATGTGTGTATGTTTGTATGTACACATGCACCCAGTACCTGAAATACATTCCTTTGGGATGTGTTCACCTCTCCAAAGAGTTTGTTTTTTAAATGGAGACACTCATATTTGTGTGCCTGTGTGCATGGGCACACACACAGGGATCAACAAACTTGAAATAAAGGTATAGACCGTTAAAATTTGTGGCTTTGTAGGCCATATGGTCTCTGTTTCAACAACTGAACTCTGCTGTTGGAGCATGAAAGCAGCTGTAGACATAAAACTGAATGGGCATGCCTGCATTACAATAAAACTTTATTTGTGGGCACTAGAATTTGAATGTCATGTAATTTTGGCATGTCCCCAAACATCATTCTTCTTTTGATTTTATTCAACCTTAAATATGTGAAAACCACTCTTCGCTAATAGGCAGGTAGTGGACCCAAATCAATCCACAGTCCAGGGTTTGCCAACCCCTGGTGCAACATGTGCAATCAATAACACAGGGAGTATCCTTCGATTTGCTGCAGTCTGAGCCATGGGAATAGCTCAGCTCTCTTCATGTGAGCGCTGTTCTGAATAAAGAAAATAGTGGTATGAGGGGAGGGAATAATGCAGGTGGCAAGATGTCTGAGATCAATGAATGTAAACTAATCCACAGTTTAGCCCAGAGTTTCTCAAGCTTGACTGCATATTGTAATCACGGGGTTCGGAGGTGGGAGTGTGTGCATTAAAACATGGTGATGCCTAGATCCCATGCCCAGAGAGTCTGATGTGATTAGTCTCGGGTGTGGCCTGAGCATGGGGATTTTTAAAAGCTCTCCCCATGTTTCTGATGTGCATCCAAGGGTGAGGGCCACCTATGTCCCATCAGATTGTTGACAAAGACATAGCACTTTGGGATCACCAAAGACTGTAAGGTTGAGCTATGTTCAACCTTTTTTCCTTTCCTTTCTCATGTTTAACAGTTCTTTCCCATTTACAGGCTCACCTCACTTTCTGCCTACAACCTCCCTTGCCTGTCTTTCTTACAAATCTGAAATAACTAAAGCACGTTGGGAAAGCTCATGAACCATAGGAAGAATATCACGCAGTCTCTGTGTCATGCTATGCACTAGCCTCATTGTCCCAGGGACTGTTAATGTCTGGCAGGGTAATGCTGCCTTTTGGCTAATCTTCCTTAAGGGAGCACTCGTTTAACCATGCAGGCACAGGCCCAACATTGTCAGCCCACTCTGGGAAGGTTGGATGCTGGAAAATTCTTTCTAGGCTACAACTCCTGGGAAACGGTTATGTAAACCAGAAAGGCAACTCATTAAATTATAACCTGAATCCTCTATCTTTGGGTCCTTTTCTAGAAATGGATATATCTAGGAAGCCATTATCAAGGTTTTAGACCAGTATGACATTAGAGATAACAAAATGGAGGGCTTTTGAAGTATATTTCATAAGCTAAAGTAAATGAGACTCTTTCCTACTCTAGGAAATGTGTCTTTTAATTAACCCAGAATATCAAAGCTCCCAGACAATGTCACACCCCACAATTTGGGCCCTATTAGAACAAGATAAATGTATCTCTTTCTTGCCAGTTTCCCCTTAAACAAATTTTACCTTGAAGTTTTATTAGCACTGATTTCTGATATTTCTGATTTAAATGTCAATAACAGGGTATCTGTATCAAAAATAGCTTTCTTCATTGAACTTTAAACTCCTCTAACTTAGACTTGATGAAACTTTTATCCTCTTCCTATTTAAGTGGCGAAGATGCATATATTTTATGTCATATTTTACATAGCATCTAAAAGAGTTTCTGTCCAAATATTTATGACATTCTGCCTCATTAGACTAAATCTTTTTTTTTTTGAGGGCAGTGTCACTGGCCCTCATATGTGGGACCTGAACCAGGGCCGCTGGCGTCCTAAGCCAGCGCTTAACCACCACGACACTCAGCCAGGCCAAGACTAAATCTTTTTAAATCTAATTACCTGAAATAGTCAACTGAGAAGAAAATAATTTTGAGAAGCTCAGAGTAAATGTCAGGAACAAATGTGAAAGCACACGTCATTTTTGAGATAATGCTTCTGACAAGAATAGTTTCCAGAAGCTGACTTACAATGACAAGAATTTCTTTCCTTATTTCAGGATCGCCTCTTGAATGTCATCACCACAATTAATCAACTTCTGCTGGAACTTGTACATACATAGGTCTTTGGGTGCTAGTAAAGCTAATCCATGATGGGACTTTCTCAGAACCACCTGGGTCAGGGAGAACCTTCAACACAGACACAAGCAGAACTATCTACATGAGCCACTTTGAATCATAAATTTTTGGCTCATTTCTGCAAGATTCACTCCTAGCCTTTTATCCTCCCTCCTCCCCCTTCTCCTCCCCCACTCCCCACCCCCCACCAAGCCGTTGTTCTCAGTGTAGTTGTGGAGGACTTCGCTTCACTGGCCCATGTTAGTATTGTGATCATTGCACTCTTCCCGGCTGAGGCAGTTGGTCACTGGCCGTTGGACGGCAACTCACGGCGGCTCACGGCAGCTCTTGCTGGCTGCTGGCCACTCGGTAGCTCACCGCTGCCCACTGCAGCCCCACTGCAGCCTATGCCATCGCACTCGCCGGTGACTCACAGCAGCCCAGCTCCAGGTCGAGCCATTGTGCACAATCTTGCTGTAGAGGGCGCAGTTTACTGGCCCAGCTTACTGGTGTATGTGGGAATTGAACCGGCAGCCCTGTTTCTCAGAGCTTGTGCTCTAACCAACTGAGTTGTCTGGATGCCCTAGCCTTTCTTTTTTTAAAGGAGATTTTACCTAAAACACTAGGGAGAGAGATTTTTGAGGTAATATTGTTCTGAGAGTAGAGAACCTGTCTGTGGTCATAACACAGCATTACTGTGTAGGTCTCTTAGCCCCTTCTAAATGGGACTTCCGAGATGAGCAGAATCACTTGGGAAGGTATGAATATGGTTAACTTTTATCAGATGTAGAAATGTAGTACCTGAGGTAAGAGGGCTCAGGAAAATCACCAAAGAACTTAGAATTTATTTAATCTATTTAATCACAAAATTTTATTCTCTTGTCAGAATCAAAAGCCACAGTCATAGCCTGTGCAGAATCCACAGTACTATAATTTATTCACAGTGCTGCAATCTCTAGAAAGACGAAGCCAGTATCAAAGGAATGCCACCAGAGACTTTTCATAGTTCTCTTAATCAAATTACAAAGAACTAACCCCCAGCTCCCTGATCCTTTGATTATCTTCTTTTTTTTTCTTGAGGGCAATGTCACTGTCCCTTATATGTGGGACCTGAACCGGGGCCGCTGGCTTCCCAAGCCAGTGCTTAACCACCACGCCACTCAGCTGGCCCTTGATTGTCATCTTGATAGCTCAATTTATCAACATAGAACCAGCCTGACTGTAACAATTTGATCTTGGTGAGATGATGAGTAAGCAGTATGAGAAATTAGAATGAGTACAGGCTTTGGGTAGGCAGACAATTTTCAGTTTTTACCCTGAATTTGTCATGTTCTCATTCTGAGACTGTGTGGCAGTGGTGGTGGTGGTGGTGTGTGTACACACATACATGCATGTATGGAGTAATTGTTTAACCTCTCCAGGATTCTGTTTCTTCATCTTTAAAATAGGAATGTTAGTACCTTTTTTTTGTTAACAGGGATGTTGGTGAATGGAAAGTGTCTAACATCTAGAAAAAACTCAGTAAATGCAGTTGCTTTTTGCGTAATTATTAATGGTGGCAGCGGCTGGTAGTGTCAGTCAACATATTTGATTTTGGTGGCTTCTCTGGTGCATAACCTTGAAAAACTTACGAACTGTAGTTGACAGCTCCAATGGCTACTGTCAGTTCTTCTGCCAGATTTATCTTCTGGTAATGACACATGCACAATCAGATGTTCTTTTTAAAAAATATCCTTTATTACTTAAGTCTTTCCTCTGATTGGTTCAAGCCTAAGCCCTAATCACTATCACCAGTTTGCTTTAACAGATATTTATTATTATAGGTGCACATATAACTTATTAAAATAGTACCTGAAAGAATGAAATTCATAAGGGTTTATATTTTACCTTAGCATATTCTGATGGTAAAAAATAAAATAAGAACAACTTCTCTTCAACGCTAATTTCTCAAAGCTTATATTTACTTATGGAGTTCCATTTAATGAGAAAATTTGTGATCTCCTCAAGGGCAGGAACTGTTTTTTCCTTAATCATTATTGAATGGAATTGAATCAGTTTCAGCAAACATAAAAGTGAGTCAGTCCCATTTACCAAATGTCATTATTTTCATACCACATAAATGCACACCATGAGTCAGTCACTAAAACAACGCAGAAATAAAATAGATTTTTTAATCTTTGATTGAATATGTACTGAGTGCCTCATTTATACCAAGATGTTATGAAGGTACTGGAGATATTGTGGTAAATACATAATGAACTCTGTCTCCAAGGAGCTCACAGTTGAAAGAGGCACCCAGGCCCACATATGTGGATTAGTTAGGGAGTCGCACAAGACATTGTGTACTCAAGTGCTACATAGTTTGGCAAAGACTGTATGTGAATAAGAATTGAGTAGAGCAGAAGGTGACAAGGCCTGTGATTGACAGGAAAGTTCTAATGGGGGAGGCTGGAGTCCATGTGATCCTTGAAGGATGGGGAAGATTTGCGTGAACAGAGGGCGACAAATAGGGCGTATCAGGTGGGGTGAATGAACATGAGCAAAAGCCTTAGAGGTGGAAGCATGAGCACAAGCATGGTAAGCTGAGAGGATAGTAAGGCATCTGGACGTGGCTGGGAGAGTGCTGGCAAGCTGTGGGAAATATAGTTGGAAAGGTAGTGAAACTCAATGAAAATGACCCTGGAGTCAGACAAATGGGGTTGAACCTAGTGAGCCCCTGATGGCCTTTGAGGAGGAGAGGGACATGATAGTTGATGACCAGCTCCAATGTGGCTCTGCTGTACTTCATATGGTTCACATGTCGTTATCATTTTCTTTCAAGCTTTTCCTTGACTGCATCTTTGGTTGTTGCCCTGTTTCCATGTTAATTCAGAATATTCTTTCACATTTAGGGGAAGCACTGGTTCATCAGATCTTAATGACCAGGAAGCTGGTCCTGGGACTCTGAAGAGCAGCCAGAGCAACAATATGACCCCAGTCACTCAGAGGTCACCGGCCCCAAGCACACGTAGCGTGAACTCAGTCAGCAGTAGAGTAAGTACAAAGGTGTGAAGAGACACCCAGTGTCTGGGACTTGACCTCACCACCAATGGCATGACTGGGTTTCAACTGTCTTTGTCTCTGCGAATGTTGTTTACACTGCTTAATGATAGAAACCTCTTTATCATGACCAAAACTATTGCGTCCTTAGCTCCTGGCAGGAAACCTAAAGTGAGAAGGAAAAGGAATGAGCAGGTTAAAGGTGGCATTTGTATGATGGGGATTTAAATGGCTATATGGTATAAAAGAAATATAACTAATTTTTAGAAGTCTTTGGTTTCCATCTTCCATATTACTTCTAAAGATGTTGACTGCACTAAAATTTTTCCAAACTGATTTAAATCAGGAAAAGTAGAATCTTGAAATCTTTTTATAGTTTTCTAAACGTCTGTTGGATAAGGGGTTGATACATAACGAAGACTTAAATTGCATAATATATGTGTGTATATAATATTTAACACATATAATACAGAGGAAGTCCAAAAATGTATACACATATTAAGAAAGGAAAAAACTATACTAAAATTGTAGTACTCAATATATACCGATAACAAAATAATGAATACAAGTCATGTGTATACATTTTTTTTGGCACCCCTGGTATATAATATGGAAGCTGTTCTTTTGAATGAATGAGCATCTACAACGTTGTTTTGTTGTTTTTTTTAAGAGGGCAGTGTCACTGGCCCTCATATACGGGATCTGAACCAGGGCCACTGGCTTCCCAAGCCAGCTCCCAACCAATGCGCCACTCGGCCGGCCCTACAACGTTGTTTTGATTAAGCAGGAAACAATATATATAGCTGACATCTGTATTTCAGAAATCTTTATATACAAACTACAATTTTTGAGTCATCCAGTATTTGATGAGGGCCTACTATGTGCCAGGCCCTAGTCAAGCAAAGACTTGAAGGAAATGAAAGAAGTAGCCATGCAGGAGACTGTCCCCAGGTAGGAACAGCACTGATATTCAGCAAGTACATTATAGGAAGCTGTTCCAATTACTTATGACTGGCCTCCATCTTGAATAGTCAATGGCCTTGCTCAACAGTCTGCAATATCTTTAATACCCCTGGAGGAATAGCCAGCGTAAAGACCTGAGGTGTGTTCAAGGAAGAGCAAGAGAGCCAGCATGGCTGTTGTGAGTACATGAAGGAAGGAAGGAGTATTAGGAATTACGAATGAGTCTAGAGAGGTAATAGGGCCAGATGGGGCCTTGTAGATCACTATATGGGACTTTGGCATTTACTTCCAATAAGACAGAGGTAGTTGGAGGTTTTGAGCAGAGGAATGGCATGATCTGGCTTCTGTTTATGCAGGATCTGGGACCTGTGTTAAGAAGCAGCTATAGGGCCAGCTGAGTGGTGTGTTGGTTAGGACCTGGCTTGGGACAGCAGCTCTGCGCAGCGGCGCCCTGGTTCAGATCCCACATATGAAGCCCAGTGACACTGCTAAGGTGGTGAACAACAGTTCCACCTGGAGTTGGGCTGCTGTGAGTCGCCAGGGATGATGTGGGCTGCAGAACTCTGCTGCAGTGAGCTGCCATAGGTTACAGTGAGTGGCCAGCAGCCAGCGTGAGCGGCCAGCAGCCAGCGTGAGCTGCCAAGAGCCGCTGTGAGTGGTCATCCAGAGGCCGGCGACCGATCTGCCTCACCAGAGAAGAGCACAATGATGATACCAACATGGGCCAGTGAAGCAACGTCCTCCACAACTAGACTGAAGAACAAAAGGACAGCAACTTGTCTGTTCCCCTTCCCCGATTCCCCAATGCTGTTCCCCTCCCCCAATTCCCCAATAAAATCTTTGAAAAAGAAGAAGCTATAGGGGAATAAAAGTAGAAGCCTGCATTACTGCAGGCCGGAGACTGGCGATAGAAGTGAAGGTTTTGAACAATCCTATTCTACAGATTTTGTTTTAAGGAAGAGCCAGAAGGCATTCAGACAGATTGAATTATAATAATAGATATATTTAAATACTTACAGTAAATTGTACTTGCTGATAAGATAAAAGGCATCTGTAAAATTTCATAAATATTTATATTCAGCTCAGTATGCCTGGAGCTTTGCAGTTTTCAAATACCATACATTTAATTGTATTAGTTTGTTTAGTTATTTTCTTTTTAAGTTAAATGTATTGGGGTGGCAATGGTTAGTAAAATTACATAGGTTTCAAGTGTAAAATTCTATAATACATCATCTATTATATATCTCACATTGTGTGTTCACCACCCAGAGTCAGTTCTCCTTCTGTCACAATGTATTTGATCCCCTTTACCCTCTTCCACTCTCCTGCCCTCCCCCCTTTACTCTCCGGTAACCACTAAACTGTTGTCTGTGTTTATGAGTTTTTGTTTCTTTGTTTGTCTTGTTCCTTTGTTGCTTTCAGTTTTGTATCCCACATATCAGTGAAGTCATATGGTTCTTGACTTTTTCTGTCTGACTCATTTCATTTAGCATAATCTCAAGATCCATCCATGTTGTCACAAATGGCAATATTTCATCTTTTCTTATGGCAGAGTAGTATTCCATTGTGTATGTATATATACCACATCTTCTTTGTCCAGTCATCTATTAAAGGACACTTTGGCTGTTTCCATGTCTTGGCCATTGCAAATAATGCTGCAATGAACCTTGGAATACATGTATCATTACAGATAAATGTTTTCAGATTTTGGGGGTAGATACCCAGAAGAGGAATTGCTGGGTCATATGGTAATTCTAGTCTTAATTTTTTGAGGAACCTCCATAGAGGCTGTACCAGTTTACATTCCCATAGACAGTGTATGAGAGTTCCTTTTTCTCCACAGCCTCTCCAACACTTATTATTATTTATTTTATTGATGATAGCCATTCCAACAGGTGTGAGGTGATATCTCATTGTGTTTTTGATTTGCATTTCCCTAATAACAGGTAAAATTTAGCATTTTTTAAAGAGTTTATTGGGGAATTGGGGGAGGGTAACAGCATTGGGCAATCAGGGAAGGGAACAGAGAAGTTGCTGTCCTTTGGTTCTTCAGTCTAGTCGGGGAGGACGTTGTTTCACTGGCCCATGTTGGTATTATCATTGCGCTCTTCTCGGGTGAGGCAGTCATTCACCAGCCATTGAACGGCCACTCACAGTGGTTCACAGCAGCTCACGAAAGCACACGCCAGCTGCTGGCCAGCCCCACTGCAACCTACACCATCGCTGGCGACTCAAGGCAGCCCAGTTCCAGGTCAAGCTGTTGTTCACCATCTTAGCTGTAGAGGGTGCAGTGTCACTGGCCCTCTATGTGGGATCCTGTTGTACCCAGCAAATAAATACAAACTGAACAGTTGTTTTGGAGTCTTTATTTATGGCCGGTAACTGTGAGTGGGCTCATGTCCTGAACAAACTCACAGCCCCGAACAAGCAGGGCGAAGAGCTTATAAAGGTAAAAACTGCAAGCTGCTTTTCTTACAGTTTGTAAATGGTTTCTATAGATTTCAGACAGTTTTTTATAAGCAAAAGCACTTTACAGAAGCTGAAGGCTGGCATTAATTATCAGGTGTCAGATCAGTGAGCCAGTCAACCGCAGGCCATATCCTGAGTTATCTAAGTAAGTCAGCTAAAAAGGGGTTTCTCTATATACAGAGACTCAGAGAAAGTGGGGGCTAGAGGCTAGAAAGGGGGTCCTGTCAACTCAGTTATTTCAATCCGAACTGGTGCCCTGATGCTCAGAGCTGGTGTCCTAAGCCAACTCTTAACCAATGTACTACTTGGCAGGCCCCATCTTTCCATTTTTTAATTGGATTGTTTGTCTTTTTGTTGTTGAGTTGTATGAGTTCCTTTTATATTTTGGATATTAGCCCCTAATCAGAGGTATTGTTTGCAAATATCTTCTCCCATTTGATTGGTTGCCTCTTTGTTTTGTTGATGGTTTCTTCTGCTGTGCAGAAGCTTTTTAGTTTGATCTTGTCCCATTCATTTATTTTAGCTTTTACTTCCCTTGCCTTTGAAGTCAAATTCATCAAATCCTTTTGAACCCAAGGTCCATAAGTTTAGTACTTATGCTTTCTTCTATGCAGTTTATTGTTTCAGGTCTTATGTTTAGGTCTTTGATCCATGTTGAGTTAATTTTGGTATATGGTGACAAATAGCAGTTTAGTTTCATTGTTTTACATTTTTCCAAGCTTTCCAATTTTCCCAGCACCATTTATTGAAGAGACTTTCTTTTCTCCATTGTATGTTTTTGACTCCTCCTAAATACCATTTTTCAAGGGGGAAAAAAGTCAAGCTTGTCATATGCTAATAGCCTCAAAACTAACAGCCTCTACATGAATATTTCTTTATTAAACAACA
Organism: Aselliscus stoliczkanus; assembly: GCA_033961575.1. Taxonomy (NCBI): domain Eukaryota; kingdom Metazoa; phylum Chordata; class Mammalia; order Chiroptera; family Hipposideridae; genus Aselliscus; species Aselliscus stoliczkanus. The sequence goes on from CM066737.1 coordinate 108,595,376, forward strand.
CATAGATTTCCCCAATAGAAATTCCCTGCAATTGAGTTCAGTATATGTACATATACAGGCAGTTCCCTGTGCTGTTCTTTCTCGTGCATTCTAACTGATCTAGCTAATCCTAAGGGAAAAAGAGAGACAAAAGGAAATATTTTCTGTTGAATAAACATAAGACAGCACAGTACTTTCAGAAGCACATTTTCTCCTTCATGAAGGGAAGAAGTATATAAAGTGAGATGATGATTAAAGTAACAATTTCTCAAATTCTCTCTTTTCTCAGCATCTCTTTGTTTCAATGTTTTCTGCTTTAGCTTGCAAGAAGTAGATTTTTATAATGGAAAACTCTTAGAACATGAAAATCTCTAACCTGTCCTCTGCTGTGATGTAACTTGTCGATTTTAGGTTTCACATCCTGAATCTCCAGGGTATGTGTTATATGTTAATGACTATGCAATATTAATTGGTCCATTAATGCTCAGCATTACTGATACTCCCAGGGTGCCAATTGGAAAATTTGTTGTCATCATAATTGCCACTCAGGAAGTTGGTCTTCCTACATTGGAGGACTCCATGTGTGAACAACATTTTGAAGAAATGTTGACAATTGACCTAAAGTAATTTATCTCTTTGACTTTTGTCACAGTCTTTTGATAAACCTTAGTAGTCTGGTGCAATTATTTGGGAACTATATTCTTCCTGCTATAAGGAGTAAGTGTTAGGAAATAATCAAAGACCAAAAGCAGTTTATATTGGATCTGCATTGATTAGCATGCTAAGCCAGTGAGAGCCATATCTCTGGAATGAGTTCATCAAAGTTTCCCTCAGTGTCTAAGGTATGGACTAAATCTCGAGCAACAAGGAGGGAACTCCTTTCTGTAGGACTTTGAAAGGCATATTTTGATTGTGGAATGGGGAATTGAAAGTCTTTTAGGTTTGATCATGATCACACTGTGGTGTCATTTGTGTGGACATTGAAACTCAGCCCAATTCTCAAAAGTTTCAAAATTAGTTTTTTTTAATATGCTCAAGCAATTTTGGAGTGGTACAGTAGTCAAGCCCCTATGAGCCCAGGCAAAGTTAGGACAAAGTTGTCCTTTATTGTATGTTACAATGAAAGCATGTCTCAGCCAGCAGCACCAGTTCGGGTCCCACATATGAGGGCCAGTGACACTGCCCTCAAAAAAAAAAGAAAAGAAAGCATGTCTCAGACTGATTTCTGCTACATGCATAAGAATATATTAGCAAGCAGGCACCCAGAAAATCACTAGTCATGTAAACTGGGGAAGTCCCCATTCTTTATCCTTTTATGAACTTTCATAAGCACCTTGCATGAAAACTTTATTCCAACTATGTTCTGATCACCCAGCCTGCTAAATGGAAAAGGCTGTCCTTTAAATAGGGGTGGAGGAGGTAGGGTGAGTAAGGACAGAGGGTGTTAAGAGTGGGGACAAACATAGGACCAGAGTTCTAAGCCTGAGTACTACTCCGAGGATATAAACTTGCCAGGTTCTTATACATAGTTCATGTAAGATTAGATGTACCTGTATCATCTTTCTTGCTAACTATATATTAGAACATTCACTAATTTGTGAATGAAAAAATATTTCAGATGCCTTTTGTGCTACTTAACAAAACTCTTGGTAAAGGTTTTAGAGAGTAATTCTTCACAGTAAGTTTTAGAGAAGATGTACTTCTGGTGAGGAACCTCCAAATATCAACTAGTTCCTCCTAAAGAGTGTACTCATAAACATGGTTATACTGAAGTATATTTCTATGGAAGGATTTTAAAGTAAATCACTGTCAGTATAATTTTTTTTTTCATTTTTACTTTGTGAGAAGGAACATGGTTTTGAAAATTCCGTGGATTTGTCTGCCTTTGAAAGTACCTCAGAGGACTTCACAAGGAGTCATTGCAGAAATACTTCTGGCACACCTTCCATAGCAGTATCTGGGGCCTCCTTCTCCTCAGGTGGGTATTTACAGCACAACTACTCTGTTGTATAAAAGTCTAAATCAGGTGGAACTACACTCTTGTGTGACATTACATGGATGTTTCATGCCCTAGATAAAAAAAAACCCATTCTTTAACCCATGATGGTAGGCCCACTCCATAGGAGCTGCTTAACGGTGGTCCCAGGTGGTGTCTTCAGCCTCCAGCATGCATGCAAAATCCATGTATTCAGTGTATACTCTTGCCAGGCATCACTGCCAAGTTTCAGAGCAATATGAAATGTCAGTATAGGAGTGTAAGAAATATAATTGGCTCATTTCATATGGAAGATAAGGACACTTGCCCAGAGTTCAAAGAAATGGTACCTCAATTGATATGGTGGTCAGAAATGCCCTCTATCTGGACAGATGAATCATTTCATGAATTAAGTAAAGAATTATTTGCAAGCAGCATTAAGGTGTTAATAATAACCCCTTTCATTTGTATGGTACATTCAAAATATCATTTCACGTCATCACCACAACAACCCTCTGAAGCGGGCATTATTTATGTTGCAATTGTATTACGTATGAATAAGGACACTCTTTAGACATATTTGTCATAATGATGAAGTTTATATCCCATGTGTGGAATTAAAATCATGACAAAATCCCCAACATAAAAAAGTTACTTGTTACCTAATGATGATATTTGCATAAAGCGCAATGCTGGGTTCTGTGCCCTGAGTTGGGGAGTCTCTCCTAGCCAGGTAGCTCCAAAAGAGTTTTCTAACTGTGTGTGGTTATCATTGCATTTTGTTCAGGACTAGAAAATTGGTTCACCCGTGAAATGCAAAATTTTAAACTACCTAGAAGCCAACCTCTTAGAGTGTATTTCTACTGCTTATACAGAACAGCTCCTGTTTATTGAAAACTCTGTGTCAGGCACTATGCGAAGCACTTCTGCATCATTTCATTTTCAATTTCAAACTTAAGTACTTGATTGCTCTCTTAAATCTTTCTCATTTATAAGCAACTATATTCATCTCAGCAGGGCTTTGTCATAGAATTTCTCAGTGGAAATAAACTGCCTGTGTCTTGGGAAGCTGTCCACAGCATTACTGACTAGTGCATTGTTCTTTAACTTATATTTTCTAAAGCAAGATGTTCTTCTAATGAAAGAATGTTCTGGTGCCTAAAGAAATGGAACTTCCTCCTAATTTACCTTTAGCTACTCACTTTTGTGTGAATTCTCTAAATTTTTAAATCAAGAATAGTTATTTTAGGGGCCGGCCGAGTGGCGCATTGGTTAATAGCTGGCTTGGGATGCCAGTGGCCCCAGTTTGGATCCCACATATGAAGGCCAGTGACACTGCCCTCTACAGCTAAGATGGTGAACAACACCTGGAGCTGGGCTGTACAAGTCCCCGGGGATGGCATAGCTGCAGCCCCTGCTGCAGTGAGCTGCCATAGGCTACAGTGAGTGGCTGGCAGCCAGCGTGAGCAGCAGTAGCCAGCAGCGGGTGTGAGCTTCCAAGAGTCGCCATAAGCGGCAGTCCAGAAGCCGGCGACCGATCTGCCTCACCTGGGAAGAGTGCAATGATAATACCAACATGGGCCAGTGAAGCAACGTCCTCCACAACTAGACTGAAGAACAAAAGGACAGCAACTTTTCTGTTCCCCTTTCCCTATTCCCCAACGTTGTTCCTCTCCCCCAATTCCCCAATAAAATCTTTTTTTTAAAAAGAAAGAAAAAAGCATAATTACTGTTATATTTTTTTCTAAGCTTAAGAGCTCATTCTATGAGTTTTTCAATGTCTGAGCAAAACAGAAGACTTAAACAGCTTAAAAATTAACATTTTATAGCAGAGCCCTTAATCTTCTATGATCAAAGAAGAAATGAAACGTCAGTGTGGGTAATTCAGTCCAAGGAAATTTCAAAATACTATTAAAAAAATGGAAGTATGTTAGCATAAACAGTATTAAGTTATTGACTCTGACTGTTGTTTTCATGACAGTATTTATGCCCCATGCCTGGAAAGAATTGGAATAGGGATGAAACATTGCAGTGAAAAATGAAACCTTCTAACAAAATAAGCTGATTCATATCTTTCCGTTTCTCTTCCTTCCTCCAGACAGGAGTCAATCTGAGTTAGATTTGAGTGGATCATTTGCAGAAGACTTAGAAGATACAGTAAATGTAAGAAGCAAATCTGTCCCTGGAGTTTTAGACAAAGATTTGGTAAGTTGGATGTGGAAGAGAGTCTAATGATCATGAGGAAAGGGCACGATCTTGTTCCAAACCTGTTCACTTTTAGGTGAGGGTGAGTTGAGACTAGAGTGAGGATATAGGATGATCTCTTTCTATGAGTCTTCACAACCAACATGTAAGAACAACTAAGGAGTGATTTAGAAAATGTAAAAGGTAATCATGTTAATGAGGGAAGATTACTCCTAAGAAAACACCTATTGGGAATTTCAATTCCTGGCTAAAAGCACATCGCTTCATATAAACCTGGAAAATGAGGGATCTCAGCATTTCCTAAACCAAATATTACTAGACTTATATATATATATGTATATGGTTGTCGGAAAAATCATGATGTATTTTTCTATGTTTTTCATTACAAAAATGCATCATGACTTTTCCGACAACCATATATATATAATTTTTTAAAAAATTGTATTGGGTAACAGCCATGGTCATTGGTTACACATTGCTTTCATGCTACAATGGCATAGTTGACTCTTTTAAAGAGGGCACAGCTCACAGTGGCCCATGCAGGGATCGAATCGGCAACCTTGGTGTTATCAGCACCATGCTCTAACCAACTGAGCTAACTGGTCACCCCCTTGACTATATATTTTATATGAACTTTTCTACATCTCAAGTTATGCCCAATAACTACCTTCTTAATTGAGACAAAATTATGTGAAAATTAATATTTAAGGGAACTCATTTATAAAATGAGAAAGTGGAATTAGATTATTTTAAGGTTCCTTCCAGTTCTACTATTCTGATATTTTGATTTCTGTAATTGCTCTAATGCAATTTCAATTCTTTGGAAGAAGGATATAAAACAAATGTTAAATGACATTAATATAATATTTCCAAAGCAAACCAGGAAAGAGTTTGAAAACTCAATGTTACTTACTGTAGTATAAAATAACTGGGAAAGTATTTTAAAATCCACCACAAAGGCGGGGCGGGCAATAAAATCAAATGGTTTCAATGGTGACTTTTGTTCAACCTTTAAAGTACTGCTAATGCCAATGTTACAAAACCTATTCCTGATCTTTGAAAACTCTGAAAATCTTCAGATTCATAGTTTGAAGCTATTATAACCTTAATAGTCAAACTTGATTTTAAAAGCAATTTAAAAACTACTAATTTAAAACTAATAAAGACTATTAAAATGTGATTTTAAAAATAGTAAATGTCGGGCCGGCCAAGTGGTGCGGTGGTTAAGCACTGGCTTGGAAAGCCAGCGGCCCCGGTTCAGGTCCCACATATGAGGGCCAGTGACACTGCCCTCAAAAAAAAAAAAAGTAAATGTCATAAAACCCCATGGTGTATATCCTTTTAAATGTTGAAATGATAAAGCCATTTCCATTAAAATCAAGAACAAAACAGATTCCCACTATTAGTATATTAATCAACATTGTTTTGAGGGTTCTGGCAATTGCAATCTGAAAAGAAAATGAAATGATCTTTATTAATGTTCGACAAGGTAGGAAACTGTATATTTTTCTAATATGCTTGAATAACAGAAAAATCTTATGGGATTTTAGTAAGAAAAGCTTGGAATTAGCAAGAGAATTTGGGAAAACAAGCAACTCAGCTAATCTGAGTTTATGGACCTGTTTGGGCAAGCAATAGACCCACAAAGTAACCAGAAATATATCAGGAAATCTGATCAGTGAGACAGCCGTACAGGACCTTGACAAGCTCTCCAGACATTCTTGTGGGAAGCAGTGAGGAGAGTGAAGACTGGAGTGAGCCCAAACTATTGAGTCATCCCTGGCTGGCTATGAGCCTGAGCACATGTACAAATAAGACATGAGAAGGCTCAGTAGGAAGTAAGAGCCAGAGGAGACTTGAAAAACTGCCAGATTTTGAATGCGCTCTAAAAACAACACAGATTTCACTAATGAAAGAGGGGTCAGGGCTCCCTGGATTGAGGTGTTTGAACAACCTCTAAACAATTACTAACTGATCACTAAACTATGCACATATAGGGGTGATCTCTATGAAGTTGAGCTTAAAAAATAAAAACAAGAATTAAAAAAAAAATGAGCAGGGACATGAGCAGCCACAAATAGGGCCGGAAAGAAATTTCATAGGTTGGTCCAGCCAAGTTACTAAATAAAGAAAAAAAAACAAAACAAGGAACAACAAGTAACCTGCAGTGGTAAAAATAATCAGAATCCAGAGCTACAACAATATACAAACCTTTAGCAAACCATAATTTCTCAGCCTCAGCATTATTGACATTTTTGGCTAGATAATTCAGTGTTGTAGGGGCCTGTTCTGTGTACTGTAGGATGTATGGAAAGATCTCTGGTTTTTACCCAGTAGCACTCCTCAAGTTGTGACAACCAAAAATATTTCCAGATATTACCAAATGTACCCTTAGGGAAAAAAAATCACCCCTAGATGAAAAGCACTATGTTAGAGTAGCCAAAAAAAAGTGTGAGAGGACACAAATTACCAAAATCAGGAAAGAAAGAGGGAGCATCACTACCAACATAACAAATTTAAATGATTCTGATGTAATACCAGGAACAACTGTACGCTAACTGCGTTGGCAATTTATATGAAATAGACAAATTCCGAGGAAGACACAAATTTCTAAAATTGATTCAAAAATAGAAATTCTGTGTAGATCTAGAATAAATTAAAAGTACAGAATCAGTAATTAAAAATCTTCCCCAAAGAAAAGTCCAGGTATAGATGGTTTCACTGATGAAGTCCATAAAGTATTTGAAAAAGAAATATTAATTCTTCACAAAGGAAATACTTCCCCACTCATTTTATGAGGCCAGTATTACACTGATACCAAAGTTAGACAAGGACATTGCAAGAAAAGAAGACCAGAGACTAATACCCATCATGAATATACATGGAAAAACCTTAATAAAATATTAGACAACCAAGTCCAGTAACAAAAAAGGATTGTACACCATAGCCAAGTTGGAGATATCCTATGGATACAACGTCGATTTAGCATTCAAAAATAAATTAATATACTACATCATATCAGTAGAATAAAAGAATAACCACATCATCTCAGTAGACGCAGAAAAAGCATTAGACGGGCCGGCCGAATGGCTCAGTTGGTTAAGAGCTCGCTCAAGAGTGCAAGCTGAGGGCCGGCCGAGTGGCGCATTGGTTAAGCGCTGGTTTTGGGATGCCAGCGGCCCCGGTTCGGATCCCACATGAGGGCCAGTGACACTGCCCTCTACAGCTAACAACAGCTCCACCTGGAGCTGGGCTGTGCGAGCCCCGGTGATGGTGTGGGCTGCAGCCCCTGCTGCAGTGGGCTGCCATAGGCTGCAGTGAGTGGCCGGCAGCCAGCGTGAGCGGCTGGCAGCCAAGCGTGAGCTGCCAATAGCCGCAGTGAGCGACATCCAGAGGCCAGCGACCCATCTGCCTCATCCGGGAAGAGCGCAATGACGATACCAACAGTGAAGCAACATCCTCCGCAACTAAACTGAAGAACAAGAAGACGGCAACTTGTCTGTTCCCCTTCCCCGATTCCCCAACGCTGTTCCCCTCCACCAATTCCCCAATAAAATCTTTAAAAAAAAAAAAAAAAAAAGAGTGCAAGCTGAGCTCTGAGCAACAGCGGTTCAAGGCCAGCCCGAGCTGAGTTGCCATTGAGCTGCCAACAGGTGGCAGGATGGCTCAGCTAAAAAGAAAATAAGAAAAAGCATTAGACAAAATCTAACATCCATTCATAATAAAAAGAAACCCTCAACAAACTAGGAATAGAGGGAACTTCCTCAGTAGAATAAAGGGCATCTTCAAAATTCCCCCAGCTAATACCATACTTAAAGGCAAAAAGGACCAAATGCTTTCCCCCTAAATGTAGGAACAAGGTAAGGGTTTTCACTTTCACTGTTTCTATCCAATATTATATAGGATTGTCTAGCCAATACAGTAGGAAACAATAAAGAAAAGGAGGGAATGAATGAAGGAAGGGAGAGCGGGAAGAAAAGAAACAGAAAAAAAGGAAAAGAAGGCATCTCATTGGAAAGAAAGCAGTAGTAACTTCTTTACTTGCAGATGACATGGTTCTATATGTGGAAGAACCTAAAGAATCAATAAATATATTACTAGAACTAATAATCAAATTCATCAAGGTTGAAGGATATAAGATCAAATATAAAATACAATTGTAGGGCCAGCCAAGTGGCACAGAGCTGGCTTGGGATGCCAGTGGCACCGGTTTGGATCCCACATGAGGGCCAGTGACACTGCCCTCTAAAAAAAAAAAAATTAAAAAAAGAAAATAAAATACAATTGTATTTCTGTATACTGGCAATGAATAATATGAAAATTAAATGAAGACTATAATTTCATTAACAATAAATAGTATGAAAAAGGAATAAATTCATCCAAAAATACAACAGTCATGTGTATTGGAATTTAGAAAATATTGCTGAGCTAAATTAAAGAAGATCTAAATTTATGGAGATATTCTATGTTCATTGATTAAGAGATTCAAAATTTATAAGAAAAGTTCTCTCTAAATGAATCTATAAAAACAAACCCTAATTGGGCCAGCCGAGTGGCACTGTGGTTAAGAGCTGGTTTGGGAAGCCAGCGGCCCCGGTTCGGATCCCAAGTATGAGGGCCAGTGACACTGCCCTCAAAAAAAAACAAAACCCTAATAAAATATAAGCAGGCTATTTTATAGAAATGGATATGCTAATTCTAAAATTTATGTGGAAATGAAAAGGATCCAGAATAACAAAATCAATTTTAAAGAACAAAGTTGGAAGACTTAATCTAGTAGATTTTGAAACTTCTATACAGCAATAATATTAAGTACAGTGTACTATTGATATAAACATAGGCAATCGAAGGAATATAATAGAGAGTCCAGAAATAACCCTTACATTTATGATCTATTGATTTGGGGCAATGCAATGGGGAAATATATCCTTTCAACAGATCGCAGATCAACAGGAACAATTGGATATCCATAAGCCATAAAAGGGGAGGGGACTTTGATTGTACCATACACCATACACAAAAACTAACTGAAAATGAATTACATACCTAAATGTAAAAACTAAAACTATAAAATTTCTAAAAGAAACCCTAGGGGATTGTGAATAGTGCTACCAAGATATGGAAACAACCAAAATGCCCATCAATAGAGGATTGAATAAAGAAATTGTAGTACATTTGAACAATATAATATTACCCTGCCATAAAAAAGAATGAAATCTTACCATTTGCAACAAAATGGATAGACCTAGAGGGTATTATGCTAAGTGAGATAAGTCAGACTGAAAAAGACAAATACCATATGATCTCACTTCTATGAGGAATCTAAAGAACAGAATAAACAAACAAAACAGAAACAGACTCATAGATACAGAGAACAAACTGACTGTTGCTAGATGCGATGAGTGAGAAAGTGGAAGAGATTAGGAAGTACAAACTGGTAGTTACAAAATAGTCACAGGGAGATAAAATACAGTATGGAGAATATAGTCAATAATATTGTAAGGCCTGGCCAAGTGGCTCAGTTGGTTAAGGGCTCGCTCAAGAGTGTGACCTCTGAGCAACAGGGTCACTGGCCCTGAGCTCAGCCTGAGCTGAGCTGCTGCTGAGCTGCCAACAGGATGGCTCAGCTAAAAAAAAAATGTATAGTGTCAGATGGGCACTAGACTTACCAGGAGGATCACTTCATAAATTCAATAAATGCCTAATCACTACACTATATACCTTAAACATATTGAATGTCAACTATAATTTAAAAAATTGAGTCATGGACTGTAAAGTATAGTATAGGGAATATAGTCAGTGGTATTGTAATAACTATGTATGGTGCCAGATGGGTAGTAGACTTGTTGGAGTTGTCATTTTGTGAGGTGTGTTAATGTCTAATCACTATGTTATTTTATATACCTGAAACTAATAACAATACATACATACATACATACATACATACATAAAAGAAAAACATGTTTAAAATCCTACAAATGTACAAAGTAAAAACAGACTGTTAAGGAATTAGTGGGTTAAAGAAGAAATCATAATGAGCATATAAAAACAACCAGAGCTTCACAAAAATAAAAATACTACAAAAAAAGTAGAGGATGCAGCAAAAGTCTTAGTTGGGGGAAAATTTTATAGCTTTACATATTTACATAACACAAGAAGGGGTGAAAATTATTCACTGTGAATAAACAGAACAATTAACACATTAAACTCAAAGAACGTCAAAATAGAGACATAATTAAGAACAGAAATCAACCACAAAACAGATAAAATGGAGAATAAAAACAAACAGTTCTTTGAAAAAACTAACAAAGTAGACAATCTCTCAAAAGATTGGCAAAGAGCTGGCTGAGTGGCTCGTTGGTAAGGAATTGGCTTGGGATGCCAGCTCTGAGTAGCAGGGCCCCGGTTTGGATCCCAGATATGAGGGCCAGTGACACTGCACTGTCTACAGCTAAGATGGTGAGCAACAGCTCCACCTGAAGCTGGGCTGCTGTGAGTTGCAGGTAATGGCGTAGGCTGCAGTGGGGCTGTCTGGAAGCTGGAGTGCGCTTTCGTGGGCTGCTGTGAGCTGCTGTGAGCAGCTGTCCAATGGCTGGCAACTGATCTGCCTCACCCGGGAAGAGCACAATGATAATACCAACATGGGCCTGTGAAGTGACGTCCTACACAACTAGACTGAAGAACAAAAGGACAGCAACTTGTCTGTTCTCGTCCCCCAATTCCCCAATAAAAAAATCTTTAAAAAAAAAAAAAGATTGGCAAAGACAAAAAGAGAGAGGATAAAAACAAATAATATGAATGAAAAAGGGAGCATAACTATAGATAAAACAGAGTTAAAGAATATATCAACAATTACATGCCAAGAATTGTGAAAACTTAGATTAAATGAATAAATTTCTATAAAAGTGATAATTTTTCAAAAGTGACCCAAGAAAAATTTAAAAACCTGAAATTTCTGGACCTCATTAATAAAACTGAAACAGCAGTTTACAATCTCATAAAAACAAAAGCAGACCCAGACAACTTTACTGGAAAACCCTATGAAACTGTCAAGGAAATTCTAACTACTACATAAAGTATTTTTATTGTGGTAAAATATGCATAACATAAAATTTATCATTTTACCTATTTTTTAATGTGCAGTTTTGTAGCATAAAATATATTTATATTGTTGTACAACCATCACCACCATTCATCTCCACAAATTTTTTATTTTCCCCAACTTAAATTCTGTACCTGTTAAATGCTATCATTTCCCCTCCTTCCAGCCCCTGGCAACCACCATTCTGCTTTCTTTCTGTGAGTTTGATTACTCTAGAAGTTTCATATAAAAGGACTCATACAATATTTTTTCTTACATACAAACTTTTTGGGACAATTGAAAAATGGAATATTTCTAACCCTTTTGCAAGTCTAGTGAAAACCAAAGCATTTTGAAAAAGAAAATGCCAAGACTATTTTATTTCTAAATGTAGATGGAAAAGTCCTAAGCAAAATTATAGCAGATTGAATTCAGTTGTGTGTAAGGATAAAACACCATGACTGTGCTGGTGTCATGGTGTTTTATCCTGACATGGTAAACCACAGGTTTACAATGTTTTTTTAATAAACTTAAAAGAATTTTAGGCTAGCTTTAGATTTATAGAAAAATTGTGACGAGAATTCCCACATACCCCATACCCAGTGCCTCTTATTAACATCTAATATTAGTAAGCTACATTTGTCACAATTAATGAACCAATGTTGATACATTATAATTAAGATTCAGATTTCCTTAGTCTTTAACTAATGACCCTTTTGTGTTCCAGAATTCCATCCAAGATTCTGAATTACATTTAATTGTCATATGTCCTTAGGCTCCTCTTGACTGAGTCTGTTTCTCACTCAGATTTTCCTTGTTTTTTATTACCTTAATAGTTTTGAGGAGTACTGGTCAGGTATTTTGTAGAAATTTCCCTTAATTAAAATTTATCTGATGTTTTTCTCATAATCAGAAATGGGTTATATATTTTGGGGAGGAAGATCACAATGGCAAAGTGCCATTCTCACCACATCATATCCAGAGTACATAGTGTCAACATGGCTGATCACTGTTGATGTTTACTTTGATCACCTGGCTGAACTGGTGTTTCTCCACTGCAAACTCATTTTCCCCTTTTCTATCACAATACTCTTTGGAAGGAAGTCACTGTGTAGCATCCACACTGAAGGAGTTAAGCTCTACCTTCTTGAAGATGGAATATCTACATGAATTATTTAGAATTATTTTACATGGGAGATGTGTCACTTCTCAACCATTTATTTTCCAATCACTTATTTACATCAGTATGTACTCATGGCTATTTATTGTATACTTGGAGTTATAATCCAATATAACTTTATTGGATATATAACAATATAACAATACTACTTTATTTTCTTGCTCAAATTTTTCTAGCTTTGCCCATTGGGAGCTCTTTCAATTGATTCCTGTGTCCCTTTGACATATTCCTATTATTGTGGGTTGAGTTTTTTTTTGTTGGTTTGTTTTTTATTTGTTTTGAGCACTTTCTAATCTCATCAGGTGCTCCAGCTTCTCTTGTGAGCTCATCAATGAGAAAAAGGCAAATAAACCAATATAAAAATAAACACGGCTTGAATAAGTACTTCATGAAACAGCAAATTTAGTTGGCCAATGATCAGGAAAAGGTACTCAACTTAGTAATAAAGGAAATGAAAACTAACATCATGAATATTAAACATCTACTAGATTAGCAAAAATGAAAAATACCTGGCATAACAACTGTTGGGAGGCAAAGATATGGAACAAAGAGAACTCTCATACATTACTGGCTAGACTGGAAATTGGCAGGACTACTTCTGAATGTTTGACATTATCTTTAAAATAATATAGATGAGCTCGTTAAGATGTGCATGCCCTATGACCTGGCAATTCCTCTCACGTGTATATACCCAAGAGAAACTTGTGTTTCTATGCACCAGGGTACATATTCAAGAATATTCATAGCAGCTTTGTTCATAATAGAAAAAAACCTGGAAACAACCCAGATGTTCAGCAACAGAAGAATGGATAAATAACATATGGGATATCATACAATTAAATAATAAATAAAAATGAACAAACTACAACAACGTGCAACAATTTGGATGACACTTAAGACTGTAATATTGAGACAAAAAGGCAAACCACAAAGGATTATATAACAATTCCACTTACATAAAGTTCAAAAAGAGGCAAAGAATATCATATTGTTTAGGGATGTATGCTTAGCTAGTAAAATTATACAGAAAAGCAAGGATGCGATTACCATAAGAGTTAATATATTATTTCAAATGGAGGAGAAAGGGCTTGTGATAAGGACAGGACACAAAGGGGGCTTCTGCTTGATCACTTTCTAGTGTTATTATACTGTATATTTATGTGTTATGTACTTTTCTATTTGCCATATTTTATAATAAAAAGATAAACAAAAGCACAGAATCACATGTATTAAATCTCAATTTAGAAAACTATGGTTAGGGCCGGCCGAGTGGCTCAGTTGATTAAGAGCTCGCTCAAGAGTGCGAGCTGAGCTCTGAGCAACAGCAGTTTGATGCCCAGCCCGAGCTGAGTAGCCACTGAGCTGCCAACAGGTAGCAGGATGGCTCAGCTAAAAAAAAGAAAACTGTGGTTAAAAGAAATTCTTATATACAACTACTCAGATTTGTGTATAGATCACTAAATGATACGATTTTTCACATAAACAAGAAGAAAGATATGAAATGAAATATGTAAAGCAGGATGCAAAATATTAGTTTAACCTGGGGTGAGAGGAGACAAAGGGAAAAAGGAGAAGCAAAAAAGAAAGGTATCCATAAAAAAAAAACAACAACAACAACAATATACATGATATAATCCATTTATGTGTGTTTATGCAGATGTGTGTGTATATCCCATCCATACCATAAAATATTGAAATTTGATCATTAATATGATAATGCGAGGTCTAAGTTCAATTTATATCCATCTACATTGCTTGAAATGTTTTACTATAAAAATGTATTTCCTAAATAACCACAATTTAAAGTCTTTTTTTTCATGAAGGAGGGAAAAAAGTGGGAGAAGAAAAATAGAATTTGGAATTTTGGACAAGAATTCAGTGTCTAAAATAGTTTATTTTATTGGAGAGATTTTTGAGATATAGTTCCCCATCTTGACAGTACACACACACACACACACACACACACACACACACACACAGATGTATGCATGCAGAGAACCCAAATTTAAAAATTAAGGTCCGGCCAAGTGGCGCGGTGGTTAAGCGCTGGCAGTTCGGGTCCCACATATGAGGGCCAGTGACACTGCCCTCAAAAAAAAATAATCATAAAAATTAAAAAAGTAACTTAAGTACATTGTGCAAAGTAAATCACCTTAGAGATCAGGGAGGTAGGAATTGAACAACCAGGTCTGTGTGATTCTAAATTTTATGTTCTCTCCATAAAATAAGCACCACTAAGAAGGAGACCTCACTATGATGATGTCATTCAGGTGGAATGGAGATAAAAGAGAAGGACCTAGGAATAGGGTGATTTATAGATATCTGTATCTGATTTTTGTAGGTATTTTAAAAAGAAAGTGGTTTTTGAAGTGAAAAGACTTTCTAGGAAAGAAATAAACCAAACCACTGTTTGGTTGTTTTTGTCCCCCCTTCCTTAGGGCTCCTTGGAAGACACCGAAGAAGCCATTGATGACTTAGTGTCCTCCCGGTTTTCTGCAAACACCCACAGCCTGGCAAGTGGCCTGTCAACTGTAAGCAGTTCTCTAGTATATACTGGAAATTTCTTTTTCTCTTCATTTTCTGTGCATTTGCAAAGAGAATAGGAATGTTCTTTGGACAATGTGTGATAGTAAGTTAAAAGTCTCTATACCCCTTTACCCCTTAAAGTCTGCTTTATCCCTTTGCCCACAGAGTACTTTACAGTCTAATTTTGAATGGGCTTTTCCTAAGGCTCCTGATTTCTTCCCTGTCCTTCCATGGTCCTCACCCAGGTTTTAACACTTCTTCTCTCCCTAGTCCTGACTCTTATCAGCTCAAACCTATGAATTATGTCAATTCTTTGCTGATACATTTCCCTGCCACCATTCTCTCAATTCCCCAACTGTCTTCCACACTGCTGACAAGGCATTTCCTAAAACACTTACCCAATCAGGCTACTCGGCTACTCACACACCATCCATAGCTTCCCACTACCAACAAAATAAAGTCCCTCTTTACTTCAGTGCTCAAGGCTTTCCCCAAGATTTAGGAGCCCCTATTTCCTTACACCCATCTATATACCTATAAGTCTTCTCTGATTTCTGACTGTTGCTCTAATACCTTTTTTCCTTTTGACCTTTGGGCAACTTCCCTAAAGAATTCTAAAGCAGGCTCTGACAGGAAATGGACCTACCTAAATGTTCCTGATGCTGACTCAGACACTGTGAGTTTTCAATCTTTCCTTTTCCTTCTTTCCAACCATACTTCACAAATTTCATGGTGTGGGGAATCTGGTTAGGTGGGCAAGTTTTCCAGCATTTATGTTTTTCTGACTTGTGTACAGTTAACTTAAGGTTCCCTTTAAAAAGGTAAATAACATTATCAAAATACAAGCATTCCCAAGAAAGAGCATTCATTAAACATTAGAATCTGAGTACCAGTCAAAAGACACATGGTCCAATGGCCCGGCCGAGTGGCGCGGTGGTTAAATGCTGGCTTGGGAAGCCAGCGGCCCCGGTTCGGGTCCCACATGTGAAAGCAAGTGACACTCCCCTCAAAAAAAAAAAGACACATGGTCCAAAATGATACACTATTGAGATACGTTTAGAATAAATATCTCTATTTTAATTCACAGCATTGGCTTGGTTAAGAGCATCAAGTTTGATTAGTAGTAAAATTGCCTTAACTACCTTAATTTCTCCCAAGCTTCAGTATTTATGGGTTCTTAAATTTTCTTCTGTCTGTAGGAACCCCCTGATTATGGAGGATCTTCTTTGAATAGTGGCTACAAAGGGATGTGTTGTAGACACAAGTTAGTGATATGAGGAGGTAGTGAGGTATGGTGATGCAATGCTCAGACGAAAAATCAGGAGATCTTGCTGTACGATGTGTGATCAAACAAACGGTGAATGTTTAAATTTAAAAAAATTATTACCTTAAAAGATACATTGCCATTAATCTTCCTCAAAATACTTCCCCTTGCATAGAACACAGTTATCGCATCGTTCTTGTCACTTTCTGAAGCAGTTCTGCACTCCTCTTTTGTGAGTGTCTTTAGTTGCACTGTTGTGGCTGCCTCAATGTCCTGAATCATTTTGACTTTAGGGAAGAGCCAGACGTCGCACAGTGCCAGGTCCAGTGAATAAGGTGGATGAGGACACACTGTAATGTTTTTATTTGACAGAAATTGCAATACCAGAAGCAATGTGTGACACGGAGCATTGTCGTGACAGAGGATGATTTATGACACACTTTAAAACACACCTTCTCTCAACCATAGCTCACACCCAACTGACTGCACCAAACAAGTTGAAACTTGTCACTCACTGTTACTAAGGTTCAATGTGCTGCTTCCCATATTGAAGATCCCTGCCTTTCTATTGGCACTCGGCAGCAGCATTCACCGTATTTTGTGATCACAATGGAAAGGCTCCATATCACATACACCTTGTTTCTGGTTTGGCAATTTCTGTCAAATGAAAACATTTCGTTGTGTCCTCATCCACCTTGTTCACTGGATCTGGCACCATGTGACTTCTGGCTCTTCCCCAATGTCAAAATGACCATGAAAGGTAAATGTTTTGAAGTAATTGAGGATGTCAAGGCAGCCATGACAGCACAACTAAAGACACTCAGGAAAGAGGACTTCCAGAACTGCTTTAGAAAGTGGCAAGAATGATGGGATAAGTGTGTTTAAAGCTAAGGAGGTTACTTTGAGGGGGATTAATGGCAATGCGTCTTTTACTGTAATACATTTTTTTATTTAAACATTCACTGTATTGTTTGATCACACCTCGTACGTCTTGGCACTGCCAACAAATTCTGTGAGCCAGAATTTTTTCATATGTAACATGAGGAGGTTGAGGCTTATTCTTGAAGCCCTTAAAACTCAAAGCATGGTTCATGGACCAGCAACACTGCATTACCTGGAACAGAGGCTCTAAAACTTTGTCAGTTCAGAGAGTCCCTAGTATCTCAGTGATACTTTCATAGCACTCCTAGGCGAAAAGTAATACCCTATTACCCCCATTTATTAAGTATTTATGTCAAAAAACTTAAGCACTGGTATTCTAACTACTTAATAGCCATTCGAAAAAAATAATAAACATAAGGTGAAAGAAAAATAATATTTTTATTCTATTCTTAAATGTCCCCTAATACTTACTAATGGGATTTGTGTGTCTGTTGGATACTATATGGATTGTCAAATCTTGGGATATGATTGGACAGTACCACTTTAATTTCTTGTTCTACATTGATTTTTTGTGCAGCACTTGCTTTTTGTCCCAGTAACTGCCAAAAACTCAACTTCACACAGAGTTTCATTGAAAAGAATAAAGCATGATTTAATGTTGACAGTGGGAACTACTGTTAGTAGTTTCTAGGGTGTATGATAGATGTCTCTCTGTTTCCCTTGAAGTATTAAAATATCTGGTGCTCCTGTGAGTTCACGTGGTTCTCTGGGATGTCTTGACACACAGTTTGGAAACTGTAGACCTAGCAGTTTGGTAGGAAAGCAGAATCGAACCATACCTGAGGATTTGGAATAGATCTGAATCCTCATTTTAATAAGATCCCCAAGTGATTTATATGCCATTAAAGTTTGAAAAGCACTGCTCAAAGCACCTGCTATCATGACAATTCTGTTGTTTTATTTTAGGAATAGGAAATACAAATTAGGCCAGTCACTGACTCTCTTTAAGTTATAATTTCAAAGTACTGTCCTCCCTTGATATCCACTGGATGCAGAACCCGCGGATATGGAGGGTCGATTGCAATTATGGCATCTTTGGTTTGCTCTTGCCCTTGAATTAAGCTTAGAAGAGATACTAGCCACATCACCCACATCCTGTTCTTTGATCAGGCTCTACTCTGAGCAATTGGATGAATGCAATAGCTTTTATTATTAATTAACTGACTATATATATATAGTTAATTAAGTTCGCAAAATAATCCTAGAAAAAGTGCTACATACCTCATTGCTGAATACCACTATGGTCACCTTCAAAGTACACCCTTTGGGAAGCTATGCACTGACGCCAGTGCCTAGTCCACCCTTCAAAGCAATTTTGGAACTTTTTCTGGAATGACCGTCAGAGCTGTTGTATTACCCTTGATGTCCTGAATGTCATCAAAATGTCTTCCTTTCAATATTTCCTTTATCTTCGGGTAAAGAAAGAAGTCATTGGAGGCCAGATCAGGTGAGTAGGGAGGGTGTTCCAATACAGTTATTTGTTTACTGGCTAAAAACTCCCTCACAGACAGTGCCGTGTGAGCTGGTGCATTGTCATGATGCAAGAGCCATGAATTGTTGGCGAAAAGTTCAGGTTGTCTAACTTTTTCACGCAGCCTTTTTAGCACTTCCAAATAGTAAAATTGGTTAACTATTTGTCCAGTTGATACAAACTCATAATAAATAATCCCTTTGATATTTAAAAAAAAGAGGTTAGTAACATTGTTGCAGTGAGTTCGTGAATTTAATTGTCAGCCTCGTGTAAATTCTCTTTGCATTCACCATAGTCCTTATTTCCCAGTCATTCACAGACGACTTTTGCAACTACTGAGACACTTGTGAAAGCCTTCCAGGTGGTCTTTTGTGACAGTCCTGTTGCTAAGATACAGAGTTTATGCTTCTTGCAGTGAAGGATAATTTTGTTACATTTAATATAAAATATACCTCTTGTCATTAGTGACTCATCAGAAACTTCATTCATTCTTTTAGAGTTGGACTTGTTTTAGCATTTTTATTTTAGTATTTGGTGTGTTATTTTCTTGTTTGGTGTTCTATTTTGTGGGTTGCTATTTTACAGAGGTTTATGAAGCTGTGGTCTTACGCTACCCAGGTGGCCACACAGTCGCTCAGGGGAATCACGGCAGCTGTGGGTACCCTTGTTAAAGCTGTAGCTATGGCTCCCAGGAGACTGATGGGATGCTCTCTGTGAGTGGCTGAGACAGAAGCTTTTGGCTCTTGCTAGCACAGAATATGAGATGAGCTTTTCGTTGTTCTGATCAGTGCATTCTAGACCTTGAAGTGGATTGACCTTGAGACTCAGTGAAAAAGGAGAAAGCTACAGGGATGGGGAGAGGAGATGGGTTTAGAAATGCGTCATTGACCACTGTGTTCATTAGAAGAAGTGAATCAAGGAAAGCTATTCACTATCCCAAAAGGGCAATGCTTTTCCCCTCAGCAAGTTTCCTGCCTTCCTTAATAATGGTGCTAGATCTTGTTGTCCTTCCTCAGTCTTGCATTTTATACAACACCAGAAAAACAAGCAAAACAAGTGATTTTTGCTTTCTAACCTATTCCTAGACTTCCCTGCTAGTTATAAAAAAAAACAGGAATTGTAATTGAATGAAGGGGGTGACTTCTGTCAAGAGTTCATTAGAATAATGCTGGACACCTCTTTTCATCTTGTTTATCCCAGACCAGCCTTAACAGCATGATGAGCGTTTACAGTGAAACGGGAGACTATGGCAACGTGAAGGTCAGTGGTGAAATCCTTCTCCACATCAGCTACTGCTACAAAACTGGAGGGCTCTACATTTTTGTCAAGAATTGCAGAAATCTGGCCATAGGAGATGAAAAGAAACAGAGGACAGATGCGTAAGCACATAGCATATTCCTCAGATTATTTCATTCACTGAATTTTTGTCAGTGTGTGTGTTTCTTTTTCAGAAGATTCTTAGTATTCCTCTTGATCCAGAGCCTTTTCCGAAGGTTCATTGTCACTTTCCTCCTGTGCCACCCTTCTAAATATTCTCTGAATACAGGTATAATGGTTGTGTCTGTGGTTACCTGGTTTTCAAGAAGCTATTCCTCAACATGATTTAGGACTGGCGTATTTGTAGTTTACACAGAGTCAGCTCTTAAAGATAGAACACTGACATGTTGGCAAACCCAGGATGAATAAGAGTTGGCTTTTGTTCTGAGAAATGCTCCAGAGAAAATTTCTAAGCCATTAGCCCAATTGAACAACTCAAAATGGCAATTTTGAGGCTCTCAGGATTCATGGGATCAGCCTGGGAAGGCAGGTGTGGACCATGGCACGTTGGAGGGCAGCTGGATATAAAGATGTATCAGGAGTTCTGAGGACCACTGGAAGATTTGATGATTCACTAGGACAACTCACAGGACTCCACATGTAGCCATAATCAGCAAAGGGAAGATACATATGTGAGGAAGTTCTGACTAATCCAGGCTTAAGCTTCCAAGTGTTCCCTCCCAGTGCAGTCAACACAGGATGCACTTAATTCTTCTAACAACAGGGTTTGATAATACTTGTGAAATGTTGTCTGCCAGAAAAGCCATTTAGACACTCAACTGGTCACATACCAAAATTCCAGTATCCCAGAAATAAAGCAGATGTTCAGCATACGCCATATTGTTTTTACAAATAGTTTAGTTACAGTGACCCAATTTCATCTATTCTGGGAATGATGAGACTCCTCCCAAAATCCAAGTTCCAAGATGCCAGCCAAGGACCAACGTTGTTAGCAGGCATTTCTAAGGCTAGAAGCCTCAGACCTGCTAGGTGATCCCTTTTCTACATACTAGATGACCTAGGTTCAATAAACTCAGCAAAGAAAGGGTTCTGAGTACAGATTGGTCCATTTACTTCCTCAGCTAAATATCACAGGGCTTCAGAACCAATATAATCATTTAGGCTAGCATAGGAAGGGGTCATCAAAAGCCCCAGTAGCTGTGCTTCAGGTCTCTGGTAGCATCATGTACATCTTATACATTTCTGAGTCTGCCATGATGCCCCTGCTCCAAGAAGCTCCTGGGGTAGTTCAAGGCAAGGTGTTGGTAGAATTGCTATTGTGACTTAGGTTTTTATTTTCTATTTCTTCTTTTTCACCATTTTTCTTCATTTACCCCTTGCCACTGACTCTTATCAGAAGTCCTAACATCTGAATGGAAAGGAATATAACCCCATAAAATTTTTTGAGACCATTGATCATAGTAATAGATTATATTTATTAAGTAGTATAATGTCATCTCCTTGTATGTATTAACTGATTTAGTCCTCACATTACCATAAGTTAGATACTATTATCCCAGTTTCATATATGAGGAAACTGAGGCACAGAGAGGTTAATTAAGTCTTGAGTTCACCAAAGCTAGTGAGGCATGGAGTGATTCAAACCCATTTGGCTTGACTCCAAAGCCCACACTCTTTACCACTACACTTTACTGCCTCGCTCTTTTTGAAGGCCCAGAGTGATTTTTAAGGTGTTCTCTTACATAGACTATATTCTCTTTCATTCTATCTCTTATGCTTACTGGCCTGTTCCCTTTACCTCTTTTTTTTACTGAGGTCCCTAAGCATTTCTTGCAAAGTAAATGTTTCCCATAATTCATTTCATCTTTTATCATCAACAGTTACGTCAAGTCATACCTTCTTCCTGACAAGTCTAGAAACAATAAACGCAAGACCAAAATCAGAACAGGCACTAATCCAGAATTCAATGAAACACTGAAGGTAAATAAACAGTCTCTCATAGCAACTGAACTGATACTGTTTACAACTTCACTGGTTTAGAAGTAACTACAGGGAATTTGCATGGCAAGGCTTATGTGTATTTTAGAAAAGTAGAATTTGAATAAATTACTGTAATGCTCCTGGATTTCCTAACAGCTTCGGGAAAAGGAAAAATGTAAACTCGTACTTTGTTTCTTTCTCTGCTGCTGCTGAAGTTGCACCTTAAGTAGAGATGATCCAGCAAAATTACAATTGAATTGATACATCTTGTCAAAAAATATGTTTCGCCCTTGGGAAAACTGTGCTTTTTGTAGTTCCCTTTAAAAGAAGTTTGTCACTTTTGACACTTAGCAGGTCACTTTGTACACATTCATTGTTTTGCTAACACAGCATGAATATGTGCTGTTTCTTGTGAGGGTTTCAGAATTTGGCTAAATTTAGGCTTGTGGTTAATGAATAGTAATGACACAGGGTTAGGTTTGAGAAATATCAGAGAGAGTGGCCTAGATAAAATAACCCAAGCCCCAATCCTAGAGCAATTACTTTCCCCCATGGGCTTCCATATAGCAACCCCTTCTCGCACCCTGAACCAGTCTAGCCTGGTAAGAAAGATCTGGGGAGACTGAAATGTAGACGTTATTGGACGTTGCAAGGCAGTTTATGGATCTTGTGTCCGGAGTGATGGAGTCAGAGTCCACCATGGCAGGATGTCTGTGAGTGGGGGTGTTGTCAGAGAGTGGGCCTTTCTCAGCGCCAAGTCCAGGTCCTTGGCAACTCGAGCAAAGAATTGAACGAGATAGCAGAGTAAAGCAGTAAAATAAGTAGTTTCTTAAAAGAGATAGTACATTTAGAAGTAAAAGTAGGCCTGAGCAGTAGAGGATGGCTCAAGGGCCCATTACTAGAAGTTACATTCCAAAGAGTGTGGAGTGGGCCACGCGCAAAGGCAAGGCTCAAAGGGAAGAATTGGTCAAAAGGGCAGGGAAGAAGCGGAAGAAGCAGAAGCAGCAGCAGCAGCCAGCAGCAGCGGCTGCAGCAGCAGTAGCAGTAGCTTCCCAGGACTTGGGGTTTTTATCCCTTTTTCTCTAGAATGGGCTGTTCTTCTCTGGGCGTGGGACCACTTGATTGGCACCTATGATTGACAGGAGGTACTGCGTAGGTGCGAGTAACTGGTCTGATCTAGTTGGGTATTTTGTACACATTTGTTTCCCTGTAGGGGTAGGTAATTACAATACATCGGGGAGTTTTGGGTGGAGAGGGGATGTCCTCCAGGTGGTCACACTCTGTGGGATGTGTAGGAATGCAGAGACCCAATGCCTGCCTCTAACTGCCTGCCTTGTTTTCCCCTTGAGAGACGTGATCCCCATAAAATCTCTATGGGAAGCTAAGGGACAGGAGGTCTCTTCTTCTGTATCTGCTTCCTGCTGGGCAGGGGCGCAGAGCTGTCCCTGCCTATTGGAGTTCATGGAACTGTCGCTCTAGCTGGTCTCAGATGAGAGGAAGGGGTATCAAGCTCTACCTGGAAGACCCTGTTGGCTTCTTTGTTTGTTGGGGTATCCCCTGCACCCTCAAGGCTCCTGAATGAGGACAAAAATATAAATCCGTTAGTTCTTATGAAACTTGTGGCTATTCAGTCCATCACTCAGGTGGCGTCAGTTGTCTGGGCACAGAATGGGTTTGACATTTAGCTTCCTGGCCTGGGGATATTAGGAAGTCTCAGGCTTTCAAATAGTTATCTGAAGCAGGGGTAGGAGACTTCTATTGTTTAGATTCAGAAACTGATTTACAAAGCAATTAAGAAGCAAGGGGGATCTTCAGTCCAAGATTCACAAACTGGTTAGAAAAGCAATCGAAGCCCAAGAGCTAAGAAACTAAAGAACTAGGGAGGAGACATAATATTTTTATACTTAACATTTCTATAGGAAAGAAAACTTTAAAGTTTTTCAGTGGTGGGGGTTGGTGCTGCTCAGTTTGCCGGTAACAGGGGCATATGTCAGTGGGTCATGTGTAGAAGCAGGAACCAATATCAAGAAAGATCAAAATGAGAATGAATGAATATATAGGCAAGGGTGAATCCAGTGGCCATAACAGGACAGCAAAGATGAGCCCACACAGAATAGATAAACAGAGTGCCATGGCCAATTTAGAAAGCAAGCAAGGGCCAAGGTTAATCATGCCAGGACAGGTATAGAAGCAAATTGGAGATCAGGAATCAGCCAGTCTGAAGCATGTCCCTGGTGGTAGCTGCACAGAGCAAAAGGAGGTTTGCAGGTGTTAGGCATGGGGCCTGGATGACTTTCTGCTGGAAAAGGAAAAACTACCTGAACAGTATTTGCTTTTCCTCAGTATACATATGTATCTATTCAGCCCTATTGCATTTAGGCTAGCCTTTATGAAGTTTGGTATTTGCAAGTGTCTCACTGCATTTGAGAGTTCTCATTATGAATAAAATAAGACAAAGAAGTTGGAGAATTGACAGAATAACTTTGACCTTACAAAGTAGATAATTAAAAAAATAATTAGGCAGGGCTGGCCGAGTGGCTCAGTTGATTGAGAGCTCACTCAAGAGTGCGAGCTGAGCTCGGAGCAACGGTGGTTTGATGCCAGCCCGAGCTGAGTTGCCGTTGAGCTGCCAACAGGTGGCAGGATGGCTCAGCTAAAAAAAAAAAAATTAGGCAAATGAAAAACAGGTAAAACTGGAAAGGGAATAAGCTTCATCCCCCTAACACTTTTTATACACTATCTGAAGTTTACCAACCCTCCCCCATCCTAAATAATTTGTTGATATATCTTTCAGGGCTAGGTCTAACACAAAATGAGTTCATGGCATAGAATCTTAGTTGTAGCAGAAATGAAAAATTAAAGTGGTTTTATTTTTGTGTTTGGTTCCTATTACTAATGCATTTGATCTGAAAGATAACAGAAGTAAATTTCAGTGTGGCCTAGAATTGGGCAGAACCCTCCTCCATGTGGAATGTGATGTTGTCAATCTCATTTGTAGTACACCATCAGTCATACCCAACTGGAAACGAGAACTCTGCAGCTCTCGGTCTGGCATTATGATCGATTTGGACGTAACAGCTTCCTCGGGGAAGTGGAGATTCCTTTTGACTCATGGAACTTTGAAAATCCAAGTGATGAGTGGTTTGTGCTTCAGCCCAAGGTAGGAAACACTTCCAGATTAGTCATACAGTTATGCAGTGAGTCAACTTATGAGCCCAAATTGATGTCACAGGCCTAAAGGATCTGAAGACTTCGAATTATCACGTGATAATCTGAAAGATTAGTGCAACCAATGTTGGAATAATGTAATAAATGTAAATATATTCTTTTGGAAATCTTTCTTCAGTACAGACTGTATAATGCCAACCACATAATCATATGCATTACAAATTTGACTTATTAAAAATATATTCATCATTTGAAGGTTTCCATGGATAAACAAAAGGAAGCCATTCCATGATCCCATTAGAAAGAGAAAGCGTGCATTTTCACATAGGCAAAAACAAATGCATAGGGCAAGATCAGTCTCAAAGTATCCTCTCCATTCCCCATTCTCCACAATTCAGACATAAGCAGGAGTAGTCTTGTCTCAGTTCCCATGAGGAAGTGATCATTAGCTAAAGTATCTGGTTTCCTACATTCCTGCCTTTGCGATTCATAACCTAGGTCTTGAGTTATACTCAGAAAAACAATCTCAGAGCTGGTTCTAGAATTTGACAATCTAGTATGTTCTAAATTAGAGCAAGAGTACCTTGGATTCACTCGATGCACCTGGAGTCTTTTTAAGTCAAGAGTGAGGTGAAAAAGTTCACATTTACATAACAAAACATTATTATTTATAGAGAGAGGCAAAAAAACAAACAAACCATGATGGTAATGATAGTGGACTCAAATCAGACTTCCTGGGTTCAATCCTGGCAGCTTCACAACCGTCTGTGTGACCTTGGGCAAATGCCTTAACTTCCCAGGTCTTGCTCTCTCATTTGTTATATACTACTTGGACATAGCTTATAGGAATGCTGTGAGGCTTGAATATGCCTCTATGTGATGCTTGCAGTATTGGGTCAGGCACATTGTAAGCTTTCGGTAAATGCTAGGTCATATTTATGTTCCATTTCCATTGCAGTCCCTGTGTCGCAATTGACAGAAACCCCAGCTCATACTTTTCAAAAACAGTAAAAGGAAATTATTAGCCAGTGATTGTAAAGCATGACTTGATCCAGATGCTTAGATCTTATCAAGGCTCTGGTATCTCCTGGTCTCTCATTTTCAGGCTTCATACAGTACTGACCTCCCTCACTTGCTTCAGCTAGGTTTCTCTTGGACACTATAGTAGCTGCAAGGCTCTCATCCTTGCAGCACACTGTCCAGGAGAGGACACCCTTCCTCCTCCTCCAACAGTTCAACCACTGCTCTAGGCCTGGCTCTCCCAATTCTACCTGGATTATTTGCCCATCCTGAGTTTTTCACTGTGACCAGGGAGGTAAGCTACATTGGCTGGCTTATGACAATCAGAACATACTCTGATCCTGAAGGTGGTATTGCCCTAAAGGAAATCCAGGTACAACATTACTAAAGGAATGGTGAGGGGATGCTGGACAGGAAAAATCAAAGTTTGGATATCATCAACAACAATAAACATTGATCATGATCAACAGCAGCATTGGTCACATCTAATGATTACAACTACCATTGTGAGCTAAGCATCATTATCTCCATTTTCTGTGAGACTGAGACTCAGAAGGTAAATACAGCTTTCTGGTGGGGTTTTATAACTGTTGACCTCAAACATGGTGTAAATAACTTATGGGAAATCTTTAGGAGATATAATTGGGCCGTGGGTAAAATTGACAATAAAATATAAAAATCCTTAAATATAAAATGAACACAAGCCCTTGACTAACGTAAGTGTGATACAGATACGAAATACAATCATAACAACAAATAAGTTCTGAATACAGTAACATTCCCCTAACATTAATTGTGAGAAATATTTGGTCATTACAGCACCATGTCTCTTGGAATTGAATGAAAAGTCTCACCATAAAGGATAGCATTTAGTATGACTTAACAGTCTCCTGTCACTCCCTTCCTTTTGTGTATAATGGGTGAACGTCATGGAATAATAGTTAGAAAATGTCCAAGACGTCATATGATGCATGACACAGGTGGAGGACAAGTAACATGCATCTGAGTATATGAAATTAACTTGTCTGTCATAAATTTAATATTAAAGCACACTGGGGCTCTTTGGAGGGTTTCCAATCAGCTTCCTGGAAATGGATGATGGATTTGTGCTGGGATGGTACCTAAGCTCTCCCAGGCCTCGTCCAGGCATCCTGTGTGCTTAGGAACCAACAACGTTCCAAAGTAATCACCTTCATCTTGCCATTGAGTGGTTCCACTGTCATAAGGGAGAATCATCTCTCTGAGCCTGCTCAAGGTAGAAAAGTCCTGATTGTGTTTAATGTCTGTAGAGCTCAGTTGGTCCTCTGCCAGATGACCTTGGATTCCTTTGACCACATCTGTTAGGAGTTTTGCCTCCAATAGCCTCCACCTGAGACTCTTTAGAAGAGTGCCCTCAGGCTACTGTAGCTTTTTCCCACATGGGCAGAGAGCCAGAAGTTCTTAGGAGCTTATGTACTCCTTGCCACAAGGCAACCATTAGCCAGTACCTGGCTAAGATTGAGGTTAGGGGTGGGGGTGAGGGTTTTTCCTGAAAGCCCAATTCCCTTACTAAGAGTGGGAAAAACTCCCAGGTGTCACTTATACTCCAGAGATCCCCAGCCACATCAGGCTGTGCCCTCGCCTGGCTCCCTCCCCTCTCCTGACCTGCTTCCCCCACCCCTTCACTGATCTATCTTGGGATCACTTCCTTTAGTAAGTCACTTGCAAAGAACCCTCACCTCAGAGTCAGCTTCTGGGGAACCCAACATAAGTTAGTGTCTCTAATCCTTGTCACCTTTCTCTGCCAAGCTTCCTCTGACACATATAGAGGAAGATGCTGCAGGCTTGGGCTTCCTTAGCTACCAAAAATTGGGGGACCCATGCAAAAGTCTGCTCTGTATGCTGCCACTGACTTCATGAGTGACTTATCTTCAGGCCGAGCTGGCGTTGATTATCAGAAATGTCACTTCATCCTCAGTCTCCCGTCTCAGTCATTTCAGTGCAGGAAGTGCGTCATCAGCTGCAGCTATAGCATGAGCAGCCCAGAGGCCTGATATTTCTTGTAGATTATCCAGCTGAGGAAGTGAAGTGTGAGCTCCAGGGACCAATTTCCTTAGTAATAGATGATCAGAATTAATAGTCCTCCAGCATTCAGAAATACTGATATCTTTCCATAGTGGGGGCACTGGAAAGACATAGTTCCTTAGTGCTTATTCACTCTGTGGTACTGAAAGTGCCTCCACACCTCCCTTTGTTTTTGCTAGATCTTAGAGTACAAAGCCAGTCAGGAGGCTGGCGCAGAAAGAACTCAAGATGCCAAACGTACTGGAAGGTAGTTCAACAGAATAACTTCCATTTTACTGCATAACATGGAATTGCTTAATAGTGATAACTCCTTTTCTGAAAGGCCTGTTCAGTATTTAGACAAGAAGGGTTTCTTAGTATGAATTGCCTTGCCTGCATTCCCAGAAGGTGCTATTATAAAAGCAAGGACCTTTGAAAATCAACAGCAAGCTTACATGGTTTTCCAAGGAAAACTTCTCTGTTCTGCCTTCAGGCAGAGAGTATTTTAGTTCCTGTGGAATTATACCTAGCTAACAGGCTCGCTCTTTATTGGACACTTTTGGCTGACTTTTGTATGTAAATTATTATCCTGTGTCAGACCTGTCAATGCACTTGGAACTCTGCTTCCTACTGTGATGGAAAGTGCATCTCTCTGTCTCTCCAAAAAGCAGAAGGTAATGGTTGTCACCTGATTTTTCTTTTTAAGATTTTATTGGGGAATTGGGAGAGGGGAACAATGTTTGGGAATTGGGGAAGGAGAACAACCAAGTTGCTGTCCTTCAATCTTAGTTGTGGAGGGCGCAGCAAGCTCAGCTCCAAGTCCAGTCACACCACTCAGCTCAAGGTGCTGTGTTCAGTTAGTTTCAGGTGGGCGTAGCCACCATCCCATGCGGGAGTCGAACCAGCAGCCTGTTGTTAAGAGTACAGCTCTATCCACTGAGCCGCCTTGGCGGCAGCTCAGCTCAAGGTGACAAGTTCAGTCTTTAGTTGCGGGTGGGCATAGCCCACCATCTTGAACAGGCAACCTTGTTGTTAGGAGCATGTGCTCTCACCAGCTGAGCCATCCTGCCCTGTTGGCAGCTCGGCGGCAGCTCAGCTCAGGCGCAGCTCACTGGCCCATGTGGGAATCGAACCAGTGACCCTGTTGCTCAGGGCTCATACTCTTGAACAAGCTCTTAACCAACTGAGCCACTCAGCCAGTCCGGGTGTTACCTGATATTGCCATACCTCTGCTCAGTCAGATACCCTCACTGGCTCCCTATTGCTTTGGGATATGGTTTGAGTAAATCTTAACCCTCACCCTGGCACTCAGTGCTTCCTTGATATGGCCCAGCCTTCTATAGCAAAAGGGGATGTTAGCTCTCTTCCCGTGTCCCCATTTTCATGCATATGTGGTTGCCCATCACTTTACTCCCACCAGCCAACACCTACCAGTCTTGGTAAGAGAGAAGTCCTCAGGCTGCTGGGGTGGGGTTGGTCTGTGGGCATGGAAAGCCAGAAAAGCCTGGGAATTTAAGTCTCCTGGCAGTTGAGGGCAGAAGGAGTGAAAACACTCTCATTCTCTTACATCTTACAGGGCCAGCTGTGAGGTGTTATCTGTCTTGTCCCAGCCATCAGGACCAATAATCCAGTTCATAGAGAATATCAGAGAAATCACGCACATACACATACCCCCAGTGTATTTCTTAAATGTTTATTTTAACTCAAAACAAATAAATGTGCATTCATTTTCAAGTCTTCTAATATAGGCACAATTCATTTTAGCTGAGTATGGTTTTAATGATTAAAATCCTATTGTATCTTCCTATAAATTCTACCCATAATGCTTTATCATCAACAGTTTCTAGTTTGAGTTTCTCTAAAGGGAAACAAGAATTTAAGAATAATTTCAAAGTAAACCGTATAAAATCTTTCTACATATTCATGATTTTTCCTGATCTTGTATAGCTTCAAGCCCAAATATAATCCACTTTCAAATTTACTTTCAAAACTTTTTTCTTCTAAAATATTCAACTCAATTTTTATAGGAACAGCTGTCTTTTTATACTCTTCAGTTTATGCAATATTAAATTATACAATTAGAACCACATAAAGAACTTAGGAGACTAATGCAGCTGACTCTTGAAGATGCAGTTCAACTGATGGGAGCAGACATGCACAGCCTTTGTAGTGAGGATCCAGCTCTTCATTGGGAATGGAGAGTATTAATTAATCTGATGAATCAGTTAAAGGGGAGCAGATTAATAGAGCTTCTACTGCATGTATGTCAGCTGGATAGACTGAGAAATCATTGAAAGCAGGGTTTGTGTCTATGTCCCCACAGCAATTGTTAAAATGCCTTAAAAGCATTACTACAAGAAGCCATTCCAAATGTGTTGAATTGAATTGAATTGAATTCTGCTACTTTTGTCTGAGAAGGAGTTGGTTGAATAATATAACTTGGTGGTGTGCAAGGAAAGGATGCTGCCTAGGCATTTCCTTGCAAGAATACCCAAAATACCCCAAGACATTAGATATGTGCAGAGTGCAAGATGACTCCCTCCTTTGACTATCTTTTGTATGTGATTATGATGCTACAAGACTTCATGTTTGTTGTTTTCTACTTTCATAAACTTTGAGGACTGTATTTATATGAAGTCACCAGTATATTTTAATTTAAGCTAAAACTGATGGAACATTAATCCCAATAATGCATATTTTGAGCCCTACTAATACACTATATATTAGTATGTTGTAATACCTGCACATATCACTCTTTCCTACCAGCATATTTTCCTACCCAAAGATTTCACCCAAAAGCAAATAGAGCCTGCACCAGTTGTATCAAAAACTACCCTAAACTTTAGTGGCGTAAAACAAACTTTTATTATTATCACTCATCATTCTGTAGGGTAACTGAGCTCAGCTATGTGGTTCTCATTTAATGTCTGTCATGTTGCAGCCAAATGGTAGAGTGAGGCTGAAGTCCTCTGAAGGTTTGACGGGGCTGGTTGTTCAAGTTGGCTGTCGCACACTTGATCTTGGCCGCCAGCTGGGAGCTCCGGCCTGCCAATTGGAGCACCTACATGTGCCTTGGGCCTCACATCATGGGTTCCCAGAGGGAGCATCCCAAGAATATCCATTCTGGGAGAGAAAGTAGAAGCTGTGAACCTTATGGCCTGGGCCCAGAAACTGGCACATTGTCATTTCGGCCATATTCTACCAGTCAAAGCAATCACAGAGCCCACTCAAATCCAAAGAGAGGACAAACGCCATACCTCTCATTGGCTACAGTGTCAAAAGAGCGGTGACCTCTTTAGTCTGCCATAATGTCCATTATAATTTTCCATTTATGACATTCACATAAAGTTTACTGAAACTTCAAAATAATAAGAAAAGTCCTTTTACAAGGTACTTGATCTAAATTAATCAGATTAAATATTACATGGATAGTCTATTTCACCATCTAATCACATTTTTGCCCCTGGTAAGATGCTTGAATTAAAAAAAAATACTTCAAATGATTTTCCCACCCTTACTAATAAGTTTTACCACTACCAAGAGGAAAAAAAGTCAAGCAAGGATTCCTTTTCTTTGTAATGGTCTCAGTCTTTTTTGCTGAGGATTGAACAGCCTCTGACTTTGCTTTGAGTTTTTGGGTTTCTGAATTTTTTCAGTCTGCCTTCTCTCAGAAGAGGGCAGTTCTCAACCCTTGACTCAGTGCTCAGGAGTCAGGTCCCTAAATAAAAAACCTTAGAAAGAACGTTACTTTCTTTACCCTGTTTATGAAACATTAAAGTTTAGTTAACTCAATGGCAAGTGGGAGACCTACAGAACAGAGGCTCTGGGTTCACATTTAATTTTTTAATTTAAACTTTTGATTTTGAGATGATTGTAGATCCACATGAAGTCATAATAAATAATACAGAGAGATCCCATATACCCATTACCCAATTTCCCTCGGTGATAACATCTTGCAAAGATATAGTCACGGGATATAGAGTATAGTATAGGGAATAGAGTCATTGGACTTGTAATAGATATATACGATGTCCGAGGGGCAGTAGATATTGGGGGAGGGGGGTTATCACTTTGTGACAGGTGAAATGTCTAACTAGCACGTTGTTTTGTACACCTAAAACTAATAAATAAAAAAAGCTATAGTGTAATATCACAGTTATGATACTAACATTGCTATAATCTCCCAATTTTATTCAGATTTCCTCAGCTTTCATTTGTGTGTGTTTGTGTGTTTAGTTCTATACAATTTTATTACACGTGTAGGTTTGTGTATCCACCACCACAGCCAAGTATATAACAGTTATATCACTACAAGGATCCCTCATGTTCTTTTATAACCATGCCTACTTCCCTCCTGTCATTCCCATCCCTAACTTCTTCCTAATCCGTTCTCCATATCTATTATTTTGTCATTTTCACAATGTCATATAAATGGAATAGTATAGTATGTATCCTTTTGAGACTGGCTTTTTTTTCACTCAGCGTAATTCTCTTAAGATTCATCCAAGATGTTACATGTATCAATAGTCATTCCTTTTTTTATTGCTGAGTAGTAAGTAGTCCATGCTATGGCTGCACCACAGTTTATTTAACCATTCATCTGTTGAAGGACATCTAGGCTGTATCCAGTTTTTTACGATTACAAATAAAGATGATACGAATATTTGTGTACAGGTTATTGTGTGGACATAATCTTTCATTTCTCTAGGATAAATGCCTAAGGGTACAATTGCTAGGTTGTATGCCAGTTATTTGTTTAGTCTTATAAGAAACTGCAAACTGTTTTCCAGAATGGCTATACCATTTTTACATTACTACCAGCAATGTTTGAAGGAACCAGTTTTTCCACATTGAATTTTAATGATGTGAAAATTACCAATATAAGTTTTTAATAATTGGTGACTGGCAACCCAGTGTGAATCACACATTATTGCCTACTTTCCCCTTCTTCGTCATTTAGGAAAGCCTTGAGACCTCAAGGACAGATAGGAAGAAGTATCTTATGAGGCTATTTTCAGTGGTATCTTTATTCTTGTCTCATTCCCCAAACTATGTGTGTTCAGTGATAGCGCAGTCCTCAATGCATCACAGGTACTCAGTATCTGTTGACTGACCATGTGTTACACATCACCCCTCAAATTATTTTTACCCTAATGTTAAATGTTATACGCAAATGCTCTTGCAGAGTTCTCTAGCCTCTCATTTCTCATACCTAAGACATCTCTTAAACCAATAAGTGCTATCATAGTTGAATGGGAATGGGTTGTCACAATTAAACCAAGGAAACATTGTATACAAACATTGGCTACAAAATAATAAAACAAGCATGCTCACTTTTTGTTTTTTTTACCTGCCTCCCCTTGGCTAGGTGGAATTTGCTGCTGACATTGGCCTTCAATACAAGGGAGAGCTGACAGTTGTTTTACGTTACATCCCCCCAGAGGAGAGCCTGATGCTTTCACTAGGACAATTTCAAGGTAGAGTCAAAACCAATAGCTTTGATCAAGGACATTCTGTTTCTAGAAGCTAGGGAATAGGGGTCAGGAATTGGTTGGGTTATGTTACTTTTGCATTACACAGATGAAACAAATCTAAAGGATTAGGTGTCCTTGACTTCTAAGAGAGTTGGGAAGTATATATTATATATATGGGGAAGGGTGTGGGATTATTACAAAGAAAGGACAAAGTTCATACTTAGAAACCAGCCTGAATGGTGAGATTTGTTTCCTAGAAGTCCCAGAGATAAAGGATCTGCCCCAGGGTAGACTGGAGGGTAAGAAGGGACAGTCTTTGGAAATAGAGATAGCCGCCTGATGGATTTATGACATTCACAGCTACTCAGGGAGTCTTGAAAAAGAAGATGACCTAGAACACAGAATGTAAAGGGAACATCAGATGGAATCAACTTCTCAATCCCTCTTGCCCCTTTCCTTCCATCAACTCCTAAAGGCAGTCTCCTCCATCCATTCATTTACTAACACCCTCTTCAGAGTGACCCTGTGCAAGTAACTTACTATCTCTTGGCCTCAGTTTCCTCACTTCATAGGGATATTGCAAGGATTAAATAGGTTTATTCATGCAAAGTGCTTAAAACCAGACTAAATAATGGTGGTGGTAATTTTTATTCATGTTTGAGCACATTTTGCCATAATAAAAGTGTGATATGGGAAGAGATTTCTCTCTCTCAAAAGTGTAATTGTGCCTGGGCTATAGTCTTTAGAGCTGGCCCTCCATGGAGTTGACAGTTTAGAAGACTAAAACATCAAAGAAGGGAGTAATGGCATTTTCTCTTTTGGAGGCTTGGCGCTTGTGTGTGGCTTTCATTGTAGCTATTTCTCACTGAGAGCAGGAATGTGGCCCAAGAAGCTCTCAGGGCCTTTTCCATTTTATTCTTTATACCCTGTGAAAAGATATACCTTGTAGGGGAGTATATAAAATTTTAAATTTATTTGGTCATTTTTCCAACAAACACAAATGAAAGACCTATCTGGAAGGAATCCAATAGGGTAAAAAACATTTAAATCAGTACATGGAAAGAGATACAGTAATGTGAAGACCTGATTCAATCAGCAAATGAAATAAATCTTCACAATCTATCAAGTGATCCCCCTGATAAGTCCAGTGCCCATCTGTACCCTACATCCTCTTTACAACATTATTGATTATATTCCCTATAATAACGTATTTAACATCCCCGTGACTATTTTGTGACTACTAATTTGTACTTTCTAATCCCTTCCCCTTCTCCCTCACCCATCTCCCATCTAGCAACCCTCAGTTTTTTTTCCTGTATCTCTGAGTCTATTTCTGTTTTGTTAGTTTATTCTGTTCTTTAGATTCCACATATAAGTGAGATCATATGGTATTTGCCTTTCTCAGTCTGACTTATTTCACTCAGCATAATATCTAGGTCCATCCATGTTGTTACAAATGGTAAGATTTCATTCTTCTTTATACATCATGTAGATGCCTGGCCACTGTGCTGTGCACCTGAAGCTGAAGTAGAATAATATTGAATGTCAACTATAATTAATTATGTGGATAGATAGATAGATAGATAGATAGATAGATAGATAGATAGAAAAATAGATGTATAGATAGTGAGTTGTGGGATGTGAAGGACAGCATAGGGAATATAGTCAATGGAATTATAACAGCTATATACAATATCAGAGGGGTAGTAGATTGGGGGGGTGTAAATATCTAATCATTATGTTGTGTTGTAATCCTGAATCTAATATAAAAAAATGAAAGTTAAAAAACATGAAATAAATCTTTGTAGATTTTCTTTGTAAATTTTGAAACAGAACCTTCTCTCCTCTTCCATCCTTTTCTGCCTCCTGCCTCTCCTCCTCCTCCTCCTCCTCTTTTCCCCCCTCTCTCTCTCTCTCTCTTTCTCTCTCTCTCTTGCTCCCTCCCTCCCTCCCCCATCCCTCTTCTTCTTTCTCTTCTCTCTTTCATTTTGATGGCTTCTGCAGGAAAGAAGACTGTTAAAAGGGAAAAGAAGAAGGAGTCACCTGTAATTTCTGGAGGAATACTAGAAGTGTTCATCAAAGAGGCAAAGAATCTGACCGCAGTGAAGTCAGGAGGCACTTCTGATAGCTTTGTGAAGGGGTAATTTTCTTTTAGTTCATTTTAGATGATACTTAATGGGAGATGAAAGAATCTGTGATCCATGAGACAGTGGTGGCAGTGAGGCTTCTATGTTTTTATTTGACATGTACTAGGAAAGAGCTACCCTTGAATTCTGACTCTTCCATCTAAAACAATATGAATATAGAGGAAACTGCTTATTCTAGCCCTCGGTCTGCTTCCAGCATATTTTAGGATTTCTCATTACTCTCATCTTCAAGATGGGCAAATTTACCTGTGCGATTCATTTCTTGAAGGAGAAAGTATGGTTTTTCTACTTGTAATGTACTTTTATTGTGATTTATTATCATTTGGTGCTGACAATGTGCAACAACAGCAAAAATATTGGATCCTTGGTGATTTGCTCTCTTGAGGGAAATAATAAAAAAAAGTGGAGCTATCAGAGCATCCTCCCTGGAGATACTCCCTGGGGAGTGCTTTGGGAAAGGTCCTGGACTGCCTGCTGGGAATTTGGGCCCACTTTGTTTCTTGAGGAAATACAGCCCTTTAAATGGACATTCCTGCCCATTCTAGGCAACCGAACCACAAATACCTCTTGATTTCTATTTGAGATGTTTGTCCTATAATTAGAGGAACTAGAACCAGAAGGATATTTTTCACTCATTCAAGCAAATACATAAATGCACATGTATCAAATACGAAGCGATTTAGTTTCAAAACTAGAACATGGTCCCTGCTCTCATGGAATGCCATAGAACACATGAAGCCAAACAGATTCCCATGAGGTTAGTGCTTTGAGTCAGGTGACAGTATTCTCACTCTCCTCAATGCTTTTTAGAAAAGGGTAATTTCCCCTGCAAGGAAATGAGTCAAGCCTTTAGTCTCCTACACTCTTCGATAAGGCGAATAATAGAGAAACAGATGTCTGGGGCTTCCCCACTGGTGAGTGTGTGTACCTGAATCCCGGTCCATCTGTCCTTCACTCTTTCTCACAGTAGTGAGATGCTGTATTTGGACCCTGCCATGGCAATTTGCCTCACCAGCCCCACCATGCAGTTCAGGCTTCTTCCTGTTCACTGGCAGGATGAGGGGATGGCTCCTCGCCTGTGGCCTCACTGTGGCCTTATAGAGGTGACTTAATATTTTCTGAAATAGTTTTCACTTTATTATGTTGAAAATTTATGAAGCAGTGATTATAAAGGACAGTGTCTTTGTTCTATAACTTTTTAAAAGGCCAGTAACTTTCTAGTAAATTCTCTCCCTAGTGATGCTTCAACATTGAGCTGATTTTAAAGGGACCTCAGATTTTTTTTAAAAGAGTACGAGAGAACAAGAATAGACCCTCCTGTAAAGTTTAATATTATAAAATATATCAGCTTATATTAGCTCTATCTGTGAGCCTGCATAACAGTGGCTTAAAGAAGACAAATGTGTTTTTTTTCTCCTGCATGTAAATAGACACTGAAGGTAAGGTATATAGAGCAGGTATGCAAGCATCATGGTGGTCAGGGACCTAGGTTCCTTCTGTCTTGGTATGGTGTCCACCTCATGGACCAAGATAGCTGTTTGAGTTTCGGTCTCCCATCCAAATTCCATCTGGCAATATACTTCCCAGAAGTTTCATACAAAACGACTTCTTAATCCTACTGTCCAGAACTTAGTCCATAATTATACTAGCTGCAAGGGGGCTGGGGAAGGTAGTCTTTACTTTGGAAAATCTTGTTCCTAACCCAAAAAAACAGGATTTTTTTTTAGAGAAGAATAAGGAGAGAATGAATAATGGGAGATAAGTAGTCTCCGCTTGATACATAAAATGAAATCTCAAGTGTCATAATGTATCTTCTTTATTGTAAGCTCATTTGTTTTGTGGCATTTTTCATGTTTGTGTGATGTAATAATTCCATACCCATACACCTTCTTCCCTAAAGCCTGCTCCCTGATTCATTAGATACCTAGAGCCTCATTCTCTACATCGTCAAAAACAGTGTTTTGACCATAGGAGAGAACTTCTGGGGTAGGGTGGGGTTTTTTTGTGTTTTTTTTTTTTTTGAGGGCAGTGTCACTGGCCCTCATATGTGGGACCGAACCGGGGCCGCTGGCTTCTCAAGCCAGCGCTTAACCACTGCGCCACTTGGCCGGCCCACAGGTGTTTTATTTAAGAAGAGATTCCAGGAAGCACCACTGAGAGGGTAGAGAAAAGGAGACAGGGAAGGGAGGGAAGCTGATAAAAATATGTTAATAGGCAGGTTACTACTGTGGGCAATTGGGGCTCACTTCCACTGGGGAAGCAACAAAGAACTCTGTGCAATGTACCTTAGTATTGTCCCTTTAAGGGACAGGGAAGCTATGGGACTCATCCATCAATTTCCAAAACTCATTGATTGAGGGTTGCTCCTAGGGACATTAAATCCTTAGTAATCCTAGAATTCTTTGCACATGAGGTAGTCAGCCCACATAGCACCAGCGAAAATCTTTACCTGGAGAAGCCAAGAAACATGTACTTGAGGTAGGAAGCTGGCAACATGCCAGGAACTGCTCATCCTGGCTTCAAGTCAACCTAGAGGTGGGCCACAGATGGTGGAAAACAGGACATTAAATACATTAAATAGTGTCTACCACAGGAGATATTTTCATCTCAAGATGAGGGAAGAGCTAAAATAGGATTAGAAAAGAGAGTATGGACATTTTGCTGTTGCCCCACTTAAAAGAAATAATAAAACATCCCACTAAATAAATCCATATTTAAGCATATAAGAACCTGGGAGAGAAAATCCAATACACATAACACACACATACACACACACACACACACACACACACACACCAGGAATTATGGGAAATTGAAATGACTGCTCAAGGATGTCATTTTCTGCCCACTGTCTCTCTGATGACTTGATTGCACTTTCTCCTGCAGCTACCTGCTCCCTGATGATAGCAAAGCCACCAAGCACAAAACTCTGGTAATAAAAAAGAGTGTTAACCCTCAGTGGAATCATACTTTCACGTACAGTGGCCTGCATCCCCAGGATTTAAAGAATGTTTGCCTAGAACTTACTGTCTGGGACAAGGAGGCCTTTTCCAGCAACATCTTTCTGGGAGGAGTTCGTTTGAATTCCGGAAGCGGTGAGGGACTTGGGGACTCTGCGATGGTCTGTAACTGGGAGTGGGGCAGGGGAGTGGTTCCTGCAAGTGTGATATGTAGTACGTGTATATGTAGTTTCAGCATAGCTGACTCCTGAAATTTCCACAGATATTCTACGCCTTTAGCTGAGGATCTATTCAGTTTTCCAAAAATACTACTACATAACTTTGTATCCCTCAGCTAGAAGCTTGGGATATATAATGTTTATAGTCATTCTTTTCACAAAATATCATTTACACTTTAAGTGAATCTCAACTGCTTTCTTGGGACTTACTTCACATGTTGCTCAGGAGAGGATCACCAAGACAACACAGGCTTCTTGGGGAGAGAAGGATTTCCAAGACCAACTTTACTTCATCCTCTTCTCATTTCTGTCCAAAACTTGCAGCCACACTCACACTAGTTGAATTGAAAGGAAATAATTTTTTTCCCTAAGAAATAGCATCTAATATTGTTCAAACAGGTTATGAAAACACACTACTGGTGCCAGAAGACAACTACAACTGAGAGAATTGGTGGGGGGATTATACTAATGGAGCTCATGCAGCCCTCCAAACTCTCATCCGACTGCTTAATCTAGACATAGGTGGTCTGCATTGCACTATGGTCAGCATTCCTGTTGAGAATGACCCCATCTCAGTGATTCTCTACTTATAGATTAAGGAGAGCCAAGAATGTCTATCCCACTAAAGGAACACTCCCCAGGTCAGAGAAGTAGCCTTGTTACAAAGGAAGAGCCTCAGAGCCCAGTTCAGCCTGTTATTTTGTCATGTTAGCTCAGTCCAAATAAGCCAGCGCTCTGCTAAACTACCAAAGTGGGGAAGAAATGAGCCTCTAGGTCCATCCTGATTATTTCTCATAATCTAGGCTGCAAAAGATGTATTCCATTTTAACACCACTCACCAGATGTGGTAAGTGAGAATAAGCCAGTGAAGGGGTCTCTGGTCAAAAGGTCCCCTCAGAGGTTGATAGGTGTCTTCCAGAAGACAAAACCATTTCATCTGTGAAGTATAATGCTCCCCTTTCCCTTCTGTAGGTAGGAGCCATGGGAAGAACGTGGATTGGATGGACTCTCAGGGGGAGGAGCAACGCCTTTGGCAGAAGATGGCCGACAGTCCTGGGACTCCGGTAGAGGGTATACTCATGCTCCGTTCCAGCATGGGAAAGCGTCAGCTCTGAAGGTACCATTCTCCAAAATGAGGCCTCCCAGGACTGTCTGGCTGCCATTTCCTATCAGTAGCAGACTTGGGACCTGGGATTCCTCTTCCCTATCATTTCTTACCTGAGGGCACTGGGACATGAGGGGAGAGATATCAGGGTGATGAACATTTAGGGTCTTGCTGAGTGTCTAAAAAAGCACATATCTCTACATGTACATGGGCCAGGGCCTCCAATTGGATGATAGAAAGTGTACCAAACTGTCCTGTTAACAGTGATTGTGCAATGATTCATAGGCTTTATAACATAAGGGAAGTGATGCAAGCTTATTTAACAGTACAGTTGAGATTAGGAGTCCCCACATTTTTTCTAGTTATGAGTTAATTTAATTTTCCTCAAATGGTTTGAGGGAAAAGGGAGGCACTCAGAATGTAGATCACTTGAAGAGTAAGAAGGGGTACTGGGTACTGGCTACCCTTTCCTCACCCTGGGAATCCCCATGAGCTAAAGAAGGCATTGTAGGAATGGTTGCTGGGGCAAGGAGGTGGCCCTGTTATTGTAGCAATCCTGTGGCTCAATTAGGTAAGTTTTCAAGATGAACTGACAAGTTTTTCTGTGGTGACGCTATAATTTATAATCCAAATCAGCCCACTTTCAGAGTGAGGAGAGCTAAATCATTACACCAGGACAATAGATGTAAAACGGCCAGGATTGACCTGGAAAATTGGGATGTCGGGTCACCCTAGTTATAACCTTGCTATTAGCAAAGTCTGTTGTAAATACGTATTTTGTAAAATGTTCTAAGTCATTAACTAAAAGGGAATAAGACATAGCATACATTTTGAGCCCTGCTTGTGTTGTGTCTAGTAATACTCCATTGGTCAAAGGAAGTCACATGGCCAAGGCCAAAATCAAGAGGCAGGGAAATACACTCTGCTCACAGTGAAGCCATGGCGAGAGTGAGGATGAAGGAAGGGATGAAGAATCATGGCCAATAGTTCATCTACCATACATACCTTCTGTCACCTGGCATTTCCGATGCTTTACACCAAGCTTAGATGCAAAGATAGTTGAAGCTGAAAGGTGCTTCAGACTTGGTTCCTCATTTTGTAAATTCCATATCGGAACTCATGGATCTGAAATGTCTTGCCCGAGATCACATAGAAGCTGTAACTGTATCTGGATTTAAATCCGGGGTGTGACTCCTAGGCCAGTGTCCTTTCCACTGTACTCCATGGCATGATCAGGGTGGACAGGAGGACATCGATGAAGGAAGGTGGAGTGGAGTCTGATTATTTGAATATGAACATACCTGACCTACTGTGCTTTTGGAGTCATCTTGTAGCCCCTCAACTCATTTTTTTTCATTTGAATTCATATAAAATCCTTAAAAGGATAGAAATTGAATTTCAGTATTAGGAATTCTAGAATCATCTTCAGGCTTATTCTAGCTTATTTTATATTCTAAATTTCCTCTTGAATTTTGAATACATATTTAAGAATATATTTAGCATTATTCTTAGTAATAGAAGAAGCAACCCATTTTCAATATTATTTTGAAAAAAATAGGCTATCTGTTGGATTGTCTGAAAAGTCATGACACATTTTTGCAATGAAAAACAGAGAAAAAAATATGTCATGCCTTTTCCGACAACACAATAATTGTAGAAAATTGAAGTCAGTGGTCTAAGTGTAGCTTCGTACTTATGGCACATTAAAAAAAAAAAACTCCCACCCATATTCCTATGCTGTCCTTCTTAAGAACAGAACACAAAATATGGAAGATCATCACTACTTTCTATATTGTAGAAATAAATTGTCTTCAGACTTTATGTGACTCATTTTTTGTTCAGGTACATTTTTAGGGGAGGTGAGAGGGGTGATGGTGAAGTCTGGAGACATCTCTAAAGTAGACAAAATGAAGTGGATTTATTCACTAATAATAAAAGTGGCAAAGTAATAAATTCCAAATCTTATAACCTGAACTCAAGACGAGCATGAACGTT
Organism: Aselliscus stoliczkanus; assembly: GCA_033961575.1. Classification (NCBI taxonomy): domain Eukaryota; kingdom Metazoa; phylum Chordata; class Mammalia; order Chiroptera; family Hipposideridae; genus Aselliscus; species Aselliscus stoliczkanus. The sequence goes on from CM066737.1 coordinate 108,637,387, forward strand.
TATGTGTTCAGACCTTTGCCACATTTAGAGCAATTCTCTGTATAATGGTTGCATAAAATCCTACATCTAACTGGGTATTTCTATTATGCAAAAGCTGGCCGAGTGGCGCAGTGGTTAAGCACTGGCTTGGGAAGCCAGCGGCCCCGGTTTGGTCTCACATATGAGGGTAAGGGAGACTGCCCTCAAAAAAAAAAACAAAAAACAACCCAGCGATATAGTCCATCAGAAACGTGTTGATGTTGCTCTCGGAAATAAAAGGTAAATTGATCTTTAGGTCACTCTTTTTTACTAAGTATGATGTACAAGTACAAAGAATATTTTTAAATATAGGTAACACATGTGAATGTCACAAAATTCAAATACTTTAGAGTTGTGAAAAGTAAGTCTTACTTCCTCCCTTCCATATCAAAATATCTTGACAACCTCCTTCTTTATTGTGGCTATAGGGTATTATATTATAGGTATACACCAAATTTAACCAGTCCTATCAAATGCCACATTAAATATGGTTAACTAAGCTATATTTGGTGGCTTTTCTAAGCATTCTTTAGAATAAGCAATGAAATTCAATACACATACACACACACACACACACACACACACACACACACACACACACACTGAGTGCCCCAAAAAATGTATACACATTTTAAGAAAGGAAAAAAACTGTATTAAAATTTTAATACTCAATATATACCCATAACAAAAAATGAATACAAGTCATGTTTGACTTCTGCCATTACAAGACGTGCTGAAAGTGGTTCCCATAAGAGTAATTTGAATACAGTTTTTTCTTTCTTAAAATGTGTGTACATTTTTTTGGCACCCTCTGTATATAATGCAGCAATTTCACTGGGGTACTTATCCTAGAGATAGATACATATATAAGAAATGAGCACAGGGTCGGCTGAGTGGCGCGGTACTTAAGAGCTGACTTGGGACACCAGCAGCTCCGGTTCGGATCCCATATATGAGGGTCAGTGACACTGCCCTCAAAAAAATAAAAAAATAAAAAAGATTTAAAGAAATGAGCACATACAAGGGTTATTATTGCAGAAGATTGGAAACAACATAAAAGCCCACCAGTAGAGGCCATCAGTCATATCATAGATGCTGAATTTTTCTGTCATTAGTTGCTCCCTCTCCTGCTCTGTTAAAGATTGTTAAATGCTAAACATTGGATTCTTCAGTGCTTATTCTTTCTTCTCACTTTCTATACACTCTCATGTGTTATATGGACTGTGCTCTTGTGGTTTGATGACCATTTATATGCTTATACTTCAAACTCACATCTCCAACCTCAACACTTCCTCTCAGCCCCAGACCCAGACCCAACTGTCTATTGGACATCTCCACCAGGATATCTCCTGTTTTCAACATATTGAAAACAGATCTCTTACTTCCTCCATCTCCCTTGCACCCACGTGTTTCTACTCTAGTACATACTGATTCAGTACCTGGTACTGTCAACCACTCAGTTATACTAACTAGTTACTGGGTGGTGATCTTTGATTTATATCTGTCCCTTACCCTGCAGCAGAAATAATCAGGAAACCATATTGATTCTACCTCCTAGAGATCTCAAAAACCTGTCCAATTCTTGCTATCTCCATGCCACCACCCTAATCCAAGCTACTATCACCCCTCTCTACAAGTATTAGAAGTCTCCTAGCTGCCATCTATGCAGCTACTCTTGCCTTCCCTCTATCCATTGTCCATACTGTGGCCAGATTTTCCCAACACGTTGTTTTTTTTCTTTGTTTATTTGTTTTAAGATTTTATTGGTGAATTGGGGAAGGGAAACAGCCAAGTTGTTGCCCTTCAGTCTTAGTTGTGGAGGGCATAACTAGCTCAGCTCCAAGTCCAGTCGTCATCCAGCCACCTATCAGCAGCTCGTGGCTGCTCAGCTCAAGGTGCAGTGTTCAAACTTAGTTGTGGGACAGGTGCGGGGCAGTAGACCACCATCCCATGCGGGAGTCGAACTGGCAACCTTGTTCTCACCATCCAAGCCATCCTGCCACCTGTTGGCAGCTCAGCTCGGGCACAGCTCACTGGCCCATGTGGGAATCGAACCGGTGACCTTGTTGCTCAGAGCTCACGCTCTTAACCAACTGAGCCACTCGGTTGGCCCAACACATTGTTTTTAAATGTTAAAACATACAGAAAAGTTGAAATGATTTTACAGTAAATACCCTGATCCCCATCACCTAAATTCAACTTCTACCATTAGCTATATTATCACTATCTCTCTGTCCATCCCCAAAGTGATCTTTTTTAAAAAAATGCAAATCTGATCATGCTTTAAAACTGTCCATGACTATTCATTGTCCTGACAGTAAAATACAAATTCTTGCTCATTGCCTGTCAGACCCTGTATAAAATGGTTGCTGCCTCCTCTCTCGTTTGCCCCTTCCCGGCATGCCTTCCATTCCCTTCCCTTCAGTCACACATTGCATTTTTCTGCTTCTCAGTTGTGCCAGGCTCCATCCCATCTCATGACCGTTGCAAAGAATATTCTTGCTTCTCTTCCTCACCAGACTCATCTCCATTAATCATCCAGGTCTTAAATGTTACCTGCTCCAGGAAACCTCCCCTGATGACCTTCTGCCTGAGTAGGTCATGGCAGCTGCCTTTTACTGCACACATCACTATTATAATAAATTATTGAGGTAATGAGCCTTTTAATGCTTTTGTCGGTTCCCTCCCTGCCACATCCCTAGAATGTAAGATTTATAAAGGCAGAGACAATATTTATATTTTTCACTGCTATATTGTACTTAATTCAGAGTGGGTAACTAAAAAATATTGGTGCTTATAAATAGCTATAGATACCAAATATTTTGTAAAATGTATGGAAGTGTAGGTAGAAAAAGGAAAAGAAAATATTAGCAGAATAAGTGAAAACGAAACAAAAGTAACATCATAGAATGTTAGACCAGTTGGCATCTTTAGAGAGACCACAGTTTCTAACTTCCAATTAACAGATAAGTAAACTGGGGCCCACGCAGATCACGGAAAAAAATCTCTGAATATGGTTACTGATTGGGCTTTTAAAAGCAAGCTTTCTAGGGCCGGCCAAGTGGCACATTGATTAAGCACTGGCTTGGGACACCAGCGGCCCTGGTTCGGGTCCCACATATGAGGGCCAGTGACATGCCCTCAAAAAATAAAAAATAAAAAAGTAAAATAAAAGAAATAAAAGAAATAAAAGCAAACTTTCTACAAGTACTGTAGTTACAACCCTAGACAGTTCTTCCCAGCCTGTCTCAGCATAGATTAAAGCACCAGGTGTGCCCACTGTCCAGAATATCAGCTTCTCAGAAAAAGAGACCATGGCCTTGCCTGAAGCATCCTGCCCCTTGTTTGGAGGTATCAGCCCTCCATTTTCCCTCAGTTCAATCAGACAAGTTGTAAAGGGACATGGATGAGCTTTTAATACTATCCAATTACTTTGTAAATAATACCTGCAGAACAAATGGAAGATTCAGTTTATCAGCTCTCATTTCACTTACGTTGTTACTGTCACTGAAATTATAAGGATATAGATTTTCCAGATCACAAAAACAATGATTGTGTGTGTGAGTGGCTCAATAAACTTTTATTACTTTTTCTTACTTATTTTTAGTCAAAAGAATTTGTTTCCATATCACAAAAATTAGGTAACCATGACACCAAGAGCAGCAACGTCCACAGAGTTGCACTGATGGTGGAGAATCCACTGGGTATTCCCAATGTCCCAAAAGTGGTAAAGGAGGGAAAAAGTAGAAGAAAAAATAAAACAAATCCAAAACTCATGATGACTTTGAGGAGAGACATGACATGACAGTTTCTGTCTTCTCTCATTGTCAGCTGCAGATGTATGTCAGCAGGATCAAGTACAATTTAACTGCGTAAACCCTCCATTCCAACTCCAGCACCTTAATTGTATCCTGACTGTTGGCAGCGATCAGCACATTGGACTCCCCATCTGGCAGCACCCTCCAGCACACAGTGCTAACAAATTTGTTTGTATCAAATTTGACCGGGATTGTGACTATTTTGCAATGGCTGGGGTTACAAAGAAGATTAAAGTCTATGAATATGGCAGTCATTCAGGATGCAATGGATATTCATTACCCTGAAAATAATCGGCAATTCCAAGATCAGCTGTATCAGTTGGAGTAGTTACCATAAGAACCTGTTAGCCAGCAGTGACTATGAAGGCACTGTCATCTTATGGGATGGATTCCCACGACAGAGCTCCAAGGTCTATCAGGAGCATGAGAAGAGGTGTTGGAGTGTTCATGTTAATTTGATGGATCCCAAACTCTTGACTTCAGGTTCTGATGATGCAAAAGTGAAGCTGTGGTCTACCAATCTAGACAACTCAGTGACAAGAATTGAGGTGAAGGCTAATGTGTGTTTTGTGAAATTCAGCCCCTCTTCTAGATACCATTGGCTTTTGGCAGTGCAGATCACTGAGTCCACTACTATGATCTTTATAATACCAAACAGCCAATCATGAATTCAAAGGATACTGAAAAGCAGTTTCTTATGCAAAGTTTGTGAGTGGTGAGGAAATTGTCTCTGCCTCAACGGACAACCAGCTAAAGCAGTGGAATGTTGGAAAACCATACTGTCTACGTTCTTTCAAGGGTCATATCAATGAAAAGAGCTTTGTAGGCCTCGCTTCCAGTGGAGATTACATAGCTTGTGGTAGCAAGAACGATTCTCTTTACCTGTACTAGAAAGGACTTTCTAAGACTTTGCTAACTTTTAAGTTTGATATGGTCAAACATGTTATGGACAGAGACAAAAAAGAAAACAATGATATTTTGGGCTGGCCAAGTGGCACGGTGGTTAAGAGCTGGCTTGGGACACCAGCAGCCCGGGTTTGGATCCCACATATGAGGGCCAATGACACTGCCCTCTGGAAAAAAAAAATGACATTTTGATGGGACTTCATAGTCTTGGCTTCCTTTTCCTTAAATTTACACAAATATATGACCGGTGATCATTAAGTACTTAAGTAACTAGTAGATGACTGAGCCCACCTGATTCACAGTGATATTAGTCTCATCATCACCTGCTATGAGACAGAGAGAGAGAGAGACTGGTTTATATTTGGTGGGGAAGGAGAAAGCCATGGAAGAAATAAAGGCAAACCCCTCTTTTAGAAGCAAAGTGGATTGAAATATGAGTTGTGATTAAAAAAAATACGGTGATTGTACACCTGAAGCTAATTTTTAAAAAAATGTTTATTTCACAATAAAAGAATAAAATAAATAAATAAAATAAAATGGGGAAAAAAAAGAAAGAAAAAAAAATATGGTGAATGTTTACTTTTTTAAAAAAAAATGTATTACAGTGAAAGACGCATTGCCATTAATTCCCCTCAAAATACTCCCCTTCACTTCGAATACTTCCCATCATTCTTGCCACTTCCTGAAGCGGTTCTGAAAATCCTCTTTCATGAGTACCTTTAGTTGTGCTGTTATGGCTGCCTCGACGTCCTGAATCGTTTTGACTTTGGGGAAGAGCCAGAAGTCTCATGGTGCCAGATCCGGTGAAATAAGATGGATGAGGACACCCCATAATGTTTTTATTTAACAGAAATTTCCGTACCAGAAGCAATGTGTGACATGGAGTATTGTCTAGATGGAGAATGATTTACGGCACACTGTAAAATGCACCTTCTCTCAATGTAGCTCACACCCAACTACTCCACTGACAAGCTAAAGCTTGTCACACACTGTTACTAAGGTTTGACATGCCACTTCCCTTGTTGAAGTTCTCTGCCTTTCTGTTAGATGGCACTTGGCAGCAGCCTTCATCATATTTTGTGATCAAAGCTCACGTTGCTTCTGGTATTGCAATTTCTGTCAAATAAAATCATTACTGTGTGTTTTCATCCACCTTATTCACCAGACCTGGCACTGTGCGACTTCTGGCTCTTCCCCAAAGTCAAAATGACCATGAAAGGTAAACTTTTTGAATTGATTCAGGACATTGAGGCAGCCATGACAATGCAACTAAAAATACTCATGAAAGAGGAATTCCAGAACTGCTTCAGAAAGTGGCAAGAACTATGGGATAAGTGTGTTGGAAGTGAGGGGGTATATTTTGAGGGGGAGTCATGGCAATGTGTCTTTTACTGTAATAAATTTTATTTTATTTAAACATTCACCATATTGTTTAGTCACACCTCATATCAACTCCCAGAGCACCTCAGAGTGAAAGCTATGGCATTTGGGGCTGGGATCAGTGTTTGTTTTCTCTTTTATGTGGATATTTCACATCAACTGAGCATTGCCTTTAGAAGTTGGCTGAAGGGTTTTCCACCTACAATGGTGTCATTTATGGCCTCTGAAATTAAGGAAAAGAAATAGGAGGAAGAAGTTTACACAGGAAAAACTATAATAAAAATTGGACCTGACAAAGTTTGAACAATAGCCATGGAAATTGGGCCACATCAAGGATTCCAAAGGATTATCTGGAGGGTAAATTTAATACATTGATTCCAGAGCATTAATCTAAACCTAATGAACAAGAAATTTCCGTCATTTTTATCAAGCTTCTTGGGTGATTCTAATACAAGTAGATCACAATTAGAGAAAAACTACATTACAGGACAAATTATCGTGACCATAATATTTGGACCAACTCTGTGTCATAATGGCAAATTAGATTTGGCTAACCTGGACATTATTAATTCCAAGTCAACCATGGTGAGGTGGAAGGAGCCTAATCTTGGACTCAGATGACAATAATTCAAGTCTTGACTTAACTATTTACCAAGCATGTAACCTCATTCAAGTTAATTATCTAGTCTAGGCCTTCATCTCTTTGCCTGGAAAATAAGAATAATTGAGCTACCTTGGAGTAATTGAAAATATCAAATGAGGTAATATATGTAAACATGCTTTGTAAATTTTAACCCATTGTAGAAAAAAAGATTATTATTAGTGGACTAATTATAGGACTTGTGGTTCATAATCTCTTAGGCCCCACTTTTCCTGGAGGCTTGGTTAGGTGTTAAACATTCTATGTACAATGAAGTAGTCTCCAGTATACAGCAAAAATACTAAAACACAAAAAATATAAGTTTTGTGCTATGTTACCTGTGTAGGTGTTATGCATTTATTTGTTTTTAGGGTGTTAGTCATTTATTTATTTGAAGTAGGAATTTCCTACTTGATCTGAGTAGATAATAAATATTACAAAAATTAATATTGTGGAGAGAAAAACTGTAGTCCTTTGTTAACAAGTTGTGAGACCTGCAAGGAAACCATCTTTCTTCCCCTTTCCTTAATACCCGTTTCCACTGTCAAGTCTATCTCTTTCTGTGAGTCTATCTTTTCAGGGAGATCAACCTGCCTTCCTCACAGGGATATTGCTCAGAATCATGCTTTTTTTTTTTTTCTTTTAGCTGAGCCATCCTGCCACCTGTTGGCAGCTCAATGGCAACTCAGCTCGGGCTGGCCTCGAACCGCTGTTGCTCAGAGCTCAGCTCGCACTCTTGAGCGAGCTCTTAACCAACTGAGCCATTCGGCCGGCCCAGAATCATGCTTTTTATCTACAGAAAGAAATTTACCATTCTGTCAAAACAAATTCCATAGAAGTACAAACCACTGTTGTCACTATGAGGAATGCATAGTGTTTCAGAGATCATCTGTTGTACTATATTTCTAGAATTCATCAAACTGTTCTGGTAGAAGGTTCTGTTCATATGTGGAAAAGGGAAGTAGAATGTATAATTAATATTGCCTGTAAATGACAACTAAGATTGAACATGGCACCTTGAGCTGAGCGGCCGCAAGCTGCCGATGGGCGGCCAGATGGCAACTGGACTTGGAGCTGAGCTTGCTGCGCCCTCCACAACTAAGACTGAAGAACAACTTGGCTGTTTCCCTCCCCAAATTCCCCAACACTGCTCCACTCCCCCAATTCACCAATAAAATCTTTAAGAAAAAAGAGAGAATCTAAACTGTCCTGAATCTTCCTGCTTTTTACGCTCCTCACCACCCTAATTAATTTGTCCTCTTGAATTCCTAAATCTCTTCTTACATTGTCCATCTGAGTGATGGGGTGCATACCAGCCCCTTAGGGAATACCCTTAATGCTTTTTATCCACATGGATTACTGGAAATAATATTCATTTTCAGCTCTTTCCTGTCCCCTCCGAAGCCAGCTCTATTAGAATTATTTGCTTGCAAAGCATCTGTTTGGGTTTTTGTTTGTTTGTTTGTTTTTGATTTTTTAGCTGAGCCATCCTGCCACCTGTTGGCAGCTTAGCGGCAGCTGAGCTCGGGCTGGGCATCGAACTGCTGTTGCTCAGAGCTCAGCTCGTACTCTTGAGCGAGCTCTTAACCAACTGAGCCACTCGGCCGGCCCACTTGCAAAGCATCTGAATGCATGGAGCCAGGTTGCAGGGTTGAGGGTGTTGGGGGCTGCCCTGCTACTTCCCAGGGTGCCAAATTATAAGGGGTACCACACATCCTTGAAAAGGTAATGAGGTGGAGAACTCCTTTCAGGAACAGTATGGTATTAGTGGAAGAAATAATGTCTGCTTAAGTAGATAAGTGAGGAGAGGACCCCATGCCTGAAGAACAATTCATGATTGATAAATTGTAACAAATACAGGTCTAGTTAGAGGCAGGATTTTTGTTTTGCCTAATGGCGTTTTCAGTTTGGGCCAGGTACTAATCACTAAGGACATAGGGGGAAAGTGGTTTGCCTCCATTGGGGATTTCTTTTGTATCTGTTCTACAAGGCAGGTGTTCCTCAAAATAAATGTACAAATATTCCAAAAAACGGTGAAAGGGGCACCAATTATCAGCATAAGAATTGGTCCAACTCTGATTGCACTGAGTCTGCATTCCTGGACTGAATGTAGCTGTCATGGGAAGGCTGTTTTTCTCTGGGCCTGAAGACGAGTTCCAAGGGTGTGGTGGCCTGAAGAAAGAAGACACTTGCAGTATCCTAAGAACAGCTAGGGATCACTGAGTCACTGGGACATGAGAATGGGGACTCTCCTTGGGACGAACTAAGAAGAGTAATTTTCCAAACTTTGCCAAAGGCTGAGTCACCTACTTGTGAGTATATTCATTTCTGTTTTGTCCCTGGCAATTTACCTACTTTGGCTGCCAATTTATTCTCCTAAACTCCTGCTATGATACGAAGGTGGTCTCTGGGTTTGATTGTTTTTTAATTATTATAATAGACTTTACTTGTTAGAGAAGTATTAGGTTTATAAAAAAATTGGGTGGAAAGTACAGAAAGTTCCCATAAACTACTGTCCTCTCCCCTCACAAGTTTCAACTGTTATTAACATCTTGCATTGGTGTGATACCATTTTTACAATTGATGCACCAATATTGGTACATTATTATTAACTAAAGTCCATAGCTTATATTAGGGCTAATTCTTGGTGTTTTACAGTTTCGTGGGTTTTAACGAATGCATAATATCATGTATCCACAATTACATTATCATACAGGACAGTTTCACTGCCCTAAAGACCCCCTACGTTCCAACCCTTGGCAACCACTGGTCTTTGTCTGTCTCTATAGTTTTCTCAGAATGTCATATTGTTGGAATCATATGGTATATAGCCTTTTCCTACTTGCTTTTTTCACTTATCGATGTGCATTTATGGTTCCTCCATGTATTTTTGTGCCTTGATAGCTCTTTTGTTGTTGTTGTTGTGATAAGAGAGCTTCACTTGAGATTTACTCTCTTTACAAAACTTTAACTGTATAATAAAGTATCTTTGTTTTTAAGTAGACAGAGAGAAAAGGATGGAAGAGCTCTAAGAAACAGTAACAATTTTTTTTAAAACTATGGAGATGATGGAAGGTCTGCATTCATTTTGCTAGTTAAATTGGTTTTATTGTTGGCTACAAAGGACTGTTCCTATTATATTTACTTGTCTTTCCATGTTTACTGCAAAAATTAGTAGTAATACTAAAACACTTAAATGCCTACTTCTAAGCTTCTATATGGAATCTGTACCCCAGACCAAAGCTTTGTGCCACCCTGTACTTCCTGCAAAGTATAATGTCTTTTTCATTAAATTCACTTTCTGAATATCTCTACCATGTTCAATTACAAGTTATTCCTGAGTACTTGGAGATGGATTTTATATGTTTAAAGATTGATTGTATGTCACCTATTCTGTCTGTTTTTATACTTTTTTGTCTTTGAAGAAAAGCACATTTGCTGAATTGACATACAGATTAGATGAGTGTCTGGTTTCTGTTTCTAAGACTCGGATTATGTTGAACAACCATCTTGGTGCTCAGCTAGTGAATCTGACCCTCATTTTGTTTTTTGCTCACCTGTAAATTTGAACTTTGACACCATCACTTCCTTGGCCATCCCCTCAATAACTCATGGGTAGTATGACAAGAGAAACAATCAAAGGTGACAATTATTGAGCACCTACAGTACATCTGGTACTTTACCTATTAGGGAAATAGGTAAATTGTTACCTAATTTACTACCTGTGTTTAAAAATGACATGAGTATTTGAGAGATTAAGTTGCCCAAATTATCCAGCTAGTATATAATAGGGCCTCACTCCACATTGGGCTTCCCATTTCAGATCCCAAAGTCAATGCTATTTGTACTTCATCAAATTGCAGCCCAGATAGAAATTCTGTACTTGTCATGAGCTAGAGACTTGCTTCTCAAAGTGTGATTCACAAACAAACAGCATTAGCATCACCTGAGAGCTTGTTGGAAATGAAAAATGTTGGGCCTGAAGCCACACCCACTAAATCAGAATATTCATTATAAGAAGATCCTTAGTTGACTGGCAAGCACAATAAACTTTAAGAAGCACTGGTGAGTGCTGGCCGAGAGGCTCAGTTGGTTAAGAGCTTGCTCAAGGGTGCGAGCTGAGCTCTGAGCAACAGCAGTTCAATGTCCGGCTGGAGCTGAGCTGCCACTGGTAGCAGGATGGCTCAGCCAAAAAAAAGAAGGGAAAAAAAAAGGGCCAGCCAAGTGGTGCGTTGGTTAGGAGCTGGCTTGGGATGCCAGCTCTGAGCAGCTGGACCCGGGTTCGAATCCCACATATGAGGGCCAGTGACACTGCCCTCTATAGCTAAGGTGGTGAACAACAGCTCCACCTGGTTGCCTCTATAGCTAAGATGGCCGGTGACGGTGTGGGCTGCAGCCTCTGCTGCAGTGGGCTGGCATAGGCTACAGTGAGTGGCCGGCAGCCAGCGTGAGCTGCTGGCAGCCGGTGTGAGCTGCCAATAGCCGCGGTGTGTGACCATCCAGAGGCCGGCGACCGGTCTGCCTCACCCAGGAAGAGCGCAATGATGATACCAACATGGGCCAGTGAAGCAACGTCCTCCACAATTAGACTGAAGAACAAAAGGACAGCAACTTGTCTGTTCCCCTCCCCCAATTCCCCAATAAAATCTTTAAAAAAAAAAGTACATAAAGCTTTAAAAGAAAAGAAGAGAAAAGGGGCCGGCCGAGTGGCGTGGTGGTTAAGCGCTGGCTTGGGAAGCCAGCGGCCCCGGTTCGGGTCCCACATATGAGGGCCAGTGACACTGCCCTCAAAAAAAAAAAAAGCCTAAAATTAAAAAGAAGAAGCAGCACTGGTGTAGAGAATATGTCAGAATGGATCTGGAGGCTTAAGGTGCTTGATATTTAAGACTGTTGCCCACTAGTTGTTGCTGTGACAATTGGCCTGAGATAACCCATTAACCAGGCTTTTCTTTGAGCCTTTTTTCTTCCTCAATTTTGATTTCTACCCCATAAACACATGCTTGATAACTAGCATCTTCTTTATGTTTCTTGTGTTCTCCTGTAAGTTTCCTGAAGACATTCCCCAGGCCTATAATCTGACCTTGTTTCAGAGTACATGGAATGAAGGCCTGAATATGTTTTTACTGTAGATAAGTCATCCAACATGCTGAATCGAATCAGAACCAACTGAATGTAGGTACAATCTCTTCCCCGCTTGAAGAAGTACAGACCCTACAAGCTTTATTCCATAATACTAATCACATAGGACATCTATTCTATTTTAAGTCTATATTTAGCACTTGTGTTGTGGATAATCGTCAAGTATAGAGAAAAGCATGTGGATACCAGCTTGGCTTAGACCAGGGAAAAATGTGAGTCCTGAGGTCAGGAATGCATTTTTGTTAAACCAGCCTTGAAAGGGGGGATGTACAGTAAGGAACACTGGGTCTGATGGTTAGGAGACCTACCTCCCACTCCTAGCTCTGCTGCTTACTGTGGATTTTGAGCAAGATGTTTCCTCTCAGGCTCAGTTTTCTCATCTATAAAATGAGGGGCTTGGATTAAGTAATATCCAATATCCCCTCAAGTTCTAAAGTTCTTTAGAAGTTGGCCACCTTACACATGCTAGAGTTCATTTACTCTAAAATGCCATTGATTTTAAGATGCAGTATTATATTACATTCCACTAAAAAAGAAAATGCTGCCAATTCTAACTGTAAGCTGTTGTTCTGCATCTGTCCCTGCATACTGTTCTTCTTCACACTGTTCTCTGCCTCAAGAGGCAATTCTTTTTTTTTTTTTTTGATGGCAGTGTCACTGGCCCTCATATGTGGGACCCAAACCAGGGCCTCTGGCTTCCCAAGCCAGCACTTAACCACTGCACCACTGGGCCAGCCCTACGCAATTCTTTTTGTTTTGTTTTGTTTTGAGGGCAGTGTCACCGGCCCTCATATGTGGGACCCGAATCGGGGCTGCTGGCTTCCCAAGCCAGCGCTTAACCACCGCACCACTCGGCTGGCCCCCTAGGCAATTCTTAATGAGCAGCATCAGTGGGCGTCTCTTGCCCTGTGGATTTTGATTGGGTTTGGCCAAAGGGAGATACTGGTAAGAGAATGAATGGTCGTAGGAAGGTTAGACTGATAGTTATTCCCCTGGTTCTTTCCTGCTGGGTCACAAAGTGACTGTGGATACATCCCTCTGTTTAGGGCTATGGCTCCTGTGGGATAGCTCTCGCAGCAGTTGAGAGCTACAGTAACTACTCCCTCCCTTCACCCTTTCAGGCCTACAAGTGATAAAGTCTCCTGGCTGTTGCTAGCTTCACCATCACTTATTACTTTCCCTTAACCTTGACCATACCTTTATAAATAGTCCTTTTATTCAGCTTTCCTCAATGTCACAGTTTCAGTGTTCCATTTGTTTCTGGCTGAGACCCTAATTGCCATAGTAATTGGTATCAGGAGTGTTCTCAAGGTAGAATTTTAGGTTGATGTTGCTCACATATTTGCAGGAGCATTACCGACACTTGGAAAATAATAGATGTTTAGTTTGTTTGAATGAATGTAAAACAGTGATCTCCCAGGGCCGGCCGAGTGGCACTTTGGTTAAGAGCTGGTTTTGGGATGCCAGCGACCCCGGTTCGGATCCCACATATGAGGGCCAGTGACACTGCCCTCTACAGCTAACAACAGCTCCACCTGGAACTGGGCTGCGAGCCCCAGCGACACGTAGGCTGAAGCCCCTGCTGCAGTGGGCTGCCATAGGCTGCAGTGAGCGGCTGGCAGCCAGCGTGAGCTGCCAATAGCCGTGGTGAGCAACCGTCCAGAGGCCGGCAACCGATCTGCCTCATCCGGGAAAAGCGCAATGACCATACCAACATGGGCCAGTGAAGCAACGTCCTCCGCAACTAGGCTGAAGAACAAGAAGACAGCAACTTGTCTGTTCCCCTTCCCTGATTCCCCAACGCTGTTCCCCTCCCCCAATTCCCCAATAAAAAAATCTTAAAAAAAAAGATCTCCCAATCTAAGTGCCCTTACTCCCCAGGAAAAATATCAGGTAGCCAGAAATCAAAAGGGATTTCCCTTTTAAAATTCCCAGAATATGCAGAGATGGTCATTTAAAGATACATGTTCTTGGGCCGGCCTAGTGGCTCGGTGGATAAGCGCTGGCTTTGGAAGCCAGCAGCCCCAGTTTGGTCCCACATATGAGGGCCAGTGACACTGCCCTCAAAAAAAAAGATACATGTTCTTTCAAGAAGGTTCCCTGTGCTCGCTATAGCAAATACCCCTGCTTCTGATTATCTTTGCTGATAGAAATGAAAAGGAACACATTTTCCCCCATCAATATCTGGGTGCCAGGTACTAGTGGCTTTATTCCTTTCATCAGGAATAGCAAAATGCCATCAATATGATGGACTGGTATGCTATTCCATATCTAAAGACAATCAAGGTCCCTGTGGAGTACCTTATAACAAAGAGCAAGAGAGATGATGATCTTTCTTAGAAAGTAAAGATAAACTGTGTTCTCTGTCATGTGAGTGCACTGCTAAGACTCCAAGAATACCTTATACAATATCTCCTGTGACCAAGAAACTCAATTTATAATGAAGAAAGCACATCTGTGAGTCCATGCTATGTAATTCATTGGTCTTATCAAATGTCACATCACCCAAAATAGCTGGTTTGATGGAACAATGGAATGGCTTGCTCAAAGCTCAATTACAGAAATAGCTGATAGGCAATACTTAGGCTGGGGAGATACCTTACATAAAGTAGTATATGCTTTTAAACCAGCAGCCAAAATATGATGCTGTCACTCTCATGGGCAAAAGACATGGGTTCCGGGACCAAGATGTGCAGCTTGGAATGGCCCTTCTCATTATTATACCTAATAGCTAACTTAATAGTTTTTCCTATATATCCTCATCAACTTGGGTTCACCAAGCCTAAGGGTTCTAGTGCCCAAATAAGGATGCTTACGTAGGTTAGTCTTGGTCTTACTACACTGAAAACTGAGAATGCCTCTTAAACGTTTTTGGCTTCTCACACCACTGAACCTACAGGTAGAAAACGGGCTACTTGTACTTGCTCGAGTGATTATCGAGAAAATTAAGGGGCTCATACACAGTGGTTACAAGGAGAACTATGTCTAGAGCTAAGGAGATTTATTGAGGCATCTCTCAGTAGTACATTGCTCAGTAGTCCTGGTCAAGTGGAAAACTGCAGCAACGAATCAAAACAGGGCCACCACAGAATCGAATTCTTCAAGAATGAAGGTTTGGGTCAATCTTCCAGGGAGAGAAATCCATTCAATTAAAGTGCTGGCAGAGAGTAAGAAGAATTTGAAATGATTATCAACTCTGATCTCATTACCAGCTAGAGAAGTAGGATTGAAGCACCTGTGTTTTATGTTGATTAAATATCCTGCCGTCTCTCTCTCCTCCAGCTCTTATATAAAGAGCACTGGCAGTAGCTAAGGTTTTAGGTTGCATGTGGGAGTATGATGGGACTGGGGTTACCCTGCACTGATACAGTAGTCAGGGGGCAGAAAATTTTCTTAAAGAGCTAGACTGTAAAGGCCATATAGTCTTTGTTGTAACTATTCATCTCTGCTTTTGTAGAGCAAAAGCAGCCATAAACAATACATAAAAGATTATGTGTGCCTGTGTTCCAATCCAAACTAATTACAGAAATGGACAGCCAGCCTGTCAGATATAGTTTGCCGACTGCTGCAGTAGATGACATGAGATTTTTTTTTTCCATCAAAAGCTGAGGATAAAGGGGATGAACTGTAGTGAATATTCTGTTTGCCCCACCAGACTCACTCTTTGCAATTTTCCCAATTGCTTTGTGCTTTGCTCCTGTGCCCTCTGTTTTTCAGTTGGGTTCGGCCAACTGGAGCCAATACTAGAGATTAGAGGACAGGAGGAGAGGAAGTTCAGGATATTTATTTCCCATGTTCCCTCCCTGCTGGGCTGAAGGTTGTTGCATGCTGTGTTCCTCTACCACAGCTCCTCTTGGCTGCTCTGTCCTAAAACTATACCTACAGTTCTCTCTGTAGGGAGAATCTCTGTAGGGAGTAATCATTCCCTCCCCTTATCCATCAGGCCAGGGTGATAAACATCCCCTGATGTTACTAGCTTTGAAGTACTTCAGTACTCCATATTGAGTTTCTTTTACCATGTCCACACCATTATAAATAATCCTTTCTTTATGTCCTCTTCAATTCCCATTTGAGTTGGCCATCTATTTCCATCCAGGAAAATGTTGTTGATTGTAAGACTCTCCTCACTTCAGAGAAATTAAAATGTGAAAAAAAAGTACGTCTTAGGATCAAACAAACTATGCTAATTAAAATATATTCCTGGTGAATGAATGAATCAATGAATGATTGTATTCATAGCACAGCAAGTGGTGTGACAGATTGTGTGTTATTCAGAATGAACTACAAAAGTCAAAATCAGGGCCGCATTGGTTAAGAGTTGGCTTGGGTTGGCAGCTCTGAGCAGCAGGGCCCAGGTTCCGATCTTACATGAGGGCCAGTGATGCTGCGCCCTCTACAGCTAAGATGGTGAACAACAACTTGACCTGGAGCTGGGCTGCCGTGAGTCACCAGCGATGGCATAGGCTGCAGTGGGGCTGGCCTGCAGCTGGCGTGAGCTTTCATGAGCTGCTGGTGAGCCACCATGAGCGGTTGTCCAATGGCTGGCGAGCGACTGCCTAACCCAGGAAGAGCACAATGATGATACCAACATGGACCAGTGAAGCAACGTCCTCCACAACTAGACTGAAGAACAAAAAGACAGCAACTTGTCTGTTCCCCTTCCCCAATTCCCCAACGCTGTTCCCCTCCCCCAATTCCCCAATAAAATCTTTTTTAAAAAAATCTCAGCTAAACTAAATAATGCCTTTATTGACATTGTTGGTCTGTATTCTGGGGTGAGCTCCCTATCTCTGAACCAGTAATAAACAATCCAGAGACCAGCAGTAGGAGGCTTACACTCCAATGAACCTTGCTCTAGGGGCCCTGGAACTCGGTCCTTTCACAGGACTATTTTTTTAAATTGTTGCCACTTGTTGAGAAATAAGAGTATTTCTTCCTATTCCAATTTTCCAAAAAAGAGGTGACTCCTCTCTCTAAGCCTTTGAGTCCACACTTAGTCTCTGAAGGCATCAGAAACCTACTTGGTAGCCTGCCTGAGTCAAATGCACTTCCATAAAGCTAAGAAACACATTGGAAGATACTTGGAAGAATTCAGATTTGATCTGTGGCGAGACAGGTGATAGCATTTCACTTCCGTTTGAAATCAATTTGTTAATCTCAGAGCACTGCTGCCTAAGCACACCACCATCCTGCCAGGTAACTTGTCACTGCTGATGGAGAGAGAGACAGACAGACAAAACAAAATTCCAAACTGCACAGGATAAATTTCCTCCAAACTCTGGCAGAGCCATAGAACAAAGAGGAAAAGAAATCCTTAAGCTGAGCATATTCATAAATGACATTATAATAACATATGCATCTTCACACTGCACATTCATCAGTAAAATGGATTCTGACGAACAAAGCTAGATGCCTTCCATCGTGTCTTTTTCCTAAGGAGAAATAAGTGCTATATTTTAAATGACTTAAGCATAATTCTAATTTTGTAAGGCAAACTCTAAATGGTGACCATTGGCAGAGAGACTTTGGCAAGTCAAATCAGTGGTTATACCTGCACCCCTCTCAACTCATCCAAAACAGTGATTCTCACCTTTGGCTGTATATGGCAATTCCCTTGGACGCTTTTTTTTTTTAAAGATTTTATTGGGGATTAAGGGGAGGGGAACAGCGCTGGGGAACCGGGGAAGTTCCTGTCCTTTGGTTCTTCAGTCTAGTTGTGGAGGACGTCGCTTCACTGGCCCATGTTGGTATTGTGATCATTGCACTCTTCCTGGTGAAGCAATCGGTCGCTGGTCATTGGATGGCCACCCACGCAGGTTCACGGTAGCTCATGGCAGCCTCACTGCAGCAGGGGCCGCAGCCTACACTGTTGCCGGCGACTCACGGGAGCCCAACTCCAGGTTGAGTTGTTATTCACCATCTTAGCTGTAGAGGGCGCAGCGTCACTGGTCCATGTGGGATCCGAACCGGGGCTCTGCTGCTCAGAGCTCGGTCTCCCAAGCCAACTCTTAACCAATGCGCCACTCGGCTGGCCCCCCTTGGAAGTTTTTAAAATCCCCTCTGCCCTGTCTGCATCCAAACAGGTAACATTACAATCTATGGGGGTGACACCAAGGTATCAATATTTTTTAGAACTCGCCACATAATTCCAATGTGCATCCAATGTAAAGAACTACTGACATAAAAGGTATTGAGAGAACAGGTAGGCTAAGGGCGTGGTGGTTGCAGGTCCTGCTGAAAAAGATGGCTTCATACCATGGCAGCCCTTAGGGCACTAGCTAAGGAGAAGCTTCCATTGTCTCTTCTGTTACTCTGAGTCCCAAATTTACTGTTAAAAAATGAGTAAAGGTGCATCTGGTTAGCTCAGTTGGTTAGAGCGCAGTGCTCATAACACCAAGGTTGCTGGTTTGATCCCCACATGGGCCACTGAGCTGTGCCCTCCACAACTAGATTGAAAACAACTACTTGATGTGGAGTTGATGGGTCCTGGAAATACACACACTGTTCCCTAATAAAACACAAAAACAAAACTCTTTAAAAAAAAAGCGAGTAAACATGGGAAGAAAGGAAATATTTGTGAGCTTCTTGTGAAGATAAAATGAGATAATGTACATGCATTGTGACCGTTTGTATTCTCAATGGGCCAAAAGGTCATCTCTGCTATTCATTTTTTATTAATTTGGTGAAGGATATAGAACTTCTTAAAAGAAAGATAACTACAGAAACACGGGAACAGATGTAGCAAATTTGAGGGAATTTTCCCTTGAACTTTGGTTCTCTACAAGGTATGCAGCTACTAAGGATACTCCCTGTAAGTCCTGCCAGAGTTGAGAATAAAGTCAAATTTTTGTTATGCTTCCATTCCTTTCTACTCAAGCTTCTGTCACCATTCCAGAGTGATATTAACAATCACAGCATTTTCATTTAAGAAAGTCCTTAATGAAGCAGTATTAATGTTATTAAATCTTGACCTTTAAGTAATGTGTTTTTAATATTTTTGGGGTATAACTAAGTACCAGGGTTGTCTCACAGAAAAACACTTAAGCATTTGAGTTGCAAATTGAACTGGCTTCATTTTTCACCATTTTTATTTTAAAGAACGAATGATGGATAAACCATATTTATTCAGGCTTCAGGATTGGGCAGATCTTTTCTCAGAAATGAACAAAGTGAGCCTGTTACCTGAAGGAAAACAACTGACAGTATTTTTCGCCAATGATAAAATTTGAGCTTTGAAGCAAAAATTTGAATTTTGGAAAACTTGTATGCACCATGGTGAGTGTGACAGCTTCACAATACTTAGAGACTTTTGGTGAAGACCTTAACTTTGATATTGTATAACACATTTTTGATATTGTATAACACATTTTTGATATTGTATAACACATTTTTGATATTGTATAACACATTTTATCAACCTTCAGAAGATCTGCCTGACTCTGTGAACCAGTATTTCCTAAGTGACCAGTGCTTGAGATAGGAAATCATGAATGGGTAAAAGATCAAAGTGCAAGATATACCAATGGATTTAATACAACAGAGTGCAAAAAGTTTTTCATATTAACATTAATCTTTAAGGAGCTACCACGTGCTGAGTTTTGGTAAAATGTCAAAGAAAAATACCCACAGTTATCTAAATAGGTATTAAAATACTCCTCTCTTGAGCCAGCCGAGTGGCGCTTTGGTTAAGAGCTGGCTTGGGACGCCGGCTCTGAGCAGCAGGGCCCCCAGTTCGGATCCCACATATGAGGACCAGTGATGCTGCACTCTCTACAGCTAAGATGGTGACCAACAGCTCTACCTGGAGCTGGGCTGCTGTGAGTTGCCGGCGGCAGTGTAGGCTGCAGTGGGCTGCCATAAGCTACAGTAAGTGGCTGGCAGCCAGCGTCAACTGCCAAGAGCCACTGTGAACGGTCGTCCAGAGGCCGGTCACTGATCTGCCTCGCCCGAGAACAGCACAATGACGATACTAACAAGGACCAGTGAAGCAACGTCCTCCACAACTAGACTGAAGAACAAAAGGACAGCAAGTTGTCTGTTCCCCTTCCCCGATTCCCCAATGCTGTTCCCCTCCCCCAATTCCCAAATAAAATCTTTTAAAAAAAACTAGTTTTAGTTTTTCTTTTTATGGAGGTATAACTGACATATAACACTGTATTAGTTACAGGTATACAACATGAGTTGATATTTGCATATATTGTGAAATGATCACTACAAGAAGTCTAATTAACTTTCATCACCACACACAGCTACAAAATTGTTTTTTCTTGTGATGAGGACTTTTAAGATCTACTTGTATAGAAACTTTCAAATATGAAGCGCAGTATTATTAACGATAGTCACCATACCGCACATTACATCCCAGGATTTATTTATTTTGCAACTGGAAGTTTGCACCCCTTGACACCCGTCACCTCTTTCACCCCACACCTACACCCACCCCGCCTCTGGCAACCACGGGTGTGTACTCTGTATCTATGAGCTTGGGTTTTTCTGTTTTGTTTTGTTTTGTTTTGTATTTGTTTTTAGATTCCCCATATAAGTGAAATCATATGGTATTTGTCTTTCTCTGTCTGACTTATGCGTATTTCACTTAACACAATGCCCTCAAGGTCCATCCATGTTGTCACAAATGGCTACATTTCATTCTTTCTTATGTCTGAATAATATTCCATTGTATATAAATACCATATTTTCTTTATCCTTTAATCCATCTATGGACATGTATGTTGGTTCCATGTCTTGGCTATTGTAAATGGTGCTGCAGTGAACATGGGAGTGCATATATCTTTTTGAGTTACTGTTTTTATTTTCTTTGAATAAGTACCCAGAAGTGGAATTACTGGATCATAAGGTAGTTCTATTTTAATTTTTTGAGGCACTTCCATGCTATTTATCATAGTGGCTGCATCAATTTATATTTCCATCAACAGTGCAGAAGGGTTTCCTTTACTCCACTTCCTCACAAACAGTTGTTATGTCTTATCTTTTTTGATAGTAGCCATTCTAACAGGTATGAGATGATATCTCATTGTTGTTTTGATTTGCATTTTCCTAATGATTAGTGATGTTGAGCATCTTTTCATGGATGACTTCTTTGGAAAAATGTCTAATAAGATCTGCCTAATTTTATTTTTATTTTATTTTATTTTTTAAGATTTTATTGGGGTATTGGGGGAGGGGAACAGTGTTGGGGAATTGGGGAAGGGAACCAGCCAAGTTGTTGTTCTTCAATCTTCATTGTGAAGGGCTCCAGTCGCCATCTGGCTGCCCATCAGCAGCTCCTGGCCTCTAAGCTCAAGGTGCTGAGTTCAATCTTAGTGGCGGGTGGGCATAGCCACCATCCCATGCAGGAGTCGAACCTGGCAGCCTTGTTGTTAAGAGCACACACTGTATCCATTGAGCCATCCGGGCGGCAGTTCAGCTCAAGGTGCCAAGTTCAGTCTTAGTTGTGGGTGGGCATAGCCTACCATTGAACAAGCAATCTTGTTGTTACTCCAGCTGAGCCATCCTGCCACCTGTTGGCAGCTCATGTGGGAATCGAACTGGCAGCCCTGTTGCTCAGAGCTCATGCTCTTAAGCTAACTCTTAACCAACTGAGCCACTCTGCCGGCCCCCAGATCTGCCCATTTTTAAATTGGATTGTTTGGTATCTTGCTATTGAGTTTAAGAGTTCTTTATATATTTTGGATATTAACCCCCTATCAGCTATATGATTTGCAAGTATTTTCTCCTATTTAGTAAGTTGCCTTTTCATTTTATTTTTTGATGATTTTCTTTGCTGTGCTGAAGCTTTATATTTTAATGTAGTTTATCTTGTTTATTTTTGCTTTCGTTACCTTTGCTTTTAGAGTCAGATCCAAAAAGTCATTGCCAAGACCAATGTCAAGGAGCTGCCTATGTTTTTTCTGCAAGTTTTATGGTTTCAGGTCTTACATTGAAATTTTTATTCCACTTTGGATTCATTTTTGTATATTGTGTAAGACAGTGGTCCAGTTTCATTCTTTTACATATGACTGTCCAGTTTTCTCAACATCATTTATTGAAGAGACTGCCCTCTCCCCATTGTATATTCTTGGTTTCTTTGTCATAAAGTAATTAACCATACTCTTTATAAACAGCTCTTCTGTCTATCTGTTAGTGGCCTCCAGAACTTATTTACATTTTTTTCTGCACATTGAACGTTATTTCAGTTATCATCTTTGAACTAATTAAAAAATCTGGTCAGAGTTGTGAAGGCGGAAGTTTGGAAGCACTGGCAGCCTAGGGGACAAATGAAAATGAGAAGAGGAGAAAGAAGGGAGCTGAAGGGCTACAACCAATATAATGTAGGGAGAGGGGAGCCATATGAAGCCTCCATTTATGATTTCAGAGACAAAGATCAGAAAGCTGAATCCAGATATGCTTAGATACTATATTTTGTCTGATAGGAACTAGCAATCTTTTCCTCAAAAACTGTATTCTATGGGCTTATGCATGGGCTTATTTCAGGGCTCTCTATTCTGTTCCATTGATCTGTGTTTTTTTATAGCAATATCATACTGTTTTGATTACTATAGCTTTGTAATATAGTTTGAAATCATGGAGGACAATGCGTCCAGCTTTGTTTTTTCAAGATTTCTTTGGATATTGGGGGTCTTTTTTGGTTTCATACAAATTTTAAGATTGTTTGTTCTATTTCTGTGAAAAATACCATTGCAATTTTGATAGGATTGCATTGAATCTGTAGATTCCTTTGGGTAGTATGGACTCTTTTTTTTTTTTAGCTGATCCATCCTGCCACCTGTTGGCAGCTCAGTGGCAGCTCAGCTCGGGCTGGGAATCAAACTGGCGACCCTGTTGCTCAGAGCTCGCACTCTTTTTTTTTCTTTTTTGAGGGCAGTGTCACTGGCCCTCACATGTGGGACCCGAACTGGGGCCACTGGCTTCCCAAGCCAGCGCTCAACCACCGCGCCACTTGGCCGGCCCATGAGCTCACACTCTTGAGTGAGCTCCTAACCAACTGAGCCACTTGGCCGGCTCTGAGTATGGACATTTTAATGATGTTAATTCTTCCAATCCATGATCATGAAATATGTTTCCATTTATTTATGTCATCTTCAGTTTCTTTTATCAGTGTCTTATAGTTTGCAGCATACAGGTCTTTCTCCTTCTTGGTTAAATTTATAAGTAGGCATTCTTTTTCATACAAAAGAGTTGTAAATGGGATTATTTTCTTCTCAGTTTTAATTTCTAACACAGTAAATATTCATAAATGTAACTCACATAAACAAAAGTGCTTTGGAGTACTCCAAAGGTTTGAGAACCACTAGCTTAAGGGAATATTTTCACACATAAGCTGGCCTCATTTTCATTCTTGCAGACAATTAAATTGCTGTTTCCTTAGCTTGATCTTGTGGAAGCTTGGTTTTAGGCTTTGTCAGACTGGCCTGTTTCAGCTTACCTCAGGCCAGAGGTTGAGTCTTTACTTCTGGGTTTTCAGTGGAAGCCCATGCTATTCACTGAGCCCCTTTATCTTGACTGGATCTCCAGCACTGATCAGCTGCTGAGATTTCTTTTCAACTTTTTCCTTCAACTGCTGTTTTCCTCCTGGAGTTCCTGGAGTTTCACTCTATACATGCACAGTCCTTGAGATATTTAAGGATTTGAGATGAATTTCTATGCAGGTTTGGAGCTCCCCTCCCTGTGGCTTTCTCCTGTTCATGTCTCTTCCTCAATTCCCAGCCTCTCAGGCCATGCCACCTGCTTTCTCTGAATTCTCAGCCCAGTATGTCTGCAGCCTTCTGCTTGAGCTCCAAGTCCAGTACACCAAGCAAACGGAGGAGGCTTCAGATGGCAAGCCAGCTAAATGTGGTTCTCATCCAGTGTGCTTTCATTCTTTCAGAGTCCTATCTCCTCCAGTCTTTGCCTGCTTCTGGGTGAATTTCAGTGAATTCAAACAACTGATTTTGTCTTTCATTTCCAGAGTTATAATTCTCAGCAGGAGAATTAGTATGATATGAGCTACACTGCTGTTAACTGAAATGGAATTCCCATCTTTGAACTAAAATCAGCAAGGCCATGTCCTCATCTGTGGAGAGGCAGCAGAGTCAATACCAGGTCCTTGCAAAATGTCCTCCACTAGCTGTGCAGTGTTCTATAAACTCCATTTCCCCACAATCCACACACTGAGTCTAATTTAATATCATTTTACCTGGATGGTCCTGATGATGGGCCAAGGACCATCATCGTATGTACATTTTCTCAGTCTGCCCTTTCATTTTTGGTGGGTAGTCCTCCATCCAGTATCTTTGGCTCACACTTGCATTTTGTGATTGCAAGTGATTGCATTTTGTGATCACATCATTGTATATGCATTTTTATAACATACTTTGTTTTTTTGACTATTTTATATCTTTGTGGAGTTAACGATTCCAGTTGACATTCATCCTTATGTTTTTGGTGCTCAGATTGTCAGTAATTGGTCTTTATCCGCCTTTTTTTGAGGCTAAATTATTTATTCTTTCATTTTTTTACTCTTTTATTTAAGTATAATTTACTTACAATAAAATGCACCTATTTAAAGTGAACAGTTAAATGTGTATACAGTCATGTAACCCACATCCCTATCAAGATAGAACATTTCTAACACCCCGTTTCCTTTGTACTCCTTTCCAATCACTTTATTCCCCTGACGGATGAAACCACACTTGTGCTGATTTGTCACTACAAACTGTTTGCCCATTCAAAAATTTCATATAAAGGAAAGAATACAATATGTACTTATGAGTCTGGTTTCTTTCACTCAGGGTAATGATTTTAAATTTCCTCTACATATTGCACATATTAATAGTTTGTTCATTTTTATTTCTGAGTAGTGTTTCTTCATGCCAATTTATACATTCTCTTGGGCCATTTACAGTGGGATTTATTATGAATACAGCTGCAAGCCTTTTTGTGTATATGCATTTTCTTTTCTGTTGAATAAATACCTAGGAGTAGAATTGTTGGGTCTTAGTGACATTGTAGGTTTAATGTTGTAAGAAACTACCAGTTTTCCAAAGTACTTTTACCATTTGACACTCCTACTAGCAATGTATGAGTTCCAGTTGTTCCACCTCCTGTCAATACTTCGTATTATCAGTCCTTTTAATTTTAACTACACAAGTGGTATTTTATTGTGCTTTTCACTTTTCATTTCCCTGCTGGCTAAAGATGTTGAGCATCTTTTCTTGTGCTCATTGGCCATTCATATGCCTTCTTTGTGAACTGCCTAAGTTTTTTGTTCATTTTTTAAAATTTTGTTTTATTATCAATTTGAAGGGTTCCCTTATCTTTACATATTAAAAACATTACCTTGGTTACCTCTGAAAATATTCTTACCTTCCTGCTAACAGCAAGATGTCGCAGGCTCCCTTTTGAGATTTCCTGCCCCACATATAGAACCAAATGCTCTCTAGGGAATCTTGGACCTTCTTATGGAATTCATGATAATTCCTGTGTAACCTCTCCTGGACTCCAAGACAGGAAGAGCCAGGCCCAGCTTCCACCTTGGGGTCAGTTCTGGCTATGGGGAGAGTCTAGACCTGGCTCTTCCTAACTTGGAATCTAGGACGGGATACAAAAAAATCACCATGAGGGTCAGTTCCGGCACCAAAACAAAAATCCTCTGAAAATGGGAGCCTCAAAGCCTGTCAAGTTCATCCATGCTTATTATTTCTACAATCTTCCAATCATAAGCATTAGATGTCTTGCCAGTGCCCTCATTATCCCTCTATTGCCCCTCATTTTCATATTATTGTACATTGACCCCAGTTGAACTCTCTTCTAGGCCTTTATGTGATACCTCCTGGACCACTGCCATACACATGCACATTTCATGGTAAATTAACCTTCCTGTATCTTTGGTATCTTTTCAAGACAATTCTAAGTAAACCCTCATTTTCTCCTGCATCACTTTTTATAGAAGATATTGTTCTTTCTTCCATACTCCAGTATCTCTTGGCTGAGAGATAGTGTTAATATTCTTTTAGTTTCCCCACTACCCCTTTCAATTGATGATTCTTTCCATCTAAGCAAAAGAACTCTGAGATTCCTGCCACCTACCACATCACTCTTTGCAACCCTCCTCTTATAATCACCAATTTACATTGAGTTCTCTCCTCCACACTTATATAAGCCTTTGGAACTTGAATCTTATTTATCTCCTCTGCTTTAACTCTTGCCAGGAGGCTTCATTATCCACGTGGACAGCTCATCCAACTCCCTAATATCTCAATTCCAAGGATGTATCTTCCATTCTCTGGCTGTCACCTCCCATATTCTAAATGCTTCCTATTTTTATACTCTTTACACTCATTCTTCAATCACAGTAGGATCATTAGTCCTTCCCTGTATTCTTGCAATTTATCAGCCTCATTACTGCCCATACATCTTTTCAGACTTATCCTGGACCTTATGGGTCATCACATGATCCATTTTTCAATACCATAGTCAACTCCCTTAACCTTGTCCTGCCACCACACCTTTACCACAACCCAACTGTAGCTGCAATGGATTCTGGGAAATGTAGTTTGTAAGTCTCTTATCTGCAAGCTAAAAAGGGTTGAATACATGTTGAGCAAAACTATCTGCATTATCTACCACACTGTGCCTGTTTTGTCCTAAAGATCATTGAATGATTCTAATATAAAAGATTTTAGATGCTGTGGATGCCAGCCTTTATATTGGACCGCAGCGATCCTCACCTCTTGCTATCCATGCCCTTGTATACTCCCCTCTTACACTGAATAGGGCTGGTCTGTGTGACCAATAGAACACTGTGGAAGTAATAGTATGTCTTCTTAGGCTAGGTCATACAAGATTTTGTCACTTCCTCTTTGCTCTCTCTTGGATTACTTCCACTGGAAGAAGCAAACTGCTGTGTCATGAGAACATTCATGCAACTCTGTAGAGAGACCCAAGTTGGGATGAACAGAGAGGCCTCTTCTGACAAACATTACCAACCTGCTAGTCATGTGAGTGAGCCATCATGTTAGTGGATGCTCCAGCCTCAGTCAAGCCTTCAGATGACTGCAGCTGTGGACAACATCTGACTGCAACCATCACTAGAGACTACAAGCCATGATTGGTCAGCTAAGCTGCTCCCAAATCCCTGACCCACAAACATTGTGAGAAATAATGTCTTCTTTTTTTTAATTGGAGAGCAGTGTGTTTTTCCAGGACCCATCAGCTCCAAGTCAAGTAGTCATTTTCAATCTAGTTGTGAAAGGAGCAACAGCTCCTTGGCTCATGTGGGAATTGAACCAGCAACCTTGATGTTATGAGCCTGTAGTCTAACCACCTGAGCCAACCAGCCACCCCAAATAATAAGTCTTTATTGTTGTTTAAGCCACTAAGTTTTGGGATAATTTTTAAAGCAGGAATGGGTGCTAATTGTTACCCATATCTTGGACATTAATCCTTTCTTTAGTATGCTTTGGATGACCTCATTGCTTTTTTTCCTACTTCATTCCCCACCCGCTTCATGTAAGCTGAAGCCTAAAAGTTGAGGGCTTGTAGAGATGAAATCTGCAGTTCTCTTGTAATGGCCTGGATTCCTCCACCTTCTGGCTCAGCCTTCACTAGCCTTCTGTTAATGGCCAAGCAGCTCCTATTAGACCAGCCTTATGCAGACAACTATATCTGGGGGAAAAAAAATCCTGAAGGCATTGGAGAGTGCTGGCAGATACTGGAGGACGGTCATCACTTGGAAGAGGGCAAATACACTAGGTAAGTCATCAGAAATTTCTTTGGTTTTGGATAAGGGCAGGCTGCAGTATGTTCCATGCTAGACTTAGGGGAGGCTTAAATGAAGATAGTCTTATTGGGTTGAAGCACCAGAGGGGCAACCAGAGAAGTGTAGGGGAAACCATAGCAGAATAGAGAGCCTGGGGTTAAATCCTTCCGTCTGTTAATTCTGGGCTTTTTTCTTTTTCTTGTTCTCTAAGGTGTAAAGTTAGATTGTCTATTTGAGGTCTAATTTCCTAATATATACATTTATTGCTATAAACTTTCCTCCCAGAAAGGATTTGATATGTTGTAGTTACATTGTCATTTTTTGAGATTTTTAAATTTCCCTTTTGATTTTTTTCTTTGACCCAGTTGTTTAGAAGTACCTTTTTTAGTTTCCACATATGTGTAGATCATCTCACTTTCTTGTTGATTTCGTTTCATACCATTGTGGTCAGAAAAGATAGTTGGTATAATTTCAATCATCTTAATTAAATTTCCTAAAATGTGTTTTGTGTCCTAACAGATGATCTATCCAGAAGGATGTTCTACATGCATTTGTGAAGAATGCGTGTTCTGCTACTTTGGGATAGAATATTATTTATATATGTCAAGTCCATTTTTTCTAAAGTATGGTTCAAATCAAATATTCCTGTACTGATTTACTGTCTGGATGATATATTTATTGCTAATAGTGGGGAATTGAAGTCCCTAGTATTATTGTAATGTCTGTTGTTCCCTTAAGATATGTTAGAATGTGCTTGATATATTTTGGTGCTCAGGTGTTGGGAGCAAATATATTTATGATTGTCATAGCTCTCTTCATCTATTGACTCCTTTACAATTATATCATATCCTTTTTCCTGTTACCATTTTTGGCTTGAAGGCTATTTTGTCTGAGTATGGCTAAGCCCACTTTCTTTTGGTTTCTCCTTGTTTGGAGTATCACCTTCCATCCCTTCACTTTGAGCCTATATGTGTGTAGAGCTGAAAATGATTCTTAAATAGGTAGCATATAGTTAGGTCATGTTTTTGGTTTTTTTAATCCATCCAGCCACTCTGTGCCTTTTGAGTGGTGAGCTTAATTCATTTACATTTAAGGCGATTGTTGATATGTAAAGATTTACTACTGCCATTTTACCTTTTGCTTTCTGCTTATTTTGTCTATCCAAAGTTTCTTTTCTTTTTCTATATACCTTTGTAAGTTGGTGGTTTTACATGGTAATTTGTTCATTTGCCCCCTTTTTATGTTTTCTGTGTCTGCTATATATTTGCTTTGTGATTACCACGAAGTTTACATAATATATTTCATAGATATAATAGTTTTTTTTCTGCTGAGAGCAATCTATCTTCATTTGCCTATAAAGATTCCACCCTTTTACTCCTCCCCTTTTCTATTTCTTTTTTTTAAATTTATTTTTAATTAGTTTCAGGTGTAGAACACAGTGCAATAGTTATACTTTTTACCCCTCAAAGTGACAACCCCCCCTCCTCCAATTTGCCACCCCACTCCTCCCCCCCATATCATGTATATCTATTACACTTCCTCTGACTCCCTTCCACAGTATAATCCACATCCCGTGACTATCTATATATATTCAATTACAGTTGGTATACAACCTCTGCTTCAGGTGTACAGTGCAGTGATCTACTCCATCCATGAAATGGTCTCCCCAACAAGACATGTGACCATCTGACACTCCACAAAATATTTACAACATTATTAATTATATTCCCCGAACTGTCTTTCATATCCCTGTGGCAATATTGTAGTTGCCTATTTTTGCTGTCTAATCCCTTCCCCTTATCCCTCATCCCCATCCCCCTCCCAACTAGCAATCCTGTTTTTCCTCTATATCTATGAGACAGTTTCTGTTTACATTGTTCATTCATTCAGTTTTTTAGATTCCACATATAAGTGAGATCATATGGTATTTGTCTTTCTCTGACTGACTTATTTCACTTAACATAATAGTCTCTAGGTCCATCCATATCATTGCAAATGGTACGATTTCATTCTTCTTTATAGTGGAGTAATACTCCATTGTATAAATGTACCACAGTTTCTTAATCCAGTCATCTACAGATGGGCATTTTGGTTGTTTCCAAGTCTTAGCTATTGTAAATAGTGCTGCAATGAACATAGGGGTGCATAAATTTTTTTGAATAAGTATCTTGGGTTTTTCGGGATAAATACCTAGGAGTGGAATTGCTGGGTCAAAAGGTAGTTCCATTTCCAGTTTTTTGAGATACCTCCATACTGACTTCCATAGTGGCTGCACCAATCTGCAATCCCACCAACAGTGCAGCAGGGTCCCCTTTTCCCCACAGCCCCACCAGCACTTGTTGTTTGTTGATTTATTGATGATAGCCATTCTGACTGGAGTGAGGTGGTATCTCATTGTGGTTTTTATTTCTATTTCCCTAATGACCAGTGAGGTTGAACATTTTTTCATATGCCTGTTGGCCTTCTGTATGTCCTCTTTAGAGAAATGTCTCTTCATATCTTCTGCCTATTTTCTAATTGAGTTGTTTGTTTTTTTGGTGTTGAGTTGCATGAGTGTTTTATAAATTTTGGATATTAACCCCTTATCAGATATATCGTTGGTTAATATATTCTCCCAATCAGTAGGCTTCCTTTTTGTTTTATTGATGGTTTCCTTTGTTGTGAAAAAACTTCTAAATCTGATATAATCCCATATGTTCATTTTTTCTTTTACTTCCCTTGCCCGCAGGGATCTATCAGTAAAAATATTGCTCTGGGTAATGTCTGCAAATGTACTCCCTATATTTTCTTTTAGGAGTTTTATGGTTTCAGGTCTTACATTTAAGTTTTAATCCATTTTGAATTTGTTCTTGTATATGGCGTAAGGAGGTGGTTCAGTTTCATTTTTTTGCATATGTCAGTCCAATTTTCCCAGCACCATTTATTGAATAGACTATCTTTACTCCAATGTAAATTCTTGCTTCCCTTGTCATACATTAACTGTCCGTAAATGTCTGGATTTATTTCTGGGCTCTCTGCTCTGTTCCACTGATCTATGTGCCTGTTCTTATGCCAATACCATCCTGTTTTGATTACTGTAGGCTTGTAGTATGTTTTGATGTCTGGTAGCGTGATTCCCCCGACTTTGTTCTGGTTTCTCAGGATTGCCAAGGCTATTCGGGGTCTTTTATGGTTCCATATAAATTTTAGGATTATATTTTCTATTTCTGTGAAAAATGCCCTTGGTAGTTTGATAGGAATTGCATTGAATCTATATATTGCTTTAGGCACTATGGACATTTTAACTATATTAATTCTTCCTATCCATGAGCATGGTAGGTGTTTCCATTTATTTGTATCTTCTTTGATTTCTTTTCTTCAGTGTCTTATAATTTTCTGAGTACAGATCTTTTACTTCTTTAGTTAAATTTATTCCTAGGTATTGTATAGTTCTTGAAGCAATTGTAAATGGGACAGTTTTCTTAATTTTTCCTTCCGTTAATTTATTATTGGTATATGCAAATGCCATTGATTTCTCAACATTGATTTTATATCCTGCTACTTTACTGAATTTGTCTATCAGTTCCAATAGTTTTTTGATGGAGTCTTTGGGGTTCTCTATATACAGTATCATGTCATCTGCATATAATGACAATTTTACTTCTTCCTTGCCAATTTGGATGCCTTTTATTCCTCTATCGTGTCTGATTGCTGTCGCTAGAACTTCCAGAACTATGTTGAATAAAAGAGGAAAAAGTGGACAGCCTTGTCTTGTTCCTGATCTTAAGGGGAATGGTTTTAGCTTTTCCCCATTGAGTATGATGTTAGCTGTAGGTTTATCATATATTGCCTTTATTATGTTGAGTTATGATCCCTATATTCCCATTTTGCTAAGGGTTTTTAACATAAATGGCTGTTGGATTTTGTCAAATGCTTTTTCTGCATCTATTGATATGACCATGTGATTTTTATCCTTCGTTTTGTTGTGGTGTATCACACTAATTGATTTACAGATGTTGAACCAGCCTTGTGCACTAGGGATGAAACCCACTTAATCATGATATATGATCTTCTTAATATATTGCTGAATTCTGTTTGCTAATATTTTATTGAGAATTTTTGCATCTATATTTATCAGGGAGATTGGCCTGTAGTTTTCCTTTTTTGTGCTGTCTTTATTTGGTTTTGGAATCAGAGTGATAGTGGCTTCATAAAAAGAGTTTGGGAGCCTTCCCTCCTTCTGGATTTTTTGGAATAGTTTGAGAAGAATAGGTGATAGTTCTTTTTTGAATGTTTGATAAAATTCACTTGTGAAGCCGTCTGGTCCAGGGCTTTTGTTTTTTTTGGGAGCTTGTCAATTACTGATTCAATTTCCTTGGTAGTAATCAGGCTATTTAGATTTTCTGTTTCTTCTTGCATTAGCTTTGGAAGGTTGTATGCTTCTAGAAAATTTTCCATTTCTTCCAGATTGTCAAATTTGTTGGCATATAGTTGCTCATAGTAAGTTCTTAGAATTTTTTGTATTTCTGTGATGTCTGTAGTTATTTCCCCTCTTTTGTTCCTGATTTTACTAATTTGAGTCCTCTCTTTTTGTTTTTTGTTTTTTTTTTGATGAGCCTGGCTAGAGGTTTGTCAATTTTATCTTCTCAAAAAACCAGATCTTGATTTCATTGATCTTTTGTATTGTTTTTCTGTTCTCTATATTGTTTATTTCCACTCTGGTCTTTATTATCTCCTTTCTTGTACTCCCCTTGGGCTTCTTTTGCTGTTCTTTTTCCAGTTCCCTTAGGTGTAAGGATAACCTGTTGATTTGAGATTTTTCTTCCTTCTTTAGGTAGGCCTGCACTGCTATAAACTTCCCTCTTAGGACTGCTTTCGCAGCATCCCAGAGATTTTAGGTCGTGGTGTTTTCATTTTCGTTTGTCTCGAGGTATCTCTTGATTTCCTCCTTGATCTCATTTGTGACCCACTCACTATTTAGTAGCATGTTATTTAGCCTCCATTTATTTGTCAGCTTCCCAGATTTCTTCTTATAATTGATTTCTAGTTTCATAGCATTGTTGTCAGAGAATACACTTGAAATGATTTCAATCTTCTTAAATTTATTGAGACTTGTTTTGTGGCCTAACATGTGGTCTATCTTAGAAAATATTCCATGTGCACTTGAGAAGAATGTATATTCTGTAGCTTTGGGGTGAAATGCTCTGAAAATATCTGTTAAATCCAGCTGGTCTAGTGTATCATTTAAGGTCATTGTTTCCACATTGATTTTCTGTCTGGAGGATCTGTCCATTGGTGACAGCGGGCTGTTGAAGTCCCCTACTATGATAGTGTTACTGTTGATCTCCATCTTTATGTCTGATAATATGTGTTTTATATATTTAGGAGCTCCTATGTTAGGTGCATAGATGTTTACTAGGATTATGTCCTCTTGTTGGATCAATCCCTTTATTATTATGAATATAATGAAATTTGCAGTGGGCCGGCCGAGTGGTGCAGTGGTTAAGCGCTGGCTTCCGAAGCCTGCGGCCCCGGTTCGGGTCCCACATCTGAGGGCCAGTGACACTGCCCTCAAAAATAAATAATAAAATTTGCAGAAAAAAGTAAAGGAGGAAAAGTATAGCAGTGAGAAGAATGAATAAAAGAAGGGAGAAAGTGAGGGTGGGGAAAAAGAAAAAGAAAAAAAATATATATATATATTTATTTGTCTACACACGCATATATATGCACATATATTCACCTATATACACCTATATGTATGCCTATATTAAAAACTACAAAATGATAAAAATGAAATAGAAATCAAAACCAAAAACAACCAAGATAAGCAACCAATAAAGGGAAAACAAAACAAAACAAACCATAAATACCCGTGCCGATCTTGGCT
This sequence comes from Aselliscus stoliczkanus, assembly GCA_033961575.1. Taxonomy (NCBI): domain Eukaryota; kingdom Metazoa; phylum Chordata; class Mammalia; order Chiroptera; family Hipposideridae; genus Aselliscus; species Aselliscus stoliczkanus. The sequence continues at coordinate 108,670,911 of CM066737.1, forward strand.
AAAGTCCACCAAGCTCTCTTCAGTTTGTCCTCTGCTGTACAAGAATTCCTGTGCGTCTTGTGGGAACAGAGTAGGCCACCTGATGTCTAGCGTGATCCTGGCACTGCAGGTTTGCTGTACATTAGTGTGGTTGTGACGTGTGATTGGTGGTTTTTACAAAGTGACTGCCTTTTTGCTTTTGCCTGTCCCAAGGCAGGCTGCACCCCCAAAGGCTCAGTGAGTGTCTTTGGGCACCCTTTCGGTTGACAGCTGTGGAGAATTAAAGAATTCCTCACTACCAAAAGCCAGCTGCTAAGAATCTGTTAATTAGTGCCTCAGCAGGTGAACCTGCCCTGCCTACCAAGCCTGGCATAAAGGTGGGGGCGGGTAGGTAGTCTCACTCTGCAGCCTTTACTGGGGCGGAAATTCTCAACCCCCGGCAGGTAGGAATCTTCCCCTACTGCTCCATTCAGGAGTCAGTTTCAGACTCTGTCTTGGCAGGGGCCAAAGTTTGTGGGAGTGGGTGGGTTATTGTTTTTTATTGTTTTTTTGCTTTATGTTCAAGAGTAGAAAAAGGAAAAAGAAAAAAAAAAGACACAATTCCAACACTGTTTTGAGCTAAGGCCTTTGCCTCTTATGCTCCAGCGGAGTTCCTGCTGCTCTCCCAAAGGGTCTGCCGGGATTTAGGGGACTGCGCGCAACATGCCGCGCGGCTAAGATCCCTGTTCCGTCTCTCGGGGATCTGCGTCTCCGCCTGGCGGACGCTGCGTCTCCGAGCACGTCTTCTTTTATCCCCTGATCCCGGGTTTAAGCTCCCCTTTTCTATTTCTGATGTCACATATTATCTCTTTATGCTATGATTTGTTTACCAAATTGTAGTAGCTGTAGTTATTTTCAATGCCCTTTTCCTTTAAGCCTTATGCTATAATTGTTTGATTTACTATTCTAGAATAGGGTTACAATTTTCTAATTGTATTTATCACCTTAATTGGAGTATTGTGTACCTTCCTCTTTTCGTTTCAGCTTGAAGAGCTCCTTTAAACATTACTTACAAGGCAGACGTGTAGTGATGGTGAACTCCCTTAGCTGTTGTCTGGGAAAGCTTTTATTTCTCCATATTGAAGAATAAATTTGCCAGTTGGCTGGCAATTTCATCTTTTAATACTTTGAATATATCATTCCACTCTGTCCTGGCTTACCGAGTTTCTTCTGAGAAATTTGCTGACAGCCTAATGGGGGAAGGGCCCCCCTTTATAGTTGACTATCTTCTTTTCACTGGCTGCCTTTAAAATTATTTAACATTGACTTTTTTTTTTAAGATTTTATTGGGGAATTGGGGGAGGGGAACAGCATTGGAGAACCGGGGAAGGGGAAGAGACAAGTTGCTGTCCTTTTGTTCTTTAGGCTAGTTGTGGAGGACATTGCTTCACTAGCACATGTTGGTATCGTCATTGTGCTCTTCCCAGGTGAGGCAGATCTCACTGGTCACTGGACTGCCATTCACTGTGGCTATTGGCAGCTCACCACCTGCTGGCCACTCACTGTAGACTATGGCATTCCACTGCAGCAGGGGTTGCACCTGTCATCACCGGCAACTCACAGCAGCCCAGCTCCAGGTAGAACTGTTGTTCACCATCTTAGCTGTAGAGGGCAGTGTTACTGGGCCCTGATATGTGGGATCCAAACAGGGGCCCTGCTGCTCAGAGCTGGAGTGCCAAGCTAGCTCTTAACCAGTACACCACTCGGCTGGGCCTATCATTGACTTTTGACAACTTTTTTTTAAAGATTTTTTTTATTGGGGAATTGGGGGAGGGGAGTAGACAAGTTGGTGTACTTTTGTTCTTCAGTCTAGTCGTGGAGGACATCGCTTCACTGGCCCATGTTGGTATCATCATTGCGCTCTTCTTTGGTGAGGCAGATAGGTCGCCGGCCTTTGGACAGCTGCTAACACCAGCTGCCAGCCGCTCACACTGGCTGCCAGTCACTCACTGTAGCCTATGGTAGCCCACTGCAGCAGAGTCTGCAGCTGTGCTGTCCTGTGGACTCACAGCAGCCCAGCTCCAGGTGGAGCTGTTGTTAGCTGTAGAGTGCAGTGTCACTGGCCCTCATATGTGGGATCTGAACCGGGGCCACTAGTGTCCCAAGCCAACACGCCACTCGTCTGGCCCTTGACAACTTTATTATAATGTGTCTTGGAGAAGGTGGTTTTGCATTGAGATAATAAGGTGTTTTATTAGCTACATGGACTTGTAGATCCAGTTACGTCCCCAGATTTGGGAATGTTCTTTGTCTTTGGGTTTGGTTGCTGGAAATTGGCATTTTCTTATTTTAGTACTATTTCATCATGATTTTTCATTCTGGTATAATAGGCGTCTGTTGCCACATTTGAAGTAGGGAATACTTTTATTTAGGTAAAGCTTTATTTACTTTGATTCTAACAGTTCAACAGGTTAGTAATTAGAAGTCTTTCTTTTGTTTTCCAGAATGTGGCACTATAGCAAAAGTGTTTGGTTTCTCTTATGGGTGCTGACTCATCCCTAAGGTTGGGAAAGTGCACATAACAAAGCTGGTGTGCTAGAGTCGGGGGAGGTCCCCTTGCACTTGGGGCTTGGGGTTTATCCATGGCCTGTTGGGGAGGGTGTGTCCCAGAGGTCTGTGGGTGGATCTCTTGCTGGAATCCTGGGACTGACAGCAGGAAAGGCATGCCTTCAGCTCTCTATCTGCCTTCTTCCTTTCCTTCTTCCCAATTAGGGAGGTCTCTCTTCAGAAATCTGGGGTGTTGCTGAAGAGCAAGGGGACCATCCAGCTGCAGCCGAGTGGCCTGGCAGAATTTCACTTTCCACCTGCTCTGCTAGAGAGGTCACTGCTACATTTGGTGCTACTGCCATTTATTCCATTCCTAAAATACCACTAAGAATCAGTCTTAAAACGATCGACCACTCTAAGTATGGCTGGTGCTTGAAAAACAAAATGAGTTTTAAGAAATTTGCTCCAAAATATTTTATTAGTAGAAGTTTTATATAAAAAAACAAGATTGAAGAAAGTTACCTGTCACACTGAATAACATATTGAAAGCTGAACATACTGAATAACATGTGTATAGCTGTGGTTTCTAATTCCTCTACGAAATTAACCGGCCATCATGGAGTAAAGTGAGTTAGAAATAGTAAATATAGTCATATTTTTTGGAACACTTCAAAGTACAAAAAGCACCGTGCTAATTTTTAAGTTCAAAGAAAGGTCATAATAAAATAGACTTTAAAAATTACAAATAAAAATCTGTACATCAAGGATATTTTTAAGGCCTTTCTGTGTGCATAGGACTATGTAGAAAGAAGAGGGTCTGCAGAGAGAGGGACCATCACATCAGGTGTTACAGGCCTGGCCCATTTCAGCTTGCAGGACCATCTCCTCTTTTCTTAAGGGGAAAGTGTCAATCAGGTTGAAGAGGGCCACAGGTGTCACCAGGGAGACATAGCGCTCCTTGTCCATGCCATGCTTATCTACCAGCACCATACTGAAGGAATACAGTGGGATTCGCAGCAACAACCTAGGGCAGACAAAGAGAAGAATATATCAAACCTGATTCCACAGGGTTCTGGTGGACTAACTAGAGCCCTAGAGTGACACTATGTGCAGAGAAAAGCTTAATACCACAAAGGACTGAATCACCTTCTAGACCCTTGCTACTCAAAGTTTGGCCCCTTGGACCAGCATCACATGAGATCTTATTAGAAATGGAGAATCCCACACTCTACCCCAAACCTACTGAATTAGAATTTGCATTGTTAGCAAGATCCCCAGATGATTGGTATGCACTTGAAAGTTTGAGGAACAGTGCTTTAGATAATGGTCAGGAAGACATTAGACCTGCAATGGTGCCATGCACCAACAGTTGCTACAAGGCATGTACAACAATGCTCACAGATTTTTTTTTTTTGCATTAAATTGGAGTCAATCCAAGTTTGTAGACTAGTATTACACAACCACATACATACTAAAACTAGGTCAGTGGTTATCAATGAGTGATTTTTTGCCCCACAGGGGACATTTTGGCTATGTCTGGATACCACTTTGGTTGTCACAGTGTGGTAGTGGCTTTGGCCTTCTAGTGGGTAGAGGCTAGGGATGCTGCTTAATATCCTCCAAGGTACAGGAGAGCCCCCAACCACCCCTCAACAAAGAATGATCCTGCACCAAATGGCAATAGTGCCGAGGCTGAAAAAGCCTGGACTAAGCAAAGCTGGCTGAAATAAGTTTCCAGACTTTGTAGTTCTGATCCATTCAGTAGCCAGCTCAGGATTGTACCGAAAGGATTAAACTTGGTCTACACCATAGAGGATTGAACTTGCTCCACATGGTATTTATACTGACTTGGTTTAATTATAATTTGTATCTCAAATAATTCCAAAAAGAATTTGAAGTGGTTTCAAAAGCCTGGTGTTTTGTATTTTCTACCTCATTAGAATTTAAGCTGTGTAAAAAAATATGTTTATATCAATACAAAATGTTTGGATTAAGAAAGCAAACAAATGGGTAAGCTGAGCCCATTGAAAAAATGAGCCTGCTCAGCCTCTTTTCCAGATTTTGTTTTTTAGTTCAGATATCTTGAGATTGTGTGTGAGGCAGAATATATACTGCCATCTGAATTTTAAATGAAATATTTAAAATGAAAATTTTTTTCCCTCACACAAATGGATCAAAGAAAAAAATTCATTCAAAATCCCAACTTACCATACTTTCTTCCGCCTTTTACGAGGGAGTTTCAGGGAAGATGGGAATGCTTTATATTTTATCCCAGTGGGAAGCTAAATTCTTAATCCACTTCTAGTGACTAGAAATAAAGACATTGCAATGTCTCTGTCAAGTTTCCTAAACAGAGGGGAACTAGAAGAGGGGAGCCCGGTATACAGCTTTCCAGTGATACATTAATGAGTCTTGAACTTGTAGATGTAGACCATGAAATCAGGTGGGAATGGAGAGCTAAACTGCTCTGCATCTTTAAGAAGCGGACTATCCGGTCCGGCTGAGTGGTGCGTTGGTTAAGAGCTGGCTTGGGACGCCAGCAGCCCTGGTTCAGATCCCACATATGAGGGCCAGTGACACTGCCCTCTACAGCTAAGATGGTGAACAACAGCTCCACCTGGAGCTGGGCTGCTGTGAGTCCCCGGGATGGCATAGCTGCAGCCCCTGCTGCAGTGGGCTGCCATAGGCTACAACGAGTGGCCGGCAGCCAGTGTGAGCGGCCGGCAGCCAGTGTGAGCAGCCGCCAGCAGCCAGTGTGAGCTGCCAAGAGCCGCTGTGAGCAGCCGTCCAGAGGCTGGCAACAGATCTGCCTCACCTAAAAGAGCACAATGATGATACCAACATGGGCCAGTGAAGCAATGTCCTCCACAACTAGACTGAAGAACAAAAGGACAGCAACTTGTCTGTTCCCCTTCCCGGGTTCCAAACGCTGTTCCCCTACCCCAATTCCCCTATTTAAAAAAAATCTTTTAAAAAAAAAGAAGCAGACTATCCAGTTTTGGGGATGGAGAGGGGGAAATACTAGGGGCAGGAGGGGTCCCAGGAAACAGAAGAGTAGAGAAGTAAACAGGTCTGGAGGGAGAAAAGGACCAAGCAATGTTGTGATGTCGAACCTGTGGGAAAGTGTGACCAATGAGGAACTGGAGCATTTAATGTTATAGTGCTTATGAAGCTAGGATGGAAAGCCCCCATGGTGCCACCATCTGCCACCACACACATCCTTATGCTTCGATTGACATAGAATAGAAAGAGAAAACGACCAGGGGAAGAGATAAGTGGTTAGGTCATCAGGCAAGCAACAAGCACAGGAATGCATCCCACCATGGCCAGGATACCACAGAAATCCTGGGGATGGATGATCGGACACTCCACAAGTTGAGGGGTGGTGCCAGTAGTATGTCAATTACACAAATGCCTGTCATCAGATTGGAATGAGTTCTTCCTGGAGAATCTTCTAGAGACCTCTGCAGACTCAAAAAATACTATGGGAGGTTGAACCAGTTCAAGATGGTGACATAGGAAAATTCTGATCTCACCTTATCTCACAGACACTTAATCTATAACTACATATGGAACGATTTCCTCTGGGGGAAAAAAACCAAACTAGGAGAGCAACTCTGCATATTGGATAGGCAAGAAGGAAACCGCATCTAAGCCGGTAGGAAAGGTTGAAACATAATCTCGCCACAAACCCCACCCCTAGCATGATGACCCACCATTCAGAGGCAACTCAAAACTGAGAGCTTCCCCCTGAGGAGTGAATGGTTCATACCCCACACATCAGGCACTCCAACTATTTTTTTTTTTTACCGCTCCCTCCAGGCACTCCAACTTTTAAGACCTGCACCTGACAGATGAGCCCTCTAAATATCAAGCTTTGAAAAGCAACAGGGCTCAAGCCTATGAAACCTGCAACAGAGAAATGGCTCGTAAAGGGCTTTCATGCCGACTCCCTGGCCCCAAGGCACAGCACAGGGGCAACCATTTGAAAAGCACCCAGACTCTGTGAAGAGGCTCATTTGATTTTTTTTTTGAGGGCAGTGTCACTGGCCCTCATATGTGGGACCCAAACCGGGGCCACTGGCTTCCTTAGCCAGCGCTTAACCACCGTGCCACTCGGCCAGCCCTCATTTGATCATTTTAAAAGCATCAGACGGAGGGGCAGGGGCCTGACAGGTCTTTTCCAGAGATGGAGGCTGGTAGGCACCATTTTTGTGCTTTCACTCAGGCTTGCTAATGCCAGTGGACACCATCTCCCTTTTCCTTTTTTCTCTATTTTTTTTTTGGCCAATGGGTGCCATCTTTATACCATAGCTGGTGGGTTCTATCCTCTTTGCCAAAGCCAGGGAGCACCCTATCTCTCTCAGTCTCTGTGTCAATCTCAGTATCTGTATCTCTGTCTCCATCTCTCCATCTGTCTTTCACTGTCTCCCAATCTCTCCATCTTAGTTTCTGTGTGTCTCTCTGGCCATGTCTCTATCTCTGTCCATCTTGGTCTCTCGTCTGTGTCTCAGACTCCCAACTGAAACTCATCTCCCTGTCACTTGGTATGTGCAGACTTCCCGTCTCCCTTGTTCTCCACCCATCTCTCCATCACTCGCCCACTCCATCTCTCTCTCTCCATCTCCATCAGTATCTTCCCCTGTCCCAGCGTCTGTGTCTCTCATTCTCTCTGTATGTCTTTAATGCTGTTTGATTCTCTTGGTCTCTCTTTCACTTGCTCTATCTCTGCCCTCTTGCTCTGTGTCTTTCCCTGTCTACTTTCTCTCATCTCTGTACTCTCTGTCTCTGTCCTGTTTCTATCTCCCATTTTCTCTGTCTCTCCACCTGTCTCTTTCTGTCTTTCTGCATGTCTGTCTCTGTATTTCTTTGTGTCTTTCTCTCTCTCATTCTGTGTGTCTCTGTCTTCTCTTTGCTCTATTTGACATCTGTCTTTGTCTCCCTCTCCCCATGTCTCTTTCCCTGTCTTAGTGTCTCTCTCCCTCTCGCTCTGTCTCTCTCTTCTCTGTATGTCTGCTTTTGTCTCTGTCCTCACTGTCTCTATCTTCCTCTATCATCATTCTCCATCTGTCTATCTCTGTATCACTGTCTCGTTCACCATCTTTCCATCTCTGTATCTATGTGTCTCTGCCAGTCTCTGGTGTGCCTGGTTCTGTTATCTCTGTCCTTTATCTGTCTCTGTATCTTTCATGTTCTGTCTTTCTGTTTCTAATCTCTCTTTGCTCTCTGTCTCTGTCTTGGTGTGTCTGTCTCTTCATCTTGGTCTCTTGCTTTCTCTGGGCACACTGGGTCTTTCTGTGCCTTTCTCCATCTCTGTCTCCCTGTATCAGCCTCCATATCACTTTCCCTCTCCATCTTTGTCTCCGTCTCTGTGCATGTTCATCTGTGTCTCTGTCTTTGTCTCTCTGTCCTTGTGTCTGTCACTATCTCTCTGCTTACTGTATATCTGCTTTTGTCTCCATCCTCACTGTCTCTATCTCTGTCCCTCTCCATCTATCTTGGTGTCACTGCCTGTGTCACCATCTCTCATACTCTCTCTATCCCTCTCTCAGTGTCTGACTCTGTGTGCCTCTGTATCTGTTTGTCTCTGATCTGTTTGTCTCTGTGTCAACTCTCTGTCCTTTCTCTGTATGTTTGTTTTCATATCTCTCCCTCTGTCTATCTTTCTCATCCTGTCTCTCTCACTGTTTCTGTGCTTCCTATATCTAATGTTTCTTTTTCTGTGTCTTCTCTCTCTCTGTCTCTGTGTGTCTATTTCTATGTCTTGGCCTCTGTCTCTGCACTCTCCGTCTTCTTTGCTCACGTCTCTCTCCATCTAGCTCTCCCTGTATCAGTCTCTGTATCGCTGTCTCTGTCTCCTTGTCTTCCTCTGTGCCTCTTTATCTGTGTCTCACTGTTCTTGTATCCCTCTCTCTCCAGGTCTATTTGTCTGTATCTGTCTTGTGTCTCCCTCTGCCTCCCACAACCCCCGTCACTGTGCCTGATTCTGTGTCTGTGCTTTCTGGATCTGTGTCTTTGCTCACTCTGTCTTGGTCTCCCTTCCTGTCTTACTCACTCTATTTTTCACTGTTTCTCTGTATCTCTGTGCTGGTCTGTGTCAATCTCTGTTGTCTTTATCTCCATCCTCATCTTTTATCTCCATGTCTGTTTATTCCCTTCGTTCCCCTCCTCCTCTTTGAATTCGTTCCCCTCCTCCTCTTTGACTCCATATCTCTCTCTCTCTGCATCTCATTCTCTGTCTCTTGCTCTCTTTCAGGTACGCTTTTTGTGACTTTCCCTTTGTCTCTCTTTGTTCTGTGTGTCTGCTCTCTCCCTGCATCTCATCGTTGTGTATACCAGTATCTCTGGTTCTTTCTGTCTTGGTCTCTCTTATTTTTCAGCTGGTGCCATCACTGCACTCCCCCCGCCTCACTCCAGCTGGCAGGCACCATCTCCACAATCTCCCTCTGCCTCTCTCCAGCTCACTGTTGTCTTCCCTAAAGGGGTGTACATCCTTTTCTGGCTCCCTAATACTTACTACTGCCAGAGGACATGTCTACATCACCAGGCTCTGGTAGCTAGTGACACTTTCTGGGCCCACAGGACTGTAACCAATGGATACAGAGTTCTTAAACAGCTACCAGCCTCAGCACCTAGCAAGAAGTAACAGACCAAGCTCAGTCTTTCTGTGAAAGTGGCCTATTAGCTTATCATCGCTGCAGCCTGAGGGGCAGGATTCTAATTAAACAAACATGTGAGGGCTGACTGTAAACCTTCCAGGGAACTCTGAAGGCAGGTGCTATCTCTACACTTGTCCTCTGCCACACTCCATAGCAACAGCATCTATCAGAGGGAAGCTCTTATACATACTTGCTGCCGCAGTGTTTACATCGGTGCCTTATTTTTGAGGCTGTCACCCAAGGGACACCTCTTGATTGCCTGGCTCTGATGGTCATGGGGACTTGGGTTCCTGGTCCTATGGGCCTGTAATAATCTGAGAGATGGTTGTCAGCACGCTACCAATACCACCAGGGCACTGCACAGACAGAAGACTGATACAGACTCCCAGTCTTTCTATAAAAGAGGCCTATTTGCTTATCCTGAAGCTTCATCCTCAGGGGTAGGCTTTAGGTTTGACACATATGTAAGAACCTATGTAGGGGTTTCAGGGAACTAGGCCAAGGGACGCCATCTTTGTACTCTCCCTCTGCTTCATACAGCTCACCAGTATCTCCTAGAAAGGAGCTTATTCACTTGCCTGAGGGCCTCAGTTTTGCGACTGCCACCCAAGGGACACCTCCAGATCACCTGGTTCTGGTGGACAGTAGAGTTTACATTTGTAGTCCCACAGTATTGTATATATTTGCATATTTGAAAAGCTGCTGGTTGTGGATCTGGCTGCCAATCAGCCTGAATGTAGGCGCTGTGATCCTCCCCTTTGGAACACTGACAGGTCTTGGCACACCCTCAAATCTGGGAGCTATTAAAAATGAAATAGGCTGCTTAGGCAATCAAAAATATTTCAGCAACAACCAAGAGCTGGAGCAGGATTGATGGATAAGTTTCATCTCCTATACAAGTCCATTACATCAAGACTGCAAGAGGTGGCTGTTTCATCCAATGCATAGAAACTAACAGAGAGTCAAACAAAAGGAAGAAACAAATGAATATTTTCCAAACAAAGGAACAAGATAAATCCTCAGTAAAAAGTCTTAATGAAACAGAGATAAGTAATTTACCTGATAAAGAGTTCAAATTAATGCTCATAAAGATATTCACTGAACTCGGGAGAAGAATGAATGAACACAGTGAGAATTTCAGCAAAGATGTAGAAAATATGAGTACCGAACAACTCACAGAACTGAAGAATACAATAACTGAACTGAAAAATACACTAGAGGGGCTCAACAGCAAACTGTAGGAAGCAAAAGAGAGAATCGGGTATCTTGAAAAAAGGGTAGAGGAATTCACCCAAGGAGAGCAGCAAGAAGAAAAACAATTGGAAAAAGTGAAGATAGCTTAAGGGATTTATGGGATAATATTAAGCAGATTAACATTTGCATTGTAGGGGTACCAGAAGGAGAAGAGAGAATGAAAGGGGCAGAAAAATTATTTGAAATAATAAAGGATAAAAACTTCCCTAACATGCGGAAAGAAACAAACATCCCAATCAGGAGGCCCAGAGAGTTCCAAATATAAGGAATCCAAAGAGACTCATACCAAGACACATTATAACTCAAATTTCAAGTTAAAGACAAGGAGAGAAGCTTAAAAGCACCAAAAGAAAAATAACTTATTAGGTACAAGGGAACCTCCATAAGACTATAAGCAGATTTTTCAGCAAAAACTTTGCAGACCAAATGCAGTGGTTCAATATATTCAAAGTGCTGAAATAAAAAAATTAAAGAACCCCAAACAAAAAACTTCCATCAAGAATACTCTACCTGGGCTGGCCGAGTGATGCAGTGGTTAAGCGCTGGCTTAGGAAGCCAGCGGCCCTGGTTTGGATCCCACATGAGGGCCAGTGACACTGCCCTCAAAAAAGAATACCTGCCAAAGTTATGCAGAACTTAAGGGAAGATAGAATTTTCAAATCAGTAAAAGCTAAAGGAATTCATCACCACTAAATCAGCCTTATAAGCAATGTTATAGGGACTTCTTGAAACTAAAAAGAAAGGGTAATAACTAGTAACAAGAAACCATATGAAAGTATAAATCTTCTAAAAGTAAATATATAGTAAAGGTAGTGCATTAATCACTTATAAAGCTGGTATGAGGTTTAAAAGACAAAACTAGTAAAAAAATAACTATACTACAATAATTAGTTAAAGATTACACAAGATAAATTGTGACTCAAAAACAAAACATGGAGGGGAGAGTAAAAACGTAGAACTTTAGAGTGCGTTCAATCTAAGTGGTTATCAAGTTAAAGTAGGCATTATAAGTTATTTTATGTAAGCCTCATGGTAACCACAATGCAAAAACCTATACTAGGATACACAAAAGGTAATGAGAAAAGAATCTAATCTTACCATTAAAGATAATCATCAAACCACAAAGGAACACAGCAAGCAAAGAACAACAGAGGAACAACAAAACCGCCAGAAAACAACGAACAAAATGGCAATAAGTACATACCTATCAATAACTATTTTATTATTTTTTTCCCCAGAGTTTTTATTGGGGAATTGTGGGAGGGGAAGAGCGTTGGGGAATCGGGGGAGGGGAACAGACAGCAACTTTGCTGCCCTTTTGTTCTTCAGTCTAGTTGTGGAGGACGTTGCTTCACTGGCCCATGTTGCCATCATCACTGCACTCCTCCTGGGTGAGGCAGACCGGTCACCAGCCTCTGGACAACTGCTCATACCAGCTGCCGGCCACTCACTGTAGCCTATGGCAGCCCACTGCAGCAGGGGCTGCAGCCTACACAGTCGCCAGTGACTCATGGCAGCCCAGCTCCAGGTGGAGCTGTTGTTCACCATCTTAGCGGTAGAGGGCAGTGTCACTGGCCCTCATGTGGGATCCGAACCCGGGCCTTGCTGATCAGAGCTGGCGTCCCGGCAACGGTGTGGGCTGCAGCCCCTGCTGCAGTTGGGCTGCGATGGGCAACAGTGAATGGCCGGCAGCCAGCGTGAGCGGCTGGCAGTCGGTGTGAGCTGCCAAGAGCCACTGTGAGCGGCCGTTCAGAGGCCGGCGACCAATCTGCTTCACCCGAGAAGAGCACAATGACGATGCCAACATGGGCCAGTGAAACAACGTTCTCCACAATTAGACTGAAGAACAAAAGGACAGCAACTTGTCTGTTCCCCAGCGCTGTTCCCCTCCCCCAATTCCCCAATAAAATCTTTAAAAAAAAACACCAAAAAACAATGGTATGAAACTAGAAATCAATTATAAGAAGAAAATTGGAAAATCCACAAATATATGGAGATTAAACAACATGGTACTGAACAACCAATGGGTCAAAAAAGAAATCAAAATAGAAATTAAAAAAAAATACTTTGAAATTAACCAAAATGTAAATACAACAGGCCAAAACTTATGGGAAGCAGCAAAACCAGTTTCACAAGGGAAGTTCATGGTGATAAACGCCTACCTCAAGAAACAAGAAAATCCCAAATAAAAAATAACTTTACACCAGAAGGAATTAGAAAAAGAATGACAAATGAAGCCCAAAGTTACTAGAAGGAAGGAAAAAAGATCAGAGTGGAAATAAATTAAAAAAAAAAAAAAATCAATGAAACCAAGATAGTTCTTTGAAAACAAACAAAATTGATAAAACTTTAGCGAGTCTAACCAAGAAAAATAGAGAGGGCTCAAATAAGTAAAATCAGAAATGCAAGATGTTAGATGTTAACAACTGATACCACAGAAATACAAAGGATCATAGACTACTATGAATAATTATATGCAAAAAAGAATTGGACAACCTAGAAGAAATGGAAAAATTCCTAGAAACATACAACCTGCCAAGACTGAATCATGAAGAAATAGAAAATCTGAACAAGCTGATTACTAGTAAGGTGAATGAATCAGTAATTAAGAAAACACCCAAACAAAAGACCAGAATCAGATGACTTCACTGGTGATTCTACCCAAAATTCTAAAAAGAATTTATACCACTCCTTTTCAAACTCTTCTAGAAATAGAAGAGGAACACTTAAAATTCATTTTATGAGGCCAGCATTACCCTGATACCAAAACCAGACAAGAACGCCACAAGAATAGAAAATTACAGGCCAATATCCCTGATGAAAATAGATGCAAAAATTAAAAATACTCAACAAAATATTAGCAAACCAAATTAATCATTATAAGGATCATACACCAGGGCCGGCCAAGTGGCTCAGTTGGTTAAGAGTTCACTCAAGAGTGCGAGCTGAGCTCTGAGCAACAGCAGTTTGATGCCCAACCCGAGCTGAGCTGCCAACAGGTGGCAGGATGGCTCAGCTAAAAAAAAGAAAAGAAAAAAACAATACACCATAATCCAGTGGAATTTATTCCAGGGATCCAAGGATGGTTAAACATCTGCAAATCAACTAACACCATGTATCACATTAATAAAATAAAGGATAAAAATCATAAGATCAACTCGATACATTTTCACAAAAAAGCATTTCACAAAATTCATCATCCATTTATGATAAAAATGCTCAACAAAGTGGGTATAGAGGGAGTATACCTCAATATAATAAAGGCCATATATGACCCCACCAAGCCGACAGCTAACATTGTACTCCTCTCACTTTTCCCTGAAGATCAGGAAGAAGACAAAGATACCCACCCTCCCCCACTTTTATTCAACATAGTACTGGAAATCCTAGCCAGAGCATTTAGGTAAGAAAAGGAAATAAAAGGCATCTAAATTGGAAAGGAAGAGTAAAACGTTACTATTTGCATGACATTACATATATAAAACTGTAATGACTTCGCCAAAAAAAAAAAATCAATGTGAATTCAGTAGTCTTACAGGATACAAAATCAATATACAAAAGTGTTGCATTTGTATACACTAATAACAAAGTATTAGAGAAATTAAGAATACAATCCATAGGATAGGGGTGCAGAGTCAAGATGGCAGACTAGGTAAATCTTGAACTCACCTCCTCCCACAAACACATCAAAATTATAACTAAATGACAGAACAACCATCACTGAGAACCACCTGAAGACTGGATAAACAGAATTCCTATAACTAAGGATTTAAAGACAAAGCCACATTGAGACAGAAAAGAGGGACAGGCACGTGGTCCAGGCAAGTCCCATACCCATAGGGTGGTGATTAACAAACATAAGGGATATTTTGGCTGTGGAAGTCCCCACTGAGGAGCCCTACACTGGACCTCCCAGCTCAGGGCACCAGTGCTGGGAAGAGTAGTCCCCATAATATTTGGCTTTGAAAGCCAGTGGGGATTGCATCCCGGAGAGACAAAGGGCTGTGGGAGTCCAAGACATGCTGCTCTTAAAGGGCCAGTGCACAAACTCATACACTGTAAGCTCCAGTGCAGGAAGAGCAACTCAAAAAGAGAAAGGGATATACTGGAAAGAACAAAATAGAATAACTTTAAGATAAACGTCGGAGGGGCAGGGATCGGAGCAACTGTCTCAGGACAGAAGCATCAGCAGGTGCCATTGTTCCTTTGTGGCTCTCTCTTCGCACTCAGGGATCAAATTTATACTTTCTTTAGCCTAGCTAACAACATTCATTCTGCCTTGGTGATTGTCTTAGACCCTGCCCCATCCAACTTACTCCAGCTAAGCTTCTTCCAGTGGCTCCTCCACAAAAATCACCTGCCTGAGCTCATGCTGCAAACTTTCCAGCAAATCAGCAAACCTCACTCAAGTGGTAGCTGCCCTTGGCCTCAGCTGCTGTCTCTCTCAGAAGTCCCTAAACCCCACACAAGCAGCATCCAGCCTCAGTTCACACCATAGTGGCTACCAAAGGGTGCCAAGCCTTATACAAGCGGCAGCTGGACTCAGCTCACAGCATAGCCTCCCACAAGTACCCATAAGCCCACCACAAGTGGCAACCAGCTGCACATCACTTCATAGCTCCTACAAAGCAGCCCCAAAACTGGCACAGGCAGCGGTTAACCATCACTTGCACCGGAGCCCCTGCCAAGTCTCTAGACCCAATACACCAGGTAGCCAGCTTCAAACTGCAGTAGAGTCCCCCCATCCAGTGCTACAACTGACACACCTAAAGGGTAGCCTCAGTTGGCACAGGAGTCTTGCTAAAGTGACTTCTGCTCCATGGGGGTAAGCCCCCACACAACAGCTTGTCTGCTATAGTCACAGCAAGCCCTCACAGCCTGTCAGCCTGAGGATCAATACCACTTAGATGTACCAGCAGCAATCGAGGCACAGGGCACACCCCTGGAGCACCTGGCTGCACCACTGGGCCCCACAGGATACCGTCTACCTAACGCTACTCTTTTAAGACCTGGAAACATAGCAGATCTACCTAACACATAGAAACAGACACAGAGAGTCAGCCAAAAGGAGACAAACATGTCCCAAATGAAAGAACAGGATAAAACTCCAGAAAAAAATGCAACTAAATATAACCGACACAAAAAACCTACCAGATAAGGGATTTAAAACACTGGCTAGCGCCGGCCGAGTGCCACGGTGATTAAGTGCTGGCTTGGGAAGCCAGTAGCCCCAGTTCGGGTCCCGCATATGAGGGCTAGTGACACTGCCCTCAAAAACAAACAAACAAAAAAAAACCACTGGCTATAAGGATGCTTAATGAGGTTGGGAGAAGAGTAGATGAACTCAGTGAGAACCTCAAAAAAATGATAGAAAACAAAGAAAACAAGGACACCGGACCCCTCTTACAACAAAAACTAACTCAAAATGGATTAAAGACTTGAACATAAAACCTTAAACCATAAAACTCAGAAGAAATCATATTGGATAAGCTCTTTGATATTGGTCTTATCAGTGATTTTTTGGATGTGAAAAGTAAACAGTGGGACTATATCAAACTAAAAAGCTTCTGCACAGCAAATGAAGTCATCAACAAAATGAAAGGCAAACTATGGAATGGGAAAATATATTTGCAAATCATATACCTGATAAGGGTTAATATTTAAAATACACTCATACTACTCAATAGCAAAACAAAAACAAAAAACAATAAAACAAAACTAAAAACCCCCAAACAATGTGATTTAAAAATCAGCAGAGGGCCAGCCGAGTGGCGCGGTGGTTAAGAGCTGGCTTGGGAAGCCAGCGGCCCCGGTTCGGGTCCCACATATGAGGGGCCAGTGACACTGCCCTCAAAAAATAAAATAAAATAAAATAAAAATCAGCAGAACTGAATAGACATTTTTCCAAAGAAGACATACAGATTGCCAACAGGTACATGAAAAGTGCTCAACATCATTAATCATGAGGAAAATGTAAATCAAAACCACAATGAGATATCACAGAATGGCTATGATCAGAAAGACAAGAAATAACAAGTGTCAGTGAGGATGTAGAGAAAAGGGAACACTTTTACATTGTTCCTGGGAATATAAAGTGGTGCAGCTATTATGGAAAACAATATGGAGATTCTTCAGAAAATTACCACATTTTGCCATCTGTAATGAGCACTTTTTTGCCCAAATTTAAGAGGGAAAAATAGGGATGTGCATTATACATTGGTAGTACTAATGCCATATTTATATAAATGTTTTTAATTATTTTATTTATGCTTATGAGTTAAAAGTGTAACTCTAGACATCAATACCTATATCTGTATGCAAAATAATACCCTGGAATATGATAATTGGTTTTGTTGAATTTACGATGAACTTGCAACGACGAAGAGTTCTTGGCCTTCTGTGATGCAAAAAATATCATAAATTTGTTACCACTACATAAAATTTCTTGTACCTTGTGTCTGTTCTTGTGTTTTGTAATTATTTGTTACATGAAATTCCTTGTACCATGTTAAAAATTAAATGCTAACTTTCCTTTATAATACAAAAAACAAATACCTAAATGTAAAAAAAAAATTTGAATTAAAAAATTTAAATGCAAGATTTTTTCCCCTGCAAGTTTGGGCCAAAAAACGTGGGTGTGCATTATACATGGTACAATATGGTAGTGGAACTAGCATATGGTCAAGCAAATACCACTTCTGGGTATTATTTGAGAAAATAAAACATTAAATTGAAAAGTTACATGTACCCCCTATCCATCGCAGCACTATACAATAGCTAAGATATGGAGACAGCCTAAGCACCTGCCTATGGATAAATGGGTAAAGAAAATGTTTTATGCGGGCGCGTGCACATACACACACACACACAGGAATATTCTAAACTATAATAAAGTATGAAATATTGCCATTTGTGACAACATGGTTAGACCTTGAGGGCATTATGCTAAATGAAACAAATAAGACAATGACAAACACCATATGATCTTATATGCAGAATCTAAAAACAAAAAAACAAGCTCATGATACAGATAAGAGATTGGTAGCTGTCAGAAGAGGAAGGTGGGGGGTGGGCAAAATGTGTGAAGGGACTAAAAGGTACAAACTTCTTGTTATAAAATAAATAGGTCATGGGTATGTAATGTACAGCATGGAAATTATAGTTTAAAAAGCTGTATTTCATATTTAAAATTGTTAAGAGATCAAATCTTAACCACTGTGCCACTCGGCCGGCCCAAGAGAGCAAATCTTAAAAGGTCTCTAATAAGAAAAAAAAGTTTGCAACTATGCATGGTGATAGATGTTAAACAGACGTATCATGATCATTTCACAATACAGAGGGTGTCAAAAAAAAGTATACACATTTTAAGGAAAAAAATTATTAAAATTGTAATACTCAATATATACCAATAACAAAAGATGAATAAAGTCACCCTTGACTTCTGCAATTACAACAGATGCTCGACGTGGTTCCCATCAGAGTCCAGACACTTCTGATTACGGCAAACTACTGCTTGAGCAACGTTGACCAAAGTGTCCACTTGTATACATTTTATTGGCACCCCCGGTATATACAAATATTGAATAATTATGCTGTACACTTGAAACTAATAATGTTATTTGTCGATTATACCTTAAAATATAATATGGATATACAAATTATAGCCTTCTTGGTCCCTGTCATCCTTGAGATTGCTGGAAAATTATTCTAGGAAGCATGGATTAGCCCATATGTCCAGATCTACAAAACATGAGAGCAAGAAAGCAGGTAGGCGCTGACCTTGCAAAACCAGGTACCCAGTCTTTCCTTTCTGATGCTACCCTTCAACCTTTTTATCATGGCTTCAGTGCTATTTGGAAATAGTATTCCAACAAGACAAGAGAATTTTTAGATCTTCCAGGCATTCTGCTTTTCCCTTTCATGCTTCCCATTCTTTGCCTAAAGTAACTCTTCTGCGCTCGACTCTAGGGTAGAATTCAGTGGGAAAAAATATAAAACCTCCATCTGCCAAGTTCCACTGATAGATCTGATAAGGGGGACATGAGGTCTGACACACACTAATTAGGTAATGCGTATAAGGGATCATGTCTCCGCATGACATTTTCCTGGACTATCTTCTGCTACACAATAATGATTGAGCCTCTTTTTATAGGCTGCTGTGCAAAATTTCCAGTTCAAAACTGAAGTCTTGGGTAAAGCACTGGGCCAGAGGTTTTCACAGTGTGGTCCCCAGAGCAGCAGCAGCAGCAGCAATGCCTGGGAATGTGCTAGAAATGGAAATTCTCAGGCCCTATCCTAGATCTCCTACATCAGAAACTCTGGGGATGGGGCCCAGCAATGTGTGTTTTAACTGCACTGCAGGGAATTCTGATGCAGACTAAACTTTGATAACCACTGTGTAATTCATTTATGTAACTTATTTGTTGCTTAAATCATCCTCAGTTTATAGAAGTCTATCATAGCGCCAACATATACAACTTGAATGACAGAAGTTTTTTTCTTAAATCTTCCAATGTAAACAGTTTAAAATCTCATCAAGATTTTCCAAACATACCCTCTATATGATATATATCTGCAATTCAAAAAAAAACGTTTAGTGAATTCTGCAACAGGTGTTTAAAAAAAATCACTGATGTAGAGTATGAGCAGGTAGTTCTAAACAAGAAACAGCTTCATAAAACCTACTGTGGAAATTTTCATTATAAGTTTTCCGATGTCAACATCAAACCTCAAAACTATTTTAAGTTTTGTGGTCTTCAACTTGAGGTGTTAGAATTGTAAATACACGGCCCAGCCGGCCGAGTGGCTCAGTTGGTAAAGAGCTCGCTCAAGAGTGCGAGCTGAGCTCTGAGCAACAGCCGTTGGATGCCCAGCCTGAGCTGAGCTGCTGCTGAGCTGCCAACAGGTGGCAGGATGGCTCAGCTAAAAAAATAAAATAAAATAAAAATAGGACCCGCCGAGTGGCATGGTGGTTAAGCACTGGCTTGGGAAGCCAACGGCCCCGGTTCGGGTCCCACATATGAGGGCCAGTGACACTGCCCTCAAAAAAATTAATTAATTAATTAATTAAAAATTAAAATTAAAAGAAAGTTAAAAAAAAAAAGAATTGTAAATACACTCTTAAAAGTTACTGTCACCCCTGGAAATAGTAATTAGGTTTCAATTTAGAGTCATTTACTCCATTTACTTAGCACCAGTATGGTGCCAGAACTGTGCTAGAAACAGGTACCAAATGTTGAAAAGTTCTGGTACTGACCTCAAAAGTGTTATACTGTAGGGAGGTGCTAGATGCAAATGAAATAGGACTAAATAAATAAATAATGAACGCTTATGAGTATAAGTGTTCTCCCTCCTTCAGCCAACTGAAGGGAATTCCGGATCCTTTTTTTGTTTGTTCCCCACCCCTGACCCACTGAATTTTTGACCTTGGTGTGGATGGGGCAGACTTCTGTTAGGAGGAGAGAGGTATAAATCAAGCATGGGATGGGTCAAAAGACAGATGGAATAGAGGGAAATTAGAGAAAGAGGCTAATTGTGTCAATTTATAGCATCGCTTGCTAAGGACACATTTCTATCACATAATCTCTCAAGGAATTTTGGTGACTCTTTCTGAACATCTGTGATAAGGTTCACCAAATCCTATTTCATTTCCTTCTTCCTGGGCATACAAAAAGACTGCCTTTCCCAGCCTCCCTTGAAGTGCAGTCAAAATCATGTGACAAGTTCTGGCCAATGGACCAGGACAGGGAGCAATTTTATGCTTCCAAAGTGGAGCATAAAAGAGTGGTATGATTCAGTTTTCACTCGCTCTCTTCCCCTTTTGAAGAAACCTGAAAGCCATATGCTCTGAATGTTGATGCCACAAGATGGTAGAACCACCATTAGCCGGGGACCATGAAAGACTATGTGGAACAGAGATCTGCAACAGTGTGTGACAGAAAAAGATGAGTGAGGAAGGAAGATTTGTAGGAATCTTGCTTTAGCCAGATTATTGTTTTCACAATGATCAAGAGATGCAAGTAAAAATTTGGGTTTTTCAGAAATTACCTTTTGGTTGTTGAATTCTGCTTCTTTAGTGTACCATTACTCAGAGTCTGAACACCATGTTCTGGCTTTTTAAGTGTTACCAAAATAAAATATAATTGTTAAAATGGGGGTATTGACAAGTGTCCTGAAAGCATGGAGGAAAAAAGAGGCTACGTCTGGAAAGGCTAGTTGGATGCCTCCACTCTTAATAAGACCAAGTATTTCTTAAGTCCTTTTTGCAGGCTTTCCTCCTCCCATCCCACTCTCATGAAGTGGGGAGCAGGGGGCGGAGATGGAGAGAAGAACAAAGACAGAGCGAAAACACTTGATTGGAGGGAGAAAGAAGAAAACACTGGTAATTACCTACTGCATGATATATTTGGACAAGCAACAACATGCCAATTAACATGGTTATAATACTCCCAGAATAAAAGCAAGTAAATGACATTTACTTAGAATCAGTACTGAACAGAAGGAAATCAGGGAACCTGATTCAAAAAAAAGTACATTTATAGGGGATAAAATTTAAGGACAGTACGCCCCCTTACCTGAGCTGCAGAGCTAGGGCTGGAGGCATAATTTTTGCTCCTATCCTGCCGATGAGGGTCGGGAACACGCCTACCAACTCAACCACGGTGATGTGCCGAAGATCCAGGCTACACTGTGCTTGCTAAAAATAAACCAAAAGGGAGGTAAGAGCATGGCTGAAGAAAAAGAATTCCATGTCAAACTACAGACTTATGGAAACAGTCTGTTTTGGAAAGTTTATTTGCCCACTCCACACTGTTCTGAAAACAGTTGAAAAATTGGGGTGAAACCAGTGGTTATAAAACCTTAGTACCTTCCTGGAGGAATCATTCACAAATGGCTTGGCAAAAGATTGTGAAACCTAAGCAAAATGACAGTCTCTGTCTTTCCAGATGGGGTGAGATTTTGCATGAGCCAAATTTCCTAGAAAGTGTCCAAGTCTACCCCCAGAGGATTCTAAATTTGTCTCTGCATGGAGAGAAGAATATTTCCAGAGTCCCCTTATCTGTCCTTGTGTCCACCTTCAACATTCCCTGCTGTATGTCCCCCCCACCCAAATGTGGCAGGGAAATGAGGATAAAAGATGCCAGTCTCCTGAGTGGGTTCTTGGCAAGATGCCTGGGAAAGTGGCCCACTCAGCTATGTGCCAGGGGTTCTCGGCAGGAGCGGTAATGGCACTAGGGAACAAAAAGTAACAAGACAAATCTGCCTAAATGGGAAAGAAAGTTGAAGCTCTGAACTATTAGAACACCAATTTTTTCTTTTACTACAATTCCACTGAAACATCCCTATAGTGGATGGCAGAATTGGTTTTTAAAAAAAAGTTACAAGGGCCAGACGAGTGGCTCAAGTTGGTTAAGAGCTCGCTCAAGAGTGCGAGCTGAGCTCTGAGCAACTGCAATTCGATGCCAGCCCGAGCTGCCACTAAGCTGCCAACAGGTGGCAGGATGGCTCAGTTAAAAAAAAACCAAAAAGTTACAAAGGGTAAAAATACACTTTATTATTCTAACGGAAACCCTTAAGTAAATCATACCTTCCCTTGAAGGCTCTGGCTAAAATGCAAATGTAAATATACTGAGTGGGGGCGGTATATATACAAACATCTTGATACCAAATATCTTACCCAACTAGTTGATTGGTAATTTAGCTAGTATCCAAAGGTGATAGACCAGGGCAGGGGTCAGCTGACCTCTTCTGTAAAGGGCCAGATAGTAAATATGTTAGGCTTTGGATGTTCTCTGTCCTAACCACTTGTGCTACTGTAGTCCAAAAGCAGCCATAGACAATGAGCAAATGAACAAGTGTGGCTGTGTTCCAATAAAATTTTACTTATAAAAGCCATAGTTTGCCAACATAGAAGAAAAGCAAGTTGTTTGGCTCAATCCATTTTCTATGGAATAAGAAGAGGTCAGGAAATATACGATCGTGGAAGACAGCCTACCAAGCCAATTTCCCACACAATGAGGTGATGTGAGCTTGTGTTACCTGAAGAGCAAGTCCCCTAGCTGGGACAAGGGGTTACAAGAATGGAGGTAAGGTGGCAGGGAGTGGGGATAAAGACACAATTAACTGGGTTCCTATCGAAGGAGCCTGAAAAATTTTGCATAGTTGTTCAGAGTTCCTGGGAAGTCCTTCTAGTACAAGGAGAGATTGAAAAAAACACTATTCATTGTATTAATACGGAAATGAGAAGTAAAACTGTAGCCTTTGAATAAACCAAGATTGTTCTAAACACTTAGCTCTATTCACTATAATAAATGAAATATTTCTCACAAAAAGTGAATCACCGTGTCCAGGACCCAGAATACATCCTGCCTCTTTAGCATTCAGTCAAGTTGGCCACTTTTTGCAAACAAGCTTCAGGACAAAATCAAGCAAGTTCTAGTTCGATCCTTTCAATTTCCAGTTGTTTTTGTTTTTCAAAAGATACTGGTTGGGGCCGGCCGAGTCGCGGTGCTTAAGCACTGGCTTGGGAAGCCAGCGTCCCTGGTTCACCCAGTTCAGGTCCCACATATGAGGGCCAGTGACTGCCCTCAAAAAAAAAAAAAAAAAAGATACTGGTTGCTTCATTTAGTAGCTATAAAATTTACACAGCTGAGAAGGGCACATTTCCTAGAAAAAACGCTCCTCAAATTTTAAGGTGCTTAGGAATCACCTGATTTAATTAAAATGTAAATTCTAATCCAGAAGTCCTGGAATGGGGCTTGAGAATTTGCATTTTTAAGGAGCTCTCAGCTGGTGCTGATGCTGCTAGTTCAAGGACTCCACTTTGAGAACCACTGTTCTAAAGATGGTCATCACTCTCGGAGACATTCTGTTAGAGTTGGAAAAGTTCCCTGGGGCAGGATCTGGGGCCTAAGGGTCCCTGGACTACTCTCATCCCTTGAGCCAACCTTTTGGGCTAGCCATTGATGGATCACCTCCAGCCCAGGTGTATCCTGGACAGGTTCAGCAAAGACAGTTGTTCGTTGGCTGGGGCCAGACAACATGCCAATGAGGCTGATTAGTGAAGACAAACAAACCTCATTAATTTGAAAACGATTGGGTTAGCACTGGGGAGTCGATGTCAATCAGGTTATGCCCCAGAACCAGAAAGGAACAATGCTAACTCTAAAATACCAGTTCCTGAAGTGCTCAGTAAATGGATTTAGGCACTGAAGCCAGCCTCTATTTATTTATTTATTTATTTATTTTTGAGGGCAGTGTCACTGGCACTCATATGTGGGACCTGAACTGGGGCCACTGGCTTCCCAAGCCAGCGCTTAACCACCACACCACTTGGCGGGCCCCTGCCTTTATTTTAATTGAATGACAGGGCCCTTCTTCCGGTTAGAGCTCCCCTTCCCACCATGGCCCCGCCCTGTGGACTCACCTGTAGCATTCCCAGCTGCAGCCTGTAGAGTAGGTTTCGGGCTGTGGGTGTGGACACAATAAGGAGTCTCCGTTTCTCATAAAACTGATCCAGAAGTGCAGCTGCTGTTCTGACGCCCACATTGACATTCATGGCTATAAATAGAAAGGGCCAGATGGGTCAGAAACTCTCTACCTGTACTGGTTCAACATAGCAGGTGTTGACATACAGAACTGTAAGTATAAGCGGTGGAGTCTGAGATAAAGACTTAATTGTAAGTAGTTATTAGGGAGCTGGTCCCAAGCAGCACTGATAGAAGAGTGGGGAAATGTGTTAGTTTCCTCTTGCTGCTCTCACAAACCACCACAAACTTAGTGGCCTAACATATGCAAATTTATTCTCTTACAGTCCTGGAGGTCAGAAGTTTGAAATGGGTTTCACAGGGCTCGAGTCAAGGTGTTGGCAGGGCTGAGTTCCCCCAAGATGCTCTGGAGGACAATCTGTTTCCTTGTCCTTTGAAGCACCTAGAGGCCACCTTCATTCCTTGGCTCGTGGCCCTTCCTTCATTTTCAAAGCCAGCAGACTAGCCCTTTCAAATCTCTTGTCACTCTGACCTCTGCTTCCATCATCTTTTTCTCTGGCTCTGACAGCAACTCTGCCACCCTCTTATAAGAAGAACACAGGGAGGCCGGCCGAGTGGTACGGTGGTTAAATGCTGGCTTGGGAAGCCAGCGGCCCCAGTTCAGGTCCCACATGAGGGCCAGTAACACTGCCCTCAAAAAAAAAAAAAAAAAAAAAAAGAACACTGTGGTCACCTGGATAATCCTGGATACTCTCCCCACCTCAAAATCCTTAATTACATCAGCAACAGCCCTTTTGCAATGTCAGGTAATATATTCACAGGCCTGGGAATTCAGATGTGGATGTTGGGGGTGGGGGAATTATTCTCCCAACCTCAGAAAGTGAGATGGGGTCTGGCCGAGTGGCGCATTGGTTAGGAGTTGGCTTGGGACACCAGCTCTGAGCAGCAGAGCCCCAGTTTGGATCCTACATGAGAGCCAGTGATGCTGCGCCCTCTACAGCTAAGATGGTGAACAACAGCTCAACCTGGAGCTGGGCTCCAGCGAATTGACAGCGCGGCCTTGGCTGCAGCCCCTGCTGCATTGGGAAGCCATGAGCTACCATGAGTGCCCGGCTGCTGGCTTGAGATGCCATGAGCCGCCGTGAGCAGCCGTCCAATGACCAGCGACTGACTGCCTCAGCCGGGAAGAGTTCAATGATCACAATACCATCCATCATGGGCCAGTGAAGCAACATCCTCCATAAATAGACTGAAGAACAAAAAGACAGCAACTTGTCTGTTCCCCTCCCCCAATTCCCCAATAAAATCTTTTTTTTAAAAAAAGTGAAATGGGGAAGAGAAGTGGTATGTTCTTTCTACTTTAATGTGTGAAACTGAAGAGCCTTTGCTGATGGTGCATATCTCTCTCCCTCTCTCCTAACTTTGAATGGCTGGGATTAAAGGGAGAGCATAAAGATGAGAAAGGACCAGGAAATGAGGCAAAAAGAGGAGTATATAAATAAGAGGATAGCTCCAGAATTTTCTGGCTAGAACATTTCACACTATTATATCTACCCAGCCCAAGTTTTGTTCCTCAGTAATAATAGCCGACATGCATTGAGGGCTTACCCTGGGTCAGGCACTGCTCTGTTCGACCGCTCAATGGATGACCTAATGTAATCCCTACAACTCAAATAGGAGGTTTTATCTTCTGCATTTGACACAGGAGGAAAGTTTCTGAATGCCCAAGATCTACATGACTTTCAAGGCAGTGCTGCAAAGCAAGCATTCTATTCCCTGGACACGGCATATATTGGCTTCGTACAAAAGATCTTTACATTTGTAAAAGAGAGGAACAGGATAACTAGGGAAAACCTTGCTGATTCATAATGTCGCTAAAAGCTGGTCATGGGTTCCCACCTCCAGCTTCTTCCTTAGAGGACACGAAAGTGAGAACAGAAGATAGGCAGAGGCAAAGAAGAAGGGTGGTGAGATGAGCTGCAGCAGGGATCCAGGGACTATTTTCACCCATCACATGAAGCGGGATGACGCTGAACCTTTCAAAGTGCATACAATGAAACCCTTCCTCCCTGTGTTGGAAGCCAGAACCAAGGGGTCCTCGGGTTCTGCAGCTGGCTAGAGAGAGGGCTGCACACATACCTGCACAGGTGGGCTCCGTGCCAGACCAAGCCAGGTTGGATTGACATACTCGGGCGGGGCTACCCTGTAGCTCGTAGCCACCTATGCAGGAGAACTCACAGGTGGCTCCATAATTATCGCCGTCGCTGGAGCACTTCATGTAACCATTCTCCGGGGCATTCAGCTTTCCGCAGCGTTTGACTGTAAGGACACAAGCCCAGACGGGTCTCAATGCTGAACTCCCCTTCAGTAACCCAGAGATGAGAGGGCTCAAAGGCAGCAGCTTTATACACAGGCTTCTACATCAGCCCATGAAATGAGTGAGGGGGCAAAGAGGGCTACCTGGCCAGGGGGCGGGCCTTAGACTGGTCACTATTCATACCAGTGAGGCCACTAAGATCAACTGGTTTAGCCCCCTGTGTTTTATAAGAGGTTAAACCCAGAAGAGTAAAGATAGTTAGTAATTAGCTGCCCAAATCATGAGGCATAAAGTAAACCTTAAAAATACTTTTTTAAACCAGGTAGAACAAATATTCTAGAACACCAAGAACATGGTCTGGTGGCCCAACCTGTTGTGGGCGGGCGGGTGGGGGAGGGGGGCACGGCACTCCTAACCTCCTTCATAGAAGGATTTGCAGGCTTCAGCTGGTCACCCAAAGCCCATGGATGGAAAAGTTACCAATATTCTTCCAGGACTGCCAGGGGAGGGCTCATGTGAGATGAGCTTCGTGATCTCTTAAACACCTTCAGTAACATGCCAGTACTGAACCCTATCCAGATTTGTATTGTGAAATCCAGACCTTAAGATGACACACTTCCCCAGTCTTATCAGCGGTGAATCCAAGCTGAGAAGTGTCCATATGTCAGAGGGCACTCACAGAAGGTTCTTGCTTGAGTGCCTGTTTCCCTTTGCTCTTGGAGGGGGAATAGCCAATAAGCAATATTCTTACCTCTTACTTTAACTCGAAATTTGCAAGTGCCCTTGTTCTCAGCTCGGTCATAGACTGTGTATTGGATCTTGTGGTCTCCTTCTGGAAAATTCGAGCCTGGGGGAAGGCCTTTTAGAATGACACTTAAAGGGGACAGAAACAGTAAACATGGTTGTTAGGGGTCTAGTAACACTTAGGCCATTGTGGACCTAATGAGCAACAATGATAACTGTGGGCATTTGTTGAGGACCAAATCTACACAGGAAGCAGTGATACACAGCAGCAACCATTAGGCCAGTTTGAATAGAACAAAGATTTCTTGAAGGATAGAATTTGCTGAGCTTTACTTTGTTTTGGAAGAGCAGTTTGAGAGCAGAAAATGGAAATCCTCGATTCCTGAGCAGTTTAGATTCACTTTTCTTGCTGGAAGGTAGAACAGAAAATGGGTAGAACAGAAGATGGGGGAAGCTGAAAACCCAGGGCCCAAGTCTTCCTCCAATCTCACCTTTGCATGGGGTGGGGCTGGGGTGGGGGGAGGGGCGGGGGGCCTCAATTGCCCTGCTGTTGGTAAGATGAGGGAATTTTCTGAGAAAAATCATTTGAGTGTGTAATTGAAGCAGTCATTGGCAATTTGTGCATGCAGGGGGTGCTAGAACTTTCTTTTTCTATCTGGGCCAGTGGAGATCTTTCCTAGGAAAAAGGCAAGTTCACTGTGATTCCTTGGTGATCCTAATAATATTATTGTTATTGTTGTTGCTGTTTCTGATTTTTTTTTTACACTAACATAAGTTCTGGGCATTTTACATATATTAATTTAATCCTCAACAACCTTATGAGGTAGATATTTTTATCTCCCTTTCACAGAGGAGGAAATTATGGCACCAAAAGTTAAGGAAGTCACCAAAGATCACACAGCTAGGATGACTCCAGCTTTCTTGGTTGTCTGATAAGAGCACCAAGAGTACAGGTGATCAATTGCCAGGTTTGGTTTAATTGGTTTTCAATAGACAGGTAATTTCTCTTCTCTGTACAATCCTTAAGAATGATGAGAATATTTGTTAATAATGGACATATGAAATTATCTTTATCAGCACCAAGGAGAACCTTACACACAAGTAGACAAAGTGGCTGTTTATGAGGTATGAAGTGAGGGGTTTTAAGAAAGTGCCAGAAATCCCACCTTTAGAGACATGTCACTCTGGGCCTTAGATACTTTTGGGTCCTCAGGAAGTAGCATGATTGAAATGCAGACAAACCTGAGAGAAATCATACTTCACGTTTGAGTGGCTGCTAACCTCTTGGAGATTCGATCTCATTTGTGACACGTAAATAACAGTCATACGGAATAAATAAGGGAATTCATAGGAAGCACTTGCCTCAGAGCTTGACACTAGAACCTTCTCTCTTAGGAGGGGATGATATAACAATAGTGGGCATAAGACATGGGGGAAGGGGTTACGAGAGAAATACCAGAGAAGCAAGGAGTCCAAGTGAGAGCTGAAAAGGGGACAAGACAGGCTTCTCTAAATTCCTCATTCTGCCGGAGTGTGCTGCCCACAGCACCCTGCCCCAAGCTTCTGCTGGGTCTGGGCTGTAGAACTCTAGAAGAACAAAGCTGCTCTGAATGGAGGGGTAGAGACTCCTAAAATGCTCCTTAACAATGTCATATTTCTTAGAGAACATTATGCTAAGTGAAATAAGTCAGATGGAGTAAGACAAATATCATATGATCTCACTTATATGTGAAATCTAAAGAACTGAATAAATGAGCAAACTAAACAGAAATAGACTCAGAGATATAGAGCAAAACACTGATGGTTTCTAGATGTGAAGGGGGAAAAGGTGAAGGGATTAGAAAGCACAAACTGGCAATCACGAGATTGCCACGGGGATACAAAAGACAGTTTGGGAAATATAATCAATAATGTTGTAAAGATTTTGTAGGGTGTCCGAAGGACACTTGTCTTATTAGGGAGTCCACTTCATGGACAGTGTCGGTGCCTGACCACTGTGCTGTACACCTGAAGCTGAAGTTGAAAAATATTGAATGTCAACCATAATTTAATATATATAGTCACAGGATGTGGAGTACAGCATAGGGAATACAATCAATGGAACTGTAACAGCTATATATGATGTCAGAGGGGTAGCAGATTGGGGGAGGGGGTTATCACTTTGTGAGCGGTGTAAATATCTAACTATTGCATTGTTTTGTACACCTGAAACTAGTGAAAAAAATGTCACATTTCTAACCATAACACACACGTTACCCATTAAAAGGCCAAGGTGAATAGAGTCATCGGGTAACCTGATATTTTGCGTTTATTATACAGGATTTCAATAGCAATCATAGTTGTAAAAATCTAAGAACCTATCATATATTAGGGACTGGGCCAGGCATTGTGCTAAGTTCCAAAGATTCAAAGATATTAAAACCCTATCCCTGATTATGTCAACTGTGACTTAGTTTTTAATCCCAACTGCTTCAAGTTTCTCATCAGGAGTTTGTGACGTGTATGTGACAGCAAATAAATAATTTTCTTAATAAAGTTTGAACTTTATTTTTCAGAAGTTACAAGAAGGAACAGACTAGTAATATTATCTAAGCTAAATGGTGCACTGGGAGAAAATTATCAGGATGTAGAAAGAAAAGGTCCTGCTAGAGATGTTGAGACTCAACCTCTTTCTATAATAGTAGAATGTTCTGTTACTGCTAATAATTGCTTTCAAATGTTTGCTGTTGCACAGCCTGGGTTGGTAGGATTATAAAAAATCTTTCTCAGGCCGGCCGAGTGGCGCGGTGGTTAAGCGCTGGCTTGGGAAGCCAGCGGCCCCGGTTCGGGTCCCACATATGAGGGCCAGTGACACTGCCCTCAAAAAAAAAAAAAAATCTTTCCCTGCTGTGTGGCTCACCAGGGGATAAGTCAGAGGCATCCTTTGTCCACAGATGGAAACTCAGTGGGGAGGTCTAAGGGGACCATAAACTTGAAGGCAAGGTTGTGAACGTGGTAAAATGAAGTAGTAGCTTCCAGGCAACAGGGAGGCCAACCAAATAGCTGATTCTAGATTAGAACAACATGTAGCTAAGTTCATCAAAGGGAATCACCTGTTTTTAAAAGCAGTTTTGGATGTACATCAAACTATTAATGCAGTTGGTCCTGGAGATGAGGTTGGGGTGGGGGAGAAGGTAGAAGACGCCTACTCTTTTTGAATAAACTTCTTTGGTACATGTTTAATATGGTCACAAGTTTTTAAAAGTAAATTAAAAAGCAAAGGGTCGGCCGAGTGGCTCAGTTGGTTAAGAGCTCACTCAAGAGTACGAGCTGAGCTCTGAGCAATAGCAGTCAGAGCAACAGCAGTTCGGTGTCAGCCCAAGCTGAGCTGCCAACAGGTGGCAGGATGGCTCAGCTTTAAAAAAAAAAAATCAAAAGCCAAAAGCTTTGAGGGCCAGCTGAATGGCATGTTGGTTAAGAGCTGGCATGAGACACCAGCGGCCCCAGTTAGGATCCCACATGAGGGCCAGTGACACTGCCCTCTACAGCTAAGATGGTGAACAACAGCTCCACGTGGAGGTGGGCTGCTGTGAGTCCCTGGGACGGCATAGCTGCAGCCCCTGCCGCAGTGGGCAGCCATAGGCTACAGTGAGTGGCCGGCAGCCAGCCTGAGTGGCTGCAGCTGGTGTGAGCTGCCAAAAGCTGCTGTGAGTGGCCATCCAGAGGACAGCGATCGATCTGCCTCCCTGGAGAAGAGCGCAATGATGATACCAACATGAGATGGTTCCCCAAAGCTGTTCTTCTCCCCCAATTCCCCAATAAAATCTTTAAAAAGAAAAGTTAAAAAAATCAAAAGCTTTGAAAGAAGCAGGCACCAAAACTCAAGGGGTGGGAAAGGTCTGCACTAAACCATACTCACGGAGCATGAAGAGGGCAGCACCTGGGAGAAACAGAGGCTTTCCAGGGGTGATTGCTTAATAAGGCCAGGGGACATGAATAGGAACCCCCTGGGCAGGCAATGGGGGTGATTCTTTCCCTGAATTAAGCAGGTGGCTTCCTCTTCCTCCTTCTGTCCTTCCTCTTACCTTCTTTCCACCACACCTTCTACTTCCCTTCTTTCTTTCAACAGATATTTACTGAATACCAACTATGTGCTAGGCATGGTTCTGGGCACTGGGGACATAACCGTAAATATATTGCAGTGGAGACAAATAACCGTAAATATATTGCAGTGGAGACAAATACAGTGTGTCAGATGGTGAAGACGACAATGGAGGAAAAGCAAGCCTGAATGAGGAATAGCTGAAAGAGTGCTGTACCAAGTCTGAAAGAATCAATGGGCCAGTGT
This sequence comes from Aselliscus stoliczkanus, assembly GCA_033961575.1. NCBI lineage: Eukaryota > Metazoa > Chordata > Mammalia > Chiroptera > Hipposideridae > Aselliscus > Aselliscus stoliczkanus. Next base: position 108,702,204 of record CM066737.1, read on the forward strand.
AGATATACTTCCCCACTCTGGGTAGTAAACATCTCACATAAAAGAGGCAACGTGATTCTCGCTGCCAAGTTTCACTTACTCAGTTAGAATGCCATCTGCTGTGTCTCTTCCCTCGGGGGTATCCCAGGACACTCGGACAGTCAGCTTATTGGGTTCAGCAATGCGTTCCTTCACACTTGGGCACTTGATTCTAGGAGGCTCCATATCTGAAAATATAACCAGAGTATCCTCACCATCATCAAGAAACATCTCGGCAGGGCTGGCCGAGTGGTGTGTTGGTTAAGAGTTGGCTTGGGACGCCAGCTCCGGGCAGCAGGGCCCCGGTTCGGATCACACATGAGGGCCAGTGATGCTGCGCCCTCTACAGCTAAGATGGTCAACAACAGCTCCACTTGGAGCTGGGCTGCCGTGAATCGCTGGCGACAGCGTAGGCTGCAGTAGGCTGCCATGAGCTATAGTGAGTGGCCGGCAGCCAACTCTAATTGAATATACAGATATTCACGGCATGTGGAATATAGTGTGGAAGGGAGTCAAAGGAATTGTAATAGATATGTATGATATGGGGGTGCGGGGAGTGGGGTGCAGAAATGGGGAGGGGAGTGGTCACTTTGAGGGGTAAAAAGTATAAGTATTGCACTGTGTGTACACCTGGAACTAATTTTTGAACAAAAGTTTATTTCACAATAAAAGAATTGAAAAAAAGAGAGAGAGTTTACAGTCTGTTAGGGGGATATGACACAAGGTAGAAATGGCACTGCCCCAGGAGAGGTAAAAGAAAATGCTACGAAGGGTTAAAGGAGCCACCCAATGCTCATTTTACAGATGTGGAAACTGAGGCTCAGCGAGATTAAGTGATTTATTTAAGGCCACCCATGTAGATAGCAACAATGTGAATTATAACCCACACACTTACTCCTGGAACAAGCCCGTTTCCTCTAGTTATATCTATTCCCAACATATTCTTTAATATCTTAAAACGAACAGTGTTCTGTCTGGGTATACTCTCCAATCCAACGATCACTGGCCACACCTACTGTTTGTGTTTGGGCTCAGCAGTTTTACCTTGGCTCTGCCCCTTCTACAGCCTCCCAAATTGCCCCAAATAGTTTCTCTACCTGGTAATGAAATTTCTGACCCCTACCACCAAGGATGGATTGATAATGAAGTAAAAAAATAAGACAGATTTCAATTCTACACTGGGTTGGATTTCATCTTATTATAACTAAAGTGAAATCACAAGAAAGGGAGTTCGAACTTTAGCAAATTCGACTTGAGGATTCTGAAAAGATAGAGAATGTATTTCAAGAGGGCACAACAAATTAACAACTTTCAGATTCGCACTGCTTTACATATCAACTGAGAAGTATTTAAATGTCACTATAATCTGAATGAAAATTAAATGTCATTTGATTCTGAATCACAAACATCTTCGAGAGACTAAATGCACCAAGGGCAGTCTTCATATACTTTCTCCTGTGTCTTATCTAATAAGCTCTCTATATATTTAGGATAAGAAATGAATCATTTGTTAAACAGTTTTGCCTACAGCTATCCAAATTCATTTTTATTCTGTGTCATACTTCAGTAGAGTGTGATCTTATAGCCTTAATACACTAATCCTAAATTGAATAACCACCATATTTTATTGAGTCTAATTCACTATCATTTGTGAGATACATCCTGATTTCTGGGATATTGAAATGTGAAAATATATGCTTCATAGAATTGATAAAGTATATAAATGTTATGATGAAATGGAAGCTGCTTTAAAAGCATTTAAGGTGTCTCTTTTCAGTTGCTGAGTTTTTAAAAACATTGATTTTTACTATGATAGGTAATAGAAGATATACTTTATAATTCAGGCTAGTATTTCACAGCTTTGGATTAATCAGAAAGGTAAATATATGACACCTGCCCCCTGTGGGTCAAATATAGCTGGCAATCTCATCATGGAAAGCATACATATGTATTTTAATATAAAGCAAAAGGGGAGAGGTGGAGGAGATAGATTTCAATTTAAAATTACATTGTACTACCATATTTTCTTGGAGTGACATTGTCAGAGTAGAGATCTTCTTAGTCTCTGTAGCATGTAACTAAACATCTGGATGATATTCTGGACTGTTTTCTGTATCAACTAGACATACTAACATTGTGAGCAAACAAGCTCTGAATTCCCAGAAACAACTTATGTCTAGCTAACAATGATCAGTGGAAACTGGCCTAGTTTTCCAGAAGCAGGGCTGTTCTAAACGAGATACAAAAAGAAATCAATCACTAAAAATAATAGCTACTATTTACTGAACCCTCCTCCTACTATCTCTGCATTATTTCATTAAATTCTCACAACTACCCAATTAGACGAAGGATTGTTATCATCATTCCCATTTATAGACTGGGAATACCAGAAGCATTTCCCCTCTTAGAATTTCTTTGTGGTCTGGGATTTTAAGACATGATCACATATTTTTAAATTATTTTAATAAGCTAAATACTTCTGTGTGTGTTCCTGCTGCTGACCTAGTGTTTTCCTCCAATCTCTGCATACTCATTCTTTTGTGATGGCCTGCTACAGCTTCCCCATAAATCCTCGAAGAGCATCAGCAGGACTCAATTCTGTTGCATCCTCCAGTATCATGCCCTCTTTCAGCTGAAGAGACCAGCTGGCCTGCCTTTGGCAGTTGCACCAGTGACCTAAGCCTATTATTATAGAACCATAGCCATCACTGCTTTTTATAAGGTATTATAAATTTCCATTAATTAGGTGAACAAAGTTGCTATAGAAACATAACAATGATTCCTTTTTGACTCAGGATGCCCACAGAGCCAGTTATTGGGTGGAAATCCTGAAACTCTCATGAAAATCCTGGCTTCTGCCCCAATCATTGGAGACATCTCATAAGCTGTCTCCCTTCTCTGTGCTCCAGTTCCCTCTCTACATATAAAATAACAGTAACAAACATATTGCACTGTATCAACTACTGTTTATTTGAGAAGCTGAACTATGTGTTTAGGATCCTAAACACATCTAACCAAGTAGACAGTGGAAATAAGAAAGACGTTCAGGTTCCAGTAAAGATGGCAGAGCAGGTCAACGCTGTGCTTCCTTTCTCTCATGACCACATGAAAATTACAACTAAACTACAAAACAACCATCATTGACAATCGCCTGAAATCTTGCTGAACTGAAGCCCTACAACTAAGGGCATACAGAAGCCATCGAGGCACCCCAGCCCAAGGTCCCAGTGCCAGGGAGAGAAGTCCCCATATAATTTCTGTTTGTGAAAAACAGCAGAGATTTGTGGCTGAGTGAGATGGAGGGCTCCTGGGGTCCCAGGCACTCCTTTCGAAAGGACTTTTTCTCTGGCTGCTTTTAAGATTTTCTGTCTTTAACTTTTGGCATTTTAATTATGATGTGTCTTGGTGTGGGCATCTTTGGGTTCATCTTGTTTGGGACTCTCTGCCCTTCCTGGAAATATGTCTATTTCCTTTGCCAGGTTAGGGAAGTTTCACAGTATTATTACTTCAAATAGGTTTTCAATTCCTTGCTCTGGCTCTTCTCCTTCCGGTACCCCTATAATGTGAATGTTGTTATGCTTGAGGTTCTCTGAAAGGCCCCTTAAACTCTCCTCATTTCTTGGGATTCTTTTTTTTTTTTCTGTTCTAATTGGGTGTTTTCTGCTACCTTATCTTTTTTTTTTCCTTTCTGGTAAATTTTAGATACAATTCTTTTCCTTTCATGCCTTTTTGCCTTCTTACTTAAACTGCTTGAACCCCTGTGGTCCCATTTAGCCTGTGATATAAAAAATGTTAATCAGAAGCAAGATGATTTTTCCTCTGAATTTAGAACTACAGTGTTTTGATTTTTTTTTTCATTTTTTTTATTAGTTTCAGGTGTACAACACAATGCAATAGTTATACTCTTTACCCCTCAAAGTGACAACACCCCTCCCCCAGTTCGCCACCTCACTGCCCCCCATATCATACATATCTATTACAATTCCTTTGACTCCCTTCCACAGTACACTCCACATCCCGTGACTATCTATATATTCAGTTACAGTTGGCATACAATATTATACAACATCAGCTTCAGGTGTACAGTGCAGTGATCAAGCCTCTACTCCATTCAAAATTTTTACAACATTATTATATTCCCCGAACTGTGTTTCATATCCCTGTGGCAATATTGTAGTTGTCTATTTATGCTGTCTAATCCCTTCCCCTTCTCCCTTCTCCCCACCCCCTCCCAACTAGCAACCCTCAGTTTTTCCTTTATGAGTCTGTTTACTTTGATCGTTCGTTCAGTTTTTCAGATATAAGTGAGATCATATGGTACTTGTCTTTCTCCGACTGACTTATTTCACTTAACATAATAGTCTCTTCACAACATTATCAATTACATTCCCAGAATTGCCCCCATATCTCTGCGGCAACATTGTAGTCACCCACCTATGCTGTCCAAAACGTTCTCCCTCTCCCTCTTCCCCACTCCCTCCCAGCCAGCAACCATCAGTTTTTCCTATATATCTGCTTGATATGATTTCAATCTTCTTAAATGTACTGAGACTTGTTTTGTGGCCTAACGTGGTCTATCTTAGATTTTTTTTTTTTTTTTGAGGGCAGTGTCACTGGCCCTCATATGTGAGTCCCGAACCAGGGCCGCTGGTTTCCCAAGCCAGCGCTTAACCACTGCGCCACTCGTGCGCCTCTCAGCCGGCCCACTGCTACCTTATCTTTTAAACCATTGATTCAGTCCTCTGCTTCATTTCATCTACTGTTGAGTCCCTGTAATGTATTCTTTTCCATTATTGTATTCTTTATTTCGGACTGGTTCTATTTTTATGTTTTCTATCTCCATTTTTATGTTTCCTATCTTTGTTGAAGTTCCTTATAACCAGTGTCTGAGACTGCCTGACGTGGAGTGAGGTTGCTTCTCTCTACTTCATTCTAAGGCAAAATACTTCTATCCCAAGTACGAGTTGTCACAGCTCTTCACAGGAAAGAGACCCTATGTAATGTCCGTTTCCTCTCTGACTTCCTACATACCCCATTCTAATTGGCTTTTTAACTGCTTCATCTCTCACTTCTTTTATCCCTTGATCTTTCACATCAACTTCTTCTCAATCTGTACAGTTGATGTGGCAGAGACTGGTAGTTGTTGACCCGCTATATGATTCCCCTTATTTTGTATCAAAAAAAGAGTTCGCCTGGGCCTTCGGCCTTCCAGAATAAAGATTACATTTCTCAGCCTCCCTTGCAGTTAGGTGTGGCCATGTGATGGGTTCTACTAATGGGTCATGAGAAAAAGTAACATGTGCAGCTTCTGGGTTGTGCTTTTAGAAAAAGTGTGTGTGTGTGTGTGTGTGGGGGGGTCGCTGGCCAAGTGGCACGGTGGTTAAGCGCCGGCTTGGGAAGCCAGTGGCCCCAGTTCGGGTCCCACATATGAGGGCCAGTGACACTGCCCTCAAAAAAAAAAAAAAAAGTGTGTGGGGGGAGTATACCCTTCTCTCTTTTTCCTTCCTCCTCTACTCTGGTTTGAATGTGGATGTGGTACGGAACTGGAGCAGCCATCTTACACTGCAGGATGAAAGCTCCAAGTTGAGTATGAAAGAACAAGAGAGAAGGAGTTTGGGCCTAGGACGCTGCCCTGGACTGTTTAAGCACAAACATTTATACGAGAATGGAATTTACATCTTGTTTAACGCATTATGATTTTGGCCTTGTTAATAGTACCTGAATGGTATAGAAGCAGTCACACCTGTTTTTTCAAATTACTCCTATATAGCATCTTGGGTGGCATCTTTCAAGGTGTATATTTCACTAATGATTTTCATGCACTGATTTCTAACAGAGAATAGTGTGCTGAATTTCTTGCAAAGATGGCTACCCATAATCCCCTTAAATAATCTCCTTCTACCAAAAGATGGAGTCTATTTCCCCTCCTTTTGAACCTGTGTCAGCCTGGTAACTTGCTTTGACTAATAAAATGCAAGGGGTCCAGCCGAGTGGCGCGGTGATTAAGAGCTGGCTTGGGAAGTCAGCGGCCCCGATTCGGGTCCCACATGTGAGGGCCAGTGACACTGCCCTCAAAAAAAAACAAAACAAACAAACAAACAAACAAACAAAAACCAAACACAGATTCTATTTACTCAATGAGGGAAAGAAAAGATGTTAATTAAAACTGGTTCGAAAGAGAACCCAAAGGATATGGGACTATTAATCAATAATATTTAAATGAATGTATAAATAGAGGCAAAGCTGGTTTCAATACATCATGGCTGGGGGACAACTGAATTTCTACTAGACAAGACACTTTACATGTTTATCAGTAACCTAGAACTAACAAAAGGTTATTAAAAAAAAAGGGAAAAGTTTTCCATTGAAACACATTCATTTCTACAATGTTAAAATCAAACAGAAAATGACAGATCCCTCAAAATCAGGGTCCAGTCACTGTGGTAACCAGGTTCCTATCATACACATTTCTAGGCTGAGGCCTGATAAGGGCACAATGGCTGCCAGTGACATCCTGATGTCACAAAGGGCTCTCTGACCAAGGAGGGGCTAGAGCACAGGGGTATAAAAGGCAGAGCTGAGCGCTGGTGTCTTCAGAGGTACAGTCCATCTGGAGAGGCACAGCTAATCAGAGCTAAACCGAGCCATCACCATGTCACAAAACCGAAGCAATGAGAGCTCCCGTGACAATCCAGCTCATCTTTTTATACCTGAATTAGACGTACCTTTGAGCTTCATAGATCGCCTACTACTGCACCCAAATGGTCAGCATGTGAGTTTATCTAGAGATGATTTCCTCCTGACCATGATCGACAACCTGATTAACTACGTCTTGCAGACGGTAAGCGCTGAGGTCAACAACCAAAACAGGCAGCTCAACCCTCAAGACGCAGGGAGAGCAGCAGGCCGAAATAGAGCGCCCCAACGCTACTTTCCGGGTGCAGCCTTGTTTGACAAGATGCCGGGATCCAGGAGAAAGGGCTGAAGCTTTGGTTCCAGAGCCTGGCTACAGTCATCAGCATCCCAAGCTAAAACATCACATGGCTGAGGAAGCCTGGCTCTATTATCAACGAATGACAATAAAGGATTGAAATCCATTGCTGTGTACCCGGCTCCTGTTTCGTTTTTCTTTCTTTTTTTTTTTTTTTTTAAAGATTTTATTGGGGAATTGGCGGAGGGGAACAGCGTTGGGGAATCGGGGAAGGGGAACAGACAAGTTGCTGTCTTTTTGTTCTTCAGTTTAGTTGCGGAGGATGTTGCTTCACTGTTGGTATCGTCATTGCGCTCTTCCCAGATGAGGCAGATCGGTCGCTGGCCTCTGGATGTCGCTCACCACGGCTATTGGCAGCTCACACTTGGCTGCCAGCCGCTCATGCTGGCTGCGGGCCACTCACTGTAGCCTATGGCAGCCCACTGCAGCAGGGGCTGCAGCCCACACCATCACCGGGGCTCGCACAGCCTAGCTCCAGGTGGAGCTGTTGTTAGCTGTAGAGGGCAGTGTCACTGGCCCTCATGTGGGATCCGAACCGGGGCTGCTGGCATCCCAAAACCAGCGCTTAACCAATGTGCCACTCGGCCGGCCCTCGTTTTTATTTCAAAGTGTGCATCCAAGAGAAGAGATGGCGAGGTGGAGGGTAGAAGAGGGTAGTCAGCGTGGGATGTTGGAATCAGGGGTTTCGGGGAACAGTTTCTAGTGGTGACAATGTAAGGAGTTTCTCTGGTGGGAGGAGCTGGCCAAGCTTGTGAGGGGAGAGACTTCCTCATTTGTTCTGAGCAAATCAAGGCCTGAGAGGCCAGGAGGTTTGCAGGATCTCCCTGAATGATGGTGGTAACAGGGGTGGGGCTGAAAATCATGACTGAGGGACCAGAGGCTTTATTCATGATAGGGAAAGTCTGAAAGTAGGAGGTGATAGCAATGAGGATGGGTGGAGAGGGTGGCATAGCAGTTGGTATGAACTTCCTGGGCAGGGGCTTTACATGAAGATGGAGGAGTGGGGCCGGCCAAGTGGCGCGGTGGTTAAGAGCTGGCTTGGGACACCAGCGGCCCCGGTTCAGGTCCCACATGTGAGGGCCACTGACACTGCCCTCAAAAATAAAAAATAAAAATAAAAATAAATAAATAAATAAATAAATAAATAAATAAGCAAGGGAAGTGATTCTATGCCACTTCAAGGTCTAGGCCCTAAAAGAGTCTGCCACCTTCTACTTTCACTATCTTGGAAGCCAGCTGCCATCTAAGGAAGTCCAATTATCTGACTACAGAGGCCATGTGCAAAAGATGAGAAATTCTGAAGGGAGAGAGGGAGAAAGAGACTCAGCCAAACCCTAGCCAGTACAGCCACCTCCAAATGAGATGTCAGACATGTGAGTGAAGCCATCTTGGAATTTCCAACCCCAGTCAGTCACCTCAGCCACTGTCTTTGAACCCTGCCCAAATTACCCAACACAAACAGCCATGAGCAATAACATGGTTGTTTGAAGCCACTAAGTTTTGTGTGGTCTGTTGTTGTGTAGCAACAGATTACTGAAAGAAATATACAATCGTTTGTGGTTGGTGATGGAGGGCGGAAGTGATCATTTCATGGAGCACAGGAAGAGAGTGACTGCCAAAGGCAGAATATACCTGGACACTGAAAACTTGCCCAATTGTTTGCTTCCCCAGCTACAGTGCAATCCTTGTATAGTCTTTGGAAAGTGTTCTGTTTCTTGGGCACCACATGACATATTTTAAAACTTTCCCAAATAGACAAAGAGGCAAGAAGGGAAGCAATGAGGGCCAGCCAAGTGGCTCAGTTGGTTAAGAGCATGAGCTCTGAGCAACAGGGTCGCTGGTTTGATTCCCACATGGGCCAGGTGAGATGCACCCGAGCTGAGCTGCCAACAGATGGCAGGATGGCTCAGCTGGTGAGAGCAAATGCTCCTAACAACAAGACTGTCTGTTCGATGGTGGGCTATGCCCACCCGCAACTAAGACTGAACTCTGCACCTTGAGCTGAGCTGCTGCCTGGATGGCTCAGTGGATAGAGCATGTGCTCCTAACAACAAGGTTGCTGGTTCGACTCTCGCATGGGATGGTAGTCTATGCCCACCCACAACTAAGATTGGACACAGCACGTTGAGCTGAGTGGCCATGAGCTGCCAACGGGTGGCTGGATGGCGACTGGACTTGGAGCTGAGCTAGCTGCAACCTCCACAACTAAGACTGAAGGACAGGGCCGGCCGAGTGGCGCACTGGTTAAGCGCTGGTTTTGGGATGCCAGCGGCCCCGGTTCGGATCCCACATGAGGGCCAGTGACACTGCCCTCTACAGCTAACAACAGCTCCACCTGGAGCTGGGCTGTGTGAGCCCCGGTGATGGTGTGGGCTGCAGCCCCTGCTGCGGTGGGCTGCCATGGGCTACAGTGAGTGGCCCGCAGCCAGCGTGAGCAGCTGGCAGCCAAGCGTGAGCTGCCAATAGCCGCGGTGAGCGACATCCAGAGGCCAGCGACCGATCTGCCTCATCCGGGAAGAGCGCAATGACGATACCAACAGTGAAGCAACATCCTCTGCAACTAAAAACTGAAGAACAAAATGACAGCAACTTGTCTGTTCCCCTTCCCCGATTCCCCAACACTGTTCCCCTCTGCCAATTCCCCAATAAAATCTTTAAAAAAAAAAAAAACAAACTGAAGGACAACACCTTGGCTGTTCCCCTTCCCCAACCCCCAATTCCCCAACACTGTTCCCCTTCCCCAATTCCCCAATAAAATCTTTAATAAAGAAAAAGTCACCATCTTCACCAGAAAGATGGTGAATTAAAAACTCATTGATAATATATTTATATTGGAGAGGGCCACTAAACCTTTACCTGTTCAGTTTGCACTAACAAACCTTGTAAGGTAGAAAGTGGATTAGTATGTCAATCAATCAAGTGGTTCCAAAGCTGAAAGTAGCGTCCTAAAAGTTTGCAAAAGAATGGGTATTTGTCAACCCAGGAAAAATTTGGCATAACTTAAGGTCATCTACCACATCTACTTTTATTCTTAGACCCACATTGTTTGTATTTTCAACTGAATCTCTGGAAATGATACAGTGCAGCCCAGCAAACTTCCGTATAGGTCATTGGGTAAACCCAGCTCTCGAATAATTGGGAAGCCAGAAAAGTATTCCATCAATTTGCATATCTTGAATCTCAGAGATTTTTTTTAACTCCAGAATTCCATTAGTGCTACCATTCCATTATTTTCTAGTCTGTAGGAAATACAAAACAAGAGGGCAATTCCAAAAGCCAAGCTGGTTTTGTATATTGTCCTTTGTTAAACCAACTGAATGGGGCTGTCTGCCTGTCAGATGATTTGCTGGGTTTTCATTGTCTATGGTTTTTTAACTTTCTTTGTTTTCTTTTCCTCTTTTGGCCCAGGAAAGAGTGTTGGCCTAAAGTAGAGATCATGTGTCTACTCTAACTGTCCATTGTTCTATCTAAATGCCAGTGTAACCAAAAATAACTAAAAATGGTAAGAAAGAAAAAATATCCCCCCTCAGAACAACAGTTGTTACATTCTAAGGTTTATTTCTTTTTATATCAATGGAGGCTGTGGCTCTTTCAATATTTTGCCCTCCTGCTATTTGCTGTGTTTTTTCTCCTACACTGACTTCTTTCTGTAAGCATCTGTTTCTGAAATAACCATGGATTTGAGTCCACTGCCAGAGTGTGGTCTGCATAAGAGAATTAATTTTAACTTGTGGTACTTTCAAATTTGCCAAACCACAGAACTGACCACCTCTGAGTCAAAAGTCAGCCCAGTATTCTCTCTTCCCTGCAGGCCTGGAGGAGAACTGGGACAATTTTCTTAGCACTCAGCACAGCTCTGGCCAAGATGCACTGTTCAAGGTTGTGTGGAAATCTGGGAACTACTCAGACACCATGTGTCAGCTCTGAAAATAGGCTGAGGCTCTGAGCTATGCTCAAGGCACCCCCCACCCCCCAGCCCCACCAACACACAAACTGATTAAACAAATTTAATACATTTAAAGCCAAGAGAATCAGTGACATCCTTGGAGTCAAATTCACTGGGGACAAACTCCATCTTATGCATCACCAAAATCAAAAAAAGAATCGCCTGCTTGCTTTGTCCATTTCTCTGTTTCTCCTGGGAGCTCAATGCTCTCTGTGGCTCAGTGGTACCCTTTCCACCACTCCTACCTAATTGCATGCACAGCTTTCCTTCCCCCAAATATTCCTGAACCTTGCCCTGGCAAACTCTCAATCCCCTGGAACTGGGGTTCATTTATTTTGTAGTTCTTTCTCTCTCCCTCTGGGAAGATTCCAGGCCCATCTGGTCCAGCTTAAGACATGCTTGTTGCTTTTTGAGAATAATTAGCATTTTCTTTCCATTGTTGCACACAATCTGGACATCTGAACAGTGCAAACCCTAGAGAACTCTTTGCCAACGCTTGCTTAGCAGAAAGTTTTGAGCATCTCCTCCCATCCCCTCTGTTCCTTCCAATGTGAGGAAGGAGAGATTCAAAACTTGTTGGATTGTTTTGAAGAACTAGCATGCACATACCAAATCACAGGAGAGATACTAAAAGCAACATCTGAGAGGAGCCCTTTTGACCTGAACATCTGGCCTTAGGTTATGTTCTTCAAGAGGAGTTTGTTCAGAGTTCACAGCCTCAGCGCCATTCTACCTGTATAGGATGACCAGGACTGCTTTGCAGTCTTCTCTTCACTGACAACTATGATGGTTCTAGGGAGAAGTCTATTATAAAACCCAGAAAAAGGTTGCTGTGCCAAATAGCCTGTTAATGCTCAGTTTTTCTATAATCTCCCCTTTACTTCCTAGACTGAAAGTCTCAAAGTTACATTTCCCAGACTCCTTTTGCCAGCTGGGTTCCAGATAGGTTTGCCAATAGGAGGCGCGCCCATGAGAAGAGAAGGCTGGAAAAAGGTGAAAGCCACTATGCTTCTGGTAGGAGTTTCAATGCAGATTTCCTGGGCTCCTGAAATAGCAGGAGTGTGGGCCCGTGACTTCATTCTCATCAATGATGGTATCAGTTATAGGGGGCGCTTATGGACTTTGGATAACACTACTATTCCGTTTTTGCTCTTCCGGCTCTTCCAATACTTTTGTAACCAATACCCTACATTAAATCCCCCTGTTTGAAATACCTAGATTGGCTTCTGTTTTCCCAGTTACTGACCAATACAAACTTCTACCTAAATCCTACAAAAAGATTAGGCCAGAATACCATATTTTGCCATGTATAATGTGCATTTTGTTGCCCAAATTTGTGAGGGAAAAATAGTGATGTGCATTATACATGTGTAGTAGTAATTTCATATCTATATAAATGTTTATAGTTCTTTTATTTATACCTATGAGTTAAAAGTGTAAGTCTAGAAATCAATAATGATACCAGGGCTGGCCGAGTGGCTCACTGGTTAAGAGTTGTCTTGGGAGTGCAAGCTCTGAGTAGTGGGGCCGCTGGTTTGGATCCCACATGGGCCAGTGACGCTGTATTCTCTACAGCTAAGATGGTGAACAACAGCTCGATCTGGAGCTGGGCTGCCATGAGTTGCCAGTGACGGTGTAGGCTGCAGTGGGGCGGCAGTAGGCTGCTGTGAGCTACCGTGGGTGGGCAGCAGCTGGCGTGGGCTGCCGTGAGTCACCGTGAGCGGCCGTGCAGTGGCCAGTGACTGGTCTGCCTCAGCCGGGAAAAGCGCGATGATCGCAGTGCCAACGTGGGCCAGTGAGGCGGCGTTCTCTGCAGCTAGACTGAGGAACAAGGGTACTGCGACTTGTCTGTTCCCCTTCCCTGATTCCCCAATGCTGTTCCCTCCCCCAATTCCCCAATAAAATCTTTAAAAAAATAAAAATAAAAAAATAACGAGGGCCGGCCGAGTGGTGTGGTGGTTAAGAGCTGGCTTGGGAAGGCAGCGGCCCGGATTCAAATCCCACATGAGAGCCAGTGACACCGCCCTTAAAAAATAAAAAAATTAAAATTAAAAAAAAAATTTAAAAAATAACGATATCCACATGCAAAATAATAGCCTGGAATACGATAATCAGTTTTGTTGAACTTACGATGAATTTTCAATGACAAAATGTTCTTGGCCTTCTATGAAGCGTAAATATCATAAATTTGTTACTGGTACCTAAAATTTCTTGTACCATAATATGTTAAAAAAAAACACCTAAAATTCATTTACAATACAAAAAGCAAGTACCTAACTGTATACAAATAAAAATTTGAATTAAAAATTTTAAACGATTTTTTGCCTGCAAGTCTAGGCCAAAAACATGGGCGTGCATTATACACGGGAGTACATTATATACAGCAAAATACAGTAATTCTAAGTCAGTTATCTGAGTAATTATTTGGACCTGGTGCTCTCATCAAGGAATGGCCCAGGCTGTGACTCTGATATAAAAGGGTTTTGATCATATCTTAGGCCAGGTCCCTTGGCTATAGTTCATTCACTACAAAACTGCAGGGTGAGGCTGGCTGATGCAGCCAGGGAAGACAGTGGACAGTGGTGCCATCATGAAGACATCCCTGGGACTGAGGCCAGAGGAGCTGTTGCACATCTGCTCCCAGAGAGTAGCATCCAATTTCAACCTTACTCCTGAAGTATTTGCTCCAGACACTGAGCAGGCAGGAAGGAGTCCTCGGGGTAAGCACATTAGCAGACTGAGGCGCACAGTTCTCTGGAGAATGGGCAGGTCCCAGCAGGGTAGGAGCCATGTTCCTATGGCCAGCTGCTTTAGCATATTAGTGCCGGAGCTGTCCCTGGATTCAGGGACTTTGGGCCTGCCAGCCTGTAGACAAAGGCTTAGCTCTATGCAAACTGGAGCAAGTCAGGTGACCCCTCAACTTCATGTGTAGAATGGGGGATTGGAATAGACTATTCAGTAATGGTGGGTCCTGGCCGTTCTAACAATCTATGAGTAGATGATCCCCTGGGACAGTGGTCTTAACCACTTGGGAAGCTTTGGAGAAACATCTGGGGGAGCTTTGGAGAAACATCTGGGGGAGCTTTGGAAAAACATCTGGGGGAGCTCTGGAAAAACATCAGGGCCCCAGGGATTCAGATTGAAATGGCAACCAGAGTTGAAAACCACTGCCCTGGATCAGTCTGCCCAACATTCTAAGGGCACAGGAATCCTCTGGGGATCTTATTGAAATGTGGATTTTGATTTGCCAGGTTTGGGGTGGGTCCCCAGATTATATATTTCTAAGAAGTTTCCTGCTGGTGCTGATGCTTGCTGGTTCAATGGCACTGTTTTGAGTATAAAGGTACTAAAGTTCTTCCCAAATTTGATCTGCTGAAGCTGGGTCTCAAGCTTTAGAGCATCAGAGTCCCCTGGAGGGCCTATGAAAAAATGCAGATGACTAGAACCCACCCCAGAGTTTCTAATCCTGCAGGTTTTCCCATTTCTAACAAGTTCTCAGGTGACATGGCTGGTCAGGGAAGCACTTTTCCAGAACCACTGCTCAGACAATGGTGCTAGATCTTAGCTGCACAAGAAAACCACCTGGGAAGCTTTGGTAACGTCACTGGCCTCCTCCCGCTGTCCCACATCAGGCTACAGAAATCAGAACCTCTAGGGTAGGCCCAAGGCATGATTAGCATCTAAACATACTCAGGTGATTCTAGTTAAGTACCCAGGGCGAGGATCCACTGCCCCTAGAGCAGTGTTTCTCAATGAAGGAGTTGATTTTCCTCCTTCCTTTCCTTCCCTCTCCAGAGGACATTTAACAATGTCTGGAGACATTTTTGGTTGTCACAACTGGGGGTGGGAGGATGTTACTGGTATCTAGTGAGTACAAGCCAAGGACCTGCTAAGCATCCTATAGTGAAGAGGACAGGACCGCACAACAAAGTATTATCTGGCCCCGAAAGTCCACTGTGCTGAGGTTCAGAGACCTTATACTATAGCATGGACTAGCGGACTCCCAGCCCGCCCCCCCCCCGCCCACACAGACCTGCTGGATTAGAATGTGCATTTCTACCAAGGTCCTCAGGTAGTTCAAATGCAGGTTAAAGTTTAAGAAGCACTGCCTGAGGGCCGGCCGAGTGGCGCGGTGGTTAAGTGCTGGCTTGGGATGCCAGCGGCCCCGGTTCAGATCCCACATATGAGGGCAAGTGACATTGCCCTCTTAAAAAAAAAAAACAAGCACTGCCTGAGATCAGTGGCTCTCTATTTCACTTCAGAACACCCTGGAGGGGCTCATTACCTGGACCCACCCCCAGAATCTCTGATTCAGCAGGGCTGAGAATTGGCATTTCTAGAGAGATCCCAGGTGATACTGCTGAGAATCACTGCTCAACAAAGCCAGAGTAAGGTAATAGTATATCCAAATCCCTTCCAGTTTAGCAAACTGAGTGCTTGCTGACCTAGCCAAGTCTACGACAAAGGAACTACATCTGCAGGCTGAAAGACACCGAGATGCTCTCTGCAGGACCGTCCCTGCAAATGTCAATAACTCTGCTCAACTACAAGGCAGATCCCTGACCTAAAGCAGTAGGAATGTGCCCTCCCTCTGCCAGCCTGCAGTTGTCTCAATAGCAAGCCAAGAAAGGAGAACGTCAGATGAAAGCCATCAGCAGTGAAGTCAGCTGGAGGATAAAGACTGAGGTTAGGTCTGGGCTGAGCCAGACAACTAGGGATGAAGGGAGCCACCGAAAGCAAAGCTGAGTGCTTATGCTTCACACGTGGCATATTGATGCTTTCTTTCAGATCCACTGGATGCACACCTCTTGCTCCACCCAAAGTGCGTGCCTCCCAAGGCTGTGTCTTACCAACGCAGGAGGCGGGTTGGCCACTCCAGGCCTTGTTGTCCATACACGTGACGGTCCGCTCCCCTTTCAGTGTGTACCCTGGTGAGCAATAGTACTCACACCGAGAGTTAAAGTAGGCACCGTCTATGCACTTGAACCCTCCATTGGCTGGCATGGCAAGGGTGGGACATCGCTTTTCTGAAAAAGAGAAAACCAGATATTCAGCATTTCAGTTTTTGTCCGTAAAGTTTGCATCCAGAAACTGATGAAGCATAGGGTGAAAAGTTAATTGAGATATAATGGACAGAATTAGAGAAAAAAATGGATTGGCTGCATGTCACACAGAAGGGACACTTAGTATCCCATCAGACTAGCTTGGGCTAGCATCCCAGCTAAGTCACTGTCTTAGGCTGGGTTCCTCAGAAGCAGACCCTGGGGGTGACCGGTTAGCTCAGTTGGTTAGAGCGTGGTGATGATACCACCAAGGTTGCTGGTTTGATCCCCGCATGGGCCACTATGAGCTGCGCCCTCCCTAAAAGAATCAGCTATGCCATTGTAGCATGAAAGCAATGTGTAACCAATGACCATGCCTCTTCCCCATTAAGTTTAAGAAAAAAAAAAGTAATGGCACCCATATCAATAAGTTGTTGCAAAAATTGAATGTATGTGAAATGCTTAGCACACAATAGGTGCTCAATAAATGGTGGCTGTTTTGAAAAAAAATAGCACCTAAAATGTGCTTCAACAATGCTGTACCACTTGCAGTTTCCCCAATGAGATAGACTTTTCATGAAGCTAAAGGTCAGCCCCTGCAGCGCTCTTCCAACCTTCTCCCCTGAGGCATACTTCCTTTCATGGAATAAGCAGCATTCTTCAGTAACTCTTTCCCCGGAGAAAGCTTCTTGTCTCCATTATCACAAGCCCATGACTTAGCACCGGTTTCCATCTCTGCCCTGCTATCTCTGATGCTATTCTGTGAGTCCCTTGATGGCAGAGCCTATGTGTGTCTTGTTTCTAAATCTCTAACACCTTTAAAGGGCTCAGCACTTACTGAACAAACATAACGTGTTTGTTGAACAAACCTCTGTTCTCTCCTACTTTCCTAAACAGCTGATCACATCCTCCTGTCGGAAAGGGGTGTCATCTCATTCCCACCATATCTCAGAAACCCATGGGCTTCTGCTCAGAAGGAGAGTTTTTCTAATCAAAGGCCACAAAACAGTCAGTTAGGAAGCCTTGATTTCAGAGCAAAAGAACTTTGGCCTTGATTGGCCCCAAGGATCCAACATGGGGCGGGATACTCACGCTTGCACATGACCTTGTCGGACCACCGTTTGTTTGACTGGCAGATCAGCTGGGAAGAGCCATGCAGTTCGTAGCCCTTCCTGCAGCGAATGTCACACCTGCTTCCCAGGGCTGTTTTGTAGTATCCTCCTTGAGGGGCCCTGCAGTACACATCTCCATACTTCACCTTGATTGGGGAACACCAAGGGGTGTCTACAAGAAGCAGAAACAAACGAGGAAACAGAAAACAATATCTTCAGAAACTGTGTATCCTCACTCTTGAAGTCCCTGACTGGCTGCATTCCATATTTTGGACATCCAAATAGTGTCCCATAGCTTTTAAGGTGTCTCTGGGAAGGAAGAGTATGATTATGGGACTAAGTGACAGATAGAGCTGAATAGGATCTGCCTTCCTCCATGACTAGCTGTGTGATCTTGGACAGGTTACTTAACCTCTCTGAGTTAATACCTATATCATAGGGCTCTTAAAAATAATGCATATCAAACACCTACCAGTACCGAGCACATAGCAAATGTTCAAGAGACACTTGTTCTTTTCAGCGTTTCCCTTAACTAGATACATAATTCTTTTGAGGTCAATTGATATCATTGTGAACCCTAACCTCAACCATCCATACATAGTAGCAGGGCGGAGGGGTGGGGTGGGTAGGCATTGGTTAATTTAGATTTTTGCCAAGTCTGTCTGCATAATCTGTCAAAACTCATGCTATTTTAATTAATGTGAGTGAAGCTACTATTTCCAAGTTTTTGCCACAGCACATAATTTTGGCTTAAAGCCACAATTTTTCCCTTTTCAGATGTCCCCAGTTATGTTCCATGCAGAGAAGAGAGTGACACGCTTCCCAAATGGCTAAGTTCAGGGTGTTATGATTTTGGTCTCCTTTTAGCCCAGAATACAGCTAGGATGACACTAATAAATCAGAACCTCTTTTCTGTGCCTCTGGTAGGTGCTCACTGAAAGCCATAAAATTATTAGGGCAGGACTAGCTCCTGAGTGGGGAAGTTCCCACAGTGGCCACTGTGCAATCGATAGGAACCAGTGACAAGCACCCACAAGCCTGCTGAGCTCTCAGTGCCATGGACAGGAAAGAACCCCCTGCCTATAGCTGCCTGGCTCCACTCCACTCCAGCACCTGAGCTGTGAGTGGAGTTCGTGCGCCACCATGTGGCCAGGAAGGAGAACACACCTGTTTGGCTGCCTGGAATTCTCTTCTGATAATGTGTTTCTGAGTGCTTCTCAGCCATGTCCAGGGCTGATGCATGGACTGCTTTTGCACTTTTTTTGTGTTGCCATGTCTCCTTGGTCTAATACTTCACGATATAGTGTCCACGCCAGCACCTGAGCTGTGAGTGGAGTTCGTGCGCCACCATGTGGCCAGGAAGGAGAACACACCTGTTTGGCAGCCTGGAATTCTCTTCTGATAATGTGTTTCTGAGTGCTTCTCAGCCATGTCCAGGGCTGATGCATGGACTGCTTTTGCACTTTTTTTTGTGTTGCCATGTCTCCTTGGTCTAATACCTCACGATGTAGTGTCCACGCCAGCACCTGAGCTGTGAGTGGAGTTCGTGCGCCACCATGTGGCCAGGAAGGAGAACACACCTGTTTGGCTGCCTGGAATTCTCTTCTAATAATGTGTTTCTGAGTGTTTCTCAGCCATGTCCAGGGCTGATGCATGGACTGCTTTTGCACTAATTTTGTGTTGCCATGTCTCCTTTGTCTAATACCTCATGATATAGTGTTTTGCAGACAGCTGCAAGTGGGTCCTAAAGTCAGGACTCAAGCAATATTCCCTGAACTTTCTGGGTAAAAGTGATGTCCACAGCATAGAGCTGATTAAACTGAACCATGTGGATAGAGACTACAAGAACTTACTACAGGATTACAGAGCTTCCTTAAAAGTTTCCGTCATCTGGCCCAAGCTGAGTTGCAGCTTAGCTGCCAACAGGTGGCAGGATGGCTCAGTTAAAAAAAAGAAAAAGTTTCCTTCATCTGAGGTTTACACATATAGTCTGTACTAACATTTTCAAATGAAAAAAATCTGGACCCTGAAGTACAAAGTACAAAACAGTATACATGTCTCCATTATTTCTTGTACATACAAATGTTTTAGTGCTTTCTTTGGTGATGGCTCTAGGTAGGCCATGAAACTATTATAGATGTCAAGATCACAGATAAATGAGAAGCTGGGTATGCTTGCTTAGTACTGCCAAGCTGTGGCTATTTCTATAATCAAAAGAAGACAAATTCTAGAAAAATCCACAGATGCCTCCTACCACTCAAATAAAACTGAGATTTGGAGGAGCGTCGTGGCTTCTGTGACTCCTAGAAGTGAGGTGTATTTCTTTCTCCTTCTCTCTCTGCCTTTCTTTTCCAACTATAATTAGAAAGATCACCTACAAGGAAACTCCCAAATGCACTTGGTGTTTTTAATCTCAAAGAAACACTACTTTTTTATAGTTCATCAGAGGACGTCCATGAGTTTAACTCTTCAAAATCACCTGTTACTTTACCTCTCTATAATCTCCTCCCGCCCCACCCTTCTCCCTACCTTTCCCACTGTCTCTTTCCTTACTTTCCCTGCCTGCCTAGTTCCCCTTCTAGACTGCAAGGCTTCTGTGCTTTCCCATCTCTAGACTTCTTCTTCTCTTGCCAGTTGGGTCCCCTTTACTGCCTCTTTTCCCACCATCTCACAGGCCAAACTTGACTGAAGAGAGAAAATGAAGTCCTCATTAGAGGTGGGGGCAAGGATGGTGATGTGGGAGTGAATATGCAAGACCCAGAGGGAGATGATGAAAATGGAGTGAGCAAGTACAGTATGGTGGATACAGAATTGGGCAAAAAGTCAAGGGGCCTGGACACACATTCTAACTTCTAGTAACCCTGGACAATTCGATAAATTTTTCAGGGAACCACATTCCTCATCTATTGGGTTGTTGGAAAAGCCATGACGTATTTTTTCTATGTTTTTCATTGCAAAAATGTTTCATGACTTTTCCAACAGCCCCAATACAAGAGATGGGAGTGGATTAAATTATTTTCAAAGTCCCATCTAGCTTTAAAGTTGTATGACTGAAACTCTGTCTTATTCCCCTCTGATCCCCTACCCATCTCTCACCCAGGCCCACCTCCTTACTCCTTTTTCTGACTGATAACTTTGATTAGTCTCTTGTAACCCTTCCACTGAGGGCAAATCCCTTTTGCATTTTGGGTCCTGGTCACAATTCCACTGATGTACCAACTGGAAGTGTCCAATTCTCCACTTGTTTTTCACTCAAATGTTGAAAACGCTCACACCCTCCAGCTTCTGGACTTTGGCATGAGTTTAGAGAATGACCTGCAAATCCTTATATTGCAAATTCACATATTTTGATACAACATGCAATTAACAGATTTTGCCCCATATTCTGATCCTTCAAATCCTCCTAGCAGTGCTGGGGGCACATTCAAAAGCTGTGCTGTTGTCAGTGTGTGGAAAAGAATCTTGTTTTCATTTATTAACAAAAGGAATTTCTTTGGGATTACTTTCCAAGACAAATCTTTGGGAGATATTTTGACAGTTCAGCAGTTCTGCAGTGATAGTAATTAAAATATCAGTGAGGGACTTGAATTTGAAGTGCATACAAGCACTATGAGTTAAAGTAAATTAGCAAAACATTTAACATAGAGGTTTAGAAAAAGAAAGCTCTGTGCTGCTTCAATTAAGACAGGGTTTATTTAGGGAGAAATCAAAACTGATTATTCAGGAAAGGTTTTTCATCCCCCTGTGCCAATGTGGTAAGCATTCCAATTAACTGGAGTGCCCTGGGATTAGCAGACTAACAAGGAACCCCTAGCAAACTGGACATTGAGTTAAAACATCTGGATTTTAGATCCAAACGTAATGTTTGCTAGTTGTGTGACTCTGGGAAAGTCAGCTACCCTCTCTAATCTGTGGTTCCTTCATCTGTAAATAAAGAATAGTGACATATTGGGCCGGCCGAGTGGCGCGGTGGTTGAGAGCTGGCTTGGGACTCCAGCGGCCCCGGTTCGGGTCCCACATGAGGGCCAGTGACACTGCCCTCTTAAAAAAAAAAAAGAAGAAAAAGGGCTGGCCGAGTGGTGCGGTGGTTAAGCACTGGCTTGGTAAGCCGGCTGCCCCGGTTTGGGTCCCACATGTGAGGGTCAGTGACACTGCCCTCAAAAAAAAAAAAAAAGACAAAGAATAGTGACATATTCTCTACATGCTTTCCCCTTCCCTCAATTAGTGTGATAACATGATGGCATTCCAAGTACAAGAACCAAAAGCAATGTTTGCCACATTCTGGGAACACAATAAATGTGGGTTAAATTTCACTTTTTTCTTTTACTTAAATTTAATTCAAAATGGCTTACTGAATATATATTCTGTTCCAGGCACTGTGCAGGGGCCTGAGGATCTACAGCAAAACCCCCAATGAACAA
The DNA here is from genome assembly GCA_033961575.1 of Aselliscus stoliczkanus. NCBI lineage: Eukaryota > Metazoa > Chordata > Mammalia > Chiroptera > Hipposideridae > Aselliscus > Aselliscus stoliczkanus. Next base: position 108,723,734 of record CM066737.1, read on the forward strand.
CGGTTTGCCCCTAAGTTTTACAACTAAAAAACTGACAATGCAAACAATTTCCTAAGAACTATTTATTCTTAAACATGCTGGGTAAGTTCTAGAGCAGACACATATTTTTGGCCATCTGGTCTACCTTCCACATTTGCAATGCGGTGAAGTGACGATGAATACTGGGAACAATGACTCGAGGGCACTAGACAACACCTACTGTGCTTGTGAAGGGTGAAGGGTCACATGTGCAGGCATGTGTTTCAGGAAAATTTTTCAACAAGGTACTCAAAAGAAAAAGAAAAAAAATTTTAAACCCTCAAATAATTAAGAAGTGTTAGGAATCAGAATACCTCTTTGCCCCAAGCATCTAATTAACAAATCTGTGCTTTGTTTGGCTAGACTAGTTAAATCCTGACACAATTAATATAGGGGTTATGGATAGGAATGAGTATTTGCATTCACAGTTCAAAAACAATGGTGGAATATGGTGGGAAACACACATGGACATGGGCATCAGTCATTACATTAGAAAGATTGTCCACTAGGTGGGAATCTGAAAGACTGTCTCCAACCCAAGACTGACAAACCCTAACCTGGTTCTCTTGTAACTCAGACATATCACAACAGGGCAAGGCAGTATCCTCTTGCCAAAATGTGGACAAATTTCCTGGGCACAATATCAAAATGGGACTTTATTAACCAGTTTTTTAAAAATTATTTACCCACTGTAATGGGAACCAGATTCAGAGAGAATTCATCCAAATTTACCTTCGCTTTTCCTAGGGCTCCCTCAGCTTCAGAAAAGTGACTCACCAATAGAAATATTTGTGGACATACTTACTTGAGCCTACATAGAAAGTTCTTGATTAAGCTTTTTATACCTGCTGGGGGGTGGATCGCTGGAAATGTGTAGAGATGGAGTGCTTTATCATTAGGTTCAAGTTTCATGGGGCAACACACTTTACTCATCGTTTTGGCAGCCAGCCTGGACTCAGGAAGAGCACGATGAAATGAGCTTATGAAAATCAAGTTTTCTCAGTCCCCATTCATCTCAGTACATTAGCAGCACTGGGTCCAGATTTGACCTTGGGTGGTTTACTCTGGACGATTCTGGCTGTAATGTATGAATCAGGCAGAACTCATGGCTTGATTTTCACTTTCATCAGCTAGAACTTGGCTTTGCAGAAGTTAAGGACAGTAAAGAAACTTACAACAATAAAATGACCACTGTGGTGCTAAAGGTCAGCACTTCAAAGATTTCCAAATGCTTTCATTTTCTTTCCTTCATCTTTATTTTTTTTTAATGGGAGCATATGCATATTCATTTAAACTATTTTTATCTGGGCACATAATTAGAACTTAAATGTGTTGTCTGGTCACTTTATTATAGTGTGCTCTGCAGGGCAAAAAGGCAAGTTCTCTTGGCATCAGCAGGTCCTCATTAGCACACAAGCAAAGCATTCACCTTTAAATCTACTGTGTGAGTACCCGACTTCATCGTCTTCTAGCGGTGAGTCTCCAGATCCTACAATAAAAAAAGAACAGAAACTGCAGCAAGAAAAGCCACATGATATGGATGAATATTTCAAAGCATTGCTTTGGCACAGTCCATGCAAGAGGGGCTATTAGAACGCAGAGCCAAGAGTGAAAGCTTCTGTGGCCATTCATGAAGGGACAGGGGCCCTCTCAGAGTGAATCTGGCTGGGTCGAGATGGCCAGAGCCAATTAAAATTAGCCTCAAACTGTTTGGGAATCACCATGTGCCAACAGAAATTCTGGACTTGGGATAGAGAGAAAGTCAACTTCACTCTGAGAAGACGCCAATGTACATGAATCTCATGCCAGGAGAGACGCAGTAAAAAGTGTGTGACTCAGACACGGCCCACAGTTTCTCTAGCAGTCAAAGAACACACAGTAGAACTGGGTGTTTATGGTACCTGAAAATCAGTCCATCCTGTGTAATGAATTTGGGTGGGGGGTAAGGAGGCAAATCAAATTTCTTAATGACAAAAGAAATAAAGCTGCTTTAGTATATTGGTAGGAAATGAGGACTAAAATCAACAATCTGGATGTTTTTTCAGAACCTCTCAACAAGCTCAAGTAAAATTATGAGTCTTGCTACCCTGGAAACCACAGCCTCAGAGAGCAAGTCCATATTTAATTTTAAAATTTAAACTCATTTGGAAGTTGGAACTGAATCATTTTTAAAATATTAAATATTGAATTTTAGTTAGTGGTAGATCCTTAATCTTTGAAGCAGTACTAGGCCACAAACTTCAAAACAGTAATCTTAAATTTAGAGATCTTTCCCTTTAGACATCCTAGTCTGATCACTGACCGTTGAGTTGGCACCATCTTGGTCACACATTTACCTACAGGGACCTACAACCATACAGAGAAGGACACCCTCTATTATGAGGTTATTCAAATCCCCATACAGGATAAGCGAACATGTAATGGGCCCTGCTTCACTTGTATCCTTGATGAGAGATGGAGAGTATGGAAATTAAAAGTGGAGAGGTGATGAAGGCTGGACCATGTCCATTTGGAAAAGGCCTCCCAACTAGAGAAGCCCAGTTCTGTGATCTGCTTTGCTCCAGGTTTCTTCACCTGGTCTCCGGCCACCCAGACAGGCACAAAACTACACAAACTCTTCATTATTCTATATAAAAAAGTAAACATGAAAACCTGTATTACCCTTCAGGAAAGCAATCTAGCAACATGAATCAAAAGCCTATGTTCAAACCCTTTGATTCAGTCATTCCACTTCTGGGAATCTATCCCAAGGAAATAATATTAAATATAGAAAAACACATGTTTATACACAAAGATTTCTTTGCAATGTCATTTTATAATAGCAAAGGACTATAAACAGAACAAACAGTCAATGTCATGGTTAAATAAACTGTAGTGTATTTATTGGGTATAATATGATGTAGCCATTAAGAATAATGTTTATAAAAAGACATAATAGGGTGGGAAAAGCTTTATGTTATAACATCAAGTGAAAACTAGGCTATAACAAAATTATATAAATGGTGTGATTTATAACAATGTAAAACAATAAAATTCAAAACAAACAATGCATAGAAAAGAACCTACGGTAATTGGATGCTTGTCTTCCTTCTTTTCTATATTTTCTAATAGAAACATGTATTACTTTCATTATGGAAAATAAACTTTATTACGCATATTACTCAAAGAAGCTTAGTTTCCAAATTACATTTTGGATATATTAGAAATGTTAAAGACTCCTCTCCCACCCATTCCTCTCCATATTCAGAGCTAAACTAAAATTCCTCTAAGAATTCATAGATTTTCTAACTTCATATGGCCCATTTCGAAATGCCAAGAGATCTGTCTCCCATTAAGAGCACTTCTCTCTTCCTCCAGGTCATCCTGGCCTCCATATAATCTATCTAGGCAGTGAGGGGCTCTGGAATTATTCCTGACTCTAAGCAAAGAAGACAACCATCACGGGTTGGGTTCTCTGGGAAGTATACTCTTAGAAAGAGTTTGGTGCACGGGATGTGTATTAGGGATCAACACCTGTGAAAGGGATAAGATGGAAGCAGGTTTGGACAGAAGGGGAAGTCTAGTTCTGATGTCAACCCAATAACAGCCTCTCATGTTGGGCTGAAATGGCTGGACCTTTATATCCCTGGCCTCATTCAGCCATTGGATATGGCCCACCTTGGGAAGGACATGAACTTGAGTCAAGCACTGCCAACAGCTAAGGCCATCTCTTTGAAAGATGATGACTGTCTGAGTACAGCATTTCCTCCAGTTGAGACAACCAGTCCTTCCTGGAGGAAGATCCAGTTGGTGCATTCCCATGACCCCACAAACACTTGCTAATTGAGAAAGAACTTGAGATGTGTAAACTCATAGGGGAAGGGCCTTCCATAGAGAAGGGAAGGGACTGAGGCCTACTGGAGAGATGGGTGCACAACCCTACTTTACCAGTACATCAGCATTCTAAGACACATTCATCACATACTGTTTATTACAATGAAAATTAAACTTGGGGCAATAGGGGAATGAGCAAACAAATTATCTGATATCAATAAGCTATTCTGTATCCACTAATCAAGTTTGGAATCAGAAATGTGTATGAAATGTACCTAAGCGAAAAAGCAGATACTGCAAACTATATACAGGATGGGAGTATGAAACCGTATATATTAATATATACACACACAGACTTATATAGGTCAAATTTGAAATATAAGATGGGATTACAAAACAATGGGGGGTAGTGGAGTCAATAAATATGGGGATTAATAGGATATGCATATAAAAAAAATGAAGTTTGAGTCCTATCTCACACCATACCAAAAAACCATTTCCAGATAATTTACAGACCTACATTTGAAAGCCAAAAATTATGAGGTATGGGAAGACTATTAAACAAAACATATAAACCATAACCCATAGAGGAAATTATTGGTGCACTTCAGTACACTATAATGTAAAACTTCAGTGCAATAAAGCACACTAAACCAAATTTAAAGACAAGCGCTACACTGGAAGAAAATATCTGCAATATATATATATATATATAAAAAATACGGAAATATACTCAAAACATATAAAAAAAATTGTCCAACAGAAAAAAAATGAAAAAATATGAACAGGTACTTTACAGGAAAATAGCCTGAATATGAAGTGAATACCACAAAATGTTAATATGAAAGAAAGTTCAGCTTCATTAATCATAACAATACATATCAAGATACCAATTTACACTCAGCGGACTGACAAAAGTTGAAATAGCGAGGATATTGTGATACAGGAACTCTCTCAAGTTCTGCTGGTGAAAGTACAATAGGTGCAACTAGGTTGGAGAGAACTTTTGCACTCCATTTGAAACTACCCTTTACATCAGCCATTCCACTTCCAGACATGCTTGAATGCCTCAGGAACCCCTGGGTGCAAAAGTAGCCATGCACTAGAATATTGATTGTAGAGTTGCCATTAGTAAAAACAATTGTATACAACCATTACTGGAAATAAATGGTGATATATTCAAATGATAGAAAGCTGTGAAAACTGAAAGGAGTAACTTGATCTACATGAGACAAGGTGGAATCTCCAACACACAATGTATAGTGAATAAAAGAAAGTTGAGTGATAAACATAGTATGATATCAATTATATAAAATTTAAAACTGCAGGAAATAATACTAGATGTTTTCAATAGATATGCAGTAACATAATGGATTGGAAAGACAAACATCAACTTCATATTAGTGGTTTCCTCTGGGCAAGGAGGAAGGCAAAGGAACTCCGAAATGCATATACAATGGCCGTTGGTATCTTATTTCTTACAAAAATAAAAGATCTGAAGCAAATGTGAAAAATGTTAAAATCAATCGAATCTATATAGTGAATACTTTCTTATGTCAGAAATACTTAGTTATTTAAAAATAGAAGAGAGGAGGGGTGGCCTGTTGGCTCAGGTGGTTAGAGCTTGGGCTCATAATACCAAGGTTGCCGGTTTGATCCCCACAAGGGCCACAGAGCTGCGCCCTCCAGAACTAGATGGAAAACAACGACTTGACTTGGAGCTGATAGGTCCTGGAAAAACACACTGTTCCCCAATAAAGTTTAAAAAAATAAAATAAAAATAGAAGAGAGGAAAAGAGGGAGAAAAGGAAAAAATGGGGAAAGAGGCTAGAAGAACATACCATCAACTTCAGTGTTGGAGCAGTAGAATTAATGGGTGAAAATTTCCCCTTTTTTTCTGTGCTTTTCAAGTTTTCTTCATAGAGCATATTGTTACTTGAAAAATTTTAACAAAAAAACCTATTGAATAAATGTTCAAGACTAAAAAGAGTGGGTTGTGGTATCTAATATTTATTATTCTTTCCACATTATTGCTAGTCCTCACATCCCAAAGCATTGCTACACATCTAAAGGGGTGGCCACAAAAACAAATGCAGGGCCAACTGTGAGAAACCGGCTTCTATACTCTGGGTTTTGAGTTTTCGCCATTTCCACTTTCACCTGCACACAGGCAACTCCTACAGTAAGCCTTGACCCTATACTCATTGCCTCTAGGAGTGTTAAGGGTAAACTATTGGGTTGTCGGAAAAGTCATGACATATTTTTTTCTGTTTTTCATTGCAAAAATGCGTCATGACTTTTCCGATAACCCAATACATGTGTTGTTAAACCATAAATTCAACTCAAGACCCCAAGCTCAACTCAAGTGTCATTTGAAAAGCGGTAGATATTTGCCTAAAGAGAGGAAGCCTCCAGGTTATCCCATGAGAAAAGTCTTTCTCATGAGCCAAAAGGAGACATAAAGATGGTTCATGTGACTCAGCACTAAAGATTTTCAGTTGAGGATGGTTGACTGGAAGGATAAAAAGAATCTGGGGCTGGCCGAGTGGCTCAGTTGGTTAAGAGCTCACTCAAGAGTGCGAGTTGAGCTCTGAGCAACAGCAGTTCGATGCCCAGCCCGGGCTGAGCTGCCACTGAGCTACCAACAGGTGGCAGAATGGCTCACCTAAAAAAAAAAAAGAAAAATCAACCTTAGACGTCTTACCTCCATACTTCTTATCAGGTAAATAATAAATGGCCTTTCAATTGAAGCCACTGTGAGTAGCATTGTTTGTTACTTGCAGCTGAATACATCCAACAAATAAAAGGGAAAATTTACTGCCTACTATTGATAAAAGTGGAAAGAAAATAAATGTATATTAGCCACCCCTCCCCCCAAATTTCCAGTGTTTATTCAGCCTAAACCAATACATCAACTTCTATAAAAAATAACAATCAGTCTACAAAACAGTCATCCTGGGGCCGGCCGAGTGGCGCGGTGGTTATGCGCTGGCTTGGGAAGCCAGCAGCCCCGGTTCGGGTCCCACATATGAGGGCCAGTGACACTGCCCTCAAAAAAAAAAAAAAATTTCAAAACAGTCATCCTGAAGGATACAATAATATCAGACTGACTTACTTATTTTCAGCAGATTGTACTTACTGAAGCTTACTAAAAAGCAACAAAGGAGATTCATACACATTGGGAAAAGATTGTCCACAGGCTCAAAAAGTGTGTATGTGTGTGTGTGTGTGTCGGGGGGGACACGAGAGAGGGAGATTTCCTAACAAACTCTTCTTTGGTTACAAAAGGCCATCGCTTTAGAATTCTGGTTAACTGAGGCTTTCTTATGACAACCATTAATCAGTGCTCATATGGTTTGGATTACCACTCTTTGGAAAGAACGCTTCAGTGCTTCTTCAGTGCTTCAAAAATACAAATTCTACATTGGCTCAGAAATCAGAAACTCATTGCCATGCAGGATTCTGTCCCTCAGCCATACCTAGAGCCAATTCCATTTATAATTCTGCTGTCCTTACAGATACTTCATCTAATTCAATAGATTTTCAAAGAAACAGCCACTTCTTTTTCCTAAATTCTAAAAAGGGTCTTCCTGGCCCATCGAATCCTACCCTTTCATTCTGACTGTCCAGGTAGATAACATTAAGACATCAAACTCACTCTTAAGAAATATCTATTTTATGTATTATAATTACATCAGGAATTTTGATTTTAGAAGGCTACTAGAGTGCTCCTTTCATTACCATCAAGTTTTCTCACTGTAAGGTAGTCGGGGGACAGGGTTGGTGGGGGAGTGGGGGTGGAGTATGGAGAAAGCATTGAGACTAATGGAAAATGTACCCAGTTTGCTAAAACTATATATTTCTTTATTGATTGTGATACACAATCCAAAAGGGCAGATTTACTGGTTCTGTGTTATAATTTTAGCTCAAAGAGTAGGGTTTAACTTTTTTTTTTTTTTTTTTTTTTTTTAGGGCAGTGGCACTGGCCCTCTTATGTGGGACCGAACCGGGGCCGCTGGCTTCCCAAGCCAGCGCTTAACCACTGTGCCACTCGGCCGGCCCAAGTAGGGTTTATTTTTTATTTTGAAGACAGCTTGTCAGAAATTCTTGGTTTTACCTTCATCATCATTATTTTAAATATAATTTATTATTATCAGAAGTCCTATTTAATAATAAACAGCATTCGGCCAACTGAGTGTTGCATTGGTTAAGAGCTGGCTTGGGACCCCAGCTCTGAGCAGCAGGGCCCTGATTCAGATCCCACGTGAGGGCCAGTGACGCTGTGCCTTCTACAGCTAAGATGGTGAACAACAGCTCCACCTGGAGCTGGGCTGCCGTGTGAGTCACTGGCGATGGGTAGGCTGCAGTGAGGCTGCACTGGGCTGCCATGAGCTACCATAAATGCCTGGCAGGCGGCATGAGCAGCCGGCAGCTGGTGTGAGCGGCCAGCAGCTGGCATGAGCTACCAAGGGCCTGCAACCGATCTCCCTCACCCGGGAAGAGCGCAATGATGATACCAACATGGGCCAGTGAAGCAACGTCCTCCACAAGTAGACTGAAGAACAAAAAGATAGCAACTTGTCTGTTCCCCTTCCCCGGTTCCCCAACACTGTTCCCCTCCCCCAATTCCCCAATAAAATCTTTAAAAAATAAAATAAAGTAAAATAAAATAAATAAATAAATAAATAAATAAATAAATAAATAAATAAAAAAGATAAAGGATGTGTCTCACAGATCCTCTGAATCAAACAACAGAGAAGAGTTTATGGCTATGAGATCTGTGGATGTGGCTTTTGTCTAAGGGGAGTGAGCTCCAAGAAGATTCATAGGAGACTCACCAAGTTCTTAACGATTTATATATGCAGAAATATCACGAACATGACTGAGGGGGACAGAATAAGGAGTGGCCTTTGAACTCCCAGGCTCATAGAGCTGCTTAGCTAGAAATAGGTGTTACCTTTCAGGAAAAGCCTGCAGGATTTATGTTCCTGAGAATCTTAGGATACAGATTTTACCTGAGACTGTATCCTTGCCTGGCTCTTTTTTGCTTCCTTCCCTTACTTATATTAATAGTTGTTCCCTGAGAGCAGTCCATCAAGTCACAGGCTCTGCTTCTAGGGAACCAAGTTCAGACAGATACTGAATCTCCCTAAAACTCAAATACCTCAAATCAGCCATGTTTCCTTCATAGGGTTGCCATAAAGGTTAAATGGCATATGTATATGTTTTAAAATATTTTGTTAAAGTAATTACTACTATGCGTGGTTTGTTTTATAAGCCATTTTATGGTTCATAACCACATGTCCTATTTAATTCAGTGTGTATATATTTTAGGCTTCTGTGGGGCTGTCGGAAAAGTCATGACGTATTTTTTCTGTTTTTCGTTGCAAAAATGCATCATGACTTTTCCGACAACCCAATACTACCTTGAACTGCTATGCAAATAAATGAGCTTCTGGCAAAAATACTAAAATATGACAAACATATCTGGACTGATGTGTTTTTCAAGATTTTTTAAAGCATTAAGCATAGTCAGGCATCTCAGTGCTACCAAAGTTTTCTCTGTGTTTTTGAATTCCTGTCTAAACCCTCTTGTATGACTTCTGATTTAGAAATATATATATACTATATTATAATACATTATAATACAATGTAATATCCACCAGGAAAAGCCACATACTTAATTCTCTCTAGTAAAATAAATTGTTGTCAAGTCTAATCCATGAATTCAGATGATCAGATGATAAAATTTTCCTTAGAAAAAAGTGACTTTCAGGCTCAAGCTATTACCATAATTTATCCTTGGAGGCAGGAAAACCCCTGTGGTTCCCTATATGCCTTCATGACCTCAAGATCTTTACAAAATGGGAGCCTAAAGAAAGTTATTGTATTGCTGTGAAGTATTCCTATGGAGACTATCACATTCTTGTGGCTCTTGCGAACACACATGAATGTTCAAACATTTTAGGGGATCCCAAGGAAGGGGAGGGTAGAGTGGTAAACCCTCTCTCCTGCCTGAGTAAATCTGCAAGGGCTTCACAGCTATAAAGTCCAAAGACATGGGGGGCTATTGAAGAAACCCAGCAGTGAGTTCCATATGGCTGACTGACACATAAGACCTGTTCTGTTGCGTCTTGGCAAAGTTTTGAGAAAGAAGAGATGCCCAGGAGCTGGAGCTGAGTATCAATGTGCCTGCTTGAAGGAGTAGAGCAGAGAAGACAATTCAACTTTTCAAGAGCATCAACTCCAACTCCAAGTCACAGGTCCAAAACAACAACACCGAGGGCCAGAAACTACAAATAAAGCATTCTTCCTTGGAAGCCTCACTTCTCTAAATCAGCAGCAGACGAACAGATGAAAGCTCAAGGGTAAGAAAAGGGGATGGGGGAAGTACACAGAGAAGATGCCTGCTCTAAGTATAAAAAAAGACCCCAGAAAGATGGATCTCAACCTTTTGCTGATTGTGGGGAATAGATTGAAAGAAATGTTTATTACCAGTGTTTTTTTCTCAGGGGAGAATATCCCCCAAAATGGACGAGTTTCCTGGACATCTCAGATATTCACCTAACCATCCACCCCTCATTCCCCTTTCTCCATCACGGTCCCAAGCCCTTCACATAGACCAACAATTAACTAGTGTACTATGTTTCAAACTTTTGACCCAATTTAATCGGTCATAACTAGTATTTCTGTAGTGAAATAGTGTCAAGGTTCATTCCACATATTACAGATAAATACTGCTTTGTGCAACTCTGATTTCAATTATATAAGTGTACGTGTGATAGGGTGTCCCCAGTTTGCTTTCATGGGACAGTCCCATTTTATGACTGTTGTCCAGCAGTATTATCAATTGCACTCCTATTCACACCCAAAAAATGTCTTGATGGGACAATAAATAATATATTCACCCTAATAATAGGTCACAGTAGAATACATTTCTTCATATGGGTCTTACAAAAATTAGAACAGCAGTGATTTAGAATATTTTGAAGACCAATAGCCTTATTTCTTTCCTCAAAATGAAGATACTTGACTATCTGAGAAAGGCTTCCTGGGGCAGTAGTGGAAGCCTTTGCTTTCCCCTGATTTGTTCAGGATATAGATGTTCTATTCCATGAAATATTGTGTGTGTCCAGCAGGGACCAAGTTTCCTCACCCATCCATGGCCATCCTCCCATCCTCTCTGGTAGGATGCAATTGCAAGAGCCTTGGGATTAAGTTCCAGCTCCTCTACTAAATGCATGGTTGGTCTTGACTGGGGAAGCCAGTTTTCTTCCCTGAGCCTCAGTTTGCTAATCTGTAAAGGGGAGTGACAGTAGTGGGGAGAAGAGTACAGTACATGCTTTCAAATCACGTTCTCTCAAAAAAACATTTCCATATTCAACCTCTAGTTGGGATCCCTGTAGTTAAGCAAATTAACTTGCCCTCCTTCTCCTCCAACTAGTAATAAATGATTAGCATGGTGCATCACTCTAAACTTCGTCAGGTTCATTCATGTCCATTGTTCAAGTCCTCAGTGCAATGCCATAAGGTAGGTATCACCCAGGGACTAGGATGTAAAACTGGGGAGGGCAATGACTCTTTGCTACCTTGTTCATGACTGTACTCTCCGCTCAGAGAATGAAATGAATATCAGTTTCAAGAGAAACAAGGATTGAGCATTTCTGACCATAAGTCTTGTGCAGTTTCATAGCTGCTTATTTCTGTCTTCATGCTTTTGTACAACCAACCTGAAAAGCCCTTCCCCTGCTCAGTCCCTTTACTCTTTTAAAAGCTATTTCAAAGCCTAGCTCCTCTAGTTTGTCTTTTCTAATCTGTAAATTCTATTCACATTGAGATGCTTTGTTCATATTTTTGAATTAGCACTGATCTTATACTGTTCGGATTTTCAGAAGTCATTTTGGATGTGTGCAGGCTCTGTCTTCCCAACTAGACCTCAAACTCCTCAGGGAATATGGTTGGGTTTTGTTTCCACTTACTGCACCAGTGAAACTAACAAGGCGCCTCTCCACCCAGAGTCCCTCAAGAGGGCTCTTCCCCTCAGAACTTGACATACTACTGATCTGCCTGAGCAGTTCCACCAGCGTCATCTCCCTTAGTAAAGGTTGCACTTACAGAAACAGATACTGTATTTAAGATGCAAAACAGCTTCCCAAATAAAGCTGCAACTGGTACATCGTTCTTGGCAGTAAACCAGTGGTGTAATTTACAAAATTCTGGCACATTATGGCAAAACTGAGAATAATAGGATTTAGGAAAGAGAGATACCAAGAAAATAAAATTGCAGCAGTGTGTAATGAGACCGGTAGGCAACAAGCCTTTAATTGTGCAGCTGTAGAATGATATGTGAATACAGTTGGTTAAATGGCAGAGAGAGGCAGACAGAGAGAGAGAGAGACAGACAGACAGACAGACAAGACTGTGAGGAAAGACACTTCCAGAAAACAGCCCTTAAATGAACATCGTGAGAATTCTGTAAGTGACAGACTGCAGCCTACTCAGCTGAAACCTGTAGCTTTGTCCTTCTGGAACATTCTCTGTTTCCCTGACAGAGGATGGAACACCAGCACCCAAGGATGAAAACTTCAATTTCACTTTAAGCCTTTCATGCACAATTTATTTGGCCAACTCTGCCTGTGATAGGAGGTAGAATGGTTTCTTTTCTGAGTAGCTTCTCTCTCTGATTTTTGAAAGCATCCATTTTGCATTCAGTGCCCTTGAACTGACAGTCACACACTGGCTGCTGTCAGTTATTATCTTCACTGGAAAAATCAAGTTCTGGGGGAAAATGGTAGAACTGAACTGATGGCAATTCCGATTTTCAAAATGACAATCTGCAGTACAGCATAGGTAAGATAGTCAGTCAATGGTATTGTAACAGTTATATACAATGTCAGAGGGGTAGTAGATGGGGGGATATCACTTTGTGAGGGGAGTAAATGTCTATTATGTTGCTTTGTACACCTGAAATTAATAAAAAAGAATGACAATCTTCAGGCCTTGTGTAATACCTTTTGGGAGAGGCTAAACTCCAATTCATGATGCCTGGCCCTACTCCTTTCTAGGGGTGATGGACATCTACTGTGTTCTTCTAAGTGAAACAGGACCCCTCCTTTCAGAGAAAGGCATCATTCCCCATGCCACCCATGTGGTTCTAGTGGAAATGACTTCATCCTATCCCTTGACCATGGGGATGATCACATGAACTAAGCTGAGACATGTCATCAGATCCTTCGGAGGAAATTTTCTCTGATACTAAAATAAGGAAGATATGAGCTCTGTAGTTGCAAAGGTTAAGTTTCTTGGTGAATGCTAATCCAAGAGAATGAACATGTCAAAAAAAAGGGCCGGCCAAGTGGCGCATTGGTTAAGCGCTGGTTTTGGGATGCCAGCGGCCCCGGTTCGGATCCCACATGAGGGCCAGTGACACTGCCCTCTACAGCTAACAACAGCTCCACCTGGAGCTGGGCTGTGCGAGCCCCGGTGATGGTGTGGGCTGCAGCCCCTGCTGCAGTGGGCTGCCATAGGCTACAGTGAGTGGCCCGCAGCCAGCGTGAGCGGCTGGCAGCCAAGCGTGAGCTGCCAATAGCCGCGATGAGCGACATCCAGGGGCCGGCGACCGATCTGCCTCATCCGGGAGGAGCGCAATGACGATACCAACAGTGAAGCGACATCCTCCGCAGCTAAACTGAAGAACAAGAAGACGGCAACTTGTCTGTTCCCCTCCCCGATTCCCCAACGCTGTTCCCCTCCGCCAATTCCCCAATAAAATCTTTAAAAAAAAAAAAAAAAAAAAAAAAAGCAGAGATAAAACATAGAAAAAGAGAAAGAGAGAGATCACACAGTATTTGAGTCCTTGGTTCTAGCCTTCATTATGCCCATTAGTGTACCCCTGCCCTTAAATAAAACAATAAAATCTCCCTTTTGCCAAAGCTAGTTCAAGATGTCACTTGCCATCAAGAGTTCTGACTTACACAGTAGGCCATCATTTCATATTTGAATGAAATGAATAACCAAAACATATGGCATGACATCTGGTTTGGGATAAGAAATCAGTCTTGGCATATCACTTCCAATTCCTTATTTTAAAACAGGACTATAGAGGGCCGGCCCAGTGGTTAAGAGCTGGCTTGGGACATCAGCAGCCCCGGATCGGATCCCACATATGAGGGCCAGTGACACTGCCCTCTACAGTTAACAACAGCTCCACCTGGAGCTGGGCTGTGCGAGCCCCGGCGACAGTGTGGGCTGCAGCCCCTGCTGCAGTTGGGCTGCCATGGGCAACAGTGAGTGGCCAGCAGCCAGCATGAGTGGCTGGCAGACAGTGTGAGCTGCCAATAGCCACCGTGAGCGGCCATCCACAGGCCGGCGACTGATCTGCCTCACCTGGGAAGAGTGCAATGGTGATACCAACATGGGCCAGTGAAGCAACGTCCTCTGCAACTAGACCAAAGAAGAAAAGGACAGCAATGTCTGTTCCCCTTCCCCATTCCCCAACACTGTTCCCCTCCCCCAATTCCCCAATAAAATCTTTAAAAAAAAAAAAAAAAAGCACGACTATAGGGCCAGCCGAGTGGCACAGTTGGTTAAGAGCTCACTCACGAGTAGGAGCAGAGCTCTGAGCAACAACAGTTATGCCCAGCCTGAGCTGAGCTGCACTGAGCTGCCAACAGGTAGTAGGATGGCTCAGCTAAAACAAACAAAAAAGACTATAGCTTAGACTTAAAACACGTTAATGTGCTCTTCAACAAATGTAGTGGGACTAGCTTTATTTTTAATAGAATACATTAGATCAGAATGGGGAAAAAAAGTAAATACTTACAACACACTATATATAGTAAAGGTTTATGAAACTTGTTTCAGTAATATAGATAATATACATATATATATTTCATTGATTCTAAAAAGCACCTTCTTTTTTTTTACATTTTAAGTTCTCTGAACTTGTGGTGACCTTTACAGCCAATGGAATGGTGTACTTTAATTGGCATCACTTTTTTCTTTTTTAGTGGTACCTAAAATAACAGTGCCTCTTTGTAAGGGGTGAAAAAAAATAACTATTGCATTGTTTTGTACATCTGTAACTAATAATAATAGTAATAATAAAAAAATTAAATTAGGGCCGGCCGAGTGGCGCATTGGTTAAGCGCTGGTTTTGGGATGACAGCGGCCCCGGTTCGGATCCCACATGAGGGCCAGTGACACTGCCCTCTACAGCTAACAACAGCTCCACCTGGAGCTGGGCTGTGTGAGCCCCGGTGATGGTGTGGGCTGCAGCCCCTGCTGCAGTGGGCTGCTATGGGCTACAGTGAGTGGCCCGCAGCCAGCGTGAGCGGCTGGCAGCCAAGCGTGAGCTGCCAATAGCCGCGGTGAGCGACATCCAGAGGCCAGCGACCGATCTGCCTCATCCGGGAGGAGCGCAATGACGATACCAACAGTGAAGCAACATCCTCCGCAACTAAACTGAAGAACAAAAAGACAGCAACTTGTCTGTTCCCCTTCCCCGATTCCCCAACGCTGTTCCCCTCCACCAATTCCCCAATAAAATCTTTAAAAAAAAAAAAATTAAATTAAATTAAATAACAATGCCTCTGACAACCGATGGAATCTTAGATTTGAAGACATACCATGTGTGTGTATGTGTGTGTTCTGGATTGTGCTGTAAAATATATTTATTGCTGCAGGTAGCAATCAAAACAATTTGAGGTCCGCCCGAATGGCTCGGTGGTTAAGTGCTGGCTTGGGAAGCCAGCGGCCCCGGTTCGGTCCCACATGTGAGGGCCAGTGACACTGCCCTAAAATAAAATAAAATAAAATAAAATAAAATAAAATAAAATAAAATAAAATAAAATAAAACAATTGAAAGTAACTGCATTACACAGTTTATCTAGGAATCCCAAGCTCATAATCAAATCGAGTCATCTTTGCTATACATTTCAATTAAGGTATTTATCCACTCTAACATTTACATAATGCCTTAACACAACCAATTACACAAAGGGTTCCCAAAATGGCTTCCTTCTCATTGTGGAAACCCCCTGATCTTCAGGGGCAAGCTTCAAGTAGCAGAACAGGCAAATGGGAGTAATATATTGGATCAACGGGCTTCTAGTGTAAATACAACAAATACCGCATGCAGGCCTCTGACCAGAGAAAGGCCCAGGTTGGCTTGTAACCTGACCAGGACTTCAAGGCACTGATGATAGAGGACCTTAAGTGCCTCTCGCCTACAGATGACAGTGTCCCAAAAGTGCATATAGTTGTTTGTAACATGAACTTGGCTTTCCCTTGGAAACCATATAATAAATGGTGATCAGATCCCCCAGGGAGCCCACAAGAGCTGTTTTAAGTCACAGTGTAGTCCAACTCTAGATATGTCTGGGGGTGACTCAATACCCACTAAAAAGAAAGGAAACTTCCCCCTCTCTAGTGCCTGCTACATCCCACATCTGCTGCTCCCCGCCCCCATCCTGAAACACGGAATTCAGGCTCATTCTATTTCCAGTGCAATCATCCTGCTAGTTGGCAGACTTGATCTGCTAACCTAGAGTCTAACAAAGAGACTAATATGGATTTGGATATTTATGAGTTTCCTTTACCAAGAAGCCCCTGGTCCAAGAATTCAAAGCTCAGAAATTCCAGATCCAAATATAAATTTTTTATGTTTTGGCTGCTCTCAAGGATGCTGCAACTTGTTGATACAGGAGCCTACAGGCATGTTGGCCTCTTCCCAGCCCCTTCAGGGAGAAGGGCCTGCAGTGACAAGCTCCTTTTGTCCTTCCTCCAGCACCTCAAGTCATCAGTAAGCTCTAGGTTCAAGGTAAGCCTGTTTGCAGGGAGAGGACTGGTAGAGCTGATCACGTTTCCATTTGCAGGGATAAGGCCAATTCTCAGAAACCATGGGCCAGTGAAGAAGGAAGTATATACTTTTAAGGGAACTTTGCCAAAGTCCTGTCTTTCTGAGCAATTTTCCTACACCCTGATGAGTCCAGGGTAAGAAGAAATAAAAGGTAAATGAAATGAAGTGCAGGTGATTCCTCCAAATAAAAGGTAAATGAAATGAAGTGCAGGTGATTCCTCCAACTGTTCATCACATAGGAGCAGTTCTGTGCAGCACTACCATATTCAGCCTTATTGACAGAAATAGACACCAGTGCGTCCTAATGCAGCTGTTTGCAACTTGTCCGGGAGAAGAAGGACCTACAATTTCGTGAACAGAAACTACCCCAGGCACTGCCCCGGGTGATTTACATAAAATATTTAACTTAATAAGTTCACATTCCTATCCAAAAGGAGGCAAAAAGCAAACACTATTTTGCATACCTTACAAAAGTTGTCAGTAACTGTATTGCTAGTATGGATCTTTGAAAGTTTTTCTAGATGTATGGTAGTCATGGCATATTCAGATTCTATACAGCAAAATCCAATCAAATTGGGTATAGGATCTTTTTCATCATTAAGGATGCATCGGGAAAGTAAGACATGGGCATTAGAGCCTGAATGCTGATGTATCCTAGAACTATCGCTCTTCAATGAAATGTTGAGCAAGGAATTGCAAATGAAAAATTAAGGCAGGCAGTAAATAGGAAACATCCTAGGCAGATGTCCTCTCCTTCCTTGGTAAACACACACAGAAATTCTCAAATGTTAGCAAATGGCAACTCTTTCTTTCATTGTAAAATCTTGAACAAGTGATGGGGTAACCATCTCCATGGGATAATTTTCTAGTTTGTGAATCTGAAGAGGGCAGTTTGAGTAGGTACAAGTGTCCTTCAACTCATCAAATTACCAGATTGCTTTGGTTCAATCCCATGAATACATTTAAAAGTAACTATAGGTTAGAAAGGGAATCAATTTCAAAGCCAAGCAATTAAGACTCTGCTACAGGCAGAGGAGCCATTGCAGCCATTGCACGCGCGTGCACACACACACAAATCAACTAAAAATTCTGAATGAATTTTTTGTTTAAGTTTTGAAATCTACTTTGAGTGCATGAAAGTAAGGAATACTCAAGAGGCCAAAACATTTGCAAAAGCGGGAACCTGGTCAGGTAAGCAGATATTGAAGCTCACCTTTCTTTGAGGACAACTGCCAAAACTGAGCTTTGATATCCATGGACTGGTGAAGACTCAGGCACAGAAGACAAACCCCAGGGACCACTCAAGAATGGCAATTTCAGAGGAGACTGGCCACCTCCCTTTACCCCCCACACAGAACTGATACACCAAAGGTCTACAAGCTCAGTGAAAAGCATGAACTAGAAATAAATTCATCTTGTGTGCTGGAGCTACAAAGAAAATTTCTTCTCTTGTACCCTGGCACTGAATAGAAGATGAAAAAAACCTTCCCATGAGAATTCATAACCATATCATTATTGCTATTATAGTATTACTGAAATCTCATTAATAATAATTAAAACCATAGTGATATCATTTCATACCCAAACAGTCTGCCAAAAATTCAAAAATCTAACAATATCAAGGGTTGATAAGGATGTTGAGCTTGGAAACACACACTGGGGGCAAAGTTTAAATTAGTACAATGTCTTTAGTAAATGAGTTGTATTATTGAGCAAAGTTAAAGATGTATTGTGATTCAGCAATTCCATTCCTAGGTATTCATTCTAGAGAAATCCCTGTGCATTGTTCCAGAAAAATGGACAAGAATCTTTCCCACAGCACTGTTTGTAATCAAACATAAAACTAGCAACAACCCAAGTGCACATCAGGAGTAGCATGAATAAAGATGACCGGTTAGCTCAGTTGGTTAGAGCGCAATGCTCTTAACACCAAGGTTGCTGGTTTGATCCCTGCATGAGCCACTGTGAGCTATGCCCTCCCTAATTTAGTCAACTATGCCATTGTAGCATGAAAGCAATGTGTATCCAATAACTATGGCTGTTTCCCAGTAAAATTTTTTTAAAAAAAAGAGTAGCGTGAATAGACTATGGCATATTTACACAACGGGATTCTATATACAATAGTAATGTGAATAAACAAACTATAACCACATGAAACAATATGAACAAATCTTAAGAATCTAATGTTGAGAAAGAAAAACAAGTTGCAGAAGAATACGGTCAATACGAGTCCATGCATGCAAAGGTCAAAAAGATGCAAAAGTAAATAATATATTGTTAGGGTCAGCCAAGTGGCTCTTTGGTTAAGAGTTGGCTTGGGAGCTCGAGCTCTGAGCAGCAGGGCCACCGGTTTAGATCCCACATGGGCCAGTGATGCTGCCCTCTACAGCTAAGATGGTGAACAACAGCTTGACCTACCTGGAGCTGGGTTATTGTGAGTTGCTGAGAGCAGCCATCCAATGGCCGGCAAGCAACTGCCTCACCCAGGAAGAACACAATGATCACAATACTAACCTGGGCCAGTGAAGCGACGTCCTCCACAACTAGACTGAAGAACAAAAGGATAGCAACTTGTGTGTTCCCCTTTCCCAATATATGTATATAGTTAGAGGTACAAACATATTCAGATATACTATTTAAAAAGTCAGAGGAGGGCCAGCCGGGTGGCGTAATTGGTTGGGAGCGCAGACACTGAGCAGTAGGGTTGCCAGTTAGACTCCTGCATGGGATGGGGGGGCTGCAGCCCCCCACAACTAGATTGAAAGTGGCGACTGGGATTGGAGCTGAGCTTGCACCCTCCATAACTAAGATTGAAGGACGACAACTTGACTTTGAGCTGATGGGTCCTGGAAAGACACAACATTCACCTTCCCCAATTTCCCAACACTGTTCCCATCCCTTCCCCAATAATAAAAAAAAAAAAAATCTTAAAAAAAAAAAAGTCAGAGGAATGACAAACCGGAAGTTACAATATCTGTAACCTCTGAGGAAATAAAAGGGATGGAATCCAACAAGGGCATAGCAAGTACTTCAAGGTAATGTTTATGGCTTTTGGGTTTTTTTGGGGGGTAATGTTATTTTTATTAAACTGGTTAAGTACAGAGGTATTTGTTGTTGTTTTATTACATATTGTATGAATATTCTTTTGTTCTAGTCAATGTTTAATTTAAAAGTTTTTTAAACCAGAGCAATCATAATGTATTTGATGCAAAAAAAACTTTGTTAAGTTGGTTTCTCATTTGTTTGCAATTATAAGAACTTGTTTATCCTAGAAGTTCTTAAGAATGACAATTTGGGCCTCAACTAAAAGGCATGCTTTGCCAGTAAAATTAGAGAAACTTAGATCTGGGAATGCTCTTGGAAGATGATCTGATGCAGACACCAGATCCAAGGACTGAGAGTTTCCCAATGAATATTCAAAGTCTGGAGCCATAGTTATCCCAGCCTACTCTCAAGCAGTTGTCAACACTTACCTTTAGGATGGTCTCAAGTTCTTCTTGCTTTTTTTAAATTTTATTTTTTTACGATTTTTATTGGGGAATTGGGGGAGGGAACAGCATTAGGGAATTGGGGGAGGGGAACAGAAAAGTTGCTGTCCCCTTGTTCCTCAGTGTAGCTGAGGAAGATGTCACTTCACTGGCCCATGTTGGTATTGTGATCATTGCGCTCTTCCCAGCTGAGGCAGTTGCTCGCCAGCCATTGGAAGGCTACTCACGGCAGCCCACTAAAGCACCCCCCACCGCCACTGCAGCCCATGTCGTCACCATGGATCCATAGCAGCCCAGCTCCAGGATGAGCAGCTGTTCACCACCTTAGCTGTACAGAGTAGTGTCACCGGCCCATGTGGGATCCGAACCGGTGACCCTGCTGCTCAGAGCCCATGCCCCCAAGCCAACTATCAATCAACGAGCCAATCGGCCAGCCCTCAAGTTCTTCTTTAAAGTCCACTTAAAATCTTTCTTGCTTTAATATGTATGCAATATCCTACCATTGTCACTATCAATGCTCAGAAGAAACTTTCTGTGTGGGTGATGAGAATATGTCATGATAGACAGAGAAGGCCTCTTGGGGCTTAGACAACAAAACTGGGTCAAATGGAGCCAAGACTTAGTCCATGAAGTCACCCAAGCAGACACCGAACTTCCTATCTCTGCAATGGCAAGTTGGGGTTCTGAATCTAGACTGCCCAGGGAGAAGGACGAGGAAGTGCTGATCACCATGCCAAGACGAAAAGGAATTTGAAGTCTGGGAAAGAACAAAAGGGGGAAAACTCACAAATTCAAATATATTTCCCCAAATAGATTAGAAAAAAATAGAAAGTTAAGTAATATCTAGTGTTAGTCTTATATATTCCTTATAGATGTGTAATTAGGAAGATTCTTTCTAGAAAGCAAACTGGCAATACACATGAAAATCCTTAAAAATACACATGCACCATGAGCCAGCCACTACAAAAATTCATCCTGAGGAAACGATCAGAGAAGTGTGCATAAACAAGGATGTTTGTTGTGATGGCGTTTATACTAACAAAAAGTTGAAAAAACTGTAATGTCCACAAAGGGGATACTAGCTAAATAAATTGTGATATAGCTATTAAAAGTAATAATACAAATAGTAATGACATGATAATGGTATGCAGACTAAAGCATGAGGGTGCTAATGTCAATAAATTTGAAATGTATTAAAAAAATAGATGTACTGATAGATGAATAGAGAGAGCGGTGTACAGACATGCAATGAAGCATGTATAGATGTTAATTGTAGAATCTACTTGGTATCGTGCGGTTGTTTACTATAAAAATGCGTTCCACCTTTCAGTATGTTTGAAAGTTTTGCCAACATTTTGTTTACACCACAAATTTTAAGTTTATGAAAAGCAGATTACCCAAAAATAGATGGAAAATAACATTGTTTTAATTGTGCGAATGTATAGAATAGAGCTTAGAAAAATAAGGGCCAGCCGAGTGGCTCGGTTGGTGAAGAGCTCGCTCAAAAGTGCGAACTCTGAGCAACAGGGTTGCCAGTTGGATTTCCGCCCTGAGCTGAGCAGCCACTGAGCTGCTAACAGGTGGCAGGATTAAAAAAAAAAAAGTGGTTATCTCTGGGTGGTAGATCATAGGTGATTTGATTTTTCATTTTATTGTTCATGCTTTTCCGTCTTTTCAGATTTTTTCAATGATCCAGTACTCCTTTTACAATTATTTAATAAAGTTATTTCCAAAAAAGAGAAAAGAACTAATGGGTAACAGACTTAGTGGGGTTATCACTTTATGAGGTATATAAAGGTCTAATCACTATGTTGTTTCATATACCTGAAACTGAACAGAGAGAGAGAGAGAGGAGAGAGAATGTATATCAAGAATGGAAAGCAGGCAGCAGGTGGGTTTGGGAGTGGGGCAGAGAACTGAAGCCCAAAGCCTAGATGGGTTGTGTGGAACCTTCTGTTGCTGCATGAGCTTGCTTTCAAGACCACAGCCCTAAACGCAGTCATGCCCTATAAGGAATCTGGCAGCTTCTGAGATTGCCTGCTATTCCTACATTCATGTGGAAGAATCACTAAATTAGTGAGTGACTAGACGAGGGCAACATCTTTAATTTTTAAAAATTTATTTTTCATTATACAATTGACATAGAATAGTATATTCATTTCAGGTGTACAACATAGTGATTAGACTTTTATATAACTCACAAAGTGATCCCCCCAATAAGTTTGTTACCCATCTGTTACCAAACACAGTTATTAGCCTATTATTGGCTATATTCTCCATGCTGTACTTTACATCCCCAGGATTATTATTTTTCACCAGAGGGCAAAATTTTCTTCACCCTATTATGATACAAACTGCCCAGATTCCATATAATTCAATATAAATGAGTTTTAAAGTGACAAGAAAATAAAGATCAATTATACTACTTGAAAATCAGTGAAAAGATGAATAGACTAAAACTAGATTTTCTCAACTCCTGCTGTGCTTTTTTTTTTCTCTGTGCTTCTTCTCACCTCCACGGAGGTGAACCATCATCAGACTAGTAAAAGCCACACATTAGGAAGAGGGGATTGGAACAAGAGTTCTGAGACTCCAGCTGGCTGCTTTACCTCAAATTTCCAGATCAGGGAAACTACATCTCAGGGCCTGCAAGAATGTAGAGGGCAGACTGTGGAATTATTCCTCATCATCACTGAAAAACTAAAGGAAACCAAAGAAGTGTAAAAGACTAAGGATGGGAAAGTTTCAAACCGATAAACTATGGAGTGTGTAAATCACACAATTCTGTCCTAAGCTGTATTTTATAACATATTATTAAATTGAAAAAGTGGAAGAATTTTGTTTTAATGGTGATCATTTGGAAACAGCATTGGTTTAAAAAGAAAAAAATCAGGACAAATTAAACTAATTTCCTTGATTTACTCAAGAGAATGCTTCCTCTGACACACCACATCTCGTTTACACAAAGCCCATACACCTCCATCTGATATTCCTCTGACTGGACGGTAATAGCGCAGCGGTTGTAAATACCCTAAAGAAATACTGATTTGGGGTCGGCCAAGTGGCTCATTGGTTAGGAGCTGGCTTGGGACGCCAGCTCTGAGCAGTGGGGCCCCGGTTCGGATCCCACATATGAGGGCCAGTGACACTGCCCACTACAGCTAACAACAGCTCCACCTGGAGCTGGGCTGCAAGCCCCGGCGAGGGTGTAGGCTGCAGCCCCTGCTGCAGTGGGCTGCCATAGGCTACAGTGAGTGGCCAGCAGCCAGCGTGAGCTGCCAAGAGCCACCATGAGCAGCCATCCAGAGGCCAGCAACCGATCTGCCTCACCTGAGACGAGTGCAATGATAATACCAACATGGGCCAGTGAAGTTGGGCCAATGAAGCAACATCCTCCACAACTAGACTGAAGGACAAAGGGACAGCAACTTGTCTGTTCCCCTTCGATTC
Organism: Aselliscus stoliczkanus; assembly: GCA_033961575.1. Lineage (NCBI taxonomy): Eukaryota > Metazoa > Chordata > Mammalia > Chiroptera > Hipposideridae > Aselliscus > Aselliscus stoliczkanus. Next base: position 108,747,362 of record CM066737.1, read on the forward strand.
CCCAACGCTGTTCCCCTCCTCCAATTCCCCAATCTTTTTTTTTAAAAAAAGAAATACTGATTTATATATGTTGTTCGCATAAGCAGTGAGTTTTGTTTTTTGTTTTGTTTGTTTGTTTGTTTTTTGAGGGCAGTGTCACTGGCCCTCATATGTGGGACCCGAACCAGGGCCGCTGGCTTCCCAAGCAAGCACTTAACCACCGCACCACTCGGCCGGCCCTTGCAGTGAGTTTTTAATTTTTTTTTCCACAACCCACAGGAAGAAAAAAATTTTATCTTGTAATTTGAAGAAGGTACAAAGCTTGAGAGGGCTGGATCTCAGTTCTGCTCCTCCCAAAGCAGCCCCTGAGATGAGGACTTGCAGGTAGATCGTTTTGGGGAGGTGACCCCAGGCAGCACAGTGAGCAAGTAAGGGGAGTGAGAAAGGAAAAAGAGGGAGAAGTCCATCAAGGCATGCCAATGAGCAGGCTGCTTGTGGGGGCAAGCAGGACTCACAGCTATTGGGGATCCTCTGGGGAGCTTGGAAGCTAGGGTATTTATCCACCATCCCTCCTTGGTTGAGAGCTGGCCCTGGGGGTGTTAAATCTCCTACTCTTCTAGAACTTCCTGTTCAGCAAGCTTCCACAGCACTGGAAAGCCTGCAGGCAAAGCATCTGAGACATAGGGACATCTGCAGTGTGGAGCCTCAGCATGAGTGGGCACTGTCTACGTGGCTACGGGGGAATGCAGAGGTGGGCTGAGGGGAAATGGGACAGGGCATCAGCAGAGGTAGCTACCAATGGGCAAAAATGACAGATGAAGACATCATCAGAGGCAGTAGCTGGATGGTAACCTACAAGGAGAAATTTAAGAGATTAGAAACAAAGTCTTGTATTTCTCTTCTGACACTAAGCTGTACTTACGCAGTATGAAGGAACCCACCTTGACTGACTTGGGAAAGAGTAGTCAGGTAGTTCCCCACATTGTGACCTGGCAGGTGAAGCAGCTTCTTTTTTTTTTCTTTTAAAGAATTTATTGGGGAATTGGAGAAGGGAACAGTGTTGGGGAATTAGGGAAGGGGAACATTGTGTTTTTCCATGACTCATCAGCTCCAAGTCAAGTTGTTGTCCTTCAATCTTAGTTGCCAAGGGCGCAAGCTCAGCTCCAAGTCCAGTCGCCGCTTTCAATCTAGTTTTCGTGGAGACCCCCTTCCCATCCCATGCAGGAGCCGAACCGGCAACCTTGTTGTTAAGAGCACACGCTCTCACCAGCTCAGCGGCAGCTTGGCAGCTCAGCTTGGGCACAGCTCACTGGCCCATGTAAGAATCGACTCTGCTACCCTGTTGCTCAGAGCTTGAGCTCTAACCAAACTGGGCCACCCGGCCAGCTCGGAAGTAGCTTCTAAAGGGGAGAAAGCAAGAGTGACCAGCAGGAGAACAGAGGCTAAACCACAGAAGGCTAGTTTATCCTGGGCCAACTGCACCAGGAGTAGCAGGTGACCAATTCTTGGGGCCGTAATTTGAGAATGACACAGGCATGCTGGAAGATTCTAACATTTTTGCTGCGACGTTCAGATATGTTTTCCTTATCTTGCACTATCAACAACAAAGATGTTTTGTATGCCATATTGTGTAACATTTTGTAATAAAATTTTTTATGTCATCAATGGCATTAGATTCTAATTTATTGATACTTAAATCTAATTGATGTCCCTTGGTATGTTTAGTATTTTTTGTTAAAATTCAATAGTGGTAAACTTATTACCATATAACAAAGGTTTAAAATTAAAATAAAGTAATTTATATACAAAGCAGCTGAAAATATTATTAAATGCATAAAATAGTGAAAATATCAACTTTTATTTTTTTGTGGGTTTTTGACACATTTAGAAAAAAAAATTTGAAATAATTCAATTAATGCAGTGAAAGGGCTAAAAAGAAAAACCAAAAAGTGACCAACATGGGCCAGTAAATAAGTAAACAAAGTAGAAAAGTTTGTTGAATGGTAAGGAAACTTTAGATTTATAGTCTGAAGAAAATTAGACTTAAGGGAAATAGTATCCTGTGCTCTGATTTCTCATGGAAGAAAATACAGAGAGACTCGCTCTGTATACTGTAATTCAAGTGAAAAATAGGGACAATGTCTGGAAGTTATCCAGAGACTGGCTTCAGCCCAACGTGAGGCAGGATTTTCTAAGGCTTCGAGACCATCTTGAGACACCATCAAAGCTCACCAAACCTGGAAATGTTCCCACAAGGCTAGTGGATGCTGGCAGGGAGAGCAAGATGGGGGATTTCCACACTGGGGAGTCATGTGGGGAACTCTAAGGCCCTTTCCAAGGTTAAGATTCTGTGGTTCTGTGAAATTATAATACCAAATGATGTCTCACACACAGACCCCAGACTGACTTTTATATCACTGAAAAACAACCTTTGGGGATGAAAGGATGAAACAAGACTCTAAAAATAAGAGTGAGAAATAATAAAAAGGCAGAGTGATGAACACCTACAAAAGATGATTTTGTCAGCCCTGGGGAGGAAGTAAGGGTCTGTGGCTTTCGATCCACTGTAGGTTATAAACTTGGGCTCCTGCCCCTGCCCCTGCCCCTGCTATAAAAGAAAGGTGGAGAGAGAGGGAGAGAGAGAAGCCTATAGAATAATAATCATTTCATATGGCTCATATTCAATGTAGAAAGAGAAAGAAAACATGAAGTTTTGGTGCTGTCATTTAGAAAATAAGCTATAGACACTCTCACACATATTGTTGGAGTCTTGGAGCTCAGACGTGCTGGGCAACTATAAATCCAGATGTGCCCTGGCTTGTTAGAAGCGTGCACAGCAAATATTAAACAAGTAAGTACCCCATGGTGGAAGCCAAGATCATGGCATGATTATCGCTATGATTTTTGGCTGTGGCAAATGCCTCTTTTTAAGTCGGAATCTGCAGCACTGATGGTACAAAGATTATGCAGGCGCCAGGAAGCAAAAGTACCCTGGAGAGCAGAATAAAAACTTTAAGCGGAAAATGAATTTTTAAGATGGATGAGAGAGGTGACTTGTTGCATAATAAAGGACATTAGTCTAATATTAAGTTCTACGGCCCTAGCAAAAACTTAGGGATCATGCCATACTCCATTTGTCTCTTCTGCACTTTTCCCAATCTGTTCACCAACAGAGTCATCCCTCTTCTGTACACTTTTTAGTACTATAAGTGTTTCATTTAAAGAAAAGTGCACAGCTCAATGAATTATGACAACTAAATACACCAGTGTAAAAATCACTTGGATCAAGAAATGAAACATGACCAGAATCGGGCCAGCCAAGTGGCACAGTGGTTGGGGGCTGGCTTGGGATGCCAGCAGCCCCTGTTTGGATCCCACATATGAGGGCCAGTGACACTACCCTCAAAAAAAAAAAAAAAAGAAAGAAACATAACAAGAATCAAGCCACCATCCTGATTTCTAACACCATCGCCCACGGATCTTCTTTCAGATACTTAAAAGGTGTGGGAAGAAAGTTGTGAGCAAATTAAACACTGTGTGGTATCTTCAGAGGGGAGGTTCTGTGAACAGCATGGTGCCTATTTAGAATAGTAGAACAGTGGAGTGAGTACCAGGAAACCTCAGCAAGCTCTGCCACCACCCAGCTGTGTGACTGGTCAGCCCAGCATCTCTCAGAGCCTTCATTACCGCCTCTTTAAACATGGATTTAGTGTACTCCAGTGAAGATTTTTAAATGAAGACACAGACATTGTATCAGAGGGAAAGACTTGATTTCAGGAGAATGGGCAAAAGGACACAGAGGAAGAGAAAGATGAGAGGGATAAATGACAGAGTGGCTGGAGAAAAGGTGAGGAGGTCTCAGATACCAGGATCAGGGGCTCTAGTTGAAAGCAGCATGGCTCCATTTTAGGCTTCAATCTGGATTTATATTTCTGCAGTGCTTTTAAGTTAATGATGAATTACATGTCCACATTGTTGGTTCACAAGAGAAGACTTCAAAAAAGCCTATTAAACTGGGGGATTTGGCTTTTGTTGATGTTTTTAACAGAAGTTGGATGTTAATACAAATGTTTTCCAAGCCTCAGCTCTCACTGGATTTAAGCTGCAGTCAATTTCAGATATCTGCTCAAAATAAGGGTGTGTGCCTGGCTCATTTGTGATTAGTAACAGGTTGGGTGGAGTAGGAACCTGAGCTAACCACCTGAGCTGGGGCCACCGAGTACATGACCTAGTACTTGGGTCTGCTGCAGAAAGCAGTCATGTGACCACAGTGGAAAAAAGCACACAGTTCCTCGCAGTTCACCTTTTTATAGATAAATAGATATAATTTCACGTATGTTCTGAAGCTGTTTAATGTTTGATGATACCAATACAAGTGCCAAAACAAAACCAATAATTGAAAAGTTTACCAGAAGCCTTATCTGTGTGAAAGATTGTGTTTTACTGAATCTCCTCCAACTCTACAATTTCTATTTCTCAGGCTACAGATAGGATTGTTCATTCACTACTTGGATGAGCTATGTAATAAATCACAAGTAGGGCATATAGCATTTGATGAATAATCGTTCTGCATGGTTATGTTCCTTTAATTATTAACATATATCCACTGGCATTACCTCATGAAAAAGGGGTTTGGATGGAACTGGGTTTACTTAAAGGAACAAAAGTAACTCATATCTGTGTCAGATACAGACATTATCCTTTTGAAATTTCAGAATGACTCCATGAGAACAGTATTCCTCCCTTTTTAAATTATGATTCTTTTCTTTCCTCATCGTAATAGATATATCTTTGGAAAGCAGAAACGTGTTTTCCAATCATTTCTCTAAATTGTAATATTTATAAAGCCTCAGACAAAAGAATTTTTACCATCTGCAACATCAAGTCATTTATCAAGGTCTAACAATATACTTGGTACCACAGTCAAGAAAATGCAGTAAGGAAAGAAAAGAACAAAAGAGAGAAAGAAAGGAGGAAGGCAATCACCTATTTGACCACCATGAAAAAGTTCATGTAACATTAAAAAAACAAGTCGCAAAAAAAAAAAATCATGAAAAAAAGAAGTCTAGTTCTGGGTGAGATGAAGTAATCACACTGCACCTTGTCTTTCCTACTGAATGCAACTAAAAACCCTGAACAGAATGTATTGATCAGCTATTTGAGGACTCTGAAAAGTAAACATTAGCAGGCAGACTGGAAAAGAAGACAAAAACATTTGAAGTATCACTGAACTGATGTTGACTTTTCCCTGGAATGAACTCAAGTCAGCCCAAACACAGGAGTAGGCACTGGATACAGAGAGTTCCAGAAGCAGCCCTCTAGTTCTGGCCCAAAAAGTGGGAAAGGGGATTCCTAATGCTTAGAGAGAGGGGAATCCTCCAGTTTTTGTTCTCTTGTGCCCCGGTGCCCAGGTAATCTTGTGGTAGCAATGGGCAAAACTGACAGCAGTGGCTCCTATAGCAGTAACAGCAGGGCCCTGCAGGCACCTGAAATTCTGGGTAAGGGAAAACATTCTCAATGACTGGAGAAGCTGTGGTCTCAAGGGGGTGGGGAAAGCACCCATGGCTGTTTGTCCTCTGTATTTCCCTTGCTTGGTTAATCTTTTTCAGGTGTTTTTTTTTTCCCTCTATTGCGCAGGGACCTGTGATCAAGAGGTCTAACATTCAAGGTATAAGAGTTCAAGGAGAGGAGAAAGAGTGCAGGGGGGTGCAGCTACAGAGGGGCTTAGAGGGAAATTTAGAGCATTGGACATTTATATTAGAAAGAAGAAGGGCCAGCCGAGTGGCACGTTGGTTAGGAGTTGGCTTGGGACACCAGCTCTGAGCAGCAGAGCCCTGGATCGAATCCCACATGAGGGCCAGTGACTCTGTGCCCTCTACAGCTAAGATGGTAAACAACAGCTCGACCTGGAGCCGGGCTGCCCTGAGTCACAGCAGCGTAGCCTGCAGTGGGGCTGGCCAGTAGCTAGCGTGCACTTTTGTGAGCTGCCATGAGCCACTGTGAGTGGCCGTCCAGAGGCAGGCGACCGATCTGCCTCACCCAGGAAGAGCACAATGATAATACCAACATGGGCCAGTGAAGCGACATCCTCCACAACTAGACTGAAGAACAAAAAGGCAGCAACTTGTCTGTTAAAGATTTGTCAATAAAATCTTTAAAAACCAAAACAAAACAGAAAGGACTCCAAACAATTAGAAACATTCACCATAACAAATTAGATAAAGAAGAACAAAACAAAGCCAAAGCAAGAAGGAAATAATAAAGGTAAAAGCAGAAATCAATGAAACAACACGAGAACACACTAGAGAAAACTCAATCAATCCGAAAGCTAGCTCTCTGAAAATATTCATATAATTGATAAAACTCTAGCAAGACTGACAAAAAAAGAATGAAACAAAGCGCAGAAATAAATTATCAGTATCAGGAATAAAGCAGAAGATATCATATCAGATACTATGTACAACTCTACGCATAACTGACAATTTAGATGAAGTCAACTAATTCCTCAGAAATCACAAACTATCGGGCTGGTCGAGTGGCTCATTGGTTAAGAGTTGGCTTGGGAACACAAGCTCTGAGCAACAGGGCCACTGGTTCGGATCCCACATGGGCCAGCAACACTGCCCCCTACAGCTAAGATGGTGAATGGCAGCTCAACCTGGAGCTGGGCTGCCGTGAGTCGCCAGAGACGTGAGTCGCCAGAGACGTATGATGCAGTAAGCTACCATGTGTGACCGGCAGTCAGAGTGAGCGGCTGGCAGCCAGCGTGAGCTGTCAATAGCTGCCGTGAGCGGCCATCCAATGGCTGGTGACTGATCTGCCTCAACCGAGAAGAGCACAATGATCACAATACCAACATGGGCCAGTGAAGCAATGTCCTCCAACTAGACTGAAGAAACAAAGGACAGCAACTTGTCTGTTCCCCTTCCCCAATTCCCTACCGCTGTTCCCTCCCCCAATTCCCCAATAAAAAAAATCTTAAAAAAAAAATCACAAACTATCAAAACTCACCCAGGATGAAATCAATAATCCTAATAGTTCTTTAAATATTAAAGAAACTAAATTTGTAGTTCCAACATCTAGGCTCAGGTGATTTCACTGGTAAATTCTATCAAATATTTAAAGAAGAAATAATACCAACTCTACAGAATCTCTTTTAGAAAGTAGAAGTGGAGAGAACATGTCACAATTCATTTTATGAGGCCAGCATTACCCTGATGGGAAAATCAAAGAAATCACAAGAAAGTAAAATTATAGGGCACTATCCATTATGAACATAGATGCAAAAGTTCCCAATGCTATATTGCCAAATAATCCCCAGCAATACATAAAAAGAATAATATACCAACATCAAGTGGTATATATCCTGAGAACATAAGGCTGGCTTACTATTTTAAAAAATCAATCAATAAAAAATATCAATCAATGTAATCCACCACATTAACAGACAAAAGAAGAAAATTCACATGATCATATCCATTTATACCAAAAATGCATGTGATAAAATTTAACATCCATTTATGACATAAGCTCACAACAAACTAGGAAGAGAACTTCTTCAACCTGATGAAGAGGATCTACAAAAAGCCAATAATTAATATTATACTTCATGGTGACAGATTGAGGGCTTTCCCCCATGCTTGAGAATAATGCAAAGACGTTGACTTTTACCACTCTTATCTGGTAGTCCTACTCAGCACCATAAGATGAGAAAGAAAGGAAAGTAAGCAGATTGCAAAGGAAGAAGTAAAGCCATCCCTATTCACAGATGGCATGATTATCAATGTAGAAAATCCTAAAGAATCTATGAAATAACTCCTGAGGTTAGCCAGGTTTCAAGACACAAAGTCAAAACATAAAAATCACTTGTATTTCTATATGCTGGTTAAGAACTGTTAGAAAGCAATAATAAAATAAAATAAAATAAAAACTACTATTTCCAATAACTCCAGGAAATGAAATACTTTAGTATAAATCTAACAAAACATGTACCAGAAAACTCCAAAATGCTGATGAAATAAAAAATGACCCAAATAAATGAAGAGATACATCATGTTTGTGGATTAGAAAATGCAAAATAATAAAGATGTCAATTTGCCCCAAACTGATCAATAGAGTTAACATAATTACAATCAGAATCCCGGCAGGCATTTTTAGTAGATATAGACAAGCTTATTCAAAAACTTATATGGACTTCTTCATAGCCAAAACAATTTTGGAAACGGATAATAAAGTTGGAGGAAACACACTACCCAATTTTAAAACCATTTACAAAACTACAGTATCCCAATATTGATCAAGACATAAGCACAAAGATCAATGGATCATAACAAAGAACACAGAAACAAACCTGAAAAAGAACTGCCAACTAATGCTTGCAAAAGATGCAAAGGAATTCAGTGGAGTTTATTATATGTCAAGTATACCTCAATAAGGTATTTTTAAAAAACCTTGTATGCTCCTGTCACAGTTTTTATTATTATTATTATTATTATTATTATTATTATTTCAGGACTTTCAGGAATGCTAAATGCATAAGAGGGGCCTTTGGAATTCACAGAAGTAGAAATTATTTGGGACACTGCAGCTGTTCATCTAAGGTTCTTTTTCCAAATTTAGAAGCTAGATAAAAAATGTTCTGTTACTGGGCCGGCCGAGTGGCGCGGTGGTTAAGCGCTGGCTTGGGAAGCCAGCGGCCCCGATTCGGGTCCCACTTATGAGGGCCAGTGACACTGCCCTCAAAAAAAAAAAATGTTCTGTTACTTACTCCTCATGTAATCAGTGTCCTTATTAAGCATTCAGTATCAAATTTGACATTAGGTACTGGAAAAAAAATATAATATCTGAGAATATAAAACAATACATTTCAGACTTCACCATTGATTAGAAATGAACTCACACAAAAAAAATCAAGTCAAAGTAAATCTCATTGGTATTGATAGTACCAACGAACACAACAAAAGCTCTTTGGTATGGGGCACAAATGATGCAAGTTCCTTGAAATGAAAGGACATTAGGACACTTGAGGGCAGAAGAAGTAGGCATTTGGGGATTTTTTTATGGAACCCTAGAAACCAGACTGGCTTGGAAAAGTATGGTAGGAGACACCCACGTCCACTTGAGCTTACAGTAAGTGATCTGCCTCAAATTGCTAGTGGCCAGTGGTTACCTCACAGTCATGGCCAGCAATTTGTGGGTGTCTGTCACGTAAAGTCCAGTGAGGGAGACAGAGAAAATGGCTAGTCAGCCCTCTACAAGGAACAGAAATATGTGCAAGGTTTTTTTTTGTTGTTGTTTTTTTTGGGGGGGGTAGAGGGAGTTATAACCATACTTTTTATTTGCACTGTGCATTACAAATCACTTCTCTAGGAGCGCAGGTGGCATTGTTCACATTTGTCAAATGAAAGCAGAAGTTAAGTTGGCCAAGTTCATCCAGCTAGTGGATGGATAATGATATTGAGCATCTTTTCATATAACCTTTGGTGAAGTGTCTGTTGAAATATTTTGCCTCCTCTTTAAATTGAGTTACTTGTTTTCTTATTATTGAGTTTAGAGAGCTCTTTATATATTCCGGATAAAAGTCCTTATCAGATATGTCATTTGCAAATATTTTCTCCAGTCTATGGCTTGTCTTTTCATCCTCTTGACTGTGTCTTTTGAAGAACAGAAGTATTAAATTTGGATGAAGTGCAAATTTTTTTTACCTTTTATAGATCATGCTTTTCGTGTCATATCTAAGAAAGCCTTGTTTAACAAGCTCAGAGATATTCTCCCATATTATCATCATCAAGAAGTTTTATATAATAGGTTTTATATTTAGGTCTATGACCTATTTTGAGCTACCTCTTCTTTAATAAAGTCTTCACCTTTGATGAAAATAAGAGAAAGAAGTATGGAGGAGTAAAGAATGGAGGTGGTGCTAGTACCAGTAAGCACTGGGAAATAAACCTCAGGTATTTCCAGGACTACAGATTTACTCAGTTCTATGGACTTGCAATAAATCTGGGCCTGCCACATTCTGTAGATAAACAGCCTAATACACTTGGATAACTAACCAGGGGCCTAGCATTTAATTAGAATGCACACAGCAAACATCCTAAGAAATTAAAACTCCCATTTGCAATATGCTCTTCCAAACCAGCTGTGTAGTGGACTGCATGCGAAGTTGGTGACCAATAATTACTCCCACCCCACACATATACATCACTCTCCCCATCTTAAGAGGTGGAGTTCATCTACTCTACCACCACCCCAAATCTAGGCCTGCTTTGCAATTTGCTTTAATGAATAGAGTGTGACAGAAGTGATGCTGTGACAGTTATGTGCCTGGGCCTTAAGTGTCCTGGCAGCTTTGGTGTTCATCCCCTGGGAAACCATGTACATGTAAAAAAGTCCATTTACTCTGCTGGAGAACAGAACAGCATGGAGAGATAGAAAACCAAGAGAACGGGAGAGAGGCCCAGCCAACCCAGTTATTCCAGTCATCCCGGATGAAATGCCCGACATGTTAGTGGAGCCATCTTGGATCCTTCAGCCCCCTATGAGCTGCCCCAGCCAACACCATGTTTGAGCAGAGATAAGCCATCCCCACTGAGCCTTGCCCAAACAGCAGAATCATGAACAAATAAATAGTGGTTGTTTTAAGCCACTAAATTTTAGCATGGTTTCTTACACAGCAATAGATAACTGAAACACTTCTCAAGCTTCCATCATAGAAATCGGCTTACAGTTCACTGATAGAAGTCGCACTATACACCAGCAATCAGTTCAGCAGAAGGAAGAACTCTGAATCGGAAACCAAAATCCTGGTTGAGTCCCAGCTTAGCCACTGTTTGTGTGAATTCCCCCAAATGGAGATCCTAAGACAAGGTGCCTCTAGTGATCTGGGGGAGATCCCAGGAAGCATGATGATGGGCTGGGGAAGAGAGGCAGGGAAGAGGAAAGGCAGGTAAGTGTACTGCTTACTGGGCAACTGCTGTGGGCCACTGGGGCTTCATCCTGCTGGAGACTGTTCCTCCCTGGCTTGCACCCAACACCGCCTTTATGTAAGTTCTTTCTCCATTAAAGCTATTCTGAATTGTCCATTTCATCCAGAAAAAAAAAATAATGTTGGTAGAGTGGAGGCTGGCGAGAGGATGATTTTTGCCAGACATGAGTTCTCAGGCAGCCTTGCTTGTATCGCTGCTTCATTCGAGAATGTTCCTTCCTCATTCAAATTCTTCTGCATAAGACCTCAAAAGGAACTTCAGGCACAGCTGATGGCACTCACAATCCCCAGGCATTTTGCCTGTAACCAACCAGCTAAGACAATGGAGACAGTATGTGGCTTGTGAAATTTTAATTGTGGCATATTATACATAGCTAACAAAAAAGAAAGTTAAAAAAATAACTTTGTAGGGCCAGCCTAGTGGCGCGGTGCTTAAGCGCTGGTTTGGGAAGCCAGCAGCTCCGGTTCGGGTCCCACATATGAGGGCCAGTGACACTGCCCTCAAAAAACAAAAACAAAAACAAACTTTGTAAATGAAGGCATTACTCTTATCCAAGGAAAAAATATTCTTTTCCAGTCTCGTTTCCCTCTATTATTGTTTAATATTATGCAGGGCCTAAGTATGTCCCTGCCCATGACCTAAAGCTGGAAGAGAGAAGAAAGGGGAAACAGATAGATAGGCACCTAAATCTGGGGAGTTCATCCCAAAACAGGGGTCCTCAACAAATGCCAACTCCTGTTCTCACCAACGGACAATCCACAGCCCTGGAGTCTGACTGTTTGCATTCAACAGAAAGGTAAAAATAGGTCTTACCTTCAAAGTAAAAACAGAGAGAACCCAAGCATTGGCATCTGGTCCTCTGAAGGTTTAATTGTCATCATCCACAGAGGTCAAGGGAGAAACAGTCAAAATCCAAGAAAGGATGGAGGCTGCAAGGCCTTTAGCAGAAGGTTCTAGATCGAGGCACTGGCTGAAGCCACATGGCATCAGAGAGCTACAGAGCATGCGAGGCAGACGCTGAGCTGGAGAAGAGCTCGCTCTTGCACCAGGTTCACATTTGGGGGCCATCAAATGGCCTCTGTTTTCTAGCAAATGAGGTGAGTCTGCTTCTTTGCAACTCTGGTCAGGAGGCAAGAACAACTCAAGAACCCACTCATCTACATCAGCTCTTGAGGTCTCACCTCCATTTAAACAGAGCAAAGATCTAAGCAAGAAAACTTAGTGGTTCCTGTCACCTCACCTGCAGGCCTCAATGTCACTAGGACTTTCAAACTAAGTGACAAGGCAGCATTTAAAATTCTCCAATAGCGAAAAGAATGAAAGCTGTTCACATGCAGACCCTCGGCTGTGACACCACAGGCCCCCATATGGAAAGGTGAAGGAGGACGCGCTGGAATGAGAGGGAGCAAGCTGAGCTCTGAGAAGAAATGCACAGCTGTCCCGTGCTGGCAGGCGCTGCCTGGGGATAGGCCACAGCCTCAGATCTGAAAGCTTCCAGTGGCTTTCCCATGGCGAGGGCTCCAACAAAAGCCATTTGGATTTGATTGGCCTGGAAAGATGGGTTACAGATTTGGATGAGGAAATTTTGTGGAGGAGGAAAGAAGAGTATTCTGAAGGGAGGCGATGTACAGAGGGGGAGAGAAATGTATTCCAAAGGCTGTTTCTGCCTTTCTTCACATGCTAATACACAAAAACACATTTTAAAAAGAACAGATGTTGGCAACAGGCCAAAAGTTGGTGGCTTTCAACTGGAGGAAACTTCTAACCAATTGTGCCCACAACCACTTAGCAGGACAGACATGGGACAGATGATGCTACCCCCAAAGGTTGTTTTTTTAATCTTTCTTTCCTTCCCCTTTGAGCCTGCAGTGGTCACTGCCACCAGTAAATGCTTCAGGAAATTCAATGTCATCTTCCCAAATGTCTTGTCCTGAAACCAAAAACACAGTTTCCTTTAAAAACAACAAATGGGAAATAGTAATCTTATGATATGCTCAGAGAAAATTTGGAAATAGCCACACCAGTGGTTCTCAACTGTGGGCTTGCACCAGAATCACCTGGAGGGTTTGTTAAAACACAGATTGCTGGGCCCACCTTCCCTCATACCCAGATTCAGTAGCTCTCGGGTGGGCCTGAGAATTTGCATATCTTATAAGTTCCCAGGTGCTGCTGCTGCCTCCAGTCTGAGAACCATACTTTGAGAATCTGTGGTTGCCACTATCCCTCCCTATCTTATCCCAGAGGGTAAAACAAGGTACCGTAACATATCAATGACCCTGAGCAGTCCTGCAATCAAGCAACCTATTTAATCCAGTACTTCTCAACTTATTTACAATACATTCTGCTGCCTGTTGAACATCTACGAACCTGGCTGGGAAGCTGATGGTCCCGTCCAGCAGCAAGATTACAGGCTCGTGAAGGAACAGCAATTGGCAAAAGACAGATGTCCAAGTCCAGCCCTCAGCAGCAATCCGGGGTAGGGGACAGTAGAGGGCTGTGGGCCACACCACCTAGCAGGATCCTGGCAGGGCAGCAGATCTGGAGAGACGGAAGCCTGCTGCCCAGAAATCAGGTGGCATCAAGGAAGTCTGTCAGCAGGTAGCAAAGGCCAGCCCACCTCAAGCTCTGAATTAGGCCACCAGGCCTTGGCCAAGGATTGGCAAGAATAAAACAGGGCCCTAATTTCAAGAGGGATTGAAGCATCCAGAGGTACCAAGCCTCAAACACAGACAACAAGACACCCACTTATCTGTCAGGTAAATTAACAGTGTGGTGTACAATGCTAGTTACAGCATGCTGGCCCTGGCGTCTTTAAAAGACTCCTGGCTAAGGCCAAGATGAGTCCTGGGCAGAGCCTCATGGTGAGGGGAAAGCAGCCCTAAACACCTGGGGATCTTGTTAAACGGTAGGCTCTGATTTCATAGGTCTGAGGTGAGGTTCAAGAGTCTACAGTTCTATGAAGCTCCCAGGTGAGGCTGGTTCTCCATTTATACTTTGAGTAGCAAGGCTCTAGAGTTCAGGGGTTGACAATCCTTTTCTGTAAAGGGCCAGGTAGTAAATACTTTCAGCTCTGCAGGCCATACAGTCTCTGTCACAGGTACACAACTCGGCTGCTGTATCACCAAATAGCCATAGACAATACCCAAACAAATGAGCTTGGCTATGCCAATGACACTGACCATTTGAATTTCATACAATTTCACACATCATGAAATGTTCTTTTCCTTCTCATTTTTAAACCATGTGAATATTTAAAAATCCTTCTTAGCTCACTGGTCACACAAAGCCAGGCAGTGGGCCATATGTAACCTGCCTGGCCTTCAGTTTGCAGACTCCTGCCCTAGATGATGGATCCCCATCCCAGACCTGCCAAAGCAGAATACACAGAGGTGGGGTCCGGGAACCCTCATTTCATCAGACTCCCCAGGTCATCCTAATTCAGCCTATCCAAACACCATTGCTGGGCTGGGAACCCCTTATTCACCCACACTCCTCTTTCCCGGAAAAGGTGGGAGGCACCCTTTAGTGCTGTTAACAGTTCAGTCTTCCTGACTTGCCTCATTTATGGGGCTTGGGTGCAGGGGTTGGGTTTAATGTGAACGGCTGGGAACCCCACTGATGGCCATCTCATCCATCCTCCAAGGTGCTGCCCTAGCCCCAGTGGCATCGGTTTCTGGTACAAGGATGTGTAGTCCCTGTGTCTTTAAGGGTTGGTCCGTTCTATTGATTCTGAGCCCCAGGGCTAGGTCTTGTTAGAGAAGCAGGAACGGCCCTGATCACACTAGTGTGGCTTTCTTAAGAGCTGAAGTTTTTCCTTTTTTTCTTTTTTTTTTTTGAGGGCAGTGTCACTGGCCCTCATATGTGGGGCCCGAACCGGGACCGCCGGCTTCCCAAGCCAGCGCTCAACCACGGCGCTACCCGGCCGGCCCTGAAGTTTTTGCTAAGGCACAGCTTAGCTGTAGGGCAAATCCATGCAAGGACCCTGTTACCACTCACTAAAGACGTTCTTGGCTGCTGTGAGAGGATAGGCCAGGCAGGAACCACACTGCTGGCAGGAGGACTTAACAAGAGATAAAACTCATGGCCCCCTACATGTGTCTTAGAGGAGGGAGTGGGAACCTAAAGGCTTATCCCAGGAATGTCAGAGACAGGAAAGGAAATCTAGAGGATGCAGTGAAGAAGTCAAAGCCAACAGGAGAGAGGAGGGGAAGGGAGCTATTGTGTAGCAGTTATAAACCAGCAAGCTACCCTGTCTTTGCAAAAGGGTGAAATCATTTATCAGACCAGTACATCTGAAATTTCACCATTTATAGGAATCAGCAGAGGGATCTGTTAAAAATGCACATCCTGATTGAGTAAGTCTTAGGAGGGGTTTAGGAGGGTCTTAGGAGGAGGTTCTACATTTCTGACTTGCTTCCAGGTGATCCAGGGATTCAAATAGTAACACACTATAAAAGAATATGGGGTCTAGGGCTGGCCAAGTGGCTCATTAATTAAGAGTTGGCTTGGGAGCATTGAGTTCTGAGCAGCAGGGCCGTTGGTTCAGGTCCCACATGGGCCAGTGACGCTGCACCCTCTACAGCTAAGATGGTAAACAACAGCTCGACCTGGAGCTGGACTGCCATGAGTCGATGACATAAGCTGCAGTGGGGCTACAGCAAGCTACTGTGAGTAGCCAGCAGCCAGCGTGAGCCGCTTTCCTAGGGCTGGCAACCGATCTACCTCATCCGGGAAGAGTGCAATGATCACAATACCAACATGGGCCAGTGAGGGCCGGCCAAGTGGCGTGGTGGTTAAGCGCTGGCTTGGGAAGCCAGCTGCCCCGGTTCGGTCCCACATGTGGGGGTCAGTGACACTGCTCTCAAAAAAAAAAACACAAAAAAAAAACACCCCAACATGGGCCAGTGAAGCAACGTCCTCCACAACTAGACTAAAGAACAAAAAGGACAGCAACTTGTCTTTCTCCTTCCCCGATTCCCCAAAACTGTTCCCTCCCCCAATTCCTCGATAAAATCTTTTAAAAAAAAAAAAAGAATATGGGGTCCATAGCTGTGTCCCACCTGGGGTTACTGACATCCAGGGCTGCTGCATACACATACATGTCTGTTCAGGGGGTTCCCTACAGCACAGCACCCAATGTCATACACACAGAAGCAGGATCTCAAATCATCCTGCCTCCACTCTCCAAGTGTGGTGTCCTGGGCCTGCCTCTGCCCTTTTCCTAATGACCCAAAGTCTATGTCCTGACCAAGTCCTGTGCCCACAGAATTACATACTCCCAGAAAGGGCATCTTTTTCTAATTCGCCCAAAGGTGACTTATGGGCTAACAGTGGCCCGCAGCCAGCAGTGAGAGGGTGGCAGGCATCCTTAGGTGATGCTTGTCAATGTCCTGCCACAGTTAGCAAAACAGACACTGCTTTGTCACTCAACCCTTTGAGTGGAAGCTGTTAATGAGCTGAGATATTGTAAAATGACATCACTTAATCAAAGACAGATAATTTCAAGAGTTGGTGAGAATGTAGAGAAATTGGAACCATCATACACTGCGGGTAGGAATGTAAAATAGTGCAGTTACTTTGGAAAACAATCCGGCAGTTCCTCAAATGGTTAAACATCGAGTTTACCATGTGACCCAGTAATTGCACTCCTAGATATTGACCCAAGAGAAATGAAAACTTATGTGTCTATACAGAAACTTGTACATGAATTTTCATAGCAGCATTACTCATAATAATCACAAAGTAGAAACAACTCAAATGTCCATCAACTCATGAGTGGGTAGATAAAATGTGGTCTATCCATACAATGGAATATAATTCAACCACAAAAAGGAATCAAGGACTGATACCTGCTACAACATGAATCTTGAAAACATTATGCTAAACGAAAGAAGCCAGACAGAAAAGGACAAACACTGTATGATTCCATTTATATGCAACGTTAGAGATAAGCAAATCTATAGACAGAACTAGATTAGTGGCTGCCTAAGGCTGGGTGGGGGGTAGGGAGTAATGGCTAAGGACTGTGGCGTTTCTTTTGAGCATAATGAAAATGCTCTAAAATTGTTGGTGGATACACAACTCTGTGAAGAGACTAAAAGCCACAGAACTGGTTTAAATGGGGGCTGTATGGTATGTGAATATCTCCCTAAAGCTAATGAAAATGTCATCACATATCAGTTGGGTACCTCACAGCAAGTTGCCTAGAGAGGGGGCATTTGGGACCTCAACAAAAGGGGACAGGAATTGGCCATGGGATAACAACTTTTCAGAACCCTTGAGGAACATCCAAGCGGCCCCAGGTCAAGACCCTGAGATTGCAGCCAAGTGTTGATATGAACCATCATGTTGAAACACACCCTGGCCAGGGGTTCAGTGAGTACACGCAGTGTGACCAATTCTTGCCTGCCCTTCCCTGGTGCCCAGCACAGTGCCTAGCCTAACATACAGTGGCCGCTCAAAAGTTGAGTTCAGGGCCTGCTGAGTGGCAGTGGTGGTTGAGAGCTGGCTTGGGAAGCCAGTGGCCCGGGTTCGGATCCCACATATGAGGGCCAGTGACACTGCCCTCTTAAAAAAAAAAAAAAAAAAAGGCATTCCAAAAATATTTGGGCCAGCCGAGTGGCGTGCTGGTTAAGCGCTGGCTTGGCAAGCCAGCAGCCCTGGTTCGGGTGCCACATATGAGGGCCAGCAACACTGCCCTCAAAAAAAAAAAAAAAAACAAGAACAACAAAAGTTGAGTTCAATACATGCGTGTGGTAGAGTGAAGGGAATTCTGGAGTCACCAGACTGAGGGTTTTTGTTTGTTTGTTTGTTTGTTTGAGGGCAGTGTCACTGGCCCTCATATGTGGGACTGAACTGAGGCCACTGGCTTCCCAAGCCAGCGCTTAACCACAGCGCCACTCGGCCAGCCCAGACTGAGTTTTAAAACCAGCTCTTACTCTAACTCCCTGTTTGACACCAGACAAATGCCTTCCACTGGCTGAGCCTCAGAGGGTCATCACTAAAATGTAGGGTGTTACACGTCGGGTGCTCCTTCTAACCTGAACTTTCACACGTCTGTGAATTAGGAGTCCCATGCTGGGGAGCCTGGATGTGGGTGAGCGACTCCTCTGGGAAATCAGAACCCAAGACACCAACCCAGCTGGTCAGGACTAGCCAGAGACATGCTCCCTGATAGATTTCATTCTACAGATCCCCAAGAGCCTCCCAGGAGGCCAGGTCCCAGCTAGGCCACGAGGCCACAAAATGAACAAGACCCCAGTAGCCATTAACATAGCCGGGGGCATCAGATCCATGAGTACCTAATGGTGAAACAATATGATTTTACCCCTTGGAAAGGAGTTAAGATCTAAATGGAAACAAACAAAAATATCTAAATGGAAACAGAATTTCAACACTAGATATTTAAAGGACTCAGAGCCTTTGTCTGACAAATGCTGAGTTAGTGGCAACAAGTCAGAGTTCCTACATGGATGGCCACTCTGGGGACAGTCTCAGAAGGTGGGCCATGCCACCACTTCCTCACCACTCTACAATGGGCCTGCCAAACCTTGGCTCAATTCTCACCCTGTGGCTTTAATTTAACCAGTGCTTTTTTTTTTTAAGAGGGTAGTGTCACTGGCCCTCATATGTGGGATCCGAACCGGGGCCGCTGGCATCCCAAGCCAGCTCTTACCTTGGCCAGACCTAACCAGTGCTTTTTAACATTCTTGGATCCTGGAACTGGCAGGGTCACTCAGCTCAGCCACCCACACAGTAAGTGGCAAGACAGTCATCTGTCCAAGCGTCCTGGGGTGTAATTGGCATTGAAGACATAGACGCTCACTATGAACAACTGGACAGACGCTGCCAACAGCCAGTGACAGCAGGGGGAACGAGTCACTGACACATGTGAGCCATCACGCTGCAGGTCGCTGTAAGAGCAGGGAAGAAATAGTGCGGCGATGTTTCAAGGCTAAGGCAGAAAGTCTGTCCCCAAATTCTATGTTTGGATCTGTCTGACTATTACTCATAAAAATAGTTTTAAACCCAATATACTCAATTTACAACCCCAAACCTCTGCGATAATCCAAGCCATTATGTCCAAACCCATTTATCGTCTCCCTGGAGAACAATACAGAAAGAGGCATCCAGTATGAGCTAAGGATTATGGATGAGTGAATCATTCAGCCTGGGAATGAGCAATCCAGAAGATTCTGAGGCCAAAGTGCGCTATGCAGCCATAAGATCCAGGTGCAATCAATTATCATCTGGAAAACTTGGGAGCTTAGCAATGCTACCAATGATTTTTCTCTTGCACAAGCTTTAGCCTTAAATCTTCATCTGAAAATCCTGCCCCTGGAACTGCCTGGAGTCTCTAAGTCTCCTAGGATAGTGTCCTAGGGTGACTGGAAATCCAAGCGCCTCAGCAATTAACTGTGTGCTGACTTGTTGCCTGTCCAGATGGATCTTTTGTTTAGGGTACTGCAAATTGCCTCTGACATTTTGCTATCTCACATTACTTTTTCTTTGGAAATTCTCCTCTTGGAAATTCTGATTAAATCCTGCAGGGATATTTGAAATAGAATGTGCTGATTCCTTGTCACACTTAATTCAATCAATCAATCCGCAAATATTGATCCTCTGCCAGGTCCCACACACTGGGCTAAGTGAGAAGTACAACCAGTTGCTAGCTTGGGCCTGAAGGCAATTCCAGTCTGTGATTATGTCTGCTTTGTTTTCTGTGGCTTTTTAAATAAGAACAGGAAATTGTAGCTGGTCATCACTCAAGAGGTTACCTGTTCATTGGTTCAATCAAAGTTCCCCTACTCTGACAACTTCCCCTTACTTTGTATGTTGATTTTTGTGCCCATTTAAGTGCACATTCTCTCAGAGAGTTCATGAAGATGATCTAGTGAGCAGTGATTTTTGAATCGGGATAGGGTCTTCTCCCCAGAAAAAGAACACCCATATGGATTTTTGTTTCCAATTCAAAATGTGCTAAGAGAGACGCCTACGGACGCCCTACTTGAAGCTTCCCTGGCCTGTAGTGCCACTAGCCTTGGAATCAGCATCTATCAGCATCATTCTCCAAGGCCCTCTGTGCTCCCAGGCCTGTTGGAGCACCTATGTTATAACATTTACCACCTCAGGTAGCTCAGTGTCTATTTCCCCATAAGACAGAAAGCTATTGACAAAAGGACTCCTCTCCCTTCTTCATCCCGGTATCCTAAGCACTCAATCATTCAGTGTCCACTTTGAACAGTCAGTCTCTGGGGCAGGCCAAGTGGCTTAGTTGGTTACGAGCTCACTCAAGAGTGTGAGCTCTGAGCAACTGGGTTGCCAGTTCGATTCCCGGCCAGAGCTGAGCTTCCGCTGAGCTGCTAACAGGTGGCAGGATGGCTCAGCAAAAGAAAAAAGAAAAAAAAGAAAAGTCAGTCTCTGTGTAGAGCCCAGGTTTCATTAGAAAAGGCAAAAACTGATTCTGTCTCATAACTAACTTCAAATATCCAAGAGAAAGATTCAGGCTAAAAACCCCTGAAACAATGGTCCATAAAAGCTGGTCAAGAAATCATATAACCAAGAACCGAGGGGCTGGCTTGAGGAACTCCCCATGAACTAGAACTCAGGAGAGGTTATTTATTCACAGTTTTTTTGGAAATGATTCTTTAACCTGAGTTTTAATCAGAACTTGGCTGCTACAATTTCATACTCTGCTATAGCCTGGCAAAAGTAAACCTTCTTCTGTTTAAACTCAATCTTCACTTTCAATTACCCATTTTAGTTGTGTTCTCTGAAAGGGGAATTGATGTAGCACACATATTTGAGTTTACTAAGGAAACCATTCAACAGCTTTGGAAGGGGGCATGGCGAAGTGGCCAACAAAAATAATAAATGCAAACTCCAGCTTGTGGCTGCAGTCAGTCTCTCATCTTACAGCCCCCAACAGAGAAAGTTATTGCTTCAACAGTGTGTTCATGGATTTAAAAGCAACCTCTGTAGCCAGCAAGCCATAGTCCCTATGTAGGTAGATTCATGCTGGCATAAAGCCCTGTTAACCTGCGCACATGTTCCTCTCAGCTCCTTTTCTGTCCAATGGTCCATCACCCAAATTACAGGGAACTATTAACTCCAAAAGCACAAATATCCACCCGGCTGAAGGTGCTCGGCTAGGCACCACGAGAAATACAAAGAAAGATAAGACATAGCAGTGCCCTGCCTTTAAGAGCTCAGAATCTAGGGACCGGCCAACTGGCGTGTTGGTTAAGAGCTGGTTTTGCAATGCCAGTGGCCCCTGTTCATATCCCACATATGAGGGCCAGTGACACTGCCCTCTACAGCTAACAACAGCTCCACCTGGAGCTGGGCTGTGAGAGCCCCGGCTATGGTGTAGGCTGCAGCCCCTGCTGCAGTGGGCTGCCATAGGCTACAGTGAGTGGCCGGCAGCCAGCGTGAGCAGCCAGCAGCCAACGTGAGCTGCCAATAGCTGTGGTGAGCGACCATCCAGAGGCCAGCGACTGATCTGCCTCATCCGGGAAGAGCGCAATGATGATACCAACATGGGCCAGTGAAGCAACAGCCTCTGCAACTAGACTGAAGAACAAAAGGACAGCAACTTGTCTGTTCCCCTCCCCCAATTCCCCAATAAAATCTTTAAAAAAAAAAGAGCTCAGAATCTAGAAGCACAGGCATGCCTTGGTTTTATTGTGATTCGCTTTATTGTGCTTCACAGATGTGTGTTTTACAAATTGAAGGCGAGACCCTCCACCAGCAAAAAGATTATGATTCGCTTTATTGTGTTCCTCACTTTATTACAGTGGGCTGGAACTGAACACCCAATATCTCTGAGGTCTGCCTATATAGAGTACATACATTTTTGCAATGCACAGCATGTACCATAAATACCATAAGAGAGAAGGGACATAGCGCTTAAAAGAAGGCACAAGCTTCCCATTCAAGGGATACAGGCAAAGTTTCATCAAAGTGGGGGTATCACTGGATGATGGGCAGAACTGGGATAGACTGGTGGCTGGTGAGAAGCAGTCCAGGTGCAGGAAGCAGTAATCACCAAGAGAGAAATATGTCACTCAAGCTCTGTAAAAACAGGTAGTGTATAGGCCGGCCAAGTGGCGTGGTGGTTAGGTGCTGGCCTGGGAGGCCAGCAGCCCCGGTTCGGGTCCCACATATGAGGGCCAGTGACACTGCCCTCAAAAAAAAAAAAAAACCAGAAAAAAAAACAGGTAGTCTATTTTTGGCCAGATTTTAGGAAACTAGGAAAGAAGGACTGGAACATTAGGCTGGAAGCCAATCGTCTAGTTGCCTGAAAACAGCTGAGAACTTTCTAGTTAACTTTAGAAAGGACAAGGAGCTGCTGATCTACATCTTTGAGTAGGAGAGTAAAGCGATTAAAAAAATGGTACTAAAGTTGTATTTAAAAGACCAGTATCTGGCCAAAGAAAGCAGAGTGAGTTAGAATGACAGAGACTGAAAGCTGTGAATGTTATAGTAATAATCGAAAATAGAGGGGCTTGGGCCGACCGAGTGGCACGGTGGTTAAGCGCGGGCTTGGGAAGCCAGCGGCCCCGATTCGGATCCCACATATGAGGGCCAGTGACACTGCCCTCAGAAAAAAAAAAAGAAAAGAAGAGAAAAGAAAAGAGAGGGGCTGTATTTCAATTGTGGTGTGAGGACTGATGAGGTGGGAAGCTTTGAAGGTGGAGCTTTAACAATGTTTTCTGGGGTCTCGCAGAGCTCAGAAGTCTGTGAAATGAGAAGCAGCACCACCAATAATATACTATACTGGAAGTGTTATCAGTGAAGGAAATGCCAGATGAAAATGTCCTGCTCTCCCAGCATTCTCCTTTTTAATGCAGAGTAATTTTGTCAACTGATTACATGTTTTAAATGCAAATGGAAATTTCTAGCCCAGCCTGAGACTTTAATTGTATATCCTGAGCCAGGTGTTCAGTTCCTAATACTTATCTGCAAATGTGGCATTTCAGAAGACTGCTTTGCTTTGGCTGATGTGGTCTGGCTTGGCTTTCAGCAGACTTCACTCAGCTTTCCTGGCTGGCCAAACCACCCTCCTTGAACCAAGTTTTTTCCAGGTGTAAGGCTCACAGAGCCTTTCTTAGTGGCCATAGCACCCATGCTCCACCTTCAGCCTTGCTTACAGAAGCAGGTGCAGGGACCCTCCAAAATCTAAGATGTAAATAAGGTTTCAAGAGTTCATCTGATAACAGAATCCAAACCACTACCCTTAAAGGCAATACAAACAATCAAATGCAGACAACTTGGCTGTGAACCTTCTACACATTTCATATGGGGTTTCTTCAGACAGTCTTTGTTAGGCTGCAAAGAATAAGTCAGAGCCCCAGAAAAACTGCATGGAGTTCAAAGATGGAAGAACTCCAGAGACATTCTAAGAAGTGGGAATAGGAAGGATTTACTCTCTGACAGATTTGCTCTTAAGTCTCAGCCAGTTATATAACCAGGGGGCTGATGGGGCCCTAAATCCCCAACTCCCTCTTTCAGAGGTTCCTGGTTCCAGGCCTCTTCTTACCTTCTCTCTTACTAGAGACATCATGTCCACTTGCTAAGAGGGTGCCTCTGAAATGATCTTTAAACTGTCACCCAGGCCAGCCGAGTGGCTCAGGTGGTTAAGAGCTTGCCAAAGTGTGAGCTCTGAGCAACAGGGTCGCTGGTTTGATTCCCACATGGGCCAGTGAATGCTGTGCCTGAGCTGAGCTGTAAACAGGTGGCAGGATGATTCAGCTGGTGAGAGCACGTGCTCCTAACAACAAGGCTGCTGGTTTGAATGGTGGGCTATGCCCACCTGCAACTAAAAAAATAAAAATAATAAAATAAAATCTGCCACCCAGCACTTAGGGTGAATTCAGCTGACATGATTTTCCTCAGGACCCACTGGCCTTGTGCGTGTTCCCCCCCCCCCCCCCCCCCCGTCCCCAGCCTTCCAAAACTTCTGGCTTGGAGTGAAACCCCACCTTTGAATTCAATAGCTCCTGCAGAGCACATTTCCTGAGAGATCCCACTGAGACCTGCCAAGAAAGAGCTCAAGAGGAGTGCTTTGAAAGACGCTCCAATCAGCTTGTGTCTGCTCATTTGTGGTCAGAGGAGATACTGAGGGCAGGTTAGGAATGAGAGGAGGGGTGGCAAGGAGAAAGGCAGGACGGTGGCCTCCAGTTGGGGGCAGCTGGCAGGGGGGCCAGGCCAGTCAGGGGCAGGTCCCTAAAGATGGAGAATAGTGAGTGCCCCAGCTGGCAAACCCTAGATTCTGCGGGTGGCTATGCACTGGCAGCAAGCTACACTACACAAGGGTAGAAGCTGAGAGAAAGAAAGGAGAACATACGGCAAGGTAAGGGAGGGATGGACGTCAGATGGAAAAAGAAAAGAGACCCCTTGGCTGAAAAGTGCTCCACCAGATTGATGTACGGGCAGCTCAGAGATGCCTCCCCATTCAGACTGGTGCCTCTAACCTCTCAACTTGTCCCACTGCACCCCCAGAGTGGCTCCTTCTCCACTACTAACTTCCCCTTCTCCTCCAGGTTCATTTTAACCTGACTCCCGCTAAAGAGAGTGAGGGGGCCATTAACACGCCATGGGAATGGCACTTGCCTGGCACTGAAGATAAAGTCTCCTTTCCAATTTGCCCTGAATCAGTTCCTACCAAACAGCTTAAATGTGCAAGAGTCAGCCCAAAACACAAATGTTCCTTTTTATCGCTTTACACATTTGTTTGACTCATTCAGCTGGGGATGTGCAGAGAATTTCCAGCAGCCAGCCATCCTTACATCTCCCAAGAACACTATCTGGGAAACCCCCAAACCCCCCCCCCCATTTCTCCCCTCTCCACACCCACACCCCCGCCCGCGGCCTTCTTCCAGAATTCAGTAGGTTTCTCAGCCCCCAGATTTCAACTGCCCAAGGTGTTGAACGCAATGCCAAATATTTGCACGCCCTATAGTCCACGTCAACCCCTTTCCATTAAGACTAAGTTAATATGCGCTAGTGGATTTCTTCTCCATTCTGGGGGGACAGAGGTGCATTCGTGTTTCCCTGCTCCCCTGAAGTTCTTTGCTAACCTATGACTCCCCGATGTGCGACTTAGCTGCAGCTTTTTAAAAGTCATCTCCAAAGAAGGTTTTGCCAACACTAAGAGAACCCTAATAAATACCAGAGTCCCCCCAGATGCTAAAGACCATGCCCCCAACAAGAAGCCACACCCTCTAGCGCAGCAGAGCCACTTCTAAGCAGAGCCGCCAGTGTAGCCCTCTTTCCCTGGGGCTAACGGAGCGCATGCCACATGTCACCACTCTCAGCTGGCACCTCTCTCCCGGAGGTGCAGACTTTCTCAGAATCCCCAGCAGGGGGGGTTGGGGGAAGCCAGAGAGGCCCTGCTTGTAGTGTCCGCAAGAGTCACTCCACCATGCCCTGCAGCCTCCGGGTGGTCTGGGACCTCGAGAGGGAGGGGGTAGCGGCTCCTTTCAGGACAAGCTGCCATGCCCCTGGGCCCTGGCCCTGAGCAATCAACCCTGTGAGAAGCAAAACTTCGGGTGATGAGAAACTAGCCCGCGACCAAACTTCTCCGAGTAGCCTCCTGAGCCAACGTGGGTTTGCTTGGACCCCTGGAACCCCAGACGCAAAAGGTACTCAGGCTCCCCGCCCCGCGAAGATGCTCGGCGCCTGACGAGGAATTGAAAGTAGGCTCTCCCCTCCAGGTGCCCAGATGCGAGCCTCGCTCTGCGTCACCCCCCTCCCCGAGATGGTAAAAGACGAGTTCAGAGCAAACAAAGGGCGCCCCCCCGCACCTCCCTCGGTCCCAAATGGAGGATCCCCGGTGCCCAGCTGGGGAGGCTGTCCAGGCTTCAGCCCTACCTTGGAAGCCTCGGCTTGGCGGGACCCGCAGCAGCAACAGCAGCACGGGGGGCAAAAGCAGCGCCAGCCACAGTGCGGGACTCCCCATGGCGCGCGGGCGCTCCTCTCGGCCCCACGGTGCAGCGCGCTTCCCGGGGCGGGAGGAGACGCACCAGACCAAGGGGGCTGCGCAGCTGGCTGCCAGGGCTAAGCTGGAAAACTCCTCCTCTCGCCTCTCTCCCTCCCTCCCGACTGGGGCCAGCCCTCCTTCCTCCGCCTCCCCCAACTCTGGCCCGACTCCGGGTTCCCATCCACCCCTTCCTTTTATGCTTGCGCTTCTTCAGGAAAGGGGGCTGAGCCCCCAGGGCTAGAGCACGCCATGGGCGTGCCGCAGCAAGCCAGATTACCCTAAAGTGTCTTTTCTCTTTTCCAACTAAACACCCTCTCACCCAAATGAATACACACATTGGTGGCCCAACTACTTTCCAGATTCCGGACCCCCAGCACAATGTTATCTGGGCAGAAAGCTGAATGAGTCACACAGAAAGATGAGGCAATGGAGCGGGTCCGGAGTAGCCCAGTGCAGACGGTTATTATGACGTCCACCTTCGCTGGTTTGACCCAATCGACAACGTAAAAACCGTCCAAAATTGGAGAGAATTTTTATGAGTTCATTTGAGCCAAACTGCCGATAAGTGCCAGGAAACAAATTCTCAACAGATTGAGAAAATGCTCCAGAGAATGGCAGTTTTGCAGCTTATGTTATACATTAGAATAAAAGGAGATGTAAGGAGGGTTATATGAAATCCATTGGTGGTAGATTAAGAGGGTGGGAGAAAGCAAAGGGGGAAATCTCTAGAATTGGATAAAAAGGCAAAATAGAGAAACATTCTTTTACATTGGTGATTACAGGATAGTCAATTAACATTTATAGCACATAGAGATGGCATTGGGGGAACATGATAACAATGAGGGGTTCTGTGGCCTCTGACTCTGGTGCTGGCTGTTGTGCCATGAGGAGTTGGGAAAAGGAGATTACTCTGCAAAGAGACAATAGACAGGCTCACTTAAGGTAAACACTGACCTTTGTCAAGGAAACAATGTCTAGGACGGGACTACCAGCCCTGACCTGCTTTTAGTTAGGAATTTTTCTGTTCAGATCACCCTATGTGGTTACTTTTGGTCTCTGAGTTTGTGAGGTCCACCATGCAGGCCTTCCTTGAGCTTGTCAGGTTTAGTATGTGGCCCCCTTTTCATCCACAATCATGACCATGCCCCAAGTTCCCTATCATTATGTCCATTTTATCCCAAAAGAAATGCTTAACGGGCAGAGCAGGAATTTGAACCTAAGTGTCTGGTTCTGCCAGCACCAAAGTCCATACTACAGCATTTGTGTTTCTCTTTTGTAAAGGAATGAATCAAGGGCTGGACTGGGTGGGTGCCTGCTGCCCTGTGGTTGGGAATGGGACTTGAGAGTCTCTTTCCAGGATCAGCTGATGGGCGAGCACAAGGCAAAGTTCCTTGTCTCATCCACAGCTTGAGACTCCAGCTGTTGTTTCCTGCAACCCGATTTCTCCATTTCCTGGGTTATTCTCACCCACCCCAACGACACCACGACTGGCCTGGAGCCTCCACCCTGTTTTGTGGCATCAGGATAGGGTTTCTAGGGTGCCTGCAGGATGGATCTGGTTTCTTCCAGGCTTTCTCAAAAGGGTGTTTTTGTAAACCCTTAAGACAGAACCTCGCCTCTTTCCTGCCTCACCCCTTTCCTGTCTGAAGGAGATCTTAGCTAAGGCAAATTCCAACCAGGGCTGCTGCATTAATGATGAGACAGAGGGATTGTAATGGTGGCACTAATTCTTCTGAGATTTGGATCTCTGGTATTGTAAGGGTGAAATTCAATAGATCAATAATGTAATTAAATTTAGCTAGTTTGCAGTTTGATCCATCCTGATATTCAGCTGTTTCCTCTTTGTTTCTCTTCCCACTGATTAACTGAAGAACTCTGTTTATTCTCTTTGTCAAGTCTACCCATACCTCATTAATTAACAAACATCCTCATCTGAAAAGAGCAGATTCTTTAATCTTCAGGTGACCGGACATCAGGACCCCCAGCACAACTCCCTAGCAGATTTTCAGGATGACTTTCTGGATAAGGACAACAAGATTTAAGATAACATTGAGACAGACCTGAGGCTTCATGAGACCCCAAGAGACGACTTCTCAACTATTAGCCACGAGACCTGGTTTCCTTTGTTCTTTCCCATTTACCCGCCTATAAAACCTCTTAATCATATTTGGCTTGAAGAAGGTGGGGATTTTTTAGACATTAGTCTGCCATCTTCCCTAGCTGCCAGCATATAGAATAAAGGACAGCTTTTCTCCTCACCAACCCTTGTCACTCTAGTTTTTGGGCTCTTCAGGCAGCAAGTGGGACTGAACCTGAGTTCAGTAATGGTATAATTCAATTTAACAAATGTAATTTAGCTTGGGAATTTTTGAAATCTCTTTTCTTCATTTTGCCCCCTCTCCCCACCAGGCCTGGATGGCTGTTTGCTGTACATTTACTATGCATGCCAGTTTCAATGGTTCTATTTACTTCGGCCCAGTCTTGCCCTGTGACTTCGGAGAGGTTTTGCATCTGTAAGGGATCCACTCCAGGCTCCAACTTAAATCTACATAACTTATGCAAAAGTTGTGATAACCAGTTTTACCGCTTCCCACCCACCCCCCCCCCCACACACACACACACACACACACACACACACACACACACACACACGGACTAAATCCGAACTCAATAGAAAATCCCCTTACCGGCCCAAGCAATTTACATCCTGGTTAGAAAATGTAAAACTTGAGGCAAAACAAAGACTTGATGCAGTAGTTTCCAGCAGACTCTGCCCAGCCAACCCTTCTCTTACTTTAATAAACCTTCCTTCTGCATTTCTACCTGACTCGTGCATTTCTTCACTGTCTTTTTTTTTCTTGAGAGCAGTGTCACTGGCCCTCTCATGCATTTCTTTAACTACCTGCAAGCGAGCAGCCACAATTAGGTTGTGCAGTTTGGGTATTGTACAAAGGTGTCTGGGGGAAGGGGCAAGTGGGAGAGGAAATCCAGCCCCTCTGGGTTTGAGGAGCCCTGGGCCTTGGCAGGGGTCACATCCGTTGTGGAAGAGCCCCTTTCTCCTTCCCCCCAGCAGTCTGGCCTCTTAGCTAGGCTAAGGGCCCTGGGAACATCCATGAGAATGTTTTCAAATTCTTTTCTCTAAAGGGCCTGCCCGGTTCCCACTTCTCACAAAAGCTCCTAACTTGAACTTCCATCTTATCCTCTCCAGTGCTTCTGGGGCTTTTCTCCATCTCCTGGGGGTTTCTCCATGGCTGTTACCTCTTCAAGGAGCCAACGGCCCTTCAATAACCCTCAAGAAAATGCTTCATCTATGGTCTCCATCAGACCAAACATTCCAGGGAGTGGTTTTCAATCCTATTCACACACAAGGGGAGTGTGGGGTGGGAGGGTTTCATGAAAAGAGCATATCCAGGCTGGACTTCAGACCAAGTGAAAGTAGAATCTTTAAGGAGCTGGCCTGGAGTTTGATAAGCTGCATATTTTTGTTTCCCCAAGCTCAGCGGTGCAGGTTTTAGAATGGGATAAATCCTAGGCCAGGGTTTCTCAGCCTAGGTACTATTAACACTGGGGGCTCAATACTACTTTGTTGGAGAGGGTGGCTGCCCTGTGCACTAAAGGATGGTTAGCAGCATCTGTGGCCTCTATGCAACAGATGCCAATAGCAGCCCCTTATTTTCCAAGTTGTGACAATCAAAAATGTCTCCAGACATTGACAAATGTCCTCTAGGGGAAAACTTGCTGCCAACTGAAAACCACTGTTCTAGGCCCATGAGCAAAGGTTAACAGGCACCCCAAATTCCAGGTCCAGGTTGTCTGCTCAGTGGCCTTTCTTTCCTCTATCATCTCCGAAGCAAGCTTGCCTCACAGAAACCAACATAAATTGTATTTTTGGCTCTCCCCTAGCCCCTGAGTCTGGCTGAAATACAGGAAACACCACTGTCGGAGTTGTGTTGCTCTTTGCTACCTTAGAGCAAAGTCTCATCAGATTCATTATTAATTATTACTATTATGGATTGTTATTATTCCATGCCTCTCTCTCCTAGAAAGGATGAGGGCAGAAGGAAGGTGATAAAGGGAGATTATCAGTTCATCCCACAATATCTTGGTAGACAGGATGGTTAAGTAGATTCATAATCTGTCAAACAACTGAACCCAGAAGATGAGGTCCTGAGTTGATGGAAACAGGACGAGGAGTCACTCAGGGAATGCCACAGAGCTATGATCTCATTCCTGTTCTACTTGACATAACTATTAATGAATTGGAAAAAAGACACTGTTGGAGTGTGACACAAAGATAGGCAGGCAAGAAATCGGTTCTAAACATCTCTGTAGGGGGAGTACTGTACTGACGCTGACTAGCAGGGAAGGGAAAATGTGGTTTTACAGTAGTACCTGTGAGAGCACAGCCTAGTTGCCTACAAGCTAAGAAAGACTTCCCAGGCACCTCAGGGCCGTGCTGACAGTGGCTGTTGTGTCCTCTGCAGCACTCCTGGGTTCTGGGTAAAATGCCAGAGGTGAGGAGAAGGGAACACTGACATCAAAGTCCAGTGTGGGAGTGGAGGTTTCTTTCCACTCTGTGCCACGTGAAGGAGGTTGGATTAAACACCATGGTCTTGTCCCCTGAGTCAGACCAAAATGACCCACAGTAGAGAAAGAAGGAACAGGATTCCCAGGATTCACCCCAACTCACTTCCTAGAGCTTGTCAGATCACAGATGGTAATGAAGGCTTACCTGACAGCCACCTACCTACTGCAGGGGAGATTTTCCCAGAGCATCAGACAAGGCCCTTCCTTCCCTCCCTCCCTGTGCCCCTAATCTTCCCATGCCCCCTCATTCTCCCACCCTTTCAAACCAAGTCTTCTCTTTCTACATCCTTTCAGAGTAAAGGGCCTGAAGTTTAAGGGGAAAACTGGTGGCTCACTGTCCCTTGGGAAATTCATTGGCCTTTCCCAAAGGCCAGGAGACACTCAGGAGTTATGCAGCCTAGGGCACTGCTGCTCAAACTATCTCTGGTAAAGGACTATTATTTTTTTTTATTTTATTTTATTATTTTTTTTAAGGCAGTGTCACTGGCCCTCACATGTGGGACCCGAACCGGGGCCACTGGCTTCCCAAGCCAGCGCTCAACCACTGCGCCACTCGGCTGGCACAAAGGACTATTATTTTAAAATTCCCAATCCGTCATTGGTCAATGCTTTTTTAAAATTAATAAACATTACTCACTAGAAAAAAATACAATGGAAAAAAGTCAGAGCAGCACAGGTCCAGGGACCACACTTTGAGTAGCGCCATTATCATGGACTTTGTCTTTGACATACTACACCTATACAAACTACAGACTATACTAGACTCTCCAGGCTTCCAAGAATTCAAGACGAGAATGACAAGGAGATTTGACTACAGTCTATTGGAATCATGCTGATACGGGCCAAGCAAGTAGCGCCCCCCTCACATGCACCATTGGACAACTTTTAAGTCTCCTCTTCCCTAGTTTCTTAGCCCCTGACTTTGACTACTCTTCTAATCAGTTTCTGAAACCTAGACTAAAGATTGCCCCTTGGGGCCGGCCGAGTGGCACGGTGGTTAAGCGCTGGCTTGGGAAGCCAGCGGCCCAGGTTCGGGTCCCACATATGAGGGCCAGTGATACTGCCCTCAAAAAATAACAAAAACAAAAACAAAAACAATATTGCTCCTAGACTGAATCATAGAATATCTTTCACCCACCTAGGCTTTAGATAACTACTTAAAAGCTATGACTTCCCAACATTCCCCAAGCCATTCCAGACCTAACTCTTGGATAATCCCATCCCAGAGACTGAATAGATTTTAACATTTCCCCATGCCAGTATGATTGTAAACATTCAAGCTAATGTTCTTTCCAAACCTGTAGCCACCCAACATCAATAGCTTTGAGCTCTGCTCTTTAAGAAATTTATTGAGTGGCACATTGGTTAAGAGCTGGTTTTGGGATGCCAGCGGCCCCAGTTGGGATCCCAAATATGAGGGCCAGTGACACTGCCCTCTACAGCTAACAACAGCTCCACCTGAAGCTGGGCCGTGTGAGCCCCTGCTGCAGTGGGCTGCCATAGGCTACAGTGAGTGGCCGGCAGCCAGCATGAGTGTAAGCTGCCAATAGCCGTGGTGAGTGACCATCCAGAGGCCAGTGACCCATCTGCCTCACTGGGAAGAGCGCAATGATGATACCAACATGGGCCAGTAAAGCAACGTCCTCCACAACTAGACTGAAGAACAAAAAGACAGCAAATTGTCTGTTCCCCTCCCCCAATTCCCCAATAAAATCTTTAAAAAAAAAGAAATTTATTAATTAAAATCTAGTTTTCCTCACTTAGGGGCCTTGGGGATACAGAGGATACCCAAACAAGATTGCCAGTCACAGCCAAAGAATCCAACATGATCTTCCAGGCATATCTCGAGGCCCTTTCCTCTCATCTGAGATCAGCTAGGGTGACAGTTCCGTGAATCCCCCAATAGGCAGGGACAGCTCTACACTCCTGCACAGCAGGAAGCAGATACAGAAGAAAAGACCTCCTGTCCCTCAACTCCCCAGAGTGATTTTATGTGGATCACGTCCCTCAAGGGGAAAACAAAGCAGGCAGTTAGAGGCAGTCATTGGGTCTCTGCATTCCTGCACCGTTCCACAGAATATGACTGCCCAAAAGACCTCCCCTCTCCACCCAAAACTTCCCCTTTTCATTATAATTATCTACCCCTAGAGGAAACAAATGGGTACAAAATACCTGACTGGATTAGACGACTCACTCACACTTGCTCAGTAAAGACCAGACTGATCTTCATTTCACCTGGGCCTCATTATACCATCATTATAATATCATACATATGCCTGGAAATTCATTAATATCATTATGACAGACAGTTCTGGAAAGGAACCTGTGCAGTCTAAAGAGATGAGGTAATAGCGTGTTGTCAATCACAGGTGTCAATCAAGTGATCCCACGCCCAGAGAAGAACAGCACATTCTACAGAAAAAGGGATAAAAACTCCAAGTCCTGGACAGTCAGGGCTTTTTTTTGAGCCTTTTGAGCTTCCTTTGCTCAGCCCACTCCGAACTCTTTGGAGTGTACTTGCTTTTCTAAGAATGGCCCTTGGGCCATTCTCTATTGCTCCGGCTGCTTCTGCTTCTTTGAGATGTATATTTACTTCTAATAAACTATCCTCTGCTACAAACTTTACCTCTCTGGTCTCTGTCTCCATTCTCCAGCTTCACAAGACTATGATCCTGGCACAAGAAATATCCTACATCAATGCTTGAATGAATGCCAGAAGGGTAGGGGGATGTTGAGCTGGTACTTTCGCTCACTGGTATCTATTAAAACTCTAGATCTGAGAGGGTTAAGGTAGGAATGCTCAAGGTCAAGATCAAAAAAGCTAAGGACAGTCCAAGAATGGTATCTGTTTACAATCCCATGGCTTAAAGAGATTACTTCTCTTTCCAGGATGAATATTCAGAATGAAACAACCCAAGCTCTATGGGACGAAAACATTGTATATCATAATGGAAAGGGACTACTTTTACTCTAAATATTCCAAGGAAAATACCTCTTTTATGAAAATAATAAGCTACAAAAAAGGAAAAGCCATTTTAGATAATATTAATTTGGTATATTCAGTGAAAGAGTCAAAGAAAATGCTTTTATAAAGTAGGAATAGGAGGTCATATGATTGAGACATGCAGGCATAGCTCAGATATTGTGGGTTCCGTTCCTAACCACTGCAATGAAGTGAGTTATATCTTTTGCTCATGGAGAGTCTTGCCTTTAATTTGTAGAAAAGGCAACATCTGTGAGGCACAATAAAATGCAGTGCAAGAAAACAAGGTATGCCTGAGTACGAATGCAAAAATGAACAACTTGTGGTTTCAATTGCCACATGCTTGGAAGTCATGGTTCTTATCCTGACAACAAGGAAACGCTGGGCAAACAGAAAAATCACTTTTCTCCCACCCAACAAAGAACTGAGTTTTCAGGGGTCAAATAGCGACCCCTCATACCTGCACAGAGGCATCTCCAGGAAGTCGCAGCCAAGACCTGCTTACCTAAAGCAGACTTTCAGGGGCATACACTGGTGGAACACTTACATGGCAATTTAGAAAATTGCTGGAAGCTGAGTGTAGACTAATATGAGAGTGAGAAACTCCTGGGGGCTAACGTCATAGCAGCACATGACCCCTGCTGTGGGCTTTACCTCCAAGAACCCTACCAGGTTTTCATGATAAAGGCCCAGAGTAAAGACCCTTCTGCTGTTGCAGGAAGAAAGGAAGAGTAATCACTCTGAAAAGTGTTCAGAGACTGCTCCACTAAAAATAACTACCCTAGGGGTGGCCAGTTGGCTCAGTGGGTTAGAGCGCAGGCTCATAACACGAAGATTGTCGGTTCAATTCCCACATGGGCCACTGAGCTGTGTCCTCCACAACTAGATTGAAACAACTACTTGACATAGAGCCGATAGGTCCTGGAAAAACACACTGTTCTGCAATAAAAAAAAGTAAAAAATAATTATTCTACAAGGGAAAGATTTCACCAGGGCCTTATCTCACTTCGAGAAGGGCATTTTCCTTACTTGTCTTGATGAGTTCCCAGAAAAACATAATTTGGGGAACTGCTTCTGTGGTTTTGGAGGGGGCCTGCCTACCACAGACACTCCAAATCTTGGTCATAGGTGTGGTTGAATGAATCAGGCTGGGTCAATAGTAGAACTTTGCCCCCAGGCCACTGTAATTAGAGGGGTAAGCATGGGTCCAAGGCAGGTCAATCAGAGGCTTGCTCAGAGATGTTTAAAACAGAGGCTCAGGCTGGCCGAGTGGCTCAGTTGGTTAAGAGCTCGCTCAAGAGTGCGAGCTGAGCTCTGAGCAATGGCGGTTCGATGCCCAGCCCGAGCTGAGTTGCCGTTGAGCTGCCAACAGGTGGCAGGATGGCTCAGCTTAAAAAAAAAAAAAACCAGAGGCTGGTTGAAAGAATCCCTCTTCCTCTTTGGTTAGGCGTTGTATGGTTGTGACATAAATGCTAGTTTTGAGTGGGGCTCACAACAAGAGAAGACTGCAGTATGTCTAGGCTTCTGTGTAAGCTGCTCTGCCAGTTGGATCCTGTGAACCGGGCAATGTGGTGGTGCTCAAAGTGTCAGTGGTAGACAGATGCATTTTGAAGTCTTCCCTATAGGCAAGGCAAAATCTGATTCTTAGAATTTTGTAGCAAATCCCTGTCATCATTGGTGGATAACTGCTCTCCTTTTCAGAAATAACGTTTGGCTTGCCATTGGGCCTGAATAGAGACCAAACACTCAACCATGGGCCACCACATTGCCATGTAACCTGAGCTGCCCATCACGAACTGAGTGTTGTCCAATGGGCCAAGCCATAAAGTTGGGTGTGCAGAGCAGCACCCCATTATCAAATGGAAGTGATACACATGTAATCAGGCTTGAGCAGGCCCTGAAGGCACAAATAAGTTGCACGAGGAAATGGCCCAAATCCCTATGGCTCCTACTTCTGCTACATTGCTTTCTGTCTTCCAGCCCCCCAGATCCCTGGCCTGATGGAGTGTTCTCTATGACCAGTTGACTGAGGTAGAAAAAACTCAGATGTGGTTTACAGATAGTTCTTTTTTTTTTTTTGAGGGCAGTGTCACTGGCCCTCATATGTGGGACCCGAACCGGGGCCGCTGGCTCCCAAGCCAGCGCTTAACCACCGCGCCACTCGGCCGGCCCTACAGATAGTTCTTATGGCACTTATACATCACCTGAAAGTGGAGAGTGGTAGCTCTGTAGCCCTACCCTGTGACAACCCTGAAGGGCAGCCATGAGGGGAAATCCTCCCAGGAGGCAGGGCTTTGAATAGTCTATCTGGTTGGTTACTTGCATAGACACACTGGCTATAGGTTTTCCTTCTCTGTCCACATGCTTCTGCCAAAGTTACCATCCATGGTCTTATAGAATACCTTATCCACTATCGTAGTATTTCACACAGCATTGTTTCTAATCAAGGAACTCACTTCACAGTAAATGAAGTGAAGCAATGGGCCCAAGATCATGGAATTCACTGGTCTTACCTTGTTCCCCACCATCCTGAAGCAGTTTAGTAGAAGTCGAGTGGCCTTTGGAAGACACAGTAATGGCACCAGCTAAGTGGCAACACCTTGCAGGGCTGGGTAAGGTCCTCCTGGATGCTGTATATGCATTTGAGTCAGCATCCAATATACGGTGCTATTTATCCCATAGCCAGTATTCATAGACTCACGAATACAGCAGTGAAAATGGGAGTGGTACTGTGCACGATAACCTCAAGTAATATATTAGCAACATGTAACTTCCCATCCCTGGGATGCATAGGTTCCACTGGTCTAGAGGTCTTATTTCCAAAGGGAAGAATGCTTTCACCAGGGACCCAACAATGATTCTACTGAAATGGAAGTTGAGGCTGCTGCTTGGACACTCTGGTCGCATAGTGACACTGAATGAACAGGCAGAGAAGGGGGTTACTGTCTGACTAGGGTGATTAATTCTGACTATCAGAGAGAAATAGTACTGCTACTACCACTCAATGGAGGTAAGAACAAGACTATCTGGAAAGCAGGAAATCCTTAGGGCTGCCTCTTAATACTCCCATGTCTTAGAATTAAAGTCAACCGAAAACTACAACAACCCAATTCAGGCAGGGCTGCTAATATCCCAGAGCCTTCAAGAATGAAAATTTGGGAGCTGGCCAAGTGGCTCAGTTGGTTAAGAGCATGAGCTCTGAGCAACAGGGCCGCCGGTTTGATTCCCACATGGGTCAGTGAGCTGTGCCCAAGCTGAGCTGCCACTGAGCTGCGAACAGGTGGCAGGATGGCTCAGCTGGTGAGAGCACATGCTCCTAACAAGAAGGTTGCTGATTCGGCTCCCGCATGGGATGGTGGGCTATGCCCAACTGCAACTAAGATTGAACATGGTACCTTGAGCTGAGCGGCTGTGAGCTGCCAACGGGCAGCTGGATGGCGACTGGACTTGGAGCTGAGCTAGCTGTGTCCTCCACAACTAAGATTGAAGGACAACTTGGCTGTTGCCCTTCCCCAATTCCCCAACACAGTTCCCCTTCCTTAATTCCCCAATAAAAAAAAAAATGAAAATTTGTGTCATTCCACCAAGCAAAGAACAATGACCAATCCCTGAGGTGCTTGCTGACAGCAAAAAAAGAATATATAATGGTAGAATATGGTAAGAAGGTATAAATATCAGCTATGACCATGTCACCATCACAGAGACAGACTGTATAGATATATCTCTTTCTTATTCTAATACAAATATGTTTATATCAGACATTTTTATTTTCTGTCCTTTCTCATCACTTTACCATCTAACACAGATACATTAATAATACTTAACGTTATGTCTCAGTATTTAAGTTAGAAGATATCAAAGGAAGTGTGTGAATCAGCTTGGAAAAGAATAAACATCACCCAAGGACAAAAAAGGAACTTCCAGTTTTCTTCTGGGGAAAGGGTTAGTATTTTTTTTTTACTTGTATGCAGGACAGTTGTATCATGCTGGGCAGAAGTAGGATTTTGGTTTTATCTTTATTCAGACATTAAGTATACTTTAAGGAGATGTGTCTGGATGCCAAGTTGACTAGGGGTGGATTTTAATGGCTTTGTGTAATGTGTCAGCTTGGCTAGGCTGAGCTATATTTCCCAGAATTCATTCTCTTGTTTGCTTCCAGTTAAGATCAGCCACAGGGAGATTCTTGGGGGATTTGGAGGCTGGGAGGGAAGCAGTGGCCATTTTGTAGCTCACACATGGTGCTGATTTGCTGACTTACCTCGTTGGTATGAGCAGCAGCTGGGCCTGCAAGCGCTCTACCTTCCCTTCAGATCTTCCTTCAGTTTCTTAGACTCCTAGGCCAGGTGTGTGTGCTCAGCTGTGTGACAAAGAGCCCCACTTTGGCTGCATGCCCTCATCACTGAGGTCAGCAGTAGCAGGAACTACCATGTTTCCCCAAAAATAAGACCTCACTGGAAAACAAGCCCGAGCATGATTTTTTTCAGGATGCTCGTAATAAAAGCCCTACCCCAAACATAAGCCCGAGTTAAGATCGTTAGTCAGGGGCCGGCCGAGTGGCGCATTGGTTAAGCGCTGGGTTTGGGATGCCAGCAGCCCCGGTTCGGATCCCACATGAGGGCCAGTGACACTGCCCTCTACAGCTAACAACAGCTCCACCTGGAGCTGGGCTGTGTGAGCCCCGGTGATGGTGTGGGCTGCAGCCCCTGCGGCAGTGGGCTGCCATAGGCTACAGTGAGTGGCCCGCAGCCAGCGTGAGCAGCTGGCAGCCAAGCATGAGCTGCCAATAGCTGCGGTGAGCGACATCCAGAGGCCAGCGACCGATCTGCCTCATCCGGGAAGAGCGCAATGACGATACCAACAGTGAAGCAACATCCTCCGCAACCGGACTGAAGAACAAAAAGACAGCAACTTGTCTGTTCCCCTTCCCCGATTCCCCAACGCTGTTCCCCTCCGCCAATTCCCCAATAAAATCTTTTAAAAAAAAAATCGTTAGTCAGACATGACTGTTTGCATAAATGTAGATTTCTGTACATGAATAAATGAATAAATGTAGATTGTTGGAGCAAAAATTAATATAGGACCTGGTCTTATTTTTGGGGAAACACGGTTCCAATTCTTCCTCAGGGGGCTCCAGCTCATGCTTGTTGGCTCCAGCTTGCTCTTGACCTCCCTCCTCCACTTGACATCTTTCCTTCTCTACTGCCTGCCCTGGGAACTTCAAGCTCCAGCAGAGACTCAGAGACAACAGCCACACAGAAACTGCTTAGCAAACTCCCACAGTTGCGTAAGAGAAATTCCCTGTAACCAGTCCATATTGGCCTTATGCAGTGTACGTATCTCCCCTACTGATTCTGCTTCTCTGACTGAACTTGGACTGATACAGGCGAGGAACCAGTATGTGGAGAAGATGAGTTTAATTTTGAACATGTTAAGATTGCATGCAGGTGAAACAACAAGGTGGAGACGCCAAATCTAAGATAATTTGAAATTCAGAATGAAAGATGATAAGAAGGGTATAGATTTGAAATGTTCGCGTGAAGGTGAAAGCTGAAGTCACCACAGTGAATGAGATCCTTAAGGACATTGGAGAAAAGGCACTAAAAGGGAAAAAAGGATACACAATTCAAACAGGAAAAACAGGGAAGCCATAGCAAACATCAGCTTCTGGATCTTGACAGAGGACATCTGAGTTGCAAGAACATTTTTTTTTATCAGATAAAACCTGTGAAAATACATACAAGGGATCATGACCCAGACTAGAGGCTGACAGAAAATGGAACAAAGTGAGGACAGATCAGTTAGATCCTATGACACAATCTATTTCCTATAAGGATGAAGCCCCAAATTTCAAAGCCCTCACCTTAGGTTGGTTTGTGGCACTGATCTCCCAGCCTAACAGAGGAACAGAGAAGCAGGAGGCCAGGACACTTCTGAGGCAGGAATACCTTAATGTGGTAATGAGGACACATTCTATTTGTATTCCAGAGGCTATGCTTGGAAAAGAAGTATAACTCGTGTGGGACTGGGACATTTTTTGTGTAAAAAACTATGTATCCTCAGAGACAAGCCTCCATTGAACTATAATACTATGATACCAATTTCTCAAAGAAGACCTTAGTCCTTGGCCCAGTGGGGTCCACTCAGAGCCCTGAAGAGGTAGTTCTGGCCCTTTCTCCCTTTATTCCCCATAAGACTCTTGGGCTGCCAACTTTGAAGATGCTGGCAACTGATACCCCACAGAAGGCTACATCCGCTGAACTGCCTCCCCACCCTCTTAATCTTTGCTGATTCTGTTGATATTGGTACATCCTAGGGCTTCTGTCGTTTAAAATGCTGATTCATCCAGAAAGCATCTGCAGGAGGGAACAACCTTGTCACGTGCTTCAAGGCAAAGAAGGATGTGCTGGAGGACAGGGAAAGCTTTCATTTACTCTCTTGTGAGCAACCGAAAGGTCAGCATCCCTGTGAGGACTTAGACTTGGAAATGAGTCCTGGAGGCTAAAGAAGGGCTTTCAGCTGCCGGAAGAACAGCTAACACACTTCTCCTGTATGTGCGTGCACAGTATAGGCTGTCTCTCCCTGTGGCTGTGCCCATGCCCTTTCTCCTCTTTTTCCTAAAGATCTCTCTTGGATCCTGAGAGTTTCTGGCTCATTGTGAGGTCCTGAGGGAGGCAAGAGCACACGCAGAAACCCTGCTGTTTAGCCAGAGCTCTGAGGCCTCCAGCCAAGTACAAAAAGAAGCCAAGTTTAGAAACAATGAGTTAATAGTCCTTCCTGGGTTATATCATGCTGTTAGTGATAATTAATCAAGTGCTTCATTTAATCAAATCCTGTTGGATTTTTTTTTTGTTCCAAGTGCTTTTCAAAGATCAGCCTTTCTCTGACCCTGGTAAATAGCCAAAGAAAAGTTGATGCATGGAAAAGTTACAAGACTTGCACAAAGGTCCACAAGAGTTGAACGCATCCAAGCTGAATAAAGATTCTGAGCTATCAGCATTGGGATTCTACAGTAATATTTTCAGGCAGCGGCTTGAAGCGCTCCTGTATTGCTCTGCTCCTTCTCTTTCTATGCCGAAGTGGGTCCAATTTCCATTTGTCTGGACAGATAAGATATAGGCACCTTCCCCATTTACCTCATGCTCCCTTCCCTTTAAAAGAAGAATACACAGTGATATGTCTCTTGAGTGTATGATCTGGTATGACAAAACCCAATGTTTGGAATAGCTTACTCTCAAATGAATGCTATTGTATGATGGTTATATTATATAGTTTTCCTCCAACTCCTTTTTTTCCTTTTCAGAAATGTTATCTCATCTCTCTGACTCCATCAACCTACTCCAATCTGGGTTGGCCCACATTGCTCCTCTCAAATAATGCTTACTCTCATAAACTGCGTGTTATTTGCAACAATAGACATGTTTCAGACCTCCTCGTTATACACTTCTCAGAAGCACTCAACGCTAATGACTACGTGTCACTTCTAGTAACACTAATAATTTTTATTTTTTGGTTTTAACTATCTATCTATCTATCTATCTATCTATCTATCTATCCATCTATTTATTGGGGAACAGCCATGGTCATTGGTTACACATTGCTTTCATGCTACAATGGCATAGTTGACTCTTTTAAGGAGGGCACAGCTCACAGTGGCCCATGTGGGGATTGAACCGGCAACCTTGGCGTTATCAGCACCATGCTCTAACCAACTGAGCTCACCCCCAACACTAATAACCTTTACCTTCCAGGATACTGAACTATCATGCCCCGACCTCTCTGAATGCTGCTTAGTCTCTTCGGCCATCCATCAGTCTCCAGGCAACCATTAAATGTTGAATTCCATGAGAATCTTTATATTCTCTCCCTAGGTGACCTTGTTCACACACAG
Source organism: Aselliscus stoliczkanus (assembly GCA_033961575.1). NCBI lineage: Eukaryota > Metazoa > Chordata > Mammalia > Chiroptera > Hipposideridae > Aselliscus > Aselliscus stoliczkanus. The sequence continues at coordinate 108,788,770 of CM066737.1, forward strand.
AGTTTTAATTACCAGCTAAATGTCAACTTTTTTTTTTTTGAGGGCCGTGCCACTGGCCCTCACATGTGGGACCCGAACCGGGGCTGCTGGCTTCCCAAGCCAGCGCCCAACCACCGCGCCACTCGGCCGGCCCTTAATTACCAGCTAAACACTGAGAACTCATAAATCGTGTCTTTAGACTCTCCTATGTGTTCTTAACCCTACTATATAATTTCTCTTGATTGTTCAAATACATCTCCAACTCCACATACATTGAATAAATTCAGGACCTCTAACCTGCAGCCTAATTATATTCTAATTATTTTTTTTTGTCTCCATAACTGGCACCACTATTCATCCTTGGCTCCTTCCATTCCACCCAGCCCATCCCTACATCCAGTTGATTTTCCTCTTTATGCTGCTTCAGTTCTGCTACTCTGCTCCATCTTCATTGCCACCCACTGGATTCCTATCATTGACTTTCCAAGTTATCTCCTGCACTCACTCCTGTCTCTCCTGAAACCTCAGTATACTCACCACTTGCTGCAGCCAGAGCAAGCTGTCACTCACCAGCTTAAAACAATTCGCTTGATTACTGGTTCAGGTAGATGAAGCAACAAGATTTTCAGCACAGCATACAAGGTTCTGTTGATTTGCACCCTATCTATCCAGCCTCAACTCTCACCACCCTTCCCATCACTCTCTATACTGCAGCCACAATGACCTTCTTTTTGTTTGTGCTGTTACTTTCTGTCTCAGGACCTTTACACATACTCTTCCTTCTGCTTGTTTTTCCTCTTAGTTATTCTAGGTAACAAATCCTTAGTTTCAGATCTTATCTTTTTTTTCTTTTGAGGGCAGTGTCACTGGCCCTCATATGTGGGACCCGAACCGGGGCCGCTGGCTTCCCAAACCAGCGCATAACCACCTGCGCCGCTCGGCCGGCCCAAGATCTTATCTTAAAAGACATTTTGGGGAAGCTTTCCCAGACTCCCTAGTTTTTTCTTACTTCCATCTCAGGCATCATAGCTAAGGAGGAGTAGTTCAGGCAACAGATAATAAGGCTTGAAAAACACATAAAGAATGGGAAACAAGGCATAGGTACAAGAAAATACAAAGAAAGCATCCATAAAACCTAGGTCCTGACAGTATATGGGGCATGAGGATGGCTTCTTTTTTTATAGTAGCCACAACCTTGTTTTTGGAATGGTCAAATAAATTAGATGGGACCAGTATTCTGGCAAATAGTTTAAGTTATTGATATGGTAGATACATGTTTTGTGATAGCCCGATACCCCTTCCAAGTGGTACCCCAATTTCATTCTGGGGAACAAATTCTCCCTATTGTGAAAAATCTGGTGGTATGAGAAATTCAAATGGCTTCCTCCCCATCTCTGGACACCCAAGGAGTTTTGGGAAGTAACATCCATCTGATCTTTTCTCATTTCCCCAACACAGTTAGGGCAGGCATCCTTTCTTGGTCATTTGGACCTCAAATCTAGAAAAAGTGACAGAAAAATGACAAAATACTTGGATTTAAAAAAAAATCCCAATAGCAGTGCCTTGGACTGTTCCTATAGTGCCCATTTCCCTGTGCACTCCACCCCCCACTCAAAGCTGCCCTCATTTTGTTGTTTTCCAAATCTTTTTCTTCTCCCTTGCTGCCAGTATTGTGCACTCCTGAAATTCAGTTCACTTTCCACAAATATCCAGTCTCTCTCTTTAACAACAGAGCTTGTGAAGTTGAGCTAGGCACTCGGATTCCCAGCTCAGGATGATATTTCAGCCTCTCTTGCAATTTGGTGTGGTCAGGAGACTAAGTTGTAGTCATTGGACGTGAGCAGAAGTAATATATGCTATTTCCAATTTGTCCCCCTACAATGGAAGTTTCATGTGCTATCCTGAGCCTTTCTCTTTAATCTTGGCTGGGAGATTATGAGAACTGGACTCAAGCCATCATGAGCCATGTAATGGAAGCCCCATATTGAGGATCACAGGGCAGCTTTACTCGCCTTGGCTGCACATTTTAAAAATCATGATCTGAGAGAAATATATACCTTGAATAAGTCACTGAATAGTGGACCTCTGTTGCAGCATCTAGCATGTGCCTGAACGATATAATTTCCCATAAGTTAGTTCTTAATTTATGATCAAACTTTTCTGATATACCTAAGAAATTAATGTGAATATACAAATATTAATAAAACTCAAACTTTTGTGGGTTTTGGTAGTTCAAATATTGGTGGACATGAACTATTTAAACAGTTCTTCAGCCAAGAGAAGCTGCTGCACACTCTGGAATATTTATAGTGTAAGACAGGAAGAGTCATGGTATTTGTGTTTCCATAAGGCTCAGGAACCATTTTCATTTGGATCCAATCTAGAAATGATTTTTCCTGCCCAAGCCTAACTTGGATAAAATCCTCTCCTTCACCAGAGTGGAGCAGAAGCCATCAGGAGGAGAAAACTGAGTTTCCACTGAACAGAGAACAGAACCACAGCACAGAGCATGTGATCTCATTTCCAGAGTTGTACGATAAAAGCAATGGGCTTTATGCAGTGTGAGAGGGGACGAATCTGCCTAGTAATATCATGGCTACATCTCAGGACTTTAAAGTCAACTTTGAGCAACTACTCATGTAGACATCATTTTCGAGAAATTTTCTGAAATACCCTATGACACAAACATTTACTGACCACCAAATATCTATGTGCTCCCTTACATTTCCTAGCATTCTTGCAATTATGTAGAACCATGTGGTTCTCAGGCCAGTTCTGGCTATGAGAAGTATGATGCATCACTCCTAGGCTTTAGCATTCAAGAGCCAACACGTATAGTTAAAAATCTGGAGAAAGTGGAACTCTTTTATCCTGCTGACAGGAATGTAAAATGCTATAACCAGTTACTTTGGAAAACAGTTTGGAAATTTCTTTCCTTTTTTAAAAAAAGATTTTATTGGGGAATTGGGGGAGGGGAACAGCGATAGGGAATCAGGGAAGGGGAACAGACAAGTTGCTGTCCTTTTGTTCTTCAGTCTAGTTGCGGAGGACGTTGCTTCACTGGCCCATGTTGGTATCGTCATTGAGCTCTTCCCAGATGAGGCAGATCGGTCACCAGCCTCTGGATGTCGCTCACCGCGGCTATTGGCAGCTCACACTGGCTGCCAGCCGCTCACGCTGGCTGCTGGCCACTCACTGTAGCCTATGGCAGCCCACTGAAGCAGGGGCTGCAGCCTACACCGTCGCCAGGGCTTGCCCAGCCCAGCTCCAGGTGGAGATGTTGTTAGCTGTAAAGGGCAGTGTCACTGGCCCTCATATGTGGGATCCGAACCGGGGCCGCTGGCATCCCCAAACCAGCTCTTAACCAATGCGCCACTCAGCCGGCCCCCCAATAAAATCTTTAAAAAAAAAAAAGATTATGTTCTTCTCTGGCCTCTTTCAGATCCCCTCACCAATAAATCAGGAGAAACATGGGATTTAGAAAATAGCAAAAAAATGTTCCAGATCTGTTAACTATGTCCCCTAAAGAACTGTGGGTGTGAATGCTACATGAAATTGACTACAATCATATATTAAGAAATGTAGTACTTTTTTTTTGAGGGCAGTGTCACTGGCCCTCATATGTGGGACCCGAACCGGGGCCACTGGCTTCCCAAGCCAGCACTTAACCACCACGCCACTCAGCTGGCCCTACATTTTTATTTTTATTTTTTTGAGGGCAGTGTGACTGGCCCTCACATGTGGGATCCGAACCTGGGCTGCTGGCATCCTAAGCTAGCCCCCAACCACCGCGCCACTTGACCGGCCCTTATTTTTATTTTTAATGTATAGTTCAGTGGTGTTTAGTATGTTCACAAAGTTGTACAACCTTCACCCCAACTATCTAATTCCAGAAACTTTTCATCAATCCAAATAGGAGTCCTTTCCCATTCTCTCTTCCTTCCAGTCTGTGGAAACCACTAATCTACTTTATGTCTATGGATTTGCCTATTCTGGATATTTCATAATAATAGAATTATATAATCTGTGATCTTTGGTATCTAACTTCTGCCATTTAGCATACGTGGTTGGACAATTAAGTTCGTGAACTTATTGCAACGATGTTGCTAACCATTTTTGATATCAGAGGGAATATTCACTATGAATTTGTATCAATTGGACAAACAGTGAACCAAGCTTACTATTTGGAAATGCTGAAAAGGCTGCGTGAAAAAGTTAGATGACCTGAACTTTTCACCAACAATTCATGGCTCTTGCATCACGACAATGCACCAGCTCACATGGCACTGTCTGGGAGGGAGTTTTTAGCCAGTAAACAAATCACTATTTGAACGCCCTCCCTACTCACCTGATCTGGCCCCCAATGACTTCTTTCTTTACCTGAAGAGAAAGGAAATATTGAAAGGAAGACATTTGATGCCATCCAGGGCATCAAGGGTATTGTGACGACAGCTCTGATGGCCATTCCAGAGAAAGAGGTCCAAAACTGCTTTAGGGTGGACTAGGCACTGGCGTTGGTGAATAGCTTCCCAAGGGGAGTGCTTCGAAGGTGACTGTAGTGATATTCAGCAATGAGGTATGCAGCACTTTTTCTAATATGGGCTCGCAAACTTAATTGTCAGGCCTCGTAGTGCTTTGAAGGTTTATCCACGTTGTAGCATGTGTCTCCACTTCATTCCTTTCTATGGCCAGATACTATTTCATTTATTTATCCATTCATGCATTGAGAAGTCTAGTAAGTTTTTAAAGAGACTTGTACTGCTAGAGGAGCCGCAAGCAAAAATAAAACAAGCCTTTGACTATTCAAGATTGAAAACCAATCTTCTAATTTTAATTTTAAACCCCAATCTTCTAAGGGTAGCTGACTAAGCTATAACATATAGACTCAAGGAGGGCATATATGTTCTTGAATAACTATTTCAGATATGGCAAGGAACATAATAGAAAAGGAAGAAGCACCAGAAGGCAGCTCTGGCGACCATAAAGAAAAGTGGACAGTGGAGTTCCACCCAGAGAGAAAATCAGAACCTGATTCAGAAAGTCCTTCACTCTTAGCATAGGGGAATGCAATGATCTGCAGAGTAGGGTTTTAAAACTGTTACATTCTGGTAACATCTGTGTGTCTGCCATCTTTCCCTTTCCAAATAGGGCTGTTTCTTTCTGCCTTTACACATTAGGTGTTTGTTGGAGGGCAAGTCAGGTAATTTGTCTTTTTTTTTTAAGGTTTTATTGGGGAATTGAGGAAGGGGGACAATGTTGAGGAATTGGGGGAAGGGGACCAGCCAAGTTGTTGTTCTTCAATCTTTGTTGTTGAGGATGCGTGTCGCCATCTGGCTTCCCATCGGCAGCTCATGGCCTCTAAGCTCAAGGTGCTGTGTTACAATCTTAATTGCAGGTGGGCATAGTCACCATCCCATGCGGGAGTCGAACCAGCAACCTCGTAGTTAAGAGCGCACACTCTATCCACTGAGCCATCCGGATGGCCCCTCAGCTCAAGGTGCTGAGTTAAGTCTTAGTTGCAGGCAGGGTAGCCCATCATCCTCAATCCTGCAACCTTGTTGTTAGGAGCACATGCTCTCACCGGCTAAGCCATCCTGCTACCTGTTGGCTGCTCAGTGGCAGCTCAGCTAGGGCACAGTTCACTGGCCCATGTGGGAATTGAACCAGCCACCCTGTTGCTCAGAGCTCGCCTTCATAACCAACTGAGCCACTCGGCAGGCCTCTAATTTGTCTTTTTTGTTAAGTCTTCTGGACCAAAAGGAACTGGTCCTGATAGAGTTACCATGCATGACTCAGAGATGCAGGATTGTGAGCTAGACTCATTGATCAGATGGGACTTTGGTGGTCTCCCATGGAGAAGGATGGAGGGTGGGCTGTGTGTGGGAATGTTTTCTTTTTAATTTTTTTTTTTTTAGCTGAGCCATCCTGCCACCTGTTGGCTGCTCAACGGCAACTCAGCTCGGGCTGGCCTCGAACAGCTGTTACTCAGAGCTCAGCTCGCACTCTTGAGCGAGCTCTTAACCAACTGAGCCACTCGGCCGGCCCTGTTTGTTTTTTTTTTAATTGGGGGAGGGGAACAGCATTGGGGAATCGGGGAAGGGGAACAGACAAGTTGCTGTCTTTTTGTTCTTCAGTCTAGTTGCGGAGGACGTTGCTTCACTGGCCCATGTTGGTATTGTCATCGCGCTCTTCCCAGATGAGGCAGATCGGTCGCCGGCCTCTGGATGGTCACTCACAGTGGCTATTGGCAGCTCACGCTGGCTGCCGGCCACTCACTGTAGCCTATGGCAGCCCACTGCAGCAGGGGCTGCAGCCTACACCATAGCCGGGGCTGGCACAGCCCAGCTCCACGTGGAGCTGTTGTTAGCTGTAGAGGGCAGTGTCACTAGCCCTCATATGTGGGATCTGAACTGGGGCCGCTGGCATCCCAAAAGCAGCTCTTAACCAATGTGCCACTCGGCCGGCCCCCCATGTCCCTTTTATAGTTAACGGAGTCTGCCGGGAGCCGATAGTCTCCCGGTGTCTGACAAGGCCACATTGATATAAAGATCCACGCTCAGCACTGGATGTCTGGGATGCTGCCTTATTGTTGGTCATGTAATATCTCCTGTCTCTATGAACCCATGTGCCTTTCCTCCTATAGAAGACAATATACTCACTGCATTTGTGACAAGTTCCTGTGGTACCCTGATGATAGCTGGCTGTGTAAGTCAACGACAGGGCAAGATTTCCTAAAGAAAAGGAAACTCCCTAAAACAGGCTACAGCCCGAGGGGACCCCTGAACTGAGATACTGGGGACTCAAGCCCCTTGGCCTATGCAGCTGTGAAAGGTTTCCTTGGAGACCAGGAGACCAAGGTCTCTCGGCCATGAGAGTTCTGATAGGAGACAGCTTACTGACCATGAGGTATTTTAATTAACCTTGTTTTAACTCTTTGCTTTGTACATTGCTGTAGCAACAAAACTGAAGCTTTGACTGAGAAACAGATGTTCCCCTCTATTGCAATAATATGCAGTTCTTCGTAGGATAGGAAAAGTTTGAGACTCCTTTTGCTATTAAGTTCAAGTATATGCCCTGTAAGGTAGTCATGGTAACTGATGTACCCTGGAAAGATACAATTACAAAAAGGTAAAAGCTCTGAGAAAGAGAAAAACATCCTGATCATGTGAAACATAACTTGCAATTGAGATAATGGTCAGCAGCCCCTATAAAAGGGGCCAGGCTTTAATAATAAAGTGTGTGTGTGACACTCCTGTGAACCTCTTTCCGGTGTCTCCCTCCTTCTTTCTCCTCGCTGACACCGTCCCACCCGAGGGAATCCCTGGACCTGCGGGGGCTGGCTCCCCGCAGGAATCATGCAGCCAAAGGGCTTGAGGAAGTAACATTTGTCATTTTTGAGCCAAAGCATTTCAGTTATCCAGTCCCTCCTTTTCTTCTCTCAGCAATCATAAAGCCCATGTGTCAAGATGTCTTGTCAGGCTGTCCATTGGCCTGTGTCCCCTGAGTGACTATGTGGATCACAGCTACCTACAACACCCACCTTGTTGACTCACACTGAATATGTGATACGGAATTTGGAATTAATGATAAGGATTAGACCTTAGGCAATTGTCAATGCCGGTGAGCAGCTGTATAAAGAGCTGTTGTTTCTGCAGATGGTGATGTGCCTGATGTCACTGCAGGTAGCAGGGCTAGCAGTCAGAAAAGCAGAGCTGAACGTGAAGAGGGAGAGAACAAGGACAAACAGGAGCCCACAGGGATAAGAATCTGTAGGCCCAGATGCTGTCCCCTGCTAACAAGGTAAGCCAGCATGTCAGCAGCAATGTGCACTCTCCAAGGTCGCCAGGTACCTTCCACTGCCCTTCAGATAACAGTGACTACTTAATTTTTACCTTCTAACATCTCTTGTAGCCAACCCAAAACCAGAGTCACACAAGGCAATCCTGGGAAACAGTTCTGTTTCCTGTAAGTTGACACAGTACAAAGGAAGCATCACTTAAAACAGATCTCGGTGGAGATGTCATGTGACACCTAGTAAAACGAAAGCAAAACAAGATCCAAATGAAGCCCATTTTCTTAGCCACACCTGGTTAAGGATATTCATTAGTTCCACAGAGAGCAAAAATAGAAATGAATGTAGGAAATTCATTACAGTGCTCTACACAATTTGAAGTACAGTGGTTAAGAGCAGGGGTTTTGTTTTTATTTTTATTGTTTTTTGAGGGCAGCATCACTGGCCCTCACATGTGGGACCGAACCTGGGCCACTGGCTTCCCAAGCCAGCGCTTAACCACTGCGCCATTTGGCCAGCCCAAGAGCACGGCTTTTAGAAAGTCAGCAATCCACTTACAACCTGTGTGTTCTTATGCAAGTTATCTTCTTTGTGACTCATTTCTACATCTGAAAATGGGGATAATAAAACTTTTCTCATAGGCTTGTTGTGAAGATATTGAGTTAATAAAGAGAAAGCACTTAGAACACTGTGTGGTGTATAAATGCTTATTAAATATTAATGTCGTTATACATAATCATGCTTTAACTTTGTAATAAAATATATACATTTATGATTCTCCCTAAATTTCTGGCTTCTCTTCATAGAGTTCTGGATGAAATGCTTCTTCCATGTGTTATATGTCTCTGCTTGTTGTTTGTACACAAGATTCTGTTGTCTATGGAAGAGAAGGGGAAGGGATTAGAAAGTACAAATTGGTGGTCACAATATAGTCACGGGGATGTGAAATACAGTTCAGGGAATATAGTCAATCATGTTGTAAAGATTATGTAGGGTGCCAGATGGACATGGGACTTATTAGGGGGATCACTTCATAGACTGTGTAGATGCCTGACCATTGCACTGTACACCTGAGGCTGAAGTAGAATACTATTAAATGCCAACTGTAATTAAATATATATACCAGGAGTGCCCAAAAAATGTATATAAGTGGACACTTTGGTCAACATTGTTCGCCATAATCAGAAGTGTCTGGACGCTGATGGTAACCACTTGGAGCACCTCCTGTAATTGCAGAAGTCAAACGTGACTTGTATTCATCTTTTGTTACCGGTATATATTGATTATTACAAGTTTAATACAGTTTTCGTTTCTTAAAATGTGTATACATCTTTTTAGCACCCCTGTGTGTGTGTCATATATATATATATATATATATATATATATATATATATATATATATATATATGACAGGGAATATAGTCAATGGTATTGTAACAGCTATATATGATCTCAGAGGGGTAGTAGGTTGGGGGGTATCACTTTTTGAGGGGTGTAAACGTCTAACTAGTACATTGCTTTGTAGACCTGAAACTAATGAAAAAAAAGATTCTGGCATCCAGAGTGGGGAAAATCAAGTCTGCAGTCTATTGCTGAATGCTTCCCATTCAATAAAGTGTCTGAATCAATACACACCTCATTAGGAAAAATTAATACCACTTCTATATATTTATATGTCTCATCAACATAGGACTTCTCGAAAAATAATACTTATGTTCTATAAATAATCACAGAGAAAGCAAAAATGTTCTACTTCAAACCAACCCTCTTCTAAATTCTGCCCTGTGTGTTCAGTGAAGACTTCTTGGGTAAATAAAGCCAATTGTTTGAGTAAGAGCAATTGTGGTTGACCAGACTCAATTCTGGATCTGGGATGGTTTTCACTAGAATGTATGCACATGTGTGCATGTGTGTATGTGTGTGCACGTATGTTCGAGAGGCTATTACCAAATCAGAGTTTGTATTTAACACATTTCCACAGCTATATTTGGCTGATTCTATTTGTTACTTTCAAACATTCAGTAGGTTTTTGGGGGTGGGCCTATAGAGCCATGATTGTGTAAAATGAAACTGGTTAAGGAAGTTTATAATAGAACCACCTTCTTTTTGTAATCTAGGTGTAGCTGAGCCTTTCCAATTTCTGTTATCCAAAAGAAGTCTTTAATGACATATTAAAAAATCATGGGGGCCAGCTGAGTGGCGTGGTGGTTAAGCGCTGGCTTGGGAAGCCAGCGGCCCTGGTTCGGGTCCCATGTATGAGGATCAGTGACACTGCCCTCGAAAAAAAAAAAATCATGGAGTTGCATCTTTTAAAAATTTTACAGTATATAAAATTATCCATAGCAGGTGCACCGTATGTATTAGCACATACGGGTAAGATCAATTAAATATGGTCAGTGGAACGGGAATTCCAAGGTGCTCCAAGAAGAATGCACACACGGAATACACTTTATCCCATTCTTTTTTTTTTTTTTTTTAGCTGAGCCATCCTGCTACCTGTTGGCAGCTCAGCAGCTGCTCACCTTAGGCTGGGCATCGAACTGCTGTTGCTCAGAGCTCAGCTCGCACTCTTGAGTGAGCTCTTAACCAACTGAGCCACTCAGCCGGCCCCTATTCCATTCTTTACTCTGTATTGAAGTGCTAGAAAATGATTCTAACCATAATAGTACTTCAGTTTGAGAGCAACAGATCACACAAAAAAATCCTCAATTGTGTATAGTCTCTAGTCTCTTATATTCTTACTGAAGCTCTATTAAGGGTTGAATTGTGTGTCCTTTATAAAATATGTTGAAGTCCTAACCCCTAGTACCCCAGAATGTGATTATTTGGAAATGGGGTCTTTAATGAGATAATCAAGTTAAAATGAGGTCATTACATTGGTTGCTAATCCAAGATGACTGGTGTGTATGTTCAAAAGGGGAACATTTGGAAATGCGGATAGACACACACAGAAGACAATGTGAAGAAATATGAGTAGAATGACATGTGAGGACACAGGATTGGAGTGATGAATCGTGTATGTACAAGCCAAGGAATACTTGAGGCTACCAGAAGTTAGGCGAGAGGCATGCAACCTCCCTGGAGCCTTCAGAGGGAGCACAGCCCTGCCTACACCCTGATTTTGGACTTGTTAGCAAATTTGACTGACTCGCCCCCTTGCTGGCTTTGATGAAGGAAGCCACTACATAGACAGGCCCTTCCCCAGAATAAAGCTGGTATTAGTTTCTATTGCTGCACGACAAGTACCATAAACTTCAGTGTTTGAAAACGGTATATACTTATTATCTCATAGTTTTCATGGCAGGAGCCCGGGCACTGCTTATCTGGGTCGTCTGCTCGGGGCCTCACACAGGCTACAATCAAGGTGTCAGCCAGGCCTGTGGTCTAATCTGAGGATTGGGTGCCTCTTCCAGGCTCACTGGTTGTTGGCAGGATTCAGTGCCTTCCAGTTGTAGGACGGAAGCCCTCGGAATCTAGACGGTTCTTACCTTTCGCTGGCATATGGCTCTCTCCATAATGTGACAGTGTGCTTCTTTTTTTTTTTTTAGCTGAGCCATCCTGCCACCTGTTGGCAGCTCAACGGCAACTCAGCTCGGGCTGGCCTCGAACCGCTGTTGCTCAGAGCTCAGCTTGCACTCTTGAGTGAGCTCTTAACCAACTGAGCCATTCGGCCGGCCTGACAGTGTGCTTCTTTAAGACCAATAGGAGCGCATCTCTACTTCTCTGAATAGTTCTGACTTCTTCCATCTCTGCTTTCTAGAGCCTCTTTGAAAGGACTCACCTGATTAGGTCAGGCCCACCTAGGGTTATTTCCCTTTTGCTTAAAGTTAACTGATCAGGAATTTTAATTACATCCACAAAACTTTTTACCTTTTCCATATAAATAACCTAAGCAATGGAGTGATATCTCAGCATATTAACTGGACCCTCCCACACTCAAGGGGAAGGCATTATTCAAGGCAAGCACACCAGCAGATGGCAACCTTGGGGGCCATCTTAGAATCCTGCCTACCACAACTGGCATGTCTAAGTACTATCTGTGAGCTTTACTTCTACTTGGCTCCTATAATTTATATTTTGGCAAGGTATTTTTGCAATATCATACTAATACTATAGTGGCAATAGCAAAACATATTACATTTACCTTTAATAAAATTAGAATTCTACTAAATGTAATATTTACATTGAAGGCTATTTTGTAAGGATTCAAAACCACATCCAGGGCCGGCTGAGTGGCACATTGGTTAAGAGCTGGTTTTGGGATGCCAGTGGTCCCGGTTCAGATCCCACATATGAGGGCCAGTGACACTGCCCTCTAAGCTAACAACAGCTCCACCTGGAGCTGGGCTGTGTGAACCCCGGCGATGGTGTAGGCTGCAGCCCCTGCTGCAGTGGGCTGCCAAGGCTACAGTGAGTGGCTGGCAGCCAGTGTGAGCAGGCGGAAGCCCGCGTGAGCTGCCAATAGCCGCGGTGAGCGACCATCCAGAGGCCGTCGACCAATCTGCCTCATCTGGGAAGAGCGCAATGATGATACCAACATGGGCCAGTGAAGCAACGTCCTCCACTAGACTGAAGAACAAAAAGACAGCAACTTGTCTGTTCCCCTCCCCTGATTCCCTAATAAAAATCTTTAAAAAACAACAACAACAAAAAACAACCCACATCTACTCTAGACTAACATCCTCACAAAAAAATGTTCACAAGCTAGAATGGGGAAAATGAAGGTAGTCTGCTCCATTAAATAAGCATCATCTGTGAGCATAGGGAAGCAATGTCTCTATCAGAGTAGACTTAACAGCTTTTCCCTTTTTTTTCTTTTTTTTTTTGGCTGAGCCACCTACCACCTGTTGGCAGCTCAGTGGCAGCTCAGCTCGGGCTGGGCATCGAACTGCTGTTGCTCAGAGCTCAGCTCACACTCTTGAGCGAGCTCTTAACCAACTGAGCCCCTCGGCTGGCCTCAGATTTTCCCTCTTTATTCCTGTGGCAGAGCACTGTGTGATGGAGCCAACCTGGTTACCGCTGTTGAAATGGCAAGCTTGCCTATGTTTGGTTCTCCCAAGGTGGTGATCTGTGGCAAGGTCAAACACCCCAGATCACACCACATAATCTGCAACATCTTTATGCCAAATCACCTCCCTGAAGGAAGGAGCAGGAAGCAAAGAAATTTCAACAGTTTCTCTATAAAGATATACTGTTTACAGAGTTGTACTGATATTTCCTTTGTGAGGTAAATGCATTTTATGTCTTTCAATATTTTTAAATTACACAGATATTTTTTTTCCTGTTTTGTCAACTAATAACTCCAAGTACCTCCAAATTTTACTCATCTTCATCCATTTAAATGGTAGAACTGACCAGATACAGTTTAATAAAATATGCTGTTTGAAAACAATTTTGACTCAGTTTTTAAAAATTACAAATACATGAAAAACTGTTACAGTGTCAGAAGATTGTAAATAATGGCCTTATGAAATCATAAGGGGTAAAACTGTTTTGTAAAAACCATGAAATATCTTAATTCAAACTTCACATATGAAAATATATTCTTTATGCAACACTGAATAGTTAAGGCCACAACACTTAAAAATAGTTTGAGATACACATATTTTGAAATTGCTTGTCAAAAATATTAGCATAGGGCTGGCCGAGTGGCGCGGTGGTTATGCGCTGGCTTGGGAAGCCAGCGGCCCCGGTTCGGGTCCCACATATGAGGGCCAGTGACACTGCCCTCAAAAAAAAAAAAAAAATTAGCATAAATAAATATCAAAACTGGTCATACTATTCAAAGCAAATAAAACATATTATTAACATATCTTTAAGTTTGTTACCAGAAACATTTCTTCAGAAGTTATAATGTTTTTCTAAGATAAATTACACTGTATTTGGTGACCACATCAATGTGTATTTAAAGTATTGTACAATATTTTGATTTTCTTGCTGTATTTTGAGGTGTAGTAGCTTCATTACTTTGCCCCATGTGGTCTTGGTAGTCATCTTTGCTGCTTTTAAAAGCTATCTCATCTCCCATTGGTTTTATTTCTGAGAGTGGCTCATCATTACTCTTCATAACTTTTGGATTTATCAATGACAGTCGCTTAAAGAGGAGAACCTAGAAAAAACACACAGAGAATTCATTTCAGTAAGTGAAATATTCACTTAATAGTATTTTGGGGGTATAATTTTCAACAAGTCTTAATGTTATTGCATCACACATTTACGAGGCATCATATGTACATTCTTAGCATCCATCAGCCTTTTTCTTTTACCAATGACAATCATGACTCCTCACTAAAACAAGACCTTACAGGGTTTAGCCTTCAACAACAACCCATACTGTCATCTTCAAGTGAACAGAAACTGAAAAAGTTAACTACAAAAGAAATCTATGACAGAACCTTCCAAAAGATTTTTTCAGGGAGAAGACAAAGGATCCCAGAAAGGACATCTGAGATGTAAAAAGGAATGATGAGTAAAGAAAGCGGTATAACAAATAATAATAGCATTTAATTTGTGAAGTTAATAAAATTAACACTCTGGCCAGCGGCCCCGGTTCGGTCCCACATATGAGGGCCAGTGACACTGCCCTCAAAAAAAAAATAAAAATAAATAAAATTAACACTCTGGACACATTAACATGTAAAATGGAAAGGAAGGGGTGATAGGAGAGAAAACACTTCTAAGATCCTGGGGAAAAGTTAGGAACATTAATTAGCTTTAGATTTTAGGTATGCATGTTAAAAATTTAAAAGACAAAATCCAGCCTATACACCATTTACAAAAGACACATCTAAAACACAAGGAAAAGTAAAAGAACGAAAAAAAAAAAGATCCATTTCCAGTCAAGATGGTGGAGTAGGTAAAGAGTATGCTTGCCTCCTCTCAGGACCACATCAAAATTACAACTACGGAGCAACTGTCATTGAGACTCGCCTGAAGTCTAGCTGAACCAAAGTCCTACAACTAAGGACATGCAAAAGAAGCCACCTCGAGACCGCTAGGTGGGGCAGAGATGCAGAATGGGCTGGTCCCATACCTGCACGTGACCATTTAAAATCGCAAGAGATAACTCGGCTGCGGAGGTAACCCCTGGAGGAGCGAGGGATCCCAGCCCCACACCAGGCTCCTCAGCCCAGGGTTCAACTGCTGGGGAAAAAAGGCCCCATAACATCTGGTTGCAAAAACCAGTGGAGATTGTGGCTGAGTGGGACAAGGGTGGTTGGAGTTCCAGGGATTCCTCTTAAAGAACCCATGCATGGACTTACTGGCTGACTGACTCCCTTGCTCTGAGCTCCAGGGTTGGGGCAGCAGCCCGAAAAATACCAGGGACAAATAGGGAGGAAATGAATTGTCTGGCTTCAGGGTGGGCTGGAGGGACAGCTTTCTCCTGGACTGAGGAGCTGGTAGAAGTCACTGTTTCTTTGTTGAGCCCTCCCTCCTCCTGAAGCAGGCCACACCATAGATCCTTTATTCCACCCTGGTGATTCCCTGGGACCCTACCCCACCCAACTTTCTGGCACACCCAAGCTGCTTCCAGTGGCTTCCCCATATAAGTGACCTGTCTTGGCTCATGCTCCTGACTTTCCTGAAGTCTTTCAAAGGTTCACAAACCCCTAACAAGCAGCATCTGTCTTGAGCATGTCCCGTACCTCTTGCTGAGCTGATCTAAGTCCTGCAATAGTGACAGTTTCCCTCCAGTCGTGGCTTGGTCTCTCAAGGCATCTCCAAGCCCAGCATGGGTGGCAGCCAAATGCGGATTGCTTTGTGGCTCATGCCAGGTGGCTCTGGGAAGGGTACAGCCTGTGGCTGAAATTGGCCTATGGTGGGGCCCCTCCCTGAAGTCCCTGGGGCTGGCATTGGCTGTGGCCAGCTTCGGACCAAGCCAGAGCATCACCCATTCACCTCCAAGGATGACACACCCAAAGGGCAGACTGGGCAGGCACTAGAGCCCTGCTAAAGCAAATCCTGCTCCATAGTATTAGCCCCTGCAAAACAGCTCCTCCACTGTGGTCACAGCCAGTTCTCACAACCAATCAGCCAGAGGGTCAATCCTTCCCACTGATGTGTAAACAGCAACCAAGGCTCAACTACAATAGGAGTACACACACAAAGGACATACCTGGAGCACCTGGCTCAGGTGACCAGGGAGGCTGTGATACTGGGTATCACAGGACACCTATTACATAAGGCCATTCTCCTAAGATTGGGAGGCATAGCAGCTCACCTAATATATAGAAACCAACACAGGGAGGCAGCCAAAATGGGGCGACAAAGAAACATGTCCCAAATAAAAGAACAGAACAAAGCTCCAGAAATAGAACTAAGCAAAATGGAGACAAGCAATCTACCAGATGCAGAGTTCAAAATACTGGTTACAAGGATGCTCAATGATCCCAGGGAGAACTTCAACAAAGAAATAGGAAACATAAAAATGGAGATAGATGGGCTGGCCGAGTGGCGTGGAGGTTAAGAGCTGGCTTGGGATGCCAGCGGCCCTGATTCAGATCCCACATATGAGGGCCAGTGCCGCTGCCCTCTAAAAAAAAAAAAAAAAAAAAAGGAAAACAAACGGAAAAAAAATTGGAGATAGAAAACGTAAAAAAGAACCAATCAAAAATAAAGAATAACTGAAATGAAGAATACATTAGAGGGAATCAATAGTAGATTAGATGAAACAGAGGATCAAATCAGCCATTTAGAAGATAAGGTAGCAGAAAACACTCAATCAGAAAGAAAAAAGAATCCAAAAAAATTGAGGATACTTAAAGGGGTCCCTGGGACAACATCAATCGTATCAACAATTGCATTAAAGGGGTACCAGAAGGAGAAGAGAGAGAGGAATTGAAAACCTATTTGAAGAAATAATGTTGGAAAACTTCCCTAACCTGGTGAAGGAAATAGACATACAAGTCCAGAAAGCACAGAGAGTCCCAAACAAGATTAACCCAAAGAGGCCCACACCATGACACATCATAATTAAAATGCCAAAGGTTAACGACAAAGAGAGAATCTTAAAAGCAGCAAGAGAAAAGCAGTTGGTTACCACAAGGGAGCTCCCATAAGGCTGTCACCTGATTTCTCAAGAGAAACTTTGCAGGCCAGAAGGGACTGGTAGAAAATGTTTGAAGTGATAGAAAGCAAGGTCTTACAAACAAGACTACTCTACCCAGCAAAGCTATCATTTGGAATGGAAGGAGAGATAAAGAGCTTCCCAGACAAGAAAAAGCTAAAGGAGTTCATTGCCACCAAACCAGCACTGTAACAAATGTAAGAGGGACTTCTTTAAGATGAAAAAAATGGATAATAAAATGTCAATAACTATGTATATCAATCAACAATTACTTCAAATGCAAATGGATTAAATGCTCCAATCAAAAGATATAGGGTAGGGCCAGCCGAGTGGCACAGTGGTTAAGCACTGGCTTGGGAAGCCAGTGGCCCAGGTTCGGGTGCCACATATGAGGGCCAGTGACACTGCCCTCAAAAAAAAAAAAGATATAGGGTAGCTGAATGGATAAGAAAACAAGACCCTATATATGCTACCTACAAGAGACTCACTTCAGATTGAAAGAGACACAAAGACTGAAAGTTAGGAGATGGAAACAAGATATTTCATGAAAATGAAAACCAAAAAAAAAAAAAGGCTGTGGTTGCAATATTTGTACCCAACAAAATAGACTTTAAAACAAAAGGCTATAGGGGGCCAGCCGAGTGGTGCATTGGTTAAGAGCTGGTTTTGGGATGACAGTGGCCCCGGTTCGGATCCCACGTATGAGGTTCAGTGACACTGCCCTTTACAGCTAACAACAGCTCCACCTGGAGCTGGGCTGTGTGAGCCCCGGTGACAGTGTAGGCTGCAGCCCCTGCTGCAGTGGGCTGCCATAGGCTACAGTGAGTGGCCGGCAGCCAGCGTGAGCGGCTGGCAGCCAGTGTGAGCTGCCAATAGCCGCGGTGAGCGACATCCAGAGGCCGGCGACTGATCTGCCTCATCTGGGAAGAGCACAATGACGATACCAACATGGGCCAGTGAAACAACGTCCTCCGCAACTAGACTGAAGAACAGAAAGACAGCAACTTGTCTGTTCCCCTCCCCCAATTCCCCAATAAAATCTTAAACAAAAAAGAACTGGCTTTGGAAGCCAGATACCCTGGTTCGGGTCCCACATGTGAGGGCCCAGTGACACTGCCCTCAAAAACAAAAACAAAACAAAAAACAACAACAAAGGCTATAGGGACAGCCAGTTGGCTCAGGTGGTTCGAGCGCAGGATGCAGTGCTCATAATACCAAGGTTGACAGTTCGATTCCCACATGAGCCACTGAGCTGCGCCCTCCATAATTAGATTGAAACAACTACTTGACTTAGAGCTGATGGGTTCTGGAAAATCACATTGTCCCCCAATAAAAAAAATTAAAAAAAACAAAAACAAAGGATATAACAAGAGACAAAGAAGGACCCAGTAATCCCACTTCTGGGTATTTATTTGAAGAAACCCAAAATGCTACTTGGAGAGGATGTGTGCACCCATATGTTCATTGCAGCATTGTTTACAATGGCCAAGATGTGGAAGCAGCCTGAGTGTCCACCTATCAATGAATGGATAAAGGGGAGGTGGTACATATATACATGTACCATGGAAGGGAATGGGTGCTTGCCATCTGTGGTGGCTTGGATGGACCTGGAGGGTATTGTGCTGAGTGGAATATGTCAGACAGCTAAAGACAGATGCAATGTGATTTTGCTTATGTGTGGAATCTAAAGAACAAAATAAACAAACAAAACAGAAACAAACATATAGATACAGAGAACATTTTGATGCTTGCCAGATGGGAGAGAGGTTGCAGGGAGAGAGTGGGTATAAATGGGGAAGGGATTAAGAAGTACAAATTGGTTGTTACAAAATTGTCAAGGTGATGTAAAGTAAAGCGTAGGGAATATAGTCAATAATACGGTAATAGCTATGTATAGAGCCAGGTGGGTACTAAATTAGTCAGGGGATCATTTCTTAAATTATATAAATGTCTAGCCACTATACTGTACATGTAAAATTAATATAAAATAATATTGAATGTCAACTGTAATTGAAAAATTAAAAGGGGTGGAGAAAGGTACAGGGAAATAAGAGGTTCAAATTTCCAGGTATAAAATAAGTCATGGAGGGCCGGCCAAGTGGCTCAGTTGGTTAAGAGCTCGCTCGAGAGTATGAGCTCTGAGCAACAGGGTTGCAGGTTGGATTCCCGGCCAGAGCTGAGCAGCCACTGTGCTGCCAACATGTGGCAGGATGGCTCAGCTAAAAAAAAAAAAAAAAAAAAAGGATAGTGAAGACTTGAACAACATTATCAACCAACTTGACCTACTTGAAATTGTTAGGACACTCCACTCAATAACAGCATTTTTCTCAACCTTCTTCTCAAGTGCACATGGAATACTTAGCAAGATAGACCTGATTCTGGGCCATAAAGCATATCTCAGTAAATTTAGAAGGATTCAAGTTAAGTATGTTCTTCAATCACAACATAATTAAATTAGAAATTAATAACAGAAAGATCTCTGGAAAATTCCCAAATATGTTGAAATAACCCATGAGTCAAAGAAGAAATCATATGGGAATTCAGAAAGTATTTTGAAATGAATGAAAATGAAAATCAATAACCCCAACTTTCATGTTAAGAAACTAGAAAAAGAAGAGCAAATTAAACCCAAAGTAAGTGGAAGACAGGAAATAATAAAGACCATAGTGGATATTAATAAAATAGAAAATACAGAAAAATCAATGAAACCAAATACTGGTCATTCATTGAAAAGGTCAATAAAATTGATAAACTTCTAACCAGTTAATCAGGGAATAAAAAACAGAAAACATAAATCTGACAAAATATGTGCAAGACCTATACCCTGAAAAGTAGGAAACACTAAGAGAAATTGAAGAAGACATCAATAAATGGAGATAAATATCATCTTCATGAGTTAGGAAACTTAATATTGTTAAGATGTTAGTTCTTCCCAAATTCATCTATAGTCAAAGCAATCCCAATCAAAAATCCCAATCAACAGGCATTTTTTAATTTTCAGTAATTGACAATCTGATTCTAAGAATTCACATGGAAACATAAAGGGTCTAGAATACCTAAATCAAGTTTGGAAAAGAACAAAGTTGGAAAACTAACACTTGTTGATTTCAAGACTTATTATTATTATTATTATTATTTTTTTTTTTTTTGAGGGCAGTGTCACTGGCCCTCACATGTGGGACCCAAACCGGTGCCACTGGCTTCCAAGCCAGCGCTTAACCACCGCGCCACTCGTCCGGCCCCTCAAGACTTATTATAAAGCTACAGTAATCAAAACAGTGTGCTACTGGCACAAGATAAACTGATCAAAGGAACAGAATACAGATTCCAGAAATAGGCCCACACATAAAAAGTCAAATGCAGTGCAAGCTGAGCTCTGAGCAACAGTAGTTCGATGCCCAGCCAGAGCTGAGCTGCCGCTGAGCTGCCAACAGGTGGCAGGATGGCTCAGCTAAAAAAAAATTAAAAAGTCAATTGCTTTGTGACAAAGATATGAAGGCAATTCAGCAGAGAAAGGCCAGTCTTTTTTTTTCAACAAATAGTGCTAGAACAATTGATGTCTGTATGTTAAAAAAAATGATCTTCAATCCCTACCTTCACCATATACAAAATTAACTCAAAATAGAATACAATTCAGCAATAAAGAAATTAACTACTGATACATGCATGGATGAATAGTTAAACAATTATGCTGAATAGCAAAACAATTATGCTGAACGAAGGAAGCCAAATCAAAACAGAGAGAACATAGTGTAGGATTTCATTTATATAAAAATCTAGAACTTGCAAAATAATGTATGATTACAGAAAGCAGGTGAGTGGTTTACTGAGGATGGCAGGGGGTGGGAGGTGTAAATAGGGATCACAAAGAGTCACAAAGAACCTTCTGCCTATAATGGCACTGTTCACTCTCTTGATCGTGATTATGGTTTCCTAGGTGTATACATATATCAAAACGAATCAAATTACATACTTTAAATATGTGCAGTTTAGTACATATAAATTATATCTCAATAAAGCTATTTTTGAAAAGCAGAGGGGTAACCATTGGGTGAGCCTGAAAGAAACAATCTCAGGTTTTAAGCCTGGGAGAAACTGACAATGACATGAGGCCGTATGTATAATTTACCTCCGATTTTCCTCACAAAGTAAAGCTGACTGTGTACTTGAAGTGAACATGCAGAGCTACAGCTGTGATGGTGAACAAAGCATAGCATCAGAGAAAGGTGGTTGCCAGGACAGGCAAGAATCCATGGGCATGGGATTTCCGGTAAAATGGCGCAATAGACAGATGCTGTGCTAACTACCTCTCAGGATCACACCAAAATTACAAACAAATTATACAGCATTCAACCCTGGAGGTCCCTGGAACACTAGATGAACAGAACCACTAAACGCAGAACTTAAAGAGGAGGCCACGTCGGGTCTGGTAGGACGGGCGGAGACGAGAGAGGGCGAGCCCCGTGAGGGAAGCCCCAGCCGTGCGAAGCTTGTCTGGCTTGGGGAGAGACACTCTGGCTGCACACCAAGCTCACCAGCCCAGAACTCTATTGCCGGGAAGAGGAGTTCCAAGATAGCTGGCAGTAAATTAGTGAGGACTCTCTTTGCTCAGCTCGGTGAGGCTGAGAGCGGCTGGAGAATCAGTGGGGCCGGCGCCCTGGCTTGCTCGCCGGTGAGTACTTACCTGGTTCCTGGTGGAGGGAGTGGCTGTGTGAGCCGGACCCGGGAGCCTGCGGGGACGGACTGAACTGAGCACCTTTGGTGCAAAGGCTGGAGGTTTTTGGACTATTGTTCCCCTGGTGTGGAGCCTGCACGTGAGAGGTGTAAGGAGGGCGCCATTTTGTCAGGGTTGGGCCCTCTCACCAAGGATCAGGTTCGGGACCTCATTGGTCTGGTGGAATTGGCGCAGAAGTGCCTGTGTGCGTGCGTGCATGCGACCTTGGATCCCCACCCTCCGCCCAGCTTATACTGCGTTGCCAGGGAAACGCTGGGCGGGTGCCCTCCGGCTCCAACAGGCTGCTCACTGAGACGAGGGAGTGCGCAAGCCACCTCGGGTCCCCGCTCTCTGCACTGCACTTGCAGAATTGCCAGGCTGGTGATTGGTTGTCGGGATGCTCAGCCTGATCTGCAAGCGGCTGATTGGGACAGGCTGAGACTGGGAGTTTTCCTGGGAGTGTTGGGCCGTGAGCTGTGTGCCTGCGTGATCCAGCCAGGGCTCTCCTGGTGATCTATCTAATACATTAAAGCAATCCCAGAGCGACAGCCAGAATGGGGAACCAAAGAAACATGTCACAAATAAAAGATCAGAAGAAACCTCTAGAAATGGAACTAAATGAAACAGAGGGATCCAACCTTTCAGAGACAGAGTTTAGAACACTGATGATAAGAATGTTTAACAAACTTAGTGAGGACATAAGGAAGGATAGAGAAATCATAAAAAAACAAGTTAGAACTAAAGAATACTATAACTGAAATGAAGAACACACTCGAAGGAATCACCAGTAGAGTAGATGAAGCAAAGGTGCGGATCAGCGATTTGGAAGATAAAAATAGCAGAACTCACCCAGTTGGCACAACAAAAAGACCAAAGAATAAAAAACAATGAAAATAGTTTAAGAGGGCCGGCCGAGTGGCGCATTGGTTAAGCGCTGGTTTTGGGATGCCAGCGGCCCCGGTTCGGATCCCACATGAGGGCCAGTGACACTGCCCTCTACAGCTAACAACAGCTCCACCTGGAGCTGGGCTGTGCGAGCCCCGGTGATGGTGTGGGCTGCAGCCCCTGCTGCAGTGGGCTGCCATAGGCTACAATGAGTGGCCCGCAGCCAGCGTGAGCGGCTGGCAGCCAAGAGTGAGCTGCCAATAGCCGCGGTGAGCGACATCCAGAGGCCAGCGACCGATCTGCCTCATCCGGGAAGAGTGCAATGACGATACCAACAGTGAAGCAACATCTTCCGCAACTAAACTGAAGAGCAAAAAGATAGCAGCTTGTCTGTTCCCCTCCGCCAATTCCCCAATAAAATCTTTAAAAAAAAAAAAGAAAGACAATAGTTTAAGAGCCCTATGGGACAAGGTTAGGTGCAACCACCCTTGACTCATAGGAATACCAGAAGGAGAAGAGAAGAAGCAAGGGGTCGAGAATGTATTTCAAAAAATGATGACTGAAAACTTCCCTACCCTGGTGAAGGAAATCAACATACATGCCCAGGAAGTGCAGAGGGTTCCAAGCAAGCTGAACCCAAACAGGTCCACACCAAGACACATCATAGTTAAAATGGCAAAGGTTAAAGACAGAGACAGAATCCTGAGGCAGCAAGAGAAAGACAGCAGGTTACATACAAAGGAACTCCTGTTAGACTAACAGCTGACTTGTCTACAGAAACTCTGCAGGCCAGAAGGGAGTGGCAGGAGATATTCAAAGTGACACAAAATAAAGGCCTACAACCAAGATTGCTCTACCCAGCATGGCTATCACTTAAAATTGAAGGAGAAATAAAGAGCTTCTCAGAAAAGAAAAGGAATTCATTACCAGCAAGCCAGCATTGCAAGAAATGTTAAAAGTGCTTTTTTAAACAAAAGAAAGGGGTAAACAAGCTAACCCAGGAAGACCAGGAATACAAATAACAAAATGGCAATACATATGCACCTATCAATAATCATTTTAAATGTGAATGGGCTAAATGCTCCAATCAAAAGACAGAGAGTGGCTGAGTGGATAAGAAAATAGGACACATGTATATACTGTTTACAGATGGAATAAGATATTTCATGCAAATGGAAATGAGAAAAAAAAAAAGCTGGAGTACCAATACTTATTTTGGACAAAATAGACTTTAAAATGACTACAATAAAAGACAAAGAAGGGCACTATAACCCTAATAAACATCTATGCACCCAAAATAGGAACTCCTAATTACATATAACAGATTTTGACAGACATAAAGACAGAGATCAACAGTAACACTATCATAGTAGGGGACTTCAACACCCCATTGTCACCAATGGACAGACCCTTTAGACAGAAAATCAACACAGAAGGAAGGGCCTTAAATGACACTTTAGACCAGCTGGACTTCGTTGATATTTTTAGAGCATTTCACCCTGAAAAAACAGAATATACATTCTTCTCAAGTACACATGGGACATTTTCCAAGATAGACCATGTTAGGCCACAAAACAAGTCTCAGTAAATTTAAGAAGACTGAAGTCATATCAAGCAGATATAAAGGAAAAACTAATGGTTGCTGGCTGGGAGGGAGTGGGGAAGAGGGAGAGGGAGAAGGTTTTGGATAGCGTAGGTGGGTGACTACAATGTTGCCGCAGAGATATGGGGGCAATTCTGGGAATGTAATTGATAATGTTGTGAAGAGACTATTATGTTAAGTGAAATAAGTCAGTCGGAGAAAGACAAGTACCATATGATCTCACTTATATGTGGAATCTGAAAAACTGAATGAATGATCAAAGTAAACAGACTCATAGATATAGAGGAAAAACTGAGGGTTGCTAGTTGGGAGCAGGGTGGGGATAAGGGGGAAAGGGAAGGGATTAGACAGCATAAATAGACAACTACAATACTGCCACAGGGATATGAAACACAGTTCGGGGAATATAATAATGTTGTAAAAATGTTGGATGGAGTAGAGGCTTGATCACTGCCCTGTACACCTGAAGATGATGTTGTATAATATTGTATGCCAACTGTAACTGAATATATAGATAGTCATGGGATGTGGAGTATACTGTGGAAGGGAGTTAAAGGAATTGTAATAGATATGTATGATATGGGGGGGAATGGGGTGGCAAACTGGGGGAAGGGGGTTGTCACTTTGGGGGGTAAAGAGTATAACTATTGCATTGTGTTGTACACCTGAAACTAATAAAAAAAAAGAAATAAAGGAAAGAAATTTATCGTAAAAAAAAAAGAATCCATGGGCATACTTTTGGTGGAGAAATTCTCCTCTCAGACTCTTTTATTTATGGTAGTGACAATGCATAAGAAATCTACTGACTGTGTACTGGCATGGGGAATTATCTCTGGAATCTGCCATGTTCCAGCTAGTTTCTGAGGGAAGGCACTGGATCCTTAACCTCTGTATCTGCAGCCTCTAGCCTTGTGCCTGGCACATAAGATATTCCCAATTAACATATGCTAAATAAATATACAAATAAACTAATTCCACGATGGAAAGAAATTCTGTTTAGTAACTCAAAAGCTTATTGCTTTTTTCATTTAGCTTACTGGGGTGGAAGGAAATTAAGCCAATAATTCCATTTCCTTAGTGGCTAACTGTGGATCCAAATAATCAGCATTTACTACACTTTGGAAAAGCAATATTTGGTAATTTCCACATATGACAATCACCTCCCAAAAGATGGCTGTTGCCAATTAAAATCATCGGTCCTAACCTGACTATCTGAAACATTAAAATCATCAAAACAAAATTCAGCGGTGAATTCTATCCTGTAGATACCAAGAACGCAATTCTTTCTTTTTCTTTTTGTCAGATTATCTTTGGTGTGTCTGTTAATTAAGTGTGTGTGTGTGTGTGTGTGTGTGTGTGTGTGTGTGTGTGGCGGGCGTGGTGGATGCAAAATCTCAAATACACGTTTATTTTGATATGAGTTAATGCAACATTTATTTTCCAAGTTTTAAAAAGTTTGATTTGTTTAGCGTGGATGGTGTAAATAGGTTAGAGACACTATATTGTTTTTTTTTGAGGGCAGTGTCACTGGTCCTCACATGTGGGTTCGAACCGGTGCCACTGGTGTCCCAAGCGAGCTCCCAACTAATGTGTCACTCGGCTGGCCCGAGACACTATAGATTAAAAAAAAAAGTCATGTGGGAATGACTGACTGAAGAAAGTCTCACCCAAATCATCTAATCATCTATTTCCTTTTTATGGTTTTTTTTTTTTTTTTTAGCTGAGCCATCCCGCCACCTGTTGGCAGCTCAACGGCAGCTCAGCTCAGGCTGGGCATCGAACTGCTGTTGCTCAGAGTTCAGCTCGCACTGCTGAGTGAGCTCTTAACCTACTGAGCCACTCGGCCGGCCCCTATTTCCTTTTTAAAATATGTAGAATAACAGCATATTCCTTAACTAGGGAATATACTGATTACTGCTTGATTTTTAAAATATAATTTTCATTACTTTCCATTTCCTTCCTTTAACCAAGGAAATGTGTATTTGCTGAAATATATTTTTCCATTGGGTATGAATGAAAATTTAAGCAGAATCAAAGTTTAAGATCGAATTCTTCGGCCTGACACTTTGCAGCCCTGGCACTTGGAGGCCTTGGTTGGTGTCCTCCTACAGGAGCCTGCCACTCTGCCTTCCTCACGGCATCCCTTTCCTGGCTCAGACCTCTGTCCTGTCTTGTGCATCCAAATCCTACCACCTATGGGCAATGATGAAGACTGGAGAGCCTGAAACATTCCTGAAACTTGATCACATGTTCTAGAATACGCATTTTCATTTGGTTGGAGGGTGTGTTTTCAAATATTTTTTTCTGCTGTTTCACTTCATTTTTCCTCTCCTTAGGTGTTTTACGTCTCCTGACTCATTTACTCCCTCATATTTGATTTTCTTTCCCAGCATCTTTCCCTGAACTCTTAGAACTCGAAAAAGTATTCACAGGGACACTATGAAGCATAGTAGGGTATCTGTTCAATGTTCTGGTCTCCTAGACAGAGAATTTTAAAAGTTCCTACCTCTCCTTAGGTGTTTTACGTCTCCTGACTCATTTACTCCCTCATATTTGATTTTCTTTCCCAGCATCTTTCCCTGAACTCTTAGAACTCGAAAAAGTACTCACAGGGACACTATGAAGCATAGTAGGGTATCTGTTCAATGTTCTGGTCTCCTAGACAGAGAATTTTAAAAGTTCCTACCTCTCCTTAGGTGTTTTACGTCTCCTGACTCATTTACTCCCTCATATTTGATTTTCTTTCCCAGCATCTTTCCCTGAACTCTTAGAACTCGAAAAAGTACTCACAGGGACACTATGAAGCATAGTAGGGTATCTGTTCAATGTTCTGGTCTCCTAGACAGAGAATTTTAAAAGTTCCTAAACCTTGATCAAATGCTGATGATATATCTGTTATAATTCTAAGAACAATTCCAAAGTGTCATTTGAACCAGGTCACTACTATCATTTTGGGTATAATAATTCCAATTTATTAGATAGTTTTTATAAACATAAAAATGATCACAAAGTAATTTTTTGTAAAAGATAACAATATGGGGGTCAGGGCCAAAATAACTTGAAATTCCTGATGTAATTCGGAAAGGAATTTCAGAGTGGCATAAACCTGCAAAGATGGCAAAAGACAGGCTGTTTACTACTCTAAGCGCGGCTCCTAGGCTTACACTATCATCCTTTCCTCTTTCTCACTCCCTTACAGTTTACAATTCAAGGTCAACCAAAAACATGTACGGAGCATTTACCAGGTACCAGGAACGTGGTAAGTGCTAAAAATATAATGGAAAGCAAAACAGAAAATAATTTCTGTCGCCATGGAGCTGAAGGCCAGTGGGAAGACAGAGACATGAAGCAAATATATAAATGACTACGTAATTGCAAATTGTGACAAATACTAAGAAAGATTAAAAAAGGGTGTTATGTGAGAGAATAATAGTGAGATATAATAATTTACATAAGTGCTGCTGTTCACAAGTCCTTCATTTTGAAATAACATTTAAGCTGAGACCTGAAGGTTGAATAGTAAGAATTAACACGGTCTTTCATTTTTCTTTTCTTTCACGTTTCCTCTTCTACCCTGAAATGTAGTCTCATGATTAAAGAAAGTTCTTCTGCAACTGAAAAGAGTAACTTACTTCCAAGGAGAAGAAACAGATTCATTGGACTTTTAACAATTCCAAACCAGGTATTAGTCATCTCCTGAGAGACTGAAGTAGCATGTTGTAATGTTTTCTAAGCACAATTATCTTTACTTTTTCATTTATCCTCTCTATTTTGTGGCTTTCCCTTACTCTCTTCTAGGCTGTCATGATTATTATATTCTTATAATTTAAGTAATAAATTTCTTTTATGAATCTTTTATTGTATGATCAGAATGGATGGGACGATTGAAAGAAATATGCTATTAAATTTTAGCAGAACAACCTGACTCATAATCTAAAGTCCAATAAATAAACATGCACATTAAAAATGTGAAACATCACCTGAAAGTCTTCATGTTTCTGGGCCATAAAACTCATATGAAGGGAGTTAATTTATGTGGATCACCATATCAAAAGTAGAAGGAGCAATTCAATACTTTGGTCTTAACAGTAAAATGAAAAGTCCATTTCACTTACCTTCTTTGGTACTTTAATGTCTTTGCCTGGTGTGGATTCATCTTCCAGGAATTCTGAAGAACTGTACTTCGCACAACGATACATGCTTCCTACAATAGAATATATTTAGAAAAAATTTTTCTAACTAATGAGAAAAAGAAAAGCCCTGATGCTTTCAGTGAAACTCTATCAACTCTGAAGTATGGGGTAATACTAAAAGAGCATACCACTGGAGTTGTGGACAAGGTCTACAATGCCAATTTCCTGAAAAGTTGAGCAAAAAGCTCAGAACGACCTGACCAAGTCTATAAATATTTAGATGACCAGTACCCAAATATAGCTACAAAAGTAACAGTAAATGTTAGGGAAGACTTCTGTAAAATGTAAATTACCTTTTCAAAAATTAACCAAGTTATAATTAAATTCTTTTTACTCAAATGGACATGTTATTTTTTGCATTCCAAATTAATTCACATTATATAGTTGAATAATGATCTTTAAAGTATACTCATGAAGCATATGCATTCTTTTAATTTATATTATCAATGACTTCAATTTTTATTTTTAGCTGAGCCATCCTGCCACTTGTTGGCAGCTCAGCAGCAGCTCAGCTCGGGCCAGGAATAGAGCTAGTGACCCTGTTGCTCAGAGCTTGCACTCTTGAGCGAGCTCTTAATGAACTGAGCCACTTGGCTGCCCCTATGTAGCCTTTTTAAAAAAGTATTCTTTTGAAGTCAAATGGGCTCATACCTTTTGAATTTTCAATGTATTCACCAATGGGCCGTTCCACTCGGCTGGTTTTTTTGTCCTACAAGCAATAAAGAAACAGTTTAATAAACATATTTGTGCTGTGCTAGAAAACCTAGTCTTGTTTTTTAAGCAGGGTTCCAGAGTCGGCCTCTAGCTAAAGACATACACATGTGACAATTACTTCACTTTGCTGGGCTCTTGCCTTAGCTGCCAAGCAATTGTTAATGTCACTCCTAGCTTAAAATTGTATGATTCAAAAAAAATTGTATGATTCAAGAATTTTACTAAAAGGAGGTTTAAGAACATTAATCAATATTGAATTAGCTCAGTATTTTACAATGCCAAATTGGAATTTAATGAATTCAATGGTAAAGAATTTTAGGGACCATCCTAACTAGAACTCATAAATGTTCCTTATAAACAGAATCTTTCCCTCCCTCTTAAAATAAACAATAACTGCTAGAACACTTTTTTTTTTCAGTGAGAGGAACGAGTCTTGGAAAAAGAAGGAATCGAGAATGACCTCTATAGCACAATATCAATCTTTAAATTAAAAATACATGCACACAGGGCCGGCCAAGTGGTGCGGTAGTTGGCAGCTGGCTTGGGACACCAGCGGCCCTGGTTTGGATCCCACATGTGAGGGCCAGTGACACTGCCCTCGAAAAGAAAAAAAAAATACGCACACAAAACAACAATACATGTTTTGAAAAGACGCATTCAAAAAAAAAGGACAAGCATGGCTGTTTGTTAGGGAGAAGGGGAATGGGGCTAAAAGGAGGCCAGTTTAAAGAAAGGTAGAGGAGCCTTGCTCAGAACAATGATAGTGTTTCATCAATGAGAGGGCATGATTAACTAAATATTCCACACAAGAGGTCAAAAAAATGAAAATGAATCAATACAGTGTCATCCAGTTTGGGTTTCTGAATTTCATACCTCTGAAATTAATCCAGGGTACTGTTAGCAAATGAATGATTTTACATCTACCAATGATCTAGCAGAGTCACTGTTAGGCAAAACTGCCACATGGAAGAGATGTTTTTGGCATCCCTAGCTCCGCTTTCAGGATGCCTTTTTCTTCCTCAGTGATACCGCCTCCTGTTCCTCCTATAAATGCTTCCTTCTAGACTACATCTCTGCAGTACTGATCACCACCTCAAATACTGCTCTGGACAACTTTCGTTTTGCCCTCTACATGTAAATAAATACACACATGTATGTCAGCACGCACACATCCCACTTCTGCCACCAGTACAGGGCTCCTCCTAACTTTGTAATTTCATTATTTCAAGGACCCAGTGCTGAACCTCATTGTTAATTTCGCCACGGTATACTAGACTGGCCCGTATCAGTTGATTTCCACTCCTGTAGGGAAAAGAATGCTACTAACAAGTGTGCAAAGAAGGGTAGAAACAATGTGTGCCTCCTTCATAAATTTGCCAAAGCTTTTCCTACAGGACCCGAACAAAGTTATTCTTAGAAGTATTTCTGCTTCCATAGGAAGTTGGAATCTGCCCTCTGCAGAGGCCAGGGAACCCATATACTTTCTCTTAGGCAGGATCTCAGGGTTTTTTTTTAAAGATTTTTTTTTAATTGGGGAATTGGGAAGGGGACCAGCCAAGTTGGTGTTCTTCAGTCTTCATTGTGGAGGGTGCCAGTCGCAGGGCGCCAGAGGGTGCCAGTCACAGGGTGCCAGAGGCCCGTCGGCAGCTAGTGGCCTCTAAGCTCAAGGTGCTGTGTTCAATCTTAGTTGCGGGTTGGCGTAGCCACCATCCCATGTGAGTCGAACCAGCAGCCTTGTTGTTAAGAGCGCACACTCTATCCTCTGAGCCATGCGGGCAGCAGCTCAGCTCAAGGTGTTGAGTTCAGTCTTAGTTGCAGGTGGGCATAGCCCACCATTGAACAGGCAGTCTTGTTGTTACACCAGCTGAGCCATCCTGCCACCTGTTGGCAGCTCAGCTAGGGTGCAGCGTTCACTGGCCCATGTGGGAATGAAACCGGCGGCCCTGTTGCTCAGAGCAAGCACTCTAAGCCAACTCTTAACCAACTGAGCCACTCGGCTGGTCCCAGGATCTCAGGGTTTAAGCACGTATCATCATGCCTTTTCAGTGGTTGTCAATACCTTTTCAACTGAGTTGTCACTGGTTTCACCGTGGCTATCTGCAGAAACATTTTCAATTTCTCTCAAAGCTTTCTTCCCGTCTTCCAGATATTCACCAATTTCCTCATTCTTGTCTTCTGAATCTTTATTTTCTGAAAGTCTGTTATCCTGTGACAAAATTGATAATCAAGGAAGAGTTAGATTTTTTTTTAAGAACCACAGATTTGATACTTCTGTCATAACGTATACCATCTCAAAGAACACATAGATATGAATTGAAATACTGAATTCAAAGAAATAAAATACTGCATGACCCATGCTGCATATCAAGTGACTACATTACCAAGGATTTTGTACATGTTGCTCTAGTTCATTTTTAATGACTAGGATTCCCCAAATTCTATTAGCACCTATGGAAAGGTTAAAATGGAAAAAAAATATATACTTTCAGGGCTGTCTCAAAAGAATGCTTTTAAACTTTAGAGAAGTTAAAAAGCTTTCTATCTACTGTCATATTATAACATAATCATGTCTGTATATTCATTATGTTCATTTTCCCAAACATAGGGATTTAAAATCACTTCAGAAGTACACTTCACTGATATTCACGAGAGGTAAGTATAATTACTTGCATTCCAGGAAGAAGACAAAGGGGCATAGGCAGTTTAAATGGTTTGCTCTTAGTTATTTACAGCAGAGGGAAAGCCAAACTGAAGCACAACTTAGTCCACCTGGTCTCCTGTTCAGCTAATGCAAATGATAAAACAGTGGATTTGATAGTCTGAGTGTAACTCCTGTGATGCCTATTAAGTATAGGCAGGAAGCATTAGTTTTATCCTTTATTCTATATTGAGATTTTTTCATTTGCAGTTTCATATTTGGGGTGGAATACTGCTTATTTTTTGTCATTAGGAGATTAGGCTCATTGGATTTTGTCCTATGCTCTTCATTTATGCGTGTCACTGAAGGTAAAATGACCCCTAACAGGTGAGGCAGCAAGTAATCAGTACTATTCGCTCCCTTCAAGAACAGTTTCCCAAAGTTCACCTTGGCCCTATTTGCCTCAGACCATATGCGTCCTTTATGTCCCTTCAACACTAACTGCCTTTTTGTGGTCAAATTCCTAAGTGGCTCTTTGGTTAAGGATAAGCCTGACACCCAAGGGACTCTTTAGTGGGTGGTTTGAAAACAATGCCTCTAATAATTAACTCACCTTTCTTCTGGCAAAAATAAAAATACAAGAACTCAGGCTAGGAGAGGACATGTTTATATTTCACACCTTAATCACGCATCTAAGCAGCATCCTCAGGCCAGTAGCACTAACCGTGTGGCCTAATAGCATTCCCACTGAGGACAAGCAATCCAGAAGTGAAGCCTTGAGATTTACAAAAGAGTTTCAGAAGTTGTTCTGGGAGGGCTTGACTTAGTTCATCACAGGTCAGCAGGACCGTATGCTACAGGGGAATGCAGGCGAGAAGAGGGTACCAGGCTAAACATGCTTAGGATGGGTAGGGTTAACTACAAAGTAGCTCCAAGAACTTCTAAGGCTTTCTTTTTTTCTGCATGATTTCTCCTCTAAGTGACTTATTTATTAGGCCTAGTCAGGCACACATTATGGATAAAGTGAACAGACACGGCTTGACTCTGGAAGGGAAAGGAAAGCAAGATGACTGACTACATTTAAGACTTTTGGGTGATAAATAGATGTATTCATAAATGTACATAAATGAAGGCCAACTACAAAGAACACTGCTCATGACACAGAGAATTTCAGACTCTGCCCTTCCATCTCCCAAAGGGAAGGGCAGTGAGCTGTGTTCTGGCAAAGTCCTCATTACTTGGAAAGTTTGGCTATTCTATTTATTTTTTGAGGGCAGTGTCACTGGCCCTCATATGCGGGACCTGAACCGGGGCCGCTGGCTTCCAAGCCAGCGCTTAACCACTACGCCACTCGGCCGGCCCAGTTTGGCTATTCTACCACTTGGGTCAATTCCAATTGTGCTACTTAACTAACATATTAATGTAACCACAGGATACCATGATATTATAAAAAGAAACATGGAATTATACCTTATTTTAGAAATAAGCAAAACAGTCATTTTTTATAATGAACTACAATTTTACTCATTAACTTTATGAAAATCTGTAACAATGAGGAACTGTTAGAACTATATCATTTTCTAAATTTGAGCTCTTAGAAAATGACATTTTCACTACAAATCACACCTTCAGTCGTAGCACTTCACACTTATTAAGCACATTTAAATTAATCTACACACATCTGGACAACTACTTTAGCTCACATACAGCACTTACCTTCAACCCGAAACAATTTAGGAGAGATTGGCAGAATACTGTCATTTTACAAAAGAAAAGATAAAGTTTAAATACATTCTCGTCACCAGCACCACGTAAGATGTAAAAAGGTAGTCTGGAGTGGTCAGTGGACACACATCTTGTGTTAAGACCATAGTAAAAAGTGAAATGGCTGGGTACCACAAAAGGATCATTGTTTCATTTGTCAGACCGCACTGCGAGCTGCCGTCTTTAGTCTGGCCCAGGGCACTGCTTTTTACGTTGCTTAGGGGAAATACCAAGAAACCAAACGTTCTTTATGAGGTTTCAGTTTCCTTAAGAATTTGATCACATTGCATGCTTAAAAACTGGAGATTCCTATCAGAAATCAGCCTAGAGTTCATCCTGGGATGGGGGATGGGAAATGGCTGGAAGGGGCTTGAAGGGGAGCTTCTGGGGAGCTGACCTGCTTTTTCTTGATCTGAATATTAACGACATGGGAGTGTAGAGTTTGTGGACTATACACTGAGCTGTACATGCATGAGATACTTTGCTGTATGCATATTAACATCAAAAAAGGTTTTTTTTTTAAAAGTTTTTAAAAAGGACTACAAAGGGCCGGCCGAGTGGCGCATTGGTTAAGCGCTGGTTTTGGGATGCCAGCGGCCCCAGTTCGGATCCCACATGAGGGCTAGTGACACTGC
Organism: Aselliscus stoliczkanus; assembly: GCA_033961575.1. Lineage (NCBI taxonomy): Eukaryota > Metazoa > Chordata > Mammalia > Chiroptera > Hipposideridae > Aselliscus > Aselliscus stoliczkanus. The sequence goes on from CM066737.1 coordinate 108,822,754, forward strand.
CCTCTACAGCTAACAATAGCTCCACCTGGAGCTGGGCTGTGCGAGCCCCGGTGATGGTGTGGGCTGCAGCCCCTGCTGCAGTGGGCTGCCATAGGCTACAGTGAGTGGCCCGCAGCCAGCGTGAGCGGCTGGCAGCCAAGCGTGAGCTGCCAATAGCCGTGGTGAGCGACATCCAGAGGCCAGCGACCGATCTGCCTCATCCGGGAAGAGCGCAATGACGATACCAACAGTGAAACAACATCCTCTGCAACTAAACTAAAGAACAAAAGACAGCAACTTGTCTGTTCCACTTCCCCGATTCCCCAACGCTGTTCCCCTCCGCCAATTCCCCAATAAAATCTTAAAAAAAAAAAAAAAAAAAAAAAAGGACTACAAAGCGTAAAATTTTATGTCATAAGTCTGGATTTATGACATACCTCAATGTCACATAGGGCAGAAAACATTTTCCAAATAGGCTAATAGAGCATGGACCTTTATATCTAAGTCGTATCAAGTGGGAAAGTGTATATTTTTAAGTCTCAATGTCAAGGTTTTTTAGGACAAGAGTTAACACGTAAATTCATGTTTAATAACGCTAGAAATCAGTGAGACAGGAGTAGAGAGTGGGAAGGGCATTTAGCACAAAGGCCTCAGCCTGAGCAAGGCACCTAATTAATGTACTTTACAGTCTATCTGTAAAATGAGAAAAATGACATTAGCAACACCTACCTTGAAAGGTTTATATCGAGATTTAAAAAATTACTAACAGAGAAAATAACATGAGCAAACAGTATTTGTATGTACATATAAGTGTTCTGTGAAGGTCCCTCCATAATAAGGAAGATAGGATCCCTAGTGTACTCTGAGGACTGTCAAAAACCAAGAAGCGTGGACACATTTGGCCATAATGTCCCAGGTCTTATCACTAGTTCATTTAAAATGTTCACTTGTTTACCATATTGTACACATCCCTTTATTCTCTTTCAGGAGTCTGGCAGCTAGAGCAAGTGAGGGAAGAGGGGGGCAGGCCTGTCAGGAGCAGCAGGGGGACAGCAGGGAAGTGGAGGAATGGCCTGGGCTGGGCTGCAGGCCGGTGTTGCTGCAGGGTATGCTGTTCCCAGACCCTCACATTTTCCAAGAGAAGGTCACGAAACATTTTTTCTATGTAAAATCTCCTGATATTTCAGTGTTGGCAACAGAGTCACATGTTTAAAAAAAATCACTATGTATACCAAACAAATCACTATGTATACCAAACAAAAAGAAATCTGCAAGCCAGATTGCACCCATGGGCTGCCAGTTGTGACTTCTCAATGGTTAGCTTCCAATTAAGCTACTTGACACTACTTGATAATCTCGAAACTTTTTCTTCTTTCTATGTACTAACCCCTTACTTCATTCCTAAACCTGTATTTTTTACCACCAAATACATTGAAATTTGCCTCTGATGAGCAGGCCTGCAAAAATGAACACAGTGCTCAGGAACACAACATCTTGCTGGTATAGTTTCATTTTCATTTTGACTCTTTTTATCCCCCCCCGCCCCGCCCCCGCATTTCTCAGAAAAATTATTTTCCTCTTTAGCTTAAACAAATGCATGATATGTGATAACACTTTATGTGTGAACTGTCTTTTAAAACTATTTTGATAAAATACATTAGGACAGAGATAAATCTATGGCCCCCGTGAGAGAACTAACATCTACCTTTAGGCTAACCACAGGAGTGCGATCAGCCTTTCACAGTACTGGCATCATGTGGAGGTGCAGTGTTGGACTGGTGTATGGTGTGTAACATTAGAATTTCAGTGAAGCAACATCCTCCGCAACTAGACTGAAGAACAAAAAGACAGCAACTTGTCTGTTCCCCTTCCCCGATTCCCCAACACTGTTCCCCTCCCCCAATTCCCCAATAAAATCTTTAAAAAAAAAAAAAAAAAAGAATTTCATTCTACCCCATATTTACGGGTTCTCACTATTGTAATCCATTGCACTCCCACAGATCTATTTCCATAAGCCAATTTTGGGGAAGTTGCTATGTTAAACAAAAGTGAGGTTCATAGAGCTAAGCTCATGAGATTCAGGAGGGTAGCACTGCACCTATTGTGATGGGGTTACAGAGGATAATTAGAGCAGTACAGGTCACCATTTGCTGAGTACCTCCCTCTAACACGTTTCATGTGTTAACTAATTATCAAAAGGCCCCTGACCCCATTTACTAAAAGAGGGAAATAAGGCTCAGAAAGGTTTAAAAAAGAGAAACTTTTCCAAGTGTCCACAACAGCTAGTCAGTGAAAGGTGAGATTTGCACTCATGCCTGCCTACTGGACTCCAGTGCCCACACTCTTTCCCAGCTCTGCTCAAATCAACTGAAGACCACAATGGCTGCTCTCAGAGTCCCCCCAACCCCACTGATATTTAAAGCACTGCAGACTCGTTTTTGTTGACAGCTCACTTCAATAACATCCTATTCTCATATACCATTGTATATATTAATAGTAATAGCAACTAAATATTTAGGATTTTCTGTTCGCAGAGCACCCAAGTTCCTGGAATACACAGCTCCCTTCCTAAATTGAGAAATATGCCAGTAGCACTCTTTGTCTGATATCTTTTATCAAAGTCTCAAAGTCCAGTCTGAATCCATTTCTCAACAAAGCAGACTTGCTGGAGCTCACTCTTTTTTTTTTTAGGGCAGTGTCACTGGCCCTCATATGTGGGACCGAAACAGGGCCGCTGGCTTCCCAAACCAGCACTTAACCTCTGCGCCACTCAGCCGGCCCTGGAGCTCACTCTTTGCTGGCAATGTGGGCTCTGCCTGGCCCTCTTCTGGGCCTCTCTGCAGCCCTCTACTCCTTGGCTTGGGCAGCACCTCCTTCCTAGAAAGTGTTCCTACCCGACCTCCTTCTCAGACTTCCCTTTCTCAATCTCCGCTTACCTAGTGATGCTGCCCTGCATTTTGTCTTCATTTCTCTTTCTACCCTATGACTGCCACGTCTCATTCAACTCCACCGTCTTATCTACATATCTGTGTTGGTGATACTCAGCAGTCTCCCCTGAGCTCCAGACCCAGGTGTGTATCTGACTGCTGAACATCTCCTGGATCGACAAGCCCCAAGAAGTCTCCCGAACTGGCCCCTACTCTTCTGTTCTCAGCTTTGGGGAATGGCACTCTTTCCAACCAGTTCTCCAGGCCAGAAACAAGAAAAGCTTGGCCTTTTTCACTTCCTCCAAGCTACACTTCTTGACTAAGCCCGCCAATTCTATCCATAAATCCCCTTGATAATATATGTACCAAATTCCCCATCCCCACTGTCCCAGTGCAGCCCTCTGCAGTCTCTGCCTGGTTTACTATAACTGCCTCCTAACTGGCATCCCTTCCAATCCACCCTCCATAGGGCTGCCAGAATGATGTTACAAAAGCCCAAGTGGGGTCATATTACTCTTGTTGTGGAACATCTTTTACAACCCATAAAGCCCTCTGCCCTTCTATCCAGAACCAGAAATGCTCTAGGACGCGCGGTTATCGACACACTCTCATGGCTCCCATCAGCCTGGAAAGTCCTGCTCTCCATACCCCCTTTGCCTGGTTGGCTTTTACTTTCCATGACTGAGGTCACCTGTCACCATTGCTCCTTGGAAGCCCTTTCCTAGCCCTTCTCTGTGGCAGCTGTAGTGCCACTCCTGAAGTACTCTATTGTGCTCGTAAATTTTCTGGTCAGCCTATAGAAATAGCCAAGAGTTCCTTGAGATCAGAAGCCATATCTTCCTCTCTACACACCAAAGGCACAAAACCTCTTCTTATTATTAATGAAGGGATTTAATAAAGGAAAGCCATTGATCTGTTTTCACATCATGATTTTATCTTTGTGCAGTCCTGGCTGAGCACATGGGGGTATCAGGAAATAAAAGGGCATTGTAAAGCAATAGTTAGGGCTGAGTCACAGGAAGCCCTTTTACCTGTTCTTTCAAGAAGCTTATGCCTCCCTAATGTCCGTGAGAGGGAAGAGAGCCACAGGAGACTTGACTAAGCAGCCCTTACTTCTTTAGGTCCACCTAAAGGTTCTGTTTTCTTTTGGGCACTTGGTATATAAATATTTACTGAATGAATAATATGTACCAAATATTAAGTTATGTGTCAGGTACTCGGCACGTAATGACACATTTAATTTTCACAATGGAAAGAACGAAGGAAGGAATTACAGCGCCTTCCTCCATGGTAGCATTTTATATTGTATACAAGTGTACAGCAAGTTTTATCTCTATAGTGAAATAATAACAAACGTTTACATTGCACTCACCTCAAGGGCTGCTGTTCAGCAGCAGCAGAGCCTTCTGTGGGACTCCTCTGTAGCTTACCTTTAAGGACTGTCCTGCCAGAATTTGCATTTGAAACTGTAACTCAATAGATTCTATGTACACAACTCACACTTGCCTCAGAAATTATCACTGATAAACTACAGCAGAAGCCTGATCATCCAGCAGATGGGGCAATAAAAAAGGAACCAGTTATTCCAATCTATTTAACCAAGTATTAATTCAGGTCTAGGCCAGTGTTCTTTCGACCAGAACACTATGCCTGCATGAACTACTGCTTTTAAAAGTACACAAAGTTTTTTTGGCCAGGGAAATGTGAATAAATGGGTAAGAAATGCTGTTTAAAAAAATGGTTATCTAGACCAGTTCAAATACTGAAGTGGACACGTTTTATGAACATCATTTCAGTGTTGCTGGCTGAATATCACTTCAGTGGAAGATGAATAACGATAGTTTAAGACTTTCTTATCTCCCTGGAGGCTTGTGCTTTATGAACTCAGCTTCTGTCATCCATCTTAAGTCTACCTTTTAAACAACCATGCTTTTCATGAGAATTAACAACATAGCACATACATCTTTATAAAAGTATTAATTCTATTCTACTAACATTTAATGAATGTGGTAGAATGTGGCAGAATTTGGTAGAACCCTGCAATGCCAAATCAACCTATTTGGTTAGTTAGGGGAAACTACCAGAGAACCTTGCAGCTAAGACAAAATTTACAGTTGCTTCTAAGAATTTCTTCACTTCATATTCTAGTTTTTTCCTCATAATCTTTCCCATTCAAGGAGAATCAAATGTGCAAAGAATTCAACTACACAAAATGCACAGGAAGTTTACCATCAAAATCCTCCTTGATAAAACAAGGTACAAGAAATCCCTCATGTCCAACGAAGGACTGGGGAAGGAAATCAGTTGAAAAGGGAACTATGAATGAAGAACAATCAAACAAACGAGCTGCCTTCTATACATTGAAAATGTTAGGGGTAGATTGAAATTAGTGGAAATCTAGCCTCTAAAATTAAATATCTAAGATTAGTTACTCTTTTCACAAACAATTACTGACTATACATTTAATTTTTATTTCACTTGAAACATTCTGACAAGCAACAAACAGAATTACAGAATAGTCAACAGAGAATACATTGAGAGTACATAATATATCCTGGGAATGAAGGTTCTGACAGTACAGTTAAAGCATGGAAATCATAGGAGTTTAGAAATACAGAAATACAGAAGACAAGAGACATTAAAGCTGTCATAAACTTTTAAGTGTAAAGAGCAATATTTTATAGAAAACTAGATTAATTTTAAAGTGTAATTGTCTTTTTTAAATTTTTTTCTTATGCAAATAACAAATATGATAGAGTAAATCATCAGACTAATAGAATGAAAGAATTTAAGAGTTAGAAGTATAGTTATCTTATCATCTAACCCACTCCATTTTACAGATGAGGACACTGTGGCCTAATGAGTAGCTTTGCCTGGCCTATAAACACTTAAAGATTTACAGTACTTCCAAATTATATGTTTAAGTTAATCTCCATTTCATTAGACATACTGACATTTGCCTAGACAGTAACTAAAAGAAACTACATTATTAAGATCTGAGCTCTGAATCCAACTGTCCCTTGGTCGATTGTTGTAAAAGGACACATAAGATGTAGAAAAGACATCACTGTTTCTTTAAAATGTGAATTCCTCATGTTAGCTTTAGAATACCATCGGTTCTTATAAAATTATTCTATGTAGTAGGTAAACGGTCATCAGACTGAAAATAACTGTGCTAGCATATTTATAAGAAATCAGGTATCTTTATAGCCCTTAAGGATCAATGCCATTTTTGTATCCACAGACAAAATACTCTTATAATATACTCCTGTTCCCTAAATCTATCTTTAATGAGGAATATATAATTATCTGCTATGACCTTTTGATATTTTCTAGTTATAAATTAACCATTTTTGGTGAAAATACACCAAGGTATTATTTTAAGAGGAGCCAAAATTTACTAGTGCCTTGTGTTGTCTTTTTCAGTCATTACTATACTACAGGTAAAGTAACCATGACATAAAATCAATTCAATAAAATGTATTGAGTGCCTGTTATGTGTAAGGCAATCACATTGTTTTTCGGCTGGACATAATCAGGTCAAATTTTAAGTCTGTTACTTCAGTCCCAAATAATGTGGTAATACATCATTCCAGAATTTTTTGGAATCCGGTGGCCCGTTTTCTGAAAGTTGTTCTAACTGTACCGGCATTCTGAACCTCTGTACTCGATGCTCCTCCCCCTTTCCCTCTGTGTTTCTACTCAACTTCCTTGGATGTGTTTTATCTCTGTCATATATCGTGGAACCTTTAATTATGCTCACTTTTCTGGACTCTTTGCCTTCACCCTGTCTTCCCAGCCTTATACTCTCTTCATTGCCTGCCTCTTGGCATTTCCCCTCCTCTTCCTCATTGTCCTCTTCTTCCTCTTCCCTCTCCTCCACTTCGCCCTCTTTCCTTTCTCTTTCCTCCCCTTCCCCCTCCCCTTCCTCTTCTTCCCCCTCCCCTTCCTCTTCTTCCCCCTCCGCTTCCTCCTCTCTTTCTCCCTCCTCTTCCCCATCTCCCTCCCCCTCTTCCTCCTCTCCTTCCTCCCCCTCCCCCTCTTCTTCCTCTTCCCCCTCCCACTTTTCTTCTTCTTCGTCCCTCTCTCCCTCCTCTTCCCCTTCTCCTTCCTCTTCTCCTTCCGCCTCCTCTCCTTCCTCTTCTCTGTCTCCCTCCTCTTCTTCCTCTCCTTCCCCCTCTACTTGCTCCTCCTCTTCTCCTTCCTCCATCCCTTTGTTTCTCTCTTCCTTGTGGCCTTGTGCCCTCTCCTTCCGCTCCTGTTTCTTCTCCATATCTAAGTCTTTCTCTCCCTTACTCTGGCTCTCCATTTCTCCTTCCTTGTCTTTCTCCTGTTCTCCCTCCTCATTTTGCCTCTGTTCCACTCCTGAATTACCCTGCTTCCAGATTCCCTCATCTCCAACTTCAGGCACATCCTCTGCTTCTGCCCCTGACTTTCCATTGCCTTCACACACCTCTGCTCTGTCTGGAAGGTCATCTGACAGGATCTCTGCTTCCTCCTCCTCTCCTCCAGACATTTCCACATTTTTCTCTACCTCTTGTTCCTCTAGTCTACTTCTTTCTGAATTCTCTGCTCCTTCCTCTTCCGCTGTGATCTCTGACAAGTGGTGGTCACACTTAAAATCATATTTTGCCACGGATTTGGATATTTTGTGTTTAGTCTTTTCCTCAGGTCCTTCTTCAACACATTTTGTGTTACACCCTAAGTCTTGGTCAGTTTCCACTTCATCATCTTTTTCTCCACTACTAAGTTCTACTGACTCAGGTGGCTGGAAGCCATCCTTTGTATCCTGCTGATTTCCATTTTCACCTTCCAAGTCACTCTCTGGCTCCTGAATAGATTCTCTTTCACTGCCAAAGACCCCATCTTCCTTGTTCCTTTCCTTAACAAAATCATAATTTTCTTCAGTGACCTCACTATTCATGTCCTCATTTGGTAAGTCCTCAAAGGATTTCTCAATATTTATTATATTCGCTTCACTTTTTCTTATATCCTTCAGACCTGCCATTTCTGCCAGCTTAGTTTTCTCATCAGAGACTATTTCTTCTGCTTCTGAATCCTTCTGACTGCATCCTTCATTGCTTTTCTTTTCTATTTCATTATCATCAAGTGGATCAAGATCATGCTCATTTTTACTAACTATCTGGTTTTGCAAGCCCTCCGCATTGGTGCCAGCCTCAGGCCCAGGGGGACTGGAGTCATCAACTACATCTTCATCATCTGAAAATGCTTTCACATACGTAGATATTGGTATCATGCATGTGCCTTTAGCCAAATGTTGTTTATACACTGTCCTGTCTTGCAATTGTTTGGCCATCTCTTCACTTTCATATTTACTGCTATCATGACTTTCACTCTGAGCTGTATGCTGCTTTAGTTTCTCAACTGCTTCTTGTGTATGTAAATTTATTGAAGTAATCATCATACTACTATTAGTTGATAAAGGTAACTTATGTACTATAAAAACTGCCAAGATATTGCATTCTTATCAGTTTCACTAGGAGAACAAAAACATCCAGTTTTACCAGACATTTTGTTCCAATTTTGTTTTCTTTGGGGATAATTTATGCCACTCTCTAGGTCTGTGGTACACCTAATTTTGATTTAGTAACTAACATATGTCTGTGTTTAACTTTCTAATTCTTACTACCTGCCATAATTTTGCCATTACTCACTGTACCAACAATATTTATTCTCTGACCTATTTTTAATCTGAATCAATTCTTCTTCTTTTTTTTTTAAGCTGAGCCATCCTGCCACCTATTGGCAGTTCAGCGGCAGCTCAGCTCACGCTGGGCATCGAACTGGTTGTTGCTCAGAGCTCAGCTCGCACTCTTGAGCGAGCTCTTAACCAACTGAGCCACTCAGCTGGCCCCTGAATCAATTCTTAAACATAATACATTTCCAGACTGATTTTGCACAATACTGTTTAAAATGTATACTTCTCTTACATGCAGTGTAGTTCACTTTAATTTTTTCTACCTGTCCTTTCATTTTAATTGTCAAATTTTGATTGGTCTTTTGATTCCATGAAATTTACAAAATAAATGAAAATGTGAAAATTTAAAAAATCAAGATAGTCAGCTTATTTCTAGAAGGAAATAACTGAACTAAAACTGCAAATGAAATCTTTATCTATGTACTAAATAATAATGAATATATTTCTCTTCAAAACAAAACCTTGGGGGCCAGCCGAGTGGTATGGTGGTTAAGTGCTGGCTTGGGAAGCCAGCGGCCCTGGTTTGGGTCCCACATATGAGAGCAAGTGACACTGCCCTCAAAAAAAAAAAAAGAAAAAGAAATGGCATCTTTGAGGATTTTGTGTGTGAGAAGATGCTTTCATATTAAAAAACAAAAAAAACCCAAAATCTTGGGTTTTCAAATTTTTGACCTTCATATCTGTTATATTCTTTAATTATTATTATTTGCATACATGAAAAAACCACTATCATGAAAATACTTAAGGTAAAATGTAAGATTTTTATAAAAACTACAAAATTACACATTGAGATTTGAATAACATTAAGAATTTGAACTTAATTTCCTTCTGGACAAAATAAGGCAAAGATCAAATTACTGACATAAATTCTACAAGCTAATGGATTGAAAAAGTTAATGAATTTGGGTCTCTGGACAATAAAACCTCACTAAACCAAGTTTCAAAAATTCTGATGAGGGGCTGGCCAAGTGGCTCAATTGGTTAAGAGTTGGCTTAGAGCGTGAGCTCTGAGCAACAGGGCCGCCAGTTTGATTCCCACATGGGCCAGTGAACGCTGCGCCCTAGCTGAGCTGTCGCTGAGCTGTCGCTGAGCTGCCAACAGGTGGCAGGATAGCTCAGCTGGTGTAAAAACAAGATTTCCTGTTCGATGGTGGGCTATGCCCACCTGCAACTAAAAGACTGAACTTGTCACTTTGAGCTGAGCTGCTGCCTGGATGGCTCAGAGGATAAGGCGTATGCTCTTAACAGCAAGGCTGCTGGTTCGACTCCCCCATGAGATGGTGGCTACACCCACCCGCAACTAAGATTGAACATGGTCCCTTGAGCTTAGAGGCCACGAGCTGCCCACAAGCCTGATCCTGATGGTGACTGGTGCCCTCCACAATGAAGACTGAAGAACAACAACTTGGCTGGCTTCTCCCCCAATTACCCAACACTGTTCCCCACCCCTAATTCTCCAATAAAATCTTAAAAAAAATTATGATGAGCGCTAGGTCCAGGAAGATGTAAGTTTTGCTGCTTAAAAAAATTATTTAAGGGCCGGCCGAGTGGCACAGTGGTTAAGTGCTGGCTTGGGAAGCCAGCGGCCCCGGTTTGGGTCCCACATATGAGGGCCAGTAACACTGCCCTCAAAAAAAATTATTTAAAAAGCACAAGTTAAAAATTTCATATATAGAAATACTAGAATAAATTTTTTAATTCCCCAAAGTAGGCCTGGTAGGGCCTCTACTTAAAAGAAATATGTGAAGTATAAAATATATATCAATTTAAAAGGAAGTGCTTTCTTTTTCTATTTGTTCTAGGTCCTATTTTTTAAAAAGTCACAATTCTTTCAAGATCCCTAAGAGAGACATAGGCCCAGGTGCCAGAAATGATTTCTAAATGTAAGTGCCTTTATCTCCCTAGCACAATAAAGCAGCACAGAAGAGGTAGAGGAAGGCACATAGCTTAGCAATGTGACAAAGGCACTGGAAATATAAATTCAATATTTTCTGTAGCCTTCTTCCTTCAATTTACATTTCTCCAATTTAGTCTTCTAATCCCCAGATCCCTTATCCTTTCACCCAACTGGTCCATAAAGCCAGGAAAAGCAAAGGATTTTAGGGTAAGCGTTTATCTCTCCAGGGTTGTGAAAACAAGACCATTCCTTCCACTAGCCATTCATTTGTTATTCATTGAAAGTCTGTTTTTATCACTCGTGCACCATTTGACTAATTTCCAAATGTTTAATCATGTTTTTATGCTATCAATTCCCTAATAAATTAAAGCATATTTCAAACATTGGAAAAGCCATTGTCAAATATTTTCACCCAAACCACAAAATTTTAGAGCTAGAAAAGATGTTAATATCACCCTGTAAAGTGAGCACAGTAACTCACCCAAAGTCATACTCATTCAAGTCCAAAGAGCCAGTCTGATAAACAGTAGCCTCTTGTAATACTTAAGAACTGCAACAATAATCTTTCGCCTTGGTGGCAAGGAAGTATGGCTATTATGACTTGTTAGTGACTCCAAAGAGGAAATTTCAGCAATGAAATTGTTACTCTTGCTGCATCACAGAAAATATATACCAACAACCCCAAATTGAGGCTATCTACATTGCATTTCTCTTTAAAATTCTGAAGTAAGTGAATGCTTACCTTTCTTGTAACCTTTCAAAAAAAAATTAAACTGTTTTAACTGCCATAATAAAAATAACTATATTATACCTTTTGTTTTTGAATTGGTGATAATCTTAAAGACTTGTCATTGGAATTTTGGCTCATCATGTGTGTCTGAAATAAACAAAAAAGTATATGTTCTAAAAATAATAAAGACTATACATGATTATATATTTATACATTCTAAAAAAATACATGAATAATATAAAACAATTCAGATAGTTATAATATAATCAACTCTCAATTGCATACTTATGATGTGAGGATTGAAATAAATTTTATTGTATGTAACCTATACCTTAATAAAGCTTATTTTAAAATAAAATGCAACCAAAAAAGCTTTTTATGCATATAACAGAATAGGAAGTACACAGATACACATACACATACAAATACATAATGAAATAAAATTCACACGTATACCTAGATACATAAATAAGAAAACCAGGGGCCGGCCGAGTGGCTCAGTTGGTTAAGAGTTGGCTTAGAGCGTGTGCTCTGAGCAACAGGGCCGCCGGTTCAATTCCCACATGGGCCAGTGAATGCTGCACCCTAGCTGAGCTGTCGCTGAGCTGCCAACAGGTGGCAGGATGGCTCAGCTGGTATAACAACAAGATTGCCTGTTCAATGGTGGGCTATGCCCACTCACAACTAAGATTGAACTTGGCACCTTGAGATGAGCTGCTGCCCGGATGGCTCAGAGGATAGCGCACACGCTCTTAACAACAAGGCTGCTGGTTCAACTCCTGCATGGGATGGTGGCTACACCCACCTGCAACTAATGATTGAACACAGCACCTTGAGCTTAGAGGCCACAAGCTGCCGACGGGAAGCCAGATGGCGACTGGCACCCTCCACAACGAAGACTGAAGAACAACAACTTGGCTGTTCCCTTCCCCCAATTCCCCAATTTAAGAAAAAATCTTACAAAAAAATATAAGAAAACCATTACCATATTTAAAACATCAGTAGCTTCTCCGAGGCTTTCTGAATCCTGTGTTGAAGAATTAGGTGCCTCTTTCCCTTCAGTCATTGTGTCTTGAACATTATCTGAATGATTAAAAGGGAAAAGAGAAAAACAGATTTCAAAGGAAAAGTAAAAGACAGCTGGACAATAAACAGAAATTATTCTGTAATATAAAGTGCAGATATAATTTTACTGACAGTCCTTTAACCTCATGTTAATGAAATTGAACACAATTCATTCACAGTAATAACAGGTTTTGAAACATCTTTTTGAAAATTTGAAGATTTTGATGCTGATGAGATAATAACTGCTTCATTCATATGAACAGGCAAACACTATTCCTTCGGGATAAATACTACCCAGGTATCAAGCACTATGATAGCCAGTCCTCAAAAAGGGCCCCAATGAACCACATCTGCCTGGTAGGCATACCCTAATGTAGTTCCTTTCCACATTTTACCAGATTGGTCTGTAAGGCCAATAAAATAAAATGAAAATAATTATGATGTTATAGTGGTTTACGTCTAGGTCCCCCATACTCTCTCTTGAGCACTTGTTCTGGGGGAAGCTATGTTGTGAGCATCTCTAGGGAGAAGCCCATGTGCTCAGAAAGTGAAATCTCCTGACAAGGGCCACATGAGTGAGTGTGGAAGAAGGTCCTCCAGCTCAAGTCGAGCCTGCAGATGATTGCTGTTCCATCTGACAGCCTGACTGCAGCTGTATGAAATCACCTGAGCCAGAACCATTCAGCTAGGCTTCTCCTGGATTCTTGAGCCTCAGAAACTATGCGATGACAAATGTTCATTGTTTTAACCTGTTAAGTTTTAGGGTCCTTTGTTATGTGGCAATAGATAACTAGTATAAGCACCTAGAAACTTTCATGGAAAACTGCAAGGTTATTACATCACAAAGTAGATAATTAAAAATTATAAGCTCAGGGCTGGCGGAGTGGTTCAGTTGGTTAAGAGCTCACTCAAGAGTGTGAGCTGAGCTCTGAGCAACAGCAGTTCGATGCACAGCCTGAGCTCAGCTGCCACTGAGCTGCCAACAGGTGGCAGGATGGCTCAGCTAAAAAAAAAAAAAATTATAAGCTCTATTGGCCTTACATTTCTCTCAATTATTATACCCCCACTTAGCACCCGTATATTTATTCGAGAGGAGCTTCTTAATGAAGTCTTCACTAAAAATGCCAGTCAACACTGATCTATGCCCTGTAAATGCATCAATACAAATGAGCAAATAATCAGTTTGTATTTGTTGTATGTCACATAATATGCAGGCGGCATCGACTTAGGTTAACTATCAATTCTTTTATTTTTTTAAAGATTTTATTGGGGAATTGGGGGAAAGGAACAGCGTTTGGGAATCGGGGAAGGGGAACAGACAAGTTGCTGTCCTTTTGTTTTTCGGTCTAGTTGTGGAGGACGTTGTTTCACTGGCCCATGTTGGTATCATCATTGCGCTCTTCCCGGCTGAGGGAGTCACTCGCCGGCCATTGGACGCCGCTCACGGCGGCTCTTGGCAGTTCATGCTGGCTGCCAGCCACTCATGGTAGCTCACGGCAGCCAACTGCAGCAGGGGGCTGCAGCCTACACCATCGCCAGCAACTGACGGCAGCCCAGCTCCAGGTCAAGCTGTTGTTCACCATCTTAGCTGTAGAGGGCACAGCATCGTTGACCCTATGTGGGATCCGAACCAGGGCCGCTGGTATCCCAAGCCAACTCTTAACAAACGAGCCACTACGCAGGTCAACTAACTATTACTTCTTTTTTTTTTTTAAGATTTTTTTTTGGGAATTGGGGGAGGGGAACAGAGTTGGAGAATCGGGGAAGGGGAACAGACAAGTTGCTGTCTTTTTGTTCTTCTGTCTAGTTGCGGAGGACGTTGATTCACTGGCCCATGTTGGTATCGTCATTGCGCTCTTCCTGGATGAGGCAGATCGGTCGCCGGCCTCTGGATGGTCACTCACCGCAGCTATTGGCAGCTCACGCTGGCTGCCGGCCACTCACTGTAGCCTGTGGCAGCCCACTGCAGCAGGGGCTGCAGCCTACACCATCGCTGGGGCTCGCACAGCCCAGCTCCAGGTGGAGCTATTGTTCACCATCTTAGCTGTAGAGGGCAGTGTCACTGGCCCTCATATGTGGGATCTGAACAGGGGCCGCTGGCATCCCAAAACAGCTCTTAACCAATGCACCACTCGGCCAGCCCACTATTAATTCTTAATGAACTTGTAGTACAGAAGGGAATGTAAACTATTGATAAAGAAGAATGAGAAGCTTGTGCCCTCCTCAACTAAGATTGAAGGACAACAACTTGACTTGGAGCAAATGGGTCCTGGAAAAACACAATGTGCCCCTTCCCCAATTCCCCAATAAAATCTTAAAAAAAAAAAAAGAATGAGAAATCACATCTGACTGCTGGGAATCAGGAAACATTTCACTAAAGACGTGCAGGGAAAGATGAGTAGAATTCTGAGAGGCAGAGATGAAAGTGGACGGGGAAGAAAATGAAGTCCTGTGCTAAGAAGCAGAGTGCCTTGTCCTGAAGGGTTGCCATGTGCTGGGAATGTATGCCTTTATGTATGTCAGGTTAACCTTAACCCCGTGACAACAAGTGAGGTAAGTATTCCATCCCCATTTCACAAATGAATAAATTAACGTTTAGTGACCCTTGTGGAGCCCCGTGTTAATCTCAGGTCTGTCTTGACTTCATAGCTTCTCCACTAAGTCTGACTGTGAAGAGTTCTGTTTGATGAAAATTAGGGGTTGGCAATCTTCTCTGCAAAAGGCCACAAGGCAAACATTTTAGGTTGTGTGGCCATACAGTCTCTGTACTAACTACTCAGACTCGCCACTGTGGTGTGAAAGCAGCCATAGACAATACATTAAAGGAACAGGCATAACTGAGTTCCAATAAAACTTTCCAAAAACAGGGGGCTGACTAGGTATGGCTTATGGGTCATAGTTTGCAGACTTGTGACCGCAATTAAAGTTATAAGAAAAAGACTTCTGAGAGATGAAGCTAGGAAAGCAGGTGAGAGTCATAAGGAGAAATTTACACTAATTTACAAAAAACATTAGGGATTTTGTGAAGATGCTGGAGCAGATGGGAAGTGCACTGCATCTGAGGAAGACAAATGTAGACAGTGCTAAGTAGGATAGACTGCAGAGGGCAGAGAACAGAGGTTTGAAAAACAGACAGTAGATCATTTAAGTTCATGGCCTTGCCTTATACTTGACTGAGAAAATAGAAGTCATCAGACCTGATCTGCTTTCTCTTCTCATCAATGAATGTACATAATTACCTACATTTTCCTGTTAAGATGTAAGATGTGACCCCCCCACCTCCCCCTTCTCAAGAGCTTTGCACCTTTGAATATAGCCTCTCTCTCAAGTGCTACCAGTCTCTCCGGGACTACTGGCTCATGTCCATTAGCATACAAATATCCTCTAATATTTCTCAGTGACCTCACATCTCCCTCTAGCTGCCAGCCCCTTTGCTCCTCTTCATGACCAAAACATGCAAAAGAATGATCTACACACCCCACCTCTGCTCCACTACTTCATTGCCCATTCACATCTCAACTCCAGCTTCTGCCCTGATCTTCCCCT
This sequence comes from Aselliscus stoliczkanus, assembly GCA_033961575.1. NCBI lineage: Eukaryota > Metazoa > Chordata > Mammalia > Chiroptera > Hipposideridae > Aselliscus > Aselliscus stoliczkanus. The sequence continues at coordinate 108,838,617 of CM066737.1, forward strand.
TGCACTATTCTTGTCAAGATCACTAGTAATCTGGGCCAGCCGAGTGGCACATTGGTTAAGAGCTGGTTTTGGAATGCCAGCGGCCCTGGTTCGGGTCCCACATATGAGGGCCAGGGACACTGCCCTCCACAGCCAACAACAGCTCCACCTGGAGCTGGGTTGTGTGAGCCCCGGCCACGGTGTAGGCTGCAGCCCCTGCTGCAGTGGGCTGCCATGGGCTACAGTGAGTGGCCGGCAGCCAGCGTGAGCGGCTGTCCAGAGGCCTCACCCGGGAAGAGCACAATGACGATACGAACATAGGCCAGTGAAGGGACATCCTCCACAACTAGATTGAAAAACAAAAGGACAGCAACTTGTCTGTTCTTCTTCCCCAATTCCCCAATGCTGTTCCCTGCCCCCAATTCCCCAATTAAAATCTTAAAAAAAAAATCACTAGTAATCTCCATGATGTGAAATCCATGGGCTGCTGCTTTGAACTCTGTTTCCTTGACGTTTGCTAGGACTTCAAAATCATGACCCTGCTCTCTCCTAATTTCTGTCCTACATGACTGGCTACTGAGGCTGAGGAAGGCTTCTCTGTTGTCTCTTCCTCCTCTATCCTCTAAATGGGAGATGACCTCAGGGCTAAATCCTGGGTTCTCCTCTCTTCCTACTCTCCTCTCTAATAGGTGATTTCACCAACTTTCATGGACTGTAAATACCATATGTTGATGATTTCCAAATTTATACCTCTAGTCCTCACCTCTTGTGAAATTTAGGCTTGCATTTTCTTTTTCTTTTTTTAATTCTTTTATTCTGAAATAAACTTTTTTTTTTGAGGGCAGTGTTACTGACCCTCATATGTGGGACCGAACCGGGGCCGCTGGCGTCCCAAGCCAGTGCTTAACCACTGCGCCACTTGGCTGTCCCAACATTTTTTTAAATTAGCTTCAGGTGTACAAAACAGTGCAACAGTTATACTTTTTAACCCTTCAAGGTGACAACCCCCCTCCCCCAATTTGCCACCCCACTCCTCCCCGCCATATCATACATAACTATTACAATTCCTTTGACTCCCTTCCACATTATACTCCACATCCTGTGACTATCTATTAGGCTTGCATTTTCAACTGCCTGCTTGGATGTCTCAGAGATCTCAAGCTCAATTTTTAATTTTTTTCCCTCAAACTTGTCGACCATCCTCCTACCTGGGAATCATTCTTGATTCTTCCCTTTCCTTCACATCTATATGTAATCCATCAAGTTTAGCAAATTCAGTTGTTTCTATGTCTAAAATGTATTTTAAAGCTGTCCCTTCTCTCCATCTCCACTGCAAACACCTTGGTCCACACACCATCATCTCTTACAAAAGGCTCCTCAGTATTCTTCCTACCTCTAGTCTGGCCTCCCTACAATCCACACAGAAAAAAGGGATCACGTAAAAATATAATTTGGACGGGAGCACATCACTCCACTGTTTAAAATCATTTAATGACTTTCTATTACACTTAAAAACACTCAGATCAGGAAGGCTTGTTGTGGCCTATAAAACCGTGAATAATTTTTCATTGTCTCTTTCTTCAACATCATCTTGTCCTGCCTTTCCCGTCATTTTCTAGCCCCAATGGTTGTCTTTCTTTTTCCTAAAAACTGCCTTCAAAGCTTTACATATATTATTTCCCTTGTCTGGAATGTATATACCATCTCTCTCTGTGTGTGGCTATCTTCCTTATCCTTTATGTTTTAGCTTAAGTGTCACCTTCTCTGCAATGTCTTCAGTGACCACTTTCCCTCCAACATAAACACTGAAGTCTGCAATTACTTGAGAAAAAAAATCACATAATATGTTGGATACAATTTTCAAAATGTTTCTAAGATAGTTTTAACAAATAGTCACAAAAAGATAAGGGATGGCTTTCCTTTTGATTTAGCTACAAAATTCTGTATATCTTCACATTCAAATCTCAAAATGGGAAACAACCTCCCCCAAACCATAAACTTCTCTTTTCCATGTACACAATATTGTCAGAATCTACTTTTCCTGTGTACAGGGCTAAAGAGTGCCAGTGATTCTTGTCTCAAAAGGAAATATCCAAAAGTTCTGGGTGAGATGCAGGAAACTGGCTCATTTTCAAGGTCCTAGATGTAGCTAATATTCCATTCCCATAGCTCACAATTCTTGCCTGAGTTCCTGATCCTTTATTACCTTGAACTTTTTGTCTAGGTTTCCTAATCCCTATGATACTAAAATTTATCTGTGCCATGGTTCTTAATCCCAGAGGCCTAGAGTATCTCCTTAATTCCAAACCTATTGCGTACTCTGATTTCTTGGTCTTGGCTTCTTGTCGTGCCCTATCATTCAAGCTCATGCCCTGAAGTAATATATACATATCCCTAAGACACAAAAATGTCTATAAACAAAATTATTTAGAAGAGGTGTATAATAGCTAAAGAGCTGGGATTATAATTTAAAACACAAAAGCTATATCTAATAGGTAATGAGGTAGAGGTATTAATAATAAGCCTGACTTTGTGGACTAAGAGGCTTCTAGAGGTGTGGCATTAGGCTCAATGCTAAGTATTTTACATGCCTTATTTAATTGTCACCATCACTCTCTAAAGTAGATATTACTAAATTAATTTCAAAGATAGGGAAACTGAGGCTTAGAAAGATTAAGTAACCTTCCCAAAATCAGTTACATAGTTAATAAATGTCAGAGCTGGCACCTGGTCCCAGACCAGTTTATCTCCATATCCAGGCTCTTAACCACTATGTTATCCTGCCTACATGCAGAATTTCATAGGTCCAGAAGGCCAGCATTCAAACCTGTTTGCTTCATTTATAAGCTAAGTGACCTTGGACAAGTCACTCAATCTCTTCGAGCCTTACTTTTCTCATCTATAAAAATGAAAAATATAACTCCTGCCTAATTCACAAAGTAGCTTCAGGGTTTAAAGGAGATAATGTAAGCTAAGGTACTATGTATGCCGAACACTGCCCTATAAAGACATGCTGATGTCGTTACATGGTATTTTTGGGGTCATTGATGATACTTTTCATATATAAGAGCATTCCTGGATTTGAGTTCAAATCAGAGAGATGTCAGTTTTTAGGAAGAAAACAATTTAATTGGAGAAAACATCTTAAGATAAAAATTAAAACAACAGGAATAAAAGGTACATTTTTTTAAAACATTTTTGGTTTTTTTTGAGGGCAGTGTCATTGGCCCTCACATGTGGGACCTGAACCGGGGCCGCTGGCTTCCCAAGCCAGCGCTTAACCACCACGCCACTCGGCTGGCCCTAAAAGGTACATTTTTTATGTGTGAGTGCAGGCAGAGTGTCAAATGTTACCGGGTTCCATGGGCTTCATGGGGTCCTCGTTTGCAGTCACCGCTTTCTCTGGCAAATCACCTGTAGGCACTGAACTGGGGTAAAAAAAAGCAGGTGACCTCAGAGCCCCTTTAATTGGCGGTAGTGTTTGTGTCACTTGAAGAGGATCTGTGGAGTTCTCCTTTAAAATAAAAGGTTAAACAAATTGTTAGATGATGTTATATATTTAATATAGACAGCAATTACCCTGTGGTTGCTAAAAATATTTAAGAGACTTCAAAGTTGGCCAATGTCTCACAACTTTCACTTTAAAATAATCCCCAAGGGCTCAAAAATGTTTTGTTCTGTTGTCTCTGTATCTAAGTTGCTCTAAATTGTCAATTTGGAAGCCTGTTTTTCACATGATGGGGAAAAGTATGCGTGTGTTTTCTCTGCCTTCCCTGCGAAACAAAAAATTACTCATGAGACATAAAAACAAACAACTACAAAATACTTATGGGAAATTTCTCAATCTTTCCATAGATACTTTTTCATAATGAAAAGCCACACTTAATCTTTTACCGCAAAAGGAGTGTGTTTTGGAACTTAAAGTACTTTTTAAAAAAAGGAATGGCTCCTTTAAAATTATTTGGCATTTTATTTTTAAAAAGCATAAGTATTGAAATAATTTCAAAGTACACAATGAGAATCTCTAAATTGAATTGAGGAGAAACATTCCCTCTCTCAAACTGAAGTGTTTATTTCTTTCTTTTCTGCGTTTCATTGTTTACAGCGTATATAACCTTCCACTGCTCATGAGGTATAACTAAAGATTAAAGCAAAGTAGAAGTCATTCCACATAAAGCTGAGCAAACTCAGCATTCAATTTTTTTTTTTTGAGGGCAGTGTCACTGGCCCTCATATGTGGGATCCGAAACGGGGCCGCTGGCGTCCCAAGCCAGCACTTAACCACCGCGCCACTCGGCCGGCCCGCAGCATTCAATTTGAATTGATAAGACAGTGACCAGTATCACAGTCTATAAGCCAAGATTATCCATGATAATTTGAATTTTGTACTTTTTGTGTTTAACAGTTTAACTCTGAGTTTCCTTTAAAAGTTTGTAAGCCCTTGACTCTAATTATTTTATTTAGTAACTTCATCTGACAAGACCCTTCTTTAATTTAAAAAGAAAACATGTTTTTTTCTTCTAGTTTTCTTTGCAGTGCTAGACAATACTATTATATAGAATAGGTCACAACCATACCCTCTCTCTTCGCCGCACACGTGGTAATGAAGATTTCCGAAGTACATTTCCTGAGATCAGATTGCTAATAGGCAGAGCAGGAAGTGGTGTTATGCAACAACCGTACATTTCACTAAAATCAATTTCTTTTACTTCAGTTCGTGGAGTACCAGAAACTAGCATGTGACATCCACCACAGGCAACCTGCAGCATAAATCCACAGATAAGTTAATTGACATTGGCTTCAAATACCAATGGGTTTTTAATAGTTTTCAGCTACAAAACATTTACTTAGTGGTAGACTTACTAGATTGAATGACTCTCTCTCTCTCTCTCTCTCTCTCTCTCTCTCTCTCTCTCTCCACGTACACACACACACACACACACACACACACACACACACGAATTACAATATACAGTTGACCCTTGAACAACATGGGTTTGAACTACACAGGTCCACTTATGCGCAGATTTTTTTCAATAAATAGACAGTTGGCCCTCCATATCGCCATTATTTCCCATCCATGGCTTCAACCAACTACAGATTTAAAACAGTGTTTCCAATCTAGTTAGGAATTTACGGATGCAGAGGGCCAACTGTTTGCACTATTCTACACCATTTAATATAAGGGGCTTGAGCACTCATGAATTTTGGTATCTGTGATGGCTCCTGCAACCAATCCTCCATGGATACCGAGGGATGACAGTATTTAGGGTGTGTATGTGGGGGATCAGCAGCCCTAACCCTCACAGTGTTCAAGAATCAGCTATATATTCTTTAAACATTATGAATGAAAACTAGAACAAGTTTAACACACAATTTTACTTTCAATTTGATATAATATAGAGAAAAAACTATTTGGCACTTTACAGTCCTCCTTACAAGTTAGAAAATGTTATTTTAATCTGAGAACATTAACAAGTTGAAAAAAATTACTCAGAGAAGTTCTACATGGTAAAAAGTGATCCAAGAATAAATCAGTCTTTTGGGCTAATTATGTCTCCAAGTCATTTTCATGAACATTTTTTAAGTTTGATGCTTATAAGTCCTTAGAGCAAAACACAAACATGCACAATGATGGAACAATGAAAAATGATATCAATGGATTTTGAGAAATAACTGATTTTCAATAGTGTTTAAAAAACATTGTGTAGTATTTGCAATACAGATTTTTTTTTAAAGAAAGTTTATAGTGTTGTACACAGTGGCATGAGAATAGCATACTCTGAACCTTTCCTTTATAATACTTTCAAAGTTAAAATTTATATATTTTTGTATAGAACTTTAAAAAAATCGTCTTCCTTATAAGACTACAAGTTCAGCGAATGAGGATTTAGTGATTTTGTTCATTACTGTATGCCTCATACTCAGTCCAAATCTTGTATAGAGCAGGCATTAAGTGGGTGTCATATCAAGGAATGGAAATGTTCCATAGCATAATGCACTGAGTTTTTGGAGAACAAATTCCAAGTGATATAATCACCACCAAATAAACAGAATTTTCAAGTCTATAGTTCTTAACTGGCAAAAGTGTTAGAAACAATAGAGACATAATACCTGCTGGGGATGACACTGAAACAACACCTTCTTATCCAAATAACATTTAGACAATAAAACATACTTGCAAAACTCTTCATTAATTATCAGATTTTCTCTTGTGCAGTCTCAGTGCTAATTCGGCATTAGAAATTCGGCATTAGAAATATCTAATTCGGCAGATATTTACAGATGGCTACTATGAATAAGGCACTCTCCTGGGTGTTGCAGGAGTCACAGAGATTTCAGGCATGGCACAGTCCTGGCTCTCAGGAGACATTATGAAAATGAAGTAGAAGAGTCAAGAATAAGGCAAGAGAAAAATTAGGAAAGGGACAGATTTTCAGAGTGACATGACGTCTGACATTTGGCTTTTAGGAAATTAGTGTTTTTATTAGATATAGCCATAATCTTCTTTCATATAAACATAAAAGTACTTATTTTCTATGAAATATTGAAAGACTAAAATAAAGGAATATGAAAATGTAAACAGGGAAATGTGATACCCTTACCAATTCAGCCATAAATCTCAAAAAATTATAGCACAAAGTAGGAGCGAACTGATCAGTAACATTCTCCATTCCAGGTCCTAATTTTCCATACTGGCCATTTCCAAAAGTATACAGAAGGCCCGTCTCTAAAATGCAAAAAAAAAACAAAGAAAAACAAAAAAAAAACAGAGAGAAAATTATAAAAGTATTATTTGTATGAATCTATTTGTAAATAGAGAAATATATTCACTTACATTGCAATTGCAACATTCTCCTCAAATTCTGCACTGAATTTACCCTGATCCATTGATGTTTCCATAATCTCTACAGTCTCTATGGTCCCACACATTAACATTAGACAATAAACATTGTGAGAATAAATCCCTAAGCCATTAGTGGTTTGTGAAGTTGAAACCCTGTTGTGCAAGGCCTTGTGTGGAGCAGTAGCAATCCAGCCTGAGATCTCATGATACACACCATCTTCTCAAGAGAAAGAGATTTTTGTTTTCTGTCTCCCCACATCCCAGTACAATCTATTTTCTTTTTGCATTTCATTGATTAGATCAGGGTTTCTCAACCTTGGTACTACTGGCATTTGGGGCCGGATAATTCTTGGTTGTATGTGTTTGTGCTGTGCATTGTAGGATGTTTAGCAGCATCCTTGGCCTGTACTTACTAAATGCCCATAGAATACCATGCCTCTGCAGGGGTGACAATCAAAAATGTCTCCAGGGCCTGCCGAGTGGCGCAGTGGTTAAGCACTAGCTTGGGAAGCCAACGGCCCCAGTTCTGTCCCACATATGAGGGCCAGTGACAGTGCCCTCAAAAAAAAAATGTCTCCAGACATTGCCATATACCCGCTGGGGGGAAAAAAATCACCACTGGTGAAAAACTACTGGGTTAGATCAATCTAACTGTCTTTTTTACGAGTTCTGCTCCTGGGCTGTAGAATGCTACTGGTAGAAATGCCATAAACCAGCCATGTGGACTAGTCCCTATACCAATACTGGGGACCCCTATATAGCTGGGCCCACAACAATAATGAGTAATTTTGTTGCTTCTCTCTAGTTTACCTTTTTTTTTTTAAGTGCAGTGTCACTGGCCCTCATATGTGGGATCCATACCCGGGCCGCTGGCATCTCAAGCCAGCTCTTAACCACTGCGCCACTCGGCCGGCCCCATCCAGTTTACCCTTTTGCCTCACTGCAATAGTGCCTATTCTGAACCTTCACTCCTCAAGCCCTTCCTTCATACCCTCCACCTCAAGTGGAATAAGTGCCATGGAATCAAAAGTAAAGGGAAAGGTGCCAGCATGGGTACAGAGGAGGGGCCTAACCCATTAGTTCAGGGATTAGGGAAGGCTTTCAAACTGGATCGTAAGGATGATTAGAGTTTAGCTGCCAGAAGAAGGGAGCAAAGAATCTTCCAGGCAGAGTCAGCAGTACATACAAAGGCTCTGAATCAAGAGAAAAACATAGCATAGTTAAGAAGCTGAAAGGCAACCAATGTGCCTGTAGCACAAAGGAGAGTGGTATGATACGAGTCTGAAGAGGTAAGAAGGAACCACAATGCAGAAGATCTTTTTAGTTCATATTGAGAATTTCTGAACTCTATCCTAAGGGCAACAATAAGGTAAAGGAATAGTTTCAAACTGGGAAGTAATAAGATCACATTTGGGGAATTCTAGCTTAAGATGTCCAAGTAATTGCATACTAAGAAAATCCAAGAGGACTGAAAAATGATTAGAGATAATAACAAAATTCAGTTAAGTGACAAGTTCAAAAATTAATATACACAAGAGTGCGAGGTGAGCTCTGAGCAACAGCAGTTCAATATCCAGCCTGAGCTGAGCTGCCGCTGAGCTGCCAACAGGTGGCAGGATGGCTCAGCTATAAAAAAAAATTAATATACAAAAATGGATTCTGCACAAATCAGCAATGACCAGTGTTTAGACTCTAAATTTAGACTCATAATTTTTACTTTTAGACACATATTTCTGTTCTTTATATATACTTCTTATAATCTTTTTGCATTCCTCCTCCTTCTTTTGACCCTGATTTATCCAAAACGCCTTTTAAGATTTGCCTTTTTAATTTGGTTATCTTCAGCCAGAAAAAATTAAACTCTGGTTGAAATTTCCTGATTGCACTTCAACCTCAGAGAGCTTTTTTTAAAAATATGAGCCACTGGCTGTCATGGGGGAACTGGCAAGAACTTACAGATAACTCACTGCATACTTCTCATTAGTCCTGGAGAAAAATATATTCCTACCACCTGTCCCCTGAGGAGGCTTCATGAGCAAAAATGCAAGCAAAGTTAATGTTCAATTATTTTTGCTATAACTTCTTTCATCAGGAGGAGAGGTATTAGGAAAGTTTAACCAAATAATCTCATTGTAATGTTAGATGATGCATAAAAAGTGTGTATTTACCATCAATGGCAATTTACAGCCAATGAAAAATGGCAGTAAGGGCACAGAAACTGAGATGAAGATCCCGCAGTAAGGGGCACATATCAGCAACTCTTCTGGGAGTATAAATGAATAATAATTCTTTACATTGCATACAGTTCTATTTCTTTTTTTTTTTTGAGGGCAGCGTCCCTGGCCCTCATATGTGGGACCTGAACTGGGGCCACTGGCTTCCCAAGCCAGCGCTTAACCACCACACCACTCAGCCGGCCCACATATAGTTCTATTTCATGCAACATTAACAAACACATCGGTACTTGAAAATGGGCAGGTAGGTCTCTCTGAAAGGTTCTTGGAGAAGAAGGGACAATGTATAGTAAGTAGTACTCTGTATTTGCTGACTCTTATTTCCCCTAACCAGATACCTTTAAATGAGCTCCACTGTAGCAGCAGCTTTTTTAAACTAACAAGGAAAATGTAGAAATACCAGTATCTGGATTATTCTAAAATACTATATGATTTCTAACTTTTTAAAAATAAGGGCTGGCCGAGTGGCGCGGTGGTTAAGCGCTGGCTTGGGAAGCCAGCGACCCCGGTTCGGTCCCACATATGAGGGCCAGTGACACTGCCCTCAATAAATAAATAAATAAATAAATAAAGCTTTAATTCACTTTTAGATAGAAATGTGAGCTAAAAATAGTGAAATTACAGAGCCTTTTGTTCCAAAGCAATTAAAATTGTGGAGTATGTCAATTATCTACAAGTAACTGTACAGTCATGTTAGGGAAGGACCTTTATTGAGTCCTACATTAGCAGCACCTAGTTTCTCAGGTTGAGAAGTCAGCCCAATGCAACATCTCCATGGATAAAGGAGAAACTATAGAGTGAAGGTCTAAAGGACCCAGGTATTCACGTAGTGATCTTTGAGGTGTCTTTCTATCACTGTGGAGAAAGCAGGAAAGTCAGTACTCAAAACGCCTCCTAGTGGCAAAAGCATCATAAGAATTTACTCAGCCTGAATGTAGCTCTGTCAGATCCAACAGGGAGAATGTTTTAAAATAACTTCTTTCTTGTAAGATGAGTTCCCTCTGGGCTCAGCAGAGTTAAGAGCCTTCAAATTGATACAGTTTTTAAAAGATTCCAGCTTTCTGCCAAAGTATAGTACTATGGTCTTACCTCTGACTCCTCAAACATATTTTGAGGTTCTAAATCTTTCAATCATTTAGACTGATTTTAAATAGAATTGAAATTAAAAAGGAGTTTACAACTTTATACTTTGGTAAATTAAACAAATAATTCCATTTCCTCAGTTATTAATTCCTTTGTTTAAGTTAGATACATTCATTCCATATAGTATTTATTTTGTAATAAAATGTACCCAGTTCTATAAATATGTAACAGAAATCTGATCTGTACCTGTTATGAAAGCTGTGTGATTTTCTCCACAGGAAATATAAATTATTTTCTTGTCCTTAATAGATGCAGATGCAATGACTCTGGGCTCTGCAGTTTCAAAGACAAAATTGCCAAGACCCAGCTGACCAAATTGTCCCAGTCCAAAGGTGTACACAGCTTTCTCTGAAAGGGAAGGAGGAAATACAAGAAAAGGATTGCAGGTAAGCAGACACCATCACCATTATCTCTAGAAAAACTGTAATATTCAATCTTTTACAATGAAGAGTAAGTGTCTCTGAAAGAAATACCCATATAAGAATATCTAACACTTAAGTATACATTTCTTAATGCTGAAGGAGGAGAAAGATGACAAGGTACATAATTGGAAAAATTATGGCAAGGGCCTGATTTCATCTTTTATGTACAACCATAAATGGAATTGCTAAAAATATGTTAAGTCAGCAAACTACCTAAAATGTTTCTATAAATATCACACAGCTCTTTTAAAAAGCATCAATTGTCAGTAAGCTAATTCCCTTCACTGTCTTAAATAAAAAATGAAGTGTTTCCTACAGAAAAGTCCTTACTTTCAAAAGTACTTTACTAGAATAGTCTTTTTCTTTTTTAAGAGGGCAGTATCACTGGCCCTCACATGTGGGATCCGAACCGGGGCCACTGGCATCCCAAAACCAGCTCCCAACCACCGCACCACTCGGCTGGCCCTAGAATAGTCTATTTTATAAAATAATTTCAGAAGAGAATTTGCATGAGAAGTAAAACTTACAGTAGGTAATACTAGATTTATTCACAGGTAAAACTGCTTTACTAGAAAATGCAATGATGGGCCGGCAGAGTGGCATGGTGGTTAAGCGCTGGCTTGGGAAGCCAGCGGCCCTGGTTCGGGTCCCACATATGAGGGCCAGTGACACTGCCCTCAAAAAAAAAAAGAAAATGTAATGATAATGAAAGGAGGGTAAAAAAGCTTTCACCTATACTAATATTTTAAAGTGATTCCAAAGGACCTCCAATAACTTAGTACATATTATGTGCATATATTCTCTAGAAATGGAAAAGCACAAAAACATGATAAATAAGTGGTGATGAAAGGGGTCCTTTTAGACACACAAGTCTGGCTGGTCCCTGTGTTAGGAAGCGCAGTGTTTACTGCATTAGTCTACTTCTCTAGGGTTAATGCATTTCCTCTCCTGCTACAGAAGAAGAGCTAGGACTTTGCATTCAGACAGGAGGCCAAATCTTCATTATTCTTAGCTGTGCACGTGGACAAGTTACATAAATTCTCTGATGTTATAACCCCTTTCTAACAGAGTTGCTGTGAGGGTTAAATGAGAAAACACTCAGGCAGATTTTATTTTATTTATTTTATTTTTTTGAGGGCAGTGTCACTGGCTCTCATATGTGGGACCCAAACTGGAGCCGCTGGCTTCCCAAGCCAGCGCTTAACCACGGCGCCACTCGGCCGGCCCTCAGGCAGATTTTAAAACATAATGGGAGGGCCGGTGGTTGAGCGCTGGCTTGGGAAGCCAGAGGCCCAGGTTAGGGTCCTACATGCGAGGGCCAGTGACACTGCTCCCCGCCCAAAAAAAACCCAAAAAACATAATGGGCCACTTAGTTGTAAAGAACATTTTTCTAAAAATTAATTATTTTGGGCCAGCCGAGTGGCGCGGTGGTTAAGCGCTGGCTTGGGAAGCCAGCGGCCCCGGTTCGGTCCCACATATGAGGGCCAGTGACACTGCCCTCAAAAAAAAAATTTAATTATTTAATCAACTCACCTTATTCTGACAATTGAGGGTACTGAGGAACACATATCTGTTGTCATATGGCTTTATATTTTTTTCTGCCTTATAAGAATGTTTACTTTATAAATAAGACATACAGATATTACTTCTTAAAGAAAATATGCTTTGTCAATGATATGAAGCCACATGGAGGCAATGGCAAAACAGATCCTTATTTCAGTGTCAAAAATACCATCTTTTAGCTTAATTAATAATCACACAGTATATGTCCAGTTCGGAATGTTCAGCTTAATAGTGAAATGTTGGGTAAATTAAAACAACTGTCTCTCTCTAGCCGGCCAACAATTATTGTAAGTTTCTTGAGCCATCTGATATTGGCCTGTAAAATTCGGTCGTTTAGGCAGCCTGAACCATGTTACAAAAACTTTTCCTGGGCGGCCAGTTAGCTCAGGTGGTTAGAGCGCAGGCTCATAACACCAAGGTTACCGGTTTGATTCCTACATGGGCCATGGAGCTGTGCCCTCCATAACTAGATTGAAAACAACTACTTGAATTGGAGCTGATGGGTCCTGGAAAAACACACTGTTCCCTAATTCAATTTCTTTAAAAAAAAATTATAAAAAAAGAAAAATTTTGTTCCTTATCCTGTTAGGTTAGCTTTCAGGTGCTTGGATGATTAATGATGACAATAGTTTCTATTTTTTTTAAATGACCAAGACTCTTTCATCTAAGAACATTACATATAACAACTAATGTAATTTTCGGTCATATCACCTTTGCAACACTAACAATGTAATTCAATTTTAATAAATAATACTATATAGGGAAAACAGATTTTATTAGTCGGCTTCAGATCAACATTGCTCTAATTTCATATAATACATTTTATTTCATGACTAGTAACTAGTAACTTGTTGCCTTGAAGAGATCTTGAGTTTGACCAAACATAATCGGGGAAAGTTAAGATAAATTCTTATTTTCCTTGGAATCCAGGTTTCATTATGGACTCCATCTTATAACCAGGCCCTTCTTGTCTTTTGGTAACTGCTGTGGATGACATACAAGATGACATCTATCACTGCCTCATTTAGTGTGTCTCAAGTTCCAGTCTGACACTTTCTCAACACCAGTCCACTACTTTCCCCCGTTCTAAGGAGAAACTAATCATATCATCACTACAACCAGTAGTTGTATTTTCTAATTTATCATAGTCACATTTGAATATTATGTTTTAAATGAATTCATCAGCAATGAACTAATTTAAATGATCTTTGAAGTATTTTAATGAATGACAGCCAAATTGATTTTAAGATCAGAGTTACAGACACAAGGAAAACCAAAGGTAGGGACAGCTCCCATAGAAGCATCTAACACAAGTCCTTTCCTTTAGTGAAGGGAATAATCTAGAACAGATGCTTAGCTATTCTATCCTTAAAGGCCTTGCAGAGCCGGCCGAGTGGCGTGTTGGTTAAGAACTGGCTTGGGAAGCCAGCGGCCCCGGTTCAGATCCCCCATATGAGGGCCAGTGACACTGCCCTCTACAGCTACCAACAGCTCCACCTGGAGCTGGGCTGTGCGAGCCCCTGCGATGGTATAGGCTGCAGCCCCTGCTGCAGTGGGCTGCCATAGGCTACAGTGAGTGGCCGGCAGCCAGCGTGAGCTGACAAGAGCCAATGTGAGCGGCTGTCCAATGGCCGGTGAGCAACTGCCTCACCCGGGAAGAGAGCAATGATAAAACCAACATGGGCCAGTGAAGCAACGTCCTCCACAACTAGACTGAAGAACAAAAGGACACAACTTGTCTGTTCCCCTTCCCTGGTTCCCCAAGGCTGTTCCCCTCCCCCAATTCCCCAATTTTTAAAAAAAGAAGTCTAGCAAAGGATTGTATAACTCTTAGGTATTCAACTTAGTACTTAGTCAAACTGATGGTCAATATAGACTTCAGGTCCATTTCTTCACCAGGTATAACTAAATATTTAATATTTCTATCCACAGGGTGCTCCAGAATACATGTTTTTCACCAGGGCTGGCTCATAATAAAGCTCTCACAGGTCCATGGAGAAATGTAAAAAATAGGCAAAGTAGTGAATTTTCCATACAAATAAATTTATACAATTTAAGGGTGTGTCTTTTATTATAAAATTAAGAGCTTACTTATTGTTTTGAAAATGCCTCTTACTTCATAAAATGGTAAAAAGACTGCATTTAAAAAAAAATGTCTACATTTAGCCAAATGCAAATCAGAAGTTGGCAAACACTGTTGATCCTCATATTTTTACAAAACAAAAAACTTAAAATATAAAAACTTTATTGGTCTGTGAGATCCCAAAGTCTGCAAAGATCTGGAGAAAACAATCAATTTCTGACAACGTGGTTTTAAACCTCAAAAAAAGGCCACAGGAATATAAATGTTGATAATGTAAAAAAATACCACTTAAGTGCAATTTTTATTTTAAGTATAATTAAAAGTATCATGGATTATCTTGGTGCTTATTTTATATGAAAATATTTTATAATGTATGGTTGAATTACATTATTATATAATCAACATTTGTATACTTCAGAATAGCCTTTAATCACATAATTCTTTCTATAATCTTTGTATAAAGTAGAGAAAATACATAACAAAGAATACATTGCATTTTTGACTATAAAAATGAATTTTCAGATGATTTATAAAGGTTAATTTCAAATTTTAATTCCTAAAATATTTTTTTAAAAATATATGAAAATTCATTTTGTCAGCAAAAATTCAAAAAAAAATTTTAAACCTCAGAATTATTTCCAAATTTAGAATTGAGGCCTTGAAAAAAAATTATTTGTAACTGGGAAAAAGATTCCATCTGGAAATTGTAATTCTGGGAAACCATAGCTTAATAAGCATGACTGTGACTAGAACAAGAAGTCAAGGAAATGCTATGGAGGACAGGAAAATCTAAAAATGTTTCTGGACATTAACCATATCATCTGAGAATTGGATATTTTTCAAAATTTGTCTGGGACACTTCAAACTTTGAGTTACTGAAGATTAAATGGCAATTTCAGAAACCATTCATTTCTTTTTAACCAAAAAAATCATGATAATTCGCTACCTAACTACCTTACCTCTACAATACTCATCTAACAAAAGCTAATGCTAAAAAAATAAATAAATAAATAAATAAAAAATAAAAAAAGCTAATGCTAAACAAATTTGGGAACATCAATTTAGTAAGCATATTATCAAGTGTAACTATATTTTATTTATTTATTTTTTAAAGGTTTTTATTGGGGAATTGCGGGAGGGGAACAGACAAGTTGCTGTCCTTTTGTTCTTCAGTCTAGTTGTGGAGAACATCGCTTCACTGGCCCATGTTGGTATCGTCATTGCACTCTTCCCAGGCGAGGCAGATTGGTCACCGGCCTCTGGACGGCTGTTCATTGTGGCTATTGGCAGCTCACACTGGCTGCCAGCCGCTCATGCTGGCTGCTGGCCACTCACTGTAGCCTATGGCAGCCCACTGCAGCAGGGGCTGCAGCTATGCCATTCCCGGCGACTCGCAGCAGCCCAGTTCCAGGTGGAGCTGTTGTTCACCATCTTAGTTGTAGAGGGCAGTGTCACTGGCCCTCATATATGGGATCCTAACGGGGGCTGCTGGCCTCCCAAGCCAGCTCTTAACCAACATGCCACTTGGCCGGCCCTGTAACTATATTTTAATATATTGACTAGAATCCTGAGAAATGACATGTCATATCAAACACAAAATTCAAAAGCCAAAAGTGACATTATTATTAAGGCTCTAACTTTCTTTTATTATCTGTAATTTTCTGTAATTTAAAATCTTAACACTTTTTAATGAATTACTATTACAGAACATAAACATCACAAAGAAATCAAGTCATACGTGGTGAATATCAAAAAGTAAAGAATTATCAGTGACTGTAGAAAAATAATGTCAATTTAGATAAATAATGTAATAGATACAGAGGGTGCCAAAATGATGTATAGACATTTTAATACAGGAAAAAACTGTACTAAAATTGTATTACAATGAATATGCTAGCATTCATTTGATTAATGCCATCTTTTGAGCGAACGTCATACTACACATTGCTACCGTAACTCAACTTCGAAAATAATACATAGATAATCTCTCTTAAAATGTGTACATTTTTTGGGCAACCCCAGTATATATGGAAGGTTGTCCTTGAAAACGAGCTAAAAACAATGTTCTTTGTTGCCATTAAGGTGTTAAGATCATAAAAATATCGATTATGTTAGCAACACCAATTCAACAAGGTTCATTTTTTTTTTAGTTAAGGAAGTCTTCCATAGGCCAGAAACATATATTAACTATAGAAATAAAAGGTTGGGATCTTAACAATAAAAGATCCAAGGACCATTTATATAAGTTATCTGAAATAGTGAAACACAGAAGCAGAGATTAAAATGGTGGTTGTCAGGAGCTGGGACAGGGAGAGAGTATAAAGTTTTAGCTATGTAAGGTAAGGTCTAGAGATCTGCCATACAACATGGTGCCTATAGATAATACTGTATTGCATTGTACACTTAAAAATCACTTAAGAGAGTAAATCAGATATGGAAAAAACAAGTAAATTTTTTTCATTAGCTACTACAGAAAGCAAGGAACAGAGCAGTGGGGTCTACACATACCTGTGAGGACTGCTGTGTGCCCTCCACCACAAGCTACTTGGATCGCCCTCTCGGGAATTCCAGGCACCATCTGGGGCACTCTGTGATTCATGAACAGCTCTCTGGGAAGACCTAACTTCCCACACTCAGTTTCTCCAAATGTATACAGTTTTCCCTCAACTATTAAAGGAAAAGAACAGTGATCAATGATAACATAAATATGAACAAGATACTGGTCTTTTTAGTAAAGGTTCTGACGTTCAATTAAAAAAAAGATTTAGAAAATGGCAACTTAATAAATTTGAACTTTCTTGAGATATTTTTACTGTAAGGTGAGGAAATACAGCCAGAGTTTCTTTTCCCCTTGATTATTCTAGTCCAAAATCTTCATGAAGAATTCAAGACCATCACTAGAAAATTAGTTTAGCTGTTTCACAAAAGAGAGAAGACTGCCTTACTTCTTTGACTTCCTTTTTTTTTTTTTAAAGATTTTATTGGGTAATTGGCGGAGGGGAGCAGCGTTGGGGAATCGGGGAAGGGGAACAGACAAGTTGCTGTCTTTTTGTTCTTCAGTTGAGTTGCGGAGGATGTTGCTTCACTGTTGGTATCGTCATTGCGCTCTTCCCGGATGAGGCAGATCGGTCCCTGGCCTCTGGATGTCGCTCACCGCGGCTATTGACAGCTCACGCTTGGCTGCCAGCCGCTCACGCTGGCTGCGGGCCACTCACTGTAGCCTATGGCAGCCCACTGCAGCAGGGGCTACAGTCCACACCATCACCGGGGCTCGCACAGCCCAGCTCCAGGTGGAGCTGTTGTTAGCTGCAGAGGGCAGTGTCACTGGCCCTCATGTGGGATCCGAACTGGGGCCGCTGGCATCCCAAAACCAGCGCTTAACCAATGCGCCACTCGGCCGGCCCTTGACTTCCTTTTAATCAAGCAAAATGAACAGACATTAAGCCCCCATAAGGACATGGATTTTGTTTTGCTCATTATGGTATTCCAAAAACCTAGTAGAGTGTCTAGTACACTGTGCACTTAATGAATACTTGTTTTGTAAATGAATAATTGCTTTTTATAAAACTTGTTTCAGAAAACCCATTTATGTGTGAGTAAATACGGGGTATAATCTTACGATAACAGATTTTACTCAGTTAGACAGTACTTCCTTCTGGAAGGCTCTCTTATCAAGGAACCACTGACATTTCATCACTGCCTTGTCCATACCAACACTATTGACTTGCTTCTGTTATTATACTTACCGTACTATGACCATGAGCTTCTTGAAAGTAGGATTTCTTTATTCATTTCTATGAACTGTACTGAGTTCTACAAAGCAGCAATTTAAAAACCTTTATAAAGATATAATTTAAAGAATGACATGGAACATATCACCACTGGTATGAGGAGAGAAGTAACACAGCAGGCCTTCCTGCTGATTCATTGCATGTCTCCAAGAGAACCACAACTGACCCCTGACCAACCACTGAGGATATGGCCTTTGGAGTGCTCTTTACGTTAGTGATTGATGATTTTGGTATATACACTTGGAGCAATGAATTATGCCATCTTAGCTTCTTAGGGGTGCTTTGCTCAAACATCAACATTGATGAGGTACACCTGATTTCACCTGATGAGGAAGGACCTGAGTTGAGATGCTGTGGCCAGTTGCTAGCACGATGTGCCTACATGACTTGCACCCCACATAAAAGCCTCAGACCCTGAGACTAGCATGGGCTTTTCTGGGCAGAGACATTACACACATGTCCCTAAAGTTCACTGCCAAAGAGAAAGCATGTCCTGTGTGGCCTGGGAAGAGGAAGGACTAGGAAGCCTATGCCGGACTTCTCTGGACTCTACCGATACACATCTTTTTCCTGTTGCTTTTGCTCTGTAATAAATCTTAGCCATGAGTATAACCTGTTATTGAAGCTTAAGAGTCCTTCTACCAAATCACAGAACTTAGGGAGGTGGTGGGACCTCCAACACACTTGGTATGTACCACTTAAAATTTGGTCAAACCTGAAACTAATGTAATATTGTATGCCAACGATACTCAGTTAAATACTACAAACATAGCTATACTGACTTTTTGGACTGATCTGTACAGAAAATGAAGTTTTCTCAATCCCAGTATTCATAGAAGTATTTAGTAAACACTGGTACAAAGAGGTGCTCAATAAGGCAGCACCTGTCCTTTCCTATGCCTCTTGACTTGCATGTGAGATGAGTTACTAAGTCCACATGAGTCTCTTTCCACCTCTGTCTGGAAATTCATGCTGCTTCTTGAACCTTAACATGGGTGAATTGTATGGGTGAATGCTATGTGAGCTATATCTCAATAAAGCTGTTTTTTTTTAAAGGCATGTATCCAAAAAACAAAGCAAAAAAGAGCAATTTAACACATTGGTTAAGATGAACAATTCCACTTGTTCCCTTATGGCTAAAGCAGAGTTTAGTCATAAAAATGATTCTGGCAGTTCTACTAGAACCCAAACAAGACAATGCTTTTGCTTAAGATTTTCGTTTGTTTTTTTCCCTTTTTGTTTTGCTTTATGAACAAAGTGAGCATAGACTACAACCACCCCAGGAGCCCTAAAGTTACTAGTAAGTTCATAGGTGGTATTGCCCCAAGGAACACAATCAATTGGTCATTCATTCACTCACTCCCTCACTGGACAACATTTACTGATTATCAGTTTGTTCAAGACACAAGCTGATATAGTGGTGAACAATACCAACCAAGTTGGATTTTGCCCTCTCTTGGTACCAACCTGCTACCAGTTCACTGGTAAACCTGGGGAGCACTGGGATGAGTCAATTGGCAGTTTCCAAAACTGAATCAGAGGTGCGTGGAATAAGGAGTAAATTTAAAATAAGACTTAGAGAGATGGCTAAGAGGGGCCACAAAACTATTTCCTCTAGGTGTTATTACTGTTAGAAGAAAAACCATCAATAAGATGAAAAGCCATGATTATACTTCTCCTATTATTACTAGTGTAGATGTAGACTATAATAAAGTCCAACATTTCAAATATTTTAACCACGGTAGAAAAAGTTGCCAATGAGCCCAGGAAAGGGAGACATTGAGGATGCTGAAAAAAGTCCCACCAAAGAAATCATATCCCATACTGACCTCTCTTCTTTTCCATCTTGTCTTCACTCCTGTTCCCACAATGAAAGTCTACGCCTCACTTATTGACACAATAGAAGAAAATGATCAGGACATGAGTAGAATAGGTCAAAGTATAGGAGCAAGTGGATCCAGAGGAAAGCGGCCCACAAGTCTTATTTTTCATGCCAAGAGTCCAAGAAACTTAGAAGGGTTTTGAACATATAAATTTTGTTTTTTTCTAATATACCTAATATTCATGTAAAAAGTTAACATGTCAGGGAAAGTATGAAATTATAAACTCTCATTATTGAAATGGAGAAATACTGTGACCTAAAACAGACCAAATTATTTCATTACAAGGACTACCATGGTATTATTTGTACGGAACTGTATAATATTCTATCATTTTATTACTAATTTAGTAATAACTTAGAAATGGGAGATAACATGATGAATCCAAAATACTATCTTACTTGTTACAAAAGCTGAATGGTAATATCCACAGGAGATCCAGATGATGGGTTTCCCAACCGTTACTTGATGAGGCACACACACATTAGATACATAATTTAAACCAATTTGCCCTTCAGAATTATCTCCCCACATAAAAAGCTTTCCATCTTCTATAAAGAAAACAAGGAGAAAAAAAGTTTTCAAAAGTGGCAGGGCTATCAAGTAATTATATTTCCAACAGCCCATTTATTTTTTAATTTAGAAAAATTATGTGTCTTTAAAGAAAGTGCTACTAAGACATTTATACCAGCTAGCTACTTAAGAGTTCAATTTCTATTATGAAATGCTTCTGTAATGATAAAGGACAGAGAATAACCTGATGTAAATCAGTCATGTCCATATTTTTATCTCAATAGCAAAGACAGAATGTCCTTTCCTACAATAACCTTTTCTTATTTTAATGTCTCTAAATAGAAAATGGTTTCCTCCTTTCAAGCATTCTGAACTGAATGACAAGTCCCAGGTCACCATGGCCTGGAAGAGCTGGCTCTGAGAACACTGTGGAAATGCTTCAAAGAAAGAAAGAAAAATAAAATAAATGTATCCCCCCACACACTTTTTTCTTTTTTTACAATCTATACTTGAAAACATACAATCTAGCTTCAGAGAAAAAGAAGATATATTAGCATACATAGCATCTCAAATACAGGTTAACTTGTGTTCTTTCTTGATCAGGGTTTTGATGTCAGCAAAAGCTAACCTAGGAAAATTATTTTGGAAAGGAATCATCTAGACCCATTTATTTTCCTTGTAATTAATTTTTAAAATTTAATCTTTGAATTTAAAAATAAGGCAAATAAAAGGCAAACTGAAATAAGAACCAAGAGAAGAATGTCAAAATGCTAACTGTATGCTACTGACAGATTGAAGGGATGGAGCCATGGAGCCGACTCCAGCTCCTGACAGCCAGAGCAATAGTTCTCTAGACGGGGACAAAGAAGCACACTGGAAGCTTCCTCAATGAGACCAGGTTCATCCTGGATCCAAATGTTAAAGTTGTTTCTCATATAGGCTTTTGATAGGGAGGCAGAGAGATGCAATGACTGTTACAAACTGTATTTTAACAACATATATCCAACAGATTTCTATGATGTTTCTGATAGCAACTTCATTAGAGCTGCAAGTATAACTTTCAGAACATACAATGAAGATATTTAACAATATGAAATAAGTAGATAGAGAGCATAGCTTAGAATTCATTTAACAATTATCTTCAAAATGTATGTTTACATCTAAATAAGCATACAATCATAACATATGCTATGATTTAAAGTTTTACTTTAAATGCATCCTGAAAACACATCATCAATGAAAGAAAACGAAACGGCAATGCTGTCTTCAATTTACTGAGTTGGTAACATCCTGATCTAAAGGAAAGGGATGTGCCCCAGCTTGAAATGGAAAAAAGCCTCACCAGTTAGTGCAGCTGAAGTGTTAGATCCGGCAGAGAGCTGTTTAAACTGATGCTGGGATGCAAAAAATTCAATTCGATGAAAAGTGCTTCTGTCTTCAGTGTCGCCAA
This sequence comes from Aselliscus stoliczkanus, assembly GCA_033961575.1. Taxonomy (NCBI): domain Eukaryota; kingdom Metazoa; phylum Chordata; class Mammalia; order Chiroptera; family Hipposideridae; genus Aselliscus; species Aselliscus stoliczkanus. The sequence continues at coordinate 108,860,523 of CM066737.1, forward strand.
GTCCTAACTGTCCTTCATTATTTCCTCCAGCTGCATATATTTGGCCTCCTTCTGCACATGGAAAAGAAAACATCAGTATACTATAGTCACCATCTTTATGAGACAGGCCAATGTATACCAGCTATCTCTTCTATTAACAGTGAAGAACGTTGAAAAGCTGACATTATCTTATAATTTGGTACAAAACTTCATTACATCATCAAAAAAAAGGCAAAACAAGCAAGGCTATACATTTTTGTGAGATTTTAAAAATGATTCTAGAGTTCCAGTAACAATTGAAATGCACAGAATGTGTGGAATGTTTCTTACTCATGCAGCACTCCATTAATTCAGAGCAGAAAAGAGGAAAGTAATTTCTGAATTAGTTTACAGTCCAAATCGAACTATTTTAAAAGTGATATGGTTCATTAATTTTAACTTCCATACCCATTAAAGCTAAGAGATAATAGGTAACAAATAAATAAAATGAGGAAACCCCAAGAACATAATTAGAAACATGAAGTCTACGTAGTTTAAGTCTTTTAATTTTCTAGCTAACTAGGAAGGCAGTATAGCATTGTGTTTAGGAGACAGGACTCCACAGCTAGACTTCTTGGGTGCAAATTCTGACTTGTGTGACCTTGGGCAAGCTATTCTTAACCTCTCAGTGTCTCCTTTTCCTCATCTGTAAAACAGGAATTAATAGTGCCTACTTAGAGCTGTTATGAAGATTAAATTGGTAAACATTTATGAAATTGTCAGAACACCATTTGGCTCACTGGAAGCACTATATAAATGTTAATTACTTTCTTAATTAAGAAGTATATCATGGACGCCCAGCGCGCCCTCTCCGCGGCGCCTTGGCCCTGGTGTGCCACTGCGGCTCATGGGAAGTTGGTCCAGCGGGCCGGCATTAAACTGAAAAGATGTCCCTGTATGACGACCTGGGGGTGGAGACCAGTGACTCTAAAACGGAAGGCTGGTCCAAAAACTTAAACTTCTGCAGTCTCAGCTTCAGGTGAAGAAGGCGGCTCTCACTCAAGCAAAGAGCCAGAGGACCAAACAAAGCACAGAGACTCTTGGAAGGACTACTAAGATATATGTTGATTGATCCCTTTTTTATTTTGTGTTTTTTTAATATAGTATAAAAATCTTAAAAAAAAAAGAAGTATATCATGCCTAGATAATAAACATTGCTAGTAAGCGCTAAAATAATGAAGACTTTTAAAAACATGTATGTAATAAAAACTAGTGATATCTGCCATAAAAGTGCACATGAAGTTAAAGCCTCGCTAAATTATAGGGGAAACTGAGGGCAAAATCAGCCTGAATCAGTACAAATTTAAAATTAGACATTATTTAAAAAAAAAATGAAACCTGATTGAGGAAACAAGACTAGCTTTGAAATGGAAAGTACTACAAAGCCACATGGAATTGGCCTACACCATTTAACATATATGGAGCAAAGCAGAGTTGGTGAATTGCTTAAAGCAGTTCAGGGAACAACATGAGTACAAAGTTGAAGAGTCATAAAAAGCTCCATGGAAGAAGTAAGACATATACTGCATCTTAAAAGATAAGAATCTGAGTAAGTGAAAAGACATTTCAGCAAGGGAAAAGTATCAATGCAGGCAGAGAGGTGAGGAGGAGGCAAGGCAGTGAGAAGAGCCTGGAGACAGAAGCTGTGTGGGGAGGAAAGGAGGTAAGAAGGACTGCTCAGTGGTCAGGTGTCTAACTGTTTTGGCAGCATTTGTTAACAAGATTACCTTTTCTCCATTGAATTGCCTTGGCACTGTTGTCAAATATTAGTTGGGCACATACATGGGGATCTATTTTGGGACTCTGTTACGCTCTATTTTTTTTTTTTTTAGATTTTATTGGGGAATTGGGGGAGGGAACAGCGTTGGGGAATCGGGGAAGGGGAACAGACAAGTTGCTGTCTTTTTGTTCTTCAGTCTAGTTGCGGAGGATGTTGCTTCACTGGTCCATGTTGGTATCGTCATGCACTCTTTCAGGATGAGGCAGATGGGTCACCGGCCTCTGGACGGCTGCTCACTGTGGCTATTGGCAGCTCACGCTGGCTGCCAGCCGCTCACGCTGGCTGCCGGCCACTTACTGTAGCCTATGGCAGCCCACTGCAGCAGGGGCTGCAGCCCACACCGTCGCCGGGGCTCGCACAGCCCAGCTCCAGGTGGAGCTGTTGTTAGCTGTAGAGGGCAGTGTCACTGGCCTTCATATGTGGGATCCGAACCGGGGCCGCTGGCATCCCAAGCCAGCTCTTAACCCATGCGCCACTTGGCCAGCCCCTGTTACGCTCTATTAATCTTTGTCTACCTTTTCACTAATAGTACACTGTCTTGATTACTATAGTTTTACAGTAGGTCTTGAAATCAGGTAGTGCTAGTTCTCTGGTTTTGTTCTCTTCAAAACTGTTTTGCTATTCTACGCTCTTTGCTTTTCCATATAAACTTAAGAATCACCTTGTCGGGCCGGCGGAGTGGTGTGGTGGTTGAGCGCTGGCTTGGGAAGCCAGTGGCCCCGGTTCGGGTCCCACATATGAGGGCCAGTGACACTGTCCTCAAAAAAAAAAAGAAAGACAGCAACTTGTATGTTCCCCCTCCCTGATTCCTCAATGCTGTTCCCCTCCACCAATTCCCCAATAAAAATCTTAAAAAAAAAAAAAGAATCACCTTGTCAATTTCTACATACACATACCCCCAATCCCACCACTCCCCACACACAGCCTGTTTGGGTTTTGATTGAAATTGTGCTGACTCACATCAATACGGGTTGATGTGAGGGTGGGGGTGGCTCCTACTCACGCTCAGAAAAGAAGAGGGTAGAGCAAGATCAGGAACAACCAGCCCCTGAGGTGTGCACACAGGTAAGGAGATGCTATGCATTGACATAATCCAAGAAAACAAGCTTTTTCTTCAGCCATTTAACATTTATCTGCATATTTTCAAATGCAAACAGGTGTGTAATAACCACTTACATTTTAAAAAATCCTAATGTTACTGTTGCCAAGGTACAATTATTATTAATTTTACAAAGCCACAAATGTACTGGAGCGAGACCTTAGTCCTCACATGGGCAGGAAGTCATGCAGAATGAATACCATACCTGTTGAGATGAGGGTGTGGTTCCGACCACAGGCAGCCAATTTCACGTTTTCAGGTTTTAAGTCTAAAAATATGACAATTAAAATATCTTGTGGTTATGAAAATGATAAATAATACAGGTCAAATGGTAACCAAGTGGTAGAACTGCAAATTAAACCCAGGCCTGTCTGACTCCAAAGTTGACTTCCAAACTACTAAACCAAAAGTTCTCAGAACTAGTTGTGCATCATAATCACCAGTGGATTTCTTGAGAAAAATACAGATAGCTCAGCCCGGTCCCTGAAAAATATAAGTAGGTCTAAGCTAAGGCTTAGGCATCCATATATTTTTAAAAATTCCAAAGGTAAGTAATATGTGCTGAGATCCATTGCATTCTGTTATACTGCCTCCTTACCAACCTGTTCTATCACCCAATCTGCTATCACCATCATCAAGTTCACCTTCTACCTCAATGAAACACTGTAAGTCCAATATTCATAGGCATACATCTATGTTAAAGTTCTTCATTTATTCATTTACACATTTATAAAATCTTTACAGGGGTGGATGGTTAGCTTAGTTGGTTAGAATGTGGTGTTATTAACACTTTGTAAGCGGGCATAAAAAGCTATATGACGCGTTTACTCGTTTCCCGCAAAAAATGTGTTAACACCAAGGTTGCCGCTTCTATCACCATATGGGCCACTGTGAGCTGTGCCCTCCTTAAATTGAGAGAGAGAGAGAGAGAGAGAGAGAGAGAGAGAGAGAGAGAGAGAGAGAGAGAGAGAGAGAGAAAGAAAGAAAGAAAGAAAGAAAGAAAGAAAGAAAGAAAGAAAGAAAGAAAGAAAGAAAGAAAAGAAAAGAAAGAAGGAAAGAAAGAAAGAAAGCCTTTATAGAACATCTCCAGGGCCGGGCGAGTGGCTCAGTTGGTTAAGAGCTGGCTCAAGAGTGAGAGCTGAGCTCTGAGCAACAGCAGTTTGATGCCCAGCCTGAGCTGAGCTGCTGCTGAGCTGCCAACAGGTGGCAGGAAGGCTCAGCTAAAACAAACAAACAAACTATAGAACATCTCTGAAGTGCTTAGCACAGCACCTGCAACGATCACTAAGACAGAATCCATGGTCTCAAGGATCTTGTAGTCTAGATAATTCTATAAGCTTGTCTATTAGATATTTTGAGAGGAAGAATTAAATGCACCTTGAATATATCCAACAGTTTAGTAGACTGTGCCCAGTAAATACTTTTTGACCAAGTATAGCACTTTAAAATTTCCATAACACCTATAAATAGCATGGGTATGATAAATTACACTGAAATTTTAAGGTAAAATTAAAAATTTAGCCAGAAAGATAAAGTACTGCTCTTGTCACATCCCAAGGAATTTCCATTGCCATTCAAGTTTGGTTGATGTTCACAGGTTATATCTAAACAGAAGCTTTACACATAACAGCAAGAAAGTTTTGTAAAGATATTATACGTCCCATATTTTCTGGGACAGTCCTGATTTAAAATATTTTGTCCTGTTCTTCTTGTAAGAACACTAATGCTGATTAAGCACTAGTCTTGGTGTTTTGTTCAGTACATCTACTCACTAGATACAGCAGGGTTAAATGTGTTTTATAAAGCCAGCAACTGCCAAGGAACCATGATGTCTACAACTCTAACAAATGAGGCAGAGCTCAAAATTCTAACATTATATTGTTTGTTCTCTGCATATAGAAAGATAGTAATATTTAAGTAGATTTACAAACAAGGAGAAAAAATGTTCAATTGCAATACTATAGAATCATTACTTCCTTTGTGGCCTCTGGGTTTAAAATCAATGTGATTTTTAGACCCTAACATATAAAAGTAGTTCTAAGTATCCCATAAAAAATAAAGTGAAATGCCAATAATATTCAAGTAAATATCAGAAAATAAAGAACTAAAGGCTTTATTACTCATAATATGACATTAAAGGACTACACAATCAATTAAAAGTACTTTATATAGCTTGTTACGTATTTAAAGTGATAGAGAAGAAAAGACCCCAAACCTTTGATACACGTTGGTTTGATAACAGTTGACTTTGATCCTAATCCTAACTGGCCCCAGTTGTTACTGCCAAACATGTAAAGTTTATTATTTCCTGGTGGAGAGGAAAAAGAAATAATAAATTGAAACATTTTCAACATAAAGTAATGTGAGATGAAGTCATCACAAAGCAATAAAAATGCTATACTTAAATGGTGCCATTGTTTTCCATGTTGGAACAGGTTAGCCAGATTCTGTTAGATGTAAAGGAATTTCTAGGATTATAAGTTTTTTGATTATATAGATACATTAAAATAGATTTACTCAAAAAAGTTGTGTGTATAAAAATTGTATTTAAATATACTAAGGGAATTTAAAATTTAAAAGACTCTTGATGAATCAATTTGTCAAGAATTCTTTGGCAAAATAATAAAACCCCAACACTTTCTATATATTTTCAGTATGTTTCAAATACAGCACATCTATAATATTTAGGATTCTCTAAGTATTACTATTCTCATTTAGGATTTTCATACTAACCTGTAACAACAGCAGAATGTTCATCTCCACATGCAAGATATGTAGGTATATCATTTTTAAACCAGAATTTGCTGGGAATGTTTCCAGCAAATTTAGTTTTTCCAAATGTAAACACAGCACTCGAACCTGCAAATATATGATAGTCTCTAGTTCACAACTTTTACTATGTTGCCTGTTACTAAAACATTTTTTCAGTAATTTATTCAGATTCCTCACCTCATGACAGTTTTGCCTGCACTGTAACACTGTTGATGCCCTCCTTTCTGCATATTAAATCAGTTTTTACTTCTCAGATTTCATTCTAGTTTTATTTATGAAATCTACTAAATTAAATATGTATTATTCAGTTACTGGTGCAAAGTTAAGAAATATACTATCACAAGGAGAGTAATCCTTGACTACTAACAGTCCTGCTGTCACCAGGTGGACCATTTGCTTCCTGGAATGAGCCCATAGAGTCAGTGCCCTACTCACACTGGTTAACCCTTAACTGAGGGCTTTTCTCCACACACAGAAACAGGACAGTATTGAATTTCATCATTTGCATCATGAGGATGCAAGATGTTTGGTCCAGTATCATTTGGAGACCCAAAACCCGTATCAGTTCCCAAAAATCATTTATACACACACACGCACACACGCACATGTGTGCGCGTGTAGCCAGATCCAACTTTTGAGGAAACCTCAAGGATGATCACACATAAAGAATCTAATAGGTACTAGAAAGGAAAACATAGGGAACATAAGTATTAAAAATATTAATGTGCAAGAGAGTAGCCACATGGAAAACCTTTTGCAAACAACTGTGAGGCATCTCAGTTCTGATAACAGATCTGGGAGGCCAGATACTAGATAGGCTGTGGGTTTCCCTAGAATGAATACTTTTTAACTGTTTGGTCCTGCTCTGGCTTCCCAGGAAACCTTCCCTAATATCCTCACTCCAAGTCAGGGTTTGGTGGTTCTGCTGTGTCCCCCTGGCTTCTACTGTCAAATGGTATCGGGTATTGTCATTTTGTTTACTTTCTTGTATCCCTCACTAAGCTGTGAACACCAGAAGGGCAGGAATCTATGTTAGAGCCAAAAGCATGGCAGAGAACTCAATACTTTTTTTTCCCTGTGAATCCATGATTCTGCTCTAATCCAGTGGTTTTTTTCAAACTGCTAGTCATGACCCGTTAGTGGATCAGAAAATCAATTTGGTGGGTCACGATGAGCACTTTTAAAGGAATGTATTATAGGAAAGATCGGAGCGCACCCAAAGTGGTTACAATAAGTACTGCTTCATGAAACGTCCATTTTAGTTAAGACAGTTTGTATGCGGTTACGTATGTATGTCGTCACACTGTATGTCGTCACGTATTTTGCTGCTCAGGGAAAATTTTTTTTTTTTTTTTTTAGGGCAGTGTCACTGGCCCTCATAGGTGGGACCCGAACCCGGGCCGCTGGCGTCCCAAGCCAGCTCTTAACCACTGCCCCACTCGGCCGGCCGGAAAAAAGTCCTTAAAAACCACTCGCGGGCTGGCTGAGTGGCGCAGTGGTTAAGCGCTGGCTAGGGACGCCAGCGGCCCTGGTTCGGGTCCCACCTATGAGGGCCAGTGACACTGCCCTCAAAAATAAATAAATAAATAAATAAATAAATAAATAAATAAATAAAAACCACTCGCTAACGGTTCCCTCCTCACCCTCCTTTCTGTAAGTCGTCCTCATCTTTTACCTCAAGTCCTCTTATTACCCACTCTTTACTGCATTCAATACATAACTGGATCCCGTGGACCTCGAAGGAGTTACTTTGGGGAAGTTTAGAGAGAGGTAAAAACGGCCCGTACTTTCGAGAAACTCCTCAAAAGTGTATTTAAAAAACAACAACAAAAAAGACACGCACCCCCTTCTCCGTTGTTCCCCCTCAGGTCCCTCCTCTCCTTTTTCCCTTCAGTCATTCGCGGGAGCCCGGCCAGAACTCCGACCCCAGTTGGGCGGCCGCGGCCCGGGCCTGTCCCCCGACGGGGCCGGCCCGGAGGCGGGGCCTGGCTGCCTGTCCTTCCACAGACCCTCCCTCTGGGCCCGCCGCCACCAAAGCACGCGCGACGACTCACCGGGCACCACACTGTCAGGTTCCCTCATGCCGAGGGCGACAAGAGGAGAGGGCCTCTGAGCCGGGAAGACGATAGGTTCGACTCGGTGGGGGCTAAGGCAGCGCCTCAGACCCAACTTGAGCCCACGAAGCCCCTCGTATCCCCAGGGTGACACTCCAGGAATTTGCGACGACGGCGTTCCCGGAAGTCAACGAAGAGAAACCAAGGGCAACAAAGGCGGGGCTTAAATACGTAGGGGCGGGGAGGGGAAGGGCGGGGCCAGGCAGACGCCACGGGGGGAGGGGCAGCGGAGGCCAGGCGGCCAGTGGGGCCAGGCGCAGACGCAGCCGAGGGGCGGGGGGGAAGGCCGCGCGCCCTCTGGTGGCCTAGAAGGGTGGGGCGGCCACGCCCTGCAGTGTTGAGCCAGAGCGCCCAAGCTTGCGGTGATGGATTTCAAGGCCCCGCTGGGACCCTTTCCGAATTGTGACAGACGTCACAAATATCACATACTCTCACTCAACTCCGACACAGGCAAATGTCGACACACAACTGTAATAATACTAGTGATAGTGACCATTTATAACTAAATGAGACGGGCACTCTGCTAAACATCCGAAATTGTATTTTGTATTTTGTATCCCTACCCAGCATCTAACAATAAACTTGGCATATACTAGATGTTTATCAAATCTTTATTGAATGAATCAGCTCTCCTACAGCCCTATAAAATAGTTAATGTAAACCCCGTTTACAGACCAGGTCGATCTATACAATGGGAGAGCTGGGATTCTCCCAGCCAGTCCAGCCTGTATGCTAAGTTGGCCCCCTTGTGTTCTGGAGAAGACTGTGGTGTACAATCTGTGACAGGAATATGATCAAAGAGCATCTTTGCTCTAGAATTTTCCCAGAGATGTTATATTTTTTCTGGAAGCAAACAGTTTCCAGTGCATCAACACCTTGCCATCATAAAGAGGCAAAAAGCCATCTTCCAGGATGAGACGTTATGGGCATCAGCTCTAGAATCAGACAGAGCCAGATTCAAGGATCCCTGAATTACTGTGTGTATGGAAGCGTGTTACTGACTTTTTCAGGGCATTTGAATTACAATTGGGAGGGCGGAAGTGCTATTGCTATTTTGATAGGGATTGCATTGAATCTATAGATTGCTTTGAATAGTATGGACATTTTAACAATGTTAATTCTTCCTATCCATGAACATGGTTTATGCTTCCATTTATTTGTATCTTCTTCAATTTCTTTTTTTTTTTAATTTTTTACAACACAGTGCAATAGTTATACTTTTTACCCTCAAAGTGACTACCCCCCTCCCCCAATCCACCACCCCTCCCCCCACAAATCATACATATCTATTACAATTCCCTTGACTCCACTCCCACACAATACTCCATATCTCGTGACTATATATATACATTCAATCATAGTTAACATACAATATTATACAATATCACTTCAATTTCTTTCTTCAGCGTCTTATAGTTTTCCGAGTATGGACCTTTTACCTCCTTGGTTAAATTTATTCCTAGGTATTTTTTTTATGATGCAATTGTAAATGGGATTGCTTTCCTAATTTCTCTTTCTGACGTATGATCTCACTTATATGTGGAATATTTCTAAAGAACAAAATAAATGAACAAACAAAACAAATAGACTCACAGATACAGAGAACAAGCTTATGGTTGCCAGAGGGGGGGGGGTTGGGGATCTTGGTGAGAAAGGTGAAGGGAATTAAGAAATACAAATTGGTAGTTATAAAATAGTCATGGGATGTAAAGTACAGCACAGAGAATATAGTCAATAATGTTGCAACAACTATTATAGTGCCAGGTGGGTACTAAACTAATCGGGGGATCACTTCATAAATTATATAAATGTCTAACCACTATGCTGTACACCTGAAACTAATATAAAATAATATTGAATGCCAACTGTAACTGAAAAACAATAATTTAAAAAATTGGGAGGGGAGCTTAAACTATTCAATACACAAATAACTGCTTACAAAGCAAAATGGGAGTTACTATGAAAGTGTTTAACAAGGAGCATTGACTTGGTGTGAGAGGTTAAGAAAAGCTTATGTGAAGAAAGGACATTAAATGTAAGACCTGAAGAAGAAGCTGGGAGGGGTGAGAAAGCTCTAGGCAGAGAGTAAATCACATACAAAGGCTCATAAGGAGCTTGGCTCTTTCCAGGAGCTCAAATAGCTGACACTGGCACATGGCAAGGTGGCAGGGTGTTGGGGCTGTTAAGGATCTGAGATTTTATCCTGAAGGCAATGGGAAGCTATTGATGGCTTTCAAGCAGTGGACTGTTAGGGTCAGTTACGTGTATTCCTGGAATCATTCTGCCTGGCTGCTTTGTGGAGAATAAATTGGAGCAGGGAGGAGGTTTTGGAGACTGTTGCTGAAATTAAGACAAGCAGTCACACTGGCTTGGAATACGGGGCATTGGCACCACAGAGGAGCAGGCAGATTTGAAAGTATTTTAGGATGTAGAGTCAACAGGAAATGATGTCTGATTATTGATTTCTAGGCAGGGCAGGAAACAGCTCTTAGAGCAACAGCAAAGAAGGGGCCCTAAATGATTTTGCAAAGGATTGAATATTCTTTTTTAAAGTATTATTGTGGTCACTATGGGAAAATCAGAATTTTTAGACTTATATTTATGATATGCATTAATTTGTTTCTTTTCTTTCAAAATATAGTAAAGTGCATTTTGGTGCTGAGCACTCCTGAAGATGTCAATGTAGCCCTACGCCCAGGTTTCCAAGGTAGGTTGACAGGGGGAGGGTTGTGTCATTTACTGAGTTGGGCAACACCGTGGAAGGAACAGGAGGGTTTGGAGTTAGGTAGGTCTCATGGGGGAGAACATGACAGTTCATGACATCAAAGTGGAGGTGCTGAGCTGAGCAGGCAATTGAACAGAAGTTTCAGATGGAGGCACATTTTTGGCAGATGCTGGGGCCTAGGTGGTGAATAGCAGCCTTGGGAAAGACTGCTAGGTGAACAACTGGAAAGTGACTACAGAATGTGAAGAATAGTGAAGTTAGGATGAGATGTGATGAAGGCCCAAATTTAGTGGCCCAGCAACAGATACTGAGACTGAAAAGAAGATCGAGTGACTAGAGGGGGACAGCATATGGAATAGGGTTTCAACAAGGAGGGTGTGGTCAGTTGTGTCATGTGACTCTGAGAAATCAAGTAAGGTGAAAACTAAATGCCGACTGAATTTAGGAGTGCACAGAACATTAGCGATGCTGAAAAGAGTGCTGGAGGAGGAAACAATATTGGAGTAGTCACAGGGTGGGAGAAGTTCAGGGAAAGAAGTAAGGGTGAATGCTTTGGAGAGAAGAGATGGAGATGGTCTAGCAGAAAAGGGAAGATAGTAATTGGAGGAGGAAGAGAGGTGGATGGAGTGCTTTTGTTAAGCTTGGAGAGAGTTGAGAATCCTGAGGCACACACTGAATAGAAGGGGAGAAAATACAGAATCAGGAGACTGAAGGAATAATCAACATTGTAAGAGAGGAAGAGATGGCAACCAGATCTCATGTGGAAGGACTGGCCATAGCTCGAAGGAGAGACACGACTTTGAGAATAACAAGAGAAGGGGGCAGGCAGAGTGGCTCAGTTGGTTAAGAGCAGGATCTCTGAGCAACAAGGTCGCTGGTTCAATTCCCAAGCTGAGCTGCCAACAGGTGGCAGGATGGCTCAGCAGGTGAGAGCACATACTCCTAACAACAAGATTTCTGCCGGTTTGACTCCCGCATGGGATTGGGGTCTGCATTCCCCCACAACTAAGATTGAACACAGCACCTTGAGCTGAGCGGCCGCGAGCTGCTGACGGCTGGCTGAATGGTGACTGGACTTGGAGCTGAGCTAGCTGCGCCCTCCACAACTAAGATTGAAGGACAACAACTTGGCTGTTCCCCTTCCCCAATTTCCCAATAAAATCTTTAAAAAAAAAAAAAAGACTTTCCCTCTTGTTTGAAAAATAAAAAGAAGAATAACAAGAGGAATGGAAGCAAGCCTCCTTTCACAGTATACTCCTGATATATATGATATATTTATATCTACATATAGATGATATATAGACTATTGATATGTATGATATAGATATATATTATATGTCATATAATAAATAATACTATTGTCTATCTCAGAAGGTTGTTGTGAGATATTAGGTAATGCATACAGAATTTACAGCTTGCTGCCTGCAATAGAGTAGCACTCAACAGTGTTAGCTATTATCAATAAGGCAGAGCCGGCTGTGTTCTTTATATTTCTCAGCATAACCCAGGCTATGCTGCAATGCAAATGACACTCCGATCTCAGTGCTTAACACAAACAAAAAGTGTCTTTCTCATTTATGCTTCACGTCTAGTGTGCGTCAGCATGGGGATCTGCTCCATCTGGTCCCTCAGGGGCCCAGATCACTGGTGGAGGTTCAGCTGTCTTGTAGCTGCACCCGATGTGATCCTGACCTCTTTGGTTGCTGTAACAGGGCAAGAGAGAGGGAGCAGCCAATTCAATGCTTCTGGCCAGAGGTGACACATGTCTCCTTCTGAATTTGTACCAACTGTACAAATAGTTAACCAAGTTTACTATTTGGAAGTACTGAAAAGGCTGCATAAAAAAGATGATCTGAGGGCCGGCCGAGTAGTATGGTGGTTAAGAGCTGGCTTGGGATGCCAGCGGACCCGGTTCGGGTCCCACATATGAGGGCCAGTGACACTGCCCTCAAAAAAAAAAAAAAGATGACCTGAACTTTTTGCCAACAATTCATGGTTCTTGCATCACAACAATGCACCAGCTCACACGGCACCGTCTGTGAGGGAGTTTTTAGCCAGTAAACAAATAACTGTATTGGAATAGCCTCCCTACTCACCTGATCTGGCCCCCAATAACTTCTTTCTTTACCCGAAGATAAGGTGAATGTTGAAAGGAAGACATTTTGATGACATTCAGGACATCAAGGGTAATACAATGACAGCTCTGATGGTCATTCCAGAAAGAGTTCCAAAATTGCTTTGAAGGATGGACTAGGCACTGGCTTTGGTGCATAGCTTCCCAAGGGGAATACTTCGAAGGTGACTATAGTTGGTATTCAGTAATGAGGTATGTAGCACTTTTTTAAAAAAGATTTTATTGGGGAATTGGGGGAGGGGAACAGCATTGGGGAAGTGGAAGGGGAACAGACAAGTTGCTGTCCTTTTGTTCCTCAGTCTAGCTGTGGAGGATGTCACTTCACTGGCCCGTGTTGGTATTATCATTGCACTCTTCTCCGGTGAGGCAGTCTCTCTCTGGCCATTGGACGACTGCTCGTGGCAGCTCTCGGCAGCTCATCCTGGCTGCCAGTCGCTCATGGTATCTCATGGCAGCCCACTGCAGCAGGGGCTGCAGCCTATGTCGTCACCGGCAACTCACAGCAGCCCAGCTCTAGGTCGAGCTGTTGTTCACCATCTTAGTTGTAGAGGGCGCAGCGTCACTGGCGCTCATGTGGGATCTGAACCAGGGTCCTGCTGCTCCGAGCTGGCGCTCCCAAGCCAACTCTTAACCAATGTGCCACTCGGCCAGCCCAAGGAAGACATTTGATTGATTATGCTTTTTAGCTGAACTAGTGCCTTTTTTGACAACATTCAACAAACCTTCCAAGGTTTGTATTTTGAGTTGCAATATAATGCAGCTGCTATTGCTGTTTATTTCTGTTTGGAATCAGATAAACAGATTTGCCTTCACTTTGAAAACTCTACTATGAAATCCCATAAGCATCTGAATTTACAAATCAGATTCCTATGGCTTCTTTAATTTTTGAATTTTTGCAGCGCAGCTCCAAGATATATGAAGTGAGGATGCTCAAGTCCAAAGCCAGGGAGTTTTATTTAAAAAGAATAATAGCTTACTTTGCTCATTCATACAGTTTTTCATATTCCACATATAAGTGAGATCATATGGTATTTGTCCTTCTCTGACTGACTTATTTCACTCAACATTATAGTCTCTAGGTCCATCCATATCATTGCAAATGGCACGATTTCATTCTTCTTTATAGCGGAGTAATACTCCATTGTATAAATATACCACAGTTTCTTAATCCAGTCATCTACTGACGGGCATTTTGGTTGTGTTGTACACCTGAAACTAATTAAAAATAAAATAAAATTAAAAAAAAAAAAAAAGAATAATAGCTAACATATAAAGAGCATTTACTACTCGTATGTGGGAGGCACAGTTCTAAGTACTTTACATAATTCATTAATTTATTGAATCCTCACAGAACTTTCTGGGTTACATTTTATTCAATATCCCCATTTTATAGATGAATACAATGAGGTACAGATAGGTTATGTCACTGGGTCAAGGTCAAACAGTTACTAAGAGATGGAGCCAAGATTTGAACTCATGTTTGTCTGACTACAGAACACTAGCTCTTAGGACTATGCCATCTGCCTATTAAGGAAAAATTAAAATATTTTGGAAAGGAAAAATATGTTAGAAGATCCTAGTTCATACCAGTCCAGAGAAAACTGGCTATCTATTGATTACTGTACAAATTTTGAGCATAGACTAGTAATGATTGTGTCCCTTTATTGGTTTTATTGCATACCAGATATCTGATTGAGCCCTTTTGCTTACATTATCCTTTTAAATACATGTTCAGAAAGTTCTAGCTTCCAAATATATCTGCAAACTCATCAGGTCTCATCACCTCCATGAGTACTACCCTGTTCCAAAACAAAGTCACCTTTCACCTGCACTACTGCCATCACCCCTTAATTGGTGTCCCTGTTTCCACCCTAACAGTATTCACAACCCAGGAGTCAAAATGATCCTTTTAAGGGCATGACATGCCTTCCCCTTTGTCAAGACCCTCCAATGGCTTCCCGGCTGACTCAAAATAAAATCCAAAGTCCTAACAGCATATAAGACCCTGCTGTCTTCTGGCTCTCCACCTCACTGAGCTCATCTCCCACTCCAAACCTGCAAGCGAGGAATCATAAAATACTTTACAGATGTTAGTGATCTGTAAGTGATTCTATTAGCAAAATTTGAACCAGGAATCAAACCTAGTTTTATTTGACACTGGTTATTGGATTCCCTACATTACACCATACTCTGATAAAATGGTTATTTTTTTTTGCAGTAAAATGAGTATTAGTTTCAATAGACATAACTGAGACATTTCCTCTTCTTGGGGAGGCAATTCAGTTTAGCATTGCTGAAATTGCTGATAACATGCTTTGCCTCTTCTTTGGGAAGAGACTCTGGAGCTAGGGGTTATGTTATTCTAAAAAGTCATAGAAGTGAAAATCCTTAATCATTGCATTTGTATTAGATTTTAGAAAATCAATTTATTTTGAAGAATAATTCAAAACTTACATAGACAAAACGTACAAAGTATTTTCAAGAAGAAAAATATTCTTTGAGGTGACAAATAAAGGGTGACTATAAAGAAATGGCTCTGATGACCTTGCGTAGCTTACACACAAATTCAGGAGACAATTCCTAAAGAAGAATTGTGGGAAGAAAAGGTGAAGGGGAATAAGAGGGACAAACTTCTAGTTATAAAATAAATGGATCATGGGGATTTAATGTACAGCATTGGGGAAAATAGTCAATAATATCATAATAACTTTGTACAGTGACAGGTGGTTACTACACTTAGCATTGGGATCACATCGTAAGGTATGTAAATGTCAAATAACTATGTTGTACAACTGAAGCTAATATAATATTGTATGTCAACTATAGTTTAATAAATAATACATTTAAAAAACAAAAGAAGAAGGGCCGGCCGAGTGGCTCAGTTGGTTAAGAGCTCGCTCAAGAGTGTGAGTTTTGAGCAACAGGGTTGCCTGTTGGATTCCTGGCCCGAGCTGAGCAGCCGCTGAGCTGCCAACAGGTGGCAGGATGGCTCAGTTAAAAACAAAAACAAAAACAAAAGCAGAGTTGTGAAAGATCTATGGCAGTAGTTGTATGACTAGGTAATTTCCTGAATGATTACTTTGAAGGATCATGCAATGTGATGATTATGGCTGAGATTATTAGACTTCTGTTATCTGCCAGATCTTGGTCTAAGCACTCTATGTATGAATTATTTAATTTTGCATATTACAGAAGAGAAAACTGAGGTACAGACAAGTTAATTTATCCAGGGTCTACAGACAAGTTAATTTATCCAGCTAAAATGTGGCAGGGCTGAAGTTCGAACACATGCAGTCTGGGTCCAGAATTTATGCTCCTAACAATTGCACTATACTGCCTCTTGAGAGAGCACAGAGCAGGGGGGCTTCAAACTTTTTAGATTACACATCCTCATTAATGACCAACCAGAAGCCAGAAGACTAGAGACCTCATTGATGCAGCCCATGCAAATCAGCCTGCCTGGGTAGATACCTAGCGCTTGAGGCTATTGGCTAGTCTAGTGCATGGAATCAGTGAGAAGATTGAGGAATGAGGCTCAGAAAGAAATAAAGGCAGAGATTAAGGAAGACTATCCAGCAGAGGCAATACAAGTGTATTTACATATTTGTATGCACGATACTACTGTAGTAATATATTTATATTGTAAAATATATAAAAAATGGCTTAAAATGATGAGATAAAAATAAACGTAACTAAAAGTTCTAGTATTTGGTTTGCTCCACCAAAATGGATGTCTTTTTTGTTTTTTTGTTTTATTAAAGTTTATTGGGGTGACAATTCTTAGCAAAGTTATATAGATTTCAGGTGTACAATTCTGTAATACATCATCTATATATCACATTGTGTGTTTAAAAGATGAATGTCTCGAGCATCTCCCGGGGAACACCTTGATTTAGAAAATAGTCTTGGGATAGCATGGTTTTAAATTCTGGCTTTACCATTTATTACCTGAGTATTCTGGGCAAGTTGCTTACTCTTTGCCTCTGATGCTTCATCTGTTAAATCAGGATAATAACTCTAATTTGCAGGATTGTGTGACTTAAGCGAGACGATGTGTGCAAAATCTGTAGTGCCAGGCTTTCAGTAAGCTCTTTACCTATTATTTATTTTCCCTCTTAATTTTAATTCCCATTATTTGTTTTATGGTCTGTGTTTTAAAAATTGTATTACTTTGTACATCCTCTTATAATGAAGCTGGAGACAGAGCTGCAGTTAGATTTGGCGCATCTAGATGGAGCCAGATTAATAGCTTTCTCGTGCTCCAGCATTACAAACAAGGTGCAGCTGTGTCTCTGACAGCAAAGAAAACTGCTGAAGAGACATGTGGAAGAACCTACGTGTGTTTTACTTTATGCTAAACACCATATGAATTGGGAGGGCGTGAAGGAGGACTTAATGACTCTTCCGACACTTAAAAATGAATGGCCCGACTGTTCAGCAATTGTGTATCTGTTAACAGAAGCTCCCTTTAACATCAGCTGGTAGCCATTGCTCTTTTGTGATTGGCAGGCAATCAGGCTTGAAGGCTCTCTAACTGGATTTTGAGCTATAATATTTTTTATCTGTGCCTTTCCATGGGTGGCTTTTTCTTAACAGGGTCCCTTGGCTACATTCAGTGTCATTTATTACCATTCACTGCAAATTTCACCTTTGATCCCAACTCTAGGCTTTTGTTTCTTCTTTCTCCTCTTAGAATGCTAAGCTTGTTGGGTTTCTTTGGCACAAAGTTAACCAGAAAAGAAGCGCACTCAAAGGCATATCAGTCAGGCTTGTGACAGGCAGATGGCACCCTCTTATTAGGATAATCTGAGAAGGGTTTCCTTGGAGCTAATTTCAAAGGGTAGGAAGGGGACTGAGGCAGCCACATAGCATAGGGCAAGGACTCAGGATTAACAGCAGTTGAGCAGTTACTATCCCTTGGCCCAAAGATATGAAGGGATGGGCAGGCACGTATACAAACTATGAACTGTGCTGTACACCTGAAGCTGAAGTAGAATAATATTGAATGTCAACTATAATTAAGTATATATATATATATATATATATATATATATATATATATATATTTATTTATTTATACACACACACACACACACACACACATGCACACACACACCAGGGGTGCCAAAAAATGTATACAAGCAGACACTTTGGTCAACGTTGCTCGAGCAGTAGCTCACCATAATCAGAAGTGTCTGGACTCTGATGGTAACCACTTTGAGCACCTCTTATAATTGCAGAAGTCAAACGGGACTTGCAGTCATCTTTTGTTTGGTATGTGTTGAGTAGTACAATTTTAACATTTTTTTCCTTTCTTAAAATGTGTATACATTTTTTTGGCACCCTCTGTCTATATAGTCATGAGATATAAGGCACAGCATAGGGCATATGGTATTGTAACAGCTATCTATGATGTCAGAGGAGTAGTATACTTCGCGGGGGGTGGTTATCACTTTGTTAGGGGTGTAAATGTCTAACTATTACATTGCTTTGTACATGTAAAACTAATACAAAACATTTAGAAAAAGAGATGAAGGGATGGAGAGTTTATTAGAATGTGGAAGGGGAGAGAGGAGAGAGGTGTGTGGAGCAGGCCACCTTGAGAGGAACAGTGAATTTCTATTGAGGAACAGCCAACCCAAGGTGACCTCATGAAAAACCATGAGAACAAATATTCTGACTTCTCTCTCCTCCATCCCTCCATTATCCAGCTTGGATTCCAATGGCCAAATCCCACCCAAAGGTAGAAAACATGAGAACTCACTGAGATAGCTCATACAAATCAGCTTTCCTTGGTAGATATCTAGCACTTGAAACTATCAGCTAGTGCACAGAATCAGGGGAAAGACTGAGGAATGAGGCTCATAAAAATAAAAAGCAGAGCTCAAGGATGACTATTCAGCAGGAGCAGTCTGGCTAGGACACCACTGCTGGACACAGCCAGTGCTTTCACCATGCTTCTAATCTCACTGTTCCTTCATCTTTCAGTCACATTTTGGAGAGCAAAGTCCTAGGGAGGAGCATCCAATTGGCTGAGGCTAGTTCACCTACTAGTTCACTCTTTTAGCCAAGGGGTGGAGACAGGGCATATTGCCTCATTTGGCTTCCCTGGGGGGAACTGGCTGCTGCTTTCTTTTAAGGCTCACACATTTGAGGATTTGTAAATATTAAGAAAGAGCTCAAAAACAAAGCTGGTCAAATATATGGTAATACATGGAAACTAGACTTTTGGTGGTGAGCATGCAATAGAGTGTAGAGATATCAAATTATGATGTTGTACACCTGAAACTGATATAATGTTCTTAACAAATGTTACCTCAATAAAAAAAAAATTTAAGAACCAACAAGGCAGTTTTGTCTCTTCTGCAAAGACAAATCTCCATTAACAGATATCCTCCTAAATCTCCTTTACTAATCTGCAGCAGTAAGACTATTAGACAAGAGTACAGAGATTTGTTTTTACTTATAGTTTTCTTTCTTCAGTCTAGTTGTGGAGAACGTTGCTTCACTGGCCCATGTTGGTATTATCATTGCGCTTTTCCCAGGTGAGGCAGTCGCTCGCCGGCCATTGGATGGCCACTCACAGTGGCTCATGGCAGCTCACGAAAGTGCACGCTAGCTGCTGGCCAGCCCCACTGCAGCCTACACCGTTGGCTACGACTCACGGCAGCCCAGCTCCAGGTCGAGCTGTTGTTCACCATCTTAGCTGTAGAGGGTGCAGCGTCACTGGCCCTCATATTTGGGATCCGAACTGGGGCCCTGCTGCTTACAGCTGGCATCCGAAGCCAACTCCTAGTCAACAAGCCACTCGGCCAGCCCTAATCAATGTTTTTCAATAGAATGCCTATTAGGCTGTTAATACCTAAAGTCCATTGAACATGCAATGTTGGATCTCAATACAATGTTGGGTTTTTTTCAGCTGCTATTTATATAGGAAACATTTGTATTTATGGCCCTAACATGAAGCATACTATTTTTTTTGGAGGGCAGTATTACTGGCCCTCATATGTGGGACCCGAACCGGGGCCGCTGGCTTCCCAAGCCAGCGCTTAACCACCACACCACTCGGCCAGCCTGAAGCATACCATTTTTTAATGGACAGAGTAATAAGTGAGACAGGTATAAGAGATCGTGGACACTGTGTGTCTTTTGCTGTGCATTCACAAGGGGCAGCAACATTCTCGCCCTCTGAGAAGTTCTCTCACATTTTTTTCCAAAACCTCTTTGTCTCCAGTCTTTACTCTTGTTCCTTTGAAGTCCCTAATCATCTGGCCAAGCCACTAAGGACTGCTCATGACGTGGTATAGACCCATGACTCAAGGCTTCTCTCTTTCCAGGTAAAATGTCAGTGAGGTGTCCTGCTTGAAGTTTTGTTCCCTGGGAGCAGTTCCTTTCTTCACCCTTCAAACCCAATATAGCCACTCAATCTACAGTGAATCCTGAATTGTTGGATCAGACCAATCCAAAATTACATTTGTCATCCTTGATCAAGTATGTTTATACTGTATCCCTCATCCACTCCCCCAGAGTTTTTCCAATCTAAACTAGAAATCCAGGAGTTCTTTGGCCTTCTCTGGCTTTTGCCTTTTTCATTGCCACTCCCCTCCCAGGGTTATGTGGAAATCTGACAATCCTGGGAATTGGTCGGGGGAAGGAGGAGGATCTTATAAGGTAACTCCCTCAGGTAAAAGAGCATCTTCAATCAAGGTAAGAACTGCTTCATCAGACAAGCTAGAAGAGATTTCTTGAGCTGGCAAGGGAGATTCAATGAGAATTAAGGGTGCAGCATTCTTAGGGTCCTCTAAATCCTTTCATATATTTCCATGGCAATTTTCTAGCTTTCAGTGTAACCCAGATAATGCCGCAATATGCATCTGAGAAACCTGTCAGGACTATGAATACCACTGATATTGTAATTCATCAGCACACAGGATCAAACGAAAGTCTGAGTTTATCTTTGACCACCTCAGATCTGCTGAGGCAAAGGCCTTCTTTCACCACTAAGCTATTCATTATAAGAAGCAGTCACTTCATTGGCTGTCATTGAACTCCTCACGCCCTTCATATACTAATCTCCTTTAATCTTACTCTCAATCACCATTCCAGGTGACCACAAGCAATTGTTTAACCAGCTATATTGCCACTATATTTGTAAGGGGGAGTTTTATTTTTATTTATTTATTTTTTTAGAGGGCAGTGTCAGTGGCCCTCATATGTGGGATCCGAACCAGAGTCACTGGCGTCCAAAGCCAGCTCTTAACCATCACGTCACTTGGCCGGCCCTGTAAGGGGGAGTTTTAATGTCAGTGAACCAATCCCAGTTTTATTGCTTTTCCTTGAGGGTCAGTTGCC
Source organism: Aselliscus stoliczkanus (assembly GCA_033961575.1). Lineage (NCBI taxonomy): Eukaryota > Metazoa > Chordata > Mammalia > Chiroptera > Hipposideridae > Aselliscus > Aselliscus stoliczkanus. Next base: position 108,881,517 of record CM066737.1, read on the forward strand.
TGCATTTCACTTTGTGGTACCAATTTCTGAATCAGTCAGAGTTCTTGGGGGGCGGGGAAAGGAATTTAGTGGGAAACCATCAAGGAACTCATAGAATGAACAGAAAAGTCTGGAGATGAATGCTTAGGCAAAGAGGGGGAAACTAGGGAAATGAGGCAGTGGGAGATGGATTAGGCTGCTGAGCTTGCTGTAATTTACAGCCACCACTGGGCCTCATCACCATGACAAGAGTGTGCTGGCCACTGGGAAATGCTGGTAGATGACAGCATTGTAAATTTCATCTCACTGGCTCTTTTTCTTTAATCCTTCAAGGTGCAAAGCTCCAGGTGAGAGCATGTGCTGGATCCTGTGCCCATGATCTGTCTTTGCAGGGGGTGGAGAGAGGGAAGGAAGATTGTTATACTAAGATGCTACCAAAAGACTCACACGATGAGAATTGGAGGGGATTTCACATGCTGAGCAGTGAAATCCCTCCTTTTCTGTCGATAAGTAATGGAAAGAGCTATTACTAGGAGTCCAGAAGCCTCTTTCTATTTCTCACTCTCTCACTTGTGTTCTCTCTTTTTCCCTTGCCCATTTTTTTTTTTTTTTTTTTTTGAGAGCAGTGTCACTGGCCCTCGTAAGTGGGACCCGAACGCACTTAACCACCGTGCCACTCGGCTGGCCCTCCCTTGCCCTTCTGATTTCGAGAAAGTTACCGTATTTCCCTGGTTCTATGGAGGAGAGAGTTTGACTAAAATAGTTAGGGTCCATCTATGTCTAAGACTGCATGATCGCAGACTTCTCAAGCATCTAGTAAATTAAAAAAAATTTTTAGAAGGCATTAGGCTGACATTAAAAGTTTAATAAATGCATAGTCTCAGATCTTTCTTTTTATCTAATGACTAGTTTAAAATGATCATGTTGACCCAGTTTTTCATTGTATGTGAAACATCTACAGACGTCAGCAAGTCATATTTGTGGAGTTCCTTCTATAATATTAGATATTGAAGCATTTTAACTTTAATTGCCTTTGACAGTTCATGTTGATTTTAATAGCTTTCTCAGTACCCCCACCAAAGTTAAAATGAATATAAAAATCAAGGTGAACCTTAGGAAGAACAGTGATAAAGGAAGTTAATATTCTGGGAGGCCTTAGGGTCTTATCAAGGTTGGTGCATCAGTTTTACTTGAAATCTCTTATCTATCTAATTATTTCACCACTTTGATTAAATGAAGCTAAAATTGGTATTGATGAAAAGAGAAAGCACAATCAAAGAGGCAGATAAGCAAATAATTGAATGCAAATAACTCTTAATTATACTCACTTAATAAAGTTAAGGAATAATGTCAGGTGCCAACATTACTTTGTCAAATCAAAGGGCAGTGTCAGGATAAAAAAATAGCACAGAATGTTCTGAAAATTGTGGTCAATTTCAAATGGTTAAATACTTTCATATGAGTTTGGCTTCAAAACAACCCTGAATCCGGGGTCATGAATGTGTTCAGACCCTCCAATGGAAACCCAATACTTTGCATCCCTCCATATGTCTCAATCATTTGTAAAATCTTACTAGTTTCCTCAGGGCTTCCCCAAACACAAAGAAATAGGTGGGCTTCCAGGTATGGCAGTTATATCTGGCAAGTTTAAAATGCTGTCCCAATTGCAATTATAATAGGAAAACTAGCAAACAGCTTTCACTTTAAGTTAATCAAACAGTTTCTTCTAAACTCAATAATACATTTACACTTTGCCCTGTACCTAACCCAAAGTTACTTGGATTATTTATCCTCCCTGTCCAGTGTCCTACTGCTATGATGCATGGTGCATAGGAACAAACATCTGGTAGTATATAAACTAATTCATGCAAAAGAGATATGAAGAGCACATTCATTGCAGAAAAAGAGCTTGTGGGTGGGGGAAGAGACAGTGATAGCATTAGAAACTGAAGGTGCATTATTCTCATGTGGACTTTGCAAAATGTATGGCTGTGTCTCCAGAGTAATTTTGTGTTCAACTGATCAGGGACACATATTTTAGACAATGACTGGATTGTTTTTATGTCCCTGATTGCTTTGAACAAACAGGCTGCAACTGTAACTGGCAAAAAGAGTAGTGGCCATGGTAGCAAAGAGATTTTATGATCCATTTTTATTATACTGTTTCATTGTACTGGAAGGCAATAATGACCTTTGGCATTGATAGAGTTCTTTGTATTTTCAAAGCACTTAACAACCATTAATTATTTTATCTCGTTGCCGTCTCCAATGGGATAGGTTGGTTAGCATGACAGGGTTACAGAAGGAAAATAGTATCAGACCATGGAAGATTAGAAACTTGAAAAGTTAGGCAGTTGAAGTACTAAGGGAGAACAAAGTCCCTGGTTTTCCCATCATTGAGGTGGAAAATGAAAAGAAAGAAGAAAACATCATAGGTCTTCATTGAGAAACATTGTTTCTGTTTTTTATTTTTGATTAGTATAGAGGACAATGGTAACAACAACAAAAAAGCAGCGTACCTCAACACCTTTATAAGCCAACAACTGGGATAGGGGTGGGGACTCCCAACATGTGTACTGATGCTAGTAACTAAGGAAAGATAACTTTGACCACTGAGCCAGGTACTGTGCTACAGTACTCTGTATCCATTATCACTTTTCATCTTCACAACCAAGCCATGAGATAGGAGCTGCTAGTACCACCAGTTAACAGAAGAGGAAACTGAGGCTTAAAGAGGCTGAGGAGTTTGCTCACAATCAGTAGCTTTCCAATTTTAACTGACTCCCCAATCCCTGGATTAATGCTCCTCATATGGCTTTCAGGTGATTTGCATATTCCTTAATGGTACTACACTGGGTAACAACTGAGGATGACCTAGCAACCATTAACTCCTTGGTTCTCTGGAAGAAAGGATGCTGAACTCCAGTTGAAGAATTCTGCAGGATGAAACTGGTAAATATGAGTGCCGATCTTTATGATCCAGGCTCCAAACAGTCAACAAAACTCCAGGAAAGGGGCTTGTTTCTCTCTTGTTTTGGGGACCCGGTTCCCATAGTCTATTTTGTGGATCATGGGTAGATCCCATCTTTACAGGCCACAGAATTGTTACCAGTGTAGCAGCAGCCTTAAGAGAAGAAGGCTGTGTTTAGCCAGTAGCTTGAGATGAGGGCAGAGCCCTTGCTTAGCAGATGTGGCCTAATAAAAACATTCATAAATAAATCAAGAGGGCATCCCAAGTAGTGCCTGGAGAGAGGCACCAACCACAAAGATGACTGCAGGTTTCTCCAAGGACTAGAAATAGGCAGGAGAGGCATTCACCAAGCAGTGATTTTAAGGAAATCCAGGATATGTGTCCTGGGCTCAAGGGGAGAATATTGTCATGGAAATTATAATTGGGACAGTGCTTGTAGACAAGCCCTGGGCAGCAGGAAGCAATGCCAATAGCTTCACAGGGGCCCCACATCATCACGACTCTAGAATTATCTGGCAATCCTAGGGAGAATCAGGGATGATCATTGAGACAATGGTGAAATTTGAACCTCTGTGAGTTCCCTGTTTGCTTAATGCTTGATAGCCTTTGGTCTGCTAATAAATCTTTATGCATGGCCTGACCTCTGTGCTTCCCAGGGGAGGAATTGGAATCAGCCTATGGGGGAAGAGATGGCTTTAGGATTCTGGATGGGAGCTTTGGCAAATAAAAGGGCACCCATGAAAGATAACCTTGCCTTTTGTATCTCATCTTTTTATGAGACAAAGGTTAGATCATTAACCATATTTATTTACCCTTTTCCTACCTCATAAATTGTGTGTGTATTTCCTAGTCTTCTCTTCTAATGCCAAAGTTTACCAGGTCACAAAATAAAAAGCATAGGGTATGAAATGTTGAGTTTTTGTCCCTATCTAAGCTCTGAAAAATTCTAGGCTCTGCTTAAAAACAACTGCCAGATTAAATGATTAACAAAAGAGTGACTTCAATAAAAATGTGGTTTACATGACAAGAGAGATGAGAGATTGCACTTGAATTTGAGGACCAGCATTTTATGCTTAGGTTCAGAATTTTGGTCTTCATGTAGGACCTTATTTACCTTCTTCACATTAAAAGGGCATGGTGGGAAAAGGGGTGGAGCGGGGATCACAGATAATCTTCACTGATTTCACAATTTCCCCTGGGACCTGCATGTTTGAACAAATTCTTAGCAGCGATGTAGCAAGAAAACACCCCTGAATCAATATTTTGACAAAGTCCCATTACCATCTGTTAATTAAAAAGTAATTTTCAGATTATCTGTAAAGCAGGAGCTCTGTGGGTGACATACATGCAAGTGAAGAGGAAAATAGTAGCCAGCTGATGGGTGATTTACTTCACTATTATAATTATAATTTACTTTCTTTTGCCAATTCCCATGCAGATCCAAACCACATACATAATAAAACATTCTTACACTAGGCTACAGCTTTACAGTTTATGAAGCATTTCAGGGACATTAACACAAAAGGATTTTGTAGATTCTTTAGCAAATTGTATATGACCTAGGCCCTAGAGGGCTCTTAAGAAAAGGAAAATTGGACATCCATATGCCCCCACAAAAGTTTCAACCTGAACCTACACTTTGAATGAAACTTAACTCAAAATGGGTCATAGATCTAAATATAACTTGTAAGGCTATAACAATGTCAGAAGACATAGGAGCAAATCTATGTTACCTTGGGTTAGGTAAAGAGTTCATAGATATAGCATCAACATTGTTATCCATAAAAAGAAAAAATGGTAAGTTGAACTTGATCAAAATTAAAAACTATTGCTCTGTGAAAGACGCTATCAAGAGACTAAAAAGGCAAGCTACAGACTGGGAGGAAATATTTGCAAATTATATATCCAATAAAAATCATGTATCCAGTATATAAAGAACTCTCAAAACTAAACAATAAGGAAACAAAGAACTCAAAAAAAATAAAGTAGGCAAAAGATTTGACAGACACTTCACCAAAGAAGATATACGGATGACAGATAAGTACAAGGAAAGATGCTTAAAATCATTGGCCTTTAAGGAAACGCAAACTAAAACCAGTTAGAAACCACTATCTCGACAGCAACAATGAAAAATACTGACAATTCCATGTACTGGCAAGGATTCAGAGCAACTGGAGCCCTCATGCATTACTGGGAGGACTGCAAAATGGTATAGCTACTCTGGAAAATATTTTGGCAGTTTTTACTAAAGTTCAACATCTACCTACCATAAAATCCAGCCATTCTACTCCTAAATATTTACCCTAGAGAAATAAAACTTCTGTGCACACAAAAATCCATACACAAATATTTGTAGCAGCTCTGTTTGTAAGTTCCCAAACCAGGAAGCAACCCAAATGTCCTTTAATGGGGAATAGATAAATTATGATATATGCATATAATGAAATACTACTCAGCAACAAAAAGCAATAAGCAATGATAAACACAGCAATACAGGTGACTCTCAAAGGCATTATGCTGAGCAAAAGAAGCCAGTCTCAAAAGATTACAGATTGTATGATCCCACTGATGCTACATTTTGGAATGGGAAAGTATAAGGGAAAGAGAAAAGAACAATATGCCAGGAATTAGTGGTGAGAGGAGGGTATGACTATACAAGGACTTAAAGGGGAGTTTTGGGGGGGTGATGGAATTGTTCCGTATGCTGATTGTGGTGCTGGTTACATTAATCCATATGTTTACACTCAACACTGTGCACCAAAAAAAAACCCACTTAAGTTTATTGTAATATAATTTTTAAAACTTAAAAATCAAAAAACATATCAAGTACATTCATTTAACAAAAATTTAAAAAATAAAGGAGAGAAAAAGAATATTGTTTCTGGGTGGCTGGTTAGCTCAGTTGGTTAGAGCACAGTGCTCATAATACCTAGGTTGCCAGTTCGATCCCCACATGGGCCACTGAGATGTGTCCTCCACAACTGGATTGAAACAACTATTTGACTTGGAGTTGATGGGTCCCATTCAACCAAATGATAGGTTCTGAACTAGAATCACATCTTTGAAGGACATCATTCTTTCCCTGTTGTTACATGAGAAAAAAAACTTCAAAAACCTAAGCCCAATTATGTATCAGCATGCATTTGATTGCAAGCAACAAAAACCCCAATTCAGAGTGATTTCAAGAAAAAGGATATTTATTATTTTATATAACAAGGTATTCAGTGGTAAGGAGAGTCATGAGGTTGGTTGGTTTTGCAACTAAATAATGTCATATGTGATCAAGGTTCCTTCCTTCTTTCACTGCCAAATCACAGCCCCATTCTAAGGCTGCTTTCCTTCATGCTCACAGTATGGCTACTGGTTTCAGACTGGGATCTGTGCTCCTTTGCTCATATCCAATGGAAACTAGATCACCAACAACAATCTCACAAAGCTTGTAATCAAAGTCTGTATTGCATGCAAATGCTGTGGTTTCCCAGCATCTTAAAGATTCCAGACAACTAGCTATAAAAAGTACTTATGTAATTAGCAACACTCTGAGATAAACAGAGCTTCTCACTGCAGTCACAGCCATATGTCTTATTTGTGCAGAGCTCAAATTTGCAATAGATCTTTGGCAATAGCTACACTGACGCTCGTAGACACTGTACCTCATGTTTGGTTAGCATGTTCAAGTTATCAAGCAGTGTAATAGCTCATTTTTTAAAACCTTTAGTTGAAGAGATGAGGACTCTGAGGGCCTTAGGAGTCAAGTGACTTGGCCAAATTCACCATCAGTTAGCGATGCAGCCAGAGGTCACATTTGATCTTCAAACATCTTTTTCATAATTCTTTCCTTTATATCACATTGATTTCCCTCTTCAGTGCTTAGATTTCACTAGGGAGGCACAGTAGCAATTTCAAAGAAATATTGCAAGTTCATACATGATGCTTACAAACTTCAAATGTCAGGAAGTTCACATTGTTTATATTCCCAATGGTAACATTTGGCTATTTGGAATTTTTTTTTAAAGATTTTTATTGGGGAATTGGGGGAGGGGAACAGCGTTGGGGAATCGGGGAAGGGGAACAGACACGTTGCTGTCCTTTTGTTCTTCAGTCTAGTTGTGGAGGATGTTGCTTCACTGGCCCATGTTGGTATCATCATTGCGCTCTTCCCGGATGAGGCAGATCGGTCGCCGGCCTCTGGATGTCGCTCACCGCGGCTATTGGCAGCTCACGCTTGGCTGCCAGCCACTCACGCTGGCTGCGGGCCACTCACTGTAGCCTATGGCAGCCCACTGCAGCAGGGGCTGCAGCCCACACCATCACCGGGGCTCGCGCAGTCCAGCTCCAGATGGAGCTGTTGTTAGCTGTTGAGGGCAGTGTCACTGGCCCTCATATTCGGGATCTGAACTGGGGCCGCTGGTGTCCTAAGCCAGCTCTTAACCAATGCGCCACTCGGCCGGCCCGGCTATTTGAAATTTTTGACTCTAATGAGATAGAACAAACTTGAAATCCTGAGGTCTTATCAACTTCTCCATCTCTCTTCCCTCAGTGTCCAATCAACTGTTCTGATAGGTGGATTCTAATCCCTAAATATCTCTTGCATCCATCCCCTGTTTTCTATTTCCACAGCCCCAGTATGTACTCAGGTCCTTGGAACACAGTAACCTCTGTCACTTTGCCTCCATTTTCTCCCCACTGTATTTCTTACACAATGGTGCTGGATTAATGTTTTCAGAACACAATGGAGGTAATGACATATGTCTCCTTGCCTACCCCAGCTCTAAAACTTTACTAATTTTCCTTTTACTATATATTAAAGTCTTCACTCAATAATATTTCTAAGACCCTCAACAATCTGACTTCAATATTCCTTTCCAAATCCTTTCTGGGTGGAGGTTAGGCAGTGGTGTTCTAGAGACAGCTCACAAGGCTTGTGAGAACCAATCTTACACCTCTCTTCCCAACGATGTCACTTTGGTAGCTTGAAGCTGACAATGGGAGGAGCATTTATACCAGACAAATCAGTTAATGCCACAAATTAGAGCTTTCCTTCCTTCCTTCCTTCCTTCCTTCCTTCCTTCCTTCCTTCCTTCCTTCCTTCCTTCCTTCCTTCCAGAGCTGGTTATTAAACATTTACCAGCACACCACCAGTTGCAGGGTAACTAGGACTAAACCTGAGAGTAAAGGCGCCTTATTATGGGGTGGGGGACAGCAAAGAGGTTGACACTGAAAGCCCAGGTACCAAATCAGAGATAAGAGGGGCTGGGGAAAGCAAAGAACAAGCAAGGTACTGAAAAATCGTTCAGGGGGTGACCGGTTAGCTCAGTTGGTTAAAGCGTCATGCTGATAACACCAAGGTTGCCGGTTCAATCCCCACATGGGCCACTGAGAGCTGTGCCCTCCCTAAAAGAGTCAACTATGCCATTGTAGCATGAAAGCAATGTTTAACCAATAACCATGACTGTTCCCCAATAAAACTAAAAAACAAAAAAGACAAAGAAAAATCCTTGAGAAGGTAGATCTGGGCCAAGGTTGAGTTCCCACAGAAGCAGACATTGAGAAAGGGATTTCAGTTCAGGTGGTTTATTTAGAAGATGATCCCAGGAAGCACTGGTAGGGGAGTGAGGGAAGGGAGACAATGAAGGAAAGACAGCTAATACAGGATGCACTGATGAGCAGGTTTCTATTGTGGGCAACTGCGGCTCAGTCCCACTGGGGCATTGGCAGAGTGGGTAAGCTCACCTCATGTAGGGGTGAGGAGTACGGAGCATTTATCCTTAGGCAGACAGCTGTGTGTGCTTGCATTAAGCAGCAGAAGGTATACGAATAGGACACGGACACTCAAGTTATGTTGTTCATAACTTGCTTGGTGGTGGCAGGGCTTCATGTAAATGGTCAGTGATGGGGTGGATCCATCCCTCCAATTGTTAATCATTTGTTGCTACTCCACACCCCCTATTTGTTCCTTCCTCTGGATCTACTCCATGTTCCTTTCTTTGCTATCATATTCTTTGGAGGTCCCTACAGTTTTGATAATTCCCTAATTCCTCCCAAGTCATCAAGGACTAGTGCCATGTCCTCCAGGAACCCCATCTAATCCCCTACCCCCACCCCGCCATGCTGCTAGCTGGATGAGGGGCAAGCCAAGCTGGAGATCTCAGTAGGCCTGAAGCAAAGGAGCAGGGAACAAGCCCCTCCCCCTCGGTTAGAATGCATGGGGTTGGGGAAAGAGACAGAAGTTGTTTTGGGGAGTCATTCCAAATGGTGAACCCCATGTGTGAAGAGACTCATCAATATTGTTTATCACTATGTCCCTCCAAGCCCACCCAGCACAGACACCCGGCCTATTGCGGCTGCACAATTGATGTTGGTGGCAGAGAAAAATGAGTGAGGGCTGGATGGACAAAGGGAACTAGGTAGGGAGCCAAGCCAGGTAGTTGAAAAGGAATTAGAGTCATGAAGTGAGTGGGTCAATAAGAGCACCTGAATGTATGCTGAGACAAACATCAAATCCTGTAAGGTATTTTACTACATGTGACCCAGCTGTCAGTTGAGATAGCTTGTGTTTTCAGAGTCAGTGAAATTGCCTTTAACCTCATCCTACTTCTGTAGCAGCTCCTCTCTTCCAATCTCTCCAGAGGGTTATGGGTGGTTTAAGTTTCCTTTTTTTTTTTTAAATCCCTCTGGTGGACTGAGCACCTACCTTCATAGAATTACGATGGTTCATGAGTTGATTTGGCATCTTAGAAGTACTGCTCACACTCTCTACCACAGCACGCAGATACTTCTTGACTTCTCCCCAAATGTTGCTCATACGAGTTGTTTGTGTAGGTAGCACAGTTGACTGAAGATATGGGCTTTCCTTAGAATGGAAATTGACCTTTTCTTCCTCAGTCTCCCTGCAAACATTGTTTCCTTCCCTGTATTACGTAGAGCAATTTCGCTTTCTGAAACAACTGTCCTGTTTTGCCTCTTCAGAGATGCTTTGTGGTCTCTTGAGACAAACCCTCCATCTGTTCTCCCACTTGAAGCATTCACACTGTACCTTCTTACCTCCATGCCTTTGCAAACACTTGCCTCTGTCTGGAGTATTCTTTCTAGAACAGAAGATCTGGCAGAGGTTTGGGAATTTCAGTCTTTCCTCCTCTTTATCCCACATCATTCTCCATAAGTAGAAGGGAATAGTGTCAGGACTTATTTCCATGTTGATATTAATTATGACATCACAATTTCCTGCCCAACGTGGCCATAGTTTTTTTTTGTTTTAAAGATTTTATTGGGGGAATTGGGGAAGGGGAACATTGTGTTTTTCCAGGACTCATCAACTCCAAATCAGGTTGTTGTCCTTCAGTCTTAGTTGTGGAGGGCACAAGTTCAGCTCCGAGTCCGGTCACTGCTTTCAATCTAGCTGTGTGTGGGGGGAGGGGCACAGCCCACCATCCCATGCGGGAGTTGAACTGGCAACCCTGTTGCTCAGAGCTTGCACTCTAACCAACTGTGCCACCCAGCCGGCCCCATAGTTGGTTTTTAAATAACACTTTACTTCCATTACATAAACTTCTAGCAAGCCCTTATTTGGGTTTGCTAAAATCCCATGAATTGACCAGGAGAGGCAGTCTCCACCCCTTTTTCTCTTTTCCCTGCCTCCCACCTTTCCCAGCTTAGAGCATCCCACCTTCCCTGTGATGTGGTAGCCCTTTTATCTGGACCTGTCCTATGGGCTTGTGTTATGGATAATTAATTACAAATTTTATCACCCTTATTGAATTGTAAACACGCCAAGGTGAGATCATCTGCTTCCTCTGAAATTCTAGGCTAACCCAGTATCTGATACAAGATCGATTTTGAAAACATCTAATTTATAATTGAATGAATGAATGAACGTGGAGCTTTGGATGGCCCCTTACAGATCTGGAGAGGCTACCAGGAGAGGAGCATATGGTACCCCTCTCCCCACATCTACTGTTTCTGGGTCCCTGCTAGAATTAATAGATGACTACTGATTTATTGAAGACCTACTATGTGCAAGGCACAGTGGGAGCTCCAGGACTGAGATCTTTTTACTACACCTCTATTCAGCTTCTTGCCACCAAAACCAACCAACCAAACAAGAAACAATTTCCAGGGCACTTCTTTCTATACTTCTTTCTGTTGTTTTTTTGTGGAAAAGCTGGGGCTTAGAAGTAGGAAAGTGATATCACAGGAAATACTCAGGGCTGTCACATCTACATCTGGGAGTTGGTACTGCCAATTCCCATTTTCTGAATGAATTATATCTGTATGCCTTCACGGCAGCCAGCACTGCAGTGCCTTGCATATATTATACGCTCAATGAATACTTGTCAATTGATTTTGTACAAATATGTGACAGCATAAATATATTATGAAAAATGAGGAGTCTGGGCACTAAAAGAATCAGGATTCCTTTAAAAAACCCCACCACAACAGAAAGTGGTGGAGCTTGGCTTAAAGTTCAAATGCCCCTGTACTCTGCCCTGCAGTATCTCTAAACATGGGAATTTGATAACGTAGTTGAAGGGTAATATTACCTTTGCTCTCTCAGTGCAATCGAAAGCATTCCTAGCTTTTAGGTGGACTCCACTGACTACCTTCGTGAGGCAGTTTCAAGAGCACAGCAAAAGAAGATGCTGTTTAATTTGAGGAACCTGTTGAACAATGCAGTTCTTCGAAATGGTCACAATTTTGTGGTTCGAAATTTTCGGTAAGTAATGATGGCCAGAGATTTGAGTCTGATGTAGGAACCATGGTGATAAATGAAATTTATCTATTCTGCAGAGGAGTGCAGCTTCAAAAGGCCTCTTTCTGCAGGGTATAGTGCCAGGTTCAACCCTTATTTGAGACAGCTGTCTATAATTCCAGCTGAGCTTTCATTGCTCAGTCCTCTGTAATCAGATTTCATTGTGCACTGGGGAGTGTGTGTGTGTGTGTGTGTGTGTGTGTGTGTGTGTGTGTGAGAGAGAGAGAGAGAGAGAGAGAGAGAGAGAGAGAGAGAGAGAGAGAGAGAGAGAGAGAGAGATTAACTGCGCAGGTAGAACAGACTAAATGTTCTTGACATCTTCCGTTTGTGTACATTCTAAACGAGTAACTGGCTGAAGAAAATGAGAGGAACTAATTTACATAGGGCCTTCAGCTTCGCTTGAAAACAATACATGATTCTAGGGCATGGGGATGAATCATTTCCTTAAAAGAACAGACCCTAAATAGCAACTAGCTTCATATTTATAAAGCTCCTGCAAAGGGGTGTTATGTGTGTGATGAGAAGAATGATTTTTTAAAAGCGTTTATTAGGGAAGTGGGGGAGGGGAACAGTGTTGGGGATTGGGGAAAGGAACAGATAAGTTGCTGTCCTTTTGTTCTTCAGTCTAGTTGTGGAGGACGTTGCTTCACTGGCCCATGTTGGTATTATCATTGTGCTCTTCCCGGGTGAGGCAGATTGGTCGCTGGCCTCTGGACAGCCATTCAAGGCAGCTCTTCACAGCTCACTCTGGCTGCCAGCCACTCACTGTAGCTTATGGCAGCCCACTGCAGCAGGGACTGCAGCTATGCCGTCCCTGGGGACTCACCGCAGCCCAGCTCCAGATGGAGCTGTTGTTCACCATCTTAGCTGTGGAGGGCAGTGTCACTGGCCCTCATATGTGGGATCCAATCTGGGGCCCTGCTGCTCAGAGCTGGCCTCCCAAGCCAGCTCTTAACAAACGCGCCACTCGGCCAGCCCAAGGAGAACAATTTTTTAACAATAAAGTACCAGTTAGAAATCCATCTCTGAAATTCTCAGTAGCATGTGCAAAGGAAGCTGTCTTCACTGAATTCACTATAAAAGCTCCATCCCGTTTATAGCCATGGAGCATGTGGTGGAAAGTGGTGCAGAGCGTGTCTGTGGGAAAAGGGCCAAGGGCTGCGAGCTAGTTGGGCAAGCAAGGCTATCAAAGGTGGACTTTGTTGCAAGAAAGCTTTCAGAGTAGCTAGAACATGTTAACGATGAGAATTTTCCCAGAGCCTCTTTACAACCGAAACCAACCTCAAAACAACATCACTGACTTTCTAAAGGAGGAAGTTTCTAGTCTGAAGTTTTCCCCCCACTGTTAGGAAGCGGACCTGTGACAGTGGCCCTGGGTCTTCCTTCTCTGGGCCACCTCATAGTTCTGAGTTCTCTGAATTCCACCATTAGCACCACTTCCTTGGTGAATATAAGACTCAGAAGCCAGAATGACATTGTAAATGATATTGTAAATTAAGCCCATAGTGTTAGACCTAGGTAGGACCTCAGAGCCACAGAATAATGTCTCTTATTATACAGATAGGGTAAGTGAAGTCCAGAGAGATCATGGGGTTTCCAATGAGTGCCAGAGTTAGACCATATATCCAACAATCCAGAGGAAAGCTCAGGTTTTGAAGTCTCACGAACTAGGTTCAGGGCAGGCCGAGTGGCTCAGTTGGTTAAAAGAGTGAACTCTGAGCAACAGGGTTGCCGGTTTGATTCCCACATGCTCCAGTGAGCTGCGTCTGAGTTGGGCTGCTGATGAGCTGCCAGTAGGTGGCAGGATGGCTCAGCTGGTGAGAGCACGTGCTCCTAACAACAAGGTTCCTCGTTCAACTCCCACATGGGATGGTGGGCTATGCCCACCTGCAACTAAGATTGAACACGGTACCTTGAGATGAGCAGCTGCAAACTGCCGATGGGCAGCCGGATGGCGACTGGGCTTGGAGCTGAGCTAGCTGCGCCCTCCACAACTAAGATTGAAGGACAACAACTTGGCTGTTCCCCTTCCCCAATTCCCCAACACTGTTTCCCTCCCACAATTCCCCAATAAAATCTTAAAAAAAAAAAAAGAAATAGGTTCAAGGCCTGGCCCACCACTTGCTGGCTATATGACCTTGAGCAACTCACTCAACTTTCATATAATGTTGCTTCACCTATAAAATGGGAAAAAAAGTAATATCTGCTCTGCTCTAGCACAGGGTAGTTCCATCATTCATTTACTAAATACTTATTGAGCACCCACTTTGTGCCACACCCTCGGCAAGGTGTTAGAGATACGGTGATAAATAAGATGTTTCATCCAGACGCATGAAGTCAGTCTACTGATAATCAATGAGATAATGTGTGTGAAAACTATAAAGTGACAAACAAATATTCATTATTTTATTATTCCTTCTCACTGAGTTACATCAGACAAAAGTGTGATGAAATTTTATTCCATAGTCTTTGGCAAAGAGTCATCACTGAGCTGAAAATAATCAACTGAATGAATAACCAAAGCCTGAAACTTAAACTTATCCTCTTCTTTGTTAATTTCAGTGATGATGGACTTTTTTTGACAATTATTACAAGTTAAATTTTTGCAAGCAAAATCTCTTCCAAATATTTGGGCTTTTTTGAGATTTACTAATATTTTATTGTCTATATCCAGTAGCCAGACTACAATTCTGAAAATCCCAGCTAGCCATCGCTCACAGTAAATGGGGGCTGAGGATGAATCAGCCCAAATCCATACCTGATATTGGAAAATGTGAAAGCGTCCAATCATCTTATTAGGAACTTGAGAGTGTGAGTCTCTGTTGAAAAATGGAATAACATTGAAATGGTGTTGTTCTCATGTGGCATGGCTATTTTTCTTTTTCACTCCTTTATTTAGCCACACTGCCTGCCAGCTAGATGAATTCAGAATGGCTGATCTCCAATAAGACCTATAGCCTCTGATGACCCCTCAACAACAGAGAAAAGCTCCCTGTCAACTCTGCCTATATTATACTTGGACTTTGATTTTCAGCTTTCCATAGATATTTGACTCCCCCCACCCCCATCTCTCTTGGGAATGGTGGAGGGCCTTTCTTACAAAATCTACCACACGAGTTTACCACTAGAAAGTAATAGGAAATATGTGGTTAGGGTTTGGCAATGTCACAAAACAGAGACTACACCGTTTTGAAATGAGCAGCCATATCACCATGGACAAGATAAAATAACAGCTTAAGTAAAGACGAAGGCATCCATACTGGCTCCTGGGTCAACCATTTTCAGTTTATTATTATTATTATTATTATTATTATTATTTTAAATAAAATCAATAGGATCAGTCACGAAGACTGCCGAAAACACCCAACCCATAGGATTTTCATCTTACAAATGAGGCTCTAGAGCCCAGCTGTGTTTGGCTAACAGACAGTGTCCTATGATTTGTTGCCTATTAGGACAACCACTTATAGCTTTTAAAGAAACCACTAAAAATTCTTTCTTTATCAGAGAAGACCAATTTGTCAGTGCAGTTCAATTTCATCTTACAAATAGAAATTTCTTCAGAGAATATTGAGCTAAGCTATACAATTCTGTGGAGGTTATGGATTGGAGCCGGAGGTGACTGGTTTTCAGGTATTTCATTCCAGGCTTCTCTAAGGGCTTACATAACTCATTATGTTCCCTTCATTCCCCACACATGCCCACCTACGCACGCATGGACACACAGATCAAGCAATCACAGGCCACCCATGTTCTTGCACAGAGTAAACAGTCCTCTGATTATTTACATTTCTGTCATAAATGAACATGATTGCCTTTTAAAAAAATTTCTTTTTTTAAAAAAAGATTTTATTGGGGAATTGGGGGAGGGGAACAGCATTGGGGAATCAGGGAAGGGGAACAGACAAGTTGTTGTCCTTTTGTTCTTCAGTCTAGTTGGGGAGGACGTTGCTTCACTGGCCCATTTTGGTATTGTCATCATTGCGCTCTTCCCAGGTGAGGCAGACCGGCCGCCAGGTGAGGCAGATCAGCCCCTGGATGGCCACTCACGGCGGCTCTTGGCCGCTCATGCTGGCTGCAGGCCGCTCACTGTAGCCCATGGCAGCCCACTGCAGCAGGGGCTGCAGCTACGCTGTCGCCCAGCGACTCACAGCGACCAGGGACTTGAAGCAGCCCAGCCCCAGGTGGAGCCGCTGCCCACCATCCCAGATGCAGAGGGCAGCGTCACTGGCCCTTATATGTGGGACCCGAACCCTGGCCCCGCTGCTAAGAGCCAGCATCCCAAGCCAGTTCCTAACCAGCGCGCCACTCAGCCGGCCCTCACAATTTTAGAATATTGACTACCTAAGGTATCTTAGAAACCAGCTAGTCATCCAGTTATCAATAGTAATTTATACCACATGTGAGTATGTGGCAACAGTAAGAAGGGTTTCAAATACATTTTTATTAATACATTATTATTATTATTGTTAATAATAAAGTAAGGAAATTTGGAAATGATTTGTGCTTTTTTCTTGATATTTTAATGCTTTATTATTATTATTTTTATTAGTTTCAGGTATATGAAACAATGTAATAGTTAGACATTTATACCCCTCACAAAGTGATATCGTCCCTCCCTCAATCTACTACTCCTCTGACATCGTATATAGCTGTTACAATTCCATTGACTCTATTCCCTATGCTGTACTCCGCATCCTGTGATGATGTATATATATTAAGTTATAGTAGACATTCATTATTATTCAGCTTCAGCTTCAGGTGTACACTGCAGTGGTCAGGCCTCTACCCCGTCCATGAAATGGTCTCCCTAATAATACAAATGTCTATAGGATACCCTACAAAATCTTTACAACATTATTGATGATATTAAAAAATATGGAATGCTTCACGAATTTGTGTGTCATCCTTGCGCAGGGGCCATGCTAATCTTCTCTGTATCATTCCAATTTTAGTATATGTGCAGCCGAAGCAGGCATGATTTGCGCTTTTTTATTTTTTTATCTTTTTAGAGGGCAGTGTCACTGGCCCTCATATGTGGGATCCGAACTGGGGCCGCTGGCTTCCCAAGCCAGCGCTTAACCACTGTGCCACTCGGCCGTCCCTCGATTTGTGCTTTTTTAAATCAGTAGAATCAGGTTCAAGGGTTTTGTGAAAATAAAGTGACTCTTCCTTGCACGTATTGAAATATGCCTTCTTGAGATGGAAAGAAAGGGCTGGAATTAAAGTTAGGCCTCTAAGAATTCAATGATTCCAGTACGGTCTGTAGGAAATATTGTGTTTATAAACTTCATGAATGTTGTGGAAGACAAAGACATAAAGGATCACTGACTTTTACATTTTCTTAATTTTTCAGATGAGGAATTGAGGCTAAAAGTGAGCAGTGGTCTTCCCAAGGTTATAGTTGAACTAGGACTAGAATTTGAGCATTTAAAACCACTGCCCTTTTCATTCCACTGCTTTGATTACTTTGATCCTTTCAAATTGATCAAGTTGGCCAATCTACCCTTGCACAATATGCTTTTTTAGGCACAGCCAAAATATGTCAGTAAAGAAAAAAACACTAAGAAAATATGCCTTCACTGTTGCATCAATCTGCAAAGTTAAAGGAACACTGGAATCTCTGCCATAGGGGCTGTTGGCCCTCTCTTATGTCTCCAGAAGCTAAAGTCTTTATCTTAAAAGTCTCCACGGTGATCAAAATATCATTTAACATGGAATTTTTTCCTACTCTGGCAAAGTCTGTTTCTGACTGACCACATTTTACTCAAATCAAGCATTTTTTCTTCCAACAAAATACAATTAGATGAGGGTATCCCCCCCATGCTGCAAACAATTTACCAGAGTTGGAAAATGTAGACTCTAGTAATGAAAGGTTCATTCTGCCAATAGAGAATACTCTGCCATTTTCTAGCTGGGAAGATATTTGGGTAAAGCTAACACTAGGATCTACTATTCCCTTGGCTTAACTTCTTAGTATTCAGTGATTTGGGGTTGAGAAATTTCTATAATTATTTTTTCAAGGGATAAAATTAATGTAAGGAACTGGCCTTGCCTTTTTCAAAAGTTCTGGCTTTAACCAGGCTGCAGTGACAGTTTTAACAGAAAATCTATACGTGGTTTCCACTGTTTTCTAGAATATTGTATGCTCCCTAGTATTTGTTGGCTGAAGAATGATAATGTGGTTTAGGTCTGGTTTAGCAAGGAGACACATTTAAATACAAAAAGACCATGCATTTTATGGGAATACTAAAATAGTGAGTTTGGCGCTGGTCTGGGTGCTTGTGAACCAGACGAGGCTGCTTCTAAGTGAGGCATAGGGTCTGTATGAGAACTTAATAGTCACGTATGCCAGTGGTTTTACCGGGCTAATTCCAGTGTGGGTATATCAGCAGATAAACAGTAAATGCTTGATAGAGACCAGAAAAAAATGGAGGCCTGTGGTGGAGCCATTTCAACATGGTACAATTGTGGAGCCCGTCTACTTTTCTCTAATTTTTAAGTAGCTTAGGAAAGGGGTGTGGCAGTCTCATTTTGCAGCCAAGGCGTGTCTACGAGGAGACAGTAAACAGGATAGGAATTTCAACTGGAACCATTGTTTTTGCTTTCCTTCCAGTGATAAATTTTCCTGGTTAGCTCTTCATATCTATGAAAAACAGTTCTGTTTCCCAAGCAAACATTTCCTGCTCCACCTCCTGGATAGAACTGAGAGAGGTGGTGATTACTCTAATGATTTTTCAATGGTGTAAACAGTATGACCCACTTCACCAGTTGAGGTTATTTTAAAAAAATTTTTGCCAGTTAATCATTCAAGCTCTCACGTTCCAATATGACCAGATAGATGTACAATATCTACCTCTCCACGCTTTTTGTCCCCATGAACCTTGAGAACTTATTCTGTCCAAAAGGGGTTAGTGGAGAGAGGGAATCAAAATATCAGTATAGGGCCAGCCGAGTGGCTCAGTTAATTAAGAATTGGCTTGGGACACCAGCTCTGAGCAGCAGGCCCCAGTTCGGATCCCACATGAGGGCCAGCGATGCTGTGCCCTCTACAGCTAAGATAGTGAACAGCAGCTCGACCTGGAACTGGCCTGCCGAGACTCACCAGCGATGGCGTAGTCTGCAGTGGGGCTGGCTGGCAGCTGGCATGCACTTTTGTGAGCTGCTGTGAGTGGCCGTCCAATGGCCAGTGATCGACTGCCTCAACCGGGAAGAGTGCAATGATAATACCAACATGGGCTAGTGAAGCAACGTCCTCCACAATTAGACTGAAGAACAAAAGGACAGCAATGTCTGTTCCCCTTCCCCGTTCTGCAACGCTGTTCCCCTCCTCCAATTCCCCAATAAAATCTTAAAAAAAAAATATTGGTATAGTTCATGATTACGGTAGTTTGGATCTTGCCCTCATGGCACCATGGGCAAAAACTTACCCTATCACATCCTCTCACCAGTTTTCCAGGTTTCTGCACATGACTCAGATTGCTGTACCTAGGATTAAATATTATAATGCTCTCGTTTCACATGCGTATGTCCAGCCATTATTTCCAGTAGTGCAAATACTGTACTGGAGTGATTGAACCCTAGGGGATTTCAACTTTAGAAGCACAGTAGGCTGTAGTCAATTCTCCTCCATGACTCTTAGGCCTGGGCCACAGGCCTTATTTGCTCTTGCCTCAACATTAATTCTGTTTTGGACTTCTTGGTGTCTTTCTTTTGGTCATCAGATCTTGGTCAGGGCATTGAATATCTATCATGACAAATTTCTCAATTAATCCTAAAAATCTGCTGAATTTCTTACACAAATTGATTTACATCTGTCTCAGAGACATACTATCATGCATTCATCCATTTACTTAAGAAATATTTATTGAATGCCTACTATATCCCAGGCATTTCAATAAGCACTGCGTAAATATTAATGAATCAAATAGGCAGGATCCCTGACATCATGGATCATATATTCTAATGTGAAGATAAAAAGTAAGCAATAAATTGACAAAAATATATATGAAAAATTATGATCAGTGTTATGAACAATGGGAAGGCAAAGTGGAGACTGCTTAGTACAGTCAGAGAAGAAATCTTTTAGTTTGTTTGTTTTTTTTGAGGGCAGTGTCACTGGCCCTCATATGTGGGACCTGAACCGGGGCTGCTGGCTTCCTAAGCCAGCGCTTAACCACTGTGCCACTCGGCCAGCCTGAGAAGAAATTTTATAGGAGGTGATATTTAAGCCTCCAGCCAAAGGATGAGAAAAAGCCCACCTTGAAAGTTGAGGGGTGAGTGTTCTGGACAGAAGAGGCTTATGATGGGAAAGCATTTGAAGTATACAGGTCGCCTTTCCTTTGTAGGGTCCCCATATGCAGGAATTTCAACTACCGCAGTTTAGTTAAATCAGTCCAGTATTCCAAGAACAATGTTGAAATTTCAGTTGCCATGGTATATTAATCGTGAGTGGCTGCAGAGAGTAAAAACTTCACTGCTAGCTCTTCAGTCTACAAATCACTATGTAAATAACAGATGCACACCATGATCAGTGACCAATCACATTCCTTCTTTCAAAGTCTGTTGTTTATTGCTCACTGGGCATATGTTATTCAGTTCGCATACAGACAGCAAAAGTATATAGCTGTGTGGCCTTCTTGTTTCCCAATGATAAACCCATGTGACATTTTATAAAAATGGATGACTGAAAGAGGGAATTATCTGATGTAGATGAAAGTGCAGCAGAGAAATAAAAAAAATAACACTGGCAGTTAAATTTGAATCAAATGTTAAAGTACTTATGAAAGAAATAGTTGACTGTAGGGTTGCTGACTGCTGTTTGGGAGGCTCTCGATAGGCAGCCAGAGGAACTTAGTGAAGACAAAATTATCGACATAAATAAGGAAAGTGGTTGTGACAAAAAGTATGAAGATGTTCCAGAGGGAGTGACACCTGCAAAATACTTCACATTAAAAGAATTATCTGGGGGACTGGCCGAGTGGTGCGGTGGATAAGCGCTGGTTTGGGAAGCCTATCGGCCCCAGTTCGGGTCCCACATATGAGGGCCAGTGACACTGCCCTCAAAAAAAAAAAAGAATTGTCATAGGTATTTCAAAACATTGAAAGGGCCAAGGATAAAATGTTGCAAGTTGTTCCAAACTTCGAAAGGAATATGACAATTTGCCGAAGCGTAGAAAAGATGCTTGCTCTGCATCATAAATTATGATAAAAAGACGGCATGCGCCATTCAAACGACTCTTCACAAAGAAATAAAACACTATAAGTTTCAGTATTTCTAATGTTTTAAATTACAGTGTACTAAATATATATCAGTTTTACTATCGTTCTCATTTCCCCATGTATTTAGACTGACAATAAGAGACTTTTTAATGTTTTGATTAAGAAAATTTAAGTCACAGAACAATTGTGATTTTTTCCATTGATTATTAAGGTTGCTTCGCATGGCTTCAGATTTAATGGTTATTCACAGTCCTGCACTACCTTTCAAAGCCAGAACTGTCGGTATTAAAAAAAAAAAAAAGCTTATCTGCTAACATTTATTGGAGGTGTAATCCCCAGACAACAAGAATGAGGGCACCATTATCAGTGGCTGCCATGTGGAGACTGAAGTTAGGAAGAGGTATTCTTCTGATCGTTTGTGATCTAAGAAAAAAGAATTTGAAATAAAGTTTCCGTCGCTATATACATTTGAAAATGAAAGGTCTGGACAAAAAGAAAGATTCAAACAGGATGTTTGTGTTTTCTTTCTACCTTTATACTCAGATCTGTCAGTGCAGAAATAAAAGGAGCAGCATCTCATCATGTAATCTCAACAGGAGGTGTGGTTAGGGTTCGAACCTTAAACCAAACCCTAACCCCACCTCCAACTTAGAAACTTCTTGAAGTGTGTAGAGACAAATTTGAGAAAAACCCAATCTGTCTTCTGTTTGGATAATAAGGTCTGGAAGTTGGAGCTTTTTTTGAAGTAGCTAAAGGTGTTGTTCACCCTCTTTCACCATTATTTTCTATTTCTTTTTGTGGAAAGGGGAGAGAAAAGTTTAGTTCCCTGCAAAATTTTCATTTCTAATTATTTTTCTCTGTGATTCAACAACTCAATTCTAAGAGCTATGATATTTTCTTTTTTTTTTTGAGGGCAGTGTCACTGGCCCTCATAAGTGGGACCCGAACCGGGGCCGCTGGCGTCCCAAGCCAGCGCTTAACCGCAGCACCACTCAGCCAGCCCATGGTATTTTCTTAAATGAAACTTGTAGCCCTGTGAACATTTAGAAGAGAGCGGATACCACAAAATCCTGCAGGGGCTGAGACTGGGGAAGGGTATTGAATCCCTTAATTATAGCAGTTTGGAGACTCAGCTTCTTTTTTTTTTTAAGATTTTATTTGGGAATTGGGGGAGGGCAACAGACAAGTTGCTGTCATTTTGTTCTTCAGTCTAGTTGTGGAGGATGTTGCTTCACTGGTCCATGTTGGTATTGTCATTGCGCTCTTCTCGGCTGAGGGAGTCAGTCACTGGCCATTGAACAGCTGCTCACGGCAGCTCATGGCAGTCCAGCCCCAGGTTGAGCTGTTGTTCACCATCTTAGCTGTAGAGGGTGCAGTGTCACTGACCCTCATGTGGGATCCGAACCGTGGCCCTGCTGCTCAGAGCTGGCACTCCCAAGCTAACTCTTAACCAACGAGCCACTTGGCTGGCCTGAGACTCAACTTTTGTGGGCTCCAAAATAACCAGGAGTCTGAGCTGCAGCTCTAGGCAAAAAAAAATAAGGCCTCGAAATTAGCCCATGGCTTGTTTTTCCTGTTGTTGATGGATGTGAGCTCAACAACTATAGTGATGTTTCCCAAATTCATTGAATCCTAGGGAACGGGATTATCCAGTGAAATTTTTCCCCTGCCCTTTTAAAATAATATCGAAGGAAGTTGTAAGCTAACGAATATTAATGTATTATTGTAAGACATAGAGTCAGGAGAGTTTATCTTATTATTATTATTTTTTATTTTTAGAGGGCAGTGTCACTGGCCCTCATATGTGGGATCCGAACTGGGGCCGCTGGCATCCCAAGCCATCTCTTAACCACTGCGCCACTTGGCCGGCCCCAGGAGAGTTTAGCTTGTGTGACTTTGTGTTGCTTGGACCTTATTCCAGAAGAAAAAATATTTTCCGAACTGCCCTAATGTGAATGGGGAAAGATGAAGCTACTATGACTCCATTGCAGGCCAGACATGTTAAACCTGTTTACAGCTCCCCAGAAAAAAAAAATCCAGTTGACTCTGAAAAATACATGAATATCAGTCAAATGATTACTTCTCAATAATATTGGTACTTGTATATTCTAAGTATTGCTTAATATTATGACTAATTAATATTATCAGAACCAAACATATAACCAAAACACATAAGTAAAACCAAATTTCCTGCCTAAATGCCATGTCTCTAAAGTTATCAAATTGCTCACTCTTACTATCCAGATTTTGGAGTTTTGTAACCTTTTTACTAGGGTTCCAGTAGAAAAAAGAAAATGAAGGTCTATTCTAGAAAGTTCCTTAGCCAGCAAAATATGTTTTATATATATGCAATTTATTTTTAAAATATTTGGTTCTCCTTAGTCTACACTTTTAATTTTTTATTTTTTTCTCTATGTTTTGCTACGGACATAATCTATTAGGATAGTAACACATATATTGCAAATAAATAAACATATTGTAGATCCATTTCAAATACCTACTCAAGCACCTATGCCAATGCTAGATTGCTAGAACAGAATCAAACTTTGCCTGGCCCTTCATTCCTCACCTTCCCTTGGCTTTACTAGAGAGGAAGCCAGCTTGAATTAGGGATGAGATGGAAGAAAGAAGGTGTTAACCTGCAGTACATTCCTTGAAGTTCCAAAAAAAATCATTATTATTGTCACATCATTTTACTTAGACTCTTCAAAGGATTAAAGCAAGCAGAAGACATTTTTTTCCCCCTGAAAGTTACTAGAAAAGCCATAGGGTCCACTATATTTGAACAAGGACAAGTAAAAAGAACAAATCTCCAAGAACAGATTTGAAGGGCACTAGGGGAAAATGAATGAAACTGTTTTTTATTGTATGTACATTATAAATTCTGATTGTCCAATCTAATGATTTCAGTAATAGCTAAATTCTATCACATGCTTATTATTTGCCAGGCACTGTCTGATTTCCATCTATTAAATTATTTCATCCACACAACAACCTTATAAGATTATTATACTCATTTTATGGGTGAGAAATTTAGGTTTAGAGAGAGGTTAAGTAGCAGGTGGCAAAGCTACTTGTACGTCTATTTACAACAAATAAGAATTCAATCTCTTTCTTCAAATTCTTCTTTTTTCTCAACAATCAAAATACTGGATATCTAAAATGTAAACCACAGCCATATCGATTTCAATGCATTAGCACTTTGCAGAGACACATGAGGTTACATGTGATTTACTATATTTTGTTTCAAGAATAAAACAATCAGTTGCCATAGGACATGTTTTTTTACATAACTATATATTTCTCTCTGTTTTTTTGTAGAAGTGGGCAACCACTACAAAATAAAGTACAGCTGAAGGGTCGTGACCTCCTCACTCTAAAGAATTTTACAGGAGAAGAAATTAAGTACATGCTATGGCTATCAGCAGATCTGAAATTTAGGATAAAACAGAAAGGAGAGGTATGTAGCATTTTCATCTTACCTTCCATTGCTGTCAATCAGCCTTTTTAAAGACAGCCTTTCCAAAGAAATATGGAAAAGAACATACATTAAAATTCCTAAACAGTAGCAAGTGGTGAAACCACACAGTCAAGGTAATTGATTATTACTGAGTGTACAGGCATATAAAAAGCATAAAAATCAGTTATTCAATGACAAGTCATTGCACTTCTTTCATGTGGAATGTTGAAATTCATTATTAACTGGATCAGAACCTAAGGAATCTTTCTCCGGAAAGATTTTACTTTTATACCTCCTTTCTTTTCTCTGTGTTTTCTATTAAGTTAAAAATAAAGATGATACATTTTTTTTCTAGCAACAAATTTCAATTGTGAATGCATATCAGATATACGATTATTAGGGTAATGTAAAAAAGTGTACAATGATGTGATGGTATTTTTAAAAAAAAGTAGCAAAGAAACAATTAAATGGTAACCCAGTGGGAGAAAAGATGGGATATGGTGCTTAGCTATAATCATTATTCTGCATTTTGAACAATTTATGTTTAAAACATGCTTAATTAATGCAGTAGCTTCATGTAGACTGCTTAATCAAGAAAACATTTTCATATTCCAAGCTTGTTCAAAAGCTTTTTTAAAGAGCTGGTTTCAGGTTGAGAAAGTTTTATACAATTTTGATTTTCTTATCTAGTTCACAAGCTCTCCAAGTTCCTAAGAACCAATTGAAAACAGGAGTGACTCCAACTGTGATGAGTTGATGTTCCTATAGAAGACCTGATTTAAGGAGAAAAGGTCCCCCAAGATTCCAGGCCTTTGTTATTTACACTGTGTATGAGGCAGTTTAGCTGGTAGGAATCCATGTGTTCCAGAACTCATCCTATCGGGAGTGTCAATCCATAGAAGAGGAAGGAGGAGGGGCCCCAGCCCAAACTCTCCAGATTGTTTCCACATGACTTTCAGAGACAAAGCCTTTGCATTCCCATGAAGATGCATGATGAAAGCGTAGTTGCCATGCTGAGGCTTCATCTTTAGTCTTAGTGCCCCATGTTGTGATAGGATAGCATGTTCCTAGCTGAGAAAGCACTTCTGAACCAAGCATCTTCAAAGTCCTTGAACACCGATAGGCAGTTACGTGGATTTAAAGAAGAAGAGGGCTCCATTGTGAAATATTAATATACTTTGGAACAACTGTTCGATTGAACCCAGAGCAACTGATTACACTTTCTAATTATCAGTCAATAAGCTATGGGAGTTTCTGTTCCCTTCCCCCATTTGTATAGAACATGAAAAAAAACCACACTTTAAATTCACTTGTTAAATCACATTTTGAACACTTATTTGGAAGCAGTGATTAATTATTCTACATTTTCTGATAATGTCAAGAATAAGTTTTGAAACATAATCCTTGATACTGGATATCAATATATGTTTCATTTTAATTGCATTCTTGTCCTTGATTTTCAGTATTTGCCTTTATTGCAAGGGAAGTCCTTAGGCATGATTTTTGAAAAAAGAAGTACTCGAACAAGATTGTCCACAGAAACAGGTGAGTCCATAGACAAACTCATCCTGGTATTGGAGGAGGGGCCAGAGGGCGAGGACCTGGGAAGTGGAACCCAGTGAGAGGATGTGTCTATCTCTTTAGCAGCCACAAAGGGGAAAGACTGTCCCTGTAGGAGCAGTGCAGGCCTTTGAATGCCTTTTCCAATTTTCACAGAAGCTGCAGGTGGAAAGACTAGCTACATCTGTAGGCATTCAATGAGGACTTGAGTAGAATTCCCAAATAGCAATTCATGTTTGGTACAAAATGTAAGCAGGCACAAATTCTCAGGCCTCAAACTCATGTGGGAGAGAAATGTGTATTATTATTGTTTTTTTAAAGAAATTTTATTGGGGAATAGTGTGTTTTTCCAGGACCCATCAGCTCTAAGTCAAATAGTTGTCTTCAATCTAGTTGTGGAGGGCACAGCTCAGCTCCAAATCCAGTCACCATTTCAATCTAGTTGTGGGGAGCACAGCCCACCTTCCCATGCGGGAATCGAACTGGAAGCCTTGTTGTTCAGAGTATGCACTCTAACCAACTGAGCCACCCGGCTGCACCTGCATTATTATTATTATTTTAAGATTTTATTGGGGAATGGGGGAGGGGAACAGCGTTGGGGAATTGGGGAAGGGGAAGAGACAAGTTGCTGTCCTTTTTGCTCTCCAGTCTAGTTGCGGAGGATGTCACTTCACTGGCCCATTTTGGTATTGTGATCATTGCACTCTTCCCGGGTGAGGCAGTTGCTTCCTGGCCATTGGACGGCTGCTCACAGCCGCCCATAGCAGCTCGCGAAAGCGCACGCCAGCTGCTGGCTAGCTCCACTGCAGTCTACGCCATCGTGGGTAGCCCAGCTCCAGGTTGAGCTGCTGTTCACCATCTTAGCTGTAGAGGGCGCAGCGTCACTGGCCCTCTATGTGGGATCTGAACCAGGGCCCTGCTGCTCAGAGCTGGCGTCATGTC
The DNA here is from genome assembly GCA_033961575.1 of Aselliscus stoliczkanus. NCBI lineage: Eukaryota > Metazoa > Chordata > Mammalia > Chiroptera > Hipposideridae > Aselliscus > Aselliscus stoliczkanus. The sequence goes on from CM066737.1 coordinate 108,908,400, forward strand.
CCAAGCCAATTCCCAACCAACGTGCCACTCGGCCGGCCCCTGTATTATTTTTAATATGTAAAAAACTTTTCCTTGTTTTTACCAATTTTGCTGAACGGTGGAAACCTAATCTCTGCAATGTTTGGAAATACCCTCAATCATTTCAGGGTTTGCTTTGCCAAGTTAGGGTTTCCTCTCCCTTTCTGCACAGTCATGGTTCAGTCCCAGGGAATATCTGAATGTCAAGACATCTAGGGCTATGGGGATCTGGCATTGGTCATCAGGACATCATCATCAAAGGTCCATGCTGGAGTCTGCTGGGACTTCTGTATCCCCATTGGACCTTGGCTATCTCCCAGTTACTGTGGAGTTTGCTACACTCTGATCACCAGACTTGAAATATATCTTAGTTTGGCTCTCTCAATCTTCTGACAGGTCTCCATGCCACACTGGACACAGAGACACTGCAAGGGTCTCTCTACTCTATTGTTCCTTCCTCACGCTGGGTGCCAGGGAGTTCTATAACATTTGTTGCCTCTTATAGCACTGTCTTAAAAGCACAACACAGGTGTTACCATTTCTGGGGTTCCCCAAACTCTTCTGAAATTTTTATCATGCTCCCCACCTTTCAGTACTTGGCCTGGGGTCAGACAGGAGGGTACAGTGTCAAAAGTCCATGAAATTCTACTTCTGTTGCTTCTTATCTCTCATTCCTTTTTTCCCCCTTTCAGTTCCCAGTATTGGGGGCCCAGTGATAAAGTAGCAGGGAAAACTTGCTCTGACTATCCACGTATTCTTTCAAACCTATTGTTTGTGCCTGGACTCCTGGGCTGTTGAAACTCAAAATTTCTTTTTTCTCAAACTAATATCTATGTACTGAGTTTCAAAAAGTATATTTTGAAACTTATATTTTGAAACTTATAATCTACACCTTGCCTTTTTTCTTTCTATGTTTCTGTTCTACCAAACCTCCCTTGAATCCACAATATGGCTGCCCAAATGGGCAAATGGATAGGATTGAGTAGTAGGTACCAGTAACAAAAATGGAATTGGTTGATTCTTCAAATATCCTACTAAAAAGCATCAGCGCTTTCTAGGGCTTAGAAGCAAAGAACAATTTTGTGCGATTCTTACTTTGTAATGATCAGTAATGAAGTTCATCAAATACATAACAAAATGAAGTTCAGAGGGATTAAGTTATTTGCTATAATGACTTCACTCAATTAATACAGATAGTACCACGATTCAGATGCCAAGTTCAGTGTTCTTATTAATGCACTCCCCTCATCCCCTGACAGAAGGAAAGAGGCAGAGGGGAAACATATAAGGTGTTGCCTAATCTCTAAAAGTCCTAGGAAGAAAACAGATGAGAACATTTTGCTATTTAAATTGGCTCCTTAAGAGATCATGTTGACATCTGCCATGTAGTGAAGGGAAAATGAATATTGCATTAACCAGTCAATAATTCTCAAATTCTGCTCCCTTTCAACAGTGGTCTTCCATGAACTGGGAAGAACTTTATTTTTGTAATCATTTTTAATCATGAGTACTTAAGAGGGGTGTTTTTTTTTTGAAGTGATCAAAAGTATCAATGAAAACATAGAAATTTCTCAATTTTGAATATTTTAAAATTAATTTTTCTTAGTTATTGGTGTTTCCTACTAGTCTTCTCTGTTCAAATGTTATGTTGATATCAAATATCCCTGAATATGTGATCAGTTTTACCATTCCCATATAATGTGGTTGTTAAGTTATTAATAAAACCAAGAGTGAAGATTTAATAAGCCTTTAGGTGAAGACCCTGTGCCAAGCACTCTACATTAATTACATGGATTACCTCACTTAATCCTCATGACAACTCTATGAAGGTGAGACCATTGAAGAAAACAGGCTGAAACAGGTTCAGCAAATGGCCCACTGACACATTGCTAATAAATGGCAGACCCAGGATTGGAAGCTATTATTAAATGTATTTTTTTAAGTATCTCATTTAGTTTGGACACGTGATAGTCATGTTTTATTCCAGGAAAATTGTATCTATAGGTGGCATTAAGCATTTTGTTAAATGATGGCTTTCTAGAAAGAAGGGCTCTGAAACCTGCACAAAATTGCCAACTGTAACAACAAATACACGAGGAAAAGGAACATAGGACCATAAAAAGTTATGGTTCACAGAGTATTCATTATTATCCTCAATAAATACTCATGGTTTTAATTGCATATGGCATTCTGCCAAACTCAACAGTAGGAGAATCAGTCAGAGGAAGTAGCTGCTTTAAACGCTTACAGAAACTGTAAACCTCAACCACGAAAACACGGCAAAGCATTTGCGTTGTGTACATGTGCATCTTAATAGCTGTCCCCTGGCACAATTTTTCATTAAAACCTGTTACCTTGGTATTTAGAATGAAAATAGGATGTAATTAAAACTGCCTGTTACTGCCCCGGCTTTGTGCCAGCCTCTGGAATGGGGTGATCCTCACACGACAGTCCTTGAGGATTCCATCCCAAGCCTGAGTTGTGGAGATACAGCAGTATTCCTTCTTATTTCAGGGGACACAATAAAATTCTCCACCCGATTTAAGCCATATTAATTGTTCGTGTAATATTTTGTATTTTAAATGTTTACTGGGGAACAGCCATGGTCATTGGTTACACATTGCTTTCATACTACAATGGCATAGTTGACTTTTTTAGGGAGGACGCAGCTCACAGAGGCCCATGCAGGGATCGAACCGGCAACCTTGGTGTTATCATCACCACGCTCTAACCAACTGAGCTAACTGGTCACCCTCTCATGTAATATTTTTATTACAGTGCAACACACCTACTGAAAAGTGCACAAATGAATAAGCATATAATTCAATGAATTCTTACACATCCGTGTAACTAATACCCAGTTAGAGAAACAGGATTTTAATATCGATCCAAAGCCCTCCCTTGTATCTCCTTCTAGTTGCTACTCCCCCTACCCAAGGGTTGTCATTATCCTGGCTTCGAACATCACAGATTAGTTTTGCCTGTTTTCAAACTTTACACCATTCAGCATATGCTCTTTTGTGTCTGGTTTCTTAGGCTCAGCATTAGGTTTGTGAGATATATCGGTGTCGCTGTGTGCAGTTATAGATCACTCATTCCTCACCCTCTCTTTGTGTATGCCTGCCTGGCAAACCATGCAATTCTCCTGTGTGTCTCCTGATGATTATATTCTTTTATTGCAAGTTAATTGAGCAGATAGACGGGGAGATTTATTAATCTCGGTAAGTGCAGTAGCTGATAGAAAAATGCACAGGGCATCCTAAGAGACGGCTCTTTTCATTATTGAACATTGGTATTTGACTTTCAAGGTGACACAGAAGCTGGTGCTTTCCAAGCTGTTTCAAATTCATCATCTTTACAAAGGTGGCAATATAAAAATTGTGATCCTATTCCGCAGGTAGGAAAGTGAAGTGCAGAGAGGTTAATGACTGTCTTAGTTCTACCAGAAGAGCCCTCAAATTTCCAGTGCGTGAATTTTATTTATACCCTTTCTTCCAAAGCCTGCAGGGCTCTGTGAGGAAAAGAAAGAGCCAAGTAAGATGTACTTTTATTTTCTCAGACAGAAATTATTACTAGAAGAAACCCTTTATTCAAAACTATCTGACGTGAATACATAAACAAATAAAACCGATAAAAGCAGGCTTTTCTGGATGAAGAGGGAAGAAAGGGTATAGACCTGTCTCTTTGCTCTCCTTTCCTCAGCAAGGGCACCTCCTGGTGTCTTCTCAGAACCTCTGATGTCCTCCTGAAGCACTTATTGCCACCCAGGTCCGATAAACTCGTGAATACTTGACCTGTGATTTTGCACTGGAGCCTGACGCTTCTTTCTGATCAGTGACCAGAATTGCAGAGGCAATCCTTTCTCAGAGGCAACGTCCGCCATTTTATCTCCTTCAGGAACCGCCGAAGGCTTTGACTCTTAACTTCTTAACACTTTCTGTAACTCCTCCTCCTCCCCCTACTTCGTAAGTCCAAGCTTGATGTGAATCTTTATAACATAAAGATGGAAATGAAAAGGCAAAAAACTAATCCTGGGTTATTTCAGCAAAATGACTTCTAGTCAAAGGAAGAGTGTGACTTGGAACAGACCTGCCAGGATGCATTAAACTTTGTGTGAAACCTTCCTCCATAGTCCTCAACCCTTATGGACATTCATCCATGTGCTAGGCACATAGTAGGTACAAAAGAAATACTCTCAATTAATGTGCAGTATTCATATTTGTTTAGGTGACTTTACCTGTTTATAAACAGATTAAGTGCTCTGGAGTGATTCATGATTATAATCATCACTATATCCCATTAGCTCACTTCACACATAATAGAACATTCTGTTCTTTATTTTATTTTATTTTATTTTATTTTATTTTATTTTACTTTTTTGAGGGCAGTGTCACTGGCCCTCACATGTGGGACCTGAACCAGGGCCGCTGGCTTCCCCAGCCAGCGCTTAACCACCATGCCACTCGGCTGGCCCAACATTCTGTTCTTTTTGTTAACAAAATTAGGGGATGCTTGCAAGTGAAAAGAATGAGTCTTCCCTGCAGAGTCAAAATCGCTCCTACATTCATTCAACAAGTATTTGCTGAGCATTTACTATGCTATGTACCAGCATTTATGCTAGGTTTTGGAGAGTGATACATCAGTGAACAAAAGAGAGGAAAATCCCTGCCTTCATGGAGCTGACATCCTAGTGGGTATACAGATAATACACAATAGACATAATAAATAAGTGTATGATATCTTATGTTGGAAGGTGATAAGTGCTCTCTGCAAGGAGAAGAATATGCCTGGAACTGAGGGAAAAACAGGAACTCCATTATTTGGACATTGGCTTTTACTCTGAGTGAAATGGGAATCTTTGGAGGATTTTGAAGAAAGGAGGGACAGGATCTAACTTGTTTTCTAAAAGAATCTCTCTGGCTGCTCTATGGAGAATAAACTGCTGGGGTGGGCATGGAGACAAGATAGAAACTGCAACCTGTGAATAGGTAGCTATAGTACTGAGAGGCCTGGGCCAGGGTGGTAGCAATGGAGGAGGTAAAGAGGGACACATTTTGGATATGTTTTGAAGGGAGAGCCAATGAAATTCCTGATGTATTGGGTAAGAGAGAGACATCAAGGATGACTTCAAGATTTTTGTCTGAGCAACTGTGAGCAGGATGGAGCAGGAAGGATTAGGATAGAGGGGAAGATCGGAAGTTCAGTTTTGGAAGTATTGAGTTTGAGATGTCTATTACACATTCAGGCAAAAACTGTGAAAAAGTAGTTGGATATTAGTTAGGAATAAGGGAAGTGATATTTGGCCTACAGATATTTGGAGTCATCAGCATTTAGGTGATATTTAAGGTCAGAAGATTGGATACTATTATAGAAGGAATGAGTGTAGATGGAGGGAAGAGGACCAATGACTGGCCCTGGGGCACATCGACATTAAAAGGTCAAGGAAAAAAGAAGGAATCAGCAACGGAGATTGAGAAGGAGCAACTACCAAGGTAAAGGCAAGGAAGCGTGATGTCCTGGACAACAGGTGAAGAAAGTCAATTAAGGAAAAGGTGGTGGATAACTTTGTTAAATGAGAATTTAAATGACCACTAGATGCAGCAATGTGAAGTTCATTGGTAACCTTGGTGAGGGGAACTCTGGAGCAGTGTTGGGGGGTGGACAAAGCCTTATGGGAGTAGATTTGAAGGAAATGAGAAAAGAGGATCTGGAGAGAAGAAGGAAGAAAAAAGAGTTTTTCTTCAAAGAGCAAAGAATTGAAGGGATACCTAGAGGGGGAAATAAGACAAGAGAAACCTTGCATTTGTTTGTATTAATGATTGAAAAAATGAGAATAGCCTATTCAAGATGTGGGGAATGTGAGGGAGAAAGGGAAGAATTGCTAGAGCAACATCCTTGAATAAGCAAGAGGATATGGCTTTTAGTGCATACATGGGATATGGAAAGTTCATCTATGCTTATCAGGAAGGAAAGCAGAATATATGGGTAGAATATATGAGTGCAGATGCTGGCAGGTGGGGAAATGGGGTGGTGGAATCTGGAGGACCTCTGATTGCTACCATTTCTTTCAGTGACGTGGGAAGCAAGGTCATCAGCTCAGTGCTGGCTCTACTTTGAAAATACAAAGGGTGCCAAAAAAATGTATACACATTTTTAAAAAGGAAAAAAAAACTGTATTAAAATTGTAATGCAATGAATGATGCTAGCATTCATTAGATTAACACCGTCTTTTTTTTTAAATTGGGGAATTGGGGTAGGGGAATAGCATTGGGGAATCGGGGAAGAGGAACAGACAAGTTGCTGTCCTTTTGTTCTTCAGTCTGGTTGTGGAGGATGTTGCTTCACTGGCCCATGTTGGTATTATCATTGCGCTCTTCTCGGCTGAGGCAGTTGGTCACTGGCCATTGGACGGCCACTCATGGCAGCCCACTGCAGCCCCACCACAGCCTATGCCGTTGCTGGCGCCTCATGGCAGCCCAGCTTCAGGTTGAGCTGTTGTTCACCATCTTAGTTGTAAAGGGCGCAGCGTCACTGGCCCATGTGGGATCCGAACTGGCAGCCCTGTTGTTCAGAGCTGGCGTCCCAAACCAACTCCTAACCAACGAGCTACTCGGCCAGCCCTAACACCATCTTTTGAGTGAATGTCATACTACACATTGCTAAAGTAATTCAATTCAACTTTGAAAAGTAATAAATAGATAACATCTCTTAAAATGTGTATACACTTTTTGGCACCCTCGGTATATCAAGAATCCAATCACTTTCTCATCACTTCAGCTGCTACTATCCTGATTCAAGCTACCAACTCTCACCCAGATTTTTGAAACAGTCTTCTGACTGTTCTGCCTGCTTTGGCCCATGTCCCACTATAGATGGTCTATGAAAACATAAGCCCAATCATATCATCCCTCTGCTTCAACCTTCCAATGGCTTCCCATCTCATTCAGACAAAAGTCAAAGTTGTTGCTTCCTCCCCACCTTCCTCCTGCAATCTCACCCCTTACTATCCTCACACACTCTGCATTTTATGCACCAGCCTTCTTGGTGTGCCTGGAACCTACCAATCATGACCCTTCCTCATGACCTCAGGACATGTTCTTCCCGCTGTCTGGTATATTTCAGTGTGGCTTCCTTGATCATGTTAAAATTACAACTCCTATTCCTTATACACTGTATCCCTCCTCCATGCTCTATTTTTCTTGTACTCATCAACATCTAACATACAAGGCATTTACAGTAGTCCCCTCTTATCCACAGGGATACATTCCAAGACCCTCAGTGGATGCCTGAAGCCACAGATACTACCAGACCCTCTATATATTATGGGTTTTTTTCCCTATACATACATACCTGTGATAAAGTTTAATTTATAAATTAGGTACAATAAGAGATAAAAACAGCAATGAATAATAAAATAGAACAATTATAACACTATACTGTAATAAAAGTTACATGAATGTGGCATTATTAAGTAAAATAAGGATGACCTGAACACAAGCGCTGTGATACTGTGACAGTTAGTCTGATAACCGAGACGGCTACTAAGTGACTGATGGACTAGGAGCATATACCCTTGACAAAGGGATGATTCACGTCTCAGGCAGGATAGAATTGGACAGCACAAGATTTCATCACGCTACTCAGAATGGCGTGCAATTTAAAATGCATGAATTCTTTATTTCTGGAATTTCCATTTAATATTTTCAGACCGTGGTGGACTGTGGGTAACTGAAACCTCAGAGAGCTAAACCACAGATGAGGACAGCCTATTGGAATTTACTCATTCAGTGTATTATCTGTCTTTCCCCACTAGAATGTAAGTTCCATGTAGGCAGGGACTTGTACCATGTTTACAGTGCTTTCCCCAGTGCCTCGAACAGCACCAGGCGCATAATTTTAGAATGGATGAATACATTTCCAAAGCATGTTGTGAGGCCAGGACCTGCTGTGGTCACTCCAGGGAGACAAGATGGCCTCCCACCAAAATTTGGTTTGATTGTTGACAGTGCAGGTGCCACCCATGCACCAAGAGGGTATGAAAAGGTTTATTACTCACATAATGTGACTTTCTGGGGAGAGTAGGGCTGGCTCCCAAGCTGCTCCAGAAGTGGCATTAGAAACCAGGGAAATGCTACTGGCCTGGCCTTCTATTGTGGTTAGGGGTTGGGGTTGGGTAAGGATTCCCACTCATAGGCCAGGACTTGCATAGTTTGAACTTCCTGCTAGTGCCCAGAGGAGGGAATCACCTGTACTTTCTTATTAGATTGCCCAGATAGAGGTCAGGAGGAGAAGGGAGAGTGATGGTAGGCTCGAAAGCTTGTAGCAGTCAAACATCACAAATGGAGTCAGACATTTTGTTACTGGACCCTTAGCAAGTCGTACTGTTAGTGTGTTTCATGTTCTCTGGTTCCACTTGGGACATAGCTGCAAGGGTCTTAGCATTCTAGGCAAACTGCCTGATTTTTCAGATGAAGAAGAGTGAGTCTAGTTCCACTGTGCTGTTTTGTCTCTGGATCCCGCTGTAAGTTGGCTCAAGGACTAACAACCCCTATGGCAAGCCCTTGGACTCTAGGTTCTTAAAAACAATCTTTAGCTGATAACACCAAGGTTGCCGGTTTGATCCCCGCATGGGCCAGTGTGAGCTGCTCCCTCCGTAAAAGAGTCAATTATGCCATTGTAGCATGAAGGCAATGTGTAACCAATGACCATGGCTGTTCCCCAATAAAATAAAATAAAAAATCTTGAACACATTTTTAGACTCTGACTCTTGGAAGATGTCAGAAGGGTTGTAGTAGCTTGGGGAAGGGAGGTTATCACTTTGTGAGGGGTGTAAATGTCTATTACGTTGCTTTGAACACCTGAAACTAATACAAAAATACAATTTAAAAAAGAGAACATCTTTAAGTACAAAATAGGTAGATTATAATTACTTCATTTTATGCAGTAACAGAAATGAGAACTATTGGTTTGATGTGGATTTTTCTGTTTCTCTTTTAATTAAGAAAGTTATCAAACAGAAAGTAGAAAGATTAGTATAATGAGCATACCAATACCCCTTACATCAATCTAACAATGGTTGATATGTTGCTTTCTTTGCTTTGTACATGCATTTTTGTTGCTGAAGTATGTTATAGTAATGTAAAGCTATAATGACATTTTATCCCAAAATATATCAGTGAGCATATTTTAAATAAACAAGGATAGTTTCCCATATAACTATATCATTATCACACCTAACAAAAATGATTCCTTAGAGGGGCCGGCCGAATGGCGTGGTGGTTAAGCGCTGGCTTCAGAAGCCAGTGGCCCTGGTTCGGGTCCCACATATGAGGGCCAGTGACACTGCCCTCAAAAAAAAATGATTCCTTAGTATCATTTAACATCCATCCATATTCAAATTGCATCATTCAAATGTGTTAAGGCTTACGTGGGGTGTTTCATGAGATCTTGGGTCAAATTCCCCTGCATGGGTCTAAAACTCCTCATCCCCCAGTTCACTATGTAATTAATTATTTACTTCTTTCTCATGGGAAACATGAGATTAGAAATTTCTGACTGTTGTACATTCCCCAAAACACAAATCAGGCATATTACAATAAGAAAGAAAAGAGTAATGCCTGCAAAATTCCTCAGACATGTCTCTATGTTGTAGTTATACTTATTTGCCCTTACATTGTGTATCGAACGTCTGCCTACTGACGCTGTCTCCAATGAGATAGTAAAGGTTTGATTGGGTGTCACCATTGCCACCATTTCCCATAATTTCGCCCCAAGGTGTGTTATAAAATGGCTCTGCTTGCACTTGCAGAGTTTAGCTGTGGCTTGGGGCAAACCCTACTGTGTCATTCTCTTCAAACCAATGGAATGTGCTGTCAAGGTGGGAAAGGAGACATTCGCATCTGCTCAGACTTCTGCAATAATCTCACATTCCACAGAGGGTTGAGAAGTGGTGAGGGTAATATGTGAGCAGGGCTCAGCCTTGTCTTGCTTGGAGGATTAATAAAACAATAGGATGACCCTTTAACTTTGCTGACTTTTAGTGACCTGACACTACCATTTCAATGCTTACTTTATTTTAATTAAAAAAATAACTAAGGTATCATGTACATATAGTAAAGTACACAGATCGTAAGTGTGCAGTTCAATCAATGCTGAAGAACACATACACCCATGTAACCTACAAACTCTATCAAGGTATAAAACATTGCCATTACCCCAGAAAGTTCACCCATGTTCCTTCCCAGCCAATCACCCTCTCCAGGAGCAACTATTATTGTAATGTCTGCCATTCTTTTAGTTTTGTCCATTCCAGAACTTCATATGAATGAAATTCTGCATTACCTAGCCTCTGTGTCTAGCTTCTTTCATTCAGCAGAAAGTTTGTGAGATTCATCTATGTTGGGTGTATTCATAGTTCATTCCTTTTTATTGCTGAGTAGTATTCCATTGCAATCCATGATATCCCATACTATGGCTTATTTTTCTGTTCTCCTGGATAGACACCATTATACATTTTAAAGAATAAAAGCCAGGAGTAGCCTCCGAAAAGGTGAACAGTGCCCCATTATTTCCAGGTTCTGAACAAGAGGGTGGAAAAATGGGCACACGTCTGAAGGAGAGTTGAGTGTTTGTCCAGAAAATTCTCTTGGTTCCTCATTGTTGCTTCGCCTGGGGATTCCCTATCAGAGAAGTTGGAGAGCTTTAAAGGTTTTGACTTTTCCATTGAGATGTTGCCAGTTCCTCATAATTGTGTTTCCTACTCTAGTTCTTGTTTTCAAAATGCTTTTGTTTTTCTTTCTTTTATTGTAGGCTTTGCCCTTCTGGGAGGACACCCTTGTTTTCTTACCACACAAGATATTCATTTGGGTGTGAATGAAAGTCTCACAGACACAGCCCGGTTTGTACATTTTCTTCTCTTCAAACTTATTTCAGAACTGATGGATAGATTTTAAAAAAATATATATGTTTCTTTTTTTTTTTTCTTTTTAGAGGGCAGTGTCACTAGCCCCCATATGTGGGATCCGAACTGGGGCCACTGGTGTCCCAAGCCAGCTCTTAACCACCGTGGCCCTCGGCTGGACCTATGTTTCTTTTTGAATAATGTTTTTCCCAACTGAATGAATGAGCAAAGTAAACAGAAACAGTCTCATAGATATAGAGGAAAAACAGGGTTGCTAGTTGGGAGGGGGTGGGGATGAGGGAGAAAGGGAAGGGATTAGACAGCAAAAATAGGCAACTACAATATTGCCACAGGGATATGAAAGACAGTTCGGGGAATATAATTAATAATGTTGTAAATATTTTGTGGGGTGTCAGATGGTCATATGTCTTGTTAGGGAGACCATTTCATGGATGGAGTAGAGGCTTGATCACTGCACTGTATACCTGAAGCTGAGGTTGTATAATATTGTATACCAACTGTAATTGAATATATAGATAGTCACGGGATGTGGATTATAATGTGGAAGGGAGTCAGAGGAAGTGTAATAGATATATATGATATGGGGGGGAGCGGGGTGGCTAAATGGGGGAGGGGGTTGTCACTTTGAGGGGTAAAAAAACTTACACTATTGCACTGAGTTGTACACCTGAAACTAATTAAAAATAAATAAATAAATTTAAAAAAGAAAAGAAAAACAAGACAAAACACAAACTTTCTATAACTATTTCTAATCTATTTGTACATAGGAAAAAATTCTAGAAAAACAAGTATAAAATACCAAAAATAGTTATGTCTGGATTCTGCTGTGACAATGGATTTTTACTCTCCTTTATGCTTTGATATGGAGTCTAAATAGTTTACAATGAGTACATATTTCTTTTACAAATGAATGTCAAGAAAAATTGTCAACCACTTGAAAATAAGACAAGAGATGATTGTATGTCCTTTCAGTGTTATACTGGGACCTTAACAGGCACACCTGAGGAATTGTATATGGAATTACACCTTTGTTTGACATACTATTTACTATTAGAGTCCAAACTCAGTGAAGTTACATGTTATAACTTGTTATATTTTTGCAGGAGAGGTGCAATTATTTCTGGTAGAAACTATAACTCCAAGGTTATGGATTTAACACCTGATAGGTCATTAACTAATTTTAGATCTAATGCAATAATCATATTCCAGCATTCTTTCTTCAGTTCCTATAAATATTCAGTGAGATCAAATTCTCTGTGAACTGGCTTTACCATTTTGCTTGTTCTCTAATAAATTTAATTAATTAATTAAAAAAATAATAATGTTTTTCCCTCTCACTGTTCTCCATTTTCCTTCTTTCCCTCTTTACTTGATATTCTCAATGCCTCTCCCTTATCCTCTGGCCACTTTCCAAGGATTAAGATAATTTATTTTCTTAGCAGTTTGAAGAGGTTTCTGATTATAAAATTTCAAATTTTGGGAAACTTAGAAATCATCAAGCATGACTCTTCCATTTTACAATTGAAGAAATGGAGGACCAGGGAAATTGACACATTCAATTACTCATAGCTAGTTTGCATCGGAGCAGTGCATAATATTAATAGATATCATTTATTGAGCATTTATTATGGGTCAGCATTGGTCTAACTCCTTTAATCCTTATAACAACCCAAACAGATTGGCATAAAGGGGTGAAACTTAATTAGGGACATACTAGCTACTTTAACACAAAATTTCAAAATGTTAATGGCTTAACATAGTATAGATGTTCCTGATTGGTAAGAGGGAAAGACTCATTATTTGTGTGGCCACTGAGAGATTCTGGATGAAAGTGGTTCTCCAATCTTTAACATGTGTCCTTTAAGGTCACCCTGGGTATCAACATCCAGCCACAAGCTAGGGGAAGAGAGCATGAAGACAGGATGCTTGCTTCAAAGCCACCTTAGCAGAGAAGCAGCATGCATAATCACTTCCACTCACATTCCGTTGGAAAGTACTAGTGGCTCACCCCTACCTAGATGAAGGTAGAAGTGGAAAAGGCTTGTAACCACTAAATTACAGTTAAAGATTGAAACATAGGCCCCCTGACTCCCCATGCAGTACTCTCACCATTATATCATGTCTGGTAGAAAAATGCAGAGCAAATGTCTTTGTTTAAATATTTTATCCTTGCTATGGAAGACTACTGATTTTTTTTTTCTGAAAATGATGTGCCATAAAGTAACTCCTTGCAGACACTTCCTGCTTTTTATGGCAGCTACCCTGGTATATACTAAAGAAACCACCTCATTTGAATTGCTAAAGAGATTTGAACTCACTCATCTTTAAACATTTTTGTTACATTATTTCAGATGAGACAATATTAGTATTAAGAAGTGTGGTGTTCATCTTCTGGATGCAAAGGACAAAAAGAATAAATAAACATAAATGAGGTTTTCTTCCAAATATGCTGCCACTGACTGGGATTTATATTAGCCTAATAATTCTCTTTTCACGAAAGTGAAATATACCTTACTTGAGAGCAAATATTACAAGCTGGTTAAGAAATGAAGCCAGGGACACAGCCAGGAGAGAGTTTCAACGGGGATCCTCCATACAGAACCAAACGAATGACAGTGAATGAGTCATATGTGAACTAGTGGTTGGAAAAGGGTACAGGTGGAAGAACAGCTGAGCATCCAATAAAGAGTTGAGTGAGAAGTGCAGACTGGCAGCCAGAAAGAGGTCGGGGCCCAGAAATCAGTGGAGTGGGCAGGACCCCAAAAGCAAGAGACCAATAGCCAAGCGTGGATTGAAAGCTGAGGATGAGTATAAATGTTCTTTTCTGGGCTTGCTCTCCACATGCTATATGGATATACAGAGACATAAAATTTGATCCATACAATTCCTTCTGATCATTCCATCTTATGCAAAAGATTGAATGAAAACAACAGCTCCTTCTTAAAGGGTGTATACTATGGACTTCTTGTGCTATTATCTCAAATCTTTGTAAAAACCTTACAAAGTATTATTGGCCCAATTTTACAGATGATGAGACCATGACTCAGAGACGTAATGGAACTTAGAAGCTAAGTCAGAATTTAAATCATGCTGGGTTTTTTTTTTTTTTGAGGGCAGTGTTACTGGCCCTCGTGTGTGGGACCCGAAATGGGGCCGCTGGCTTCCCAAGCCAGCACCTAACCACCACGCCACTCAGTCAGCCCAATCATGCTGTTTTTTTTAAGGCTATGCTGTTTGGACTGCCCCTACTGCTTCTTGCGTACATCCCACAGAGGGGCAGTGAAATACATTATGGAAATCACTGGCTTCTGTGTCCTTAGGTCTCCAAGATCACTCCATGTTTGATGATTCACTTGGAGGACTCACAGGACTCAGCATATAGTCATACTCATGGCTGTGATGTATTACAGTGAGAAAGTATAGCAAGCATAAGCAATGAAGGGAAAAGGCACATGTAGCCAAGTTCAAGGGAAAGCAGGTGCAAGTTTCCAAGAGTCCTCTCCCAGGGGAGTGACTCAGGACATGCTTAATTCCCTTAGTAATGAGTTGTCACAACACATGTGAAATGTTGCCAACCAGGGAAGCTCCTTAGAGATTCAGTGGCCAGGGCTTTTACTGAGAGATGGTCACAGAACATCCGCTGTTTGACATGTACCCCAATACCAGACTCCCAGGAGGAAAGCAGGTGTTGACTTTAACCCACATTGTTTGTAAAAACATTTTAGACATGGTGAGCGACTCTTATCAGGCCTGGAAATGGTGGAGGCCCTGCCCAAACCGAAGTTCCCAGATGCCATCCAGGGGACTCTTACAAGCAGGGCTTTAAAAAAAGAGCGGTCAGGCCTGCTATGTTAACTCTTTTTCTGCTCATGGCTAGGAAATCACAAGACTCGAGATCTAGTCGAAGCTTTGTGACCTTCACAGGGGAACATTTTCTGCATCTTAGTTTTCTTTTCTAAAATGTCAGGGAGTTCTCATCCTTAAGGTTCACTTTATACTCTTGAATGCATACAAATATATCAGATATAAAGTTAGAATTCTTAAACAGAGGTGTGTCCCAATGTGAACCACCCATACACAGATGCAGAGTAATCTGGATAGGGGTAGACACAGGAGGTAGAGAGATCATTTCTAATTTTGCAGGTTAGGATTCAGATGGTGTCTGGGCACCTACATTTTTTTTTTTAAAGATTTTTTTTTTTGAGGGCAGTGTCACTGGCCCTCACATGTGGGACCGAACCAGGGCCGCTGGCTTCCCAAGCCAGCGCTTAACCACCGCGCCGCTTGGCCGGCCCTTAAAGGTTTTTTACTGGGGAATTGGGAGAGGGGAACAGCGTTGGGGAATTGGGGAAGGGGAACAGACAAGTTGTTGTCCTTTTGTTCTTCAGTCTAGTTGTGAAGGACATTGCTTCACTGGCCCATGTTGGTATCATCATTGCACTCTTCTCGGGTGAGGCAGATTGGTCACCGGCCTCTGGACGGCTGCTCACCGCGGCTATTGGCAGCTCACGCTGGCTGCCAGCCGCTCACGCAGCAGGGGCTGCAGCCTACACCATCACCGAGGCTCGTGCAGCCCAGCTCCAGGTGGAGCTGTTGTTAGCTGTAGAGGGCAGTGCCACTCATATGTGGGATCCGAACCGGGGCCGCTGGCGTCCCAAGCCAGCTCTTAATCAATGCGCCACTTGGCCGGCCTTGGACACCTACATTTTAACAAGCTCCTCAAATGATTCTGCTGCCAGCATGGCTGGCCTACACTTTGAGACCCTGAATTGTAAGGTTGTGCTGTGATCCTGGGCTGTTGATCTGGCAATCTATTGTAGTGCGTTAGTGAAAGGAATGGTAAAGAAGAAACAGCTAATGAGGTATTTATAAGGTTTCATGGTAACTGATTATGAAGGATTCATTGATAATAGTAGAGACAAAATGATTTCAGATTAGTTATTATTAAAATACATATGTATATATTAGCAGAAGAAGGAAAATGAAGAGTTTCTTCCTTGAAGAGGAGGTGATAGATTAGGTATTAGACCTACGGCATTCAAGGTTGAACCTCCAAGGAGAAGTGGCCACAGGCCATTGGAGATAAAGACCTTGGGCGAAGTTGAAAGCTGGAGAAATAGAAGTATAAGCTCGGTGGTGGAAAATGAGCTCCAGCGTCTTATGGTGGGAGAATTGCAGAAGGCTGAACCTTGAGGAGAGATGTAGTTATGGAGGGGAAGGGGGAAATCATCAGGATACAAGGAAAATAAGGATGGTGCAATCAGAAGAGGCTGGAATGGGAGATGGGAATGGTAGGAAGGGGGACAGAGGAGCTACTGTGGAAATTGGACTTTCTTTTGTGTACTGCATTAGTGCTTAATCTGCCAAAACATCTGACAAACAAGATATGGCTGAGATTCAGAAACTCAATACATTTAAATTGAAGAAGGCAAGAGAAACCCCCTGCCTCTCACAGAAGCAATTGAACAGGAGGAGCAAGGAAGTGAATCTTAATGACATCTACCCTGCTGATATGCACCGTACAATGCATAGCAATCGCCTCCTTGCTTTTTATTTTATTTTATTTTATTTTTTGGGGGGGCAGTGTCACTGGCCCTCATATGTGGAACCCAAACCGGGACTGCTGGCTTCCCAAGCCAGCGCTTAACCACCACGCCACCCGGCCGGCCTGGCCTCCTTGCTTTTTGAAGAAGTGAAACTTTGTATGATGCAAAAAGATTGGCGGATGTTTAAACAGTAGTGCACACCTGATACTGACTGATGGCTCTGCTTCTCCATGTGTCCGTCTGGCTGCATTGGGGGTTTGGTGGAATACAAAGAAGGGACTGCCCACTGGTGAAAGAACAACCTGATAGGCAATACAGTGAATGTGGTAACAGGAAACGGAAAAAAAAAAGGCAAAATTGGGCCGGCCTCCTGAAAGCTGTTAAATGTTACTTCCAAAGTATCTCTCTGGGCTGGCCAAAGTGGCTCAGTTGGTTAAGAGCTTGCTCAAGAGTATGAGCTGAGCTCTGGGCAACAGCAGTTCGATGCCCAGCCTGAGCTGAGCTGTTGCTGAGCTGCCAACAGGTGGCAGGATGGCTCAGCTTAAAACAAAAAAAACCCCAAAGCTTTGGGCCGGCTGAGTGGCGTGGTGGTTAAGCGCGGCCCCAGTTTGGGTCCCACATATGAGGGCCAGTGACACTGCCCTCAAAAAAAAAAATAAAACAAAATATCTTTCTTATTTAGCCAAATGATTTAATTATTCATTATTCAAAAATATTTATGGAATGCCTTCCAGGCATTGTTTTAGCACTGAGAATAAAATGCTGATCAAATCAAACAAAATCATTGTTTGAGGGGAAATTAGAGTCTAGAGGTGGAGGCTTTCACCAAACAAATAAATAAAGCATGAATAGATGAGCAGGTTGAAATAAGTGCTATAATGATGCTGAAGCAGGGTGATCTGAGGGTGGGGTGGAGGCTACTGTAGGTTGGGTAGTCAGGGAAGGCCTCTCAGAGGAGGTGACAGTTATGTTGAGAACTCAATGTAAAGACAGGGCCAGGTATGCAAAGCTGTGTGAAGAGCATTGCAGACAGAAAGAACTGCTGATCAAAAGGTGCAGGCAGCAACAAGCTTGATGTGTTCAGGAACAGAAGGACAGCCTGCAGCAATGTTTTAAAGGCTGCAAATAAACATATTTTAAATCTTCACATAAAAAAAAGAAGTCCATTTACGAGTTGGTCCTGTCTCAACCACCAAAGACAGGAAAAATAAAATCAGATCAAGGAGTAAAAAACTTAAATACACATTCAAAATAGAATGTGTTGCTCTTTTCTTGCTTGATGACAATAATTAAACCTGTTCACTCTTCAAAATATTGTGGGCAAATCCTCCTTAGCCAAGTCTGAGTTGAGTATTATGTAATCTAAGGGGTTGCTAGTGGGGAGCGAAGGGGGACACTGAGATGGAGCTGTGGATGAACTGGTGTGTCAGGGGTCCCCAAGACCACTCCCAGGTTTGGTGATGCATTAGGACTCACAGGACTCAGCCGAAGACCATACTCAGGGCTAAGATTCACTACATAAAAAGGATACAAAGCAAGGTCAGCAAAGACAAAAGGCACATGCGGCCAAGTCCAGGGGAGACCAGACACAAACTTCCAAGTGTCCTCTCCCAGTGGAGACATACAGGACAGGCTTACTTCACCCAGCCATGAGTTGTGGCAACATGTGTGAAATGCTGTTTACCAGGTAGTCTCTAGTCAGTGCCCAAGATTTTTATTGGGGGCTGGTCACAGGGACCCTCTGCCTAGTGTGATTTCAAATTGTAGACTCCCCAAAGGAAAGCAGATGTTCAGCATCATTGTAGTGTTTATACAGTAGTGAGCCATCCTTATTATTTCTAGGAATGGTAGAAACCGCCCCCCCCCCCAAGTCCAAGTTCCTAGACACCAGCCAAGGGCCAAACTTGTAAGCACACATTTCAAAGATAGCCATCTCAGGACTGTTATGTTAACTCTTTTCTGCACAACTGGGCTCTCATCTCTATTCTGGATTTTGCTAACTGTCCTTTACCTTGATATGCCCTAGCTGGTAAGAGAGTGCATCCTACACCCATAGGAGGACGGCCTTAAGATTTTAATTATTTCCTCAGTTCAGTATGGATCTCTGTAGGTCCAGACTCCCATCAGATAGAATCAACCATTGCTTAATTCCCTCTTTTGAAAAGTCTCTTTTGGCAACTGTCTTCCACCCCCTAACATAAGACACAAGACATATACATATATATTCAGTTAAATTTGCTTCAGATTTGAGGGTATTTTCAGATGTTGCCAATTCTCTGGTGCTCTGCTAGAGTTAAGAGTTGGTTAGTCTATCCCCACCCCTTGCTCTGAGATATTCTTTTAGATGTGTCATCAGAAGTAACACTTTAGGGCTGGCCAAGTGGCTCAGTTGGTTAAGAGCTCACTCAAGATGTGAGCTCTGAGCCACAGGGTTGCTGGTTGGATTCCTGGCCCTAGCAGCCACTGAGCTGCTAACAGGTGACTGGATGGCTCAGCTAAAAACCAAAATGAAACAAAAGTGACTCCTTAGCATGACTCAGACTGCTGATTTTTTTTGAAGTTTAAAATTGGATGGACCTTAGGAACAGCAGAGAGACATGATCACTCTTGTTTGAAGGCTTTCTGTTTCTTCCATAATGACAGCTGTTCATGCCTAATGCTCTGAGTCCACTATTGAAAGGGACATAATAGCTAAACAGCCATTTTCACTTTAATACAGTACTTCATAATGCAGCTTCAGAAACCACATGTATGAAAAGCTCCATATAAAACCAGATAATGTAACGTTGTTCTACTCTAATTACTTTCCCTATAGATGTAATTTACTGATGGTGGTGATTGCTAAAGTGTGTTCTCTCAGTGGAAAACTATTAGAAAGTAAAATCAGCACAAACCACTGGATTAGTTTCCTGCGGCTGCCCAAAAAAATTATCAGCAAGCTTGGTGACTTAAAACAACAGAAATGTATTCTCTCACAGTTCTGGAAGCTAGAAGTCTGAAATCAGGGTGTCAGCATGGCTGCCCTCCCTCTGAAGGCTCTAGGGGAGGATGCTTCCTTGCCTCTTCCTCCTCATGGCTCCTTGGTATCCATTGGCTTATAGATGCATCACTCCGAACTCTACCTCCATCTTCACCTGGGCTTCTTTTCTGTATGTCTCTATCTGTCCTCTCCTCTTATCAGGACATCAGTCATTGGATTTAGGGCCCACCCTATTCCAGTATGATCTCATCTTAACTAATTACATCGGCAAAGATCCTACCTCCAAACAAGGCCACATTCTGAGTTTCCAAGATGGACATAAATCTGGGGGACACCACTCAACCCACTACAAACCACATATCCATGTGCCCTGCAGCAACATGGAAGGGTTTCAAATCATTGTCATTCTGATCAAATAATGCAAGTTATAGAGGGATTTGTGGATGAGACACAGTCCTCAAGAGAAAGAGTGAACCACTATCATATTGAAAGGAATGTTTTAAAAAGCTGTAATACTGTTACAAAGGTATTTATAGCAATGATATTAAGACTGAAAAAGGTAATCTTTCTTAAGTTTTAAAATATTGGCATCTAATGGGAAATATGTACCTAATGAGGTATAAATAAATTGGGCTCTAACAGGAAATATGGTATCATCAGCAATCTTTTACAGAGGCCACCAAGAAGCTAACAGGCTGGGACTGCTTTGATAAAAGACCAAAATAGGAAACATCCATTTTTTAATGATTACAAGGTTGTCAATGGTGTCACTATGCACGGCCCAAAATTCCTCCCACTATTTGCCAGTCAGCTCTTCTACTGAAAGGAGATGTCATTGATAGCAAACTGGAATTTAGGGGGAACACAGTCTGATACAAGACAGGATGGGGACAGAAGGAAGAATGCATGGCAGGATCCTATGAGCATATAACTTCTATTTGCCTTTGGCTTTTGCAACAGATTCACTGTTCAATGGTTTAGGAACAACTCAACTCCTAAGAGCATCAAGACTGCTGTGTGATTGTCCATCTCATCAATATCCATATTTGCTCTTAAGATCTGGCCCAGCATACAGCATAGTAGTGGAGGTTTTTTGTTTGTTTGTTTGTTTGTTTTGAGTATTTGTTCACCCAACGACATAGATACTGCAGCAGCCCTTTCTGAGGCCATGGGGAACTTGGCTTATGGGGGGTTTTGTTTTGTTTTGCTTTGTTCTGTTTTGGCCTTCTGGACATTTTAGTTTAAATAAGTTTTGATCTTACACTACAGGAGAAAATATGAACAAATAATAGAAACTCGAGGTTGGAGAGGTCTTCATGGGTTACTTAGATCAGCCATCCTTTTCATGACTCCTCCACACCATTCCTTCAAAATTGTCCTTGAGCCCGCATGAAAATATCCAGTATCAGGGCACTCTTTACATACTGAGCTATCTTGCTCCATTTTAATACAGTCTGACTGTTCTGAGGAAAGTTTATACAAACTGACTGAGAACTCACTTTCAAATTGAGTTAAAATTGGTATTGCTATGTTTTCTCAACGTTCTTCTGTCTTTTTTTTTTTTAGTATCTTTATAAATTCATGCATTTTAATATATTTTAAAGTTTCAATTCATTGTAGTCATTCTTACTGATGCTCAAATTGTCTCATATTTAGCCAATGTGATTTGTCTTCAAGTTGGCGACTAGATCATTTTGACATAACTCTATTAATCTTTGATAGTTTCCTTGCTTTTTCATATGGCAAGATATTCCAGGCTCTTCTTGCATATTTCTTTACCGAAGCCAAGCATTAGTCATTGGTCTAAGAAGCCCTTTTATTTTCAATTACTTTCAAAATCATGTTTAGGAGTATGTTTTTTGAATATTTTTTTTCTGGTTATTACAATACCCCTTTTGGTAGAAACTACGAGAAGTTTTTTTTTTTGTTACATGGTATGTTCTTTTTTATTTTAAATTAAAGTTTATTAGGGTGACAATGGTGAGTAAAGTTACATAGGTTACAAGTGGAACTATAAATATTGCCATCATCTAGAAATAATCAATATTAACATTTTATCTCCTTAACCATCTTTCCATTTAAAGTCCTATGCCATGATTCTTTTTTTTTTTTTTTGAGGGCAGTGTCACTGGCCCTCACATGTGGGACCCGAACTGGGGCCGCTGGCCTCCCAAGCCAGTGCCTAACCACCGCTCCACTCAGCCGGCCCCACCATGATTCTTTTTATAAACAGTAGGAAAGAGAGATGATTGAGGGAAAATAAATCACATTTTAAACATTTCGGCAAAATTACATTGAATAAACTTTTTTTTTGAATAAAGTTTTTAATTTGTTGATTAAAAAAAATCCTATTGTTGGCTATTACAAATCCAGAACAAACTGATACGTCTGAGAAACTTAAAATTTGGGTAATTTAGATTTTGCAAAAGCTTTTGTTTTGTTACCATTGTAGGCAGATACCTAAGATTGTCTGCAAAGTTTTAGGAATCAACCAGAAGGCAAACCAGCACTCGCTCAATTCAATGGAAATGAAAAGAGACCAAATTAAAAGTCATTACAAAGCCAGAGAGTATTTTTAACTGGTCAGCCTTTCGTCTTGTAGCACATATAGCTCTTACAATGTTTAAAGCTGGGTTTTTAAACTGATGGAGAGCTATAGAAAGCCCAATTACTGTAAATGTGACTATAAGCCCAGCTCTATTTATAGGTTTATTTTTTTCCAGGGAAAAGGTTTTTTTTTTGTTGTTTGTTTGTTTAAAGATCTTCAGTATCTTGGAAGAAGAAAAATAAAAATGGTGATTTCTCGGGCCGGCCGAGTGGCACGGTGGTTAAGCGCTGGCTTGGGAAGCCAGCAGCCCTGGTTCGGATCCCACATGGGAGGGCCAGTGACACTGCCCTCTAAAAAGAAAAGAATGGTGATTTCTCTATGATTTATATCAACTTTAAACACAAAGTAGAAAGCAACATCATTGACAACATAATATGAACTAATTGTCTATTTAAAGGTCTTTGATATCTTTGCTTCCCCAAGTGATTCCAATGTAAAAACAACCTGGGAGCTGTCCTCCCCTACATCATGGATTCCACTTCACATTCACCTTCTGTGCCCGAAGGATTGCAGTGGCATTTTTTTTAAAAAAGATTTTATTGGGGAATTGCGGGAGGGGAACAGCGCTGGGGAACTGGGAAAGGGGAACAGACAAGTTGCTGTCCTTTTGTTCTTCAGTCTGGTTGTGGAGGACATTGCTTCACTGGCCCATGTTGGTATTATCATTGCGCTCTTCCTGGGTGAGGCAGATGGGTCATCGGCCTCTGGACGGCTGCTCACCATGGCTCTTGGCAGCTCACGCTGGCTGCCGGCCACTCACTGTAGCCTATGGCAGCCCACTGCAGCTGGGGCTGCAGCTATGCCGTCCTGGGGACTCACAGCAGCCCAGCTCCAGGTGGAGCTGTTGTTCACCATCTTAGCTATAGAGGGCAGTGTCACTGGTCCTCATATGTGGGATCCGAACTGGGGCTGCTGCCGTCCCAAGCCAGCTCTTAACCAGAGTGCCACTTGGCCAGCCCGTGGCATTTTTTTTAAATCAAGCTTTTGCCCATGGATGCTTGACTGTCCAAGGGACTTTCTGTGTCTATAGGAATATTCCCTACTCTGTACTTTTTTTTACAGTCCAATCTATTAACCTATGAATTATCAACCATTAGCATTCCTTTAAACACCAAATTTCAAACATTCCTCAGTGGTTCTCAAAGTGAGGTCCCCAAAGCAGCAGTATAATCTGCTGTGAGCAATGCAAATTTTTTTTGGGCCCCATCCCAGACCTACTGAATCAGAAACAGGACTGGTTGTGTTCTAACTGGCCCTTCTGGTGATTCTCATGCATGTTCAAATTTCACAATGATTGCTTTAAACTTTCACATATTACTTATCCAACCAATAAATCAAATACATATTAAAGGAACAAAACAAGTCTCCTCAACTGGTTAAACACTGATTGCAAAATTAATCAAATGCTTTTAAACATTTAACTTAATCACAAACCTAGCAGTTCAGATTTCCTTGAATGCTCTAAACATTTTAAAAAGGAAAAGATACACACAAAATACCACTTGGATTACAGAGTGATTAATATTTAACAAGAAAACTGGGCATAACACTGTTAATATCATACACTTAATTTTGTTTTACATTCTTACCCCACTTTTATTTTATCCTTACATGGTCCTGGAATTTAAACTGTTATACATTGCTGGGTTGCAAGGAATTCTACAAGGAGCTATTTTTATATATTTTCATGGTTTATGCATGTAGTTTTACCAGAGTGGAATTAAAAAAATATCATCTCAGGAGGCTAGGAATGCAAGTTATGGATTGCTGACCACTTAATTTTGGCTGGATTTTTGGAACTGGCTGCTCTTAAGTTCAAGATGAATTAAAGTCAAGATGCTGGCCACTAGCATGAATATATATATATATATATATATATATATATATATATATATATTTTTTTTTTTTTTTTTTTAGTGAGGGCAGTGTCACTGGCCCTCATATGTGGGACCCGAACTGGGGCCGCTGGCATCCCAAGCCAGCACTTAACCACTGTGCCACTCGGCCGGCCCAGGATGAATATATTTTTTATCACATAGTTTTCATTTTTTTTAAGAAATTTTATTGGGGAATAGTGTGTTTTTCCAGGAGCCATCAGCTCCAAGTCAAGTAGTTGTTTCAGTCTTAGTTGCGGAGGGCTTTTTTCCAGGACCCATCAGCTCCAAATCAAGTAGTGGTTTCAATCTAGTTGTGGAGGGTGCAGGTCAGTGGCTCATATGGGGATGGAACCAGCAACCTTGGTGTTATGAGCCTGCGCTCTAACGACCTGAGCTAACTGGCTGCCCCTAGTTTTTATTTTTTTATCATGGGTTCTATATTGGATTCCTATTGCTGCTCTAACAAATTACCACAAAATTAGTGACTTAAAACTAAACAAATGTATTATCTTACAATTCTGGAGGTCAGATGTCTAAAATGAGCCCACAGGGCTGTGTTTCTTCTGGAGGCTCCAGGGGAGAATCCATTTCCTTGCTCTTTTCAACCTCCAGACACTGCCTACCTCCTTGGGCTCCTGGCTCCCTTCCTCCGTCTTCAAGGCCAGCAGCATAGCTAGCATCTTCTCTCATCTCTGACACCCTGCCTCTCTCTTATAAGGACCCTTGTAATTATACTGGGCCCACCCCAGGATAATTTCCCTATCTCAAGGTCCTTCACTTAATCACATCTGCAAAATTCCTTTTGCCATGTAAGGTAACATATTCAGAGGTTTTGGGAATTAGGCCATGGACATAACTGGGGGGCATTATTCTGTCTTTCATAAGATCCTTATTCCCGCTTTTCATATAAATGCTGATTTTTTAAGAGAGATTAAAAGATGAGGTATTCTTTAAGTTTTACTCAGGCAGTACACAATGCACTATAATATTTTCATAATATATTAACCTGGCTGAATTTTAATATTTTAGAATCTGTGCCTTTCTCATTGGCATTGTGTTATAATTAGTTGGGTCATCTAGAAGTTTCATTCCCATAGAGACAGGAAAAGTGAGTCTGGAAATTTAGATTGTTTTCTTCAGGACAGTTAACTAAGTTACTATTTTGGAATAGATGGCTGTATTGTCTTTCTAATTTGAAATTGTATATGGCAACTTGTGCTAGCTAACTGCTAGATTCCTCTTCTACTCCACTTTATATAAGACCACAAATGCTGATGGGCCCTGTCCATTTATGATACATTTCTACTATTTCTACGACCATTTGGCTTGTAATTTATGCTAATTCTTTGTGGTTTGCACAGATTAAAAATAGTACACATCTATACTTTATTAACAGAAATATACTTAACAAAAACCCACAAAATATCTATCTGTATCTATACAGTTATATATAAACATGTTCCTACCTTAATTTAAGTATATAAATTTAAATGTGCATGTTAACAGAGATCCTTTGATATTAGAATTATATATATATTTTATTATATATATATTTTAAGATTTTATTGAGGAATTGGGGAGGGAATAGCATTGGGGAATCAGGGAAGGGGAACAGACAAGTTGCTGTCCTTTGGTTCTTCAGTCTAGTTGTGGAGGATGTCGCGTCACTGGCCCATGTTGGTATTTGATCATTGCACTCTTCCCGGCTGAGGCAGATCGGTCGCCGGCCATTGGACAGCCACTTACAGAGGCTCACGGCAGCTCATGCTGGCTGCCCGCCACTCACAGTAGCTTATGGCAATCCACTGAAGCCCCACTGCAGCCTACGCCTTTGCTGGCGACTCACAGCAGCTCAGCTCCAGGTCGAGCTGCTGTTCACCATCTTAGCTGTAGAGGACGCAGCGTCACTGGCCCTCTATGTGGGATCTGAACCGGGGCCCTGATGCTCAGAGCTGGCATCCCAAGCCAACTTTTAACCAATGTGCCACTCAGCTAGCCCTAGTCCAGATTTTTTATCTTAGGTGTACATACTTTAGCAAGTGATGCATATTTACAGAAGTCCTTTGGGGTTACACACCCCTCTACCTCTCTGTCTCATGGGATTTTAGGTATCATGAAATTAACCAATTCTTATGAAATAGGAAATTGGTAATAATTATAGGACTTTTGGGGATATCTGTCTCCATTGACATTACTTTCTCATGATAGAGTTAAAAGCCTGCATTCTATAGTATGAAAAGCATCAGTATATGTGTACTGGGAAGGGAATTTGTATTAAGTTCTTGAAGAAAAAGTAAAAGATTTAAAATTCTTTTAACACAATAGGCTATGCTTTAGGACAGTGGTTTCCAAACTTTGGAAGGTTATCTGATTTACTTGGGAAACTTGGTAAAAGTAAAAAGACCCAGACTCTACCCTATTTTAGGAGCATGAGCCTTTGTAGTTTATAAATTCTTCACTTAGTTTTGATACACACCCAAGTTTGGGAACCATTGGCGTGGGGTATCCAATAGGTCAAGGTAGCCAGTTACTCTAAGGAGGGGGCCTTAATGGAAGTAGATTATTCATTTCTTAGGATTTAAGATGCCTTTTTCCTTCAATTGAATTAGGAAGCACTCCCTGCCAGTGAGATTAAGGACCAAGTCCTCTGTCTTTCTGGGCTGCCACCTTTTGATTTTTTTTTTTTTTTGGCAGGCTGGGGCTGCTTAGGGTCCTAAGGGGAAAAAAAAAAGGATAGGACTTTCAAAACTATGGTGGCCTCAATTCCCTTTTTATTTGGAGTCTCAAACTTTAATATGCAAATGAATCACCTGAAAACTGTTAAAATCCATATTCTGATTCAGTAAATCTGGGCAGGGCCTATGAGTCTATAGTTCTAAGAAGCTCCCAGGTGATGCTGATACTATGGCCTCAGGAGCCAGGTGCTAGCTGTGATTCTCAACCTTGGCTGCGTATTGGGGTTTCCTGGAAAGTTTTTAAAAATAGTGATCCCCAGATTCTACCCCTAAAGATTCTAATTTTCTGACATAATTGATAGAGAGAATGGCCTGGGTATCAAGAATTTTAAAAATTCTCCAGGTGACTTTTATGTGCAGCAATATTTGAAAACCCCTGTCTTAACCATCAAACATCACCTGTTTTGCAAGAGAAATTGTAAAGTGACTCTTTTATTCATCTATTTCATGCTATAACATAGAATGTGCTTAGATAGTTCAGAGCACTGGTTCCTAAATCTTGACCCCTCCACTGATGCCCTGCCATGGGAAGTTTTCATCAGAAGAGGTAGAATAAGAAAAATAAAGACAATATAGTGAATCCCACAAAGCAAAATTCAATTTCCAGGTCGTTTACACCTTTTTTGGTGTTAAAATATCCCTTTATTAAGTGAAGATACTAATATAGTACATGTATTTATTTGTTTGTTTCTCATTGTCCTTAATTTGCTAAACAAAAAGTCGAGAATTTTATGTTGATCTCCATATGTTATCAGAAATGTTGCTGATCCATGAAATCTGAAAATCTGGATACTATGAGTATGAGAAATCAATGAAAATTTGAAAATATCTGAGTCTAGAAAATATTATGATAACAATACAATTTTCAACCTTTGATTCTCTAATCCCTGGTAGCAAGGAGTTATTTTGTGATCCTTGAATTTTATAAGCACCAACAGTTTTCTATAGATTGAGTAAAAAATATGTCTCAGACATACAAAAGATTAATTTTCCAAATATATATGATGATTAAAATACAAACTTATGAAGAACTTACTAAATATATACTAGCTTTAGTTTTTATGCATTTCCTCTTGACAGAGTAATAATATCTACTACTTTTTGATCTCTTATTATGAACAAGGCATCATACTATGCATTTTATATAGGTCCTCTCATGTAAATCTCACAATAACCCAGTGGGATAGATACTGTTATTATGGTTTTACAGACAAAGAAACTAAATCATAGAGAAATTAAATAACATGTCCAAAGTCACACATTTAGTAACTTAAAGAGTCAGATGTAGAACCAAAGACTAACTGGATATCTTAAAATTGTGACTCTATACTTAATATAACTACTATCATGAGAGACTTTTCAAAATTTTTTCCTATTAAAAAGTTTTTTAAAACTGAAATGGTTAGAAGCCTCTGTTGTGAGGGTTTCCCTTAAATAATAATAAGAAACCACGATTTCAAACAAAAGGCCATTCTTGCTATTTTTGTAAGGCTGAAACTTTGGCTGAGGGACCCCACCACTCTTACACATGGGAAGAACTTAAAATCTGGATCCTAGGCTCTCCTTTCAGATTTTTATCATCTGCAAATTTGAGGCCGTGTGTTGTAATGGTAAAAACATGGACTTTTGAGTTAAACTGACTTTGATTTGAATATGAGCTCCTCCAACTTAATTAGCTGTGTGATTCAGGGTAAGTTACTTAATCTCTCTGTGTCTCAGGTTCTTCAGCTATAAAATGAGAATAATAATATCCATGTTTCTATGAATTATTTGAATTTATGGCCATTATTTGATTTGTGTTGCTTTTTTGATGTAGTGTGTGTGTGTGTGTGTGTGTGTTATGATATTGAACACTTTCTGTCGTTTTCAGAGATGCTGATAGCTATCCAGGGAAGACTAATAAGGGCCAAATGCCTTCTCAGGCTCAGTCCCTGCAAGAGGTCATTGCTAGCTGTGTCAGTTCAAGTTCACTGAGAAGCAGACTCCAAGATGGAATTAGACATGCAAGAGATGTATTTGGGGAAAACAACTGTGAAGAATTAAAGAGAGAGAAAGCAGGAATAGGTGGGGAGAGCTTCAGAGGGTGCTGCAGGTCTGACCCCAGTGAAAGGAGAGGAGGAAGGAAGGAGTAAGATGGAAAGAACCTCAGACACAGTACAGCACTGAGAGTCTCAGCCAGGACAACGAGGAGCCTGAGAGCAAAGACGGCCCATCAGAAAAGGAGTGTCAGGCAGAATGGTCCAGCTCTGGTGCCCACACCATGCTCAGTCATTGGTGGGAACAGCCTGGGGAGAGTGTGGTCTCTGCAGAAATGCTGCAGTGGATCCTAAAGGTACAGCAGCTGGAGCCTGTCAGCTAACGGCACACCTTGCAGAAGGTTCTCTCTTGTAAGGGAATCTGTGTGTGCACCTCTATGGCTGCCCCACTTGTACGTTCACTTTTATAGTGAAAATGCATATTTGTCTGTGGGATGGTGCAAAAGAAAATTAGCCACATGTCAGGTCATTAATGTTTTTCTGTACATCTTGTTTTTGGTCTTGTCCCTTTTAACTTTACCAACTGCCATTTATCAATCATAATTCATCATTATGACTATTAGGCCCATAATCGATGTCTTATCTCTTTAAAAAAAGAGTAAAATCAGTGGTCACTGGATATCAGTGGAACAGTATCTGCCTTCTGTAATGACTGCCTGTTTAATATTAGCTTTTAAATCTGTTGTGTTGATAGGTATTTGTAACTTAGTAAAAATTCTAATTTGTTAGCATGTTATTACTGGTAAAGATCCTGTATTAAAGATGGAATTATTATGCATA
Source organism: Aselliscus stoliczkanus (assembly GCA_033961575.1). Taxonomy (NCBI): domain Eukaryota; kingdom Metazoa; phylum Chordata; class Mammalia; order Chiroptera; family Hipposideridae; genus Aselliscus; species Aselliscus stoliczkanus. The sequence goes on from CM066737.1 coordinate 108,937,901, forward strand.
ATTCACTTAGATTATTTTTTCTTGGTTTGCCGCAGTGTATTGTCTAGCATGACAGATGCAGTGTTGGCTCGAGTGTATAAACAATCAGACCTGGATCTCCTGGCTAAAGAAGCATCCATCCCCATCGTCAATGGGCTGTCAGATTTGTACCATCCTATCCAGATCCTGGCTGATTACCTCACGCTCCAGGTTGGCTTATTTCCATGCCTTATACAAGAGCAAAATCAATACATAGTTCTTGACCATCTCTAAACGGAACACTTAAGTCATGGTATTCATGTTTTGTTTTCAAATATCATCTTGGCAAAGAATTATAGCATTTATATCTATCTATATCTATATCTATATCTATATCTATATCTAGATCTAGATCTAGATCTAGATCTAGATCTGCTATCCACAGAACAGGGCATTGTTAAAAGCAGATTATAAGAGCCTTCTGATCTCAACCCGATTCCCAACCTCTTTTTAGTCCCTCTCATCACCAGTTTTTTTTTTTGAAATATCTGTTTATTATTATTATTATTTTTTTTTTTAGCTGAGCCATCCTGCCACCTGTTGGCAGCTCAGTGGCAGCTCAGCTCAGGCTGGGCATCGAACTGCTGATGCTTAGAGCTCAGCTCGCACTCTTTTTTAAAAAAAATTTTATTTATTTTTAATAAGTTTCAGTGTACAACTCAGTGCAATAGTTATACTTTTTACCCCTCAAAGTGACAACCCCTCTCCCCCATTTAGACACCCCACTCCTCCCCCCCATATCATATATATCTATTACACTTCCTCTGACTCCCTTCCACATTATAATCCACATCCCGTGACTATCTATATATTCAATTACAGTTGGTAAACAATATTGTACAACCTCGGCTTCAGGTGTACAGTGCAGTGATCAAGCCTCTACTCCATTCATGAAATGGTCTCCCTAACAAGACATATGACCATCTGATACCCCACAAAATATTTACAACATTATTAATTATATTCCCCGAACTGTCTTTCATATCCCTGTGGCAATATTGTAGTTGCCTATTTTTGCTGTCTAATCCCTTCCCCTTCTAACTCATCCCCACCCCCCTCCCAACCAGCAACCCTGATTTTTCCTCTATATCTATGAGACTGTTTCTGTTTACTTTGCTCATTCATTCAGTTTTTCAGATTCCACATGAGTGAGATCATATGGTATTTGTCTTTCTCTGACTGACTTATTTCACTTAACATAATAGTCTCTAGGTCCATCCATATCATTGCAAATGGTACGATTTCATTCTTCTTTATAGCAAAGTAATACTCCATTGTATAAATGTACCACAGTTTCTTAATCCAGTCATCTACCGATGGGCATTTCAGTTGTTTCCAAGTCTTGGCTATTGTAAATAGCGCTGCAATGAACATAGGGGTGCATAAATTTTTTTGAGTAAGTGTTTTGGTTTTTTCAGGATAAATACCTAGGAGTGGAATTGCTGGGTTAACAGGTAGTTCCATTTCCAGTTTTTTGAGATACCTCCACACTGACTTCCATAGTGGCTGCACCAATCTGCAATCCCACCAACAGTGCAGCAGGGTTCCCTTTTCCCCACAGCCCCGCCAGCACTTGTTGTTTGTTGATTTATTGATGATAGCCATTCTGACAGGAGTGAAGTGGTATCTCATTGTGGTTTTTATTTGCATTTCCCTAATGACCAGTGAGGTTGAACATTTTTTCATATGCCTGTTGGCTATCTGTATGTCCTCTTTAGAGAAATGTTTCTTCATATCTTCTGCCCATTTTTTAATTCATCACCAGTTTTTTATTTATTTATTTTTTTAATTTTTATTTTTAGCTGAGCCATCCTGCCACCTGTTGGCAGCTCAATGGCAACTCAGCTCAGGCTGGCCTCGAACCGCTGTTGCTCAGAGCTCAGCTTGCTCTCTTGAGCGAGCTCTTAACCAACTGAGCCATTCGGCCGGCCCTCATCACCAGTTTTTTAATTGTTTCACTTTTTGGTGATATATTTAACACACAGTGGATGAACAGGGAATACTGGAGCATATATTATAGAATGGAAAAGCTTTATGTAATCCTACATAGATCAGGCTCTGTGGCTTGGGAGTGAAAACTGGTGGAGCGTGGTTTAAATATTCAAAATGGTCAATTAGTAAATCACTTTCTAAGAAGGAGGCCATTTTCTATCATTTTAGTAAACTGTTTAAGAACAGTTTACTGGGGTTAAGAACATGCAGAATTTATGGAATTGAGGCTCAAATTTAGCCATGTCCCCCCCAAATTAGGAACTTGAAAAAACAGCTAATCTACATAGTTTTGCCACTGGGAATCCTGATAACCATGGTTTCTGTGTCTATGGACTATTCTCGGGAGACAGGGAAAACTGGATAGGTCCATATTCATCTTCATTTGATACACACATATATATCTGAGGTTAAACTCAAAATGAAACTCATTGGTGATAGGATAAAATTCATGTGGTGTGGCTTTAGATACACACCAGAGAATTTATTGCTTCACCTTAAGGCTTTATCATTACTAGGTTTTAAATTCACTGAGGGACAGTGAAATGTCCTAGTCATCATATTGTCCCCTGCAGGATATGCTGCAATGCCTTCATATAGGAGATACTCAAAGTGACAATTGAATGAATAGCAGTTTATTAAGAACATGGAATCTAAATCAGATGGACCTGGATTTAAATTGTAGTTTAGCCACCTAGTAGTTCTGTAATCCACAAATTGCTTAGCCTTTCTCTTTTTTATCTTATCTGTATAAATATAAATATATATAAAACCTATGGATACTTCAAGGAAAAAAAAACCCCACGTGCATCACAGTTTTGTCAAATCTTACTTTAGAATTTTTTTGCTTTTACATACAACAGTATTACTGATAGAGTTGAAGCCCATTGTTTAACTTTCCCTGATCTCATTTCCTCCCACCCCTCAAGGAAATTATTATCTTGATGTCTGTATTTATAATTCCCAGGCATTTGTTTATACCTTAGCCTCACCAGTCTATATCCATAAACAACCAAGAGTATTTTTTTTTTTTTTAGCTGAGCCATCCTGCCACCTGTCGGCAGCTCAGAGGCTGCTCAGCTCGGGCTGGGAATCCAACTGGCAACCCTGTTGCTCAGGGCTAGCACTCTTGAGCGAGCTCTTAACCAACAACAACCAAGAGTATTAATGGGCATGTTTTTCAACTTTGTATAAGTGGGAACATACTCAATTACCATGCTACACTGTTTTAGGTGCATTGTGTTTCCCCTTTCTTATACCAACCAATGTAATCTCCATAAAGCCAGTGATTGTTTTCTCCTTTGCTCATTATTATATCTCCAGGACCAAGGAAAGTGTCTGGACATGGATGGTGCTCAATTTTAATTTTTTTAATTTTTTTTTGAGGGCAATGTCACTGGCCCTCATATGTGGGACCCGAACTGGGGCCGCTGGCTTCCCAAGCCAGCACTTAACCACTGCACCACTCGGCCGGCCCCTCGATTTTTAGAATGAATGAATGAATGCAGCAAAGATTCAGATTTGAAATGTATGAAACTATGAGTCTTCATACAAGTTCATATGTCTTGGTTTAAGATATTAGGACATTTTGCTATTTTTTTGTGATAGTACATTCGCGTTACTGAATTGCTCAGTATAATGCAAGAAATGGGTCATTTATTCATTCCAACAAAGTATTAAAATTGAGGAGAAGCCTGTTTATTTTAACCCTCATAATAGTTTCACATCAGTGGACTTCCTCCTGGATGTAATCGCCCCATTCCTTGCCTTTTAGGAACACTATGGCTCTCTGAAAGGCCTTACCCTCAGCTGGATTGGGGATGGGAACAACATCCTGCACTCCATCATGATGAGCGCAGCGAAGTTCGGAATGCACATTCAGGCAGCGACTCCAAAGGTAGGGAACCTTGCTGTCTTGAAACTAACCTCCCCTTAAATCATCCCCAAATGCAATTACCCAGGGAAAACAAACCTCTCCATTCAAGAGCACAGGTGAGGCCACAAAATTAGGTTATGTTAACAGTCCTACTATTATAGCTATTTGGCCTCTTGAGTGCCCAATTTCCCATCTCTACGAAAAGAGCTATGTAGTCTTGGCTGATGCCATTCATCCTGTGAGTCTGTGTTAGAGGCATGTAGGCATGTCTAAATTATCCCTCTGAATGCCCTGAAGCCAGGCAGTGTGATGACTAACATCTTTGTGCACTGTTACCACAAAGGCTGAAAAGGGCAAGAAAATCCAGACAGCATAGAATTCCCAAGGCACAGGGAGGATGCTGTCATTTTCTAATCAGCAGTCCCCCCTTATCCATGGGCGACAGGTTCCAGGACCCCCACTGGATGTCTGACACCATGGATAGTACAGACCCTATATACAGAGGGTACCAAAAAATGTATACACATTTTAAGAAAGGAAAACTATATTAAAATCGTAATGCTCAATATATGCATATACCGATAACAAAAGGTGAATACATGTCACTTACAAGAGGTTCTCAAAGTGGTTACCATCAGAGTCCAGACACTTCTGATTACGGCAAACTACTACTTCAGCAACGTTGACCAAAGTGTCCACTTGCATACATTTTTTTCAGCACTCTCGGTATATTATATTTTTTCCTATACATACCTATGATAAAGTTTAATTTATAAATTAGGCACACAAGACATCAATAATAATAAGAATAGAACAAGTATAACAATATGCTGTAATAAAAGCTGTGAATGTGGTCCCTCTCAAAATATTTTGTTGTTCTGTACTTAATTTTCATCTGATGATGATGTTAGATGATAAAATGTCTAGATGATGAGATGAAGTGAGGTGAATGAGGCATTATTAAGTAAAATAAAGCTTACTTGAACACAAGCACTGCAATATGGCGATAGTTGACCTGATAACTGAGACAGCTACTAAGTAACTAATGGATGGGGAGGCTATATTGTGTGGATATGTTGGACAAAGGAATGATTCACACCCCAGGCAAGATGGGGGGGCGGATTTCAGGATTTCATCATGCTACTCAGAATGGCGCAGAATTTAAAACTTATGAATGTTTATTTTTGGAATTTTCCATTTAATATTTTTGGACTGTGGTTGACCATGAGTAACTGAAACAGCAGAAAGAGAAACTGCAGATAATGGTGGACTCCTATCCTGCAATTTGATAGAAAAATGTCAATCCAATATGAAGGGCACAGCAATGGCATCTACACCAGCTTAGTGTTTCAAAACTCATCTCCAGGGATCATTCAAGCTTTTTATTTTTTATTTTTTTTGACAGCAGTCACTGGCCCTCATATGTGGGACTGAACCAGGGCCGCTGGCTTCCCAGGCCAGTGCTTAACCACTGTGCCACTCAGCCGGCCCTGTTCAGCTTTTTAAATCCAAGTCCCTTATGGCTGTGAACCTGACACCCATATACCTCCAACCTTGCTGCTAATCTTTCATAGAATGTATGGGAAGCATGACTTCTTTCATAGGTCCAAAGGGACCCTTCTGATACACAAAAAACTGGTAATAGTTGTTGCCTCTGAGAAGGGGAACTGGGAGGTTCAAGGATAGATGTAAAAGGATGACTTTCTTTTCATGATATATCCTTTCATGCAGTTTGAATTTCTTAATATGCAAATATGTGTTGCTTACATAATAACACCCATCTATAAATAAATACACCAAAAAAAAAAAAGTCAGATCCCTCTAGGAGGAGCCACAACTTCACATAAAATAAATAGGGCTATTTAGATGATAAAAATTAACCGTACAAGAGATTCATACAGAAACCAGTCTGGAAGGACTCCCACAGAACCTTTTAAATACCCCATCTCTATTGAATTGTTTTCCCCATTATGTTTCTCATTGGCTACTAATATTCTATCAGGAGTCTTTTGAATGGAATACTCCCCTAAATGGAAACCATTTCAGAAACAAAGTAAAAGACAGAATTGACCCTCTCATTAAGAGACAACTATTCAAAATTATTGTGCACCAGTGTGTTTCTGTTATAGGCCAAGCATGCGTTTGCTGTTATTTCAATAGTCGCTGCTGTGGTTAACTCTGATAAGCTAAGATATCCAGAGGTGACTATGTGAGTCCTGAAAATTCCTCCTTGCCTCTGCTTCTTGAGTTTGAGATGTTTATTTGCCAACCACTGGGAACTTGAATTACACAATGTAGATTAATAGCTAAATTTCCCCAACAGAAAATACTCAAATCCTTGAGGCGTTCATGCACTCTGCACCCCCAATCCTCTACCAGGGTTTTGGGCCAGGTTCTCCACAAGGAGACCTACCATGAAGATTGGTGTACAGGTGATGTGTTAAGGAAGTAATATCTTGGTTTGAGAGCATAATTTGTTCCAGAAACAAACTACTCGAATTACAAGACATCGCTCATACCAAGTAAAAATGTATTAGAAATGTTTGCTTGTCTTGCGGAACACTTGCAAACCACGTTACTCACAATCCAAGGTTTTACTGTACTCCTAAAGCAGACCTGTAGAAAAATAAGAAGCACAGAACAGAGAAAGGGAAGAATCTAAGCAAGAGTGCCGTGTACAGTGACCAGCCATCCTGGTTTTTCTGGGACTAGGGATTTTCGGGGACATGGGATGATCAGTGCAAAACTGGGGAAGTCCTAGACAAACCAGGATGATTTGGTCACCCTGGTGCCATGTCAGGCACAGCCCCACAGAAAGGATCAGCAGTCTGATTCCACAGGTGCTCTGGAGTATAAGTTATGCCCCAGAGTTCTGCCAACCTGAGGCAAGGAAAGTGGGTTTTCAACCTTTGAACCAGTACTTGGTCAAGGCCAGCAAGGGGATGTGGGTGGTAAATCTCCTGGTACTTTTGGTAGGAAAAGAAACTGGGTAGCCAGAGGGTCATCAGAAGAAGAGCTGTGAGTGCTAGGTGTGAAAAGTAAACTGAAATGGGGATAGGAAGGAAAAGTTGTAAAAAGGGACCCTCTGATGGCATCTGGGTAGAGCATCAGCATTGTTTGCTGCACGCTGCCCAAACAAAAACCAAACCAAACCAAACAAAACAAAACAGAATGTTTTTCCCTAGTGTTCTCGCTGGACCAGTCTGAGTCAATGCACTCTGCAGCCTTAGTTTGCAAGGGCTGCCATAACAAATTTCCATAAACCGGGTGGCATAAAACAATAGAAATGTATAGATTCACAGTTCTATAGACTACAGGTCCAAAAATCAAGGTGTTGGCAGGGCCCCATTCCCTTTGAAGCCTCTAGGGAAGGATCCTTCCTTGTCTCTTCCCACTTCTGGTGACCCCAGGCATTTGTGCATCACTCCAATCTCCATCTCCATTTTCCCTTAATATCTGTGTTTCTCTTTACAAATGTCCCTCTTTTTATGAAGAGCACAGTTATATTAAATCTAGGCCCACCCTGATCCAGCATCACGTCATCTGAACTAATTACATCTACAAAGACCCTACTTCTAAATAAACTCACATTCTGAGATTCTGGGTAGGAATAAATTTTTTGGAGGACAGTATTCTACCTAATATACTTGCTATAGAACCAATGACAGGCATAGGCAACAGCATGCATTGGAAGCCACCCTATTATAATAAACTTTGGGGACTCAGAGAGATAATGTTTACAACATCTGTTGTGCAGCATGAATGGAAATGAAGGGTCAGATCTGATATGTGCTTAAGGTGGTTCTTCACTTTATGGGAAGAGTTAACACACTCTCACTACAAATTTAGTTTGAAGAAAAAAAATCTGTATTAATGCAAACTATTACTGCATTTTGTTTTTACAGATAAAACATACATTAACAATAATTGTTCCCTGCTATATAAGGTGTTTTTATAAAGACTTTATTCTGTTGCAAAAATATATGATTTAAACATTTTATTGCATGTCAGAGATGTTTCATTAGCATCAAAAGAAAAAAATTCCAATATTACAGAGTAATTTCAGTATTGTTCTTATGCAGAAACTCATTTAAATGATAAAGACTACTAAAAATTTGTTAAATCTTGGTAGGAGTAAGAGTTTTAAAAAATCTTCTGGAAAGTTCTGATAGTGTAGGAGTTGTTCCATCAATTTATAAGTAGACCTATTTCCTTTAAAGATAAAGCTAGGAGCTTTATTGTAAATTTAAGAAGCACTGAAAAGTTTCCGAGGCCATAATTAATCTATTTCCCCATTCTTCAACCAAGAATAACTTCCATGTTCACGAAAACATAATTTTGTCCTTGATTGCAAAAATTGCTCCATAAACTATTGATGGTAATGGTTTTAACATTGTTCTAAGTGAATATTTAGGCTGAACTAGGTTTGTTAATCACTGTTGTTTGGTTTGAAGATTTATGTAAAAGCCAATGAGTGATTTAGTATTGAAAGCTGAGCTGTGAGTAAAGAATTCCTCCTTGTAGTCTCAGTCATGGCCCAGTGCATGCAAGGTTGGGTGATTTTCTAATTTCCAAACCTCTCTGTTGGTTCTCTAAGTACTTATTGATTCCTTCTCTAAGAATGATTATTCTTAGGGAGTATAAAACCTGCTCTCCAAAGGGAAAGCTAAGTTTTTAGAGCAAGAGGCACATGAGGGAATAGCCAAGTCTCCTAATTTATGTTTACCAGTATGAATGGTCACAACATTAGTTACTAAATTAGCAAGACTTTATTAACTACTTCTCCAAATCCTGATAAATAAAGCCCCCCAAATTATGGCTATTCGAGGGTGGTAAGCCTGCTAAAATGTCGGCAGCCATCATCATCAACATATGAGTAGTTTCTTTCCTCAAGAATTTTGTAACGAGAGAAGAAACTAAGGTAGACAATCACGTGCAAATAAACACAACTTCAAGTGAATAAACTTGAACATACCTGTCACAAGTTGAGATTCCTGGGAAGCAGACGCTGAGACACAGTTTAGTGTGCAAGGTGTTGACTAGGACGTGCCCTTGAGATCAAGGCCTGTGGAAAGGAGGGAAAGGAAACAGGAATGAGCAGAGGGAGACAGCGAGCTGCAATACAGGCCTAACAACCACCTAGGCTGACCTTATGGAGAGCTCCAGATCTGAGATCGCCATTCAGAGCTGCCCCGATTGGGAGGAGTCAGGTTTTCATGCCCTCTGTCAACCAGTCATGGAATGTAGGTTGCCCTGGAAGGGTATATGACCTTGGCTGAATCAGTTTTCTGCAGCTGAGGCAATGCCCAAAGAGGACTGACAGGTGAAAGCCATCTTCCAGCAACATCCCCACTGCCTTTTTTCATGAAGGGGGAACTGGGTGGCATATCGCAGCATCTACCATAATGTCCTACTGAGAATTTATAAAAACCAACTCATAATCAGCACTAAGAATCCAGGAAAATGAAAAGGATGAAGGAAGGTGAGAATAATTATGGTGTTTGGACTGACAAGACTACCATATGGAGGGTCTGAAGGTGAAGCTGGGCTAGAAGTTTGACAAAGGAGGAGCTGACATGTTTCGATGAAGACGCCCAGGTGAGGACAAAGGGGGAGGTGAAAGGCTGTGATGGCAGAAAAGGGCAAGACGTATGCAAGGATGACAATAACATTGGCTTTCTTGCAGCAAGATGTTGAGAAGAATTAAAAGAGACAGAAACAGGATGTCAGTGGGAGCCTTGACACACTTAATCAGCTTTGAATTAAGAAACAAGTGGTAAATATTGAAGGCTTCAAAGAAAACAATTCTTGCTGCTGTGCGCAGAACAGATAAGAAAGGAAAGATGGAGGCAGAGGGGCTACCTGTTGTGTCTGGAATAGCTTGGGGGACTTTCGCTGCTTCTATAATGTTCCCTCACCTAGAGTTGAGACTCGGGTAAGCAAGCGAGGCACCTATGGTGCAAAATGTGTGCTTTCAGGCTCTGAGACTGAGCACTTCCTTAGACTTTATGCCCTAAGCACCTCACTTGCCTCACCCAAGTCTTGGTTCCCTCACCAAGCCACCATAAACAAATGTATTTTAGCAAAAACAGTGTGCTTGTTGTGTAAATGCCATTTCTGAGCAAGCGTCCAACACTCAGAACACTTGTCAGTGAGTGCAAAAGAATAAGATGTGTGTGTGTGTGTGTGTGTGTGTGTGTGTGTAGACTTAATACTTAGCTGGGGTGGTAAGGGACAGTTATTCTGAGTAGGAAATAAGTGAGCTGAGACCTCAACATATTATCCATATGGAGTGGGCATGGAAAAGCATTTCAGACAAAAAGAGCATTAAAAATAAAACAAAACAAAAAACCAGCAAGTGGAAAGACTCTGAGACCAAAATGCATAAGGTAGAGTTATGTATATAATTCTCCTAAGCTATTACAAGAACAAGAAGAGGTACTACCAAGAACTAAAAAGCACCCCACCCTGTTTGTCTTTATGACTAAGGAGGTCAAAGACAATAAAAGAAAAATGGGGCAATTGGTTATTTTTATAAATTCCTAAAAGCACTATTAAGGTTTGAAATTATACATGCAAATCATATACTACGGCACATGGGTGGGCTAGAACTTAAAGCAAAAAAGGGAAGGACAGTGGGAATATGGTTGAAATAATGCATATGTAAGAAAGCATATGTACTATTAGAATGACCTAACTGTTACATTCTTCCCCCTGCAGGGTTATGAGCCGGATCCCAATATAGTGAAGGTGGCAGAACAGTATGCCAAGGAGGTATGCTCCTTATCTGTAAAGTCATAATTGCCTTTCTCTGTCCCGGGAAGTTGTTTAACTGGCATGCTTGTGTATGCTAGAACAGTACCAAGCTGTCGCTGACGAATGATCCACTGGAAGCGGCTCGTGGAGGCAATGTATTAATTACAGACACTTGGATAAGCATGGGACAAGAAGAGGAGAAGAAAAAGCGGCTCAAGGCTTTCCAAGGTTACCAGGTTACAATGAAGGTACAAATTGATGCCTCTCTGAAGGTTCATTAATTCCATTCATAAAGGCCAGAACTATCTAATCACTCATTCACTTTGGGGAGAGCAGGCTGTCCTTTCTTTCCCTATGAAGGGCTCACCGACTGTATCCTCCAGGGATTCCTCTCCTCCTAAAGATTAGCTATGTCCTTTGCAAAGACACTTTTGTCCTGGTTGATGGAATTTGAAACCCGGGCAGAAGAAAACAGCTAGTTTTCCCCTCTCACAGCAACGGAGGCATTGGAATGCTTTTACTCTTTTTATGTTTAGACACATAAGGTTACTTCTGTTGCATGCAGTTTCTTCTGATGTCTTCTAAGAAAAGCCCCATTATTATGTTATTGTTTTTTTTTCTAAGATTTTATTGGGGAAGGGAAATAGTGTGTTTTTCCAGGCTGCATCAGCTCCAAGTCAAGTCATTGTCTGGGAATCAAACCAGCAACCTTGTTGTTAAGAGCACACACTCAACTGAGCTACCCGGCCAACCCCATTATTATGTTATTTAGGCTGGGACTTGCCTTTATTTTCTAAGGACTGGCAAGTCCAGTTGAGTTTTGCTAACTGCCTCCAGGGCATTCCCAGGGGCGTCCCATCTCATCTGATGCCTTTCATTAATTAAGATCCAAAACACTGCTTCTCAATCTTGAGCACACCTTAGAATTGTCTGGAGGAGATGTTAATACACAGCTGGCCGGGCACCACTCCCTTATGGCTTCTGAATCAGTTGGTCAGGGGTAGGACTCAAGAGTTTGTGCTTCTACCAAGTTTCCAGGTGATGCAGCACTGCTGCTCGAGGGTCACACTTTGAGAACCACCATTCTGGAGGAGTGCCCTAAAAGTCAAGTGTGCATTGGGGTTTTGTCAGCAGAGAAACTAATCCGTTTTAATGGAGAAAGGGATTAAGCAATTATAGTAGATATGTTATTGACAAAGTAATATAGCAATACAAGCTCCTTATTTAACATATGTCAATAGAATGAAGTTTGAAAAATAAAAAGTGAAAACGTCTTTCCCCCAACCCCTTAACAAGGACTATTCCCAGAGGTAGCCAGTGTTTAACACTTTGATGTGTCTCTTTGCAGATCTCTTCTGTGTGTTTACATATGCCTACACACATGCAACTATTGATTTATCATAAATGGTATATTTAGATATATTATTCTGACTTTTTTCACTTAACAAATCTTAGATTTTCTTTTCCATTCATTTAGATATTGTTCATTTTTTTAAATGGCTGCATAGAATTCCAAAATATGAGTGGACCATAATTCACCTAAAATGTTTCCTGTTGATAAATTAGGCAATTTCCAATTATCCCAATTACAAACAATGCTGCAACAAACATTTTTATACACATTTATTTGTGAAACTATTATTAGAAAAATAGATCCCTAGAATTTCTGGGCGAAGTGGCACATATTTTTTAAAATATGGGAAATGCTGCTAAATTGCCCATCCAAAAAAAGATTGACAGCTTATATTCCCTCCACACTCTCTCCATTCTTAGTTATTTACATTTTTAATTAAAATGTACCTCATGCTTTTTAAAATTTGCATTTCCCTGATTACTAATGAAGTTACACATCTTTTCATATTTATTGGCTATTTTCCATGTCTTTTTCTATAAACTGCTATCAGATCTTTTGCCCATTTCCTATTTTTTTTACCTTTTTTAATTATTGGTTATAGGAGTTATTTATATATCATGGCCAATCCTTTGGCACATATGTGGCAAATATTTTCATGGTGAAATTTTAAATTCCCTGTGGTTTACCTCATACTTACCTTGACGAAGCTTAGATGTTTTTCTGGTGCTGGAACAGTAGGCATGAAGAGGACTAATCTCACTGATGTATGACAGGTTAAAATAGTATTCTTTTCCCTTGTCACTTTTCCAGTATTTTAGAAACTCAGAAGGTTCTGAACCTAGAACTAGAGTAGGAGGTAAAACAAAATTTTAGTACAAAGGCAATAATTTTGAGGTAAGAAATTATGATGGAATGTAGTTTTGAATTTTTAAGTGAACAATGGAAATGGATGGGAAAATGCAGCTTTAAGGGATTAACTATTGGAGAAAATGAAAACTGTTCAGATATTTGCATTCAGAATGAAACATCTAGGGCAGAGTACCCATAATCCTGTTTAATGCACTCTGATCTCAATGCTCTTCTTCAAAAATGTTTTAGCTAGTGATGAAATATGATCCAAATCCTAAAAACCGTAATTTGGAAGTAAGCTCAAAATGTAACATAATCAGGGCCGGCCAAGTGGTGCATTGGTTAGGAGCTGGCTTGGGAATGCCAGCTCTGAGCAGCAGGGCCCCAGATCGGCTCCCACATATGAGAACCAGTGACACTGCCCTCTACAGCTAACAACAGCTCCACCTGGAGCTGGGCTGCACTGAGTCACTGGCAACGGTGTAGGCTGCAGCCCCTGCTGCAGTGGGCTGATATAAGCTACAGTGAGTGGCCGGCAGCCAGCGTGAGCAGCTGGCAGCTGATGTAGCAGCCAAGAGCAGCCGTGAGCGGCTGTCCAGAGGCCAGCGACCGATCTGTCTCACCTGGGAAGAGCGCAATGATGATACCAACATGGGCCAGTGAAGCCACGTCCTCCACAGCTAGACTGAAGAACAAAAGGACAGCAACTTGTCTGTTCCCCTCCCCCGATTCCCCAACGCTGTTCCCCTCCTCCAATTCCCCAATAAAATAAAATAAAAAAGTAACATAATCACATAAAAGCAGCTTCTAAAATATACTGGGGAATAATTGGTGACTTTTGCTATCAACCACACATTACACTAGTAGAGTTCTTTACTGAAATGTCCACTATCCCACTAGACAGAGTAACAGAAAACTGAGTTAGTGGTTTAATTTGGAGTGACACTCTCCCAAATTAAAAAAAAAAGGACTATAAAGTTCCACATGTTGAAAGTACCGTATACATTTCCCCTGGGTGCCTTGAGCTTACACCCTTCTTTGTCTCTTTGCATGTCCCTTTGTCTCTCCCTTTGTGTTGATCTGATCTCTGATTCCGGGCCATATGTGTTTTTAAATATTGAAGAAGACGAATGTGATAGCCACATATAATAGTCAAAACACAGTCTTATCTCCATCTCTTCTTTAGACTGCTAACGTTGCTGCCTCTGACTGGACATTTTTACACTGCTTGCCCAGAAAGCCAGAAGAAGTGGATGATGAAGTGTTTTATTCTCCACGATCACTAGTATTCCCAGAGGCTGAAAACAGGAAGTGGACAATCATGGTAAGCAAAAAACGGGGAATGGAGAATAAGGAGTTCTCTGTCTGGCCCCAACTTGATCATTTACACCTCTTCATAAATAATAAGCAACTGAAATTATCCACCTACATTAGTTGCTCATATGGAATCTATTTTTTCCAGAAAGGTCATAATAGATTTTTATTGCTTATTATTATTTATAGTGTATTTTAATGGAATGAAACTAACCCTCTTCAAAATATATCTATTTAAATAAAAATTCTTACTCCTCTTTATCAGCCTGAGCAACAGCCACCATTGTTTGCCAAGAATGATGAGTTGCATAACTTTATTTCACAATTCCCTTTTAATGTTTATAGAAGTCCCTAATTCAGTGCCTGGTACAAAATGGGCATTTAAAGTAATCTTATTTCCTTCCTCCTCTCTTTCTTCCTTTCATAGCTTGCCTAGATAATTGTTTTGGTTCCCTACTTGACTTCAGCCCTACAGACACATTTGTTTTTAGGTATGGAACATTTTCAGAATTGCAGCAAAACTAACTTAAAATTTATTTGTCCCTTTAACATAACGCTACTAGTTTCATCTTTATCACTGTTATTCTAGGAAATATTAACCTCATGTCTCTGCTTTACAATATCCCAAACGTCACCTTCTTTTCTGGAAAACTGAATACTTAAGTGCCATAATTTGGTACCAGCATTTTTTAGCTTTTAATGATTTAACTGATCTCACTTACTATACCAGCTAGGGTTTTACTGGCAAACAATACAGTTGACTCTAGGTAGGTAAATGGGAAGGAATTTATTAAGACACTAAGCAGCTCCCAGAATCTCTGGGGAAAGAGAGTGCAGCAAATCATTCTTGGAAACCACATATTCAGAAAAAACACAGGCAGAAAAATTGCCCAACAGCACTGTGGTTCTTTTATAGCCAAACACCACTGACACAGCCACCCATAACCTGGTACCTAAGGCCCTTGAAACTAAATGCTAGCTATTCCATTATAGCTGCCCCAGATGAACCAGATACCAGCAGCTGCATTATGGATCGGAAGACTCAATCTCCCAGAGAATGAGTTCCACTGCATTTAGTTCACTTATGGCTCCCAGTCTTAAGTAGATGCAGCTGAGTGGCATGTCTGCACCCTAGCTGCAAAGGAGTCTAGGAAATGTAGTTTACAGCTTTCAACTTCTGGGTTAGAGAAAAATGAGCTAGAAAGGACTGTTCTTTAGACACACTCACCACATTTTAAGTGCTCAACAGCCACCTATGGCTGGTGGCTACACAATTTGTACTTGACAGAACATAGAACATTTCCATCATTGCATAAGGTTCTATTGGCAAGCACTCCTGTCTAGAGAATGCTTTCCACACACACAATTTCATTTAAAAACAGGATGGAAGAAGGAAGGAAAGATATAATCTAGCTACAAGTTCTGAGATGCCCATAATGACTGGTACATAGTAAGGTATAAAATTAAATAGGGTGAAGGGCTTGTACTAAAAGCATGTAACATTTTAAAAGTAAAAGTGCACTCTTTCAGCACTCAGAGTAGCTTTTTAAGGCCTCCATGCTGGGTGATTCCCAGCAGTGCTATTCAGAACACTCCAGTCATCACATTACTTTCTCCATAGTGCACAGGCCTTTTGATCCCCACCCCCTTTTTTAAATACACCCTCTCCTCTCCACAAAGCTGGCTTTTGTATGTTTCAGTAATTAGTAAGGCTGTAGGTCTCAAAAATCAGGGAAGTTTCTTCCTCTGCCTACAATTTACTATGGAGCTAAAGTAAGCTAAAGGGACCCTACAAAAAAAGATGACACTTCAAAGCACTGCTATCAGGGTGACCCTCAGGTACATAACACCATTGCAAATGTAATTCACTGTATTTTATAGTCTCTTACTTCTCTCCTTGTTAGGGGTGCCTAATGAAATACAGGACACCCAGTTCAACTGAAATTTCAGATAAACAAATAATTCTTTAGTATAGCTATGTCCATGTAACATTTGGGATATACTTAAGAGTTAAAAAAAAAATGGTTGTTCATCTGAAATGCCAATTTAACTTTATCTGTCTGTATTTATTTAGTTAAACCTGGAAACTCTACTCCAAGTTGACTTCCTAAGGTTTTACATTTGAAAATAAATTTGACACATGCAATGACAATGAAAAACAAAACAAAACATGAGATATGGCTGCAGGAATCCCTAAGAAAGCTTAAAATATGTTACCTGGAAGATGTTTTTATCCCAGTGGCCTTCCTACTTTCTTTTTGTCATTCACATCTCAACTTACATATCACTGCTTTAACAAGGTCTTCCCTGGCCACCCACTCTTAAGTGGTTCCCCAGGTCCCTTTATACCATTTTAAATTTTATTTTATAGCAACATTTATCATTATTTGATATTTTCCTGTTTGTTTGTTGTCTGTCTCCCCGCCACTATAATGAAAACTCCTCCATAAGAGCATTGATTTTTGGCTGCACTGCTCCTCATTATACCCCAAATGGTGCCTGACAAATACCCTAAATATGTGGTCAATACATTTTCGTAGCCTGAAGGTATTTCAAGTTATTGGTTCTAGAACAGAAGCTTTGGAAATCTGGTTAAAATTCTGGCTCTCTGTGTGATCTTGGGCAAGTGCCATAACTTCTCTAAGCCCAGTTTCTTCACACAAAAATGAGGATAAAAATAGACACAACCTGATATGGTTGTGGGGATTAAATGAGGTGAGAGTTATCTGAGCATAGTGGTCGAGGTGTAGGACCAGGGAGGTACAGATCCACCCCTTACTACTGCCACTCAGGACCATGCCTGTGCTTCAGTTTCCTCTGAAACTGTAGGAACACAGTAGGAAAGGATATTAAATGGTAGGATGCACAGAAACTACTTAATGCAGGGCCAAACACATGCTAACTGCTCAGTAAATACACTCGGTGAACACCTTTGAAATATAAGACCTGAGCTTTTTAAAAAAATTTAAAATACATTGAGGTGATACTTATAAAAAAAAATGAGTGATGCCAAGATTGCACTGAAATAAGCCGTTAATCTATTACTGATGAGAATCTAAATTGAGACAAGCATTGTGGACATTAATATGTAAACTGTACCAAGCATTTTAATAATGTTGTTTGCTATTGACCTGTTAATATTATGTCTAGGAAGTGATTTTAGGAGAATATTCAAAGATTGGTATAGAGATTAATAATAGGGAAGTTTATCATAGTAAAATAAGAATGATGAAATTTCATTAAAATCCTAAATATCTAATAAAAGGAAAATAAATAAATGAATCCATATTTATACCACATTAAAAAATATGTTTGGGGGCCGGCCGAGTGGCGCAGCGGTTAAGCGCTGGCTTGGGAAGCCAGCGGCCCCGGTTCGGGTCCCACACATGAGGGCCAGTGACACTGCCCTCAAACAAAACAAAACAAAACAACACAAAAAATATGTTTGGGTGACAATGGTTAGTAAAGTTACATAGGTTTCAAGTGTACAGTTCTGTAATACATCAACTATATACCACATTGTGTGTCAAGACCCATACTTTTTTTTTTTTAGCTGAGCCATCCTGCCACCTGTTGGCAGCTCAGCAGCAACTCAGCTCGGGCTGGGCATTGAACTGTGTTGCTCAGAATTCAGCTCGCACTCTTGAGCAAGCTCTTAACCAACTGAGCCACTTGGCCGGCCCAAGACTTACACTTTTTTTTTTTAGAGGGCCATGTCATTGGCCCTCATATGTGGGATCCAAACTGGGGCCGCTGGCGTCCCAGGCCAGCTCTCAACCACCGAGCTACTCGGCCAGCCCAAGACCTAAACTTTTTTTTCAATATTAATTTTTTTTTATTATTCTTTTTTTGTGAAATAAACGTGTTTTTTAAAAAAATTAGCTTCAGGTGTACAACACAGTGCAATAGTTATACTTTTTACCCCTCAAAGTAACAACCCCTTTCCCCCAATTCGCCATCCCACTCCTCCCCCCCATATCATACATATCTATTACAATTCCTTTGAATCCCTTCCATAGTATAATCCACATCCCATGACTATCTATATATTCAATTACAGTTGGCATACAATATTATACAACCTCAGCTTCAGGTGTACAGTGCAGTGATCAAGCCTCTACTCCATCCATGAAGTGGTCTCCCTAAGAAGACATGTGACCATCTGACACCACACAAAATATTTACAACATTATTATATTCCCCAAACTGCCTTTCATATCCCTGTGGCAATATTGTAGTTACCTATTTATGCTGTCTAATCCCTTCCCCTTCTCCCTCATCCCCACCCCACCTCCCAACTAGCAACCCTCAGTTTTTCCTCTATATCTATGAGACTGTTTCTGTTTACTTTGCTCATTCATTCAGTTTTTCAGATTCCACATATAAGTGAGATTATATGGTATTTGTCTTTCTCCAACTGAATTATTTCACTTAACATAATAGTCTCTAAGTCCATCCATATCGTTGCAAATGGTATGATTTCATTCTTCTTTATAGCAGAGTAATACTCCATTGTATAAATGTACCACAGTTTCTTAATCCAGTCATCTACCGATGGGCATTTTGGTTGTTTCCAAGTCTTGGCTATTGTAAATAGCACTGCAATGAACATAGGGGTGCATGTATTTTTCCAAATTAGCATCTTGGATTCTTCTGGGTAGATACCCAAGAGTGGAATTACTGGGTCATACGGCAGTTCCATTTCCAGTTTTTTGAGATACCTCCATACTGATTTCCATAATGGCTGCACCAATCTGCCGTCTCACCAACAGTGCACCAGGGTTCCCTTTTTCCCACACCCTCGCCAGCACTTGTTGTTTGTTGATTTGTTGATGATAGCCATTCTGACTGGAGTGAGGTGGTATCTCATTGTGGTTTTTATTTGCATTTCTCTGATGATTAGTGAGGTTGAACATTTTTTCATATGCCTGTTGGCCATCTGTATGTCCTTTTTAGAGAAATGCCTCTTCATATCCTCTGCCCATTTTTTAATTGGGTTGTTTGTTTTTTTGGTATTGAGGTTCATGAGTGTTTTATAAATTTTGGATATCAACCCCTTATCAGATATATCATTGGCAAGTATCTTCTCCCATTCAGTAGGCTGCCTTTTTGTTTTATTGATGATTTCCTTTGCTGTGAAAAAACTTTTAAGTTTGATGTAATCCCATATGTTCATTTTTTCTTTTATTTCCCTTGACTGAGGGGATCAATCAGTAAAAATATTACTCAGGGTAATGTCTGCAAACTTACTCCCTATGTTTTCTTCTAGGAGTTTTATGGTTTCAGGTCTTACATTTAAGTCTTTAATCCATTTTCAGTTTGTTCTCATATATGGTGTAAGTAGGTGGTCCATCTTCATTTTTTTGCACGTGTCAGTCCAATTTTCCCAGAACCATTTATTAAATAGACTATCTTTACTCCACTGTAAATTCTTGCTTCCATTGTCATAGATTAAATGATCATATATAGATGGGTTTATTCCTGGGCTCTCTATTCTGTTCTATTCAAGACCTATACTTTTTTTTTTGAGGGCAGTGTTACTGGCCCTCATATGTGGGTCCCAAACCGGGGCCGCTGGCTTCCCAAGCCAGCACTTAACCACCGTGCCACTCTGCTGGCCCAAGACCTACACTTTTGATACAGGCTAGGGACACATGCAGAGTGGGGTTGGAAGGAAAGTGCAAGTACCCAAAAGGCAGTGAAACTACCTCTTAAGAGTGGAGTCAGAGAAACCTGGGTCAAAAGCCAGTTCTGTACTACCTGTTATTTCGAGGATTGATTTCCTCTTCTATAAATGATAATAACAGAAGTTACCTTAGAAGGTTGTTTCATGAAATGAGATAATGCATCAACATTTCTCTCTAGCTCACCACAGCACATAGCACAGTGCCTGGCAAATATTTCTTCCTTTCTTTTTTTTCTTTAAAAAAAAATCTTATTGGGGAACAGCCATGGTCATTGTTACACATTGCTTTCATGATAGAATGACATAGTTGACTCTATTAAGGAGGGCGCAGCTCACAGTGGCCCATGTAGGGATCGAACTGGCAACCTTGGTGTTATCAGCACCATACTCTAACCAAATGAGCTAACCCATCACCCCCCTGGTAAATATTTCTTAACTCACTAACACATGATAAGGCACCTAGTTTGGTACACAGTAAGCACTCAATAAGCATTTGTCACCACTGTTTCTGAAATTGCTGTTGTCGTTATTGTGGAAGTTGGGAAGAGTGAAAGTGAAAATGACCATTTATGGCTGACAGTCCAATGAGAAGCTGGTTATAAATATTCTTTCATGAGTACCCAGATTCAGATAGCCATTATTTGTTAGCCCCAATGATTTACTTTTGTTCTACAGCTGATTTATTCTAAACTTCTTCAGGTTACATGTCCAAACCACAGTGTAAACACAAGGACGGGAGGGATTGCATTTCTCTAAAACCAGCCAATATCTAGGTTTCACTTATGGCTAGAAAATCTAATCATGGCTGCTACCTTGGTATCTCACGTCAACTCTCTCACCCCCTCGTCCTGGAATGAGGCCTAAGTCAGCATGGTGTTTGTGCCTATATTTGTGTCAGTCTGATCCTTCTTGACCTTCCTTTATCTAAATAAAAATAGATATTAGATCGGAACTGTCCCCTTATTTTCTCGGGAAAACACATCATAAGCGTAGGCTTTCAAAGCTACAAGCCAGTTCCCCTTCCTTTGGTCCTTAAGCAGACTCTCACTAATGTTTACCCATTTCTTCATTTCTCTTTCTTTGTTGTGTCATCCTAGGCTGTCATGGTGTCCCTGCTGACAGATTATTCACCTCAGCTCCCGAAGCCAAAGTTTTAATGCTGTGATGCTTGTCAAGAGGGAAACCATGGTCTTCGGTAACAGAATGAGTCAATTTATGGGGGAAGGAGAAGAGAATCTAAAAAATAAACAAATCCTGATACGTGGTATATGTGAACAATGTGATATTGCTTTGCCATTCTGAAACTTTCCTAAAGGCCTTTATTTAAGTGTTGATGCTCTGTAATACATGGCTTGACTTGGTTTCAACTCTCTAAGTCACAATTTCTGAGTTACATTTGGGTATCATGTTAATGATCACATACATTTGCTTCAACATAAAATATTGTGTTCATCATGCATAATTTTTAAGCCATTAAATGTAATCTATGCTTATTACCTTAATTAATTATCACCCACGCTAATTTATAAGTAAATATTTACCAGGCAGTCAGCTGCTGGTAGATCTGTGGGCTGTGTTCATATCCCCCAAGACCAACAAAGAAGCCAAATCATCCATCTTACTGATTTAGTGCAATTTTCAGGCAAATGAGGTAGACAGACATTCACTTATGGAGGCAAATGATGAGATTCTTAGAAAACAGCTATAACTGTGCCCAAACTCTGGAGTTTTTTTCCAGTCACGTATGGGAAGGAGGGTCCTTCTAGAGCACACATCTCTTTTCTGTAATGAATACTTACTGAACATGTGGTAAAACCATGGATACCTAGCTAGGAATGTATGACCCATTAGAGAGTAATATTTTCGTAGGTTGAAATTCTCCAGCAGGAGCAATTTAATTTTTCATGTGTGTGCTTATCATGCATCTAGCCACACCACACAGAGGATATTTCCATAAATCCACTACTTGCCACATTTTAGCACATGTTTTCCCTCCAATTTTTCTTCAGGATAATCAAAGTTTGCATTACTGGATTATTATAATATAATTACAACTAGGTGTCTTTTGTGGGTGACTAAAATTTGAACTGTTGAATGATTATGACAGAATTTGAATCCTTTAGTTGAAATTTTAAATAACATATGTGGAATGCTAAAAAAAATAATGTATTTTACAGAGGACAAAAATAGTAATTACCTTTACATTCTACCTCCACTATTAGAAGAATGTTTCCAGGCTGGATGGCTGATACTTTTCAGGAGATAGCTATGACTTAAATGAGTAAGGGATGAATTACAAATTCAATTTATAATGAAGATGCAATAAAACATATTTTGTAGGGGAAAAAAAGGCTTGTAATGTACAGGGGAAAAAATCATGTTTTCTAGTAAATATCAAAGGTGACTTTCATGTCTGTGGTCTTTATTGGGAGAGCACTTAAGAAAGAGTGGAGTTTCGTGGCCTATCGTTTTTCAGTAGAGTGTACCGGAACCATTGGACCAGACGGTGCCATGTAGATTGTGGAAGTTCTCCTTCAAACTGACTACATGTCTAAATGGTCCCCAATGTGATGAGCTCTCATCTGTTTACTGCTGGTTCTTTGAACCACATGGAAGTGATAATCTTCTTCCCTCAATCAGAAAGAACTTATAATCATTTTCTTGCCAAAATACAGTCACTTTACCTCAAAAAGCCCCAAAGCTTTCTTTTTTTTTTAAGATTTTTTTTTTCATTGGGGAATTGGGGGAGGGGAACAGAACTGGGGAATCGGGGAAGGGGAACAGACAAGTTGCTGCCCCTCTTGTTCTTCAGTCTAGTTTTGTGGAGGACTTCGCTTCACTGGCCCATGTTGGTATCGTCACTGCGCTCTTTCCGGGTGAGGCAGATCGGTCGCCGGCCTCTGGATGGTCGCTCACCGTGGCTATTGGCAGCTCACGCTGGCTGCCAGCCACTCACACTGGCTGCCGGCAACTCACTGTAGCTGTAGAGGGCAGTGTCACTGGCCCTCATATGCACGTTTTGAGACATGGCATCACCCAGCAATTTTGTAGGATTGATATCTTTTGACAAACATGAAAGGCCACATCAAAGAATGAAAAAGTAGCTAAGTCACAATGATCAGACTCCAAGCAGAAACACCAAATACTGATGTGCAAGTTGTGCTCTGTGCAAAGGTCTCAGGTGAAAGGTCTGAGTAAGGGTTGAAACCTCAACCCTTACTTCAGTTACTAAGTCTTGCACTTCAGTTACTAAGTCTTGTGCCTCCTTCTAGGCCTTACAGTCAGGAGGAAGGCATGATTTTTTGTGAGTTGTCCACCCAAACGGGACACTTTTCATTATTGCATAGGCCTGAATAGGTACTTTATTTTAAGTAACACAAAGGGCTAGTATCTGGTTGGGGTGGCCCTACCATCAACTATGTATCAGGATTAAAATATATATATATATATCAGGGTCGGCTGCGTGGAGCGTTGGTTAAGAGCTGGCTTGGGACATCAGCGGCCCCGGTTCGGATCCCACATATGAGGGCCAGTGACACTGCCCTCTACAGCTAAGATGGTGAACAACAGCTCCACCTGGTGCTGGGCTGTTGTGAGTCCCCAGGACGGCATAGCTGCAGCCCCTGCTGCAGTGGGCTGCCATAGGCTACAGTGAGTGGCCGGCAGCCAGCGTGAGCTGCCAAGAGCCACTGTGAGCGGCTGTCCAGAGGCTGGCAACTGATTGCCTCAACTGGGAAAAGCGCAATGATGATACCAACATGGGCCAGTGAAGCAATGTCCTCCACAACTAGACTGAAGAGCAAAAGGACAGCAACTTGTCTGTTCCCCTTCCTCAGTTCCCCAACGCTGTTTCCCTCCCCCAATTCCCCAATAAAATCTTTTATATATATATCACATCGTATTTGATTAAAATGGGATACATAGGGACACTTCAGTGATGGTTTTGGTGTCTTGCCTCAGTTTCTGCCACAGTTTCATTAAGACCCCACAATGATAGTATTTGTCCATCTTTGTGTGCCAAATATATGACACAGGTCATTGAAGCAGGAATTTGAGACCAACTCTACAGTTCTTTAATATTTTAAAGGAATTCATCCCTAACAATTATCCGGAAAGCTTAATGTCATTTATTGATAAAAGAATCTTGGTCAGAACATATGGAAGTGAATTCTCTGATGTGGACTGAATATTTTCATAGTTTTAATATTGCCTGACTTATATTATATCACTGACACCAGACTCAGTTTCTAATGAATGTTTTTTTGAAACTCATTCCCAGAGGAAATATGCAAGCACAACAACTGACTGCTAGAGCAAAATCACTAGGCAAATGGATTTTTAAACCGAAATGAGGTTTAGAAATAATCCAGACTACCCCTTCATTTTATAAAAGAAGAAAATAGAAATAACAACAAAATGTTCCTAGGACAGGAATATATTCTATTGGGAGGGATAATGCACGTGTCCAACTTCCTTCTGCAAACTATCTGGGATCCTACAAATGCAGCCACTTGATTTGATTTACCTCATAGGCTGAGTGGGGAATAGGAAGCTGGTCCAAGACTATGGTTCTGTGAGGTCAAGGGCAAGAGAGGAGAGTTCACACCTGAGGCAGGGATGCATCCAGGCATCCAGGGATATGGACAGAGATTCAAAAGACATCCATATAGTAGATGCTATTGGTGCCCCATCCAGATCCCTTTTAGCTGGGTTTGTCTGCCCCGACGCTACTGTCAGGGCTGGCTACTAATGGCTCACAGTTGCCTCTTTTTCTAAAGAGCTCCCCTCAGTTACCAGGAACCACTTAGGCCAGGAGGTGAAGCTCTTTCCTTCATTCCACCACAGTCAACGAGTGACTGAAAAGTGTAACAAAATTTGGCTGCATTCCTTCCAGGCAGGACCAACTCTGGTAAAATTCATGCACCCATGGGATCAGCCTGAAGCTAATATCTGAGACCACATCCTTGGTTCGCTTTTCCTGCTGCTAACCTGTATCCCTTGCTTCCCTTCTTCTGAGAGTGCTCCCTCAATAAATCATTTGCATAACAATCTCTCAGGCTCTGTTTCTTGGGAATCTGATCTCAGATGATTCACAAATAAGATTTTTCAGAGGCCTGTACTATACTGCTCATCCTTCAGGCATTGAGGGCACAGTTGGGGGGTAGGAGGCCAAATGGTGACAAATGGTGAAAAGCTTGTGCTTAGCAAACACACGCTCTTCTAGTGACCAGGATCAGCCTTTCTTAGAAGGAAGCAGAGCATTATACATAACAAATATTATTTTCTGTCACATGTTAAAATTCATGACAAGCAATTTATTAGCTTCATGGAATAAGAAACCAATGTGCTTTCCCCAGAGAAGAGTATATCTGAGTTAACTGACACGATATTTCTGATTTATTTTGGTGATATTTTAGTGCTTTGCTAGATTGGTAAGCCTGGCAATTGTTTAGTTGGTCTGCCCTTTGCGTTGACTTCTTAGCTTTCCCTAAAACTTCTTTTTCAGCAGTTCTAGATTGGAGCCTGGGAATCTGTGTGTTTTTATTAGTTTCAGGTGTACAAAACAACATAGTGATTGCTATGTACGATGTCAGATGGGTAGTAGACTTGTTGGGGTTGCCACTTTCTGGGGGGTGTAAATGTCTAATCACTATGTTGTTTTGTACACCTGAGAATCTGTGTTTTTAACAAGTTCCCAGGGATGCTGGTGCTGCGCATCAAGGGGCAACACTTTGAGAATCACCAGCCTGAGACAATTCTAAAGACTCGTATGAGGTGTTTTCATCCCCACGTCCATAAAGTACCACCATAAAGCTTCTGACACAACCCAAAGCCTCTAACCATTAATCTGTGTTGGGAGCCCTGAGGCCTGGGTTTCATTCCTCCTCTGCTATAACATCTTTCTAACCCTGCTCTCCTTATCTACTAAATTGGAATAATAATGCCCATCTCATAGTGTTGTTGGGAGGATTAAATGAAGTAACATGTATAAGAGTATTTGGCTTAGAGCAAGTGCTAAATCAATATTAGCCCCCTTTTACTTTTTATTTATATATTTATTTTTAAAAAATGTATTGGGTAACAGTGTGTTCGTTCTAGGAACCATCAGCTCCAAGTCAAGTCGTTGTCATAGTTGTGGAGAGTGCAGCTCAGTTCCAAGTCCAGTCGCCGTTTCAACTCTAGTTGTGGGGGGGCACAGCCCACCAGCCCACGTGGGAATCGAACCGGCAGCCTTGTTGTTCAGAGCATGCGCTCTAACCAACTGAGCCAACTGAGCCACCTGGCCATCCACTGCCCCCTTTTATTCGAACCTTCGTTTCTAACTCTTTATAGTTTTTTCTTTGGTCCTTTATAACAAAATTATATACCAGCATGATAAATATATTGAGTAGAATATTTGGTGTCCAAAAAAATGCAAGGAATGAGCTTGTCTTCTGAAGTTGGCAGAACCCAGCAGCTGATGCTTTGGTTGTGCCATCTTGTTCTAGGATCTGGTTTGTGAATATGTGACCCAGGTGAGCAAGCTGGCTCTTTGCCAAAGTGAATCATAGATTCCAACAAGTTCAAAAATCTAATCAAGGTGACTGTACTCTTTGCTTAACAAAACACAGCAGGAATATATATTTCTATGAAATAAATGAAAGATGTTTGGCAATTGTCGGTCTTGGGGCCTAGCTGATAAAAGGGGAAAGGGATTAGGGAAAGCTCACTAGGGTTTATCCATCTTGGTCTGAGGCTACAAATGTGCAAAGGAGATTTCAAACTGTTCTTAAGGCAGCAGTTCTCAAATGTTTTGGTCTCATGACCTCTTTGCATGCTCATAAATGATCTCAAAGAGCTTTTGTTTCTGTGAGACATATCTATCAGTATATACCACATTAGAAATTAAAACAGAAATATTATAAATATTTGCATATTAATTTTAAAATAACAATAGTAAACCTATTATAGGTGTATGTATACACACACACACACACACACACACACACGAAAAACAGCTGTATTTTCCAAAACAAAGTTAATGAATAGAGTGGCTGACCTTGTTTTATAATATTGCACATGTCTTCGATGCCTGCCTTTACAGAAGACAGCTGGATTCTCATATCTACTTCTGCATTCCATCTGTGGCACTATGTTGGTTTGAAGTATAGGAAGACTATCCAGCCTCACACAGATAAGTATTTCAAAAGGGAGGTCTAGTGTTTTCAAATGATCATGGATACTCTTTGATGTTACACTGAAACTCCACAAGTGATAGTTCCTTAAAGATTTGTTGCAATATGGAATCTGAAACCACATCAATGAACTTTTCTGCACTGTTACATTAAACTTCATGTCTATTTTGCAGTTTGAATAGATCTTTTATCCATGTGTGATTCCACATTGGTCATTTGGAAAATACTAGTCCACTGAATTATGCAGATATTCCAAATGATGGCACATTACATTGTACAAAAAACCAAAAAATCACAGTTGTTAATATCACCATTGCAATGGTTTGAATGTTTGTGTCCCCTCCCCAAATTCTTATGTTTAAATCCTAACCCTCAAAGACTATGATATTAGGATGTGGAACCTTTGGTCATGAGGGTGGAGTCCACATAAATAGGATTAGCGCCTTATAAAAGGGACCCCTAACCCTTCAATCATGTAAGGACACAGTGAGAAGGCACCAGCTATGAACCAGGAAGGTCCTAACCAGAACATGACCATACTGACACCTTGATCTTGGACTTCCCAAGCTCCAAGAGAAGAAAATGTCTGCTGTTTACAAGCTACAGTCTGTGGTATTTTGTCATAGCATCTCAAATGGACTAATACAACCACCTGTCTCATTAGAAAATTCCTTCTTAAGTATTGTGAAACAAGAACAAATTCTACACAATTCTGATTTTCTTTTGAAAGCTCAAATTTTATCTTTGGCAAAAAATACTGACAGTTACTTTCCTTGAAGTAACAGGTTCACGTTGTTCATTTTTAAGATGTCTGTCAAATACCCAAGTCCTAATGACCATCGTCTGGGAGTTGTTCTTTTTTTCTTTCAATTAAAACTGGTGTACCATACTAAGGGCACTAGTTCAACAACTCAGAGAATTGCACAAGTACTTTTCAATCATCACATTTCCTTATGCAATAGAAAAGCTTAATGCTTAATTCTCATGTCATCACACAGAATATTAAAGAGATGAGTACTCAAAGGTTGAAACTTAATAATTTCTACTGTTCCATCAAGGACATTTGTAAGTTAATTTGGCTTTTTAAAAAACTGCCTGTAGGGCTGGTGGGGTGGCACAGTTGGTTAAGAGCATGTACTCTTAACAACAAGGTTGCCGGTTCGACTCCCACATGGGATGGTGGGCTGCATGGCTCCCTGACCCTCCGCAATTAGATTGAAAGTTTGGAGCTGAGTTGCACCCTCCATAACTAAGATTGAAGGACAACAACTTGATTTGGAGTTGATGGGTCCTGGAAAAACACAATGTTTGCCTTCCCCAATTCCCCAACACTGTTCCCTTTCCCAATTCCCCAATAAAATCTTTAAAAAAAAAGTACCAAAACTGCCTGTATGTGTTAGTGAAGAATAAATGACTTTTGGTTCTACTGCCTTGATTTGTGATAAGGCATCAGCAGTTTTACCTGCCAACCTTTGTGCACCATCCATCAATGCTGCTGGTTGTGGGACCGCCCATGAGGAAGCAAGGTCCTACACTGACTTCAGAGATCCAAGGAAGGCCAAGTGGGAAGAACTCTGGAACACTCATCCCTAATGAAAGTAGAATAGCTGACTCTACTCTGAATTTATCTGTATTATTTAGCAGCATTCCCTAAAAAGATTCTGGTGGACAAGAAAAAGTTTATGACTCACTTCAATAAAGCAAGTCTTTGGCTGCACTAACTACAGATTAAATCCATATTGAAATCTCTCTTCATGCATACTATGCATCTAAGCCATCTATTGTTTTGTGTCCCACCTTTGTGCCAGATACTGTAGTGAGCACTGGAGGATATAGTAATGGACAAGAAAAACATGAACCCTGCCCTCATGGTGCTTATAGTCTAGTAGGGGAGACAGACAACTACATGTGTTAAGAGCTGTGAGGGAAACAAATAGGACACTCTAATAGAGAATAAAGGGACAAAAGAAAAGGTACACATTGCGATCAATAGTTCTCAAACTTGGGTGAATATCAGAATCATCTGGAGAGCTAACAAATAATACAGAGGCCCTGGTTTATTGAAGTTGGGGGGGGGTGGAGTTGGGCCTCTGTAGTTTTACCAAGTGATTTTCAGAATTTGAATAGTGCTGTTTTAAATACAGTGCCCAGAGAAAGCCTCTT
Source organism: Aselliscus stoliczkanus (assembly GCA_033961575.1). NCBI lineage: Eukaryota > Metazoa > Chordata > Mammalia > Chiroptera > Hipposideridae > Aselliscus > Aselliscus stoliczkanus. The sequence goes on from CM066737.1 coordinate 108,967,081, forward strand.
GGAGGAGGTGAACTTAAACCCTTGTGCACTGTTGGTGGGACTGCAGATTGGTGCAGCCATTATGGAAAACAGTATGGAGGTATCTCAAAAAATTGAAAATGGAGCTACCTTATGACCCAGCAATTCCACTCCTGGGTATTTATCCAAAGATATCCAAAACACTAATTTGGAGAAATGTATGCACCCCTATGTTTATTGCAGCACTATTCACAATAGCCAAGATATGGAAACAACCTAAATGCCCATCAATAGATGATTGAATAAAAAAGCTATGGTACAGTTATACAATGGAGTATTACTCAGCCAGAAAGAAGAATGAAATCTTACCATTTGCAACAACATGGATGGACCTAGAGACTGTTATGTTAAGTGAAATAAGTCAGACTGAGAAAAACAAATACCATATGATCTCACTTATATGTGGAATCCAAAGAAAAGAACAAATGAGCAAACAAAACAGAAATAGACTCGACTCAGAGATACAGAAAAAAAACCTGTTGGTTGCTAGATGGGAGAAGGGAGGGGATGGGGAGAAGGTGAAGGGATTAGAAAGTGCAAATTAGTGGACACAATATAGTCACAGGGATATGAAATACAGTATGGGGAGGGAATATAATCAACAATGTTGTAAAGATTATGTGGGGTGCCAGATTAGGTACTGGACTTATCAGGGGGATCACTTCATAGACTGTGTAGATGCCTGACCACTGCGCTATATACACCTGAAGCTGAAGTAGAATAACACTGTATGTCAACTATAATTTTATACACACACACACACACACACACACACACACACACACACACACAAGGTGGAGTATAGCATAAGGAAGATAGTCGATGGTATTGTAACAGCTATATAATATGTCAGAGGGGTAATACCTTGGGAGAGGGAAGTTATCACTTTATGAGGGGTGTAAATGTCTAACTATTATGTTGCTTTGTACACCTGAAACGAATAAAAAAAAACCTGAGTGTTGACTAATGAGAATAACTGGGGGACCTGAGGTTTTCATTGGAATTGGATCAGATTTTTCTGAGGTGATACCAGTTCTTCTATAGCTATAGGATAAGCTGTAGGGCCGGTAAGTTCATTTCTTGTTTAAATGAACCCATTCCACTTCTTATCACAAAAATATTTTACACTTAAGTGAACAACTACAAGTTCCTATAATAAACATGTTTTATGAGAGAACTTACACTAGACATTTTGTATTTACAAGCCTTGTTGAGGAAGATCTCACTAAAGATCTTATCCCATTAACAAAGGACAGAGCACATAACTTCATCTTTACAAACGTATGCCCCTACTGGCTATTTTTCCAACAGTGCCTTTTTATGCAGTCACTGGAATGTAAATGTTCTCTAACGTTTGCCATCTTCCTGAGACTTGTACAACCACCACAACACATTAAGTTAATTCTCAAAATACTTATGCTAATAAAATTATCTCCCCTCAAGGCTTTTCATTAAGTATAATTGTAAAAATTACATTTCTTTAAGGTCAGTAAAAGAAATTAAGGTATTTAATTTCTGATCCCCATGTAATTAAGTGAAGAATGGCAGAAAAGAGTATTTCAGCTAGAGGAAATAGTGTAGAGGTTGGCCCTGAGGTAAAGAAGCAAAACAAAACGAAACAAAAAATGGCTTGGTTTCTTCAAGGAACTGGAAGAAGATGAATATAGGTAGAGTGTAGTAAGCAAGAGAGAGAGAGGAACACAAAACAAGTCTGGCAAGTTTAACAGGGGTCAGCCAATTGTAGGCCTTTGAGGTGAAGGCAAGAATTTTGATTTTTATTGTAAATGCAATGGGAAGCCATTGATAGGAGATATCCATTAGGAGTATTCTGTGCCAACAGTTATGAGTGGAGTGTACTGCAAAATAAACATCATTATGTATGAATACACTGTTATCTGGTTTATCCGTCAATCTCTTAGATATTTGGTTGGTATGAGTTAGTCCTTAAAATCTACTCAATTCTTGACAAACTTATATAATGGCATTCCCATAGCTTTAAAGCTGAGAACCAAATATCTGACTGAATTTGAGCCATTTAAGGATCTACAACAGATCTGTTTATAAAAGGAGGACTCTGAAAGACAAATGTTGACAGACCTAGCTCCAGAATCCTAAGCCCCATTTTATGGATTCATGCTTCACTCCATCTCGTTATTTCTCCACTGTTAATTCTTGCACTCTTCTGCATCATTGTACTTACCTTCCTCTTAGTCTTCCAATGTGTAACAACACTCCAGTCTCGCTGACTTCTTCCTGGAGCAACTGGAACTTGAGATCACTTTTAAGTGCATGATGACCTAAGAGGTAAGAATATGGGCTATGTAAATGCCACCTCTCCTCTACAGTATGGGGAATATAGTCAATAGTATAAAAACTATGTATGGTATCAGATGTGTACTAGACTTATCTTAATTTCTTAAACTATATAAATGTCTAGCCACTGTGCTGTACACCTGAAACGAATATAAAATAATACTGAATGTCAACTTAATTAAATATATACAGAGGGTGCCAAAAAACGTATACACATTGTAAGAAAGGAAAAAACTGTATTAATTGTAATATTCAATATATACCAATAACAAAAGATGAATACAAGTCACGTTTGACTTCTGCAGTTACAAGAGGTGCTCAAAGTGGTTACCATCAGCATCCAGACACTTCTGATTATGGCGAACTACTGCTTGAGCATAGATAACATTTCTTAAAATGTGTATATATTTTTTGGCACCCCTGGTACACACACACACACCTGGGGTGCCAAAAACACGTATACAAGTGGACACTTTGGCCAACGTTGCTCAAGCAGTATACATATAGTCATGTGATATAAAGTACAGCATAGGAATATAGTCAATGGTATTGTAATATCTACATACAGTGTCAGATGGGTAGTAGACTTCTTGGGCTTATCAATTTGTGAGGGGTGTAAAGGTCTAATCATTATGTTGTTTTGTACATCTGAAACTAATAATAAAAAAAGAGAAAATATATACCACCTCTCCTCTTATTAGCTGAATGACCTTGGCTAAGTCCTATAATACCTCTAAGCCTCAGATTCCTCATTTGTAAATAGAGGATAATAACAGTGCCTACTTATAGAAACAAGTGTGCAAATCCAGGAAAAACAGTACATGGCCTGCTACATAGTAAATGCTCAAAAATGTTAGTAATATAGCTTTAATTTCCCAATTAAAATTTCCACTTATATTGCCATCTCACATTTTCAGCTCTTTCTGTTCAAGGAGTATATCATTTATTTTCAAAATCTGCCATGCCACCTTTCATTCTGTTGTTACTCTGTAAATAATTTGCTATCACTAAATACAACTGTGAAATGCCACATGACTTCAGAGAAAGAGAAAATACCTCCTCTGCAGGACTGATAAGGAAACCCTTCAGATCGGTGGATGGATATGATTCCATCATTGGAGAACTGGCAACATATGGATAGGCAAAGATAAAGGAGAAGGGCATTTAGGTTGACAGGACTGTGAGCAAATGTGTGAGATGGGAATGTGTGAGATGGGAATTCTTGTGTGATGGTCAAGTGAGTAGTCCATATTGTTTGAAATTGTGGATTTGTGTGTGCAGATATTTGGAAAAATATGTTGGTGCAGAACTGAGAAGAACCTTCGTCAAAAAACTATTAAAACTAGATTTTTTTCCTGCAGGCTTTGGGGAGTCATTGAACAGTTTGGTATGAGAGAGGGACATAATGAAAACAGATCTGGTGATACTGTGTAGACTTATTTGGGAAACTAATGGCTATGGTTATTTTGTTCCCTGAACTAGAGTAGCAGTTGTGGAAATGGAAGACTTGGTCCAAGAGAAAACGGACAAGACCTGATGGCTGAATCTAAAAGTCCAAGTGAAAGAATAAACATTTTGAACTTGAAATAATCATGAAACATATAAAAGCAGACCACATCACCTCTTGGCCTCAATAGTGCTATCTTTAATAACATATAATCTCAGCTTCACAAGGATAAGAAGAGTTTAAGCAAGATACTTGGTGTGAAGCATAAATATGATAACAGATGCAAGGACCCCCTAGCTCCTTACCTAGCACAAGCAAAGCAATTAATAAACATTTTTTCATTTTTAATTATCTTAATACCTTTGGAAATAGAGCCCCATAGACAAATCAAGGCAGTTTTATAGGGTGAAAATAGTTAAAGGAGAGGATTAAAGCAGATGAGTGATCTCTATTTCTTGTCTTCAAACCTTGATTTACAGATTAATAGATCAAACAAACTTATTTCCTGCTCATGGCTCTGAGAGTAGAGCACAGAAGGGAAACTACTTATTAATTAATTAATTAATTTATTTATTTTTTTGAGGGCAGTGTCACTGGCCCTCATATGTGGGTCCCGAACTAGGGCCGCTGGCTTCCCAAGCCAGCGCTTAACCACCGCACCACTCGGCTGGCCCAGTTATAATTATTAATGGCTTCCCTGTCCTTCCTCTTTCATCAGTAAAACTTCAATAACAGCAGAACCTTATGGATGTAAACATCTGTTTCTCTGACCTAAGTTATTTGATAATTAAATTACTAATCCTTTAAATACCATTGAGGAGAAATTATACATATTTAAGTAAGAACGGACAGTCGTTCTCAGTAATAAAATACATGATACGTTCCTTCCTCTGGAGATGACCACTTTTCTGATCCCTGAAGTGGTGATTTCCCTCCTTGTATCACTTCAATTTGGGCCAGAGACTCGATTTTGAGTTTCCAGGGATCATTTCCAGTGGCTTTTGTAGGGATCTTTGTAATTATAAAACTTTCTTTTGTTATTCAATAGGCTTGCTTCCAAAGAACCAAGAATGCTGTAATAAATACTCAATAAAATAAATCCACATCACAACTCTGTGTATCTAGCAGGATAAATCCACCTGAAGCTCTCTAAGAGGTTCTGAGAGCATTAAGATGCCTTTTTCCTGCCTGATAATAGCTCAGTTAGTCTTACTTAAAAGTGGGGGAATTCCCACCAGAATGGCTGAAATTTAAAGGAATTACAATACCTACTGTCTGCGAGAATAAGATAAAAACAGAAACAGTTAAAACTCCTACATCTTGCTGATGGGAATGTAAACTGGTGCAACCATATTACAGAATTATTTGGGGACCGGATGAGTGACGTGTAGGTTAAGAGCTGTCTTGGGACGCTAGATCTGAGCAGCAGGGCCCCAGTTTGGATTCCACATGAGGGCCAGTGACACTGCACCCTCTACAGCTAAGATGGTGAACAACAGCTCAACCTGGAGCTGTGCTGCTGTGAGTCGTTGGAGATGGCATAGCTGCAGCCCCTGTTGCAGTGGGTTATCGTAAGCTACCATGAGTGGCCAGCAGCCAGTGTGAGCTGCTGTGAGCCGCCGTGAGCGGCAGTCCAGTGACCGGAGACCGACTGCCTCATCTGGGAAAAGCGCAATGATCACAATACCAACACTGGCCAGTGAAGCGAAGTCCTTCACAACTAGACTGAAGAACAACAACAAAAAAAGGACAGTAACTTGTCTGTTTCTCTTCTCCGATTCCCCAATGCTGTTCCCCTCCCCCAATTCCCCAATAAAATCTTAAAAAAAAACAAACTATTTGGCAGTATCTAGCAAAGCTGAAAACACATGTGTCACATGACCCAGCAATTTCACTCCTGGATATGCACTCAAGAAAAATTGAGTGCTTATGTCCACCAAAAGACATGTTCAAGAATCCACAGTACCTGTTTTCATAATAGCCCCAAACTGGCAACAACTCTAATGTTCATCAACAGAATGTGTTGGTAAATTATACTATATTCATGCAATAAATATTACACAGCAATGAAAATAAGTGAAATGCGTGCAGTCATCCACAAAAATATGGAATAATCTCACAGACAACCAGACAAAAAGGAACTCATGAAGTTCAAGGACAGACAAAATTAACCTGTGGTTATAGAAGTCAGAATAATGGTTACTTTTATGTGGATGGGTATTAACTGGGAAGGAGCATAAGGGAGCTTTCTGGGGGTCCTGGAAATGTTCTATATCGTGTCCTGATTGGTAGTTACATGAGTGTATATAACAATTCATTGAGCTCTTATTTTAATATTTGTGCACTTTGAAGTATATAAATTTTACCTCATTTAAAAATAAATATTATAATTATTTTTTTATTGGGGAGTTGGGGAGGGGAACAGCGTTGAGGAATCAGAGAAGAGGAACAGACAAGATGCTTTCCTTTTTGTTCATCAGTCTAGTTGTGGAGGACGTCGCTTCACTGGCCCATGTTGGTATTATCATTTCGCTCTTCCTGGGTGAGGCAATCACTCACCGGCCATTGGACGGCAGCTAACGGCAACTCACGGCAACTCACGAAAGTGCACGCCAGCTGCCGTCCAGCCCCACTGCAGCCTATGGCATCGCTGGTGACTCACGGCAGCCCCGCTCCAAGTAGAGCTGTTGTTTACCATCTTAGCTGTAGAGGGCACAATGTCACTGGGCCTCATGTGGGATCTGAAATGGGGCTCTGCTGCTCAGAGCTGGAATCCCAAGCCAACTCTTAACCAACATGCCATTCGGCTGGCCCTAAAAGAAAAATAAATAGATTTTTGGTCAAGATGGTGGAGTAGATAAACACTTGCCTCCTCTCATGACCACATCAAAATTACTACTAAACTGCAGAACAACCATCATTGAGAATCGCCTGAAGTCTAGCTGAACTGAAGTTCTACAACTAAGGACATACATACGCCACCTCAAGACTGGTATGAGAGACAGAGATGCAGAACTGGCTGGGCCCACACCCACGTGTGACCATTAAAAATCAAGAGGGGTACCTTCTCTGCAGAGATCTCCCCAGAGGAGTGTGGGGTCCCAACCCCACAGCAGGCTCCCCAGCCTAGGGTTCCAGTGCCAAGGAGAGAAATCTTCATAACTTCATGTTAGTTTTGCATTGACCAAAAGAAAACCTAATAGCTCTGACAGATTCTGAAGACGCAGCTTCAAACATTTGTTGAGTACCTTGAGAGGGAAAAGGACAGAATAACATGTTACTAGCTAATATTACTATTTCAGACCCCTGCTAAAGCGGATCCTGCTCCATAGGGCCTGCCCCTGAACAACAGCTTCTCCACTGTAGTCATTGCCAGTCCTCACAACTAATCAGCGCAATGGTCAATCCCTCTCACTAACATGCAAACAGCAACCAAGGCTCCACTACAGTAGCAGTGCACGTACAACCTACACAAGGGACATACCTGGAGCACCCAGCTCAGGTGACCAGGGAGAGTGCACCATTGGGCCCCAAAGGACACTTGCTATATAAGACCACTCTACTAAGACCAGAACACATAGCGGCTCTACCTAATACATAGAATCAAACATAGGGAGGCAGCCAAAATAGGAAGACAAAGAATAATGTCCCAAATAGAAGAACAGAAAAAAGCTCCGGAAAAAGAACTAAACAAAATAGAAACCAGTAATCCATCAGACACAGAGTTCCAAACACTGGTTATAAGGATGATCAATGATCCCAGGGAGAATATCAACAAAGAGATAGGAAACATAAAAATGGAGATTGAAAACATAAAAAAAGAACTAGTCAGAAATAAAGAGTATAATAAGTGAAATGAAGAATAGTTAGAGAGAGTCAACAGTAGATTAGATGAAGCAGAGGACTGAATCTGTGATTTAGAAGATCAGGAAGCAGAAAACATGCAACAAGAATGCAAAAAAAAAATCCAAAAAGAATGAGGACAGTTTGAGAGGTCTCTGTTACAACAAGCATACCAATATTCACATCATTGAGGTACCAGAAGGGGAAAAGAGAGAGCAAGGAGTTGAAAACCTATTTGAAGAAATAATGACTGAAATCTTACCTACCATGGTGAAGGAAATAGACATACAAATCCAGGAAGCACAGAATCTCAAATAAGATGAGCCCAAAGAGGTCCACACCACGACACATCATAATTAAAAAGCCAAAGGTTAAACACAAAGAGAGAATCTTAAAAGCAGCAAGAGGAAACTGGTTAGTTACCTACAAGGGAGCCTCCATAAGACTGTCAGCTGATTTCTCAACAGAAGCTTTGCAGACCAGAAGGGATTAGCACAAAATAGTCAAAATGATGAAAAGTAATGCCCTACAACTGAGATTACTCTATCCATCAAGGCTATCATTTAGAATCGAAGGACAGATAAAGAGCTTCCCAGACAAGAAAAAGCCAAAGGAGTTCATTGCCACTAAACCAGCATTATAAGGAATGTAAGAGGGACTTCTTTAAGATGAAAAAAAAAAGATAAAAAGTACGAATAATAAATGGCAATAACTACATATCTATCAACAATTACTTTAATGTAAATGGATTAAATGCTCCAATCAAAAGATGGGCTGGCTGAATAGATAAGAGAACAAAATCCTTACACACGCTGCCTACAAGAGACTCACTTCAGATTGAAAGACACACACAGACTGAAAAGTAAAGGGATGGTAAAAGATATTTCATGGAAATGGAAAGAAAAACAAAAAGCTGGAGTAGCAATACTTATACCAGACAAGATAGACTTTAAAACAAAGGCTATAACAAGAAGCAAAAAATGACCCAGTATTCCCACTTCTGGGTATTTATCTGAAGAAACCCAAAATGTTACCTCGAGGGGCCATGTGCATCCATATGTAAACTGCAGCATTGTTTACAATGGCCAAGATGTGGAGGCAGCCTGGGCGTCCATTGATGAAAGAATGGATAAAGACGAGCTGGTACATTTATACAACGGAATATTGCTTAGCCAGGGAAGGGTATGGGTTCTTGTCATCTGCGGTGACATGGATGGACCTGGAGGGTGTTGTGCTGAGTGGAGTTTGTCAGACAGAGAAAGTCAGATACAGTGTGATCTCGCTTATATGTGGAATTTAAAGAACAAAAGAAACAAACAAAATAGATACAAACTCATAGATACACAGAACATTTTGATGGTTGCCAGATGGCAGGGAGTTGGGGGGTAGGTGAAAAAGCGGAAAAGATTAAGAAATACAAACTGGTTGTTACAAAGTAGTCATGGGGATGTAGGGTATAGCATAAGGAATATAGTCAATAATATTTTAATAACTATGGATGGTGTCAGATGTGCACTAGATTTATATGGGTGAATGATGGTAAGGGGGTTGGGGGACAGGGTGAAAAGGTGTACGGATTAAGAAGTACAGATTGGTAGTTACAAAATAGTCATGGGGATGTAAAGCAAAGCATAGGGAATATAGTCAATAATATGGTAATAACTATGTATAGTGCCAGGTGGATACTAGACTAGTCAGGGGGTTTACTTCTTGTTTTTTGTTTTTTTTTTGAGGGCAGTGTCACTGGCCCTCCTCATACATGGGACCCGAACCAGGGCCGCTGGCTTCCCAAGCCAGCACTTAACCTCTGCGCCACTCAGCCGGCCCACTTCTTAAATTATATAAATGTCTAACCACTATGCTAAACACCTGAAATTAATATAAAATAATACTGAATGTCAACCGTAAATAAAAATTTTAAAAGGGGGATAACGGGCTGGCGGAGTGGTGTGGTGGTTAAGCGCTGGCTTCAGAAGCCAGCGGCTCTGGTTTGGTCCCACATATGAGGGCCAGTGACACTGCCCTCAAAAAAAAAAATGGGGATAAAAGGTGAAGGGAAATAAGATGTTTAGATTTCCAGGTATACGTATGATCTCACTTATATCTGGAACCTAAAAAACTGAATGAACGAGCAAAGTAAACAGAAATAGTCTCAGAGATACAGAGGAAAAAGTGATGGTTGCTAGTTGGCAGGGGTGTGGGGATGAGGGAGAAGGGGAAGGGATTAGACAGCATAAATAGGTAACTACAATATTGCTACAGGGATATGAAAGACAGTTCAGGAAATATAATTAATAATGTTGTAAATATTTTGTAGGGTGTCAGATGGACACATGTCTTGTTGGGGAGACCATTTTATGGATGGGGTAGAGGCTTGATCACTGCACTGTACACCTGAAGCTGATGCTGTATAATATTGTATGTCAACTATAATTATATATATATATATATATATATATATATATATATATATATATATATTTAGTCACGGGATTTGGAGTATAGTGTGGGAGTGGAGTCAATGGAATTGTAATAGATATGTATGATATCGGGGAGGGGAGTAGGGCGGCAGAATGGGAGGGGTAAAAAGTATAACTATTGCACTGTGTTGCACACCTGAAACTAATTTAAAATAAAACTTAAGAAAAAAAAAAGAAATTTCCAGGTATAAACAAGTAAGTCATGGGGATGTAATGTACATTATAGGAAATATAGTCATTAATATTGTGATAGCGTGGTACGGTGTCAGATAGTTGCTGGACTTATCATGGTGATCACTTCTTTAGGTATGTAAATGTTGAATAACTATGGTGTACATCTGAAGCGAATCTAATATTGTACACCTGAAGCTAATCTAATATTGTTTGTTATCTACATTTTAGTAAAAGTAAAATAAATATAAATAAACAAATACATTTAGAATTTTAAACATTAAAAAAGGTAGGGAAATCCAAAACACAGGATTTAAATGAGTTGCCCAAGGTTATCCTTTGCCTGGATTTGCAAATGTACTCTGCTGCACTGCTTCCCAAAGAGGAATTACATTTTGAAAACGTTTTATTTGATTAAAGAAATTGGGCATCTTCTTTATTAGAATGAAAGTCTGAACCTTCTGTAATTGATGGATTCACTAAATTTCTGCTCTGCCAAACTGTGAGACAAGAGAGGTCGTCAAGATTGAAAAGCCAGAAGGTTACCAGATGGAAGGGGGTTGGGGAACTGGGTGAAAAAGGTGAAGGGATTAAGAAATACAAATTAGTAGTTACAAAATAGTCACGGGGATGTAAAATACAGCATAGGGAATATAGTCAATAATGTTGCAACAATTATTATAGTGTCAGGTGGGGACTAAACTAATCGAGGGATCACTGCATAAATTATATAAACATCTAGCCACTATGCTGTACACTTGAAACTAATATAATATTGAATATGAACTGTAACTGAAATAAATGCACATATAAATAAATACATAAGTGCATAAATAAATACATAAACAAATAAATGATTGAAAAGCCATTGTTGCTTCCCAACCTTACTGCTAAAACTATACCCAAAATGGGACTTTTCAGCTGGGATCCTTACTGGATACCCATCCAACATATTCAGTTTATCTACAATGTATATAGTACTATACATTATATTAACAGGATATAGACTCCTCCCCTTTTTAGTGAAGAGGCTATAATACATCCTTAGTGTCTTTTAAAGATGTGTTTTTATCTTTCAGATAAAAGCCCACAGCAATCTCTTCTTGTTAAATGAGATCAGCAATAAATTCTGAAAACAGGTGTCCTTAACTGCCCATGGGGTCCAAGGAATGGACTTGAGAGGGTCCGTGAACCCCATTAAATAACACACAGTTTTCCACGTGTATATGAGTATTTTTTCTGTGAAGCGAAACAAAGTTTTTGTGGCAGCCATGAAGACAGATCTCTCAGATCTCCTACAGCATGGATCACGAGTGACTGATGGTCCAGCTGCTGCACTCGGAAATCCATTACTGTGTTAGTGCCAAGGCCACACTCCCACAGCGTGCACCCAGCCAATGATGCAGCTCTTCTCTGGCAGCACCTCAGGCTCAGGGCCTCTCTGACAGCCTGGTAGAATGCTTTCAGAGCTGTGTTGCAGTCTAAGATGCTTCTACCCAACCTTCCTACCATCTTTCTCCCTCCTCACACTCCTTCACCCAGAGTCAGATCTGCTTTGAGGTCTTCAGCCTCAGCTGGTTCTGTGCTCATATTACCCCATAGGCTCTTGCATGGCTAGTTCTGTTGTGGTATCTACTTCTCCTAGGACCCAGGCTACATAAGAGGTACCAGCAATGGCCTGAGAATATAGACAGTAACATGTGGAGTTGGAACTTGGTTACTGGTTACCCTGCAGATTAAGATGATCCTGTCCTGGTTGGTAGGAGGGACATAGATAGGCCCTGACACAAAGTAGTGACTTAACTGCTGAAGGTTTCACTTGGGCGATCCCTGTGGAGAAGTCCAGAGATCAGGGACATGCTGGAATAACTCCTCCAAAGTAAAAAACTGGGCTGAATCTTACAACCTCTTCCACAGAGAAGGAAGCACAACAACTCGTAGCCTTCTTTGGGATCCAAAGCGCATTCCATTCCTACAAAGTTTCCTCTGGCATGCAAGACCGCCATGTTTAAGTAGGGTCCAGAGTAGGAAATGGTTCAGCAGCAGGTCCAGGTTACAGTACAAGCAATCTTGCCCCTTGGGTCATACAATCCAGCAAGTTTTATGGTGTTAAAAGCGGGAAAAGATACAGTATGGGGATGATGGCAAGCTCCAGCAGGAGAAAAACAATGTAGGCCCTAGGGGTCAGGAGCAAAAGCATGCCACCCATAGCAGGAAATGATATGCCTTTCAAGAAACAGGTCCTGGTATGTTACTGGGCCCTGGAAGAGACAAAACATTGGACCACAGGCACCAAGTGACCATGCAGCTGGAACTATCCATTACGAGTTGGGTCCTTTCTGAACTGTCAAGTCATAAGTCGGAGAGGACTAACATCAGTCCATAATGACATGGAAATGGTACATCCAGGATGGGGGCAGGGCAAGACCAGAGAACACAAGTAAACTGCATGAGCAGGTAGCCCAGATGCCCAAGTCACCCTAACAGTGGTACCAGTGCCCCACCAAGGCTTGAACCTATAGCCGTATGGGGAAGGGTTCTCATACGAACAGCTACAGGAGGAAAATAAAGCTCTTGTTTGGTTTACAGATAGTTTGGCTCAGTGTGTGAATAAAGCTGAAAATGGATGGCAGTTACATCCCACCATATACGGGAGTGGCCCTGAATGACAATGAGAGGGAAAATCTTTCCGTGGGTGGAGCTGAGGTGGTACATCTGGTCATCCACTTTGTGTGGGAGAAGCAGTGGTCTTAGGTCAGAATATTTAGGTTCATGGGAAGTGGCCAATGGCCTGGAAGGGAAAGCTACAAGATCAGATACAAGGAGTCCTGGATTAAAGGCATGTGAATAGAAACATGGGCATGGGTACAAAATATTAAGATCTTTGTGTCACACATAAGTGTCAACCACAGAAGAGGCACCAAAACACCAAGTAGACAAAATGAGTCAGCCAGTTGACAGCAGTTCTCCTTTGTCATCAGCCACCCCAGAATTGACACAACGGGCATATTGATGAAGCGGCCATGGTGGCCGAGATGTAGGCCCATAACACTGACTCCTACTTACCAAAGTTGATCTAGCTACTGCTACCTCTGAGTGTCCAACGTGTTGACAACAGAGACCCATAATGAGCTTCCAGGTATGGCACTATCCTTTGATCATGCGGTGGCAAGTCAAGAACACTGAGCCCCTTCCATCCTAGAAAGGACGGTAGTTTGTCCTCACAGGAGTAGATATTTATTCCAGGCATGGGTTCAACTTTCCTGCCTGTAAAGCCTCAGACATTACCACTCCCAGGGGATTATGGAGGCCTGATCCACAAGCATGGAATTCTGCATAACATAGCATCTGACCAGGGGATCCATTTTACAGCAAAGGTGGAGTGAGATGGAGCCCATGACCAAGGCACCCACTGGTTTTATCACATACCACACTATCCAGAGGCAGCCAGCTTCACAGAACACTGGAATGGCTTTTGAAAGGAGTAATTGCCACTTTGGGTGCAACACTCTGAAAGAAGGGGGTGCCTTCAGGATACAGTGCAGATATTAAATCAGAGACCTCTCTCTGTGTTCCCTGTAGGAAGAATACATGGATCCAGAGAGCCAGGGGTAGAAGCATGAGCAGCCTCACTTACCACAGGAGGACTCTGTGCTTCCAGTCTCATCACCTCTGGGCAGGGCAGGGTTGGTGGTCATGGTCCGCAAAGGGGGCACACTTTAGCCAGAAGATGAAGGAAGTGTCCCACTGCACTACAAGCTATGGCTGCCACCAGGACACTTTAGACTTCTTGTGCCCAGGGACCAGCAAGCAAGGAGTCACAATCATGGCAAGAGTAATTGATACTGATCATCAGGAGGAAGTATGGCTGCTTTTACATAATGGCAGCAAGGAGAAATGTGTGTGTTACTCAGGTGGTACACTTGGGCACCTCTTGCTACTCTCTTCCCCAATTATGACTGTGAACGGGCAAGTGTAGCAACTCCAGCCTCCAAAGAGTATGATTCCCAAGGGTTCAGACTTCTCAGGAATGAACGTGTGGGCTATCCCAGTGGGTAAAGCCAGTGAGACCTACAGACATGATAGCTGAGGGCAAGAGAAATTTAGAATGGATAGTAAAGGAGAGAGACGAGGAAAACCAATTGTAGCTCCAAGACCAGGTGCAGCAACAGGGGTTGCAATTCATCCCACTAACCCTCCTTTTCTGAGTTTTCCCCTCAGGATGAGAGGTCCATGGGAACCATGGAGGGTCTTTTCCTGAATTTGTGGGAAGTAGATCTGTGCAGCACAAGGAGTAGACCGGCAGCCATGAGAATGCCCCTCTCAGACTTCTCACTGTCAGGGGTGTACTTGACTGACAGCCCCAGTGGCATCGAAGGCAGTGAGTGAGCATGGCAGGGCCACTAAAGCATGTATGTTCCTGGGAGTCATGAAACTCAGCTCTGACAGACAACTTCGGATCTAGGACACCTGAGAGCCTTGTAGAACTCTCTTAAAACTGCACTGACGTCTAAGATCCTTCCACCTAACCTCCCTTCATTCCCTCACTCCTCCCCATAGGGTTGGCTCAGATATCCCTCTCAACTCTCCTAGCCTCCCCAGTTCTGCCCTCCCCCCTCATTTCCCCTCACCAGTCTTTCTCTCAATAAATCTCTTGAATAGCTAATCCCATCTTAGAGGACCTGGATCAACACAGCTTTCGTCAGATACTCAAAAGGTTTGTGACCTCAAAACGGTTATAACCCATTTGCCAAATGCTGAGTTTGCATTCCTGCCTTGGAAGAACCAGGAACAGAATGGGGAAGAATTCTTGACTCAGGTCAATGGTCTCATTCTTGCCATGTCCTCCATCAAGGAAAATCAGATTATGCTGATACATTTGGGAAGATGAGTCAACACTAGGAATAAATTTAGGCCCAAAAGTGATTGTTCTTCCTTCTGGCCAGGCAGGTCAGCCTTCCAACAGAGTCAGCCTTATATAAACTACAGGACTCAATGGGATGTTACAAAACCAATTAAACTGGAGGAATAGTCTTCCTTAAATTTACTTATTAAAATAATACATTAAAGAGACTAAACATCCTTCCTGAATCATCCAAGTTGCAATGCTATCAGTCACTCCAAGAACTCGAAGTGTACCACAAACACAATGGCTTTCTCCATCCTGAAAAATGCCATGACATGGGAAGATAACTGCAAACCATTTCTGGAGAAAATTAAATACATACATTTTAGATTTTAGACAGTTAAGTGTTTTTATAAAATGTTTTCTCCTCGACTACCCTTGAGCTTTCTCCATGACATTAGTTGTGTTCTGTTAGCAGGGAGAGGGACAATATCTACCTAATAGATCTGTTACCCATGGGAGAGAGTTTAAGAGGCTGGTGACATCCTCCTCTTATTAGTGACAAGACTGATTCAGAGTACATCCTTCCTGACCCATTTATTCATGGGTGTGTTATCAAGACTAATCTCAAACTTTCTATTTCATAGCATCATAAAAAACAACAACAAATAAACTCAATATAGGCAGGAGTGAAGCCTTTTTCAAAGCACAAAAAGTCCCAAATGATCCTTCCTCGAGAGTAATGCCATCCTAGTGTTCATGGCAGGGTATCAGGATGAAGAGACTGCTAGAAGATCAGTAGATTTGATCGGATCTTGCCCTCATTCTTATATCTGTAGCTGATCCAGTTGCCAAAATCATCTGGGTATTCTCTTAGGGAGAAAAAAATTACTGGGAGTTTATGCCAGCTCTGCAATTTAATAAAGCAGGAGGCTCAATTCACCAAGTGACCCCAGAACAAGCATCTAACCTCTTGCACCAAAATGTATCCATTTGTAAAACTAAGATAATGTTACTTATTGGTTCCTCATTTAATGGGTTTTTATGAAGGGGAAAAATGGCCCAATTTTAATTGAATTAAAGATTATAATGGCCCAAATAAAGTATTAAATCTGATTCATGGGACTCTTTCAACGTTATTCATGTTAGTTTTGCATTCACCAAAAGAAAACCTAGTAGCAATGACAGAGTGAACACCGAGCTTCAAACATTCGTTGGGTACCCCAAAAGCGAAAAGGACAGATTTAAAATGTCACCAGTTAATATTACTACTTTAAAGGCAATAATATTAGTGTTATAAAACCATTCCTCAAATGGTGTTTTCAAAAGAGCACATTTCATACAACTAAATTTTAAATAGGTTACAATTTTTACTTGTGTTCCAGCAACTCCATGAAGGGAAACACACAGTTGTCAGCAATAAGCCTTAGCACTCCCCTTTTTATGTCTCTCCCATCACACATCACAGGTACTTCCTCATCTCTCTCCGTGCAACACCTTGACATCCATGCTTACATGGATGTGTTATCCACATCTAACAACTCATGATTCCATGAAACTCTTGTCCACAAATCTGCTTCACCATTTTCTTGTGATTCCTCCGGCACAGGAGCTCTCAAACCAGTCTGTCATCAGAATTCCCTGCTTGGAGGGCAAGAAAAGGCAAGAGCAAGAAACAGTTCATTTCAAAGGGCATGGAAACAGCAATGGTCAGAAACTCTCACGTGCTGAGAATTCTGACTCTGTCACACCATGATCTGGCTCTCATCTACCATATTACATATTTATAAATCTGAAAAAATGTTCTAAATGTTTTTCACTCCCAGCGTATGAAGAGAAATGGTTCTCATGGGAGAGAGGAGCAAGCCATTGGAGAGGGGGATGACAATAGCCTCTGTTTCCAGCGGGTCAGCCGCGGCTCCAGCAGTAACTGGATGTTTTCCAAGTCTTCATTCACCAAGAATTGTGCATAATGATGCCTAGGAGAGGAATTTTTCCTTTTAAATCTCACAGAGCACTGTTTAAAACAAAAAAGTAAGAAAAATTCTGACACACACACACAGATTATTATCAAATAAAAGAATTTAATAATGGTTGGTATGCATTGAATAACTTCTTTGGTGTTTCTCTCCCTCTCTCTCTCTGCCCCCCCACCGCGCGCGCGCGCACACACACACACACACACACACACACACAACAAGCACAATTGGCCATTTCAGATAAGTAGGTCAGATTGGGGAAAAACATGTTCATGTGCTATGAATTAGATTCTGCATTGGATTCTATCTTGTATTATTGTTATTTGTTAACAGGACTATCTCCATCAGCTCATAAACCTCTTGAATATAAGAGCAGTATCTTCTATTGCTTCATATTCTCTAAAGCAGTGCTTCTCAAAATGTGGTTTGTGGCCCATGGCTGGTTCCTCATCTGTAAACGTACTAATCTGCAACAAGTACACAAACTAAGAGTATGTATTTACAATCTTTTATAGACATTTAACATTATCATATTGTTTAAATGCATGATCATTGTACTCATCTTGTGAGCAAGGCATAAGGCAGCTTGGATGTTGTTGAATTCACTTGGATGAGTTGCATATGGTACAAACTGTACACTTGTCCTGGGCAGGAATAAACAAAAACAAAAAGAGTACTTTATCACAGATAGTTTAAGAAGCACTGCTCTGAATCAGAAGCTGGCAAACTAGAGCCTGTGAGTCAAATCCTATTGGCCAGCTTCCTGATTTTTGTATATAAAGTTTATTGGAACAAGCCATGTTCATTTCCTTATTTTCTATACTGCTTTCACCCTACAGAGGCAGAGTTGAGTAGCAGCTGAGACCACATGGCCTTCAAACTTTAACATGTTTACTATCTGACCCTTTAAAAGAAAAGTTTGCTGATCTTAGCTCTAAAGATATGCTTTTAAAACTTTGTTGTAAACAACAGTAAGAACTGTATTTTATGTTGTGAACATATACACATTTATCTACCTGAGGTGAAAGTTTTACAAACAATATTTACTCATACTACATGTGATGCACTCTATTTCTATTCTATTCTGCTTTGATCAATTTTTTAAAGCTTTTAAAAAAGATTTTTATTAAAATATAACTAACATACAATATTATATTAGTTTCAGACATATACCATAGTTATTGAAAATTTATAGACCTAAAGAAGTGATCACCATGGTAAGTCCAGCAACCATCTGACACTGTACCATGCTATCACAATATTATTGACTTAAATGCTGTACATTACATCCCCATGACTTATTTGTTTTATACCTGGAAATTTGGGCTTCTTATTCCCCTTTACCTTCCCCCACTTTTGTTAACTTTTCAATTACAGCTGATATTCAATATTATTTTATATTAATTTCAGGCATACAGCATAGTGGTTAGACATTTGTATAATTTAAGAAGTGATTCCCCGGACTAGTCTAGTACCCACCTGGCATTATACATAGCTATTACCATATTATTGACTCTATTCCCTATGCTTTATTTTTTTAAGATTTTATTGGGGAATTGGGGAAGGGGAACAGCGTTGGGGAACCAGGCAAGGGGAACAGACAAGTTGCTGTCCTTTTGTTCTTCAGTCTAGTTGTGGTGGACATTGCTTCACTGGCCCATGTTGGTATCATCATTGTGTTCTTCTCGGATGAGGCAGATAGGTCGCCGGCCTCTGGACGGCTGCTCACGACGGCTCTTGGCAGCACAGGCCGGCTGCTGGCCACTCACTGTAGCCTATGGCAGCCCAGTGCAGCAGGGGCTGCAGCTATGCCTGGACCACAATTTCTTTATCCAATTGTATATTTATGGGCATTTCAGTTGTTTCCATGTCTTGGCTATTGTGAAGAGCACTGCAGTAAACACAGGGGTCCATATATTGTTTTGAATTAGCATTTTGGGTTTATTTGGATAAATACCAAAGAGTGGAATTGCTGGATCATAAGGTAGCTCTATTTTTTTTTAGATATTTTTAAATTGGGGAATTGGGGGAGGGGAACAGTGTTGGGGAATCGGGCAAGGGGAACAGACAAATTGCTGTCTTTTTGTTCTTCAGTCTAGTTGTGGAGGACATTGCTTCACTGGCCTGTGTTGGTATCATCATTGTGCTCTTCTTGGGTGAGGCAGATTGGTCACTGGCCTCTGGACAGCTGCTCACTGCAGCTATTGGCAGCTCACACCAGCTGCCGGGTGCTCACACTGGCTGCCGGCCACTCACTGTAGCCTATGGTAGCCCACTGCAGCAGGGGCTGCAGCTATGCCGTCCCAGGGACTCACAGCAGCCCAGCTCCAGGTGGAGCTGTTTTTCACCATCTTAGCTGTAGAGAGCAGTGTCACTGGCCCAAGGCAGCTCTTAACCAATGTGCCACTCGGCCAGCCCGAGTTGTATGTTTCTTAATAAATTTTGGATATTAACCTCTTATCTGATGTATCATTGACAAATATCTTCTCCCATTCAGTAGGATTTCTTTCCGTTTTGTTGATGGTTTCCTTTGCTGTGTAAAAACTTTTTAGTTTGATGTAGTCCCATTTGTTTATTTTTAATTTTGACAACCTATGATGATTGTTTCTAGAAATGCTGTGCATCAACTATGCAGTTATCCTAAAATATAGCCTACACAAGAAACAGAATATTTGATTCTTTATTAATCAATTTTTAGAATAATGAATTGTTCCAGTAACTTCCAAAGAAGCTCATCTTTTTTTCAAATATTATGAACTCACAAATATTTATATATTTAGTGTGCTTCATTATTCCTTTTGATGCTCAAATTGTCCTACCTTTTATCAGCAGGAATCTTTTTGTCATGAACCCAATAAACTTTGATGCCTTCCTTGCTTTCCACAACATGTCTCAGATTCCTTTTAGACATTTCTTGCTCCAGACTTGGAACTAAGCATTATTTTAAGGAGTTCTGATTCCTTTTTGTGGCAGATGCTATTTAGGGACCATAATTGGGATGTTAGTGGTCCTCATTCTTACCAGATTTTCATTGGCTCTACACTTTTTCAGTGAATAGAATTAGGAAATAAGTACATTTTTAGAAAGTGAAAAACAAATAATGAGTTTATACTGATATTGCCAAGACAAATTTCAGTTTACAAGATTTTTCACTTATTTGATTTTATATTTGTATCCCTTTTCTCTTACAGTGAAAATATTTATTTCTAATTAAATTAACATCATAATTTGATTTATCTTACTTCACATATTATAGTCTCAAAAAAACACTATTATTATTAAAAATAAGATAATTGAGTCAAATATAGATTTCTTTGAAGTTACTTGGTCTTTAGGATATATTCCTCAAAGAATGTAAAAGGATGTAGAAGTAATACAATTTAAGTCACTGGAAATAATTCTTCAGTGATTATGCCACCAAATTGATCTACAATTAGGTCCTATTGTTCAAGTTTTCTATTTGAGAGGTTGCTTTGCTTTTTATTCTAGCTTAAATTTGGTTTTTATTTCTGTAAAAAATATCTACAATTCCAAAGTCAAAATTATAGAATAAGGTACATTCAGAGAGTTCTAGCTTCCATCTTTGTTCCTACCCACGTATTCCCTCCTTCCTCTCATAAGTGATACTCTTCATTCATTTTTTTTTGTTGTTTCCATTGTTTCTTTTGAAAAGAGAAGTGGATGGGTGGTGTGTGTGTGTGTGTGTGTGTGTGTGTGTGTGTGTGTGTGTGTGTGTGTCTCAAGACCAGAAGTAGCAAGCTATACTACACATTTTACTTTTCTTTCCTTTTTTTACTTTTAACAATATATCCTGGGGATTACTCTATAGCAGTGTGTAGAAATCTTCCTCCATTTTAACACTAACTTGTTCTTCATTGTTTAGATATACCATAGTTTATTCAACCAGTCTCCTATTAAGGGACATTTGGGTTATTGCCCATCTTTTGCTATACGAATGTTGGTGAAATTCATTATATATGTCATCTTGTATTTTTGCTAGATTTCTAGAAGTGGCTTTGCTTGTAAAACGGGTATATGTACCTTTTATTTTTTAGATTTTTTATTGGGGAATTGGGGGAGGGGAACAGTATTGGGGAACCAGGGTAGGGGAACAGACAAGTTGCTGTCTTTTTGTTCTTCAGTCTAGTTGTGGAGGACGTTGCTTCACTGGCCCATGTTGGTATCGTCATTGAGCTCTTCTCGGGTGAGGCAGATCGATCGCCAGCCTCTGGACAGCCGCTCACAGCTGCTATTGGCAGCTCACACCAGCTGCTGGCTGCTCACGCTGGCTGCCGGCCACTCACAGTAGCTCATAGCAGCCCACTGCAGCCCCACTGCAGCCTACACCGTTGTTGGCGACTGACAGCAGCCCAGCTCCAGGTGGAGCTGTTGTTCACCATCTTAGCTGTAGTGGGCAGTGTCACTGACCCTCATATATGGGATCCAAATCGGGGCCTACTGCTCAGAGCTGGCATCCCAGGCCAGCTCTTAGCCAATGTGCCACTCAGCCAGCCCGTGTAACTTTTAAAGATGTTACAAATGCTCCAAAGGAACTGCAGTTCTAACAGCTCTGTAATGCAAGTGTCTATTTCCCCACACCCTAAACAAGGGAGTATTTTATCACCCCTGGAAATGTTCTGCCTCTCTGACAAGTGAGAAATAGTATCTCATGTAGTTTTAATTTGCACTTCTCTTATCATGATCAAGGTGGATCATCTTTACACAAGCTTGAGGGTCATTTACATGTTATTTGTATAATCTCTCTTTTAGACAGGAAAGATTGGATGCTTTTCAAATTATGTAACATGAGTGTCTTAGGTTCGGTTGCCTAAAGGCAGACCTTGAGACAAGGCTTCATGTGAAAGTGAATTATAGGAGATATTTCCATGAAAAAGCAGTAGGTGAATGGAGAAAAGGGATAAGGAGGGAAAGGATGCCAAGCCAAGGTGTGATAGGAAGCACAGTTCCAAGGAATATTGGTTTGTGTCAATCTGATAGGGGAGTTACGGAGACAGTGTGAAACACATTTAACAATTGTCCCCATCAGGGGGCAAAGGGACTTGAATATTAATTCTCTTCATTGTCATTCATTGGTAAAGGGCTGTTGTCAGGGATTACAGGTTCCCAGGCACTACTAACTTTCTATGTCTCTAGGCAAAGCAGGCTCTGGTTGCAGGAGGGGAGTCAGCCAACTGAGAGATTTAAGAACTGGCTGTTGAAAATGGTAAAGGGATTGGAGGGGTTATGGCTCAGCACTGGCAGCATCTGGTTCAATGAGTGATTACTCACCCCACACTCATGGAGGGTTAGCTCTGTACAAAAGGCACGTTTATCAGGCATGATTTCAAAATCAACACCAGTGTCTATGATTCATGACAGAGCATCACTGGCATTTTATTTACTTTATTTGACTTCATAACTATTTGCTAATCATACATGTGAAACGAAAATTACAGTGTTATTTTGTACAGCCAGTTTTCCCTAGTCACACAGTGTTGGGTTCAATGGCTCCTATGAGGCTTCCTTAGAACTTCCACAGATGCCTAAACTAATCCCTTTGTGTGAAATCAACACCCAGGCCTGTGTTGGAATTAAACCAGGGTCCCCCTGACACTAGCATGAGGAATAAACAGAGCCTTGTTTTCCCAGCTAATGAGAGCAAACAGCTTTTTCCCGGGTGGCGTTCCTTCGAGGTTTTGCAACTCTAAGATAATCACACACAGGCCAGAGGTGCAGTTTAACAATCCGAAATGAGAAACCAGGAAAGGAATAGAACAAAATGCCTCGCTTCAGACTATTAAGTGTATTAACCCTGTGGCAAGTTTAAGGACAAAGCAAACATATGTGACCTATTAGGCCTATGACCCTGGAGTCCATGTTTTGATTCATAGAAGAACTAAAGAGCTGAAAGACATCAACATCTCAGAGAAAAGAGAGCTGTTCCTCATTTATTTTTTATTAATGCTTAAAATTAGTGAGTTGAAACAGGTTATGAGAAGAGCTAACACTAATGGGAGTTGACCTGAAATGTCATTTCCCCATATCCATACTTTTCCCCTTTCATTGTAAAGTTGAACTTTGGGCAATTTTAGGGTGATCAACTCATCTCAATTTGCCTACAACTTTCTTGGGTTTAGCAATAAGTCCAGGGTAATCCCTTAATCTAGAGAAAATCAAAATGGTTGTCACGTTAGCAATTTCTTGAATAATTCTGGTTATGCTGATGGTTTAGGACAGGGCTTCTCAAACTAAAGTGCATCCAAGTTCCCTGGATATATTTTATTGTTAACATGCTGATTCTGATTCAAGAGGTTGAGTAGGGCCTGTGAGCCAGCATTTCTAGTTCCCAGGTGATGCTGATGCTGCTGGTCTACCAATGGATGACACTTTGAGTGACAAGGGTCAAAGGCAGGCATAATATTGATGCCATAACTTTGCTGTAAATCTCCAACAATTGAGACTCCATTTTAGTTCATCTCTGCTTTTCACTTAAGGAAAGAAATGTGCTATGTGATAATATTATGCTTTTATGAATATTTGTAGTGAAAAGAAATAAATTAATTTACTTGCCAATCATGCATTTGTGTTTATGAAAAACAGTTTAAATGAAGGGTACTCAACTTACAACAAAGCAAATTTAAATTGATACAAAAATTATAGATGATGGCTGTTGCTCTACTTTTCATATTGTACCATTCACCTTTGAATTAGTTCCAGTTTTTGGATTTTTAACAAATTTTAAACTTGATATTTTCTGATCATTTTAGTTACATGAATATGCCTGCATTGTCCATTCCTATCACAATCACATACGGGAACCATCCGTACCTTCAAATGGAGGTGTGTGTGTGTGTGTGTGTGGTGTGTGCGTGTGTGGTGTGCATGTGTGGTGTGTGTGGTGTGTGCGTGTGTGGTGTGTGCAGTGTGTGCATGTGTGTGGTGTGCGTGCGTGGTGTGTGTGTGTGGTGTGCGTGTGTGGTGTGTGCATGTGTGCATGTGGTGTGCGTGTGTGGTGTATGTGGTGTGTGTGGTGTGGTGTGTGCACGTGCGGTGTGTATGGTGTGTGTGCATGGTGTGTATGGTGTGTGTGTGGTGTGTGTGTGGTGTGTGTGTGGTGTGTGCGGTGTGTGTGGTGTGTGCGGTGTGTGTGTGGTGTGTGTGGTGTGTGGTGTGTGCTGTGTGTGTGATGTGTGTGGTGTGGGGTGTGTGTGTGTGGTGTGTGGTGTGTGGTGTGTGTGTGGTGTGTGCATGTGTGTGTGCTGTGCATGGTGTGTGTGTGGTGTGTATGTGGTGTGTGCATGTGCCATGTGTGTGGTGTGTGTGTGTGTGTGTGTGTGTGTGTGTGGTGTGTGTGTGTGTGTGGTGTGTGTGTGTGGTGTGTGCGTGTGTGTGATTTGCCTGATTTCCTTATTTTTAGCTTACAGGGACATATTTCTTTATAAATCTTATATATTTCAGATGAAAGATATGAAAGTGCTTAATAAGGCTTCTTCCTAGAGTTGTTTCATTAGCTCCTTATCTAAAGCTTCATTTATTTACTTTTCTTTGGGCACATTTCCCACTGGCAAATCTCCTTTAAACAGTACAGTTCATTGATGCCATGACAGCTTTCATTCCAGAAAAGAAATGCTAATTTTGAGTATTCCTAAATACCACAGCAGGGCTTATTGCTATTAATTTTTATTGCCAACACTAACATGGTAAACAATACCTAAATCCATAGCATACCTTTCCAATGAGTTGTCTAGAATTATTCCTTGACAGTTTCTCAAGTACAGGATGTCCAATGTTTCATATATATATATATATATATATATATATATATATATATATGTTAAAAATAGAAAGCATTAAAAATGGGGTGAAAAATTGGGTGAAAAAATAAAATAAATCAGAGGGTAAAGTCAAACTGGAAGTAAACATAGAAGTAGTACAATAATAGTCACATCTAGAGTTTAAGCTTCTAGAATCAGATATAATAGTGTCCCAGAGATAAAAGCAGGCAAACTGATCTATATCTTGTACAGGATGAGTTCATGTACTATTTCATCTTGTTCCACTGGCATCAGTGCCAAGAACAACGTGTTTGTACTGAGAAAATTAAGCATATTAATCAGTGAAATTGACATGTTGTCTACGTACTCTAAAATGCAAGTGTTTTTAAGTATATAATTTGATGAGTTCTGACAAATTTACAAACTTGTGTAACCACCGCAATCAAGATACAAAACATTTTCGAAACCCCTAAATGTCCCCTTGTGCCCCATCCTCTCTACCTTGGATTAGAGTTGTCTTTTCTAAAATGTCACATAAATGAAATCATTGAGTATGTGTTTTTTTTGTGTCAGGTTTCTTTCCTTCAGCACAATGTTGTTGAGATTCAGTCACGTTTTTGTGTGTATCAAAAGTACATTTTTTATTAATGAATAATATTCCATTGTGTGGATATACCACAATTTGTTTACACATTCACCAGTTGATGGACAAATGGTTGTAAGAGAAGGAAATTTGAAACAAACAAACAAACAACCAAACAAATTGAATTGTAAAACTGCCACTTTGGCTTTATAAATAACAAGATATAAAGAGAGTGGGATCCTTGCTAAAATATCCTTTACTCTTAACTAAACTTCTGCCTTCTTTTCTCTCTCTGGGCCTCTTGCTTTTCTAATATTTAGTAATAATTCTATTATACAAACCTAAAAGACATTAGGTTTATGTAAATTGTCATTGGCAGAAATCCAAGCACATCATATTTATCATGTATGGCTTGGATATTATCCCTGAATGGCAGGCAGATGGTAGAATCTATTATCCTCCCTCAACTGAATTGGAAACTTCTGGAAGTAAACTAATATTTTGGGTTGTAGCAGAAATTTGGGACTGAAACGAGGCGTATAGATTTCCCAAGCTCAAAGTGAGAACTCTCTTCCTAAGCCCTTACCCTGAAAGGGGTGGAGGCATGGGCCTAGCATTCAATTTACAGCCCCCTTCTCGTTATCCCCACCCCGATGACCTCTTCTCACTTCAACCCAAGCAGCTGGTCTGTAACTTGTTTTATCTATGGACCTTCCATGCAAGATTTCACTCGCTAAAATGGTTCTCAGATGAAAAAATATTGAAAACCCATTGAACCAAATCATCCCAGAAAAGTGAGGGTTCTCTCTGTTTTCAAATACAAACTTTCAGTGCTGGAATAATGCCTGCCGCTGATATGACGCTTCTGCTCCTTTAAAGCGCTTCCAGAGACATTTCATTTGGCCGGAAGAACAAAGTTAATCAATAAAGGCAATTAATTAAGACTATGCATTCGCAAATGTGTTAAGTCCAGTTAACATTTAATTATCCTTGTTAATGGGAAATGTGCATGCGAAATCCAGACACAGGCTAAAAAAACTTAATTAGAGCAAGTAGTTTCTAACTTCTCTCTCATTAAACTTTGACTGGAAGTCCTAAAAAGTATCCACAGTGGCAAAAAAAAAAAGGGCAATGTACATGGGTTTCATTTCCTGTCTCTCTTGCAGAAGAGTGGTGGTGAAGAAGTGAAATAAGAATCTTGGGGGCCAGCCGAGTGGCGTGGTGGTTAAGCTCTGGCTTGGGAAGCCAGCAACCCTGGTTCGGGTCCCACATGAGGGCCAGTGACACTGCCCTCAAAAAAAAAAAGAATCTTGGGGGCCGGCCGAGTGGCACATTGGTTAAGCACTGGCTTGGGACGCCAGTGGCCCCGGTTCGGGTCCCACATATGAGGGCCAGTGACACTGCCCTCAAAAAAAAAAATCTTGGGGAAGTAGATATTTTTAAACCCTCAAAATACGACTTTCCAAAATCCGACTGCCAAAATATGACATGATAAAGACAAATTTTTAAACAGTGACTTAAAAGTCTTTAAACAGTGACTTAAAAAAAATAGGCAACTATTAAAACATCAACAACAGGGGCCGGCCGAGTGGCGCGGTGGTTAAGCGCTGGCTTGGGAAGCCAGCCGCCCCGGTTCGGGTCCCACATATGAGGGCCATTGACACTCCCCTCAAAAACAAAAAACATCAACAACAGCATAGCTTAACTTTGGGCCATTAATGAGACCAAGAGGAGAGGCAGGCCATAGCTATAAGCAGAGTGACAACTTGTCCCAGTTTGCCTGGACGGTTACAGTCAACAACTGTTGTCCTGGCATCGTTAGTAGTCACTTTCACAGGTGTCCTAATTTCAACAAATTATATGGTTAGTCTAGCTGTAAGGAAACAGCACTGAAGCACAAATAGCCAAAAGGGGAAAATTTCCTGCTGCCTTTTTTTCCATTTCTCCTTCCCCAAAGATGCTTAACTGACACATTGCACAATCTAAACTACAGATATGATGACACTTCCTCTCCGTTATTCATTTCGATCAGTGTGCTCATCAGAATCACTGAAAAGCTTTAAAATACTGATGCCTGAGAAAGAACTTGGAACAATTAAATCAGTGTCTCTGGAGGTGGGGCCTCCTCATTGATACTGTCTCAAAGCTTCCCAGATAATTCTAATGTGCAGCCAGGATGAGAACCACTGATTATGATTAGTCATCAAATAATTCTTTCTATTACAAGACACCTGATATTTTGAGTGATGTATGAAACTTCATATCTCCTTGGGGAAGAAAGATGTGCCTGCCTGCCACCCTTAACCAAGGACCATGGCATACTCCCCTTTGTTCCATCCTCTGGGTGGCCAAAGGTCCTGTTCATTCTTGTGTTCTGTATCACGCCAAGATAAATCATTCTACTTTTTCCTCTGAAATCTTCAATATCTGCAGTGATAATATAGCAAAGTTTGAACTATAATAGTCCAAACGAAGGGCTCCTTTGCTCTGGGATAAAAGCACTTGGAGTGATAAGTAATAAAGACGTTTGAAGGGACCTTCGAGCTGGCCACTCCTTACCATTTGATGGAAGCTCTGACATTCTGAAAGCTAAGCAACTGAAGCTAGGTGGCAGTCCTGCTTAGGCAATTAAAGAAGACACCATAAAGACAATTATAAAGAAGATCCACACAGAAGGAAACCAAAAAGAAGTTACCGCTGATTTAACACCAGCATGGGAACAACAGGGCAAAACTGGCTTGCTACAGCTGACCCGCCCTGGGCCTGGGGCCACCACCATGGAGAAGCTGACACTGTGGGTCTCTAGGCCTGGTGGCTAAGGAACAGTTGACCATCCTCACCGCCTCGTTTTTTGTTGTTTGGGTGTTCTCACAGGTCTTAACTTATACCAAAGGGGCAAAAAGATTAAAGTCCATCTTCTTAAAAAAAAAAAAACTGAGTTGCTCAAATTTTGCCTTTAAATATAGTCTTCCTTATCAAAGTTGGGGGGGTTTCCCTACAATTATGGGCAACTCTTGAATTTTTCAGATGCTTCTCAATATTCTTCATAATGTCCTCACATTCCAGGTTTTTTGGAGATTGCCCTTACTCCCACCCCGCACCCTTCAAGCATGTGTTTACAAATGGATACTGGCTAGTCATTTATCTTATATAAAATGGAAGAATGTGAGGAGGTTCTGGAGGATATTGAGAAGCATCTGAAATAGCAATGTATATTACAGACACCCAGAATATTGACAAAATGATTTTTTTTACAGTATTTTTTCTCCTACTTTGCCAATCCTTTTTAAAAAATTTTTTATTGGGGAACAGTGTGTTTTCCCAGGACCCATCAGCTCCGAGTCAAGTAGTTGTTTTCAATCTAGTTGTGGAGGGTGCAGCTCAGTGGCCCATGTGGGGATCGAACTGGCAACCTTGGTGTTAGGAGCACTGTGCTCTAACCAACTGAGCTAACCGGCTGCCCCTGAATGTGATTCTTTAAAAGGACTTATATAGCTATAAGGATGTTTACCATAATATTAATAGCATTTACCTGTAGGTCAAGGGATTTGAGAAGATTTTTATGTTCTTTTTTATACTTTTCTGTCTTGTTTAATTTGCTTTACAATAAGCATATGTCCTTCTATTTTAAAATTTCAGTATTTTTATGAGTTATGTCCTTCAAGTCACTAATGTCCATTAGTGATTAGACAATTAGCAGATCATGACTGTGTTCTGCCATATTTATTCTCAGCCTGAGGCCTGCTTTACTTTAATTGGTGGCTCTCCTAATTACAGTTGTTAATTGATGATGCCAGTATGTGTTCATCCCAATCAACAGATTGTGCTTGCACTCGCTCTAATTTGGAAAACTAACCAGAATTTTATGTGTGTGTTTGTTTACTGTTGTTTTGAGGAATACTGATGAGGAAGCTAGGGCATATTGAGTTGTGTAGCTTTCATACATCCTACAGGTTTAAGAAACTATTCCTTAAAGAATATGTAATTTTAGAAATTACAAGATGAATTGCTATATGAGAACTAAGAGCTCAGAGAGATTCTGTGACTCTTCTAAAGATATATTCATTGAGTTATTTGAGCTAAGCATAGCACATTAATAAGTACAAGTACAGATGGGAATACAATCGAGAGTAACAGTTGTGTATCCCAATGATCGATCAACCTCTCTCAAAAAAAATCCCAAAACGCTTGTTTAATGAATCCCAAACAGGAGAAATAAAAATTGATCTATACCTTCATATAGCCTAATAAAATTGTGCAATAACAAAGACAGAGAAAATATCAATGTCAGCCAGAGATCAAAGACAAATAATCACTTATAAAGGAATGCTGATTAGATCAATAGCCACAACTGAAGGCAAAAGGCAGTGGAATAAGAGCTTTAATATTCTTTTTTTTTTTAAAGATTTTATTGGGGAATTGGGGGAGGGGAACAGTGTTGGGGAATCAGGGAAGGGGAACAGACAAGTTGCTGTCCTTTTGTTCTTCAGTCTAGTTGCGGAGGATGCCGCTTCACTGGCCCATGTTGGTATCGTCATTGCACTCTTTCCGGATGAGGCAGATCAGTCGCTGGCCTATGGATGGTCGCTCACCGCAGTTATTGGCAGCTCACGCTGGCTGCCAGCCACTCACTGTAGCCTAAGGCAGCTCACTGCAGCAGCAGCTGCAGCCTACACAGTCGCCGGGGCTCGCGCAGCCCAGCCCCAGGTGGAGCTGTTGTTAGCTGTAGAGGGCAGTGTCACTGGCCCTCATATGTGGGATCTGAACCAGGGCGCCTGGCATCCCAAACCAGCTCTTAACCAATGTGCCACTCGGCCGGCCCAAGAGCTTTAATATTCTGAGATTAAATAACTGTTAACTTAGAATTTTGTACCCACAGAAACTATATTTCAAGAATGAAAGTGAAATTTTAAAAAATTTAGCTAAACAAAAATGATAAGATCTTTATCAGTAGATCCTCATTAAAGTAAATTGTAAAGGAAACGACTGCCATTCAAGCAGGAGAAAATAATCTCAGAGGTAAGATCTGAAACGCAAGATGGAAAGATAATGGATAAAATCCATTGAGTACTGAGCATATAATATAAGTGAATATATAGATAGAACGTCTAATCTTTAAAATGAAAAATAATATGGAACTAAAATAATGGACAAGCATATAAGTATGGAGAGTGGCTATCAGATATAATGCTGAGGTCCTTGAGTTGTTCAGGAGGAGGTTAAAGATGTTTTTATCTTCCTCCATATTTTATATCATCAAAATAAAACTTCTAAATTTGCATGTGCCTATATATGTAAGAATATGAAAAAAATGGTGACATAACCAAATTCACTACCTTGGTGGGGGAATTTTAACACATTTCTCTCAGGAATTGATAAATTAAGCAGAAAAATCAGTAAAGAGATAGAAGATTTGAACATGACAATCAATAAGCTTGGTCCGATGGACATATATGGAACACTGCATGCTGCAAAGCACATTTTCTTCAAGCACATAGGGAACACTTATATGACCATAAGGTAAGCATGGAAAGAGGAGATGCACCTCAACTCATTTGACGAGGCTAGCACAACTGTGATTCCAAAACCAATCAAGGATAGCACAAGAAAGGAAAATTATAGGCTGTTCTCCTCGATGAAAACAGATGTAGAAACCCCAAATACTATATTAACAAACTGAATTTGGCAGTGTTTAAAAATATGACCATGTTTAGTTTACTCCAGAATGCAAGATTAATTTAATATGAGAAAATTGATGAATGTAATTCACTACATTGACAATTTAAAGGTGAGAAACCATGTGGATACAGAAAATAAAATAGGTCTGATAACAAAGTCAATATATACTCATCATAACACTCAGCAAACAATAAAAGGAACCTTTTCTGATAAAGCACACCTCTGAATATGATAGCAATTATTGTACTTAATGGTGACAAAATTAAAGAATTACCTTTAAGATCAGGAAAAAAAAAGACAAGGGAGACTTCTATCACCACTTCTGTCCCACATTATACTGGACATGCTAGCCAGTAGAAAACAAGAAAAACAATTTTAATGCATAAGAATTGAAAAGGAAGGAAAAGCGGTCATTATGGCAGATGATGTGATTATCGGTGTAGGAAATCTGACAGAATTTACAATTTATTAGTGTTAAGAAGAGTTTAGCAGGTTTTGTGAATTTAAAAAAAACCTCCACAATGTGTAGTCAGTTGCATTTCTACAATCAACAATATATTAGATCTCCTCTACCTCTTGACTTTTGTTAGTAATTTTATTCCTTCATTGCCATTATTTTACATCTGTAAGTCTACCATCTTACCTTAGTGTCAGGCATTTATTTAGGTGAAGTGAATGCCTATTGCCAGTTCGATTGCCATAGAACCTCCATTTATCTTTTGTTTGAGAAAAATTATTATTTTAGTTTCATCAAGATTTCAAAGGAATGTACGTCCTGAATTCTTTTATATTTAAAACAATTTTATCTGTTGACTCTGTATTTGAACATTTTAGATGCTTATAATATTCTTTGGACTCTTTCCCTTGGAAGTTTACAGGCATTGCTGTATTTACTATTTCTAGGGTTGAATATTACTGTGCGGAAGTCAGAAGTCCACCTGATTATTTCCCCATGCAGATGGCTTTATCTTTATGTTTTTTTTTGTGTTTTTTTTTAAAGATTTTATTGGGGAATTGGCGGAGGGGAACAGCGTTGGGGAATCGGGGAAGGGGAACAGACAAGTTGCTGTCTTTTTGTTCTTCAGTTTAGTTGCGGAGGATGTTGCTTCACTGTTGGTATCGTCATTGCGCTCTTCCCGGATGAGGCAGATCGGTCGCTGGCCTCTGGATGTCGCTCACCGCGGCTATTGGCAGCTCACGCTTGGTTGCCAGCTGCTCACGCTGGCTGCGGGCCACTCACTGTAGCCTATGGCAGCCCACTGCAGCAGGCGCTGCAGCCCACACCATCACCGGGGCTCGCACAGCCCAGCTCCAGGTGGAGCTGTTGTTAGCTGTAGAGGGCAGTGTCACTGGCCCTCATGTGGGATACGAACCGGGGCCGCTGGCATCCCAAAACCAGCGCTTAACCAATGTGCCACTCGGCCGGCCCTATCTTTATATTTTAATGCCCAGAGGACACCTCCTTTATTTCTGAAGTCTAGAATATTTACTAGGATATATTTTGTTCTTGTTCATCCTATCAGTTAGGCTCCAGTCACTAAAACAGACTAGGTATTTCAACGGAGTTAATATAGAGAACTTTGCACAGGTGTGAGAGGGCTGAAAGAACAAAAGAACACAGGGGGAACTCAACGATAATACCTGCAGGAAACAGCTATTACTTCTAAGACTGTGAAAACAAAGAGAAGAGATTATCAGACTCTAGAAGATAGGAGGAGGGGAGTCTCACATGGAACCAACTGGCAAATGTACAATGTACTATAATTTGCAGAGTCTCAGTCCCAGCATCACCAAGTAGACTACAGAAGGCTATGTTGGGAGCTGAGAGATTAATATTTGGCATGCTCATTCAGTATCAACTTTTCCTGGGATACAGTCTGCTATTCCCATTTTTTATTTCAGCAATGTTTTCTGGATTTATATCTGGGAATTTTTCTGCTCCATTGTTTGCTCCTCAGGGTTTTTTTTTTTTTTGTGGGCTACAGACAGGTGAAAAGAGACCACTTCACACATATATGCCATATGGTAATATGGCCAAATTAATTTTCAATTTATTAACAATGGCAAGTGTAAATCTAGCAACATGAAAGTGGCTACCCAGTGCAGCATGGTTTTGCACAGCTTTCAGAGGTCATCACCACCATCACCACCTCCAAGCCCTTAACAGGGAACACAGCTGCCATTGTCAAGGTCTGCACAAGGTAGGTAGGGTCTTGCTGTGTCTAAGAAGCTTAAATTCATGTTTGTAATCCAGAATGCTAGTCTGGGAAATGCTAATACTATCACAAAGATAGCTTTACTTTCTTCGTTCCTAGTGCCCCTTTAGAACAACAAATCGCTTCTCCTGGTGTCTGAGAAAAGAAACCCAAACAAGAACAGCAATATAGAGCCAGCCGAGTGGCACGTTGGTTAAGAGTTGTCTTGGGATGCCAGCTCTGAGCAGCAGAGCCCTGGTTTGGATCCCACATGAGGGCCAGTGATGCTGTGCCCTCTGCAGCTGTGATGGTGATCAACAGCTCCACCTGGAGCTGGGCTGCTGTGAGTCCCCAGGATGGCATAGCTGCAGCCCCTGCTTGAGTGGGCTGCCGTGAGCTACCATGAGTGGCTGGCAGCCAGTGTGAGCTGCCATGAGCCACTGTGAGCAGCTGTCCAATGACCGGCGGCTGACTGCCTCACCAAGAAGAGCACGGTGATCACAGTACCAACATGGGCCAGTGAAGCGACGTCCTCCACAACTAGACTAAATAACAAAAAGACAGCAACTTGTCTGTTCCCCTTCCCTGATTCCCCAATGCCATTCACCTCCCCCAATTCCCCAATCAAAAAAAAAGACTATTTATCTATCTATCTATCTATCTATCTATCTATCTATCTATGATAAAAATAGTATAGGGACTTGTTTTAAAATTCTTTCATTTCTGGTTTTATTTAGAGTCTTTGGCTAACAAACTTGTCCCCAAATCCTTACCTTTATAGGTATCAAGAGTGACTGGTGCAGCCGGTTGGCTAAGGTTAGAGCATAGTGCTCTAACACCAAGATTGTCAGTTCGATCCCCACACGGGCCACTGAGATGCACCCTCCACAGCTGGATTGAAATAACTACTTGACAAGAATTTAAAAAAAAAATTAAAAACTTATTTAAAACAAAAGAGAGTGACTGGGCACATGAAGTTCAACTGAAGGATATTTTATCTGTGTGCTGGTGTAACCTTTAGTTAAGAGAGAAAGCAACAATTTGATGTGGCAATTGTATTGTTTTGGAGTGACTGCTCTCCTCCATAATGATGAGTGTGGTGGGTGGCTTTGTGAGCTTTCACTGCTAGCAGGCACTCGCTATGCCTCACCTTGCTATAGTCATCTTTTGCAAATTACTCTCACAAATGGCAAGCATCATCTGAAATTAGGCACTTTGCTAGGGACACTATTTGATTAACAGTGTGGAAGATTCTAAGCTTTAAGGGAATGGGGCGGGAGTGATAATTCCATCAAGCACAGGAAGCTGTAATGAGTTTCTTTACCTGACTGGTGCCTGCAAGGACTGGAAGAATACATAGAACCTCTTGACCTCAATCTCTTCTGGTAAGGGTTTAGATCTGGTACATCCATTTATATTTTTAATTACTTCTGTTTTACTGTTCCTTCCCCTTGCTTACATTTTTAGGTCTATCCTATTAAAAAATAATTATATCCTAACTCCCACAAGCTGCCAAACTCACTGCAATCCAATTTCTTGAAAGAAACGATCATAACCTGCTCAGTGCTTATCCCCTTGAAGTGTGGATTCCATGTTTGCTGCCCCACTGAAATGACTCTCCAATGTCACTGATGACCTGCTAACGGTCAATCCCATTGCTGTCTTCTCTCTATCCTTCTCCATCTTTCTCCATTTTTTTCTTTGGAGGGACTGATTCCTTATTTTACTTTATTTATTTATTTTTTTTGAGGGCAGTGTCACTGGCCCTCATATGTAGGCCCCGAACCGGGGCTGCTGGCTTCCCCAGCCAGCGCTTAACCTCTGTGCCACTCGACAGGCCCTGATTCCTTATTTTAAAAAGACACTTGTCAATTTTCAGTATCAAAACTGTTGCAGTCTTAGTTTCTGTTTCTCCCAATCAGCCCCCAAAGAGATAACACCAATGGAGACTACATTTTAAGCTAATAAGCTGCAGGATGCACACCTAACAGACCTCACAGAAACCTCACCAGAAAAGGGGGTACTAGGTAGGGAAAGAAACTTTTAAAAGATCAGCACTTTGTCAGAGCACAGGCTATGGAGAGTTCTCACAGCCAGAAGGGGTGGCCAGTGTGCTCCAACCCCAAAGAAGCAAAGTTTCAAAAGAATATATAATTTAAAAACCATTTTGTACATAAGATATTCAAGATTTCTCCAGCACTACCTGATACAAAGCACAATGAGATGGCACTTTTAGAGATAGCAGCTTCAGACCCAGAAAAGGATGATGAGATGAGTTTCACATGGCTACGTCAGCGGCAAAAAAACATAATTTCGTTTCTTTCAAGGAGGCAGGAGAGCAAATAACTGGTCACCTCAACATATGAGGCACATGATCCATTCTGTGAGCTGTTGGGAAGGAGGGTAGGATGGGACAACAATTTGGTCTCAGACAGAGGTCTCATCATTTAATTTGCTTGATCATTTTTTCGTGAAAAAAAATAAAATACAATTGCCCAAAGGTATCTTAAAGCTAAAAACCTGAACAACACTTTTTTTGAGGGGGCGGGGGGGGAGGAGACTAACTCTTAGAATCACCTGTATGGTTTGGCCGGTACCCTGGGCAAAGCAATAAGGTTCCCTATAGTGCAGTCTTTGGGCTCTGTTTGGCTCTCAGTTAAGGCAGACTCATATCTCTTTCCCTCATCTATGGAAAGGGCTATTTGCATTAAGCTGAAAAATTACCTTCTAAAAGTGAGAAAGGGATTAGACTGCTGCTTGAGAACTGAGGTATTATTTAGAATGTTTCCAAATGGTTGTTACATCAACAGCAATCAAAAAGGTAATTACAAAACGTGTACATCACAACATGCTTTTAAAGACACTGCACTGTGCTCACATTCCCTTAAATGCTGTTTCCAAAGGTACTCAGCCTCTAGCCCAACCAGAATCTCTGGGCAGAGGCAGAGACAGTTTGGTGTAAAAGACGCAGGGGTTGGGGTGGGAGCTGGGAAAAGAATAAAGCAGCCTTTCAATTAAAGATCAGCCCTCAGTATAAAGGTCAGCTTAGGCAGGCTGGCCTCTGGCGGAGTCCCAGTCAGAGGGAGGAGCAGCACAGGGCAGGATGGGACTGGGGCACTCTATATCTCATTCAGGTCAAGCTCAGTCTGGTCGGGCATCCTTTGTGTACAGAGGTGTTCCACCTTGGTGCATTTCAGTTTATCTTCCAAGTCATCAATTGTCTTTTCCAGCTTGGCTAGCGATCTCTCAGCAAACTCAGCACGGGTCTCTGGCTCCTTGAGTTTATCAGGAAGAATCTTTATCTCTTCCTCAAATTTGCCTTCTTTTTGAGAGTCCTTTCCTTCAGCGGCACTCAGACACTTCAGGTTCTGGTCCATGAGTCTGATCTGCTCATCCCATCTCTCGGCAAAGGGACTCCTCCAGTTCAGCTCGCTCCTCTGCGTTACCAGTCTCCTTCAGTAATCAACAACTTACTAACCACCTCTTCATGCTTCCTATCTGCCTCTTCTGCAACGCTGAATTCTTTGTGAGTTGGATTTCCTGGAGTTCCATTTTTTCTTCATCTTTTAAGGCTTGGATTTCAATGACCTTCAGACCTCTGGCTCTCAGCAGCTTTCTCAGCTTCCTTCAGCTTTTGCAAAGCAGGGGCCAGGCACTCCTGAGCGTGATTCAGCTCCTCTTCAAGCAGTTGGATCCTAAGGTTCAAGGATGCCGCCTCAGCCTCAGCCTGTTCCTGGGCCCTCCCTTTTCCCCAGCTCCCACTGGAGGCACTGGGCCATCTCCTCTGCATCATGGGCCTGCTGCTTCAGAACCTGGATCTTGTGCTTCACCACCTCAATCGTGGTGATCCTGGCCATGGTGCCAATCCAGCTCCTGCTCGTGATCGGCGTTGCAGCCTCCTCTCTCCACGTTTTCATGTCGTTCCTCAGCCTTTCTCTTTTCCTAACTTTTATGACACAGAAGTCTCTTTGTTCTTCCTTGCTCTGGATGCTCCTTCTCTGTCTCCTACACTGCTTTTCTTCCTCCTTTTGTTTCTAAAGGTTTTCCAAGACTCTGCAATTGGTCATTATTTTTTCTCTCCCTTGAACCTTGATGAGTTTATCAATGTCCATAGTATTATCTTCCGAACCTACATCTCTTAATTCAATGATTTCCTCAAGCTCTATCCCTATGTTCACAACTTCCTGATGGATATAACACCCTGGATAATCCAACAGCATCTCAAACTCAACAGGTCCAAAGGTAAATTCATAATGCTTTCCCATAAGTTATCTCCTTTCCCAAAGGCTTGAAACTTGTTCTTTGCTCCTCCCTATATCTAATCTGTTGCCAAATCTGTAAACTGTCTGCCTTTGCAGCAGCTTCACCTGCCTCCCGTATCCCATTCTCACTACCAATCCTCACAATCATTCATATTGTATTATGTAATAAGCTTCTAATTTCTCTCCCTACCCTTTCTTTCCTATTCCAATCCATCATATCCAGCAAAATCAAAATAATTTCCTAAAGTAGAGCATTGATCTCTTTCTTGCTCAAAAACCCTCGGTAGTTCCCCGTTCCTTTCTCAGTGAAGTGTAAATTTATCATTCCTACATTCAAGTGTCTTTGTGATTTATTCCCAACCCACCAATCCTTGGCTTTTCCCCTTCTCCTACTATATAAGAAAAGTGAATTATTTGTTCCCTAAACCTGTCCCCAGATTTCCTACCTTCATACCTTTGTTCATACCACTTCCCTCATCTTTAAGGCTTATGAAAATCCAGACCAATATTCAATATCATTTTGAATGCCTTCTCCTCTGTCCTCTCTTATAAAGATCTGGTTGAAACCTTTGCCAAGGCCCCATCTGAAACTTCAATTACAGCAATTATTACATTTTGCAATTAATTACACAGCATACTATGAGCTTGTTTTATCCCTCCTTGGCCTGGACTACTTAGCCTGGAACCTCTGTTTTTTAATTGGGTAATACGATACTTTATACATGGGTAAAATACTCCCATGATCCCTGCCTCCTAATATTCACACCCAAATGTAATCCCCTCCCCTTGAGTGTGAACTGGGCCTAGTGATTGGCCTCTAATGAATAGAAATGGGCAAAAGTGTTGACATGACACTTCCCTGATTAGTTATACAAAACTGTGACTTCCCTCTTGCTAGCAGATGCTGGTTTTGAAGAAGCAAGCTGCCATGTTGGGAGGGCCCATGTGGCAAGGAATAGGGCCCATGTGGCCTCCAGTGAAGAGCCAGCGAGGAACTGAGGCCCTCGGTCCAAACACCTTCAAGAAACTGAATCCTGCCAATGACCCTGGGAGTGTGCTTGGAAGTCAGTCCTTCCCCAGTGAGACTACAGCCACAGTACACATCTTTATTGCAGCCCATGAGGGATCCTGAGCCAGAGGGCTCAGCTGGGAGATAAATGTGTGGTATTAAAAAAAGAAAACTGCTGTCTGGAAAGCAGAGAAGGAGTCGGTCTTGTTATTCTCTGTAACACTTGCAACTTCTGGCTCAGCAACTTACCAATAGGAATGCTAACTAATAATCTATCACTTCTGACGATTTTTACAGTCCAATAAACTTAGCTAGGATGGTGGCAATAAACTGCTCGAAAACCATTAACTTTCCAGTGTGATTGGTACTCTGTGCCCTTCCAACCAAGTAAACAACAAATAAATTAAGAGTGAGGGCTGGGTAAAGAATTTTTTTAATGCATACAAAATAAGTCTTTGGTTTTGTGTTTGTTTCAATAAATTAATCAATCAAGAAGGGACAATGCAAATTGGGCACCAGCTGGCTTATTGTGCAATGATAAGCAAAGTTTTGCTCAGTGCCTCCCAGTCAACATTCTGTTTTCCAATGCGTGCCTCTTCATGCCCCTGCATCCCCACCCACGTATAGCACAGTTGTCATGTAAATGAACATCAGCCAAGGATGCTTTCTCTAACTCTTTATTCCTCTTGTTGCTATGGGATGACAGATTAAAAGTCAGAGAGGAGAGAAGTAAAACTGAAAAATACATAGCCCTCCAACTGCCACGGTGAAAAAAGGTAATAATCGAATGGATGACACGAAGTCAGTTAGGCACAATGATGGTAGGAGTAGAAAAAGTCCAGAAGATAAAGGCAACTGTATATTGACCCACAAAGAAAACCTTACACCTGCTCTATCCTTTGCAAACAGTAGTTGGCAACAACTGTCCTGATTTGTCTGAATTGGTTCTTGTTTCGACATTGAAAATCCTGCATTCTGGGAAACAGCTCGGTCCTTGGCAAACCAGAAGGGCTGGTAACTGTAGCAACAATCATT
Organism: Aselliscus stoliczkanus; assembly: GCA_033961575.1. Classification (NCBI taxonomy): domain Eukaryota; kingdom Metazoa; phylum Chordata; class Mammalia; order Chiroptera; family Hipposideridae; genus Aselliscus; species Aselliscus stoliczkanus. Next base: position 109,006,716 of record CM066737.1, read on the forward strand.
AACTCCAAAAGAGCTCTGCTCTGGGCCGGCCGAGTGGCACGGTGGTTAAGCGCTGGCTTGGGAAGCGAGCGGCCCCGGTTCAGTCCCACATATGAGGGCCAGTGACACTGCCCTCAAAAAAAAAAAAGAAAAAAAAAAGAAGCAAAAGGGCTCTGCTCCCATTGAAGTTTGCTTTTTAATGGGAGGTGTCAATAAAAACCCATTTTCTTAATCTTTTCTCTTTGAAAGCTATAAACATCCTACTAGCAAAGCTTATTTTTTCAGATAGTGCATCAATTCTCTTGCTTCCACTAAAAAGTGAAAAAGACATTGCCTTTTGGAGAAAGACATTGGAAAAATTTTACCAATCTTACTCACATGATATATTTCAGCTGAAAGTTGGGGGATGAGATAGGGGAGCCAGTGTGGAAGACAGAAAGCTGTCAAAAATATGGACTAAGAACATATTTAATTTCAACGGTATATGATTGATGGAATCACTTGGCTGAAGACAAGGCACAAAGTTAATTATGTTGGTGGTCACTTTTCAACCCTAGAGACCTGGGCCTTAAAATTTGCAAATTTTGGGGCCGGCCAAGCGGCTCAGTTGGTTAAGAGTGCAAGCTCTGAGCAACAGGGGTTGCCAGTTCAATTTCCACATGGG